>LR990622.1:24806778-27206778 GCA_905147815.2 Phalera bucephala
GTCCCGCAAAGATTTGTCCCGTGCGGGAATCGAACCCGCGACTATTCGATCAAGTGGGCGGAGCGGCTTAAGTCCATACTACCACCCATTTTATTACCATCCATTTGATACCTACGTTCGTTGTTTTAACAATGTATGTGTAACCATTCATTTACCTGTCGGCGTCTACCGCCCGCATCGGTAACTTTACGTTTTCCATTTATTCCGGAGACTTATGGTGCCGATGTGGAAAATGGTAATTCGTTTGGCCGACAGAAAGAGGGCGCCATAAAGTGTGAAACCATATTTTTAGCTTTTATATTATAGTGCCCTGTGTTTTCTTATAAAACGAATCTTCAACAAGTTAATATCTATATTATAACATGCGGGGTAGGAGTGTAGATTTCCACAGGTACTTTCCTAACATACCTCTCTGGCTTCCTTAACTCTTCTCACTCTAACTTAAAAAGATAATGCTAGATCATTTTAAAGCAAACATCATCCTGCACGATCAGCAATTTGGTTTTACCAAAGGGCGTTCTACTACTGACGCCGGTGTAACTCTAATAAAGCATATCTTCGATGCCTGGGAGAACTCACAGGACGCCATTGGCATTTTTTGTGATCTTTCCAAAGCATTTGATTGTGTGAAACATGAAACACTGCTGCTTAAATTGGAGCACTATGGTATCCATGGTAAAGCATTTAATCTTTTAAAATCTTACCTAGAGGACAGACAACAGTGTGTTCAAATAAATCAAACTAAATCTCTAGGCTCTTTAGTTAAAATGGGCGTTCCACATGGATCGATACTGGGTCCGTTCCTATTCTTAGCTTACATAAATGATCTAACTAAAGTAATTAAAAATCAAGCGAAGTGTTATTTGCTGACGATACCTCTTTGATTTTTAAAGTAGGTAGTCATGTTAATAACTTTGACGAAGTAAATGACGCTATTCTTCAACTACATAACTGGTTTACATCCAACAATTTAGTGCTCAATAACAAGAAAACTAAATGTATAAGGTTTTCTTTGCCAAATGTAAAAAGTACTGTACATGATATTATACTGAACAATGAGAAACTTGAGTTCATTAATGATACATCTTTTTCAGGGATTACGCTTGACTCCAAGTTACAATGGGGTCCTCATATTGAGAATTTAGGTAAATGGCTTAGCTCCACTGCCTATGCCGTAAGGAAGATCAGACAACTAACTGATGTGGACACCGCGAGGATAGTCCATTTTAGCTACTTTCATAGTGTCATGTCTTACGGTATATTATTGTGGGGTAGGGCAGCGGACATTGAGTCTGTTTTTATCTTGCAAAAAAGGGCTATTAGGGCCATCTATAACTTGAGTAGTCGCGACTCTTTAAGAGAACTGTTCAAAGTAGCTAATATCATGACGGTCCCATGTCAATATATTTATGAAAACATTATGTATACTAGAAAAAAAAAAAAAAAAAAAACACCGTTACGCCTATATTCCCCAGAGGGGGTGGCAGAGGTGTACTGAGTACACCCACGTTCCGCCGACGATGTTAGGTCCCATGTAATAGGGGGCGAGCCTATTGCCATATACCGGGCACAATTTCAGACTCCGGACTCATACTGGGAAGTTTTCGTTAGAAAAACTACATTTGTCCGACCTAGGATTTGAACCCAGGACCTCGTGATCACAAAGCGATGCGCTTTGCCACCATACCAACGAGGCAGGCAGAGGAGGATAGAAGATTATTTAAAAGATAAAAATGCATGGATAGATGCTATTCCAGCTCTACTTGAGTCATGACAACCTATTCAACTGTTGTTAGTTAACATTACCTCTCTTCCTTCTATTAATTTAACACAATATGTACTTTTTTTTGTAAATGAGGGAACCATGCAGCCATTCTCATAAATAGTATTATTCGCTTTTTTTAACTTAGACTCACCTGATGACCAACCTACATTGTTCTCCCATACCCCACAACAGAATGAAGTTGAAAAAGTTTGTAATTTCTTATTTTAAAAGAGTAACCGTGGAGTTTCTTGCCCTTCTTCTCCACAGGGATGACATTCTGAAGTGGCGGTAGAGTCTTTGTTACTTTTCTGACGATTCATAAATACTGTAATGGTTTACATGAATAAAAAATATTCTGATTCTGATTCTGATTCTGATTCTTATAGTTCGACTACACTCTCGCTGATTAAGGAGTCTTGACTTGCCCTTCAGATAAAACATGGTCTATTTGTTTCTAGAATGGACCGACCATCTTGTGAGGATCGCAGGAAGTCGCATGACATCGGACCGGCTACGCTGCAGAGCGATTGGGGAGGCCTATGTTCAGCAGTGGACAAGTGTAGGCTAGGATGATGATGATGAAGATAGTCTAGGTCTTCCCCACACAGTACCTACATCCTTATACTTTCGATTTTTATATCTGTTTTGTCAAAAGTAATACATACTTATCATATTTTGTATTGTACTACATAATTCAGTTGGTCCCGGTTACCACTTATATGGTAGTCTATAAGCCAAGTGTGAAGCCTCATAAACGGTTTTATAAGTTCCGACAGGTTCCATAAACCTGTCTCCATCAATCCGCACTGGGTCCGCGTGGTGGAGTATGACCTAATCTCTCTCACCTCGATTTGTGAGAGAAGGTCTTTGCTTATGTAAGGAAAGAACCTGTTGGAACTCTGTACTCTTTGCCTACCTCGTTAGGGATCTGGTGTGATGATATAGATAGATAGGTCTTTGCCCAGCAGTGGGACAGTATAGGCTGATTTTCTATTATGATATTATTACAATATGATTCTATTTGGTAAGGACCCTTTTAATATAATATTTCATGAACTTTCGATTCCTAGGTTAGACAATGTAAAGCACACATTGTGAAAAAAGTGTCAGTAGCAGTCCAGAGTCTAGAATTGTGTCTTGTATATTGGCAGTACCAGTTTACCCTTTAGTAGGTACTTTGGGTACATCGTCGATGTGGATGTCCACAGTACACCTCTGTCAACCCCGCTTGGACGTATTATGTTTTTTACTTCAGGGTCCTTATTGGCTATGACGATAGTTTTTTGAGACGTGGGCACGGTGACATTTAGAATATAACATTTCTAGAAATGTGGTGATGATAAAATCGAATGAAATAGAATTGATTGAAAATCTTATCGAGATAATTTATAACGAAGAATGTATCGATATTAATAACAATAATATAGAAACAAAAACAACGGACGATTTAGCGCTGTGGTTAAGAGCCTGAGCAGCTCCGAATCTTTGTGTGATCCATAATTATTTTTTTCGGTCTGGGTATTTGTTTATGTGAATTTTTATGCTTGTAAATGCATCCAAGCAATCCTAGATACGTTTTTTAAAAAAAAAAAACAGAACAAGAATTTTATTATTTATTTACGAATCAAGCGATTGCTCTGAAAAATCGTGTTACAAATCGCTAATTTCGTCGCTTAGGTGAATTATTATTTAAAAGCGTATGAAAATATTTTAATATGTCAAAATAAAGCATCCCATTTTTCATTAATTGCTTGACCATGAGTATACTACAGTATACTATTTCTCTCAATCGGATACGTAGAATAGTATATTCGTAAAGAAACCGGAGATTTTGTGCATTTTAAAAAAACAATGTATCGATAATAACGATTTCATTGTGTTAGTCCCTAAAACGCGAACCGTTCTGATTTACATTGAGTAATAGAGTTGTATTAAGTTTTAAGTTTTTTTAAATAATAACGCAAATTTATAAACAGTGTATGCTCTAAATGAAAATTAGAGTAGATTTTACATTTATTTTTATATTCCTGTTTATTTATGGATTCCCTATTTCAAATATTCTTGAGTACAATATGCATGAAATGGAATATGATTAAACGTCTCCCTACCCATGTCTCGTGAAACAGACTATAAATGAACATGTAACGCGGTGTCTTACAATGACCTCGTAAAATACTCCGTATAAATAATGCAGGATACTACAGTACCAAATCTAGTGACCTACAGAATAACATTTGACATCCATTTCACGAAAAGCAAGAAAATTCATTTATTTTGATTAACAACACAAGTCCAACAGCAAATGAACAAGAAAAGCATAAAATCAAATGAAAATTAATATGAACCCATGTCGTCATCAAAACGGGTCCCCCATTCAGCTTAAAGTTGCAACACGTTTTGTATGCGAGCTTCTTCGCCGATTTTCAATGAGGGCCCTAAGTGACGTGCGAGCTTTGAGTTGAAAACAACTGCCTTGATTATACACATATTATACATAGCAAAACAGACACTCTCACAATACTAACCAATGCCTATATTATATTGTATTTATTACACGTCGCTATAAGATCAGTAAGTGCGAGCGGGTATGCAACATGCCCCGCTCAGCCAACCTGCGGCCTGCTGAGGGCCACCCCGCGTGAACGAGAGCGCCACCTCATGCAACAGCGACAAACAAACCTTCTTTTTCCTTCTTAATATTTTTTTCTATTTTTAACGAAACCTATATAATCTTTTTGATGTATTTTTCCAGACACCCTTTCCATTCACTATTGCAACCGAGAAGTGCGCGTCGCGGAGTGGGGCCCCGACAGCGAAGGTTACATCAGGACCCCTGGGTACCCTCACTATTATGTAGGGGATGAGTGCCGCTGGCGGATACGGGCCAACCCGGAGCAGAAGGTCAGGGTCACGCTTCTGGACGTCAGTCTGAGAAGTAAGTATTAAGTAATTGTGACTTTTTGGTGACCTGTTTATATAGAGCACAAATTATGTAAGATATAATGATGTTAACGACTTGAAATACAATGCTTCTTACGCTAAAAGTTTAGTAAAGAACCTTTAATAAATATGACATACGTACCTTGTGGACAGCTTACTTTTTTAGTAACGCTATTGCAGGGTGTTAAAGCTGTACTAATACTCATATTATAAAGCGGAAAGATTTGTATTTTTGTAACGAATAAACTCAAAACTACAGGACCAATTTCAAAAATACTTTCACCATTAGAAAGCTACCTTATCCAGAAGTAACAAAGGCTATATAACATAGACCCGGTAGGTGGCGCTGTTGTCAACCGGGTACGAAGTCGCGGGAAACTGCTGTTTCTTAAATGCTTTTATTAAACATCCTTCGTTTGTTGGTCATTTTAGTTCAACATTTTGCAATCCATTTTGCAATGCAACTTGCTGCTATCAGGTTGAGCTGAAATTTGATAATCATATGTAACTTCTGTTGACAATGCAATAATATGTTATCTTGGACTGATCTGATGATCGAGTTCGATGGGTAAATTATGTAGTGTATGGCACCGGACCGCAAGGAATGCTGTAAAGGGGGAGAAAGCTGATGATGATGACGATCTGTATAGCAAGTTGAGTATCAATTGGATATATTTTTGGGGAAAGGGGACAGATCACGGAGTCCTGAATGAGAGACTCTATGGAAACCTAGATACGATGTAGGTATCTCCACCTTTTATTTTGTCTTTGTTAAATATGACCGAGGTAGATTTTTTTTCTACTTTGTTAAAATATCCGATACAGCTTAATATAGTTTTAAAGTTTAAGTGGCCGTGCATAAAATGTTGATAACTCGATAGATTAATCCTGATTTTTATTTACAGCTATAGGTCCATTTGAAGACCACTGTACGGACTTCGTGTCAGTCCAGGATTCGAGTGGGGATTCTCTGGTGTCCTCGTGTGAGCAGGTGGATCTGCCACTGAGGCTTACTTCCATCACCAACACCGTGGATGTTCTGGTAGAAGGCAAGTCGAAGGACGCGTATCCGAAGAGAGGAGTGCTGTTGCATTATAAGAGTGAGACTTGCATTATTTAGATTTGTTGATGGACCCATTAAAAAAATTGTTGATATGCCTTACCTACTACCCAAAGCCCGGTTTATTTTTTTTAAACGGATACGATTTTAATAATAAGTTATGTAAATTGTTTGAGTACCGAATTTTTCAGCTAAAAAAAAATCAACTATGAACATGCAGGAATTCTTATTACTATTATTTCAAATTTATAATTATTTCTAACGGCTTGTGTAATACCAGAGAAAAGATTTAATGCGTTAGATAATAGGACATTAGTCTCTTAAGTTGCTTTTCAGGGCTTGGTATTGACGTGTCTGAAATTGTAAATATCATGCTAGCTTTTCGTGAAATATTTGTATGGTTGCGAATGCTTTTATATTACTGCCATCTATTACATAACTTTGAAACTACTTGCAGCATTTTATGAAAAGCGCCATCTAACATTATAAACTTTTAGGTGTAGGATGCGTGACGCTACCCTCGCCATCTAGCGGCTACTTAGTGTACCGCAATGAAGACGTAGCGCACTACATGTGCGATGTAAACTTCGTTTTCGTCGACACTCGACAGAGGGCGCGCTTGCTGTGGTGCTATGACGATAACAGATGGAATGACACAGTGCCTTTGTGTGTTGGTGAGTTTTTTTATTATAATATTTTTTCACGAATGTGTAAGATATTATTTTTAGAAAGACAAAGATAGTTCAAAGTTCTCCGTATGAGTAATTTAATTTGACTTCCAAGTGGGAGGCGAATTAACGCGTTGCGTGTATGATACAGCCTATTAAAAGTATTCTAATACCTAATCATATTTGAAAGTCATAACTTTCTTCTCACTTGGGAATGAAAGTGTAGTGCATTGCAATATAGTTTTATCTATCTATCTATAACCTCACGCCAGATCCCTTGCGGGGTAGGCAGAGAGTACAGAGTTCCAACAGGTTCTTTCCTGTCTTATAGTTTTATTTAGTCATAAAATTGATTAAGCTCACGGAATCGCTTCTGTATTCACTAGCATTTCAACGAAAAAAAAAACATTTTATAGTAAAAACATGGGCAGTAAATCAACCCTAAAGAACTTACTATAGTCTTCATAATCTTGCCATAAACCAGTACGCTCATAAAATATCATAGCGTAGTGCAAAACTTGTCGATAACAATAAACGCGCTCCCCATAAAAACTTCTTTGAAGCATTTTGAAAATGGTTATTCATAGGGGGAAATGTGCACATGCGCGATCCTTTATTTCTCCTTCTTTATCACACTGTTATGAAACCGTATAAACGAGAGAGACAACATTATTCATGCGAGCTACAGCATTATTATTTACATTTAGAATACGTAAAACTGTTATTGACTTTAAAATCTAGCTCGTAGAGTTTAATTTTGATTGGCAAGTGTTGTTATTATTTTCAACGCCAACTAAAGGGCTTCCCACATCACTTCAGCTACATGCTGGCTGGTAAATAGAATATTCGGCTTTTGGTCGTCGGAGAGTACGCGTGGCGCGCTCGGATTTCGAAATTCGAATTTCACATTTTCTCGCGGCGAAGGAAACACGTGTTTTCTGCCGAAGTGAGTTGATTTTTTTCTGTGTTTTATATGTTAAGATAATAGTTTTAAGATGCCGATTGCACATGGTCTTATTGATTTCTCGAAATGTCATGTGTTTAGTGCGGTTTTCGTTGCGTAGTGAATTCGTAGTTAACTCGTGTGGGGTTGGTTAGGCGAAAATGTGGCATCCTGTCTATTAAATTACGTACCTACTTCAATTCATCGCGTGATGATTTTTTTTAGATTCAGTTTGTCATTTGTTTAAAACAAACGTGTGTCTAATATTTGATTGTAATGCGATTTGAAAGAGAATTTTATTTTTCACCTTAATGGGTAATAGGAAAGCACGTTTCGTCGGAAATACTGCTATTTTAATCACGTAATAAAGCTTTTATTAGCTCTACGTTATTATTAAGGTAATAATAATTAATGGCATAATAATGTTTAGATGGGTAAGTAATTTTACTTACTTTATTCTTAGAAGACATACATAATAATATTTACATTTTATGCCCAAGCCGCTTTACAGATTGTGATCAAGTCCGTCAAGGACATAGATTTTATTCAGGTGAAGGACATAGGCTACCTTTTATCTCAAAAAAATGTAGAGTTTGATATATACGCCTGAAAATAACTGAAATAAAAATTCATACGTTAATCTAATTAACGCTTGGGCGCGGTAATTTCGGTTTATTAACATTTATACTCTTCTACTGCTTTTGCAATAGCTACAAGGATTATTATATTTAAATATTGTAGTTACCTACTTAAATTTATAATACTTTGGATTGTTAGGTAAGTAATATAATTATTACCTATATACCTTCGATAAAAATAACTACCTATATACCTTCTTATAACGAAATTCCTATCTACATCGCAATATGTACGTAAAAATGTTAAATGTAATAAAACAATTATGAATTTGATGTGTATATAATAGTATTATCGTGGGTTACCTTGATATGACGGACGATTTAGCGCAGTGGATATAAGCTTAAGCGATTCCGCCTACTGTGTCTAATAGTCGCGGGTTCGATTCCCGCACGGAACAAATCTTTGTGTGATCCACAATTAATTGTGCCGGTCTGGGTATTTGTGTCATTTTCATGTTTGTAAACACACCCACGAGACAGGAATCAATCCTAGTGTGGGGCTACGTTTTTTTTTAAAAAGAGAAAAAAATAAGTGTGTATACCTGCTTACCTAGATCTTTAACTGAATTATAAATAAATGTTCGTTTCTTCTGTAATGTCTGAAGGGCACGCAGAGGTGTACAAATTACGAGATTTTTTCGTTCGAATGGGAGAAGGACCATATTTTTCCGCTTGATCCATATTCTCTATCTATCTACTAAATCTATTATCACGCCAGTTCCCTTGCGCAGCAGGCTTTGATCCATATTGTTCCCTTAAAAAAATGTATACGAAAGGTTTTCTTGCGGCAATACTTTTACAAGTACCCTTACCAAGGCAATCATTGCCCAAAATTAGATACATGCCTATCTATATTATCACTCCAGCACCCTAACGGAGTAGGCAGATACAGCCAAAAAATCTAGAGTAAAGCGTGGTAGAGCCGAGAGCTGACCTCTAAACTTCGTTCCAAGGCTGGCCAATTAGACTATCTACATAAAGTTTGTGCTAATTTATCACAATTGCGTGATTACATGTAGTGTGGGTTATAACATAAATATATTTTAATTTTGCGTTCTGAAGGCCAATTATCGTATTTAAATAACTGTAATCACTGAGACTGAATCTTGACTGAATTGAGATTTAATTTACTCAAATTTGGTATTCTGCTCCACTAAAGTATCGATCCAATGTCAGTATCATCTCAGTCTAATTTCGATATAATGTCAAGTTGTATAATATAAAATATATTGTTAATCATTCGTTGATCACATGCTAATATCAGCTGCCACAGTCTAAATAAAAAATATCTAACTGAAATCTTCAATCTGACGTTGTTTTGTATATTTGTTGTTCATAATTCAAAATTTTATCGGAATACCGTTTTTACATTTTGTTTAACTTTCGGTTCGATCTCGATTCGGTCTATGTGGATATTTTACGAGAATACCATTTGTGAGATTTATCACAATGAGACTTGATCGAGACAGCATTTTGAACACTTTTAATTACGAGAATTGGCCTTCTGTACGTTATTGTATCATTACTATTTCGATGTTATAAGTACGGCGGATACGGACATCCGCTGTGTGTATACGTTCTTTGATTATTAATTAGTCGTCATTATTATACAGATACCAGGAGGTATTTTGATAAAATGTCATTCGCTAAATTGTCCTTTTGAGATAGGATAGATAGATAATAATAAAAACTTGACCCTCTTTCTAAAGCAGTCTGGTCAAATTAGTTTTTATTTAAAACTTTAGTTAAATTAGGTTCGGTATAGTTAACTTTTTAATTTCTGTTAAAAACGCGGCCTTATTTAAATTCCAATTTTAAAAGGACCTGTAAAAACGATAAAAATTGCTCAATGTCCATAACTAAGATTTGAACAGAAAAATAAGTAGAGATGTATAATTTTTTACAGTAGGTAGTAGTACCTATAATCCAAGCATCCACTCCAATGAAAAATAAATCTTTACTTAACACTTTTATATTTAATTGGCATAATAATTTAATATAGCGCTCTACATTTCGGGGTCTAGTGTCAAATAAACATTTATTTGACTCTTAATCCCAAAATGTAGAGTTTATATACTTAATTATTATACTCATATTGTAATCAATTTTCTTCTAATGTCCGAAAACATTTGCCTAACTATGGGTACCATAGCAATAATAATAAGTCTAGTTACATTAATCAGAAAATACAACTATAATTATATTTCAATTCCAGTAATAGAGTTTTCTAACCTATAAAAGAAGTTAATTTATTCGTGTATCAACCTCATTTCACTATCTACGTGTTAAACGGCAATTTCGCTTTTTATGCCGCGGCTCCAACGCACTCGCCACGCTCCCGTCACGCTCACGCACCGCCACGCAGTCGTCGAGATTAAATCTCTTGGAAACGTTCCAAAATTAAATATACTTAATAAAAATGTGTCGTTTATTTGTTCTTTTTTCTAATAATATCGTTATTGCTTTTTCAGACGGTTTAATGATTTCATTCGTTTTTTAGAATCTGTTTTGTGTGAATTTGATGACGTGTGCGAGTTTAGGGTTGTCAAATACTTTTGTCAGTTAGTGTACGGCACTAAAAATAATATTGTGCTCTATTTTATATAGGTGTGCTGGCTTAGTTCTGTGGTTAAGAGCGTTGGCTCCGCTTACTGGATTGAGTAGTCGCGGGTTTGATCCGCGTTTGGGACAAAGTCGTAAATGTTTATTTTGGTCTGGGTGTTTGTCTATGTGAATTTTTGTTTGTGCACTATGACATACTAATAATTCGTAATAAAGGCTTACTATGTGTGTAAGGTTACGTTTTTAAAATACAAAATCTATACTAGAGTACGCATGTTTGAAATCTCTCAAAGTGATATTGGGTATAACCAGTATTTAAAGGTTTGTGTATGTGTGTGTGTGTGTGAATGATCTACGCTGTTGGGTCCTTTACAGCGGCGGGGCCTTTACAGCTTGACCGGACAAGAGGGCGAGCGTGCAACCACTACGCTCGAGCCAGTAGGGCAAGGGGGCAACTAGCTCAAGGGCGCCTCAAATAGGAACGGCCTCGGCTTGGGCAGATGCTATATGGAGGCCGTATACTATGTGTCTCGCCGTGTTGCACAGCACCGGGCGGCGGGCAAGGGATTCTTCGACCTCGCCGGCGAGGTCGGTGTCTCGTCCTGTGGGCGGTCTGTGTATCCGAAAAAAAGGGTGTAAGGGAATCGGGAGGGTCGGTGAGAACATGTCGCGGACGGCGGTAGCGGGGGAATAGGAGGGGAAAGTGATCAAAGGATAACAATTGCTTTGTATCGACAAGATTTTGTGCCAATATAATAATAATGATAATATCAGCCGTGTGTGTGTGTGAATAATCTACGCTGTTGGCCGCGGGGCCTTTACAGCTTCACCCGAAGAATATCATACCTATACTGTCCCACTGCTGGGACTGCTTTTCTCACAATTGAGGTGAGAGAGATTAGGTCATACTCCATCACGCGGACCCAGTGCAAATTGGTGGAGGCACATTTGTGGCCACCTGCTGTTGGACTTACCAAGCTGCTTATAAGGCTTCCAATTCAGCGTAACGACTACCACATTAAGTGGTAACCGGGACCAACGGCTTAACGTGCCTTCCGAAGCACGGGACGCTCGAATACGAAAATTCCACAAACGGTCACCCATCTCAGGCCGACCGAGTCGAACGCTGCTTAACCTTGGTGATCGTTAAGAGCACCGCGGTCGCTCCAGTCCATTTTTGTACTAATAATTAACAAATATTATATTTGTCCGTAGATATCCAATGCTTAAATTATTTATTTCGTTATCACACTTCTGATAATGAGTCTGGCGTCCTTGATTCTATATTATCAACAAATGAGCATGCATTCATTATTATCAGGAACCGTAATGATTGTTAAGAACTGATTTGTATAACGTTATACATTATTTATTTATATATTCAAAACTTATACATATGACAGAAGAAAGAGTGACAAAACAGATATATGATGCGAAAGTGGAAAGATGTAGGCACCGGGGAAGACCTAGACTATCTTACCATGACAAAATAGATCGAGTCGTATCTGAAGGACAATTCAAGAGTCTCCGTAATCGCCGAGCGTGTATGAGACGAACTATGAGAGTGGGGTAAGCCAGAGAGGTATGTAAGGAAAGAACCTGTTGGAACTCTGTACTCTCTGCCTACCCCGCAAGCGATCTGGCGTGATAACATAGATAGATAGATATGCAAATGTACAGTTTTCAATGACTGCTTTGCTGGTCTATTGGTAATGGTCAGAGAATATGTAGGTTTTCTGTCGAAAATTATCAGTATGGAATTGTGCTTGGTATATGGCAATAGGCTCGCCCTCTATTACATGGGATTTAACATCGTTGGCAAAAAGTGGGTATACACATATTGACAGTTTTATTAATATAAATAAAATATTTATAATAAATAATATTAGCCCTGTTAAGAAACCGTCCCACTGTTGGGCACGGACCTCTTCCCAAACTGAGAGGGTTTAGGCCATAGTCCACCACGCTAGCCCAGTGCGGGTTGGCGAACTTCACACACCTTCGAGAAACTCTTAGGCATGCAGGTTTCCTAACGATGTTTTCCTTTACCGTTGAAGCAAGTGATAGTTTACTTTTAATACGCACATGTTTTCGAAAAGACAGAGGTGCGTGGGTTTGAACCCAAGAACTCTGACTTTGCAGTCCAACGGTCTAACCACTAGGCTATGACTGTTACATGCAAAATTGTCAATGAATGACAATAAAATATTTAATTGTCATTCATTGAAAATTTCTGTTGATGACAGCCCTACTCTTTCTTCGTTTGGATTTAGAAAAAGCGGCAATAGAAGAAAAAATCATTTAACATCACCAGTGCCCCAAGTCTGTTATTTTGTACGTACACACACACACACACACACACACACCGTCACGCCTATATTCCCCAAGCGGGGGTGGTAAGATACTGAGTACACCCACGTTTCGCCGTTTTATTTTGTACGTGTTTTGTAATTACCACTTGCTACACAAATCGTTCAATTACAATTGCGCCAAAAGTCGGCAATTGTTTGAACTGGTACCTACGACTGTGGAAAACCATAAAAGATACTGATAGGTACCATAAGCTGTGGTAATTAGCTTGCTTTGTTATTATTATTTTTATTATAATAACTTTTTCTCACACTTTTAACATCCAATTTTGAAAATACGAGTCCAATAAATAATCAAACACCGTTACGCCTATCCCCAAGCGGGGATGGCAGAGGTGTTCTGAGTACACTCACTTTTCACCGACGCTATTAGAACCCATTTAATAGGGGGCGAGCCTATTGCCATATACCGGTTACAATTTTTACTCATACTGAGAAGTTAAAAGAACTACGTTGGTCCGACCTAAGTTTGAACCCAGGACCTCGTGATCACATAGCGATACGCGTTGCCACTAGACCAAGGCAGTTATAGCAGATAATCCTAAAGTAACAAAAATATAATATATAAAAATAAATTAGAACACCTGTCCTGATTGACTAATTACCGTGCTTTTCTTATAGAAAAATTCTCGGTAGCAGTCTTGGTCTGGGTGTTCATTATAATGGCAATAGGCTCACCCCCTAATACATTGGGAGCTAACATCACCACTGCCACCCCCGCTCGACGAATATAGGCGTGACTGTGTTTATTTTTTCGATTTTTTAACATCCAATTTAAAAAAAAATACATCAAAAATAATTCTTAAGAATAATAATATAAATCGTAACAAAACGATAAAAACGTCCCTTTTCTGAAATACGTATTTCAAAAAATTATAAAGTTCCGTTAAATCAACGTCTAGTGATAGTTATAGAGAAGTACAGTCGGCAATAATTAAACCCGTTAAGCTGCCGTTTCGACCGCTGTAAAGCTCTGGTCGCGACTGTAAATGCTCTCGGGAACCCTTGGGTGACGTCACAGCGCTAAGCCGCGTAGGGCCGTCAAAATTGTTTGACATTTATTTATCTATTTATATCATCACGCCAGATCCCTTACGGGGTAGGCAGAGAGTACAGAGTTACAACAGGTTCTTTCGTTACATACCTCTCTGGCTTCAACATTCATAATTTCGGAAAAGTAATTTTCAATAAAAATAAATATTAATCGCTTCGGGCGTGATGATTTTTTATTTTCAAATTCAAACTGGAATAGTTCATTTTGTATAAACTCTACGGGGACACTTAAATATTGTCCGTGTATGTGTTTACATTTTTTTTAAACACTGAGAAGATCCGGTGAGAAACGTTATTTAAAATCACTGTTCTTAAATCCAAATAATTACCAACACTCACAAAAAATATTGTCAGTTACACACTGTTGAATTTTTCTAGATAGCCTGAAGTATGTTTTACGTTGATCGTAATTTTGTATCCATAAAGGATCTGACATTATCATAGTCATAATAATAGTATAGTAACAATAGTAATATAGTAACCAGACTTATATCTAATTATTATTTTCTACTGGATGTTTACGCTTTAAAACAATAAACCTATTTCAAGCAGATACAGCGTTGTAAAGAACATTTTTACAACGATCTACGAGAAAACTGCGTGTAAAGATATAAATAAAACTCGCGCAGATCAAACTGATCCACGTAGAGGAATCTTAATGTTCCCCTAAAAATACGAGTGACATATCTTACGTAGAATTCTAGTTTATAAGCAACTCACTCTCAGGGCAGTGCAGGGGGCTGAGCACTAACAAATTGACGTTAGTAAAACGCTACCAATGTGCTAAATAAGTATGAACGTGACTGAACAATTTCTCGACAACGTTCAGCAAACGTCAATCTTTGTTAAGACTGCTACTCAATAAAGCTTGAAGTCACCTTGGGACAATCGTCCCAAGGTGACTTCAAGCTTTATTGAGTATTATATAAGTAGTAGTAGTATATAAGAGAGATATTTTTTTAAATTATTTATAAGAAAGAAACTGTCTTGTTATCCAGTTTATGCGTTTTGTGACTTCAAACTTATATCACCTCTTGTTTTTCGGAGGTTAAATAGGATAAGAAAAACTCATGTAGGCGGGAGTGGCGTGGAAGGAGCGTCTTGTCACTGTCTCAAAATAATGATAGATCGTCGTCTTCGGCTTTATACGGATTCCAACTATTCGGTATATTTCGAAAACTTAGACACTTAAGTTTTTCTTATGCCGACATTTTAAAGTTCTCTTTACAAGAAATATATTCTTTTAAAAGGTTGAGAAGACCTGGGTTCTATTTAATAAAAAGGACAATGCGACATATCTGTCAGAAAATGACAAAATTGTCACATAGTCACGTTAGGCGATGCTTAATATGGTATGTTTGTATGGACCACTTGGAATTGATGAAATTCAAGTAATAATTTTGTTGTAGGCTTAAGTGAGAGGGAAACCTATCGTGTGATAGGGAAAATCACAAAACGGTATATCATTATATCATCATCATCGCTTAAGAACATAGGCCTCCCCAATCGCTCTCCAGCGTAACCGGCCCGATGCCACCTTCATCCAACGACTTCCTGCGTTGGTCCATCGGGCAGGCGCCCGTCTAACGCTGCGCTTGCCAATATGTGGTCTCCACTTTAGAATCTTTCTGCCTCAATGGCTGTCCGCTTCGAGCTATGTGGCCCGCCCATTGCCATTTCAGCGTACTAATAATTTGAGCTATATCGGTGACCTTGGTTCTTCTATGAATCTCCTTATTCCTGATTCGATCACGTAGCAAAACGCCAAGCATAGCTTCTTTCATAGCTCGCTGAGAGACTCTGAGCTTATCATTACATTATTAATCATTATTATACACACCGTCACGCCTATATTCCCCAAGCAGGGGTGGCAGAAGTGTACTGAGTACACCCACGTTTCGCCGACGAGGTTAGGTCCCATGCAATAGGGGGCGAGCCTATTGCCATATACTGGGCACAATTCCAGTCTCCGGACTCGTACTAGGACGTTTTCGTTAGAAAAACTACACTCGTCCGACCTAGGATTTGAACCCAGGACCTCGTTATATACCGTTTCATGGTCCAAGAGTGAGTAAATTAACAATTATATATCTTCTTATAGCCAGTCGAATATGACTAGGTTCTAATTAAATATTTTTAGTTTTCGGCCTAGACGAGGCCTAAGACGATCAAAGAAGGATTCAGTGCCACACTTGATCAGATCTTAGCAAGTTAGGAAATGACGCATTTTATCTTTTGTTAGATCCCAAATATATTGCTCAGTATATAGTCTAATTATTTATAAGTGAGTGACATAAGTTACTGAACACTCAATTTATCGAATCGACAAAACTCCTTGGATTACGAAAGTCGATGAACATTATCTATACCCAATATTGGTAACATATTCAAATATTATTTAGATTAAGAAAAATAATGGACTTGATGAATAATTAAACTGCGTAAGCCATTTGAAAAACTAATAATGTTCAGTTACTTCTGTCGTAGGTCGTACATCAAAAATTCATTCATTTACGGTATAGATTTATTTTTTTAAGACACCTGTCTCATCCACGAAGAATTATTCAGAAGAGTAGGCCACCAGACGAAAAATGTAATTTCAGTTATTTTTAACACTTACAATTTTTGACCATTTATCATGCCTCAAAGTTGAATACAAATGATGGAGCTAGTTTCAATGTTTTTTAAGGGAAACACCACTCTAAAAAGGGTGTGACCGTTTTCCCAGACGTTTCATAGTGATAGTGCCGAAAATGGTAAATAACTGATTTAAATTGAACGTTTCATTTTCGTATTGCATTTGTAAAGCAATGTAGTAAGCAGGTATCAAACATCCAAGTACCATTTAATCATCTTAATAATTCAAAGGTACACAACCCAACATTTTTCTTCCCCATATACACGACCCATCAATCCGCATTATGTTGCTTACAATGATGGATCGACATACTCCGCGTATTATATATTCCATATGATTTTATTATATTATATATACTTTAATATAATAAAGCTAGTGTGTTTTTTTTGTTTAAAGTACCAGTCGAATTTGAATTATTCTTTTTGTATTTAATAGCACAATTCTCGAGGAGGGTTATAAAATATAAGTTAATACCACGCTACAACTCTTAGGAGCCGTCCGTCGAAAAAAAGTCAAAAATAATGCTAAGCAAATAGTACGGGCGGGCGATGCGTTGTGACCGTATTAGTTTCGTGATACCGCGGGCGAAACCGCGGGACACAGCTAGCTACAGCTATTCCATATTTTGTGGCAACCCTGCCTCTTGGGAACCATACGTCACTATCTCCGTACCGCGGCGATGTCTGGCGCTGTGAACTGAATTATCTGGCTCTTAAGCCGAGGACGAGGGTGCAATCTCCACGGTGCTATAAATTTGAAATTATAGCTGTTTCAAAGTGATGGTAATTGTGCGTGACGAATCTTCGTTAAGTATAATTTGATGTAAATCATTCAAGTTTGGTTCGATATTCCTCCATTCGGTTGATTTTAAAGTTGCGTTGGAAAATTTGTGTTAAACCCTAGTTAGTGATTTCTTTATCTCTTACGAAAATTGGCCCATCTAAGCACCGATCAATAAAAAGTCAAACAGAAGTATTAGTGGTATGACCACAGTGTAAATATGTAATACTGTTCCGTACAGTTTTAGATAGAGCTCTGCGGTATGTGGTCTGAAGGCCAATTCTCGTAATTAAAAGTGTTAAAACTGCAGCCTTGATCTAATCTTGAGATTAGATCGAGACTGAATTTTGAACATTTTTTGATGTCATTCACACATATGGTATTTCCATAAAATATAGACATCGACCGAATCGAGATCGGACCGAAAGTTGAACAAAATGGGAACGGTATTCCGATAAAATTTGAACTGAACTGAACATGAACAACAAATAAACAAAACATCGTCAAATTTAAGATTTCAATTAGATATTTTTTATTTAGACTGTGGCAGCTGAGATTAACATGTGACCAACAAATTATTAACAATATTATTAACTAAACAACTTGACATTATATCAAATTTAGACTGAGATGATACTAAAATCGGATCGATATTTAAATTTTAATTAAATCTCAATTCAGTCAAGATTCACTCTTAGTGTCAATTGAATACGAGAATTTGCCTTCTGATTGAATTCTGCGTCGAAAGTAGAATCCACGCTAAGTTTTTATTCTGAAGTACTTTATTAGAGTAAAGAATGTAGGACATAAGTTCCAATACGTTGCCTAGTATTAGGGTACTTGCTCGCTACTGTGACGTTCCACGTCTTTGTCTGGGCCAGTTTAGGATACTAAATCAAATATGGCACGCCAAGCTAATTTTTCCAAAACTCTCTTTACTGATTATATGATATTTTAGTCACGCCTACGAAATCTTGTTAAGTATGATGTTTTAATACGTATTATAGGTGTCCCATTTTGTTTGGAATATACATACATGCCATACACAAAATGCAAACTCGTCCGCAAAGTCAAACTACATAGATTGCGTTTACAGTTGCAAATGAAATGGCATGTTCTCAAAGTTTCAGGTTATAATGTGTAAAGCATAAGCAACAACCGAGCACCTAGGTTACACGCTTGTCAATGTCATTAGTGACATGACATTTCACTTAGTAATGTGTACCCGGCGTGTTGCATGCCATTTCACTTGTCGTGTTAATGAGTAGCTGCCTTTACACACAAGGAAACAAAATTACTTTATTGTTTTATATTGGGAGCCACTATTTGGAGGTCTTTGAACGGGAAACAATGTTTAAAAGTCAGTTTGGTTCATGAAGTACATGATTGGGCTCTTTTTACAGGCATCACGTAAACACCCCTAAACCAATTTTTAGGGGACCTCCAAATTTGGATAGCATACATGGTAGTATTATAGTAGTAATATAATATGGGTCGCGCGCAAAAATTAGTCAATAAAATTTAGTTTAAAATCATAATACTTTGGTGAATATAGGTTTGTTCTATGTACGCTCTAAACGAACCCTTTCGAGAACATTAAATTCCATAATGGTGTACACGCTAGTAATTTCAATCTAGTTGAAGCATCAGACATCTTCAATATTAGCTTAATAGAGGGCTGCCACAACGGTAGTAAAAAAATGTAAAAATAAATATCTATCAATACATTTGCAAACGGGTCAATTACTTGCGAAGTATTTTTTCAGTTCAGTGAATCGTAAAAGTTTTAGAAAATTGGAACAGATTTTTAGCAACTTAAAAGTAACTTTATTGTACTTATGAAATTAAGCGATTTTTTTTCTTAAACTTTACTATCCAAATTTTAGATTGGACAAAGATCTCCCACTATTATTGGAATACCAGCCTAAAAAATGTTACTTAGGTATTAATTTTGTTTCCTGTATTTTTGAGTACTTTGTTAAACAGTGAATTGAGTGAATAGAGTTATAATATAATCGGCAGTCAAACCAGTTGTTTGAGTACTACAATATCAATATAATGTTATTACCAAATTAATGAAAATACTCTAAATATCGACAGTCTTGCCTAAGTGTACTGCCCTCACTTTTACGTTACGGAGATTAATTTATTATCCTCGTAATTCTTTATACTTTTTTAGAAATATATTCGTTAATCCAAACATTCCAGAATAAACTAGGCCAGTGCCAACCCTAGGTGCATAGACAAGGAACACACTGCAATATCTACTGGTTTTATATTAAACTGACTATTTATCGGACATTTCTCTGCGTGCCTCGGCCTCCGGAGACGCCTCAAGATTGCCTTGCCCGTACCAGCAACAGCAAATTAAATTTCTTTAAATTTACATGAACAGAGAATAAATTGGTATACTTTTTGTTTATTTTTATGTTGACTTGTTTTTATTACAGTCACGTAGGGATTCGTATGGGATCTAGGGCTTTTGTAGAAAGTTAGACGTTCACAGGCCGTTGCGTTGGCTGATCGGTAACGATCAATGTTAAGCAACGTCAGATATGCTCAGTCCTTTGATAGTTGACTGTTTTGGGAACTAGAGTAAAGTAGGGTCTTTGACATTTGTAATGTTTGAATATTCGAGGAAACCTGAAGGTGAAAAGGCGTAAAGCATATTTAAACGAAACGCGTGTCATATTCTTTTTTCAATAACTAGATTTATGTGCAAGTTCTATAATTGAAATAATGGTACAACTAACTGGAATATACCAACAACTAAATTATAACCCGACTGAATATATAAGTGAAACAAATGAACTATTTTTTTCATGCGACTGTATATGTTTAACTTGTGTTGTATTATATTTTATGAATAAATTTTATATGATTAATAATAAATCAGAGCATTTGTCGTTCTGTATCGAACATCCGTATAATCCACGAGTGCTATTTGCGATTATCATAAAGAGATGAATTACGAATAGTATGAAAAATGGCTACATAATCCAAACGTACCCAGTAATGCCATCTAGCATCAACAACGCACCTTCTCCCCTGTTCATGTTAACTGTATTATATATTATTTGGAAGTGGTGGGTATACAATAATTTTGGAAGTCTGGGAACAACCAAAAATTTAGTATACCAACAAGTCACAGGGTGTAAGCCTATATTTATATATTTTTTAAATCGCTATTCTTCAGACTCTACCGAACTCGGAGCTGCGTGTACTGATATCATAACACAATGTACGGTCGCGTGCGAAACAAAACTAACGTATCATACTCAGGCCCAGTTGTTCAAATGTCGCAACTTTATGCGTCGATATAATAATCACGAACAACTCGCGACGTGACTTTTTTAAGTGTACAACAAAGGGAAACTTATTCTGAACGATAAGTTGCTGTGTGTGTACTATCGCAGTGACCTATGTTTTTTCCTGTATGATACGAGATGTTTATGCGAGTTATTTTTCGTTATATTAATAATATTGTGGTGGTATGCTTGTCCAATTGCTAAAAAGCTTTCTCGTACGAATCTCTCTAGATTGGGTCATATTCCACTACGCGGCCCCAGTACGGATTTGTAAAGGCAGCGTTGTGGCGCGTGTTGTTAAGTCTTCCTCCGATTGTGGGCTCTTAGGAGCGCGGCGCAAGAGGAGCAACGGTGCATCCCATACAGAATCCCGGAGTTCTTCCGAAGTGCTGATGTCTACACCGTGTCGTTTTAGTAGGTAGGAATCCGGCACGCCCCGCGAGTTTCCCCGTGCCTCGCGGATGTCTTAGGAGGCAACTCACTGTTGGAACTGATCAATCCGCCTGTAAAACTTTTAAATTGATTTACTGACTACCACATTAAGTGGTAACCGAGACTAATGGCATAAAAGTGATATTAAGATTGTTTTAACATTCTCAGTAGCGGTGCATTTCTGCCACTCACATTTGGGGAATTTAGGAGTGACGGTGGTTTTTCAATCATAACTTGAAGTTAAAATCTTGTTGCATGAATTTTGCTAAAATCGAGTCGGTTGCCTTTGTCGGTGTCATTAATTCATACATATGCTTTTACTTATTTTGGGAATAGAATTATGAATACGATTATGACTAGGAGGTTCTCATAGGAATGTAAGTGTGCCTATTTGTTTAGTTAATTGACCGTAGTGGACGGATAACTCGGTGACAATCACGGGTAAAAGCTGAATGCGTAGAGCACAAGGTCGTTGTGGGGAACATTTTCGTTTTAAACGTAGCCCCACTCTAGGAGTTATTTCTGTATCGTGGGTGCGTTTACAAACATGAAAATTCACATCCACAAATACCCAGACCAGAACAAATATTTGTGGGTCACACAAATATTTGTCCCGTGCGGGAATCGCTCTCGCGACTATTACACACAGTGGGCGGAGCGGCTTAAGCTCTTAACCACTGCGCTATGTCGTTCGATGCGATAATTAAGAGAGGCTTTTGTCGTGCAGTGGACGTCTATCGGCTGATGATGATGATAAGGTTCTTGTTGATGATAACGATCGTGATGATGATTTATTTAGCTCGCACAACTTCCATGCCAACCACACTAAGCGGTTTTAGACCAACGAAACAATTTAATTCAACACAGATGTATCTAAAAGGCATTTTAATCTTAGCTCTATAATTAATTTAAAATTTGTTTGTCCAACAGAAGAGACGGCTCCCAAGGCCGTCGGGAACGATTCAGCACAGAACAGTACCGACAAAGACACAAAAATTCCGTCACACGATCAGCCCAACATGATGGTCGGTAAGTGCACACACTCTTATGGGTTTCTTTAATAAATCCTTTACAGTTCAAGCTGTACGTTTGTGGAATGCATTGCCCGTGTCTATCAGACGAGCAAAGACACAAGCTTCTTTTAAATCTATGGTAAAAAATCATTTGCTCTCTTCTTGTCTTTCATAATTCTTCTATTGTGTTTTACCTATTAGTATGTATTAGTGTGTAAGTATATGTATATATATATATATGTACTTCCACACACTGTCCATACACTGTGATGCCGGGATGATAATGAGAATGTTTAGATAGAAAAACTCTAAAAACCCTTTGTCTTACTTTTTCTATTTACCCTTTGTCTTTGCAAACGCAGGATCAGCGGTTACCGTGTCTCTATATGACTTATGGAAATGAAATTACCTCCCTTCGAAATTCACATTACATTATGTTTATACATTCACAGAATTACTGTGCATTGCACTTGGTTGTGAGTAATTTCACACAAAGTTACTTTTCCCTTGCCCGAGACGAGGCGGAACTTAAGAGGCTTTTCAAAAGGCACACGAAGTATGTGGAATGGAAATTACCACTGACGGCTGAGCACGAAAAGCTTGACGTTAGCGTGACGCTAGCGAATAATCGTGCTGTCACGTCCATGTCTACTTAATAAATTTTTAGTGTGACAAGGATGGCATATCAACTCGTTAGTTATCAACTCGTGATGTTTGTCAATCTTCATACTAAGCTCTCTGGGATCCTTTCCCCTATGAGATTTTTTTCAGTTTTTTTAAGGCTGATTTTACCCTTTGGACCACTTCCGTAACTGGATTTTTATAACTGGCTGTGAAAGTAGATTCTTTTCGACATTTCGTAACTAGTTCTTAATCCAGCATATTTTTCCTGGATCCATAGCTATGTTCCGTACTGGCTACGACAGAGGAATCTTTTCAGTCATCGAAAACCAAGTTATTCTTACTATTCATAGGATAAAATATACCAAAATTAAACAAATTTAAACATATATCATCACACCTACCTATCCTATACCTTGCGAGGTGGGCAGAGAGTACAGAGGTTTAACAGATTCTTTCCTTACAGACCTCTCTAGCTTCCTCTACTCTCATAGTTTGTCTCTTACACGCTCGCCGTTGTGTGTGTGTGCGTGTACGTGCGCGCGTGCGTGCGAGTGTGTGTGTGTGTGTGTGTGTGTGTGTGTGTGAATGATCTACGCTATTCGCCTTTACAGCTTCACCGGGTAAGGCAACGAGGCAACTAGCTCAAGGGTGCCTCAAAGAGGAACGGTCTCGGCTTGGGCAGTCGCTGTTAGAAATATTTTTGGCTGTAAAGCTTTTTCTTGTCTATTGTTTAATAGAGCATACCGCTCAACCCTAAGTACTACATAACATTACTCTCACGCTCATTTTCCTCAGTGGTAGGTAGAGATGTACACCCACATCCATGCCACATTTTGAAGTTATTTTAGGTCCTAATGTGACGGGTAAGTCTGTCGCCATCCCTCAGAATTAATTAAAATATTAATCAACGTATCTTGGGAGGGGTCTATGTCCAACTGGGGACTGATTCCAGTCGAGGGTGACAGTGAATTATCTGCTAATATTCTCGTAAATTAAGAAACACTAAATCTGAAACATCCAGGTTATACATGTACTCAATTTGTCATATGTATCTGTACTGAGTAATTATTTTAGAAGTTTTATTAAAATTCACCGCATAGCTTAGTCCAGTTGTTAAGAGCACTTATCGCTCCGCCTGGACCCAGTAGCCGCGGGTTCGATCTTCGCACGAGACAAATCTTTGTGAGACCCACAAGTGTTTGGTTCGGATTGGGTGTTTGTGTATATTAAATTTATGTTTGTCAACGCACTCAAGACCCATGAGTTATTCCTAGTGTAGGTATACGTTTTAAAAATAAATTGGCCACATTGTTATGAATTATGACAGCCAAACTATTTTCGTTAGCCAAAAAAGTAGTTGATACGATCAGACCTACAGACATGTTTTTATATATCTGAGTACGAATTCCTATTAGACATGCCCAGAATAATCTTTTAACGGTGTGTGTGTGTGTGTGAATGATGTACGCTGTTGGCCGCGAGGCCTTTACAGCTTCACCGGACTAAAAGGCGAGCGTGCAACCACTACGCTCTAGCCAGCCAGAAGGGCAAGAGGCGACATACTCGAGGGCGCCTCGAAGAGGCGCCCTCGGTTGGGACAGTCGCTGTAGGGGGACGGGTGCACTACTAAGTGCACCGGTCAACCGCCGGCTATGGGAGGGGATTTACTACTACGTCGTCGTCGTCGCCCGTATTCTGAGCGGAAAGAAGGGATGACAAAGCATCGGGGGGGTCGGTGAGAACATGTCGCGGCCGGCGGTGGCGGCAGGGGTCGGGGGGGAGATCGTAGTCGGCGGTGGCTACGATTAACGGATTCGCATGGGTAGATGCGTTCGCGAAGTGACGTGTTGACGCCTTTTTAATAAAGGCGCGAATAGGTTCGAGACCTAGATCGGAGTGGAGGTCGACGTTCCGTACGAACCAGGGGGCTCCTACGGCTTTACGGGTGAAGCGGTTTTGAACCACTTGGAGTTTATCGATGTGAGAGGGGGCCGAATGCCCGAACACAACACACGCATAAGTCATGATGGGTCAAACGCAAGTTTTGTAAAGTGTCACCTTATTTCTAAGGGACATTTTACTCCGCTTGCAGATTAACGAATGGAGACGACCGAGCACAAATGATGCTCGGTGACGGACCCGCTTGATGTGCGGGCCGAAGGACATGGTACTGTTTAGGGTGACCCCTAGATATTTGACCTCTTTGACCCAGGGAATGGGTCGGTCGAACATGGTCACTTGGCCGAGATTACTTCTAGGGCGGCGCAGGGAGTGGCGCGGGGTGGCACCCCTGGAGAAGAACACCGCAGCGCTCTTGTCCGGGTTCACCTCAATACGCCACTTCCTGAACCAATTCCCTAGGGAATTGGCGGATGCCTGAAGGTGTCTGGTAATGAAACCCTTATTCCTATGCGAGACGTAGAGAGCGGTATCATCCGCGAATAGGGCTAGATGCGCCTTACTCGAACGAGGAATGTCGTTCGTGTAAAGGCTAAACAGGAGCGGAGAGAGAACTGAGCCCTGTGGGACTCCAGCACTGATGGAGTGGGAAGTGGAGCGCGTCATTTCGACGCGATAACGGAAGGCGCGATTCGACAAGAAGTCTCGTAAGATGAGCACGAGTCTGTCCGGCACACCCAATTGGTAGAGCTTGTAGATCAAGCCGTTGTGCCAGACTTTGTCGAATGCCTTCGCGACATCTAGGAAGAGGGCGCCCGTGTAGATGGGTTTGGGTCTATTGAGACCGGAGAGGATGTGCTCCGTGATGCGGTGCACTTGGTGGACGCAAGAGTGTTTGGCTCGAAAGCCAAACTGCTCGTCGATAAGGATACTTCTGGACGTTACGAAGTCCTTGAGCCTCGCCAGAAGGAGGCGTTCGTATATCTTGGCCAGGGAGTTGAGGAGACTGATAGGGCGGTAGCTCGCGGGGAGATTGCGAGGTTTGCCGGGCTTGGGAAACTTTTAACGGGCTTAGTGAATGATTGTTCTTAAAATTAGATAGTATAATTTTTAGGGCAATTTTATACGTCACTCGACGAAGTGTCTAATGCGGATTAAGTCGTAAAACGACTCGTCACTGCTGGTGACAAGTCGTAAAAGTGTCGTAAAAACTCATATAGTTAGGTAAAGTTGGGTTTAAGTCTGATATTATATGATCTTAAATCTTGTGGTAGTCTTATTTTGCTACCCTGGTAGTTATATAAAAAAAAAATATTTTTCTTTATAAAAACGTAGTAGGAATCAAATTATAAACTCGTGGGTGCGTGCATTCACAAACATGAAAATTACATACTAGTAACCAAACCAAAATATTAAAAAAAAACTTTTCCCCACACTAGGATTTATTCTTGTGTCGTAGATGCGTTTACAAACCTGGAATTATACATACACAAAAACTCAGCAGAAACAAATAATTGTGGGTCACACTAAGATTTGTCTCGTGCGGGAATCGAACCCGCGACTATTCGGCCCTGTGAGCGGAGCGGCTTAAGCTCTTAACCACTGCTAAAACGTCCAATTTGAAAGTCACACCAAGACTTGTTTCGTGCTTGATAGATAGGAGTCACTTACGCTTTAACCAAATCCACGACGTCGATAGAACTGAACTACAATTCAGGCAATTAATCCTTGCAAAGTGAACACCTGCGGACACGGACCTGTAAAGATATTTATCTCGATACTGGAGAAGCGACAACGGCCTGTATTTATGGAACTTGAATAGCGCCTCGGGCGGGGAAACCTTATAAATGTATCTCATCGGAACTTCGCGATATCGAAGCAATATAATAGTTTACATAAAACAATTGATGTTGATATTTTTTCCCAACAGTCTTTTCTTTATTTTAAGAAAAGATTAAAAAGTATCACACGTCCTGTTTACCTTAGCGTCTATATATATATGTATATATATATATATATATATATATATACATGCAACCCTTCAAGAAATTCTATATTTTATTATTTTTTGTTGTTGTGTGTGCCGCATAGTGAGTGGCCACGTTTCGGCTCCGTATGTCATTACAGGTAGGACGCACTGATTAAAAACTTTCGTTTTTAGGCATTGGGGTATGGGCGATAAGAAGACTCGACGGAGTTTTCCAAATGCTGTCCAGCCCAGCTGTATCCGTCTCTTAACTTCCTTGTCGAAGTTGTTTTTACCTAGTTTGAGCAACTACCGGCTACCTAGGGCAGGTATACATAATCAGAAACAACTTCGAGGGAGGCTCCGTTTACGGCGATCGGTCCCGGGTCAACATGCTTGTTGATCATAACTTTAGTTTTATCTAAGTTCATCCGGAGACCGATTCGCTGAGACGAATTAGCAAGGCTGTCCAGCATCTGTTGTAGGTCTTGCAACGTTTCAGCCATGGTGACGATGTCGTCTGCAAATCGCAGGTGAGAGATGTATGCGCCATTTATATTGATGCCGCGACCTTCCCAGTCCAGCGTCTTAAACATATCCTCCAGTACATTGGTGAACAGTTTTGGTGATATGAGGTGGATATGTTCAGTCCGCTGGTTCTGTACTTGGACGGTCATCGTTGCGGCTTCAAAAAGGCATCTCATCACCTCGACGTATTGCCAATCAACTTGGCATCGTTGCAAGGAGTCCAGAACTGACCAGGTTTCGACAGTGTCAAAGGCCTTCTCATAGTCTACGAAGGCTAGACATAGGGGCAAATTATACTCTGCAGTCTTCTGTATAATCTGCCGCACTGTGTGGATGTGGTCTATGGTGCCGTAACCACTTCGAAACCCGGCCTTTTTTTAAATAGGAAAAAAATGTAGGTCTGTCAGGAAAGAACCTGTTGGAACGCTGTATTCTCTGCCTACTCATGGTAACATCGTCGGCGAAACGAGGGTATATAATACACCTCTACACTCTCTCCTTGAGTAATATAGAAGGCGTGACTGTTTTTAAATGATTTTTTAAAGAGGCAATCTGCATGCCTAAGAGTTTCTCGAAGGTGTGTGAAGTTCGCCATCCTGCACTGGGCCAGCGTGGTGGGCTATGGCCTAAATGGCCCTTTCAGTCTGGGAGGAGGCCCGTGTCAAACTGTGGGTCAGTTTCTTAACAGGGTACATATTTTCATTATATTATTATGTGGCTGGCGGATTTTTCCATAGAATAACTCTCAGAAGCAGTTCAGATTATAGAATTGTGTCCGGCAAAAGCCTAGTCTCGTAGGGATTTAACATCGTCGGCGAAATGTGGGTGTACATACCACGCCTTTGCAACCCCGCTTGGGGTATAAAGACATGACAGTGTTTATTATATTTACATCTTGTTTGTATCCGTTGTTTTTGTATCATGAAATTTATTAAATTGAAATGATTCATCTGTGCTCTCTGCCTACCCCACAAGGCTCTGGCGTGATGATATAGGTAGGTATTAAATTAATGATGTTGAGATATTCATGATGCTTCATTTCTTGTCGTTTTTTAAAATTGGCAATTTAGGCGCGACGAAGTCTTAGCTTTGGTTTATGAGCTCAAATAAATATAAGCAATATTTGAATTAGAAATTATTTGGTAATATTTATGTTTTTAAATAGTTTTTAAATAGTTTTAGGTAGTTAGTTAGTACATGTTAAAATGAATGAACAATCCGACAAGGATCTTTTGCTCGCGCCTAAAATCGGAACTTACGCTGTCATCAAGCGAAATGTCACTAGCGACTGTCAGTCGCAGAGTTATCGTTCGCTATAAAATTTACCCAAGTTCCTTTTTTAATTAGTGACCTACCTGTTGAATTATCTCCTTAGAAGTAGGAAAATTTTACCAAATGATAACTCCTTATAAGGAAAGAACCCGTTGGAACTCTACTCTCTGCCGAGAGAGAGAGAGAGATAAGTCTAATTTGACACTAACGCCCCCTGTCAATTTCATCTACGTGCCAATAGATCCTTGTCGCACTACAGTTGGTGTTATTTATTTATTATGTACTAGCGACCCGCCCCGGCTCCGCACGGGTGAATTATTACATATAAACCTTCCTCTTGAATCACTCCGTCCATTGGTGAAAACCGTATGAAAATCCGTTCGGTAGCTATTAAGTTTATTGCGTTAAGACAGACAGACAGACGGCGGGGGACTTTAATTTATAATATGTATGTAGTGGTTTAATATAGTAGGCGTGTAAAAAAATGTTTTAATCATATACCAATATCATATACCACTGATAACGCAACCTCCTTGATTCCTATTCTTATTTATTCATTCGTTATCTATGAATGTGGCCGAACCCTAGAGGTAGGATTAAAAACATAGAGGGAATATAAACGCAGTTCAGCCGTACACTCTTTCTGGACACTTGTTAGCATTTAGGTAACCAATTTAAAAATCTTTGTGCCTACGTGGTTCGAACTTCTTTTTTATTAAAAATTTATGGCTTGTCATTTTGACGTAGGCTCCACGCAAATTTATCGGTTAATATTTGTTTGTCTAGTGACTGTGTTCTCGGAGACTTTTAATTTGTTTTTTATTAATAAAAATATATATAATTAAAATATCTGTGAAAACATGGTACCATGGTACAACTGAAGTACCGTGTTTATATTGGAACGCAAATCTTATTGGTCTAGAAAAGCAGATGAAGCTAAATTATGTAAGCTTCGGCCGGTGACTCGGTTTTGCTGTACAATGGTAAAAATAACATGTATTTTCTAAAAAAGATGTAACTAGTTTGAAGACGTTTGAATGTTTTCCCTAAGCATAAATGATTAGATTTAGATAAAATCTTAATAATCGTATTTCCAAAGAGATTAGTCATAATGATGGGAAAATTTACATCGATATCGATAGCATTTTCGAAAATTGGTAATTTATATAATTGTTAACGCATGTTTTTTTGTTTTAGTATGCCTACAGATATTCCAAACTGAATGAATAGTGTTTTTATGCAATACTAAGAGCACATTAGAGTTGAACTCAGTAAAATGGCATCTTTTCAAAACATTTTACAAAAGAGTGCTTCGATGTTGGACTCAAATAGCGAAGATATAACTTACAACCAATAACAGTTGCAATGTAAAACTAATTTCAAATTGTTCTCTTTTAAATTTATTTTAGTTTTTGTAATAAGTTTTTTCTTAAATATTTTGTTCGCGCTTATATTGAAATAAATAAAAACATTATGAAAGGGTCAATTTTATTTTACAAGCTTTTATTTAACTTACAATGTTCGTATGTCTATCTGTCTGAGTCTGTCTTTTTGGGTTCAAATCTTGTGATCCATTTTTCAAGCACTTGCGGGTATCCAATTGAGCTAAAATTTGGCGTACGTATGTAAGTCCGATGACAATGCAATAATATGGTACCATGGAGCTGGTCAGATGATAGAGTCGGCCGGTCGAGTTGGAGTCGGTGTACGTTGTGTTTTTGCTATAAAAGCTTGTTTTAAAAATATATTTTTAAATTAAAATTATTGTATACGAGTGTCAAGATTCTTTAGATACAATTACTATTATTGACTCTCTCTCTCCTTGGCAATTATCATTCCCATCTGATGGTGGGGTCTGCCTTCTTAATTTTCTTGTTCCACTTCGCTCTGTCGGACGTGTCGTGTTCGGAGGCATTGCAGATACACAGGTCTTTCTTGACCACATCTGCCCACCACTATTATTGATTACTACAAAACTTAAATAAGTTAATCATCTATAATAGTCACTACGAGATACACCGATATTGTAAAAAATTTCATCGATAAAACTTTCGCAGTAATATGGGAATATATCAATACTACATCTATGGGAAAACACAAGTTTGGTCTATAGTCTATGACATTAATATCAAAAAAAAATGCACAAGAGTGTAACTGGTAACGATGAATTTTGTCCTCTTTCTTATCACTGACATGACACAAGTGTAAGCAGTGCAAATACATAATCTTGTAAATGCCCCTCTATGCTTCTAGTACCTCTATGGGCCGAACCATGGCCGAAACCTATGGCCGAACCATACCTGAACTCTGAAATGACATTAGTAATTTGTCAACTATCAAGCTGTCTCAAGCAAATAATCTAAAATATTAACAAAATTATATCAATGTCAGAATACTTCCTAGAGGTCAATTTTTGAAACAATCTAAATAGCTTACCTACTTTCGAATAAGCCCATAATCAAAATCGATTGACATCTCCCACTTTTTACTCCAATGCGTGCGCTTAGAGGGGCCTAAGGCCAGTCCAGCAGTGGACTGCTGTAGGCTGATCATGTGTATCATGTGATGTGGCTTCTTTTTAAATTCTTACGTTTTTCACCAAATTTAACAAAAATCAAGTTTTGTAAAACAACGAACTGGGTATCCTTATAACAAATTTTAACCACAATGGCTAAAACATTAGCCACTCCAGGCTTATAAGATTGTTTTAAAACTTGACCTCTTGTGAATTCCATGGCGGTGTCTTGATGAGGCAGTCGCTTGCACGAACATGCGAGGGGATTTTATCGCGCGATGCCAAAAATGTTTATCTATCTATCTATATTACCATTTCGCCAGACCCTTTGCGGGGTAGGCAGAGAACACAGAGTTATCTACTAAGGTTATCTACTTTGTGAATATCATCGCATTGCTCGCAACTTTGCACTGTGAAGGCGTCGTCATCATCGTATGATCCTGCAAGCGACCACCAATCAGAACCCTTGACCCTCATTCAATATGACCAATTAAACACGTAACGCGGTGCGTTACGATAACTTCGTGACCATCGAAACCATCATTTAATGGTGCTCCAGTGGCATACAGAATGTTATTTCACGCTCATGTCAGAAGTTATTGAACGCGCTGCGTGTAGTCATAGCGAATACGGGTATCAGCACGAACAGATTGACGTCAGGAAAGCTTGCTATCATGTTGATTCAGTAAATTTGCTGTGTGAAAAGGATGGTATATCAGCTCGTTAGCGTGACGCTCACTTTAATCTGTTTATGCTAAGCACTCAGCACATTGCTCATGAAGTGCGTCTTTACGATAGATACGATAGAAGAAGGGAAGCAAGAAGGAAATTGATCTCTATGCCCTTGTGTTAAGTCCTAATATATGTCAACAACGGTTACAGACATCGTGATCCCATCGCTGTTGATAGCCGCCCTGTTCATCGGCAACGCTTTCATCGTGCTCATCATATACAAATACAGGAAACGGTGAGTTGACCTATTTATGTTTAAAGTATACCAGCATAGCACGTAGTCTATTAGGTTGGATTGTGTCATAGCTTTTTAGAACAGCATGGTCACTCTTCGGACCCAATTGTCAATCCCAACTACATACAGTGTTCGTACATATAGGGTGTATGTATAAATCTAACATTTAGTATTCTCGTATTCTCACGTGCGATAATTTATCTTAAGGAAATTATTTTATTTATCCACACACGCACACAGATATTCAAACACACACACGAATATAAATATAACTTACACAATATTTTTAGCTCACTAATCATCTTCTAACAATGTTATAGTTGGGGGCCTGGTAATCTGTCGGACAGGATAACTTTATTTACTGCAGTTATCAGTCTCTCACAAATGTGCTATTTGTCTCATTAAGAAACATGCCCAAATTAGATTGTAAGTACCTTTTGTGAAGAGGAATAAATAAACTATTATTATTATTACTAATCCAAGACCGGTATATCAACCTAAAGATACGTAAGTCCTTTAAGTATATCGACTTAGAGGTAACGTAGTTTATTAGATTTGTTAATATCAAGGGTTATTAAAACCGCGTGTGTACGCTACTAACCTAATTGTCAATCTAAGGTCAGTATCCACATAAAGACAGGCATATAAGTCCACTAGATTGGCTAGTATCAGAGCTCGATGTTTAAAGTTATGATAGCCATCGTGGCTTTTCCTTTAAAATATAACGGAGTTTTTTTTTGCGATTTCTGGCTTTTCTTGTATTCCAATCATCCAATAGAAATTTATGATCGTTATAAGAAACAGGATCGATTGGCATCAAAAAAAGTTTTTGTCTTTTTTTTTCGAAATCAACTCAAATCACTAATTACAAGTCATATAAATCAAACTGTCTTTTTTGTAAATTTGCTTCTAGCTTACAGAGAGCTTTGCACGAAAACATTGACTTTAGCGTGACGCTAGCGAGTAATCGTGCTTTCCTGTTTATATGGTAAATTTGTAGTATGACAAGGATAGCATATCAACTCGGTAACATATTTTCGTGCTAAGTTTTCGGGTCTCAGTACAGAGTGAACTCGCTTTATTCACGCTGTGCTGTAGTTAGCACAGTAGGTGACACGGGAAGTCCATCCATTAGCGTTGATTTGTTAACTCTTGTTACGGACGGACAGGACGGGGAGCAGAGTCAACACCCACGGTACAGTATCGGTATTACGATACCGCTTATAAGTAATGTATTGTATTAATATTCATGTAATAAAAGAACTTAATGTTTAGTAAATGATAAGTAGCAGAATCTATTACTAACTTATTAAGATGTGTTTAATTTCAAGTAATTTTAATTTAGAATGCACAATTTTAAATTTTTCAGTCTCTTTATATATTTAATTTTTATCGTAGTTTATTACGATAACTTGCTATTTAAATAATAATAATTGGCATCGGCATCATTGCATCCTTACTTTACCAATGACCGTCTCATATTTGAAATATTAAGATTTTGGATAAATAATCTTTAGAATAGGGGTCACCGGAAAACTGTTCGAGTAACGAAATATTTAGGCGCTTAAATCAGAGTTCAAATACGGTTTATTTTTTTCAGTTTTAAATACCTTCTGGTGTACTTATTTTCTTTATGACTACCTCGTTTCTAGTGGCGCATGATGCGGCTGGAGATCATAAGATCCATTTTGAAAGTGTGTCCGGTAAAATGCCAATAGACTTGCTGTACAGTTTTGAACTGATATCAATTCAGTTCTGTAAGTTTCTTAGTATAAAATCATAAATCATTTATTCAGTGTGATTTTTGGTGATACAATATGATCTTGGTTTAACATTTAAGTTTCTCAAAAATCTACCCATTGGGCGTACACTGAATATAAAAGTATATCTGGAAAAAATCCCTACCGAACTTCGAACTAGGTTATTAGGTAGTAAGTACTTATCTGTGGTTATATCTCAGTCATAATAGTTATATTTATCATCATTTCTAGACACCAAGATGAGCTACAGGAAGAATGATAGCAAGTAACGTGACGACACTAAAATAAAAAAATGGTTTATTATTCGTACGTAGAAATCTGATTTGTACATAATTTGTTTATTAGAGTGTTCAGTAGATCTAGTTCTTACGTAATATATTTATAACAATATTCAGGAATTAGTTGTTATTAGAAGGTATGTAAATTCAATGCAATATTAGAAGAACGTAGCTGTCGGGGAAGAATTATTTTCAACTAAGGTAAACTTCCATAAAATTATTTTGAGCCCCTGAAAAGGCTCGCGGGCCATATCGGTATCCTACCACCTAAAACTCCTAGACGGAATGGTATTGACATTGCTGGTGTCTGGGATCGCACCGGCGACTCTGTGCCACACCCTGAGTCTCAGATATACTACAATCGTTTCCCCTCTGCACTTCACCATATCACCAGTCTCTTTGAACCGAGGCAGACCTAGACTAGATAGTCTCAATAGTAAGATTACCATGGTCAATTATAAAGTGCTGTCCAATGGACAAGTTAAGGGCCTACCGCGAACGATAATTTATCGATCGGGAGAGTGACAGTGACGCAATTACTTTACTAAAGAATGATAAGGGACGGATATATTGAGCGCGCTCGAATATAAACGACGTATTTGCAAAATCAAATTTTATCGTTTTCTAAAAAAAACTAACTATAAAAACTGCTTTACAAGAACTTTGCTGCAATTATTTGCTATGTCTTTAAGTAAATTCTTTTAATTAGTTCTCATTTCTCGTTGGAATCAGAAAATGTAAAGCAATAGAAATGACTTTAGATTTTTTCTTTGTCGAGAAAATTTCGTTTAATCGTGTATTCCTTGGACCAGATTCTAAAATATACACTCAAAATCATATTTCGAAATATTAAGTCTCTAATCCATAAACTTCTTGAAGTGCATGAAGTATGAAACAGGTTTTTTTCGCGGTAGCCCCGCGAGTATGACTAAAATCTCTCATAGAGGCGAGAGAAGTCTGTACAGAAAACATGTTGGAATTCTATACTCTACCACGCAAGGGATCGAGCATTCTATTACGGCATAAATGTTATACTTTGACTTTGCAACACAGGTTCCGAAAACCAGATAGGGATCTAAACATTATACATACCGCCAAGCCGCATCATAAGTGCCTTACAGTAGAATATCCCATATAAGAGATTCGTTAATTAAACTATACAGAGGGATTCGGGATCGGGGCATCATGCCGAAATTCAAACTATTTATATGTCAGTATAAATAACTTTTACTATACAAATTCTTGTTTTTGGAGAGTTGGTATTCGTTTTCAATACAAATTGTTCAGCTGATCGAGTGGACTTTTATGGGTAAGTGAAAAAAAAGTGAAAAATAAAAAGTTGTATAACAAAATGTTATTTCGAAATTATAAATGCTACAAGTTTCGGCATGATATCCCAATTCCGGATTACCTGTACACTTTAATTAACGAATCTCTAATATGGTGTATTCTATTGCAAGGTACCATGACTTATGACGAATTTAAGCGGCTTTGCGGTCTTAACTTAACCCAATTAACTGTACTGTCCGGACCTTCGATACCAAACGTCACCATGCTTATAGGCCAGTCTATTGTTATTATTTTGGGTACAATTACGGACTGCGAATTAACAAAGTTTCTGTAAAAAAAACTCCAATAACACTTTCGAACTAGAATTCGAGCTCGAACCCAACACCTGATCACCAGCCACCAGCCACAACATATGTCACTAGACATCCTACTAATATAATAAACGTGAAAATTTGTGAGATGAATACATGGACGTTTGTTGTTCTTTCGCGCAAAATCTACTGAACGTATTTTGTTGAAACTTTACAGTACAGCTTATAGTTACATTAAAATAATACATAGTTTTCATACTAACCAATAATTTACATACTAGTTCACCGTCACGCCTGTTTTTCCCAAGCGGGGGTGGCAGAGGTGTACTGAGTACACCTACGTTTCGCCGACGATGTTAGGTCCCATGCAATAGGGGGCGAGGCTATTGCCATATACCGGGTACAATTCCAGACTCCGGGAAGTTTTCGTTAGAAAAACTACATTTGTCCGACCTAGGATTTGAACCCAGGACCTCGTGATCACAAAGCGATGCGCTTTGCCACTAGATCAACGAGGCAGTCTTATTTACATACTATATTGCTCTTACGAAACTCTTTTATAGTACATGGTGATTTATGTAGATTTTCACAAGTCTAACCTAATATTGTTTCCATACCTCTTACCATCTTTCTCACAAAACTATAACTAAATAAAGTAAATGTTATTCAAGTTAACATATAAAGTACCCACATACTCACCCTTAATGTGAGACGTAGACTTGTAAAAAATGTGAGAGAATGGTGCACTAGGTTTTAGACGTACTTTATATAAAGCTGGGGATTCATTTAATAAAACTAAGTAATGTTGTTTTTACGGCATTTTTACTCAACCCTCGTGTAGACGTGAGCTTAAATTTCTTCTACAAAGACATGTACTTAATGGCTTGGATTTATGTATGTGGCTCCACATTGTGGAGTGCGGTGTGCGTATGAGACGAACTATGAGTGTGGAGAAAGTCAGAGAAATCTGTAAGGACCTGTTGGAACTCTGTACTTTCTGTCTACCCTGCAAGGGATCTAGCGTGGTGATGATTTAAATGTGGCTCCACCAGTCCGTACTAGGTCCATCGAATAAAAGTAGAAGACTAGCTTCTCGGCAGATCTTCTCAATGGAAGCCTAGTTCTGATCCAGTGGTAGATGCACCTAGAAAATTCATTGATATTGCCGTCTTATAAGTATTGTTTTGGCTTAAGCTAAATAAATGATTTTTGATTGCATAAACCAGGCAGGCAGTGGTGTTTGGCAAAGCACTTTCCAGATAGCAAGTGAAGGTTTAGCCCCTCACGTCTATATGCAATCCCGACGGGATGGGGTGGCATAAGTGGCTCCACGCCGCCGTGAGCAACATGAGTGTGGGAAAGCGATTCTGATCGCCCAAGATGTCTTCAATCGAGGCAGCCAGAAGAGAGGGGCACCGATGCGTTCCATTTGAAGATCCTGAAGCCCCCTACCGTGTCAAAGGAGGCCAACGTGCGGGTTAAATAGAGTAATAGAAGTCCCACATACCTAAGTCTTCTCCACATAAGACTAGGAAACTTCTGAAGATTTTTACCTATAAAATAGGAGAAAAGGATAAAAAGACGAATGCTTGCGAATTTGAAGTAGTCACACATGTACTTTTTTTAATATTGCCCCATTGGGAATTATTTCTGAGTCGTAGGTGCATTTCCAAACATGAAATTGATATACACTAACACCCAGAGCGAAACAAATATTTGTAGGTCACACTAACAGTTGGCCCGTGCGAAGATCTGACCCGCGACCACTCGGTCTAGTGGGCGGAGCGGGGTTAGCACTGGATTACGTTATCTGTTAAATATCAAAACTTGTTGCCTTTACCAAGCATATAATAACCGTTCCCGACAGAAAAAGTCCGATCCGTTTCTTAATTATTTCACGCTAACTAAACATTAATTACTTCAGCTATCTCCCTTCAATGGAAAGTCTTATAAAAGGATAAACTCTGCGCATTATTTACGATCGACATAAACAAAAATTTAGGTATTTACGAGATCAGTTTACCAAAACTACTTTAAAAGTTGCAAAGCAATATACTTTTGCGTATCCCATTATTTGGACATAAATACTAATAAGCCAGGTAACGAGAGTAAGAAAATTATTCATGCGATACAGGGGTTAATCACAAACTATCTGACGTTATCGTAACAGCGTGCTTTCAAGTTCATGCTGTCAACTTAAAGCGTAGCGTGTAGTGCCTAACGAGTTCGAGGTACTGATGCTTTGTAGACACATTCTGATCACCACCTTTGGGGTTCTGGATTGGTCATGCTCACTAAAATGTCTTTACTTACGGTGGCTATCTGGCGCGGGTCACTTCCTTCTCTCCAATATGGTCAAGGGGAGTAATGGCTGTCCCAGTAGTCACGGGGAACAAGTCAAGTAGTCTCGTGAACGGGGGTCTGGTCCATCCGGAATCCTTCAGACACTTACTCTTTAGAAATAACATCACTAGGCTCATATCACGATCGCAAGGCTTCACATTGGAGCTAGATCTTAAGTACGATGTAACCTAAACATTATGCTCACACAATATGATAAGAAAAACAGTAAGAGACGACAAGCCCGCTGAGTTTCTCACCGGATCTTCTCAGTGGAAGCCGCGTTCAGATCCGGTGGTAGCTTAATAGTTAGATTAGATAAAAACATATTAACTGACAATTTGTAGGTTTACGCAAAATAAATTATTGAGTTTAAGTTCATATCAATTCAGTTATAGGGCGACAAGAATCTTTTGACATGTGGAAGACATTGACAGGGGGACATTGGTGTGAAATTAGTGCTACTATATCTATCTATCTATCTATATCATCACGCCAGCTGACTCTTGATTTGCCCTTCAGATAGGACACGGTCTATTTGGTCATGTTAAGATGGTCTAGGTCTTCCCCGGTACCTACATCTTTCCATATTCGCATTGTACATCAATTTTGTCATTCTTTCTTCCGTCATTCTTTCTATACGCCCGAACCAAAGAAGCATACCCTTTCTCATCTTTACACCGATACTATCTTTACACGCTTTCTTACTACGTTGCTGCGAATACATGCGAGGACAAATGGTCTTCGGGCCACCGATGGCCCGAGGAACATTTGTCCTCGGGCGGTGTGTACGTGAACTAATCGGTGAAAGGAGTTTGTTGCCCGTGGTACTAAGGGCATGCACACACCGGCGAGCGGTGTAGTAGTGTGCTATCGTAACGCGTTTGTTTATAGCTTTGCTTCTGTTGGGATATTTACTCATGGGTTTAAAACTTAAAACCATATCATATTTGCTTTCCGTGATAGTGATTATGTTTTCTAAAATTCCACTCATTTGATGAAAAGCGGATTTTGATGAAATTTGTGAGAGAAGTCAGTCATTTATTTTATTGTATAGGCCAATACAAGAGCACTCGTCAACATTTTTACATTTTTTACATCTACCACTGGATCGGAACGCGATCTACATTGAAAAGATCCCGCAAGAAACTCAGCGGGCTAGTCTTTTAACTTAATTTGTTTTATTCGATTGGCCATTATGATAACCATTATTTAAACATAGATCATGTTCTAGAATTGCACATAACTGGTCAGTATGGTCAATGCCGTTACATTATTGGCGATCATAAAATAATACGTATTTTAAATTCAAGCTGGCAAACGAAATATTGTTTAAAAGGTGCATTTAAAATAAAGTCCCAATTTATTCAATTATAATATGTGTTTTGTTTAACGGTTCAGTTTTCCGGCCATTTTATTTTCCCAGGCATGCCGTACGGGAATGTTGTGTGTATTTTCAGCGCGTTTATTTTCAAACGAAATCCATTATGAACGTATAGTGGAATCCAAAACATCTGTCAAAAAACGATAAAAGCCGTTAAGCGATCGCCTATACAGAGCGCGCCTCGGAAAAGGTGTTTTAAAAATTCGAGAGAACTGAAAAATTGACAAGTTTTCGTTGAAATTATAGACTCTAAATCTCTTAAAAATATGTTTTTACGTAATTTAGGCCCACGTACGTATTTTAACGATTTTAATCACGATGGTATGTGTAAATGTGTCTGTTCACTGTATCCGCATTGAATCAAAGTATAATAAAATAATAATATTAGCCCTGTTAAGGAACTGTCCCACTGCTGGGCACGGGCCTCCTCTCCAACTGAGAGGGTTTAGGCCATAGTCCACCACGCTGGCCCAGTGCGGGTTGGCGAACTTCACACACCTTCGAGAGACTCTTAGGCATGCAGGTTTCCTCACGATGTTTTCCTTCACCGTTAAGGCAAGTGATAATTAATTTTAAATACGCACATGCTTTCGAAAAGACAGAGGTGCGTGCCTGGGTTTGAACCCGAGACCTCTGACTTTGCAGTCCAACGGTCTAACCACTAGGCTATCACTGCTTTTTTAATCAAAGTATAACCAAAGTTTTTCAAAATTTTACTGGCTTGATGTTAAATACATAAAAATTATTCAATAGTTGTAGCTTTTTTTGTGTACTTAACTATGGAAATACGAAAAACTATCTTAACTATATAGGTTTAACCACCACATAATCAGGTAAACAATTTTACCATTTTTTAGGGTTCGCATGTAAAAGTCTTGAACTATGGTAAATATAGGTAATATACTCTACCAGACTAAAAGTGTGCCCCGCAGTGGCTTTTTTCTACATGGTGAGAGTAGGGTCTCCGAGATTTGTGTGAAATACACCTATGACCGCTTCTAGTGACTACAGCATAGTCACTTATTGTATCACGTTGACCGCTTATTGTATCAATTAGTCAGTTATTGTATAAAGTCAGTCATCACTTAAGTTAGTTTATGTTGGAATGCTGCGAATCTCTTTTTTCTGGAGATGGGCGTTAATAGCTGGGACACAGTTTTTTTTTAACTAATGTAGTTATTATCGTACGCAATTCAATTGTGGGCATTGTTATGTTTCCAAAATATGTTGGTCCCAATGGTGTGAAATATACTTTATGAATCGTGTTTTTTCCAGCTGTGTATTTATTTAAAGGTTCAGAGACACATTATACCGTACCAAATTGAATTAATTACTTTAATATGTAATTAGAGTTTCAGTAAGAATGTAACATTGAATGTAGTTGGAACTTTTTTGTACCAAATCATTGAATGCCATAAATAGTCTGGCAGACGCAGTTAGTGACTGATTAATTCTTCGATGATACTTATTTAATTATCTTGTTTACAGGAAAACTGAGGACATTGACGATGAGTTCAACACCATTCCACTCAACGTGAACGGGAACGTGCATAGTGCGGGTAACGCGGTTTAGTCACTCCATCCTCTAAGGGGGCTTACACGCCGACGACAATGCGATGGTGCGACGCGTCTCTAGGAACTGTCGCAACAACCGAATTTGGAATGTCAAAGATTTTAAACAGGTAGTCACGATCACAGGAAGTTATTATGTCGACAGTAATGTGAATGATGTTAGTTTCGAAATTAATAAGTAATTCTAATGAATAATGTCAACTATAAATTATGATTTGATTAGGAAAAGAGCCTGTAAAACAGGTATCGAATTCCAGTATCTTTGCTGTATGGTCTTGTATTTGAAATTGAAATGGAAATTTTAAAGGAGGCTTATAATATAGAGGCTATGTGATTTTTAATTATGAACGATTATTTTAGCAAGTTTTATCCATTGTAAGATATTATTTTAGATATCGATATGCTGTATTTTAGAAATACATGTTTGTGTGATTATAAGCAATATTCACAGTTTCTACTGAGATTAATTGAATATATGAAAATTTAACTTTGAATATTGCTACACACTTAGAGGCATCAAATGTTCGTCGGGTGTAAACCTCATAATTTGAATTATAAATAATGCGGGTGTCGGACGACTGCCGTCGCGTCATATTAATCGCGTCGCCAGTCTGTCGACGTCCTTAGATAAGTTACCTTATTTATTTGTTAGATACCTCAAATAGAAACCAAAATATAGTCCAGGTTAAAGTTTCTTAGATCCTTTTAGGTATTAAGTAAGGACTGATATTGTTAAAAGATACTCTATTAGATTTCTTTTTATTTCATCCGCACACTTCTCTGTCTATGTAGTCACTTGTGCGTCAATTAAAATACACTAACTGGCCATAAATATAGCTCATCGGGACACTGTCGAATAAATGATGATTTTATTATACACGTAGTTTGACTATATGCTATGTAATATAAGGACATCAACACAAATAGCAAGATATAGATATTAAATGCAACATCCGTTCTTCGACTCAATCGTGTTTGTCACAAAACAACTTAACACCCAGATGAGAGTGCTTAGGTGTAAAATCGACTTAGTGTTAGAAGACCAGTCTATCAATACAATTATTTATTATACCCCGCGCCACTCCCTGCGCCGCCCTAGAAGTAATCTCGGCCAAGTGACCATGTTCGACCGACCCATTCCCTGGGTCAAAGAGGTCAAATATCTAGGGGTCACCCTAAACAGTACCATGTCCTTCGGCCCGCACATCAAGCGGGTCCGTCACCGAGCATCATTTGTGCTCGGTCGTCTCCATTCGTTAATCTGCAAGCGGAGTAAAATGTCCCTTAGAAATAAGGTGACACTTTACAAAACTTGCGTTCGACCCATCATGACTTATGCGTGTGTTGTGTTCGGGCATTCGGCCCCTTCTCACATCGATAAACTCCAAGTGGTTCAAAACCGCTTCCTCCGTAAAGCCGTAGGAGCCCCCTGGTTCGTACGGAACGTCGACCTCCACTCCGATCTAGGTCTCGAACCTATTCGCGCCTTTATTAAAAAGGCGTCAACACGTCACTTCGCGAACGCATCTACCCATGCGAATCCGTTAATCGTAGCCACCGCCGACTACGATCGAGGGCGCCTCTTCGAGGCGCCCTCGAGTATGTCGCCTCTTGCCCTTCTGGCTGGCTGGAGCGTAGTGGTTGCACGCTCGCCGTTAAAATCCGGTGAAGCTGTAGAGGCCTCGAGGCCAACAGCGTAGATCATTCATACACACACACACACACACACACACACACAATTATTTATGAAAATGTCATCACGATTCCGCTAAGAACTTAAGCTATAATTGACGTAAAGAGACGATTTTATTCGAAGTTTCCCGAAGTCTGGATGTCCCGTATTTATGCTCAAATAGTGTACGGTTTCGGCTTTATTGTGTAGTAGTTAAGTCTACGCTCATAGATACCTCATGGTTTTCATTTCGTCTGGTAATTGTTGATGTTTTTGTATGCGGCGGAGTATGTGGAAAAATCTGTAATGAATAAAAAGCACTTTATCTTTTTTGGGTGTTTTATTTATATAAATATTGTCTTTAGAGGAAATACCGTTCCGCCTAACCACGTCCCTTAAACTGAAAGTATTTTTTTCAATAAGAATAAGTCATAAGAAAATACCAACATTAAAAACTATATTTACTCTCTATCTATATCATCACGCCAGATCCCTTGCGGGGTAGAGTGGAGGAAGCCGGAGAAGTATGTAAGGAAAGAACCTGTTGGAACTCTGTACTCTCTGCCTACACTTATCTTTATAAATAAAATCAACTTTAAGGCAGGCCTAGAAAAACGTTGGCGTGACAATATAAATGCGTTTCATTAACACTGGCCTGAGATGGCCACATATAGATCAATTTGGAAACTTAGAACTTTGCCCAGCCTTGGAACGATCCAGTTTAATAAAAATAAATAAAATAGTTCAATTGTATACTTACTTATATTCAGTCTGGTTATGATTTAGTTGATGGAAAACTTTTATCCCATGATTGAAAACAGCCAAAATAAATGTCTAAAGAAAAACACAACGGTTTAATTTGACCGACTCTCAAGGCTATCATTCTATTGCGCCTCGGGCAATATTGGTGACGTATGCAGTCAACCTAAAATATCCCATGAAATGAAGGTAGATTGTTGCATTAGCGACCACAGGACAAAGTAAATTAGATATAGGTAAAAAAGAGATATATAGCATTTTTAAATAATTCAATAGAAAATTAACTATCATCGTCGGTGAAAAGTGGCTGTACACGGCACAACTCTGCCACCCCCGCTTGGGGAATATAGGCTTGACGGTATTTAGTTTTGTGATACAAAATAGTCACGCTTATATTCATGAAGTGGAGGTTGCAGAGGTGTACCATAAACAATTCATCTTTCGCCAATGATGTTAGTTCCCGTTTTCCTTATGACAATTATACCGGTCACAATTCCAGACACAAGACTGCAACTGACAATTTTTCCATACAAAAACATCAATACACTCTTCGGCCTTATATTTGAACCCAGGGAATAATGATTATCATCCACATAATACTAGACCATCGAAGCAATCTACGAAAATTTCACAATGTCACATCCATTTTCCGCGCGTCCATAGCTTCCCGTTCGGATTCCCGTATTTTAAAAAAAATTAATTTTCCTGTCAGTCAATTGCACGGGGCCAGGGTAAATCGCCCGTACCGTGTCATTGAATCGCTTCCTATTAAAAACGCCAGCGGCACGACATTTTTAATTTTTGATGCTATCAGACATCAATGTAATGGGACCTTCGGGCGAAAATAAAATAGGGGTGCCGAATTTTAGTTCGATAATAATAAAGCGCTCGTAGCCCTGTACGACCGCAGTGTTCTTAGCGATCATCAAAGTTAAGCAACGTTTGCTTCGGTCTGAGATGGGTGACCGTTGGTGGTATTTTCATATGAAACCAAGTTGAAAGCCTTAATAAGTTCCAACAGCAGGTGGCCATCAATCTGTCTCCAGCTCCACCAATCCGCCCTGTGTCCGCGTGGTGGAATATGACTTAATCTTTCTCATTTCTATTTGTAACAGAGAATATGTGTACGAGCAATGTAATTTTAACATCCACTGTGACCCATTTACACAAATAAATTGATTTGATTTGATTAATAAAATAGAGAAGTTCTTTGCCCAGCAGTGGGATAATATGGACTGATCTATTGGTATAATATATATTACTAAACGATACATTTTTAATTTTTCATACTATCCGATATTCATGTAATGGAGCCCCGGGCGAACATGGAATAGGGGTGGCGAATTATATTTTGATAGTGATAATGAAGCTTTCGTTAATGTATTTGCATTTCGAAATTAAAATTTATGAGCCATATTTCACGGTCTACGTAATGCGAAGTAAGCCTTCTGGGCCGACTTACGATTTGGGGGCTTACTCAAAACAGCGCTGTGATCACAGAAGTCGTAATTAAGAATTACGATTTCTGTGGGTGGTGATAATGTATGGAAATAAATAAAAAGCCCCGCGACGAATTGTGCCTCGTACTAACCTTTATCTCCACCATTGTGGGGTATCTGCCGACTCTAAATTTTCAGGTATGTGGCCACGGTATGTGGCCACCTCTTGTGGAGATTTCTGGTTATTAACTAATATCTGGTTATTAATAAAATGCTTCTTAACAATAGCTTCATAAATCCATGGTCAAGCAAACAAAGTAACTTTTCACGCGTTGTTCGTCCATTTTGAACGCTTAAGATGCATCTTAAATAATTGTCTCGCTATGCTAGTGACGCATCACATGGTCCTGGTTTAATAAACTGTTGGTCTGAAGTGGTTGGTATTAGGTGATTATAAAGATAACTTACGGATACTTTACGGTTACGGTACGGATATTTTTTTATAAAACAGCATTTATAGATAAATTTGAGGATATAATTGTCAAGTTACCTAACCGGCGAGTATACAGGGTGAATTTAAAGTCATGAGCATCCTTTTAAATTAAGACACTATCACTGATACTAATTGCATTAGGCCATAAAAAAAATGCATGTATAGAAAACAAAATAAATGTAGTAAGTTGTATTAGGCGCATCAATACGCGTAACGTCTGAGACCCCGTCCGAGTCAGGTGAGTAATAAGTTAATAACGATTTGATTAAATTATTTCCAACTTTCCCTTCATACTTGGCCGGCTTAAGACAGTCAAAACTCCATTAAGTAACATTAATTAAAACTAAAACGTTTAGATGGGTACGGAAGTAAAATAATTTCCTGTAGTTTTGGCGTATTTAAAAAGTAGGAATCACAATATTTACAATAATTGCCCAGGAATCATGATTTGTATTTACAATAATTTACTTCACAAGTTAGAAACTAGGTACGCTCTTACACGTACTTTAAAAGATGTTCAAAGTGTTCACCGCCTCTTTGTACCCATAACTCAGCCTGACGTCTGTGATTGTCTTTCACTCTAGCCAACACAAATTCCTGTGATTTCAATTGTTTCCAGTCAGTCCTACTTAAAACAACTACACAGTAAAATACTGCAATCCCAGTAGCAACGAATAGGGGCGCGTGCGCGACGTTTTCAGGAGGAACTGACATGCGTCAACGCACTTCCGTAATCGTTATGACACTGGAGAGGCCAGAGGGTGGGTGAAATTTGTCAAAGTATTAACAAAACAAGCGAGGGAGAGCGGGACGGAGAGAGTGCGAAGCTGGCGGCATGTTTATGATACTTGTTTGTTACATGCCTTATTACCTATTTGGTGTATTTTTTCTGTGTTCGACCGCTAGTAAGCGTGTTTTAATATTTTGATACTTAAAGACTAATAGCGTTTATTAATTATTTTGTTGTTATTATTTTTTGTGTTTATTTGCAAAAATATCCTGTTACAATACAGCAATACTATTTAATTATTAAATGCGTTTTTCATACTTGCATTAATGATACTTCTAATTTGCGTAATATTAGGTCTCATCCAATAAGTATCATTAAAAGTATCTTAGTTTAAAAGGATGCTCATGAATTCAAATTCACCCTGTATATGAGATGAACTACGAGTAGGTACAAAAGAGGACTTAGCAGTCTTATTCGCTATGACCAATGAAACAATGCCGGGGAAAATTGCCGGGAAAGACCTAGACTATCTTACCATGATCAAATAGACCGTGTCTTATCTGAAGGGCAAGTCAAGAGTCTCCGTAACCGGCGAGTGTGTATGAGACGAACTATGAGAGTGGAGGAAGCCAGAGAGGTATGTAAGGAAAGAACCTGTTGGAACTCTGTACTCTCTGCCTACCCCGCGAGGGAGCTGGCGTGATGATATAGATAGATAGATAGATAGACCAATGAAACAAGTCGTTAAAATCCTCGAGTGGTATACATACCGCCCTGCGTTTGATCATCCATACTTATATTATAAATTCGAAAGTAACTCTGTCTGTCTGTTTGTCTGTTACCTTTTCACGCCCAAACCGCTGAACAGATTTGATCAAATTCGGCAAGGACATAGATTTTATCCAAGGTAAGGATATAGGCTACCCTTTGTCACAAAAAAGTTAAGGGTGTGAAATGCACGCCTGAAAATAATGCGAACGAAGTTGCGGGTACAGCTAGTAGCGAATAAGGTTCTCCCTACATTTATCGACGCGAAATCGGCTTAAGCCAATCAGAAAAAGCTTTATGTCTACGATATAAGGGTGTAAATCACGTCAAAATGGTGGTTTGCCGATTTGCTGATCGCATCCGTATGTTGCTTATAGAAGTCGAACGCCCATGTATCGATGCTTACGACTCCGGCGACGGCCGAACAGCACCTAAACGCTCCCATCGACATGCTTACATCTCCGAAGGCAGCTGAAGAACGCCGGCGACGATCGCTGCACATTGTTAGTTCACTAATCCAAATCAATTAATTGAGCAGAAGATATCGTTTTGTATGTACCATAAGTTACACAAGAATTGTGGAAGAAAAAATGATATTATTAGTACGAAAATATCGTTGTTTCTCGCGATGGCGGCCGTCACGGCGACGGCGGTTCGGAAGATGCAACTGCCGAACGCTTGTTAACAGCCGTCGCGACGGCTTTTCGGAGGACTGGACTGCCGAACCTAGGCTAATAGTCGTCGCAACAGCCGATCGGATTAATGCGAGTAGTGTGCTGATAGCTGCTCGGCTGAAGCCGATTCCGCGTCGATAAATGTGGGGAGAACCTAAGGGCTCAGAATCATTTGGAAATCCGTACTCTCTACCTACTTGCAACAGATCTCGGATCTGATGTGGATGGGAAATTTAATTTATTAAAATTTCAGCGCCACAACCCTATTTGACAGATTGGATAATATCATAAAATTGAATACAGTCGCGCCGGCCGCTGTAATTAATTCTGAGCTTTTTCATTGGTTAATTAAAATGTTATCCGATCAGATATTACAAATTGCTGGTGGAAATAAACGCCAAATGTAATGTTCTAGTTTGTGAGTCCAAGGCTTTGTATGTATAAAATATAAAGGGTTAAGGATTAGCCGTGGATTAGGTAATGTAGCCGTAAAATTACTTAAATTTATTAAATAGGTAGGTTAGCTTAAATTTATTAAATAGGTACTTTTAAGCATGGAGAGTTCCTTCCATCGAATATGGTGACGCTAAAAATGATAAATAATGAAAAATAAACACGTCTATATTTCTTGAGCAGGGGTGGCAGAGATGTACTGTGTTTATTTCATTTCGCATCCCAGTTTAATATGGTTACATATAATAAGATAAATTAGAGACTCGGGATTATCTGAAGCTTTCGATATCACGGCATCCGATCTTATCAGACCAGCTCCATGGTACCATATTATTGCGTTGTCACCGGACTTACATACGTATACCAAATTTCAGCTCAATTAAATACCTGCAAATGCTTGAAAACGCACCACAAAATTTAACCCGGTAAGACAGACAGGCATATGAACAGTGAAAGTTAAATAAAATCTTGTAAAAATATATTTTTAAGGCCTGGGTAGTAGTGCCACTTGTAGTGCTGCGCGACCTCGGTGTTCTTAACAAACACCAAGGTTAAGTAGCGCTCGGCTAAGTCAGTCTGAGCTGGGTGACCGTGTCATTCAAGCGTCTCCGTACTTCGTAAGGTCCGTTAAGCAGTTATGTAATGTGGTAGTCGTGAAACCAAATTGTAAGTCTTATAGGCGGGTTCATAAGTTCTAACAGCAGATGGCTACAAACCTGTCACCAGCAGTCCGCACTGGGTTCGCGTGGTGGAGTATTATGACCTAATCTCTCTCACCTCGATTTGTGAGGGATGACCTTTGCTCAGCAGTGCAACAGTATATCCTGATATTATTAATTATTGACGTACAGACGTAAGACTATTTACACTTGCGAATAAGACAAAATTATGTCATATGCGAGAAAAGTCTTACCGGCCGTGCCAGCCATGCTGGGTCGGAATGGAAATTACTAAGATGCCAAGTCGGACTTTGGCTAAGATGAATAGCAGAGAATGGACTGTGACATATTTGTTATTAATATGAGGTTATCTGAAGATAGTGGAGCTGGTGTTTTAGGGTTTTATGTTTAGGTTATATTTTTCAGTAGATAGGTCGTATGTTAGGTACGATAATACGAATAGCACTATTATATGGCACTCTCTGATTAAGAAACCTGAGGGCTAAGCACAAAAAGATTGACGTTAGCGTATTGCTGGCGAGTAAGCGCGCGGTCACGTTCATTGTTACTTAGTTTTGTAGTATAACGAGGATCGCCTTTCAACTCGCTAACGTCATGCTTCCGTCAATCTATTCGTGCTAAGCCTCCTGGGGGTTTAGCATGGACAATTGACGTTAACTCTATCGCATTTATATTTTATTTTATTTTATTTGGAAAACATTAAGTACATATCTTAACTGATAACATTTTAGTTCTGAGTAATACACATTTACACTGTTTTCGCATATATGTTCGAAAGCTTGTTTCATACTGACCATATTTTTTTTTATGGTAAAAAAGAGATAATATTAAAAACTAATGAAAAGAAATAAAGGAAAAGAATCAACAAAAATATGTCTATTAAGTTAGTTAGAGAACCTTATCGAACCACTTATTTCTTAATATTTGTTTAAATGTGCTCGTATTTGAGAAAAACAGATCTAGAATGGGGATGTCAACCAATTGATTATAAGTGTTTGCTGAGCGAGCAAAAAATGAGTTTTGTCTATGCTTTGTAGCACAGTGTGGGATGCATAGACGGATGGGTTGTCTTAGGTTTCTCTTAGGAACCCGGAGATTTATCTGAGAAAGGAGATATGGCGAATCTATTTTGAAATTCGCAATTTTCACCAACAAGGAAACGTCAGCAATTTTTCGCCTCTCTTCTAGAGGTAGTATATGATGCTTTTTACATCTCGCTGCATATACTTACTTTCTTGTTCATGGCCCCTACATTTATATTGTAAAAATCTAAGTAGTTTTCGTTACATATATTCGAGTCTATCGATGTAGACGTCATATTGCGGATTCCAAACCTGGGAGCAATACTCGAGGGTACAGCGCACATACGAGCAGTATAGAACTTTAATAATTATTAAACTGGAAAATTGAGAACATGTCCTAAATACGAAACCTAAGGCTTGGTTAGCTTTCTTGGCAATGTGATTAATGTGCTTTTCATAGGATAGTTTACAGTCGTGAATAACACCGAGATCACAAATTTCGTCGTCCGTTTGAGTGCATGTTCTTTAAGGGTATATGTGCAATTGGTTGTAATTGGTTTCAGTCTGAAGGTATAAGGTAAGGTAGAAGGTATATATACTATAACATTTCGATACATTTAGGTCCAATTCATTCAGTTCACAGTATTCTACAAACTTATGAATATCTTGCTGTAGAAGACGACAATTGTTAAAACATTGTATCTTTTTGAAAATTTTCATATCGTCAGCATACAACAGGAATCCAGAATGAGAGAAACAGAAACTAATATCGTTAATGATGAGATGAAATAGTAATGGACCTAACAATGATACTTGTGGGATGCCTGAAGGGATGATATTCCACCGAGAAGAATAACCATTCACTGCTACAGACTGTGATCGATTTTTTACATAGGAGGTGAACCATCTTAAAAGATTTCCGTGTATTCCAGCTGATAAAAGCTTTTGCAGTGATCTATTCGATCAAAAGCTTTACTTTAGTCAGTAAAAATAGAGTCCACCTACCCACCGGCATCCATAGTAGATTCGACGTGGTTCAACGATTTTTAATAAATCCGTGTTGTTCGGGAATAAAAAAGCTTGATAGGGTGCTGTAAACTTGAGTGTAAACGAGGCGATCAAGAATTTTTGTAAATAAACATAATTTAGAAATTGGATGATAAATACTGACCTCACTTTTGTTACCAGTTTTGTATATAGGGGTGATAAAAGCGGACTTCCATAAAGCGGGAACAATACCTTCCTTGATAGATCTCTGAAACAATATAGTGAGGGGTTCAGTCAAGTTTTCAGCACAGTTAAGGATAAATGCGGGGTAAATATTATCTGGCCCTGCGCCCTTAGATGCATCTATTGATTGGAGTAGATTATAAATGGAGTCTGAGTTTATTTCTCTGTCACTTATGGTACGGACGTAGTTAGAGGATGTCGCATTGTGCTCAGATATAAGATTAGTGTCGCGTGCTGGATTAGAAGAAATAGATAGGTATATCGAGTGAAAATAGGTAGCAAAAAGATCACAAATCTCCTCTCCAGACTCAGCCGATTCTCCTCTATAGGTTACTGTCAAGGGAAGACAATTAGTGCTAATTTGATATGACTTCACAAATGACCAAAAGAGCTTGGGGTTCTTTACGATGGAATCTTCACACTTTAACAGATATGATTTATAACATTGTTCCTTTAGTATTTTCGCTCTCTTTCTTAATAATGTTTTCATTATCGTAATCAGCTACATTGCCGTAGATGCAATATTTCTTAAGGAATTTATGTTTTTCTATGAGAACTTTTTTTAAAGGAGTGTTATACCATGGCGGGTAAGATGAAGAATTTACAATTTTGGACGGAACGAATTTATCTCTAATGGCACTGGTAAAAATAGTTAACAGCATATTCTAAAGGATTATTGTTTAAATGATTTTTCAAATCGATTTCGTTTAACGATGTATTAATTTTGTTGTAATCTCCAGATTCATAGAAGTATTTTAATCTTGGTTTGGTTTTTAAAGACATCGGCATTTTTTATAGGAGATTTTTAACGTTTTATGATGGACGTCCTCAGGTGTGTGTGTGTGTGAGTGATGTACGCTGTTGTCCGCGAGGCCTTTACAGCTTCACCGGCCTTAAAGGCGAGCGTGCAACCACTACGCTCTAGCCAGCCAGAAGGGCAAGGGGCGACATACTCGAGGGCGCCTTGTAGAGGCGCCCTCGGTTGGGACAGTCGCTGTAGGGGGACGGGTGCACTACTAAGTGCACCGTTCAACCGCCGGCTATGGGAGGGGATCTACGACTACGTCGTCGTCGTCGCCCGTATTCTGAGCGGAAAGAAGGGATGACAAAGCATCGGGGGGGGTCGGTGAGAACATGTCGCGGCTGGCGGTGGCGGCAGGGGTCGGGGGGGGTGATCGTAGTCGGCGGCGGCTACGATTAACGGATTCACATGGGTAGATGCGTTCGCGAAGTGTCGTGTTGTCGCCTTTTTAATATAGGCGCGAATAGGTTCGAGATCTAGATCGGAGTGCAGATCGACATTCCGTACGAACCAGGGGGCTCCTATGGATTTACCTAGGAAGCGGTTTTGAACCACTTGGAGTTTATCGATGTAAGAGGGGGCCGAAGCCCCGAACACAACACACGCATAAGTCATGATGGGTCGAACGCAAGTTTTGTAAAGCGTCATATTATTTCTAAGGGACATTAACGAATGGAGACGACCGAGCACAAAAGATGCTCGGTGACGGACCCGCTTGATGGGCGGGCCGAAGGACATGGTACTGTTTAGGGTGACCCCTAGATATTTGACCTCTTTGACCCAGGGAATGGGTCGGTCGAACATGGTCACTTGGCCGAATTTACTTCTAGGGCGGCGCAGGGAGTGGCGCGGGGTGGCACCTCTGGAGAAGAACACCGCAGCGCTCTTGTCCGGGTTCACCTCAATACGCCACTTCCTGAACCAATTCCCTAGGGAATTGGCGGTTGCCTGAAGGTTATGGTTTTTGAAAGGGAAGAAACCAGAACGAATGTAAGGATTGTGGTTGGTAACGATGTGCTGGAGCAAGTGAATGAGTTTGTATATCTTGGATGCGCCTTCAGTAAGGATGGGAAATACACCGCTGACATAGAGAGAAGAGTGAGTGCAGGGAACAGAGTGAATGGTGCGATGGGAAAGCTACTCGGGAGCCGGCACTTAAGCCATAAGGCGCAGCTGGCCATACATAACGGAGTTCTTGTCCCAACGCTGTTATATGGTAGCGAGAGCTGGGTATGTAAGAAGGAGAATGAAAGTAGGATAAATGCGGTAGAAATGCGAGTTCTGCGGAAGATGTGCGGAGTGAAGCTGACCGACCGCATTAGCAACAGCATAGTAAGACAGCGAGTAGGTATGAAATATAGTATCGGTGTAAAGATGAGAAAGGGCATGCTCCGTTGGTTCGGGCATATAGAAAGAATGCCAGAGGAAAGAATGACAAAACAGATATACAATGTGAAAGTGGAAGGATGCAGGTACCGGGGAAGACCTAGACTATCTTACCACGACCAAATAAACCGAGTCTTATCTTATGGTAAAGTCAAGAGTCTCCGTAACCGGCGAGCGTGTATGAGACGAACTATGAGAGTCGAGGAAGCCAGAGAGGTATGTAAGGAAAGAACCTGTTGGAACTCTGTACTCTCTGCCTACCCCGCAAGGGATCTGGCGTGAGGTTATAGATAGATAGATAGTGAATAATTTCTATGATTTCCGGCGCCAGATGAGATACCTATCGTCAAAGAGTTCATTATTGTATATACCGTCAGACAACCACGTCTCCGTAAGCGTAAACACATCATATTTCGTCATTAGTAAGTTTTGTTTAAATATTTGCGTCTTAGTGCGCAACCCTCGAGCATTCTGGTAATACAAGATTAAGTCATTCATTATTATGAATCTTAGTTATAAATCTTGAGCGGACCAAGTTAAAACAGTACAAGAATCGATTGAAAGTATCCACTATCCAACTGTTATTTATTATACAAATTGCATTTTTCTTTTTTTTTGATAAAGTCATAATAAACACACAGATCTGGTCAGTAATATATAAAATTATCCCAATAGGATTCTCTGCAAGAATTACTAGCAATAAACAAAAACTTATTTTTATCCAGCGATAGATATGCAATAAACATTTTACGTGTTTAAGACGTTTAGGGTTTTTTATAACAGTCACTAAGATCCGATCTATAATATACGAAATTACAAGAACAAAATTATATTCCATGATGAAAACTATCAAACAAAAACAAATAATTAACCATTCAAAAAATAATAAAAAGTGATAAATTAAAAAAATGATAAGAATAACAAAATAAAGAGGTGAGTTATACAAGCGAATAAATTTAAGCTCAGGTTTAGTAACAGACAATAATGACTAACTTCGATGATACATGTTCGAACGCGCGGAAATAAATTGCGCATACGCGTACCAGTAGGCTGACAAATCCATACTCGTTTAAAAAATGAACCGGTGAAGAAAAGATTGCATATTTTACGACTATGGTTCTCAAACTATATGACAATGATTGTTGTATAAAATTTAAAAAATGTTCGAAGTTGATTTATTATGTTAATATTAGAAGATCTTTTTCGCATTTTATGGGAATAATAGGTGAAGTATCCGACTTCCGGGCCACGATCTTGCAATGCTGTCCAGCATTGCAAGATCGTGGCCCAGACATATTGAAAATTCTTTTCTGATGATCATTAACATAAAAGTTTCCAGAGGTGGGGAAATCCAATTTAGATAAGCTGAGTTGTTTATTTTTTGGAGCTAAAGCGACTAGTTCTTCCTTTCTGTAGCGGTTATTAAAAGCAATTATAATCGATTTTTCAGAATTCGGGATACGAGTGGGTATTCGGGCAATGTAGTTAATTTCGTCTTGTTTAAAAGTAAAATTACACAGATTCCCGATTTTATTTGAAAGATCGAACAAATTTTCATTTTTCTTTTGAGGGATTCCGCGAATCTCTACGTTATTAATTCTAGCCTACTGGTCTCTGTCCTGAAGTTCACGATTAAGTCTAACCACCTCGTTATGAAGTATCGGATCTTCACCCATCGCCTTCTCGGTTTTGATGATTCTTGATTCCAGAGTCTGAACTTTATCAGAGAGGCTTTTGACGAGTGTGTTTGCCATTTCGATTGATTCCCTGAGACCCACGATCTCCCTTTTAATCAGCTTCACGTCTCCAGCTAGAGATGATAGGGGTGCCAGTTGAAAAGTTATCATATTAGGTAGTTCTTGTATCTCGTCAAGTTGACTGGGCTGTGGTGAGGTCACAGCTGGTGACAGGGACGCTGCGGACTTGCAGTTAGGGCAGCGCCACGTGTTTCTTCTATCGCCTAACTTACGGTAGTCAGTTTCCGTGACCCCTGAGCATGGAAAGTCATAGTGCTGCTTACACATGCAGCAGAATGTTCCTTCTGTGTGTTCGGAGCCACAACTCGTGCAATTATACATTTTGTATAGTAAAAATAAAAAAAAAAGTTTGAGATACACTAGTTATTGATTGAAGCCAACAAGCGGCTGCTCAAGAATGCGTCCACGCGCTAATTGCCATCTTTTATTCGGTGCGAATTTACTAAATAAATATATAAGTGACGAAAACGAATTGCAAGGCAGTTTTTTGCCGTAATGGCCACAACAAGCCAATTTTTATAATTTAGTATCTATCTACATCATCACGCCAGATCCCTTGCGGGTTAGGTAGGTAGAGAGTACAGAGTACCAACAGGTTCTTTCCTTACATACCTAACTGGCTTCCTCCACTCTTATAGTTCGTCTCATACACGCTCGCCGGTTACGGAGGCTCTTGACTTGTCCTTTAGATAGACTTGGTCTATTTGGTCATGGTAAGATAGTCTAGGTCTTCCTCGGTACTTATTACTTTATTTTTGTTTTCAACCTTTAGGTAGAAAACAAAAATGAAGCTGTAAAGGCCCCGCCGCTAACAGCGTAGATCATTCACACGCACACATACACACCAACGTTTAAAATAACGTGGTAATCGTTATTAGATTAGATTCAGATAAATGTTATGATCTTATAATATCACTCTTGTAAATAAATTATAGCAAGGTTTGCCCCTAAAAGACACCACCACTAAATCAAGGCATACACGATATAGCAATTTCAGAAGATAATTACAGTCTTCACACAACAATATATTTTTCATAACAGCCCGCCCGCGGGCGGTTTTCATTATGCGCAGTTAATAATTAACCGACCCACCCTTATTGTGAATGTTAAATGTGCCTTACTATAGTCTTTTTCAAGAGACATGGGTACGGTCTCGTTTGATCATATTTTATTTCACGATGATTATATTTAAGATTATGGAAAACATAGAATCTCATAAATAAAAAGGAATATAAAACTACATCAAAATTCTACTTAACTTTTAACTTAAATCATATACTGTTCATAAATTTGCGTATTTATTTAAAAAAATTGTAACGGTTTGCGTTTTAGGGACTGACATAATGAAAACGTTATAATCGATATGTTGTTTTTTAAAATGTACAAAATCGATTGCCGTTTTTATGAATATATTATTGTTACGACCCGGACATATCCCGATATCTCGAAAACCCTTTATCGGGGTATGTCGATTCTTAAACGCATTACTCACCCTTAGGTCCCCGAGCGATCTGTCTAGAAACATCTAGAATCCGCGCTTAATTGCTGAACCGTCTTCAGAGGTTCTCAGACTTTTTCCACATAGATCACTTTCAAAATTTAGCTGGTTCCGGTGGACCCCTTTCAGCTACATTTCTACCATATTCCCAAAACTCGACAAAAAATGTGAACATTAGATCTTACTATGGAAATTTGCGTTGTGGCTGAGTTCCAACCACGAATTAATAGTTTTCGAATAAAAAGTGAGATTTGATTCGTTAATTAATTAATTGATTGTGCTCTGAGTGGATGTCAAAAAAGTAAAGTTGGCCGATCAAAAAAGTGATTACATCCAACTTTACTTTTTTGACATCTACTAACAGCACAAGGAACCAATCAATTCTCACCTATTTCATTTAGAAAACTCCCCGTTACCCCGGAGGGGTAAAAATGAAAAGAAAAATAGTATATTTTTTTGTGTTGTATTTATTTAAATATGTAATTTTTATACTATTATTTATTATTCTAATTACATTGTAATATGATAACAGTCGTAATATAATTGAAATTAAACATTAATAACGTAACGTAACTTCTACAATGACAATCCCAAAATAGTCATTATTTTAATGGGATTTATTTTCTGTCAATCCATCAAGTACGGATGGACAAGTTTGAAAACTGGGAAAATTCGCGCTGACTAAGATTTTGCTTCATAAATTTCAATTTTTCTTAGAAAAGCTTAAATTACACCCTTTGTTTTTAATAAAAGTTAATGTCATTAAATTTTTTGAACAAATCTGTCAAATACACGATGTCTGCTTTCAAATTGATTAGGTTTTCTTTTAAATCTGGATCTTTACTTTCCAGAAACTCTAAAACTGATCCAAAAAGTGAGTAAAATCTTGTTAAACATGCACCTTTGGACGACCAGCGTACTTTAGTATGTAAGAGCAATCGTTGGAAATTTTCATCATTTTCATCGCATAATTGTGCAAATAAACGCGTATTCAACGCATTGATTTTTATTTTGTTATCTGCATTAATCACAAATTGAAGCGATTAGTGCAATCTATCACTCAAATTTTTCGCTACTAGGTGTTGTCGGTGGATGACACAGTGAATTGCAGTTACCCCTGGTATAATTCTTTTAAGATGACTTATTAACCCACGATATCGCCCGACCATGGCAGGAGCTCCATCTGTTGCCACCGAAATAACGTTAGTAAATGGAATCGATTTTTCCTTAAAAAATTACTCAGGACATTAAATATTGATTCACCTTTAGTGTCCGTCTCCAAAGTTTTCGCGAATAGTAGCTCTTTTATGATTTTCTTCGTCCATAACAAATCGAACATATGCCAATAATAATGTTTCATTACCAGGTAAGTTTGTTTCGTCCAGTTGGATAGAAAAATTAGTTGTTTGCAGATAATTACACATGAAACTTTCAATATCAGAGCTCATTTCATCAAAACGTCGTTGTACAGTGTTGTTACTCGAAGAAATTCTTTTGAGTATGTCATTTGGAGATTTGTGCAGAACAGTTGTTAAAACCTCTTGAACAGCGGGTAAAAATAACTGTTCTCCAATGGTGTGCAGTTTTCCAGATTTCGCTATAAGTAATGAGATACTGTAAGATGCCCGCAAGCCATCATCGTTACTTTCAGATGTTAAAGCGAACATATTGTGCACGGTGAGTCTCTTTTCATATTTTACCTTCAATGCTTGAAAATATTTCAAATCTTTACCTATTTTATCAGGATGACACCTTCTCAGATGATCTTCGAGCTTCGATGGTTTCATAGAGTCATTGCTCAAAACTTTGTTGCATAAAAGACATATTGGCAATCGCTTGTCTGCCTTTGATGAAAGAAAACCAAATTTTAAATAATCAGCACTATACTGTCGACATTTCTTCTTAGATTCAGCCATTTTTCGTATCAGTTACCTACCTGCAAATAAAATAAAACTTTGTTTTAGTAATCATAAGGCGGTCTTACTCAACAAGATATGGCTATTTTAATGGAATAGGATTACCTAATTAATTATTGTAATTAAATAAACAAAGTACCGATGGCAAACTGATTCTAATTATTAAAAGCAATAAATCGCTTCATAAAAGTCTATTATGGATCTTAATCCATAATAGAGTTAGTACGTAGCCCCACACTTGGATTTATTTCTGTGTCGTGGTGCGTTTACAAACATAAAAATTCACATACGAGGCATGCCTTTTAAGTTTTGTCGTTTGAAGAAAAAAACACAACTAGAACCTTATAGTACTTTTTATTCTTTTTCAAAGTATTCACCACGTAGCTTAATACACTTTTTCCATTAGATCAAACCAGTTATTATAACATTTATTCCACTCTAAAGTGGGGGTGTTCAAAATAGCTGGCTTGAAAGCGTCGACTGCTTCTTCACCGGACTGGAACCTTTGACCACGAAGACTTTTCTTAATTTTAGGAAATGTAAAGAAATTGTTAGGGCTTAGGTCAGGACTGTATGGAGGATGGTCAAGAATTTCTACTTTTTCTCAAGACAACTGGGTCACAACAAACTACAATCTGGGTCTTGAAAGACCCAGATTGTAGTTTGGAATCAGGATCGTAGGCATAGATCCAAGATTCGTCACCACTGATGATATCGTAGACGTGATTTGACTCTCTTCGGTTGAACCTTTGCAAAGTTTTCTTACATTATCTGACGCGGGCCGCCTTGTGATCGTCGGAAAGCAGATGCGGTATCCAACGGCAAACTAGCTTTCTCACACCAAGCGCTTCATGCAAGATCTTCTGAATGGTCTCTATCTCTCGAACCGTCACATGACGATCTTCGAGAATTAGTTGTCTCACAGCAATGATGTTATCTTCAGTGAAGGCGGATTTTGGGCGTCCTTCGCGAGATTTGTCACTAACACTAGTATGTTCACGCTGGAATTCTAAATACCAGCGTTCGACAGTCTGCAGACATGGGGCTTCATCACTGAACACAGATGTTAGCTCTTCAAAACACTGAAGCCGTGTCGGGCCTCTTCTAAAGTTGTAGAAAATTATTGCACGAACATTTTCCTTAGAAAGATTGATTTTCGTACGTAACCTGACAGATTCGAATCGACGCTGTGACTAAACAATAGCACTAATCCTAATACTTTCAACTGTTTTGAGATTCAAAATTCACATTCAACACATTCTAATATAGAACAGTTCCAAATTCAAAATTGCCGGGAAATATGGAAACGACAGAACTTAAAAGGCATGCCTAGTATTAAGGAGTTCCTCAGTTGCGTCAAGAAAGCTTACATCAGCATAGTCGAGAAGAGGCAAAAGAAGAGATTGGGCAAGATTTACTTTGGTATAAGCGACACTTTTGGAGCCGTTTGAGAGACTGAAATGAGTAATAAAACTTCTTGCTTACTTCCGCAACGTGAACATTCCAGGACAGATTACAGTCAATGTAGACGCCCAAGTTTTTTGCACTATCTGAAAAAGGTATCGGTATAGCATCGAACACAATTTGTGGAAGAGACTGGTGATCTAAAAGATTGGTAAAATATCTTCCACCAATAATGAGAGCTTGTGATTTAGCCGGATTTACCAGTAGGCCAAAGCTTTTTGCCCAGTTATTGATGTTCTGAAGATCATTATTGATGGCAACAATAGCAGCATTAAAATCATTAATTTTAAAACGATGATAAAGTTGCAAGTCGTCTGCATAGAGATGATAGTGTAAAGATATAACTTTAGGAATTGCGTTAATAAAAACTATAAAAAGCAAAGGAGAGAGTACGCCACCTTGCGGGACTCCCGCAGCCAGATTGCACCACTCAGAGGAAGCCTTATTGGATCGAACCTACTGCGAGCCACCGCGAAGATATGAGTTGAACCAAGCAGTTACAGAAGAAGAAACATTTAGGGTGGTCAGAATTTCTGAGAGGATGTCAAAATCAACTGAATTAAAGGCACTGCTAAAGTCTAGTAGAACCAATATAGTAAGGAGCTTATTCTCCATGGCCAAACGTATGTCGTCAGTTATTTTAACGAGTGTCGTTACAGTGCTATGGCCAGGGCGAAATCCTGATTGGTAGGGACTTAGCAGGTCATTAATAGAGAGATAGTGAGACAGTTGATTCTGAACAATACTCTCAAGGACCTTTGACAGAATCGGGAGTATGGAAATGGGACGGAATTGGGAAACTGAAGATGGATTAGATACTTTGGGTAGCGGTGTGACATGGGCCTTCTTCCAGGCTGAGGGAAAAGTGCAAGAATGCGGAGAATAGTTGATGATGTGGTGTATGACAGGAATAAGATCATCTAGGATGGGACGTAGCATTTGGATTTGAAGACCATCATTACCCACCGCTTTCGTAAAAATCGAAAGGATTAATTTCTTAACTTCCCCTCCCCTCTGTAACCTGCTGAAAAGAGAACGAAGTACATCTAGGCAACGGTAGAATAGATAAACTGTTGACAGTAGAAGATTTTGTGCTGTCATCCAGGGTGACTGGTGACTTGGAAATTGTTGGTATTAAGATCTATATTATTGAGTGTATCATCGCTAGACGTTTTCCCAATACCCAGAGATTTAAGAAATTGCCATACTTGTGCCGTATTGAAGTTTTGGATTGAGTTATGAATATGGCGTCTCTTAGCATCTCTACACAGGCGATTGCAACGATTCCGCAGTTTTTTGTATAGCGACCAGGTCTCATCAGTAGGCTTTTTTTATAGCGTCTCTTGACTTTGTCTTTTTTTGACATCTCTCTTTTAATGTAATCCGATAACCATGGTGCAGGTAGATGCTTCACTTTTACCCTTTTCAGAGGAGCGTGTTTGTCACTTCTTCACACAATCTTGTTAAAAGCGGATACTTTTTTGTCTATGTCACTGAAGCTATATATAGTAGACCAGTCAATACGACTCATGTCTTCCCTCAAACGTCCCATAGTAATGTTCTTAAAACTGCGAAGAAAAGAATTTTATAAGACAGGAATATAAGATCATGATAGGAGAACGCGGCGGCAAGTTGCCCATGCGCGGCTACTTTTTGAGGGTCGGAGTTTTAACTGTTAAATGTGTGATTAAGTAAAAAATAAACACCGTCTCGTCAATATTCGCCAAGGGGATAGTGCAGTAGGGAGCGAGTCTATTGGCATAACACCGGACACAATTTCCAGGACTGCTCAGGATCTTTCGATAATAGCACAGTTTTTCTAGAAAAACGTTGTTTATTCAAAATAAATGATTTGACTTTGTCTAGGATTAGCACTACGTTTTCCTTGTCTACCAAACTAAAAGTTTTACCCTGTATGTAAGCACATTTCGCGATTTTCATTAAACCAATGTGTTGTAATGCAGAGCAATATAAGTCTAGCACCGAATTAACGCTAAAAAGTTAGGAGCTACATGCGAAGTCGAGTTAGTTAAATAATCTATGAACTGAAAGCGGTCCGCGCGGTAACTAGCTTTATTAACAGCTAACTTCCAAAGCGCCAACTCTGTTTTATACAGCGCTTGTAAAAGGCGAGTCAACTTTTGTAAAGTTGCAATTATGATAGCTGAAACGTTTTAGTTTATGAGTTAAGGCAAATATATCTATGCTAATAATAAATGATGACAGCAAGTGGACCACCGCCGTGACAGAGTGGTGATAAAGAGACGCAGGCCTAAAGGCAGACCATCAGTGAGATGGAGGGATGACATCGTGAAAGTGGCCAGAAAATTGTGGAATATACTAGCACAGGACCGGAACAAATCTCCATTCCTTCACTTAGTAGTGGGTAGATACAGGTTAATTAATGTTGATGATGAATAATAAATAACGGAAGATTTGGCGCAGTATTAGGAGCTTAAGCCACTCCGCCCACTGGGTCGCATAGTCGCGGGTTCGATTCCCGCACGGGACAAATCTTTGTGTGACCCACAACTATTTGTTTCGGTCTGGGTATTTGTGTATGTGAATTTTCATATTTCTAAACGCACCCACTACAGAGGAATAGAACCTAGTATGGTCCGACGTTTATAAAAATTCAACAGCTGTACCACTGCTGGTCAAAAGCCTTGACTACCAAACCCAGATGAGAAAGAGAATAGTAGCTATATAGGTAGACTAATATTAAAAATAAAAGAGCCGTCCCTCTGCCAGGCGAAGGACTTCTCTTACAAATAGAGGTTAGAGATAATAGACTATACTCAACCACATGGATCCAGTTCTTATTCTGTCTATCTATATCATCACATCAGATCCCATGTGGGGCAGGCAGCGAGTACAGAGTTAAAACATGTTCTTTCCTAACCGACCTCTCTGGCCTCTGCTAAAAGCAATTTGATTTGAGTCCGCGTGAATATTCAATTTTCTTTGCCCAATGCCAGCAGTTCCCAGTTAAGTGCAACGATAAATAGCTACTTAACAACGCTACGTTACGCTACAACTCTTATCCTAACGACATCGCGGTTATATTAACACCTCGGCAACGTATGTGATTTAGAGAAAGAATAATGTTTATTTGAAAAAGAAGCAGTGATAGCTGAGTTGATATACAGTCCTACAAGGATCGTTTGGCCGGCGGCCAAAATTGGAACTAACGCACTCATCAAGTGAAATGTCACTACATGACAGTCGCAGAGTTCCCGGTTGCTATGAAATTTAACCACATTATTTTTTTTATTAGTAACCGTGCGGGCGGGCGCACCTGTTGAAATATCTCCTTGGATGTAGGGAAATTTTACTAAATGTCAACCCATTTCACACCAACTAATTTCGCACCAACGCTCATAGTCAATGTCATTCACGGGCCGAAAGAACCTTGTCGGAATATAACTATTACTATTAGTAATTTTAAGAGAAAACGACAAAAAAAAGAAATGGATAGAAATACAGAAGCTCATTCATTCCGTTCCCTGGCAGCACATTACACATTCTAAAAAAATATCACTCCGTACATCCAACCAGAGCGCCTGGACAAGCGAGCACTTTATATTTAACCGACTTCAAAAAGGAGGAGGTTCTATGTTCGGTTGTATGTATGCTTTTCCCCTTTTTTATGTATGTTCACCGATATTTCCGTCAGTTGTGAACCGATTTTGATGATTCTTTTTGCATTGGGTTCAGTATAGCTCCAAGGTGGTCCTATTCTAATTTCATTGGTATTAGATGTTGTACTTTGAAGATACACCAGGGAACGCCTTAACAACAAACAATAGGAAGGTGAAAATTGAGTCAATATGTCAATTCTATAGTACTCTACTATAGAAGTAAGCACAATGTTAATCGACTTCAAAAAAGGAGGAGGTTCATAATTCGTCTGTGTTTTTTTATAACTTATTTGCTTATAAACTGATTTGGATAATTCTTTTTACGTTGGATTTAATATAGTTTCAAGGTGGTCCCATTTTATTTAATTAGTATTGAACCTTGAACTTTGAAGATAGACCAAGGAACTCCTTAACGACAAACAATACGAATGCGTAGATTGAGATATTATGGGTATTACGTTAATCCTATAGGTAGTAGGGACCTAGTTCTATAGTAGGGACTATAGAACTAAGCAGCAAGTTAACCGACTTCAAAAAAGGAGGAGGTTCATAATTCATCTGTATTTTTTGTAATTTCTTTGCTTATCAACTGATTTTGAATTAGGTTCTGTATAGCTCCGTGATGGTTGAATTTAAATTTTATTGATATTGGACAATGGGCTTTGAAGATACACCCGGGATTTCATATAAGCTAAACAGCATGAATGTGAAAATCCAGTTATTATGAGTTTTATATCAATCTTGTAGGTACCTCACTGTCTAAATAAGTAGGATAATATAAAGGAGGTATACATTTAATAATAATAAATTCACTTATCACTTAAAATTGTTAAATTATAAACTTTAAAAAAAAGTAAAACCGACTTCAAATAGCAAAAAACAAATATTTGAAGTCGGTGCCAAGTAACCGACTGCACCAATCAGCACCGACTACAAATATTTATTTTTGCTTTTTTAAATCGGTGTCCCTTTCTTAAAAAGTTTTTTTTTTCTGTTCGCAATCGATAGCGCCTTGTTTTAACCTCGTGACTTTTCGTTATAAAATGTATGTTTCGTTGTAAGTGGAATGTGCATTCCTAAACAATGATTTTATGCCGAATGTAGAAAGTATCAACTTGTCTACAATCCTTGAGCCTATAGCCACACGCTTTTGTACGAGAATGACATTTAAAAAAAGTCCCATGGATATAACAAAGTATAGTGCGACCAGGATCGATCCGTAGATGATATTGATAATTTTCCTACCTCCAGGGGAATATTTCAACAGGTGGGTCCGCACGGTTAGCTACCAATTAAAAGAATAAATTTGGCAAATTTTATAGCAAACGGCAACTCTACGAATGTCATTAAGTGAGATTTTACTTGAGGACAACGTTAGTTACGATTTTGGCGTCGGTCCAAAAGATCCTTGTATGACTATACTATCGATTGCGGAAATAGCAAAGATACAATATCTATATCATCACGCCAGATCCCTTACGGGGTAGGCAGAGAGTACAGAGTTCCAACAGGCTCTTTCCTTACATACTTCTCTGGCTTCCTCTACTCTCATAGTTCGTCTCATACACGCTTGCCGGGTACGGAGACTCCTGACTTGTCCTTCAGATAAGACCCGGTCTATTTGGTCATGGTAAGATAAACTAGGTCTTCCCCCGTACCTACATCCTTCCACTTTCGCATTGTATATCAGTTTTGTCATTCTTTCTTCGGACATTCTTTCTATATGCCCGAACCAACCGAGCATACCCTTTCTCATCTTTACACCGATACTCTCTTTCATACCTATTTGCTAAGATACAATATGTTTGCCAAAAGGCATGTAAGCACTATATAATGCTTATAAGATAGCTGTATCCTCTGGTGTATCATCACAGAACAGTCTTTGTTCTGTGGTGTTCATTTAGGAATTTTTCCTACTTTCAGAAAAATATTAGAGATTTGCGCATTTGTTCAATGAACTTAGTCAAGCTGCACTATGTGGCCGCAGTAAACCAAATTCAATTATAGAACAAAACAAATAAATGTCTTTTAAAGCATTCATACTAATTAAAATAATAACAGGACAAGTGCTAGTAGGACTCGCGTTCTGAGAGTTCCGTAATGGATTCGGTTTGGGCCAGTTTCGGGCAAACTCGGGCAGTTTCAGTTTCGGCAAAAAACCAGCTGGAACAAGAGCCAAAACCATATCATAAATAGGTATAGTCCGTATTAGTTCTACTTTATGGTTACCGTGCTGCATCGTAATGGGTGCGAGCGTGCCACGGGGTTATTGCTCTCATTTATCATGGTTTCTCGAGTTGTTTAATAATAGAAAATTCAATGTATGTGTCTGTGAGTAAGAGTTTAATTTTCTTTAGCAATATTTTGACAGTACTCAATCCATTGTAATATATCCATGAAAAAACTACATTCAATTTTCATTCTAACCATATAAACGAAAAAGAAAAAATCGTCAATCTTATTAAATTTACGTCCGACACTAGGGGCTTAATGCAGATGGTGCCAGTCGCGGATAAAATATTTATTCACCACAAATCAAAATAGTTTCACAAAATTCACTAGACTGCGCGATTTTTAATTTGTCATCATAATTGAGGGAAAATAATATTTGTTATGTGATGTAATTATAAAAGAAAAAAATCTTTTTCTTTACTTGCACTTTAAAACCTTGATTGTAGCCAAATTCCATGGTTTGGAACGGAAAGTGCATCTTTTGACCCCATCAAAATTACTTAGCACCTTCATTTTTTTATACCAACAGGGGAGCGTAAACTTTCGTATTTGACATAAATTTCAATTTAATACCTCGAGCCATTCCTGAGAAAAAGGGTCATAACCGTCGGACAAACAGACTGACAATAAAGTGTCCTATAAGGGTTCCGTTTTACCGATTGAGGTAGGGAAGCACTAGGGTATAAAAAGAACTAGGGTATAATGCGATAAGGATCTTTTGACCCATGGATGACATTGGTGTTGGTGTGAAATTAGGGTTATCGTTAAGTAAAGTTTTCCTACTTCCAGAGTAATATTTCAACAGGTGCGTCCGCACAGTTACTAATAAAATAAAAACTTGGGTAAATTTCATAAAGAACATGGCAACTCAGCGGCTGTCATGAAATAACATTTCACTTGATGAAAGCGCCAGTTCGGATTTGGCCAAAAGATTTTTGGCGGACCGTACTTCTTTATGCCGTGTGTCATTTACTATAATGTCGTCTTATGGAAATATTGCCCTAAATTATGTCACGAAACATCACGCGATGGAAACGTCGGTTACCAAATATAAGCGACGGTTTATATCCGAACGGCACAAGCGACACAAATATGTCCCACATTTGTATCCGTATTCGTGTGTGATAGGCATACAGAGCTTATCGGAATGGAGTTTTGATGGCGTCGTCTCGGGGGCAAGCGTGACTGCCGTCATTGCAAATGGAATTGTTATAATAATACGTTTAAGGTACCACAACATGTGTATAAATAAACAGGGTTATTGGTAATCCATAATAGCGTAGTAAATAAAACGTGTTGGTATTAAAGATAGTATCGGTGTAAATATGAGAAAGAGTACGCTGCTTTGGTTCGGGCGTATGGAAAAATGTCTGAAAAAGAATGACAAAACAGATATACAATGTGAAAGTGTAAGGATATAGATACCGGAGAAGTCTTACGGCCGGTTTGAATATTTAACTTAAGGATAGATTTGCCTTCCACGGATAGAAATTTGACATATTTTGTATGGCAAATCTGTCAAAATTCTACTGCCAGTAAACAAATCTATCCTTGAGTTGAATATTGAAACCGGCCATTAGACTATCTTACCATGACCAAATAGACTGTGTCTTATCTAAAGGTCTTCGTAACCAGCGAGCGGGTACGATATGAACTATGTGAGTGGAGGAAACCAGAGAGGTCTGTAAGGAAAGAACCTGTTGAAACTGTGTCCCTTAATTTTTGCCAAAAAAATGAGCTCTTTCATGTAAAAAAAAAAACAATAATGACAACTCTTGCAAACAACACTCAAATAATCTCATACATTTTTCTATTCTCGCACTATGTACCTACTTACGTCTAATGACATCCTATGTTATTAATAAGGTAACATTTATACGGCGAGGGTTCTAGTCTGGAATAAATGAGGCAACACTGAGCCGCACTGGATGAGGCAAAGTATCTAAATAGGCTGGCAACAATGAATCTAAGTGGAACTAGACGGTTGATCAATGGCGGACAAGATTCTTTGGTTATATTTTTTGCTGGGAAATAGGAGAATCTCGACGGCCGCGGACGGAAAATAAATGGTATTTGCAACTCTCGTCCTTGTCGATAAGGTTATAATAAATAGTAAATAAATAAAATTGTTTATTTCTCACCACTAAAAGTATTGTACGTTACATATTCGGGTACTAACAGTATAAGCATACAAAATTAGTTCTATATTATATCTAACATAATTACAGTGCGTGTGGTTTTTATGAAGGATTAAACAAAGATTTTTGACCCTATCCCCTGCACTAGGCGGAAGCTTGTATTTACGAGATAGCGCTTAGCCATGAACATTGTTTATCAGTGTTAGCTCCTTGCTCTCTTTGTGTGTCACTGTTAGTATATGTTTAGAAATTTTAAGATATCAGATTTATACTTTTATTTATTTATGCCAAATATAAATACTGGATTATAACTTGTGGAATTGTTGGAATATTAACCATTAGGTATTCGTGTATGTGCATGGGTGGAGATAATGGGTGGAGACAATATGATCAAATGTGACTTTGCTTTTGAATGATTTAACTCCGAGACGCCCTTTGTATTTGGTCTGTAAACTATCCACCGCGTTCCTAATGTCACTGAGGAGTTAAATGAATCTAGAATAAAATGTGACATACTAAATGCCTCTTTCACCACCCTCAAGAAAACTGCTGTTAGTTACTTCTCGATTAGCTTTATTCAGCAATTAAAACTGACTGGTTGAAGTCTGGTTAGAGCTACTCAGAGATTGTGTAATTCGTATATAGATTTACTTGCAGCTATTGTTATTAAGTCTACTTCAGACTTCACTAGAGAGTTTAAAAAGGCCTTTACTACTCGACACTGGTTAAAAACGGCTCAATTATGTTGCCCATTACCATTTGGATGTTTTGGCGCAATGGTTAAGAGCTTAAGCTGTTCCGCCCACAGGCTCGAATAATCGCGGTTTTGTGTGATCCACAATTATTTTGTTTGGGGTTTGTGTATGTGAATTTTCATGTTAGTAAACGCACCAACGATAAGAAATACAAAAATAATCAAAAAAGAAGTAGAACATTACTTAGTTTATTTTTCGGTCGTAGATAATGTTACTAGTTAATTGTTTAAGTTTTTATTATCCATCAGTCCCGATAGGTACCCTACACAGGTTTTATTTTTCTTTTTTCTACAATTTACAGTCGCTCGTTTGTTCCATAAAGAGCAAAAGTAAAAGATGGAGCGAGTTTTCCATTTTCAATATAAGTTTTGTTGAATGTTGCGAGCGGAACAATATGGCATGCGATGTGAAATGGGTTTCCTCATTATTTAGGTCCCGGGCCTCCACATAGTCTTTATTCACTACGACCTAACGCGTCACGGTAACTTCGTGAAATGATCATGTAATGGTATTCTGTATGCAATTGGAGTTCCTTTCTTTTTTTTGAAAAACGTAGCCCCGCACTATGAATTATTCCTGTGTCGTGGGTGCGTTTCACGTTACAAAAATGAAATTCACATGCACGAACACCTAGACCGAAACAAACATTTGTGGGTTACACAAAGATTTGTCCCCTGTGGGGACTTGTTGATTATGTGTCGATCACATGTTACGAGGCATGCCTTTTAAGTTCTGTCGTATGAAGAAAAAAACACAGCTAGAACCTTATAGTACTTTTTATTGTTTTTCAAAGTATTCACCACGTAACTTATTACACTTTTCCATTCGCTCAAACCAGTTATTAGAACATTTATTCCACTCTAAAGTGGGGGTGTTCAAAATGGCTGACTTGAAAGCGTCGACTGCTTCTTCACCGGACTGGAACCTTTGACCACGAAGACTTTTCTTAATTTTAGGAAATGTAAAGAAATCGTTAGGGCTTAGGTCAGGACTGTATGGAGGATGGTCAAGAATTTCTACTTTTTCCTGCTTCAAATACTCAATCGTTTGACGAGCGCTGTGTGAGCTTGCGTTGTCGTGGTGCAGGATGATGCGTCGCTTTGAGTTAGATTTTCGAAGTTCGGCGATGACTTGTGGTAAACAAACTGTGGTATACCACTCTGCGTTAACCGTTCTACGATCTTCAAGTGCAATATTTGCAACATGGCCGGTTTTTCCAACGAACGTGGCCACCATCTTCTTTGAAGTGCTTCGAGAACGAACAACTTTAGTCGGCTTTGGCTCGTCTTGAAAGACCCAGATTGTAGTTTGGAATCAGGATCGTAGGCATAGATCCAAGATTCGTCACCACTGATGATATCGTAGACGTGATTTGACTCTCTTCGGTTGAACCTTTGCACAGTTTTCTTACACTATCTGACGCGGGCCGCCTTGTGATCGTCGGAAAGCAGATGCGGTATCCAACGGCAAACTAGCTTTCTCACACCAAGCGCTTTATGCAAGATCTTCTGAATGGTTGCCCCTGAGATGCCTAATAGAGCCTCTATCTCTCGATACGTCACATGACGATCTTCGAGAATTAGTTGTCTCACAGCAATGATGTTATCTTCAGTGAAGGCGGATTTTGGGCGTCCTTCGCGAGATTGTCACTAACACTAGTATGTCCACGCTGGAATTCTAAATACCAGAGTTCGACAGTCCGCAGACATGGGGCTTCATCACTGAACACAGATGTTAGCTCTTCAAAACACTGAAGCCGTGTCAGGCCTCTTCTAAAGTTGTAGAAAATTATTGCACGAACATTTTCCTTAGAAAGATTCATTTTCGTACGTAACCTGACAGATTCCAATCGACGCTGTGACTAAACAATAGCATTAATCCTAATACTTTCAACTGTTATGAGATTCAAAATTTAAATACATTCGAATATAGAACAGTTCCAAATTCAAAATTGCCAGGAAATATGGAAACGGCAGAACTTAAGAGGCATGCCTCGTATAGTCGGCGGCCACAGTCTAAATAAACAATGAAATCTTCAATTTGACGTTTGTTTTTTTGTGTTTGTTTGTTCATGTCAGTTCAACATTTTATCGGAATATCGTTTACATTTTGTTCAATTTTTGTTCCGATCTGGATTCGGTCGATGTCGATATTTTATAAGAATACAATTTGTGACATTTATGACATTGAGATTAGATTGAGATTGCATTTTGAACACTTTAAAATACGAGAATTGGCCTTTTGGACCAAGCTCGATCGATCATTTCACGAATTTTACGTAACGCGCCGTGTTTGGTGGAGCGAATAAGGGCTCAGTTGAAGTATGGCTGTATTAACTCGCAGACGCATATTAAGACGATCCTATCCAGAAAGGGGTAGGATTTCAAAAGTTTTAGTACGAGCAAATGCAGAAAAGTTTACGAGAAATATCTCAAGTATTTTGACCTCATAGCTTTATGCGAATTTTAAACATTGAAAAGAACTAATTTTTCAGATTTTATCGCGGTTCACTTTTAGTTTTATGTTCCCGGCGTTTTCAGACCTTTATGGCATTTGCGGTATTTTTTTTGGGTTTATGCTCCTGTCATTTCGAGTGCTTTATGGCATATATATTATTCAGTTCCGTATCTTGTTAAACGCACATCGCAGCTCAGTGCAAAGGACTCAAGTAATTACTACTTAAGTCCTTTGCACTGAGCTGCCATCTGCGTTTTTCTTGTGGAAAAAAGTACTATCTACTTGTTAGTGTCCGATCGAAGTTCGGTTTTTGGCCGATGCCGAAGCCGTCGGCCGTAGCCGATGGTTTAATAACCCTAATGGTATGGCCAAACTAACGCGATCAGCCGCGGCCGCGGTGGCGTGCACGGTGGCGATTAGCTCCTGCAGTCATATTTGTATGGAAATGTTCACACCAACGTGTCCTGCGCCCTGCACGCGCTATCTGGGCGGCGCTGCACGGGTAATCATAGGGAGATACTGATCGCCACCGTGATCGCCGCCGGCTGAACGCGTTGGCAGTACCTTAAGAAATTTGGTTCATGATTAGATAAATTGACTGCCTCGTTGGTCTAGTGGCATAGCGCATCGCTTTGAGATCACGAGGTCCTAGGTTCAAATCCTAGGTTGGACAAGTGTAGTTTTTCTAAAGAAAAACTTCCCAGTACGAGTCCAGAGTCTGGAACTGTGCCCGGTATGTGGCAATAGGCTCGCCCCCTATTACATGGGACCTAACATCGTTGGCGAAACGTGGGTGTACTAGTACACCTCTGCCGCCCCCACTTGGGGAATATAGGCATGACGGTGTAGATTAGATAAATTTTTAAAAAGTTATTTTGGCTGTATTAACAAACTTGTTTTGATTTCATTATTTTCTGGCAATGGCGACCGGCTGGCGCAACGCAATCCGACCCTGCCTACCGCGCGTCGCCGCTTCCGCGGCACTCTCGCGCATTCGTAAGTCGTAAATTGTAATAAACCGTTCAATGTCGGTGCTTGCTAGAAACTTTCGGTTTCGGTCACAAGGTCACGGTTTCGGTAAACAAAATTTCGGTCCATTTTGGCCGAAGCCAAAAGTTCGGTCGGACACTAGTTGTGGACTTTGTTTTACAAATCACACCTAATATGCCTGTTATTTTCGGAGCAGTAGGAGTAGTAGTAGTGAGAGAGAGAGAGAGAGAGAGAGAGAGAGTCAGTCCTACTGTACCATTTTTGGATAGCAATATGAGAGTGGCAAGACTGTAGTAATTTTTGGGAACGTTATTCCAAATGTCTTGCGAAAGAGAATTTAACTACTCTCGGAGGTGAAGGATGTTTAGAAAAAGTTCACTATTAGCAAGTATTATATTTGTACGAAGAATGTGCGACAAATAATCACAAATAAACGGAATTGAATCGGCTTCACGAAGTCATATTCAATTCCGTATCTCGGTAACTGTCTGGGATTATACGAAGTAATTACTTGAGTCGTTTGCATTGTACCACCACTCGTCTGTGCTATTAGCAAGTTGTAAGCATTGCACGAAGAAAAAATGCCGTACCTATGCTTCCGCATGCTAATAAACACACAAACGGAATCGACGCGGCTTCGCTACGTCATATTCAATTCCGTATCTCGTTAACTGTCTATGCCCTTATTCGCTATGACGTAACGCGGCGCGTTACGATATCTTCGTGAAATAACCGTGTAATGCTATTCTGTATGCCACTGTTGTAGCATTGAACGGTTATTTCACGAAGTTATCGTATCGCGCTGCGTTTGGTCAAAGCGAATAAGGGTCTTGGGATTAAACTCGGTAATTACTTGAGTACGCGAGGTTTTGGCGGGAAATCGCAGAGTGATGTCGTCAATTTGTTTTAATTTCTAAAACTTGTGTTATTTTGAATTATAATGTGTAATGTTGGTGGAATATTAACCATTATGTATTCTTATATGTGCACGAGTGAAGGTAATTGTAACAAAGTGATAAAACGTGCCTTTTCGATTTCCCTCAAAACGGCCGTCGCAATAGGTATGTAAAGTATCAATCGCTTTACTATCCAGGGTGGGGCACTTCATCAATTTCATAATCATACTTGTCATCAAGTTCATCGGGGAGTTGAATTAATTTTGAAATGAATATTCGTAATACTTGACATTGGCAAAATACGCGTCGTCGTGATGCCATAAACATAAAAAAAAAAATACTTGAGTACGCTTGCACTGAGCCACCGTGTGCGTTTCGGCGTTAAATTTGTTCTTCATTATGAATTTTGCCAAATTTATTACACGAGCTATCATTGATTTGTTTGCCAACGTCTCGATTTTTAACTTGGTCAAGATTGTAATAATTTTGTTAGACTGCTTGGTCTCGTGGGTTACAAGCTTAACCCCTTTCCGCATACGAAGCCATTTATGTTTTTTTTTAATTCTTTATATGAAACCTAACATCGTCGGCGAAAAGTGGGTGCACACAGTACACCCTTACGGGGTGGTGCTTGGGGAATTTAGGCATAACGATGTTAACAATTCATACCTTAAGGGGCTAAATCACTCTGCCCGCTGGATCGAGAAGTCGCGGGTTCGATTCCCGCACGGGATAAATCTTTGCGCGACCCACAAATATAGGTTTCGGTCGGGTGTTTGTGTATGTGAACATCATGTTTGTAAATGCACCCATAACACAGGAACAATTCCTAGTAAAGGACTACATTTAAAAAAAAGAATCAAAAAACAGAGTACTGTAGTTTTTTTTTTATTAAGGCTTGGTCACTTGACCCCTATTCCACCTAATGGGAAGTGATTATGGGGCCGAAAATGTGGCTTGCTGACTCAGTAATTGCCTATATAGTGAAAGTGAAAGGATATAGGTACCGGGACTTATCTTACCATGACTTACAGGTCTTATTTGATGGACAACTTAAAAATCTCCGTAATTAGCTAGCGTATATGGGACGAACTATCACAGCGGTGGAAGCTAGAGAGGTTTGTAAGCAAAGAACATATTAGAGGTGAGCCTGTTGATTACGATTTGGCACGATTCTAAACTGAAAACCGCTGTTGAGAACTTTTCAATAGCAGATCATTAAGTCTGGAGTCCGGAGTAAGCCGGAGTTGTTGTGTAGCTAGCTGGCTCAGTCATTCACTTTGTCTATTCAGTCTGAAATAGAATGAGGAGATGTAAGTTAGACCGAAATCTGAATCGGTATGGTCGGGCTAATCCGCCTCCGCGCAACATGCCCGGACATGCCAGGACTGATAGCTACATGAGCAATTCTCCATTACTAAAAATAGGCCATCAGCTTTCCGAATTTGCCACTTTCCTGAGCCACACGGAAAAACTGCTCAGCGCTGGCGATTCCGGTCCACTCCCTAATGTTCCGCAGCCATGGTTTCTTCCGTCGTCCAAAGCGTCTTTAGCCTTCAATTTTGCCCATCATAATTTATTTAAGCAGGTGATGTTGATCGTGGCGCAGCATGGTTTGCATTAGTATTCGGGTCATATCAATACGCTGGAGAACGAGGAAGGTGATGGCTGCTCAAGTCGTCATACTCGTGAACGGGTGCTGCTTGTAGAGACTGGTCCACCCACAATCATTTAGCTTATCACTCTTTAAAAATATTATTGTTAGTCTTATATCTCAGTACTAAGGCACACTGGAGCTGGATCGCATGCTTAATTTTAATAATATAAAAATGTCACTATATAGAAAATAATGAAAAAGAAAAATAGAGAAGAAAGACAAAAAAGACAAGCCCGTTGGGTTTGTCGCCGGATCTTCTTAGTCGATGCCGCGTTCCGATCCAGTAGTAAATTACTAAGTTAAAAAAAAACGTAAATATGACGATTGTAAGTAGGGTTTATAATAGATAAATGATTTCGAGTTTGAGTTTATACTTTATCATTGGTGACCCTCTGTGTCCAGCTTATACTTAAGAAAAGTTAAAGGCAACCCTTGCATCTATCCCTCCATTTATATCATCACGCCACATCTCTTGCAGGGTATGCAGAGAGTACAGAGTTCCAACAGGTTTTTGCCTTACAGACGTAGGAAAATTCCTTACATCGGCTATTGACGGCAAGGAAATGGTTCTAAACATACATACATGTGTGTTACAAGGAGTTTAAGGAAGTAAGGACAAGGTAGAAGAAATATTTAGTATTCGCAACAGCGTAGTAAGAAAGCGAGTAGGTATGAAAGATAGTATCGGTGTAAAGATAAGAAAGGGTATGCTTTGTTGATTCAGGCAAGAAAGAATGACAAAACAGATATAAAATGCGAAAGTGGAAGGATGTAGGTACCGGGGAAGACCTAGACTATCTTATCACGACCAGATAGACCGTGTCGTAGCTGAATAACAAGTCAAGGGTCTCCGTAACCGGTGAGCGTGTATGAGACAAACTATGAGAGTGGATGAAGCCAGAGAGGTATGTAAGGAAAGAACTTGTTGGAGCTCTGTACTCTCTGCCTACCCTGCAAGGGATCTGGCGTGTTGATGTAGATAGATAGATAGAAGAAATATTATGTTCTTTTAATAATATAGCCTTACCCGTAGCGCTGTGCTACTGTGGTGTTCTTAACGAGCACGGTCAGTCTGAGATGGGCCCCCTCACAGGATGGGCAGATATCCATACTAATATTATAATTAAATTGTACGACCTAGGATTTGAACCCAGCACCTCGTAATCCCAAAGCACAATATTCACCACTAGACCAAGAAGGCAGTCAAAAAAAACTTAAGCCTGAAAATAACGGGAACAAAATGATCCCGGTACAGCTAGTTACTAATATGTTTTTTACTCCATCTCCATTTATTCGCCATAAACCGGCATTTCGGGAAAATTGAAACGTATAACAAATATTTAGGTTATCTTTATGTGTTTACGCTGAGATACCGCTGTTATAAATGTTAGTTTTAGCCCTATCTTCCACCAAAAGCTACAATATTTCAGTGCAATGCCGTTCGTTGACTTGAACGATAGTGAAAAGGTGATTGTTAATAATTAGCCTGTTTTCATATTTAATTACTATGGTATTTTTTCCGGGCGGCGATCACGTTGGCGGTCAGTGTCTCCCTATCATTGCGCGTGCAGACGCCGCCCAGATAGCGCGTGCAGGACGCAGGACGCGTTGGTGTGAACATTTTAATGCAAATATTACCGCAGGAGCTGATCGCCACCGCGGCCGCGGCTGAACGCGTTAGTTTGGCCGTACCTTTAGTCAGGATTTTTGCTTAAATTTGACAATTCTCATATGTATATCAACGCCATGCTTTAGACGTAACAGAAAACAAAAACATTTTTTTTCTTATAGTTTACCGTACACCTCTTGCATAATTTAGATTCAAGCTTGAAAACGCAGTTAGTTGCTTAATCCCTGTATATTATAATACCTTAAAAGCCTATGGACAGCATGGATAGGATAGTGGAAGACCTTGTGACTTCTCGTCTAACGTAGTTTATAATAGCATGTACTTTCTCACAGCTAAATGTCGCTTTCTCTCACAAATGAGGTAAAAGAAAACACACTGACTCTGAGACAATGCTGTCACATCGCATAGCTTCGCTTTAAGTAGTTTCAAAGGCCATCCCTCCTCGTGTTGTATAAGGAAAACCAGCCCTGATCTTTGGTAATCCTAATGGAGTGATTTATTCTTATGGAGTTGCAGATGTTTTATCTGTAGATTCAGACTGAATTATACGGCGAATAAAATTGAAATATAGCATACAATAATTTTTAGATAACTTGGTTGTCTACCTTGTTGGTCTAGTGACAGAGCAGGCTTCCGTGGGTTCGAATCCTAGGGTCTACCCTAGGTAGGTAGGTAAATGTTATTAGGATTTTTCTATGGAAAAAAATCTAAAATATCCGGAATCTGGATTGCCAGCCACACCGTGTCACTGTACCAAACAGGCGGAACTTTTAATTCTTCAAATAAATTAGCAGCCTTGTGATTCCAAACGTAAATTAATCTCTCCATATTCCAGTTCTCCATACATCTCTATTAATTTCCAATACCTGCACAGGAACTGACTCCCTCGTTTGTTACTGGCGGATTGTGTTGCCGTGTTCGAATCGTTCGAATCCTAAGGCATGGATCGGAGTTAGGAGCTGTGGTCGGTATAATAGCAAGAGATTCGTCCCCTACTACATTGGTAACTAACATCGTCAGCGAAATCTGGTTGTGTACATTGCACCTCTGCCACCCCTGTTTGTATATATGTGACGGTGTATATATTTTTACCTACAAACATTCACACGAATACTACCTGTGTCACTTCGCTAACTACCCTTGTGTCGCTTCGCTCTGTAATCTCCCTCATTGAGATAGGTAATCAAAAAGGTGCCAATTGTACAGCAAACTGCAGAATCAGTGTGTATATATGACTGCCTTCTTTGCAGTTTAGCCAAGTTTATCCGGCAATTAGTACTTAGTTTGTGAACATATGTAAGCGGAAATAACTGAACTTAAAGAAAAATAAGGAGCGTTTGCTCAAAAGGAGCTGTTTCCACAGGGAAAAAACTTTGCAAAGAGTAAAAAAAACTTATCTGACAGTATGAGGCGATAAGGTGACAAAGCACATTTACAATCCCTGAGACAGCCAGTTCTGAGTCCCAGTTTTGTCTTTCGTAGGGGTAAATCTTATTTCACAATTATTATTTTTTTGATTAAAAATACGTAGTTACACTAGGATTTCTTCCTGTGTTGTAGATGCGTTTATAAAAATGAAAATTCACATTATCAAATACCCAGACAGAGACAAATTGTGGGTCACACAAAGATTTGTCCCGTGCGGGAACGAACCCGCGACTATAAGACACTGTGGGCGGAGCGGCTTAAGCTCTTAACCACTGCGCTAAATCGTCCGTCATGCTAATCGTTCTCTATGTGAAGGACTAAAGCATATTTCTTTTACCTTATCAAAAATCACAACACTAAAATGCTCTTGCCCTGTGTCTTGCTCATTTAGGGAGAACAGCATCATTTCACTCATATCCTTAAAATTTAGGGGCGCGAAATTGTCATCTGGGTCCCAAAACTTGAACATTTACATTAAAATCGTCGGTTTTCATTAATTGTAATTGAACTATTGTTGTACCATGACGTAACTACAAATCACATAAAAAAATAGACTTAGGGCCTTGGACGGTAGGGGCTACACCTCAAGATGTCAATGTATATACAGTCCTAAAAGGATATTTTGGCTCGCAGCTATAAGATCCCAGTGGGACTGTATATCCCTTTAATTTCCAGTATAAACCTACTGCTGGTACACAGAGGGACAATCCGACATCCCAATTAAAGCGTACTTTGTTGTTTGACCGGAAGCCGGGCAAGTTTAGATGGCAATTAGAAGTTGCCTGTCGACCGTACTTACAGTTTTTATACAACGAAGATAGAGGGCACGAACTTGTCTTGTTCTTGTTCTTGTTGGTCGACTTGAAAAAGTTCTGAAGTCTTAGAAACTTTAGCTGTGTCTAGCAAAAGTATAACATTGTAATATATTATGGTATTTAGCTGTTAATATCCGTCTGCAGGCCAAAGGTCCTAAAAGGGAGACTGTTAACTACTACCACTGATATTCTGTGCTATTACTACTAAGACCTACTTTTTTGGGGTTATTAATAATAATAATCATCATCATTTATTTCAGACATGCCCATTGCTAATAAATCATTACTAATAATTTTTAAATTAGATAAGAAATAATTATTGAGAGCCAATTTATTTGCAATGGTGTCCTGATGGTGGCCTGAATTGTCATAAAATATAAACACAGTCATGTCGATAATTCCCAAGCTGGGAAGGCAACGGTGCATTTTGCCAAAAATATTTGATTCAAATAAAACCGTGGCCGAGCTTTTAAACATTATATAGACTCTGAAATGTTATTGAGATAAAAAAAGAAAAATGCTAATCACATTTTGTTCGACCTGGGATTGGATCCCATGATACGCCCAATTTCCCAATGGACCAATATTGTAGTTAAATAAAATCAACGTTTTGACTTGAGTCATACGTAATATAGCGCGACAAGGATCCTTTGGCCTGTGGATGACATTGACAGGGAGGCGTTGGCGTTGGTGTGGGGTTAGGGTTATCATAAATGATAACCCTGATTTCATAGGGTTTCATTTTCCTATAAATTTTGATAGGGTTATCGGGAGAATTAGAAAATTTTAATAAAGTAAAATTTTCCTATTTCCACGGGTACAAATAAAAGAACTTTGGCAAATTTCATAGCAAAAGGCAACTCTGCGACTGTCATAAAGTGACATTTCACTTGATGACAGCGTTAGTATTATATTAAAATTTACAAATTATGCAGAGACATTCATGATTGCTTGCATTACTGTTTCGGTAACAAGCTCAAACTCAGTGTACCTAAATGTCACTGTATATTGTTCACAAAAAAACAAAAATATTTATACTTATAACTACTCTTTAAATAATACTCCACTGAGTAAAGTTGATTTCATCCGTGACTTGTGCCGAAGATGCCTTCGACAAAGGGGATAAAAGGATCTTATGAAATAATAATAGTTGGCGGATAGCACCAGATGAAACAAAGATGAAAGTTTGCCCTCAACTCAATCTTTTAAATGAAGCCAATTTAAAAATTCCTTCGGCGGGGGTTCAAAAACTTTTCAATTTAACTTTCTCCTATATGGGCTTCTATCGAAACTTATAGTTCTTGATTTGTAGTCAAATATAGGATTAGTGGGACTCGGCGAAGTTAAAGTTCTGTGGATCGTTTTAATGATACCTCGGTCAACGATCTGCTTTTAAACTACTGTAATTTTTATGCTGAATACTTTGGTGCATATACGTATATTATCAGAACCTTTATGTCAGACAGGATGGTCAGAGAAGGACGGAGAGCGGTGATACTCTACTGACGCTCATATTATTTCATGGACCATTATGCTACAAGTACACGACATTGGATAAAGCTATTTGAAACTGAATGTAATTTTTTCACATGGAGAAACATTCTAGTTGATATCCACAAGATAACAGGGAAGCTCATGGTTTATGTCTGATAAGCTGAAGATGAGGTGCATTTTGTACCGTATCATTTTTGACTACCCACTTTTTATTTATATAAATATTTTAACGAAATCATTATTTCTGTACGCTTACCTTAAGAATTACTCAAATTCAATAACAGATAAATTAAAATTAACAAAAATAAACATTGTTGTTAATTTTAATTTATCTGTTATTAAATTTGAGTAATTCTTAAGGTAAGCGTACAGAAATAATGATTTCGTTAGAATATTTATATTAATAAAAAGTGGGTAGTCAAAAATGATACGGTACAAAATGAACAAAACAAACACGGATGTAAAGTTAGACTAGATGTGGCAGTAAATGTGATCTGCAATTATCAGAATTTTAGAATAGTTTTGGAAAGAATATTTATTAACTGGGTTAGTTGAGAGGTTAAATGGTTATATTTGTATTAATTGTAAAGTAATATTTCATTGTTTTTTTTTTATATAAAAGCTGTAACATAATAAACGCAAGACCTGAAAGTAGTTTGTTCTAAATCGGTAACTGAATCGATTCCAACAAATTGTAATGTATTTTACATTTTTTTTAAATTTGCAAAAAATGCTTTTACTCCTTTAGTGCGCTATAAAAATTAAATTTATTCTTGATTCATAGCAAGAAGAAGATTCTAAACGCATTCCTAAAACGTATTTCTCAAAACGCACTCATACACGTACAAGTTTTATTGTTAATTGGGGTATAAATGTGCTTTAAAAAGGGTAAAAACCTTTAAATTTGAAAATTTGGTTTTCATTTTGACTTTTTGAAGCAATTCTCTAATCGGAGTGTCTGAGGTCTTGCGTTTATTATGTTACACCTTGTATATATTTTATTATGTATCCTTGCTTATGTATATGTGTATCAATTGTACGGTATGCCTGTCATTAGGCACAAATGCATGTCTTTGTTTAGTTAGATGTATTTGTAACATGTAATTTTAGTATTTTTTTTAAACTAGTCATACTCTTGGCGTCTTCTATATCTTTCAGTAGCTTATTGTAAATATTAACACCTTCAAATTTAATATTCTTTTTTCAATAGTTTGTTCTGGGTGGGCGTAGAACGAGGTAACATGATCTTCGTAATTTCATTTTGTGTTCTTGCTGTTTTTTGGTAAAAGCTAATGTAGTATTCGCCGCGTGGTTCCCAGCTTAGAATAGGACCAACCCATCTCATCCCATCGGGTGTCGTACAAGGCGACTAAGGGAAAACTAGGGAATGGGCAGCAGCGTTCTCTTAACACTTCTGCGATCAAAAACTGCGCTCGCCAACCCGCCTGCCAAGCGTGGCGAGTATGGCAAATCCCCCCAATCACTATTATGGAAGAAAAGAAGAAAACCAGGCCCCTAGTCCCCGGCGGTCCTGATCGTCCTGGCCACGGTAGCAGCCATGGTAACGACAGGACAAGGGGTGCTAAGAATCTCCGGCAGAGATTCGGCTACCACCAAAAACGAAAATTGGCCCTGGTGACATACAACGCACGCACTTTGAGGACAGATGAGAAGCTTGTTGAGCTGGAAGAAGAGATAAACAAGTTGCGGTGGAATATTGTTGGTTTATCGGAGGTCCGAAGAGAGGGCGAGGACACGATAACCTTAAAATCTGGCAACTTGTTTTACTACTGGGAGGGCGAACAGCAGTCCCAAGGTGGTGTCGGATTTATCGTCCACAAGTCACTCATAGACAACGTTGTGTCCATCACTAGTGTGTCGAGCAGGGTAGCGTACCTGATACTCAGAATATCCAAAAGATATTCGCTGAAGGTCATACAGGTCTACGCACCGACCTCGACATACTCAGATGATGATGTCGAAGTTATGTATGAGGACATTAGTAGAGCCATACATACTTCCAAAACACACTTTACAGTGGTTATGGGTGACTTCAATGCGCGGCTGGGCAAACGGGGCGATGATGAGTTGAGAGTGGGGCAATTTGGATATGGGCAGCGCAACCCCAGGGGTTAGAGGCTGGCCGAATTCCTGGAGAAGGAGGGACTCTTTATGATGAACTCTTTCTTCCAGAAGCCGCCTCATAGGAAATGGACCTGGATGAGCCCTGATGGTTCCACCAAAAACGAAATAGACTTCATAATGAGCACCAAGCGACAAATATTTAATGATGTCTCCGTGATCCACAGGGTAAAAACCGGCAGTGATCACCGAATGGTCAGAGGTACATTAAATATTAATGTCAAAATGGAAAGATCGCGTCTGATGAAGTCTACGCTCCGACCTTGTAATGCACATATCCAAAATTCCGAGAACTTTCAACTCGAATTGGCAAACCGCTTCGAATTGCTAGACAGCAGCGCATCAGTGGACGAAATCAACAACAGGCTGGTAGAGACTGTCCATACGGTCGGGTCTAAATATTTTAAGCCCCACCGTAAAAATAGACCTCAAAAACTATCCAACTACACCCGAAACCTCATGGCTGAGCGACGTTCCATGACGCTCCAAACCTCCGATGATGCTAAGTCCTATAGGCAGCTCAATGGACAGATATTGAAGTCCTTGCGACAAGACTTACGGTCCTTCAATACAAGGCGTATTGAGGAGACCATAGCACAGAACAAGGGCTCTAAAGTGTTCGCAAGAGACGCGTCTATTGGGCAAAGCCAGTTGACGAAGCTGAAGATGGAGGACGGAAACGTAACGTCGAATAGGTCGGAGGTGCTCAGGGAGATAGAGAGGTTCTATGGGCAGTTGTATACCTCAGTAGCTGAACCTGTTGTTGACTTGGTAAAAGACCCAAGAGCCAAGCTAACCCGACACTACACTGAAGATATCCCGGACATCAGCCTGTACGAGATTAGGATGGCTCTCAAACAACTCAAAAATAACAAAGCGCCGGGTGAAGACGGAATTACCGTAGAGCTTCTGAAAGCGGGCGGAACGCCAGTACTTAAAGTCCTTCAGAGGCTGTTTAATTCCGTCTTGCTCGAAGAGAAAACGCCGGAAGCATGGAACAGGGGTGTGGTGGTACTGTTTTTCAAGAAAGGTGATAACACTTTACTGAAGAATTATAGGCCCATCACACTGCTGAGCCATGTTTATAAGTTGTTTTCGAGAGTCATTACGAATCGTCTCGAACGCAGGTTTGATGACTTCCAGCCTCCCGAACAAGCCGGTTTCCGGAAAGGCTTTAGTACCATAGACCACATACATACGCTGCGGCAGATTATACAGAAGACCGAGGAGTATAATCGGCCACTATGCTTGGCGTTTGTGGACTATGAGAAAGCCTTCGATTCGATCGAGACTTGGGCGGTTCTTAGATCTCTCCAGCGATGCCGCATTGACTATCGGTACATCGAAGTGTTGAAGTGCTTGTATAATAACGCCACCATGTCAGTCCGAGTACAGGGGCAGTGCACGAAGGCAATCCCCATAATAAGAGGAGTAAGACAGGGAGACGTCATTTCTCCGAAACTGTTTACGGCCACCTTAGAGGACGCCTTCAAGCTCTTGGAATGGCAAGGACTTGGCATCAACATCAATGGCGAATACATCACTCACCTTCGATTTGCCGACGACATTGTGGTCATGGCGGAGTCGCTGGAAGATCTAGGACGAATGCTCGGTGACCTCAACAGAGTATCTCAACAAGTGGGTCTTAAAATGAACATGGACAAAACCAAAATATTGTCTAACGTCCATGTCGTACCCACCGCACTCACCGTTGGGAACTCTACTCTTGAAGTTGTCGACGAATACATTTACCTGGGCCAGGTAGTCCGGTTAGGTAGGTCCAACTTTGAGAGAGAGGTCAATCGACGAATCCAACTCGGCTGGGCAGCGTTCGGGAAACTGCGCAATATCTTCTCATCCAAAATACCTCAGTGCCTTAAGACTAAAGTTTTCAGTCAATGTGTGTTACCAGTGATGATATATGGATCAGAGACGTGGTCTCTTACAATAGGTCTCATAAAAAAGCTCAGAGTTGCTCAGCGAGCTATGGAGAGAGCTATGCTCGGCGTTTCTCTACGCGATCGAATCAGGAATGAGAAGATTCGTAGAAGAACCAAGGTTACCGACATAGCCCTTAAGATTAGCAAGCTGAAGTGGCAATGGGCGGGCCACATAGCGCGTAGATCGGACGGGCGTTGGGGCAGAAAGATTCTAGAGTGGCGACCACGTATTGGCAAGCGCAGCGTGGGACAACCGCCTGCCAGATGGACCGACGATCTTGTGAAAATCGCAGGAAGTCGTTGGATGCAGGTGGCATCGGACCGGTTACGCTGGAAAGCGATTGGGGAGGCCTATGTTCAACAGTGGACAAGTATGGGCTGAGATGATGATGATGAATGTAGTATGAATTTCGTTATTTAATATTTTGCGTATAAGTATGCATGTATAGTAGTGTATGGTTGTGTAATGTTTATTTTTTTTGTGTCCTCATATACTTTTTGAGGCGGTTTCCGATAACCATAGTTAAATAAAAATTTTACTAGTTTATTTTGGGCTTTTTGTAATACACTTAGATTACTTTTAACAGCGGTCCCCCAGTAATCAATGTGCGGTTTCACTAGATAATTATAAATAAGGTATCGCACTCTCCGCGGAAGACATTTTCTTATACCGTGAAGAGCACCAGTTAGTGATATTAGCTTAGATTTAATATTTTCTATATGTGGTTTCCAGTTTAGATAATTATCTAATATAATACCGAGGTATTTCTCTTTAGATTTTCTTTGTATTATTTGTTTGTCTATTTTAAGTTGTATATTATTGGGTATACGTTTATTTTTTGCCGCAAATATAACATAGTTTGTTTTAGTAGTATTAATAGTGAGCAAATTCGACTGAAACCAGTCATTTAGTAAATCATCTAAAGCCTGTATCATACATTTGATCGAATTTCCAAAGTAAAAGATACTTGTATCGTCTGCGTAAAGTGAAATATCCCCTTTGAGGTGGATTTGATAGATATCATTAATATAGATAAGGAATAACAATGGTCCTAAAATTAAGCCCTGTGGTACACCATACGTAATAGGTTAAGGACAACTTAGGTGATATCTTATTTGGACTACTTGTCTGCGATTTTATAGGTATGATTTAAAAATGTCAAGTGCGCTACCTGTAACACCTATTTGAGCCAACTTCCGAACTAACAGATCAGGGCTGATAGTATCAAATGCTTTTTTAAGGTCGATGAAAATGCCTAATGCTATTTGGTTTTGATCGATTTTATTCTTTATTTTTGTAATAAGGTCAATTGTTGCCGAAAGTGTATTTGATTTCGGTCGAAAACCATATTATTTAGGGTATAAGAAGTTTTTATATTTTAAGAATGTATCCAAACGATTGTAAAGTACTTTTTCAAAAAAAATTGATATTGCCTAAAGCATAGAGAATGCTCGATAATTACAAGGATCAGCCTTACTGCCAGATTTATGAACTGGAATAACTTTAGCGATTTTTAAACTATCCGGAAAATAACCCCCTCTCAGACATAAGTTAATACTAGCTGTAAGTTAGGGACCGATAATTTCTTTTACACATTTTACAGATTTTATACTAATACCATAAATGCCAGAACCAGTATTTGGGTCTAAATTATCAATTATTTCGTCCATAGTAGCTGGTCCAAAGCGCTTTAATTCTGTGATATTATTTAATTTTAGATCTTGAATTAGACGGTTTTTTATACTAGTCAGGGATTGTATTAGCCAGGGTTGAACCAACAGTTGAGAAATAGTAGTTAACGTTTTCACAGATTTGCTTTTTGTCTGTTAGAACAACTGAATCATATTCCAGTTTTTCTGGCCCCAGCTTGTTTCTCACTTTATTTTTAGACAGATCATTGATCAAACTCCACATTTTTTGTGGTTTAGTCATATTATCTTTAAAGCGTTTGTAGTAATATGCATTTTGAGTTGTCTGTATATTTTTAGTAACTTTAGCTTTTGCTTTCTCATATTCTTTCCTTAAATTTGTATCTGACTTATTTGATTTAAATTATAGCCATAGTAAGTTTCGATTATTTATATCATGTATGATTTCTTTTCTTATCCAATCTTGTCATGGGGAGTTCATAGTTTTTGTTTTTATGATTTTCCTTTTAGATAAACAATGTAATAGTTTCTCCTCTAATTTCTCATAAAGAGGTTCTTCTTCATTATATGTGGTTATGCTTTATAAATATTCACAAAATTTGGTGTAATCGACTGCAGTATATTCTACTTTTCTGATTAGGGCAGGTTGATAGCGTTTGATTTCTAGGAATATTTGCTTATGATCAGACATAGCAGATTCCATTATCACCATTTGAAAGTTGTGATAGAACTGACATGATCTAGTATAGTTTGAGTTGTTGTAGTTTCACGAGTACAGAACTTACGATCGATCTTATTCAGAATTTTGAAATTGTTTTCTTTTAATACTTCCTTATAAATCCGTGTAGGTCGGTCTGGGTTAAGTAGGTCGAAATTATAATCGCCAAAAACTACTGCTCTCCTCCTCTGCTGTAGTTGGTTGGAATATATATCAAGAAAATTATTTACATTAGTCTTATCGGGTTTATAAATGACACCAATATCCAAACAAAACTTATTTACCCGTATCCAGAGATAGTGAATTTTGTCTTTGGCTTTGAAATTAAGAGACGTTCGCTCTATGAACTAACTTACTTCTGCTTGGTAAAATGGAGAAAAATCGATCAGTCACATATCCAGGGCCAATGTAGTGCTATGAACAAATCTTGTGTGTTCTAAATGTCCTCTTACTTGCACGCAAGATAACCTTAATAAAGTCATTGCCACTTTTTGAACTAAAGTATGATCTAATACCATCGACTCCATAAATAATATTAGCCCTGTTAAAAACTGTTCCACCGTTGGACACGGGCCTCCTCTCAAACTAGGAGGGCTTAGGACAGAGCCCACCGCGCTGGCCCAGTGCGGGTTGGCGAACTTCATACACTTTTGAGAAATTCTTAAGCATGCAGGTTTCCTCACGATATTTTCCTTTATCGTTAAAGCAAGTGATAATATTTTTTTTATACGCACATGCTTTCGTAAAGACAGAGGTGCGCCCCTGGGTTTAAACCCGAGACCTCTGACTTTGCAGTCCAACGGTCTGCAAATTGCATTTATTAGTTCTTATGGAGTCGGTGGCAGGTTAGAACCTGCCACCGACTTCATACGAACTCATAAATTAAGTAATAGTAAAAAGACATTTAGAAAAACATGCTTTTTTGCAGCCAGACAATGGTGCAATTTTAAAGGGCTAATTAAAATTAAATTATTAATTATCAGACAAATTGTGTGTCTATACTATTGACCGTTGAAGCATTGCTATGTCTGGAGTCAATGCCGAGTATAGAATCAGGTCATGGTTACCATAAAAATGCATTGTCATGAGACTTGAACGAACATTTCAAATTTTAACTCCGTAAGACAAGAGGGAGTGGTTCTAAATTCATCTTCCAAAATTTGACCGAAGCAAAGAAACAAACATTGCAAGTGAAACGCTTGTAAAAACTGTTACTGTTTTAATATAAAAAAGTAACTTTCACGCCCATTTTCCCCAAGCAAGGGTGGTTGAGGTGTCCTGCGTAAACCCACTTTTCGCCAACGATGTTAGGTTCCATGTAATAGAGGGCGAGCCTATTGCAATATACTGGGTGTAATCCCAGACTGATATTGGGAGTTTTTAGACAAAAAATCTACATTGTTTGACCTATGATTTGAACCCAGGACCTCGTGATCGCAAGATCATTATTCGACTCTATACCGACAAAACAGTGATTTTGTTTTAAGTTTTCTAAGTTTAAGGTTTCTAAGGAACATGTAAATAAAACGGCCAAGTCATAACATTTTAAGGAACACGGAGAGAATATGAAGAGGAACGATCGCTCGGATCCCTCGCTTTGTACTTAAACCGGAATATTCGAAGCTATACGCAATTTACGAGACAAATCTCTCGGACGCGTCTACAAAGAGCAACTTGTAACCGGTGACAACGGTATTTAGGGTGTTCCGGACATGATTATTCTTATTTACGCCTGGAAAAAAAGTAATAAAAATAAATATTAATATTTAAAATAACAAATAAATGCTGAATCACAGTTGCTTGATAGTATATCGAAAAAGGCTGGTAGTGTTGCCACGTTGTGAGGCAGGCAGGGCGACTGCCATAGAAAGTAGCCATGCCTACCCCTGAACGTAGTTTTATATTTTTATTGAAACAACAGAACAGTACACTCTTATATGCACAGAATAAAGAAAATCATCGATTATATGAGTACTATATCTTTTTTAAAGTGGAAAACATGGTAATCGAATTAAGGGTTACATTTTTTGAAATCTTAACCATGGATATGTGCCGTTATAAAATTACGATACTTAAGTAAATACTTAAGCAACAAATTCTTCTGACATGAAACGTCTTTAAAATAACACCGAAACATACGGGTACCAGGTCAGTAAAGTGGACCGCCACGAAAAGGTCTATATCATCTTACCTTAATAATTACTAAAAATATTAGTCGTAGAAACATGAATCCAGTGTCATTATTTAGCTTATATAGTCAGCTCACTGTTATAACCCGAGTTTGGGTCAGGGCCGGGCGGGGCGGCGGGTAAAGGGGCACTGTGTAGAATGACTGAAACCAGCGCGTTCGCTTCTTTTTTTCAATCTTTAAGACTAAAAGCGACGTTTCACATTAAAACCAACGGATGAGTGCCTCGACATAGACACACCTGATTTTTTACTTCTTTGTCACATTTTAATATTGTAACTAATTAAATTATTTGCGGCTTTTAAGACATTAGGACTAGACACTCGATGAATTCTGGTTAACTTTTTCAGGCAATTTTTATTAGCAATGCTCAGTTTGGACCACCCGTATCTATAAACATGTCTAAGTATTTAATTTTACTCAAGTATTTACTTAGCACCTCATATTTACTGTATAGTTAGAAACTGTGAAAAGTGAGAAATGACCAAGGTTAGTTTTGTGTAGAATTTTAAACACATGAGTTACTCGGCTAAGTTCTTCAGACTAAGTAATTAAATGTCTATAGATTCGGGCGTTAGCGTAAGGGTAAAATAGAGTGGCAGTTTGGCTTAGGTGGAAATATCCATCTTAAAATAAAACACTGGTCTCTGTTGTGATGGGCGATCGAGCGATTCCCAGACATCGACGAGTCGAGGACTTGGATACAAATTGAAATTCCGCCGGAGAAAATGTCTTTGTACAGGAGTTACGAGACATTGTAGCCGCAAACGAGTACCTTGGAGTAACCCCGGATGTAAGTACCCACTGTACCCATGTATTTTCTGGTATGAAATTTACATATAAAAACACCTAGATCGATATAAATATTTGTAGGTCATAGGTTACACAAAGATTTGATAGCTTTGCTGGTCTATTAGTGAATAATGGGCGTATCGCGTAGTCGCTAACACGACGTATTTGTTTCACATTCTAAGCCAGATAAAATGTAATTTTACGATGAAAAAAAGCCCCCGTTACACTGGCACTTAACATCGTCGGCGAAAAGAGGATGAACACGGTACACTTCTGCCACCCCCGCTTGGGGAGTAAGGCGTAACGGTGTTTATTTTTTTACAAAAATGTATCTAGTGCGGGGATCGAACCCGTGACTACTCGATACAGTGAGTTGGGCGGCTTAAGCTCTTGTTGACAAGACATCACCAATACTAACTTATCTTCAGTATTCGAGTACCAATTATTTATTACTAGTGACCCGCCTGGCTTCGCACGGGTAAATTATACACATAAACTTTCGTTCGGTAGTTAGTTTATTGCGTTCAGACCGACTGAGAGACGCGGCGGGCACTTTGTTTTATAATATGTAGTGATATAACTTTTTAGTAACAAATGTCATTGTGGCGATATTTAGGTAGGTCTTCCTTGAGCAGTGGACGTGCTGGTAATGATGATGACGCCGATGAATGGAGATCTGGTAAGGAAAACGATTAAGTGGAGATCTGAATGCTCCTTTCTTTAGGGGATCAAGTGATAGGGAAGGTCATTGTGGCGTTCATTGAAAGAGGCCTTTGTTCTGCAATGGATATCCATCGGCTGATGATGATGATGAACAGAGATTCGGTTAAAGGTACTGTTTAGTGAACATTTTGATACTCCTTTTTAGGGGTAACAAGTGATAGTGAAATTAGGAATGTTGGCATCTCATTCTAATGTTCTGAAACAGCTAATTTAGAACAAACAATAATAAAAGAAATCAATATTATACTTACATTTCACAAGCGGGGTGCCAGAGGTACCGATTAATCCCGCATTTCGACATTAATGTTAGGTCCTAATGTAATTGGGAATTAGTTATAGAAGAGTTATAAACTTTATTGGCAAAAAAAAAAAATACAACCTTAACCTATCTAATTAATACAATAAAGTGTAGCAGTATAATTACTTACATGGTTGTTTGATCACGAATCGTACTGGCTTCCGTACTAGTATAAAACTGTCTCACGGTAAGCCAGGCATCCTCGTCCACAAAAACCAAGCACACAATCTATTTATTTAAAAAATTACAACTGCGTAATAACTACATGAGATTTGCAGGTCATTATATTTTTTGGTGCGATAATATAAGTAAAATGGAGGTAGATTTATAAATTGCGTACAGTATACCTAAAAATAATAGAGAAAAAGAAATTGTCTGCCTCTCGATGGGTCAGACGTGGTGATATAGTTGAATAGATAGAAATAAATATTATAAATAATAATAATAAAAAACTAACAATAGTGCAGTGTGTGCGTCCGTCCGTGTGTGTGTGTGTGTGTGTGTGTGTGTGTGTGTTTGTGCATGAATGAAGTGTTTGTGTGTATGTGTGTGTGTGTGTGTAAATATCACCAATCATGTTAATGTGACAAGTATTATGCTCGATTAATTAAAAGTTCTTCTGTGTTGTCGTAGTTTAGACGAGAGAGATACTTGTCAATTGCACTTTTGCAGGAGCATATAGTTAGGTCACGTAACTTGATAGCTTTAGATATATGGTTGTAAAGGTATGGTCCGAGATATTTAGGGAAATTGCGTAAAAACGATGTTTTACATTTAGGAACTGAGTAAACAATATCCTTTCTGCGTTTAGTTGTAAATTCAGGAGGGTTTTTATGCTGTAGTAAAATGGTCTTCATGATAAATAGTTGCCTTACAGTAAGGACAGACGTCTCTTCATATAACAGGTGAGTAGGATGTGTATGCTTTTTAAAATTCATTACCTTGAGAATGACACGCTGAGCTCTTTCAAGTGTTAGTAAGGTGGTTTTATGTACTCCACCCCAGACTGAAATACAATATGTCAAGACAGATTGGCACAGAGCATAGTAAACAGTACGTAGTAGTTGAGGATGGCAGACATTTCGTATGTTTTTAAAAATATAAATCATTTTCCTGATACGACAGGACAAGGTGCCTATATGTTCTTTCCAATTAAGATTTTGGTCTATTATTATACCGAGGTATTTAACTGATGATACTTTAGTAAGGCAGTAACAGGAGCAGTAGTGTCCGACCGAAAGTCAATTTTTGGCCGAAGCCGTGTAATAGGCCTTCGCCAAAACCTTCGGCAGAAGCTGAAGGTTTAAAAACCCTAAAAAATTTGATTTATGATTGGCTAAATTTTGAAAAAGTTTTATTGACTGTATAAACTTAACGAGGTGATGCAATTACCTACAACTGGTTAAATATTGCTGGAATAATATTATTTATTTACTTAAAAGCATTCGTAAGTCCTAAATTGTAATAGATCGTTCAATTTCGGTGCTTGTTGGAAATTTTCTTCGGATTCGGCTAAAATTTCGGCCCATTTTGGCCGAAGCCGAAGGTGGTATTTTTAGCCGAAATTTCGGTCGGACACCATTGGGAACGAAGCTATAACCATAATAGCGCTTACAATTCCAGACTCCAGACCCCTAGATACTAAGTTTTTTTTTGTATTAAACTCTACCAAATCGACCAAATCAATTTCTTCATCCCAAGGTTGCCTGGAAGAGATTGCTTCTTAGCGATAAGGCCGCCGATTGTGTTACATATAGTTTTCTTTTTTGTTTTTATCTTAACATGTTTGTTAGTTGTGCACAATAAAGAGTTATCTATCTATCTAATGACACTTTTATTCGACTATGAACTCGTACATAGGACCTCGTCACCAGCTGCACCATGCACCACTATACCAACGAGGGAAAGGCCGTCTTGTAATTTGATTGTATAGAAATTATCATTTTGCGGTTATGAATGGCGGTTCGTGAACAATGACCATTGAATTTGAAATCCGCACATGAATTTCAATCAACCTACATTATAGATCGTAATTGAGTTCCGTTCGCAGGCACCTGGTTGTTTGGATTGTAACTCTTTTTACTCAACAAAAATGGAAACGAATGGCTAACTTATTTATACAAATATTGCAATCGATTTTAAACTAATTTCCCGATAAACTAGCAACCTGAAACTTTAGATTTACCGCCATTTTTAAAAGCAGTTAATAAAAACTTAATAAAAGTTGAATCTTAAGTGCCTCTGACGAACGCTCCAGAGATAATTTTATTTTAAACGCTGTTAAACAGAAAGTTACCGCATCGTTGGTCTAGTGGCTAATGTTCTTACAGATCACAAGAGACTAAAATCTTAGGTCGGACTAAATTGTATTTTTTTCTATAGGAAAAAATCCAATTGAGTGCCTCGTTGGGACTAACAATGTTCTTACTGATCATAATCAATCAAGCTGGACCCTTCATGAGTGAGAAGTTCTGGCCGAAGGGTATCGTCTTCAGGAGATTTCGGGGAAGATTACGAGACACCTCTGCTCAGCGCAACATGTCGCCGTCAACACATGTGTCTTAGTTTATAAGTTTTTATATATTATATGTATGTTAGTCTGTAAGGTATATATGCTATGGGTCTGTAAGTTGCACATAATTATTTTTGTGAAACTTCAGTTGCCTGAAATAAATGATTTATTAATATTATATTTTAAGGGACCCAAATCTTAGGTCGGACAAAATTGTATTTTTCGATAGAAAAAAATCCAATTGAGTACCTCGTTCGTCTAGTAGCTAACAATGTTATTACTGAACACAAGGGACCCAAATCTTAGGTCGGACAAAATTGTATTATCGATAGAAAATAATACGAACAACAATAATACAACAAACTACAACTACAATAATAAAACTGATATACAATGCGAAAGTGGAAGGATGTAGGTACCGGGAAAGACCTAGACTATCTTACCATGACCAAATAGACCGGGTCTTATCTGAAGGACAAGTCAGGAGTATCCGTCACCGGCGAGCGTGTATGAGACGAACTATGAGAGTAGAGGAAGCCAGAGAGGTATGTAAGGAAAGAGCAAATTGGAACACTGTACTCTCTGCCTACCCCGTAAGGGATCTGGCGTGATGATATAGATAGATATAAAATAATCCAAATGAGTGCCTCGTTGGTTTAGTGGCTAACAATGTTCTTACTGATCACAAGGGACCCAAGTCTAGGTCAGACAAAATTGTATTTTTCTATAGAAAAAAATCCAATTGAGTGCCTCGTTGGTCTGAGTCTGGAATTCTGCCCGATAAAAGGCAATAGGCTCGCCCTATTACATGGGACCTAATATCGTCGGCGAAAAGTAGGTGTGCACAGTACAGCCCTGCCACCCCCGCTTGGGGAATATAGGCGTGGCGGTGTTCATTTTTATTATTTATAAATTTCCAGCATCAGTCTGGTGTCTGGAATTGTACCCGGTATATGACAATTGTAACCCACAAATTTTAGTTTCGGTCCGGGTATTGGTGTACGTAAATTTCATGTGTGTTAAAGCACCCACGACAGAGGAATGTCTAATGTAGGGCTATCTAAACAATGTTAAGTTAGTTAAATTCGACAACCTAGAATTTGAGCCCAGGGCCTTGTGATCTTTACGCGCATTATTTGCCACTAGTACAAAAATGCAGTCGGGCTATGTTAAAAAAAAATATTGAAATTTCTAAATCTATCCATATCATCACCCTTGCGGGGATTTCAACGTAATGTTAAAGTTCTCGTTTTACTCGGGGAATGCAATTTTGTTCTTAAACAGGTTTTTTCTAGGGTCGTCCTGTGGTAAATAGCTGTTCACTGATTTATGTTCCCTCCGAGAGTTATTTAAGAAAAATATTGGAATATAAATAAGATGAGAAGTATAAAGTTACCCTTTACTGAAAATAAACAGTTGAGGGTAGTAGCAGATGATACATAAAGTCTGTTGGTAGACTGATATTTTGAAACAGTAAATAATTTTAAATTAAAAAGATCTTTTAAAAAACCTTTTAAAGTTTGCTTAGTTGAGGAATTCCAATGGTTAGCTTTTAGCTCCATCATCAGACTTAAGACATCATCCGTATCCATAGTACTCATCAGGACAAATCCAAGAAGCCCAAACATGGTGGAGTCATGATGAGTAGTTGGGTGGTACTATTGGCCACCTTTTAGCTTCATCATAAGATCATGAACTATATGTAAACCATTTATTTTTGCTACATACACAATACAGACAAGAAAAAAAAAACAAAATCTTAACTTGCTGCAGTATGTGTAGTAAATGAACAAGCAGCGATAGTCTAGTGGTGAGACCGTTGGACTGTAAAGTCAGAGGTCTCGGGTTCAAACCCAGGCTCGCACCTCTGTCTTTTCGAATGCATGTGCGTATTAATAACTAATTATCACCTGTTTTAACGGTGATGGAAAACATCGTGAGGAAACCTGCATGCCTAAGAGTATCTCGAAGGTGTGTGAAGTTCGCCAACCCGCACTAGACCAGCGTGGAGGACTATGGCCTAAACCCTCTCAGTTTGAGAGGAGGTTCATGCCCAACGGTCGGACAGTTTATTATTATTTATTATAAAAATGAACACCATTCCCCAAGCGGGGGTGGCAGAGGTGGACTGTGTACACCCCATATGTCCCATGTAATAGAGAGCGAGCCTATTGCCATGTATTGGGCACAATTCCAGACTCTGGACTGATACTGGGAATATTTCGAGGGAAAAACTACATTTGTCCAGCCTAGGATTTGAACCCAGGACCTCGTGATCGCAAAGCATATTATTCGTTACTAGACAAACGAGGCACTCAATTGGATTTTTTCTATATAAAAATATAATTTTTTCCGACCTAAGATTTGGGTCTCTTCTGATCGGTAAGAACATTGTTAGCCACTAGATCAACGAGGCGGCAACTTTCTGTTTAACAGCGTTCAAATTAAAATTCTCTTTGGAGTGTTCGTTAGAGGCAATTAAGCTTCAACTTTTATTAAGTTTTTATTAACTGCTTTTAAAAATAGTAGTAGGTAGTGTTAATAATTACGTTGTATCCTTCCTATCAGCCGTTACCGCCGCTCGCAGCATATTCTCACCGACCCTCCCGTTGCTCTTACTTTCCTTCTTTCGAATACAGATAACGCTTACAGGATCAGACACCGACCTCGCCGGCGAGCTCGAAGCATCCCTTGCCCGCCGGCCGGTGAAGAGCACCACGGCGAGACACCTAGTATATGCCCTTCTCCATAGCGACTGCCTAAGCCGAGGCCGTTCCCCTTGAGGCACCCTTGAGTTAATTGCCCCCTTGACCTTCTGGCTCGAGCGTCGTGGTTGCATGCTTGCCCTGTTGCTCGGTGAAGCTGTATTTGCCTCGCGGGCAACAGCTTATATCGCTCACACACATACACACACACAAAAATACGTCGTTAAAAGCGCTCGTAGCACTGTTTTCTTACCGAACAGCAAGGTTAAGCAGCGTTCGGTACGGTCGGTCTGAGATGGGTGAGCGTTTGTAGCATTTTCACATTTGAGAGTCTCCTGCTTCGGAAGCTTAATAGGTGGCTTGATAAATGCCAACAGCAGGTGTACACAAACCTGCCTCCACCAATCCGCGCTGGGTCCGCGTGATGTGGAGTATCTCTCTCAATCATGTCCACATGTCTGTGTATGTATGTTTGATATTATTTTGATTACGTCTGATTTAGTTGTAGTACTTATGTTAAATTTATTCTTACATTATTCATTATCATCATTCTTACAATATCTAGTAGTCTAGTACTTGTCAATACCAAAGCAACGAGCCTAGTTAGTTTGGTTTTTAGCTAACACGAGGGGCTAATGTTGTGTAGTTGACATGTTTCTATAGCCACCTTCCATTTCCGTTATCAGAACAGTTCCATAGTACCACATTATTGTATTGTAACCGAACTTATGTATGCCATATTTCAGCTCAATCGGATTCCCCCAAGTGCTTGAAGTTAGATCGTAAATTTGAACACATGAACAGAGCAAGTTAAAAAAAAAAGTTAAGAGTAGTAGCAGATGATACATTTAGTCTGTTGGTAGTCTGTTATTTTCCGTGGTGATAGTCTTTCTTACTTTTCGGACGATTCATAAATACGACATACAAGATTAAATAGATGCTTATTTTTATTTACAAAACGTTTTACCGTTGCTCTTCACTACGAATTATTGCTGTGTCGTGCGTAGCTTAGATATGTAGATAGAGTACTCTTTATCGTACATACGCGAAAATACAGCAGAGAAATACAATATGATATTATCTTAAGATAGAGGTACAATTGGCGGTCTTATTGCTAAGAACAATTTCTTCCAGACAACCAGTGAGTTTGAAGAAGCAAAAATAATAATAGAGAGCAGTTGGTGGCGTACACTATAAAGATATATATGTTACACAAAACTACTACATACGTACACAAGACTTGATACACAAAACATAAATATTACCAATTTGATCAATTATGGCCGCAATTTATTACATTATCCAACCAGGAGAAAGTGATCTTTAACCATTCTTTTAAAAGAATGCAACGACTTTGTACGTCGGCCCGTAACAGGCAATGCATTTCACAAGCGTACAGATTTACTAGTAAAGGATTTATGAAATAAGTTTGTGGAATACATTGGTGTTTGTCCGGCGTAACCCAAACGATGTCGCTCCTCATATTGTGCTCCGCATCTCCTAATACTTGTATGCAGCAGGATTTGATGGCTGCCTCCGACAATGCAGTCAATGTGGCCGTATTCTGGACTGCTTCCATATAACTATAGCATGTTTGCCGTCGTAACGCTAAGAAGAAGATTGATGTTTTCAGCCTCAGATTCTCCGATGACCTTAAGAACCTCGAATGCGTTTTATGAAGGAATTCAAGCCTTTTTTTGAGGTAAGAAAGAGTTGTCAGATCATATAGAATATTGTATAAAAGCGATAGTATGCTAACATTCTGGCGATGGCGGATTGGCAACCACTTGAATCATGCACCAAATTAAGAAATATGGTCATATTTCTGATAGTATCTGTCATACAGTTTTCTGTAACTATATACAGATACCACCGCACCACAAAGTTGTTGCTCTTGTTGCCTTTACTTTAAGTCCATATAGCAACTGTGATGTAAAAAAAGCCTCTGAACAATTGAATAAATTTATTTTTATTATTGCTTAGACCAAATATGAACCTTATACAAACATTTTGAAGGCGCTCCAGTTATCTGGCTCTCAGTAAGATCAAGATAGCTGGCATCTACATAATCTAATATAGGAAGGAGAAGGGATTGTGCGAGTGCAATTTGTGACAGTTGGCAGAAAATTGCGTAGCCTCCTTAAATATCCTGCCGACGTAAAAATCTTGAGACCGAGTTCCTGCAGTTGTGGGCCCGAAATGAGATTGGAGTTTATGTAGATCCCCAGATTTTTCACAAATTGCTTATGGGTATTGTGACACCATCGACTATAATTTGGGAAGGCTGTGACCAATCAAGTCTGGAGCTACCCACAACAATTACTTGCGTTTTAGATTGGTTGACTTAGAGACCGTGATTTTTACTCCACTCACATATCAAATCAAGTCATTATTGATGGTATTAACAGCCTCCGACAACTTAGCCAATGGAGTGTATATTGGGAGATTATCTGCATAGAGGTGGTAAGAAGAACTTAATTGATTGGAAATAGAGTTAATAAAAACAGAGAAGAGTAAAGGAGATAAAACGCCACCCTGTGGAACACAGACACTAGTACTACACCAAGAAGAGTAAATTTCTTCGATGCGAATACATTGCTGGCCACCAAATAGGTAGTTACGAAACGAGTCAATTGCCTTTGGGGATATGTTAAGAGAACGTAGCATACCGCAGTGCAGTATTAAAGGCATTGCTGAAATCAAGCAGTATTAGTATTGTTAGGTTAGGTGCGTTCTTAATATAAATTTCACATACATACCCAGACCAAATCAAACACTACATGGGTCACACAAAAATTTGTCCTGTGCGAGGATCGAACCTACGACTTCTCAATCCACGTAACTGACCCGCTGACAAAAATAGATAGTTAATTAATAGGTAGTTAGTCTCCACCTATACTACTATACCAAGATGTAGTTGGACGAATATTCGGTTGTGATTACAAAGTTTCGGGTTCAAATCTCGACCTAAAATTACGTTGACCTAAAATAACTACGATGCTAACAGAGGAGCTTTTACAGCTTCTGAATACCTTAATATGTGCAAATGACATTTTATATAGTAATACAGGACATCAGTAAAAAGCACAGATATAGATTTACATCTATTTCTTTCATAAAAAATAAGCAAGTGCACCCCTGTCTACCCTATCAGAGATATGGGGCGTAAATGTCATTGCTTTTATCTTCCATTTATTTACACACAATATCAATAGTCACTGCATTTTGAACGTGGGTACGATATCGTAGGCGATATTTTAATTTAAACGAAATATGGCCGGTATTCCCCGCTGGGCGTCGGAACGGCGCCGCAGTGCTCGCTAGATTAAACTTACCAACAGTACTTAGAAATGGTGTTCACACGCTTACTTCAAACTTTACACGCGTACTACCTATAAGGTAAGTATTTATACTAATCTACGCTTATTTATAAAGAGAAAAGATTTTGGAATCGATAAACTTTGAAGGGTTGAACCGATTTTAATAATTATTTTACCATTAGAAGCTACTAGGTGGCGCTATTGTCGATCGGTAAACGGGAAACCGCTAGTGTTAAATAAATACTATAAGTATTTCTACTAGTCTCAAATGTAATTCGTTTTATGGATCGCTAATACTGCATAAAAATGTAAATCATAAGCGTTCTGCGATCGTCTTCAAAAGTGTCTTGATAAAAGAAAACAAATAAAAGTAACTACAGATGGAAATATAATGGTGACATTTGAATTATATTTCTGAGATATTATATATAACACATATCACAGGTTACAGGGACTGGGGTGAGAAGCGATAAACATTGGAAGATAAAAACGCTGACACCATTACAGCCTGCTATTGACTCTATTATTGGCGTTAATTGAGAACATATACCATATCTATAATATATCCTACATTAAATGGTGTCTCAAAATTTACGCAAGATTTGAATTTGCTGACATCTGTTCGGCAATGTTAACAGTTTGACAGCTGATAGTTTAGGGTTAGGAAAAATGTAGGCTATACGTCGAGAGAACAACGCGTTCTTATTCTTGAACAATAGTTAAAAAAACAATAAAATTTTGGCGGCTGCAGTTCGAAAATTTTGTACAAAATATAGTCGGAACATTGATTTCACTTCGTCAACTGTGAAGAGATTAATTGAAAAATTAAGAAAGTCTGGCTAAATTGGTGATGCTAAACACACTGGTCATCCAATAACAAGCCGTTCAAATGTCACTGAAGACACCATTGTCCCATACTTCTGCCACTCCTTCTTCTTCAGTGACTGTTACTGTTGTTCGATATCGCGATATGATAACAAAACTCTTTCTGTCTAAATTGGATGATATTTAAATGAACGACATGTGGTTTCGAAAAGACGATACCACATGCCATAGCTCCCGTCAATAATTCCAATTACTGCATAATACATTTCCTGGTCGTATACTCTCTCATTTTGGTGAACAGAATTTGCCCCTTAGATAAATGTGATTTGGCAAAACTAAAATTCTTTTTATGTGTTTGTTTGAAATGAAAGATCTATGCCCACAAGACCGTAACTACTCGTGCATTGAAGGAGGAGATTCAACGCTACATCATCGAAATTTCAACAGCAGAATGCTTACAAAGATTACCGTTTCTTCAGAATACCTCTGTAAAAAGAGCAAGAATCTCTACAGTTAATTTTTGAAATAAAATTTCTTGCATTTTCCTGTCATAAGGTCACGACCTCATGAAATAAAATACTAACAAGAGATACTTCCAAGCCGAAAAGCGATCAAATTAACATCAATACGGCAAAATACCTTTAGGCACAACCTGACTGTTCATAGCTCTACTTTCGACCCTCAATTACATTAAACCTAACATAACCTGGCCTCCCGTAGTCTAAACATTGTATTTGGGAAATTTATGTTTTATTTAAATAGGACGCCGGAGGTAGGTCAATTGATGTTTGCCGGGAGGAAAGGTTGGAAAATATTTATTTTGTTCGCATAGTGGGTACTAGTATACCTGAAGTGGTTACGTTTAGATTTGAGAGATAACTTGGCGTTATAGACGCATGCTTGTTAGTTTGTGTTCGATAAACTCTGAAACTACGAAACCGATTTTAATAATTCTTTCACCATTAGAAAATACGTTATCCAGAAGTGACAAAGGCTATGTTTCAGTAATAATAGGATATTTATTTCAGTTATAATAAGATTTCAGGCTTCTTTCAAAATAAACGCATGTGCAGCCGCGGGGTGATGGTTAGTATTGTATAAATCAGGTACTATTCCACTGTTGGACAAAGGACGTTTCTCACAAATCCAAGGTTGGGTCATACTTAATCACGTGGGCCCATTACGGATTGGCAGAGGTGGGCTTGTGGCTACATGCAGTTAGGACTTTTCAAACCGCCCATAAGGCTTTCAACTTAGCGTAACGTAATTTTTTCTATTTATCTATCTGTCATCACGCCAGTTCCCTTGCAGGGTAGGCAGAAAGTACAGAGTTTCAACAGGTTCTTTCCTTACAGACCTCTCTGGCTTCCTTCACTCTCATAGTTCGTCTCATACACGCTCGCCGTTTACGGAGACTCATGACTAGTATTTTTTTCAAAGGGTCTATTTTTCTCAATCTCAGTATCAGTTCAGAGTCTGGTGTTGTGTCCGGCATAACTGCAAAATCTATTACATCGGAACCTAACTTTATCAGCTAAAAGTGTGTGTATACAGTACACCTCTGCCGGCGCTAGAGAGATATTAGGCATCTATCTATCTATTTATATCATCACACCAGATCCCTTGCGGGGTAGGCAGAAAGTACAGAGTTCCAACAGGTTCTTTCCTTACATGCCTTTCTGGCTTTCTCCACTCTTATAGTTCATCTCATACACGCTCGCCGGTTACGGAGACTCTTGACTTGTCCTTTAGATAAGACTGGGTCTATTTGATCGTCGGTCCCCGGTACCTGCATCCTTCCACTTTCGTATTTTCTATCTGTTTTGTCATTTTTTCTTCTGACATTCTTTCTATATGCCCGAACCAACGGAGCATACCCTTTCTCAACTTTACACCGCTACTATTTTTCATACCTACTCGCTTTCTTACTACGCTGTTGCAAATACGGTCGGTCAGCTTCACTCGGCACATCTTCCGCAGAGCTCGCATTTCCACCGCATTCATCCTACTTTCATTCTCCTTCAAACATACCCAGCTCTCGCTATTGGGCAGCGTTGGGATAAGAACTCCTTTATGTATGGCCAGCTGCGCCTGTTGGCTTAAGTAACGGCTCCAAATTAGCTAGTAGTAGTGTATTAGGCATGATAGTGTATTTTTTTTTTTAAATATCCAGTTTTATTCCGAAATCTGGCACTCTGCCCGGTATGGTGACAACGGACTCGCTTTTTACTGCAATTGAACTTACCATCGTTGGCGAAAAGTGGTTGTACTACACTTCTGCCACCTACGTTTGGGAAATATATGTGTGACGGTTGTTTTTTTTTTCTATTTCCATTATCAGATCTGAGTCTGGTATGGTGCCCGATAATAGCAATAAGCTCGTTTTTAATTCAATTGGACTTACCATCGTGGGCGAAAAGTGGGTGTACTACACTTTTGTCGCCTACGTTTAGGAAGTATATGCATGACGGTTTCTATTTTTTTTTCAATTCCCATCATCAGATCGGAGTCTGGTATTGCCCCCGATAATTTCAATAAGCTCGCTCCCTATTGCATTGGGACTTGGCACAAAGATAGTCGCGACGGTATTTATTTCTTTTTAATTCTCTGTATCACTCTGGAGGCCGATATTGTGACCTGTATAATATATAAGAGGCTCGCCTCTTATTAGTTTGGGTCCTAACACCGCCTGTTATAAGTGGGTGCACACAGTACACATCTGCCGGCGCTCGAAAAATATAGGCGTGACGGTGTTAATTTTTTTTCAATCCCCGTCCGACAAATTAGACCAGTCCGGAACCTTGTATTGTGCCTATCAGGCAGAATGTAATCAGATTAATGATTATAATTGCATTTTGCAAGATTACAAAATGTAATTGTAATCGGTAATCATTAATACACCGTCTGGCCTATATTCCCCAAGCGGCACCCCCGCTTGGTTAATCATTAATCTGATTACATTTTGCCCATCTCTGGCTTGATATAATAACAAATAATAATAGGCACACTCCCTAATTTTTACTCTTTCCTACTTTTCCTGTTTTATTTTCATTCTAACTAAATTTGCTGCTAGTTCCAAGACAATTAAAGCGCTCCTCGGGATACCCCATGACTTAAACCTTGGTGTCCTCTAAGAACCTCCTTATGGATCCTGGCCTACAGGAGGTACAATGGTGGGAATGTGTGTCGGGCCTAGCCCCTAAAAAAATCAAATATTAATTTGGGTCCTAACAACGTTGGCAATAAGTCAGTATACTCAGTACACTTTTGCCCGTGCTTGGGATATATAAGCATGTGGTTTTTATTGGTTCAGAAAAGCTCTCTATCGCTTCCCGAAAGTGCAGATAACGGCTTCTCTGCGCCCGATGCACTGCCATTAATCAAAAACTAACGAGTACTGGGTCCGTATTAAAAAATGTGTACTAACGACTACCACATTAAGTGGTAATCGACTCCAACGGCTTAACGTGTCTTTCGACGGTTCTTTGGTCACTCTTCTTAGACTGACTGAGCCGAGCCTTGTTGATTGCTACGAATACTACGGTTCGTCTTCTTTGCGTGTTAATGGTTCATATTTGTCCCGCTAAGTATGTGGCTAGCACAATCTCGCTGTCCGTGGCCACGCTCAGCTCTTGCCTTGTACAGGTGTTGGGGCACAGCGAGCATATAAGCAAGTTCGATATAGTCTGTGAGGTCGCACTATTATCACAGGCTGTTGATTTTAGATCTCTGAACCCCCATGAGCACAGATTTTGCCTGCATCTACCTACCTGAGTGCGGCGCCGATTTAAGGATTTCAGCCGGTGCCCTGGTGATAGTTGTCCCTGACATGGGACAAAGTAAGACGGTGTGGGTTTAATATTTCTGTATTTGTGGTTCTTTCGCGGTTCTCCACGAGTGCCTCAAGTTAGTTACAAAGGAGATACGAATATTTCTCAACATTGACCTCTCGCAATTAGCGAGAGCTCAGCACGAATAGATTGACGATAGCGTGAAGCTTTCGGGTAGATATGCCATCCGTTTCATACTGCAAATTTCTTAAATAAAAATGAACATGACAGCACGCTTCCTCGGCAACGTTGCAATAACGTCAAATGGCGTACCATTTTAGTACGTATACTAAGCCCTCAAGTCTCCACTCGGCGCTTCAGACTGTCAGTGTAACATCAGAGGTTGATTTCATATTCATAAACTTCTTTGACCGATATTCCTTTGCCGTGAATATTTTCTTGCCTATTGAGTTTTAGTCGAATTCCCTACAAATATCGAGAAACCTATAGAATTTGAGATTTTGTCAAGGGTAACCGAGGGGACAAGTTGCTTTAATGATGTTTTAAGTCTCTAACATTACAAAAATATATGATAATACGAAAATATAGATAAGAAAATAAAATATAAAAAGAATGCAGGTGCAAGAAAAAAAAATGTCACGCCTATATTCTTCAAGCGTACGTGGCAGAAGAGTACTGTATTCACACACTTTTCGTCAACTATGTTAAGTCCCCTCTAATAGGGGGTGACGCTATTAACTTACATAAAAAAAAAATAGATTGACTTAGGATTTGAAAAAAGAACGTTCTCGCAGATTATTCTCCGCTAGACCCACAAGTAACCAGGGAAGACTCAGACTATCTTGCCATGTTGAAATAGATGGTGGTTATTATATAAAAAGTCTTCATAACCGGTGAACGTGTAGGAGACGAACTATGAGAGCGGAAGCACAAGAGGTTTATAGAAAAAGCACCTGATGAAACTCTGTTCTTTCTTCCTACTATATAAAATCTAGCCTGATACTGATATACTCGTACATTGATAAACAAAGATACGTCATTTATTAAAATCTAATTTCACTATACTCAAAAAGTTTCAAATTAACTGGTAAAATGCATTGCTTTTACCAGTAAATTTGAAGATCTTTTCGAAATCAAAATGGTATGAAACCGATACTCACCTCCAGAAATGAGAATCTATCTATTTATTAAACGAATTATCATTTGCAGATGTTTCACCACCACATTACTGGCATCAAAGGCAAAGAAATGAGGATAAATATCAAAAGTGTGCGGTAAAATATGATTGCCTACCCAAGAATGGTGACTCCATGACTTCCTACATCCTTTTTGGGATAATATTTGATACGGTACATTGTAAATGTAGTGTCGGACTAGATGGCTAGTTTTTATTTGTTCTTTAAGAACAAATTCTATGATAGACTTAATCTATATTCGTTTATCTATAATTCTTTCACCATTAGAAAGCACATTATTCAGAATTAACAAAGACCCGGTACACCCAGTAGTAGTTCTGGAGCGAAAGCCTAGATGATGTATCCAATGCCTAGTGTTCAAGGGTACTAAAGACGATGAAAAAAATAAACCCTTCGATAAGTAACATCACCATAACAATGCTAATTTAGTGCATTTAAACACTTATACCAAGCGCAAAATGACATTGAGGGGCAACGCGGCTCGTCAGCTGCCCAGTAGATACCCTTGGAGTTCCGGATTTTCACTCCAGTTATGATATTCGGATAGGCCAGTAGGTAGATCTTATTTATTGAAGTGTTCCTTTCAGTGTTCCCTTTTTTTTATTATTAGTGAACGGTAGAGAGCGAGAAGCAATAGTCCAGCTTATGTATCCAATGATACATAAGCTGGACTTTCGCTTCACGTTGAGAAAAATTACACTGTGTATTTTTAGCACTACTAAATTACTAATGTGTTACAGCGTACACTTTATTTTTTATAAGGTAGATATTTAATGTCAAAAGTTGCAAATTTATTTGCAACATTTGACACACCACACATGAGTAAGGTTGGTGCAGTAGGCAGCGATAGTTATAGCGTTCAAACGTCACTAAAACTCTTATTATACATGTCTAATGTATCACAAGTGAAAATTAGCATGACCAGTGGATTATGTGACATTAGAAAAAATCCTAAATATGAAATCGATTTGGGTACCCCAATGTCACGGTGCCGGCGACGCGATTACGTTCCAAAGACTTCCCTTTCATGCTAACTCAAATCTTTTTAAATGACAGCAGTACTTCACCATTCGTGTTTTGGTGTGCGTAAAAATTGGTCCCCTAACGATAACGTCAATTACGTTGTCGTTAGGGGACCAATTTTTACGAAGATCCTGTCACACGGACGATGATTCCTGTTCTATGAATCCTGTTGGTACATCAGTATGCGGCGGAGAGGCCGCGGGATGCGGGACGGGGATGGCTGGGAGCGATGACAGCCACGGCAAAGCACTACGTCGTTGTCCGCCGTTCGAAGCACACATAGTTTATTCTGTAAAATATATTTTTTTTTTTTATTAAAATGAGTTTTCTTAACGTCCGGATATACAAAGTGTAACATATATACCGCAAGACCTCAGACACTCGACTTAGAATATTGCTTTACAAATTCAATACGAAAATCAAACACCCAATTTTAGAGTTTTCTACCCTTTTTTAAGCTCTTTGGTACTCAAATTATTAACAAAACCTGTACTTTTGTGTGCATATTAAGGTATATATGTATTACAACTGCATTTTAAATAGCCGTATTCCTTTGAATAATGATTAAATTTTATTTAATACAGCGGACTGAACGAGTAACAGTAATATCTGATAATTAAAAAAAATGTAACAATTTCAAAATAGTTGGAATTGATTCAGTTGCCGATTTAGAACAAACTACTTGCAGTTCTTTCGTTATTTATTTTATACCTTGTATAATGTTAATTTTGAAATTCGACAGATAGGTATCTCACATGGGCACTATGTTCGGTATGGTGATGGGTATGGTGTAAAAGTAAAATTTGTGGTTCACCCGGAAACGCTGATAAGACAGGAAATTCAAAAAAGGCATTTTTTGGTTTAATTTTAACATTTTCACAAACTTATTCCAATACGGTCCGTAAGGGCAGAAACTGTTGCAACTCTATACTCTCTGCCTACCCTGCAAAGGGTCTCGCGTGATGACATAGATGGATAGTAGTAGTAAAGATCTACTACACAGGGCTAGAAAAAAATTGTTTTTTTGGTGCAGCTCTGTTTGTGCCTATGGTCGATAAAGTAGGTAATGTACAATATATTGTCATACGTTATTTTTACTCGTCAGCTCTAGTTTACCTTCTACCCTCATTTAATTTTTTTCCCGGTCTTTTTCGTAAATAGTCATTATTACAATATCATCGATAAAGTTTATGTTACTATATCGTTATGGCTAATACGTCCAGATGTTGTGTTAACAATCGTGATACATTTTGGTACGTTTGTGGTGAATATATACTAAAAGATTAGCGTAAATCGATAACAGACACTGTGAATCGTCTGTAGTTTGCTTACTTCGGTATTGAAATTCGACACCAAGATAAAGTGTGGGTGCCTCGTAGTGTATGTAAACTGTGCGTTGAACATTTGCGAAAATGGGAGAAAGGGACACGTAAGTCTTTGAAGTTTGGAGTGCCTATGATATGGCGAGAACAAGAAAATCATTATGACGACTGTTACTTTTGTATGACTAATATAGTGGGCATCAACAAAAACAATCGCCGTAAATGGATATACCCTAATATTTCTTCAGCACAAAGACCTATTCCGCATTTAGAAAATGTTCCAATACCAGCTTTTCACCAGGTAGTGCAGCAATCTCAGGAGGAAAAAGCTGAAACACCTATTTCTTCTCAAGTAGATGATGATTTTGAATACTGCGGAAACATCAAATCCTAAGCCATTTTCGCAGAATGAGCTTAATGACCTCATCAGAGACTTAGATCTTTCTAAGGAACGTGCTGAGCTACTAGCGTCCAGATTAAAAGAAAAAAAATTGCCTTTCCTCAGATGTTCGAGTGTCTACATATCGCACGAGAGAACGACGCTTATTACAGTTTTTTTCATCTGATAAAAATTTTGTGGTGAGTGGTTTGCTGATATTCATGGGTTTGGCGATCTATCAGCCCAATGAATGGCGTCTCTTTATTGACAGTAGTAAACGAAGTCTCAAAGCAGTTCTTCTACATAATGGAAATAAATATGCTCTCGTTCCAATTGCTCACTCAAAATCTGTAAAAGATGAATATGAGGTCATTTCAATTTTTTTACAGAAAATAAAATATTTTGAACATAACTGGGTGATCTGCGTCGACTTGAAGATTGTTAATTTGGGTCAACAGAGTGGTTATACTAAATACCCATGCTTTATTTGTCTCTGGGACAGTCGAGCCAAAGCACACCATTGGACACAAAAAAATTGGCCTATGAGAGATGCTCTTGTTATCGGAGAAAGAAATGTTATAAATGAATCCTTAGTTTCAAGAAAAAAATCAGTCTTCCGCCATTGCATATAAAATTAGGGCTGATGAAACAGTTTGTTAAAGCTCTCGACAGAAATGGTCAATGTTTTCAGTTTATTTCACAGGAATTTCCTGGTTTAAGTACACAAAAACAAAAAGCAGGTATCTTTGATGGACCTCAAATACGTCAGTTAATGAAAGACACTACTAATTTTGAGACTTCTATGAATGATCTGGAAAGGCTTGCGTGGAAATCTTTTGTAGTAGTTGCACAAAATTTCTTCGGAAATCATAAAGCTGATAACTATGTAGAATTAGTAGAAGAAATGCTGGTTCGTGTCAAAAATTTAGGCTGCATGATGAGTATAAAATTACACAATCTCAATAGTCATCTAGATCAATTTCAACACATTTTAGGAGATTTAAGCGAAGAACAAGGAGACATAAAAACCACTCCACCAAGACATAATAACGATGGAGAATAGATACCAAGGAAGGTGGGACACTCATATGATGGCAGACTATTGCTGGGGAATCATGCGAGATTGCCCACGTCAGCCTCATTCTAGAAAATCACTTAAAAGGCAATTTCTTGATGTTTAATACCAATAAAATTATATTTTTTTCTGAAAACTGTGTTTTTTATACCTCGGGAACTAGAGCTGATAAAAAAAACCGGTAACATTTTTGATATTACCATGTAAGACATACTTAAAATCAGGTCTAAAATCCCCGGCACCAAAATCGTTGTAGGCCTGTGCTATCTTTGACTATTATATTATAGTCTAGAAAATGTTAAATTAAATTTTTCGCGATGAACCATCACATAGCTCATAGGACAATTAGTTCTAACTTAAAAAAATACCTATATAATACCTACAAAAACCTACCTATAAGTAACATTCAATAATAATAAAATTCAATAAATCATTTCTCCCTAAATCTTACTTTTCTAAAACCATTAAAAAGCTTCGAGGAACTTCAAAAGCTCTGCACTACACTTGTAATATCCACATTTGGAATCTATCGGCGAGTACCACGCAAATAATATCCCAGCTATTATATTTGCTTGCACGTTCGGAACGATCAGTGTAGGATGACCATTACACAGAATAATAGTAAAACTTAATCTCGAGACAGTATATTTTGCAAGGACATACATATTGTGTACTTCAACTATTTTTGTAACATTGTTAATGGTAAGCGGAGTCTCCCAGCACATGTATAACTATGCTTATGACCCAAAGCACTGTTTAGGAATATTTTGCTGTTACCGAAATAAGATATTATGACTTTGTCATTGAAATATAGCACTCAGATATATACCTATTGTCGAATACCATAGTAAGGACAAATAAAAAACAACCTTTTTAATAATTTCATAAGTTAAAATATAGTGTTAACTCTTTATAACCTGGTTCGTTATAACAAAAAACTTCCTATAACATAGATATTAGGTCAATTTGGTTGGTTTACGTCAAAACCCATATATTAATACCCTCTTTATAACGCAGCAGTCATTTTAATTACGAAGAAATATGTTAATATTTAAACGACAGCAAATAATGATAGAAGTATTTAATAGTGTAATTGTTTTTCAATCCGCTTACAAAAGGTTCCGACTAAATCTTTGAGGTACCGAAATTTCTAAGAAAGACACCCTGAGGTCATAAACTGCCTTGCTTTTGTTATTGTCAATTGCCTCGAATACATATGCCATTACTCTTGGATTACATTGTTTATATTTTGGTGGTGTCAGTTATTAAACGCACTAGGCACCTCTTGTATTATACAAAAATACAAAACAAATGTTGGGATAGCAAAAAACGTCAGGCAAAGTTAATAGAATATATGTGTTTGGAATAATTTAATTGCCTACTGAAAGTAATAAAATAAGATATTATTGTAATTAGGGATGTTTGGTTATTTCTCTTTCTTCCCTTCGTATAACGTAATCTTTTTGAAACGAAAAGAAATGCTCTCTCCCTTAAGATTCGTAAAAAGAGTTTCCAATGTAGTAAAATTTTAGAAAAAGATAATTATTCTACTTCAGTATGCCGGGTTCTAATATCAATTTTTAAGGCATCTTAATTTTTACATTTATAAACACAGAGATAGAACTCTGCACTTATTGTCTACCTTTCAAGGGATCTGGGATAGATAGAAATTATTTTATAGCAGTTTCCATGGACACCCTAGCTCGCAATGAGTGAGCACTGATGTGGGGCAAACTTTGCATTCATAGGTTATGTTGCATTGTGCTTTTAATGGCAGTGGTGAAGCGCATCGCTTTGTGATCAGGATGTCCTGGGTTCAAATCCAAGGTCGGACAAGTGTAGTTTTTCTAACGAAAACTTCCCCCCGTTAAGGGAATATAGGCGTGCCGGTGTTTTTTTTTATTTTATTTAAATTCCTAGTGTGGTCTACGTTTCAGAAAATATTGAATACTCCTGAGGCGTTTTCAGTTTTATGTTCGTATTCGTATAATGAGAGTAAATGTCGCGTTCTGTTTGTTTCAACAATCAACTGCTGATGAGCGGTCATGCATTATCTGATTATTCGCTCATTAAGCTACAAATTATACGCTGCGAGTCCTAACAATTAGTGTGATAATATTCGTATGCTTTTGCTAACTACAATTCAGTTAATATTATTTATGGACTAAGTTTAATACGTATGTTTGTTAAAATCCAAGTTGTAAGGGATTTGTAGGTAAAGTTGGTAACTTTTTCGAAGAAAAAATAAAGTTTTAGAGAGTATAAGTAAGAATACAAACTATTAAAAATAATTATGAACCTAAAACATGGGACTCAACATTGGTAAAACTACCTACCTAGCATAGGCACAAAGTGGGTACACCGTCTCACTTTTGAGGAATGTAGGCGTGTAAAATATTTTTAAAACAAGCTTTTATTGGTGATGCTCTCATGTTAAAAAGATTCTATGGCCACCGTCCCGCTTCTTCATTAGACCCTGACACATTAAATTAAACAGGTCACATTAGACAGGTGTTACATTGGTCAGGTCGCTTACAGTGACGTTTAAATAACATCACTTTCATTTTTTTTTTCTTTTTAATAACGTAGCCCTACTTTAGGATTTATTCCTGTGTCGTGGGTGCGTTTACAAACATGAAAATTCACATACAGAAATACCCAGACCGAAACAAATAATTGTGAATCACACAAAGATTTGTCCCGTGCGGGAATCGAACCCGCGACTATTAGATACAGTGGGCGGAGCGGCTTAAGCTCTTAACCACTGCGCTAAATCGTCACTGCCACAAAACTAAGATGAATGTTGGGGCACGAAATAACCTACTCCGCCGACTGACAACAACTGCGGCGCTTCACCTGACTTCCTCCGAACAACAGGTATGACACTTTGCTTCACTGCTGGAGAATACGCATGCCCAGTGTGGCATATCTCAGCACACGCTAGACTCGTGGATGTCGCACTAAACGACACCTGTCACATCATCACAGGATATCTAAAGCCGACTTCTCTAGCCATAATATACCATCTAGCAGGCATAGCGCCACCTTAGGTTCGGCGAGATGTGGTCTATAGAAAAGTCGAAATAAGAGTCTGCCACCCGACACCACTTGTATGTCCACCAAATCCCCCCAGTCCGTCTCAAAAGCCGCAAAAGCTGTTTAAAGTCCACTCAGGCTGTGCAAGATCTCCCAACAGTGGTGTGGAAATCTTTAAATCGGCTCTGCACTCAGGTAGGTAGATGCAGGCAAAATCTGTGCACGTGGGTGACTGTGGTGCGACCTCATAGACTATGTCGCACTTGCTGGTTTGCCCTTTGTGCCCCACTACCTATACAAGGGAACAGTTGAGCGCGGTTACGATCGGCACGATTGTGCTAGCCCCTCACTTAGCGGGCTGGCCAGCACAGATATGAACCATTGACACGAAAAGAAGAAGAAGAAGATATAATCCTATGGCCACGTTTCATCATTACACCGACTTTATACATTATCACTAAAGTTACATGTTTATGCCAAATTTCAGCTCTATCGGATGCCAGAAAGCGTTCGAAAAGTAGACCACAAAATTTGATCCAGGAAGAACAAGATACACGAACAAAACAAGTTAATTGAAATTTAATTTAAATTTTGTATTTGGTCTTTTCTTTCTTTCAGATTTATTGTGTGTTTTACGACTCCATTACATTGGTACTTAAAATCTATATCATCACGTCAGATCCCTTGTGGGGTAGCGGGAAGTACAAAGTTCAATCAGGTTCTTTCCTTACAGAATGTTGCCATACAAGGAGCTGGTTTAGCCCGATCATACCTGGACTCCATCTAACTTCCGTCTCTTCAGTCTAAATAGAATGTTTAGTGTAAATACACTCAACAAGTGATGAATTCAGAGTGCGTAGACTAATATTAAGTCAGCGAGAGATATTTTCGGCTTCATCGTCACTTTCAATCAATAAATAAATTAACACTGTCATGCCAATATACCGGGCACAATGACCAGACTCCGGACTGATACCGGGAATTTTTCGATAGAAAAACTACATTTGTCCGAATTGAACCCAGAACCTCGTGATCGCAACGCGCACTATTCGCCACTAGACGAACGAAGCAGTATAATTTAGTATACCTACAGACTGCCTCGTTGGTCTAGTGGCAAAGCGCATCGCTTTGAGATTACGATATCCTGGGTTCAGATCCTAGGTCAGATAAAAGTACTTTTTCTAATGAAAAGTTCACTGTATGAGTCCGGAGATTGGATTTGTGCCCGATATATGGCAATAGGCTGGACCCTATTACATGGGACCTAACATCGTCGGCAAAAAGTGGGTGTACTCAGTACATCTCTGCCATCCCCGCTGGGGAATATAGGCGTGACGGTGTTTATTTATTATTTTACCTACAGTTCAGTTGACTGCCTCGTTGGTCTGGTGACAAAGCGCATCGCTTTGTGATCACGAGGTCCTGGGTTCAAATCCTAGGTCGGACAAATGTAGTTTTTCTAACGAAAAATTACCAGTATGAGTCCGGAGTCTAAAATGTGGGTGTACTCAGAACACCTCTGCCACCCCCTCTGGGGAATATAGGCGTGACGGTGTTTGCCTACAGTAAACCGCTTAGTTCGCGTCCTGCCGGTTATTGCCTTAATTGGCAGTAATTACAGTCTATAGCTGTAATAGTCTATTATCCTTAGAAAATGTTTACTAAACTAAGCCGTTTAGAGGGCAATCATTTAGTTAAGCAATTACCGACGGGTCGAACAAATAGCTCTACCAATAAAGTAAACAGAAACTCATTGGAATTTGTGTGAGCGACAGAATTACTTCGCTATCATCACGTCAGTTTCCTTTCCGGGTAAGTACAGGTGCAAATGTATATTGGTTAAATTAAATAATGTTACATGTTCTACAGACATAAATTTAGTAATTAGTATTGTTACCTCTGTATTACTATCAAAAATAAAAAGTTTTTGGTGTTCTAAGATTATTTGAATAACAGTTGCTTAGTATGGCGTTTTTGTCATTTGACGTTGTAAGGGGATTTTACTGTATATGTATCTGCAGTTTAAATTATCAGGTGTTAGTTTTACACTGATAAAAATGATTCGGCTTGAGCAGATTTCAGTTAAAAAAAATAAAATGAGAGGCCAATTAAGTTAAAAGACCAGACTACCGATTTTTTTTCCAAATTTTCTTAGTGGAAGTCGAATTACACTAACTATTTCATATTATTTTATTATTTTGTATACTTTACGTTGTGTTTTTATATTTGTCGTCTGTCTCATTGTGAGCTGGGTCGCAGAAACTAAGGCTCTAACATACCTTAGTAAACATAAAATCAAAATGACTTTTCGTAATTACCATTATTATTCTAACAATCCTTCCATATCTACTTACAACAATATATCATCACTGTCACCGACTGTTTTACCTTCCGCATAATTATTTTTTAAATATTATAATATAAAGTATATAACTCTTTTAATATTTCTGTATAATCTTATATAACTATATCCTTATATTTTAAACAACAATGTATACTTATGGGCCCCGCCAGCTATTCATTTAATTTCTAATAACATCTTTTTGATTTTTCATTCAATCTTAAATAATAATAATAAAAATAAATGACGTCCAATGGTCTACTAAAAGTTGGTCTATTTAACGCAGGATCTCTGGGAACAAAACATGACTTCTTCGTCGAAGCAATAAAAATTTTAAAGTGGATATAATGGCTATTAACGAGACCTGGCTTAGGCCCGGCGAGGAGAGCCGCGCCCCTTTTGTACCTGGTTATCGGTTACGGCATATTCCGCGCCCAACGGAGGTACGCAGCGGCCGTGGGGGAGGGGTTGGTTTCTACATCAAATGCGGGGTCAACGTGCGCACATTCATGCGCCCAATCGATCCTAGCCGCACGGCCGCGGAGCAAATGTGGTTAACACTCACTGTTAATGGGAAAAAACTGGCTATCGGTACTGCATATCGCCCACCATGGCTCGATGTAGACCTTTTCTTAGACGCTGTATCGGATAGTACTAATTCCTTGTCCACTTGCGACGGCATACTGGTGATGGGAGATTTTAATATTAACTTCCTCAACCAAAACAACGGCTGTACGAAAAAACTAATGACTCTATTGGACTGTCTCAGCTTAACTCAATTGGTAACCACGCCAACCCATTTTACAGAGACGTCTGAGTCATTAATAGACCTAATTATTACTGATTTGCGAGTGCGTCAAGTCTCGGTAGAAGCTGCAGAGACACTGTGCGGTCACGCTTATGTCTTGTGCGAGCTTAACATTAAACGAGATAAAATAACCCCTCAGATAATAACCTATCGCCCTATTAAAGATATTAATCTTGCCATCTTCAATGAAGATATAAATAAAATTAAATGGGATCTGATCTCAAAACTACCTAATGTAAACGACATGGTAAGTTGCTTTAACAACAGTATTCTTTCAGTTTTTGAACTCCACGCCCCGCTTAAAACGTGCAAAATTAAAGATCGCACCTACCCATGGTTTACAGACAATGTAAAGCTTATGCTGCGCCTCAGGAAAGAAGCTCTAGAAAGCTATAGGCAAACTAAATTAGATGAAAAGAAATTGTACTATAAGAGTCTAAATTCCCTTGTAAATAAGTCCATTTATTTCGAAAAAGTCGCTTACTTCAAGTTCAATATTAACAATAAACAAAAATGCCCGAAAATTCTCTGGAAAAACCTGAAATCTAACATACTTCTTGCCAAAAACGATTTCGAAATACCTTCACATCTCAACGATGTAGAAAAAATTAACACGCATTTTCTAAAAGTACCAGGAACCTCAGAGGTTAACATCTCACTCCTCACTTTTTACGAATTCCACAACTTTGGTGACGAAACTTTTACATTAAATACTGTGTCTTCTGACTCTATAGTCAACATTATGAAAAAATTAAAATCAAATGCCGAGGGGGTCGACAAACTAAACCTGACCATGTTACTGATGACTTGTCCCTACTCACTTGTTGCAATAACGGCCATGGTTAACACGTCCATTACCACCTCAACATTCCCGGACATATGGAAAATAGCGATAGTGCGCCCTTTGCCTAAAAAGCCTAACCCGTCGGAAATCAAAGACCTACGACCTATAAGTATCCTACCATGTGTATCAAAAATACTCGAGAAGGTGGTTTGTCAGCAGCTTACTGGTTTTCTGGAGAAAAATAACATCCTACCAGAACTCCAATCTGGCTTTAGAAAATGCCATAGTACTGCCACAGCATTATTAGATGTATCTGATAATATTTTATTTGCACAGGATAAAGGTATGTGCACACTACTCGTGCTGTTGGACTTCTCCAGGGCATTTGACGCGATTAACACCACACTGATGCTATCGAAACTAGTTTACTATGGATTCGATTCGGCCACAATTAATTGGTTCCATAGCTATCTGAGTAACCGTCACCAGTACGTCGAATTAAATACAAGCAGTGTACCTACAGCTAGACGCTCAAAGCCTGTAAGGGTGAACAGGGGGGTTCCTCAGGGTTCTATCCTGGGTCCAGTGCTGTTCACACTTTATACGGCCGATATTAAAAACTGCATAAAAAATTGCAAATATCATATATACGCTGACGATTTACAAATATATATATCCTTTCGACCAGGTGACAAGGAAATAGCAATAAAAAATCTAAATGAAGACCTCACTGAGATAGCAGCTTGGACTGAACGAAATAACCTCGTACTTAACCCTACTAAGTCTAAGTATATGCTTCTCGGAACCAAACAGCAACTAGCTAACCTGTGCTCTCCTATTGAAATACGACTTATGGGCGAGACTATCGAGCGCTCGTATGAGACTCGCAATTTGGGCCTGTGTATGGACGCCGATTTGCGTTTCGAGAAACATATTACTGAGTGCGCACGTAACTGTTTCTACAGATTAAGGGTGCTATACAAAATTAGAACTTTCCTCTCGGAAGAATTGCGTACACAACTAGTTGAGACACTAGTCTTGTCCAAACTTAACTACGCGGACACGGTATACGGACCAAGGCTACTTGCGCGTACGCAACGGTTGATTCAAAGGGTCCAAAACGCATGTGCAAGATTTTGTTTCACTGTGCCACCGAGAAGCCACATAACCCCCTTTTTAAACCAACACTACTGCCTAAAAATGAAGTCCCGACGCAAACTACACTTAGCGTGTCTTCTTTTCGGTGTTCTTAAGTACAAAACTCCAAAATACTTGTACGAGAAGCTTACTTGGGTAGCAGCCAGAAGAAGTTCCGCCCGCAGGCAGTGTTCACAACAACTTGCCATCGAACAGTACAGTTCTGCCGCGTTCCGGGGTAGTTTCAGGTACGCAGCCTCCAAGTGTTGGAATAATCTGCCGCCGCCAATCAGAAACCTGGAATCTATAAACAAATTTAAGATAAGACTTAAGAATCACATGGTCGAGGTGCAGCGAGAATACAATAATATTAATCTGGATATATCTATAATATAACACAAATTGTAATAAATAAATAATACATACCCTATTAGATGGCTAGCTAAATGTCCCTGTCCACTGTTTCTGATAAGTGGCATATACTCTTTCACTCAGTAACTCGCCTGAATAATGGGGACCTGGAAATTTAAAAATAAATAATTATATAATTTTAAATAATGTTTATTAGGATATAATAATAATAATAATATAACATTTCAATAATAAATAAATAAATAATAATATAATAAAATAGTAAAAAATGACTTACCTCAGGGTCTGGTCCACTCACTTTTAGGCTTCTTTCACCCGTCATATTTGCAGTATATACAATATCAGGGCTGAATCTGAGAGGGAGACCAATGAGAAAATAAAATACTATAAGTAATCTCTATTAAAATACTTTTAAAATACAATTATAAATATATAATTTAACGACCTCATATGTTTATTGATTCTCAGTTAAACCATTTAGTAAATTATTATAGTGGAGAGAGGGATACTAATCCCCACAAGAAAGCTGGCGTGATGATTTTGATAGACAGATTGTAGTGCTAACCTCCTGGTTCCTTTAGCTTCTTTTTTTTTTTTTTTTTTTTTTTCGCGGGTGCATCGAGTCATGGTACTTGTATTCTTTACACTTCACCCATAACTTATAAATATTATATTACTTATATCACTGTAATCTGCGGGTTTATTGTTAAGTACTTAATATTATATTACGTAGTTACGCAACAGCACAGCGCATCGTGCCCGTGAATGGAGTGACGACAACAAAGATGCGCCGGAGTGCCGCGCCGAGAACCGGTTCCGCGCAATCGAAACGATTCTCACTCGCTCAACGCGACATAACAATAGTTAAATATATATCACCCGTGGTAGCACAGCGTACTATTTTTTTATATTGTGACTATATAAACAAACTTTTTTATCTTATAGTAAATTATAACCTTTTCTTTCATTATATATGTATACAATATTTATGTCCTTTATTTACACATTTATATTACATAATTATGTATTTACTGTATTTGTAATATGCAGTATAGGTGACTGCGTCAGCATTAAGGGTAATATTTTATGTATAATAAATAGTAGCTGAGGAGGCTTTGGCTGAAAACCAGCGTTGGGGGAGACTTTGTCCCCCTCCAACACATGCTGAGCCCAATGCCTTTCGGCACAGCTCACACCGAGGCATACGTCACAAGAAGCAGCAGTAGTTTATTTGTCTTTCCTCGTTTTTTATTTTCTTTTGTTACCTTTCATATATTTTCTATGTGTGCTGTGCTGAATAAATATTTTTTCTTTCTTTCTTTCTTTCTTTCTTTTTGATCTGGTGGTATGGGTAAATAAACATCGTCACGCCTATATTCTTTAGACGGGGGTGATAGAGATGTACTGAGTACACCCACTTTTTCGCGGACGATGTTAAGTCCCATGAAATAAAGGGCGAACCTATTGCCATATACCGGGCATAATTCCAGACTCCGGACTCGGGAAGTTTTCAATAGAAAACTACATTTGTCCGAGCTAGGATTTGAACCCAGGACCTAGTGATCACAAAGCGATGCGCTTAGCCAGTATACCAACGAAGCAGTCCTAGACCAACGAGGCAGTCCTAGACCAACGAGGTAGAGTTTGGCATCACCTTTTATAAATTCGTAAATTGTAATTCGGAAATAAAAAGAAATAGATACTCGTATAGCAGTGTTACTACCCACCTCATGAAGTGGTATAGTATTTTTTTCTAGATACAGTAAGAGCCTAATTCATTCAACTACCTAGTTATGTATATCAGACCAGTACACAGCTTAGTGCAAGTACTTTAAAAGATGATGCAATAATAACAAACTATTGCTCATGCAAATTAATTCTAAGTACTGTTTTGCTGAATCGACTTGTCTCACCTGCGTATTTATCATGTAAACAGATATCAGGTTGCATGTTTAGTCTCAGTTCAGTTCTAATAATTGTTTTGATTAATAAGCAGATATCAATTAATACGGCGCACTCTGCGTGGGCGCCTTCTAGAAAGATGTGTTTACTTGACGATGCCTATAAATAGCCATCGCCAAGCAAAGTATTTCAATATCGACTTAGCTCTCTTACCGTTCGCACTAACGATGAGCAATACTAATTTGACTGCATAGTATTTTGAGTATTTATTATTAATTTATATTGTGAAAATAAATATATTTTTATAAAGTCACACCGGCCTTTATATTTGACTACCTACATCAAAAAAGTATTTAGTACTCGTATACAAAAATAAATTTACCCCACGCAAAAGTTTTCTTAACTGGCGAAGCGTTGTTGAAAAGTGCGAATGATGGAACCCTTATCAAACGTATGAAACGTAGGGACCGGGGCATGGGGAGAGGGGGAAGATGGGGAGATTGCGGACATTACTCATAAATAACACCGACCGGCTCTGACGTCTCTCGGCATGGAATTAGTAAGAATAATCAGCCGGTGTTCAATATATTCGCTTCTCGCCCTACCTTGGATACGTAAGCATTAATAGATCAGCATATACTGTCCTACTGCTGACCAAAGGCCTTCTCTTGGAAATGTGAGAGAGAGTGAGTCATACGTCACTACGCGGATCCAGTGCGGATTGGTGGAGGCAGGTTTGTGACCATCTGTTGTCGGAACTTATCAAATCGTTTATAAGGTTTCTGAGTTGGCTTGACGACTACCACATTATGAAGTAAGCGGAATAATTGGTTCAGTGCCCCTTCCCACGAACGTATACGCTGGTCAAATGGTCACCAATCTCAGACCGGCCGAGGCTAACGCTGTTTAACCTTGGTGATCGTTAAGAACACCGCAGTCGCATAGTGCTACGACCGCCTTATCAACTTTAGATACTGACGCATTAATAAATTGGCTCATATTTTTTTTATTTCTTTTTTAGGTTTAATTTTATTTCTGTCAATTATGTGTAAACGTAATGTGTAAACATCATCATCAGCCTAAAGCAGTCCACTGCTGGGCATAGGCCTCTCCAATTGCACGCTACTGGGTACTATCCTCGGCTACTTTCATCCAATTTCTGCCAACTGCAATACGAAGATCATCGCTCCAGCTAGCCTCTGTGAACATAATTGACACCAAAAATTAGGTGGCTTTCAATTTGTTATGTTCATCTATGCAAATAAAGTCGAATAAATAACAGTTTTTTCTTTCTTCCCCTCACCCGTTAACGTCACCCACCCACCAAAAAGTTTGTGTAACAGATTTAACAGGAAACCTTCTCGACTCTATCACGAGGATTCTTCCCTCCACCGTCGCCAGCAAACTGTTGTGACTTTCGAATACCATTCCTGTTATCTTTATGCGAGGAACCCTAAAAAACCCTTTCCGCACTATCGTGATAACTTCGGAACTTGAACTCGTATACCATCAATCAAGGACCGTTGATGGATGCAAGTGACTTAACGGTTGAAAAAGTTACTCGGCTGCCCTGATACGTCAAATTTTGGATTTGAACGGTTATATTGGTGTTGATGTTAGTAAGAAGGCTTCGATTAACTTTGGAAAGCAGGGAAGTGAATTTTTTTTCCTAGTCTTCGTGTTACTTTTATCTAATGAAATTTATTATTGACTAGTTTATGCCCGCGACTTAGTCCGCGTTGACTTTGGACAAGGACCTTACATTTTTCCGGAATAAAAAGTATTCTATATGTAAATCCAGGTAATAAATCATCTATGTATCAAATTTCATCCAAATCCGTTCAGTCGTTTTTAACATACCATACAAACATCTAAACATACAAACTTTCACATTTATAATATTATTAGGAATCCAAGACCAGATAAACATTCCCCGGTACACTCCGACGTTTAAACTTCGATGCCATCTATGGAGGCCTTTGTGAATCCTGGCTTCTAAGCGTGATAATGATCGAAATGAGTAACTTCGTAAATTGCTAACAGGACAATCTCGGCATTTTCACTAATTTAATGATTAATTGCCTCGCTGAAATAGCGCATGCTGCGACTGGTAATTGTGAGGTCCTAGTTCCGAATTCTAGATCGGATAATGTTATTGGTGTTTTTAGATCGATAAATTCTCAATACCTAGCACTTTGAATTACAATCCGGTCCTTGAAAAAGCCAGATTAGAATCTATGACCATCATACCGACCACAATTTCTGAATTGTGCTCGGTATGATGTTGGTCCCATGTTACCAATATAATAAACCTATTCATTTCAGTATTCCAAGATTTTACGATTCTAATATTGTCGCCAAAATGTGAAAACAGACAATCTTCCTCTGTCACTACCCTATGTGGAGAGGCAAGACGGTTTAATTTCTTGTTTCCAAATAAATATGAGAGTTATTAGTAATGAAATATAGGACAGGAATATTCAGATCAAGATGTGACGTAAAAGGTAAGATCATCTGATAGTTACGCCTGCAGAATAATCTCTGAAATGTGATGATAACGACAGAATGAATACCCAAATCTCAATCTCGCATTTCAGTCGACAATATGATTTTTTCCCTGTTTTAAAACTGCGCCGTCAAGGGTAATTTAACCTTTCACAAACAACCTGGTTAGTGGTGAGATACACTCTTTCAACTGGCCGAAAACTGAATTATGAATTTCACTCAAAACGCGCGTCAACAAAGGAATTATATTTGTACGAAATTCCAGGTTTTGATGTCAACATTCTGGTATTTGGTTAAATAATGATCGGCTTACCTTAAGATTATTATCCCTAAGCATAAATAAAGCTTTCTTTAGTAAAAGGACGTGAAAGTTTTAAAATTTTGCTTACAGTTTCACAATTTGTCTCAAGAGCATTGGTTAAATTTAATGATGAAAAAACCCTTGCACCCTGCACACCCTAATTTATTTTTTAGATTACTTACGATCATTTCCTTCACCACATAACAATCTTATATGGTATTCGAAAACTATTTACTTTTTCGCATTTATCATTCTTTCTTCCGTCATTCTTTTTATATGCCTGAACTCCCAAATTTCGTTTACTTACTTAAAGTAAGCCATTTGGCTTACTTTAAACAAGTAAAATGAAATTTCATTTAAATCAATTTTGATTAATTTATTCCCTTGAACCATTCTACTCAAAGTTGGACCCACCGGGAGGAATTAGTTGACCCCATCAATATTGTTGAATCTAAAGTGGTTCATAAATCTGATTACTTTGAGTTTGATTGAGTGAAGCGTTTATTGTCAAACAATACTGGGCGAGGACCTTTTATTCACCCTTAGCTGGTCAGGTTTAGCGATTTGATTAGTCCAGATGATAGAGATTTTATTACCTGTAAAAGATTTTTAATAGGTATATTATGTATTACGTGGGTACAGTACTGGGCTGGTAAATTGATTGAGACCTCATCTGTTTGATTTAGATGTCGATTGAAATCCTCAACTTCGAAGCTTGACTTGATTTTGATCCAAAGTACCTACTTACCTTACATTGCGGGGGTGGTGTACTATGTACACAAACTTTTTGCCGATGATGTGTTATCTGACTAATAACTTTTTCATTAAGGATCGGTCAGTGATTGACTCCTATCTCACTCGCGATAAGTGACGATGACGCCGAAAATATAGTTCGCGGCTACGTAGTGGTTTTTTAGTTTGTTAATTATTCAACGAGTTCATAAAATATTCTTGGTTTAATTCCTAAAAGGCCTTTGCCTTTTAAACTTTGGTTTGCCTTTTAAACTAAGTTTCGTTTGTAAGTAAATTAGATAAAATATTTATTTCTAATCCTTTTTAAGACTACCTTTTCCAGCATCAAACTTTGTTCTCCTTGATACATCGATCAAATATAGGTAGGACACGATCGCCGCACGAAAAATGGCTCCACTAAAAGACAGGCAAAAGTAGACGCTAATAAAAAGTTAACAGGTTTCCGCTTTTTGTAAATACAACTTTAAGCTATACGAGTAAGGTACAATATGCCCTTATGTATGTTTATATCATAACTATAACTACTCACGTGGATTTGGGAATTTTTAAGTCTAACTTTCGAACGGGAGTGTGTATCTTGATATGATATATCGATGCATTGATAGATGTCACTGTGGATTCATCAGGAGTACTTATTACTCCTGTAAGCGCATGTAATTCCACAAACATGCCCACTACTGATGATATAATGTTTGACGGGCTTAGTCCGTAAAAACATCCAAATCAATCTTCTAAATTGCGGAAAACACTTCTAATATTTGCAAATTTGACTAGGCTCGACAAACAGTTACTATGTACCACATGTAGGTAGGTACATTTCAACATATACATATCTACCGCTTCCAACATAGACAGTGAGTGGTACTGATTTCAGCAGAGTAAGTGTAATAACGTCAAAATATCACTTACGCTCTACTTTCCAAGCTTTGTGTTTACAAACATCATAATATTCTCCAACAACTTGTGTGAAAATAGATCCATAAACGAAAACAGGATGTAAGCCATTCCTATACGATTTTCGACATTCTATATTAATAAATAAGGTAGCAATTGATTTGTAGCTATAACCTATAACATTGAGTACTTTAACGCGAAGTTTTAAGCAAAATAAGTTGTGAATTCTTTGGTTAACAGACTCCGAAGGTCATTTAATATAAAGCATACGACGAGAAATTGAATTATTATGAGTAATTTAATATGACATGTTTGATTTTTATAAGAGTTTTTAAGGAACGTGTAAAACGAATACCTTGTAAACTATATCTGGTGGCTTTTCGTACTTTAGATATGTTTTAATGGGAATATGGATCAAGGAGGATGTAATAATTTAGTTATCTTCAGTAAAAGGGTGAAAGTAATCCGCTTGCGCTATCACTAACACATCATCGAAATCTAAAGGTACGATCCTCGCACAGCGCACGGGAATATTCATTTGGGATTTGTGATTTTGAAATAAAGAAGATATTTTATGCACATACGGGCAAAATAAAATGTTTGTCCGTGTTAATTACCAGAACGGCGGAATCGATTAAAAACACTATAACTGGAAAATGAAGGATTTCTCAGAGATTGTTTATGACTACTTTTTAGCTCGGAATATGCAAGATCCATGGGGATAGTTGTTTTTATTTTTCCATATTAACAAGGCTAAACGGATTTAAAAGAAACTTAATATAAAGGTGTCTCTTAAGTCTTGGAATAATGCTATCCCAAAAAGTCCTACCTACCTATGTCAAATGACAAAATAAACGCGTGCGAAGCAGCTAGAAACAGCTAGTCTTAAGTAAAAATACAAAAAGAAAACAAAAAATATTGCTTTTACCATAAATTTATACTTATCTATACATATTATTATTATTATCTCGCTGAGATTCACGGGCTTTACCCGGACCTTTGAAAGGCTTGCATGGGGACATGGGTCCAACACGTAGAGGCCCTTTGCGAGAAGTTAATGTTATGTAAGCCACCTGCTGAGATCACTTGCTGAAAATGAAGAAACATAACCAGCGAACTGACCCCGGCAGGTGCAAGGACTATTGTAAATTATGGAAAGAAAACAAGGGCTATGCAAATGAGGCTTGATGGACAAAAACTGGACTATTTCAAAGAGGACGGACACCGGCCATAATTAGTTATACCTAATTACCCGTGGCCGGCGGTGACTCGCCGCTTACTAGATGGGCCCTCAAACGGTCGTCCTAGGACAACTGAGGGCAACACCGGTGTGAGCGGCTCAGGGGTGTAGAGAGGTGTGCTGCGCTTTCTCCGAAGTTACTCGCGGCGTTATGCCCTTTAACACTTCCACCCCTGGAGTACATTGATGTAGGAACGCATTATCTTCCTACGTCGATATAGCTCTCACGGCTCCTCTCTGGACGGCCAATTAAGGCTAGCCAGAGCCGAGAGTCCTGCGGGCACCCTTCGGTTTCCACTCGACCGACGAAGACACGCCGAGTTGGGGGCCCTGACCGACTCTCTGAAGCACTCGGGTCCGTGGTGTCGTTACTCACCAACAGCTCGCCACAAGCTGCCCTGCGGGCAAAATTATTATTATTATTATTATTACATATAATAAAACTGTAAGGAAGTCGTGTCTGTACATGGAATATTTTTAGGAAATAACAACTCAGGGGTATCCTTCTATCGACGTAGAAGCCAATACTACAATTTTTGGCTTTCATGTCTGTTTGTCTGTCTGTCGGAGGGTATGAACCGGCACCACGCAAAAACTACCAGGCGGATTTTAATGAAACTTTGCATACGGATACCTTAAAATATTGGCTAACGTATTGTATAGTATTCATCCCGGAAAATGAAAAGGTTTTTCCAGATAAGACGAAAATAAGCAAAACATTGACTTTTTAAAAAGACCCTTATTCAGAAAAAATGGATTTTTATGAAATTTTGAATAATTGTAACCTGTACAAAAGGTCACAACTTTGTATACTTATATTTTCGAAAAACTTAACGCTTTTTGAGGAAAGAGAAAAAAGTCAATTTCGTTTTATTATACATTGTTCCAAAACTACTCTTTAGATGTCAGTGAAACTTAGCATGGAGATATTTCATATGACAGACAACATAGTTAATATTTATGTCTTGAGGAATTCATACTGTTTGTAGGGAAAAGTAAAGCACCTATATCACTACATACTACATATAATAAAACTGTAAGGAAGTCATGTCTGTGTATATTGTCTATCTACAATTTTTGGCTTTCGTGTCCGTTTGTCTGTCTGCCTATCTGTCCAAGGGTATGAACCATCGTAACGCAAAAACTACCAGGCGGATTTTGATGAAACTTTGCACGCGAATATCTTAAATGTTTAATAACACATTGAATAGTATTTATCCCGAAAAATCAAAAGGTTTTTTTTTCAGAAAATACAATAATTATCGTAACATTTAATTTCTAAAAATACACTTTACTCCAAAGTTGTTTGATGGATTTTAATGAAATATTGGACAGTTGAAGCCTGTATTAAGAATCAGCCTATATACTCATATTTTCGAAAAATCTAACAGTTTCTGAGGAAAGAAAAAAGTCGATTTTGATAAATCATTCAAAACAAACTTAAGCTACTTGATTGTCGCGGGATAAACCTCAAAACTTTATTACTGTTTGTCCCGAACTGCAATGTTACGACGTTAACTATGTGATTTTGCCTACACATGAATTCCTCCATCAATTTATATTGGATTTTTTGAGACGGCTTTAGTGGTGTGTGTTGAATAAGATTGCGCTATAGTTTAGTTTATATTTTACAAATACCACCTGCGCGGGCTAAGTGTGGCTAAGAATGAACCCGATGATTGAGATAATTGATAGAGAAATAAGTCTGGTGGAAGTTGACAAAATATACAATATATTCACACACGGTTCTTCCGGGATAGCCGTTATTTCTTCATACTAAAATAGTAGAATGGATCTTACTAACACTTTCAAGGTGTTTTAGGTCTCTAAATAATGTTTGAAATACTTTTTCTTCCCGAAAGAATCACGGTTCTTGCGACATAGCTGGCTAAACGAATTTAATTGAAATTTTATGTGAAAGTATCTTATATCGTAAAATAAAACAAAGCACTTTTTATCCCGAAAAATAATATAAAAATATATAGCATAGCAATATAGTATGACTCCTGCGGAATATCTATTGTTTGTTCATACTAAAACGGCTGAACGGATTATAAAGAAACTTAATATGAAAGAAACCACACATACAAAATAAGTAAGTGGAAGAACGTTGATATTGAGGAAGACCTAGACTATCTTACTATAGCCAAATAAAAGGTGTCTTATCCGAAGGGAAGGTCAAGAGTCTCCCTAACCGGCGAGCATGTATAAGACGGGCTATGAGAGTGGAGAAAGCCAGAAATGACTGTAAGAAAAGAATCTGTTGGAAATCTGTACTCTCTGCCTACCATTTAAGGGATTTGGCGTGATGATATGGATTGATAGATAGTATTAAAGTATCGTAAGTCGTAAAATAGTAATATGAAATAGGCAACTTTGTTCACACCCTATATTATGCCGATATTATCCGTGTAAGTTGTGTATAACATCACTTCAATATGCATTTGGTGGATTTTTACGGGCCTGCATGAAGGCTCAAAGATATTAGTCATATTTAGGCTAAAAAAAGCCTAACAATCCTTCGATTTTCTTCTTCCTCTTCACAGGTGACTGGAAGCCTGGGGACCTGTTGAAATTGTTCTAGAACAAAAATTTACTAATTTTTAAGTTGATTTTATAAATACTTTTGCAAAACAAAGATGACTTGGTTTAACCGATAAAACGTAGACTGCTTAACTTACTTTGTCAAATATATATAATCGCACGTACGATCTCCGCGCAGTGCACAAGAATATTGATTTGGGATTTGTGATTTTGAAACAAAGACGATATTTTAAGTTTGTTCGTGTTAATATCCACAACGGTGGAACCAATTTTAAATAGACTATCACTGGATAATGGAGGAATTTTCGGAAATTGTTTAACACTACTTTTTAGCTCGGGAAATGCAAGATTTCTGGGGGATAGTTGATTTTATTTCTCCATATTAATACGTCTGAACGGATTTAAAAGAACCTTAATATAGAGGTGTCTCTTCTGCCTTGAAATAATGCTATCCAAAAAAGTCCTACCTACCAATGTCAAATTACAAAAAAAACGCGTGCGAAGCCGCGGGTTACGGCTAGTCTTACATAGAAATGTCACGAAACTAAGTAGAAATTTATTTTAGTAGGATTTTAAAAACTCTTCCAAACACTAACGATCAAGGAGCATCAAAGCTTAACAAGCCATCTCAAGTATTAAATTGCAAAACATATATTTTTATTACCGCCCGTCTAAAACACCGCTAATCTTGTTGCGTCGCATAATTTTTCTGAAATATTGCCGCCATCTTATCACGAGAGCATTCATTTTGTTAACTTATGGCGGCCATTTTAGTTTGACACGTCAAAGGATTTCGAGCTTTTTTTTATTGTATATAATACAATATTGTAGGTAGAGTGGATAATGAGTTCTACTCTCGACTGGAGTAGGCTATCATTATATAAAATACAATTGTGTTAAAGCAAGTGAAAAGTTATTTTGATGTAATACGAAAATAAATAGTAATGTATAGAGATTTTTGAATCCTATTATGGCTGCATCCCTTAAGCGGGTGTGGCAAAGGTGTACTGAGTCCACCCGCATTTCGCCGACGATGTTGGGTCTCAAATAGTCATAGGAGTGAGCTTATTGCCTCTATATCGGGCACAATTTCAGTCTCCGGTCTGCAAATGTAAATGCAGATTTATGTCGACCCTAGGATTCGAACCTAGAACCTCGTAATCACCACCCGCACTATGAGGTTAAAATGAAGCAGCAGTTTGGCCAAATAGTAAAAAACACCCGTAAATTATATTCCCACACCCAGAGACCGCGTGTCGGCAAACGTAGTGTAGGGTGCCCTGTAGCTAAATGGGGCGACGATATCCGTAAGGCAAGGGCAGGGATTGGAGGAGGAGAGCTGAGGATTGAGCTCAGTGGCGTGCCAAGGGAGAGGCGTGTGTCCAGCAGTGGACTGACTTGGGCTGATGATGGAAACTTTTCTCGTAAATCAGTCTATCTACTGGTGAAAACTTAATAAAAATACGTGTAGTCGTTTCTGAAATATCGCGCACATACATAAAGAAGACGATTTCATTTTACATTTTCACTTTCACTACATATTATAAAACAAAGTCCCCCCGCCGCGTTCGTCTGTCTAACTAAATGCCATAAACTCAATAACCACCGAACGAATTTTCATACGGTTTTTACCAATGAACAAAGTGATTTAAGAGGACGGTTTATATGTATAATTTTGCCCGTGCGAAGCCGGGGCGGATCGCTAGTTATAGTTTATAAAATCTGGATTGCGTGTGTTGTAATCCTAAACGGTTTGACAGAATTTGATGTTTTTAACTGTGGGTACCTGTGGGGTCATTTGGATAGTTCGTAGTTATAGTTGGACCTGGTAGGTGCAGCTATTGTAGACCGGTCGTGAAGCAGCGGGAAATCACTTGTATAATATAGATACACATTCATCTGGCAATAATAGGATCATAACCTAAAATAACTCAATCAAATATAATCACAATACCTTTGAAATGAACTTCAGTGTTATTAATAAATCCAATTATACACAATAGGGTGAAAATGAAAGTTATATACAAATGGACGGTCGCCGAATTTCTAATTTCATTTTCACCTTTGTATTGGTAGAGAAGGGTCGAGTGAACCTTTCGCTCTATTTATTAGTTTAAAACATGGTTTTGATGGAATTATATGATTATTATGTATGGACGATAATTTAAAAGGGTAAAATATAAATCAGAGTGCTAACGATGAAGGCATTACACGTAGCGAGTTAATATGCTATCCTTGTCACAAATACAATAAAAATTTATTAAATAAACATGACCGAGACAGAATGATTACTCGCTAGCGTCACACTACCGTCAAAATTCACTGAGCCGAATTTTTAGCCTTGGTGGTAGCTTAGAACACCGGGATCATGCACGCTACGGGTGTCTAGAACATACGAAAACCATGTTTAATTAAGATATTAACGCAAATGTTTATTAACGAAATATAATGTTCGTAACGCTGTTTGCTTTTCATTACCGTATCTTAGTTATTACTGAGGCCTATGCACGAATGATTTGACGTTATATTAACATTGTGGAGAAAGCGTGCTGTCCCGTTTATCTTCATTTAGTAAATGTGTTGTATGAAAAGGATGGTACATAAACTCTATAGTGTTACGTTAACGTCAATCTGTGTATGCTAAGCGTTGTTTAGTTGATTCTGAGCTGACGCGCTTCGGATACCAAAATATTAGTGTCTGCACGAACAATAACTTGTTTATTTGTAATTTAACGTTATTAACAACTGTTTACAATAGATTTTATTAGGTTTGTTCACAATTTAAATAATTAACCTTAATAATCTTTTTTAAAACAATATATTAAGCGAAAACATGAAGAAGTTAAAAAAAAGAAGGTAGTTCAATTTGTGACAATGGTTTTTTGAGCTTCTGATAACTTATTAAAATAATCTATTCAAGCGGATATTTATCTCTTATACATGCTACATACATTATAAACATCGTGCACGCCCTGCACGCTCTATCTGAACGGCGTCTGCACGCGCAATCATAGGAAGACACTGATCGCCACCGTGATCGCCGCTGGGGACGCCACCGCGGACGCGGAGAATGATCTCTGACTCCAAAACCAGCAAAAAACTGTGTGTCAGGAGACACTGCCTCCCCATTAGTGTCAAAAACAGACAAAGTTGTTCCATGTACACCCACTTATTGCCAATATTAAACTCGAATGTAATCGGAGGCGAATCTACTGCTGTTATATGTACATCTATTTAGCTCCTTCTGCACTGTTCTCTCATACCTTCCCATACCTTCTTCTCCACAGGAATGACTTTCCGAATGGGTGTCAGAGTATTAAGTAATCATTAATTTCCTCTTTTTGACTATTTATAAGTGCTTTTAGGTTTACATGAATAAAAAACTTTTGATTTTGATTTTATACCGGGCTCAAAAAAAAAGTCGTGGAAGAAAATTAAGTTCAAATGATACTTCCTAGAAACCCTCCAAAATATCTTTCTTAATCATTTTAGAACAATCACCATGTCCTGTGTTTGAATCCTAGTTTATTTATTTATTTATTTATTTATTTAAAGGCACCTCAACAACTTACACACCAGTTAAGTCATAGAATTAAATTATTACATACATTATTTTTCATGATGTGTCAGTCACTTAAAGAAGTGCACAGCACTTGCAGATTGAATTATAATTATTAATAGTGCGTAGCAATAATTATTGAACATGCATTAATAGAATGTGGAGTATATAAAACGGAAATTACAATTATTGTGATTGTCGATAAGATATTTTGCAGACTAAACAAAATATAAAAAAGCAATAATAAGATAAGATTATGTCAGGTAAGTTATTACAAAATGTCAAAGTAAGGTAAAAAAAATGTCAAAAAGTATGTCAACAATGTCACATATGGTTATGTCAAGTAGTTGCTTAAAAGATTATTTCGAAACTGAGAGAATGAATTAGAGAAAATGTCAATGCTGTTACAGTGTGATAAAATCTCATTGTAGTTTCGCATCATACGGTTAAGAGGTGCGAAACGACCTATGTTTGTTCTGGATGTTGTGTTAGAGAATGTATTGGGTGCTCTGACAGATCTTAGGAAGGATAAACGAGGTACAGTTAATTTAATCCCACTCAGCAATTCTGGAGAATCGACCAATCCATTGACGACTTTGTAAAGCAACGTTTGATCAGCTACGGTACGTCGATGCTCTAAAGCTGTCATCTTAAAAAACTGCAGTCTTTCGCCGTAGCTCGCCTCGTGAGGACAATGATTACTTTTATACCTAAGATACCTCGTGTATCCCCTCTGGATCCTTTCGATGCGATCGATATGAATACGGTAGCCGGGTGTCCATACTGGAGAAGCATAATCCAAGATACTCCTAACAAGAGAAAAATAAAGGACCTTAAGCGTTTCAATACTTCGGAATTCCTGAGACACTCTCTTAACAAATCCTGACATCTTGGCTGCCTTGGTAACAATATTGTCAATGTGGTTTGAGAATGAAAGCTTTCTGTCTAGGAAGACTCCCAAGTCACGTATAATATCAACTTTGCCGAGTGCTACCCCATTTAGTATATATGATGAAGGAATCTCATTTCTGTTTCTTGTGAATGTCATATGGTAGCACTTGTCGGCATTTAGAGTCATCTTATTATTTCGACACCATTCAATAACTGCATTTAAGTCGTTTTGTAGTATATCTACGTCGCGGTCCGATTTAATGTCTTTATATATTTTTAAGTCGTCGGCAAAGAGCAAACATCTACTGCCATCGATTATATTCGTTATGTCATTGATGTAAGCAATAAATAAGATTGGACCCAAATGCGAGCCCTGCGGAACGCCAGATGTTGAAGCGTATTGCAATGACTGAAATCCCTTTACTACAACTCTCTGCCTTCTCTACCTCTCCTTTAGACAAAGTATTATTAAGGTTTTTATTATCAAAAAATGGTTAACGAAAAATCAGGATTTTTAGGGCTGGGGAGAACAAGCGCGAAGGTTTAAATGTATAATACTATAATTACGAGTACATGTTAGACTAAAGCAACGAATTGAACAATTGTATTTTTAAAATAACTTTAAAACCGTTCAGTTTTTTTTATTCTGAAACAAGTTGTTTATAAATCTTATTAAAAGAATCCTATTGTTCCATAATTGAAACATATTTATAAAAACAATAAATAAACAGTTTTGTTATTAAAGACTTTATTATTTCGTAAATTTAAATCTGGCGATAAAGTTTCGTTGCAAACCGTACATGGACATATTGTTAGCGCCCCGTTTGGACATCTTTTGTTCGCTTCCAATCACTGACGCTATGTGTGTAGTGCCCAAGTCATTTACGAACGACCTGATCGCAAATATGTTAAGGTCCATAAGGAATTTGTCGTGTATAGGAAAACCTAACGTTGATATAATATTTAGTACCCCTGCAGACCGCGCTTGTTTGGGTAGTTGAGCAATAGCGATAAAAGATACTGCGGATGGCGAATACAAAAGTGTAAAGATGTACCGTGAATGATCTTTTTTACCTGGGGAAAATTCTGTATAGGATTTTCGCGAGCTTCGAGAAAAGCTTGCGGGGCGAGTCAAATTCCTACCGACTTAAAATCTCAGGGTGTCCGACATCAGAACTTTGAAGGGTAGGAATCTTCGTATGGAACGCACCGGTGCCCCTCTTGTTTCACACTCCGAAGAGCTTGCCTTCGGGGAGAGACTGGATAACTCCCCCCTGTACCAACGCAGTGCTCAAGGCGTTGTGGGCGCCACTACGCAGCCGGCCTCCTTTCGACCTTGAAAGACGTAGACACGATCTTTTTGATCATGGTAAAATAATCAACAACAAGTCAAGATTCTCGGTCTATCTTACCATTATCAAATAGGCCGTACCTTATGTGATGGATTAGACACGAGTTTTTTTAACCTGTGAGCGTGTAGAAGACGAATGAGTGTGGAGGTTGCGAGAGAGATTAGTACTCTCTGTTTGGTGTCATATGGATAGACTTTAAAGAAGAAATATATCGGACAAATGGAAGTGGAAGCATCGGCAGAGGTCGCCCAAGGAGATCTTTTTACGACCAAATTAATGGCGTCTTTGAAATGGTCAAAAGAGTGACACTTTTAATCGATGGAAATGCATTAAGCGATGTATGAACGTAGATCAAGAGAAAGAGGTATGTCAGAATCGTATATTGTGGCAAACTATAGTCTCTGCCTACCCCAGCTGGTTAGAGGCATAAGTTAATGTATATATGTAATATAAAGAAGAAATAGAAATCGTATGGTTGAGACGTTCCTAGGTAATATGATTGAGGTGCCTCTTCTGATTAAGGCAGCATATTGTGACGTCATCAATATTGCATTCAAACTGAGTGCGGAATCTCAATTGGATCTCGCATGACCCATACCATGTTACTCACCCAGCCAAAAATATATTTTTATCTTGATTATAAAAAATCAAAAATCTATCTATCTATATCACGCCAGATCCCTTGCGGGGTAGGCAGAGAGTACAGAGTTCAAACAAGTTCCTTCCTGGACCAGGACCTCTCTGGCTTCCTCCACTCTTATAGTTCGTCTCATACATGCTCGCCGGTTACGGAGACTTTTGCCTAGCCTTTCAGATAAAACAAAAAATAAATAATAAAAATCATAATAATATTAGCCCTGTTAAGAAACTGTCCCACTATTGGGCACAGGCCTCCTCTCAAACTGAGAGGGCATAGGCCATATGCCACTACGCTGGCCCAGTGCGGGTTGGCGAACTTCACACACCTTCGAGAAACTCTTAGGCATGCAGGTTTCCCCACGATGTTTTCCTTCACCGTTAAAGCAAGTGATAATAAATTTTTAATACGCACATGCTTTCGAAAAGACAGAGGTGCGTGCCTGGTTTTGAACCCGAGACCTTTGACTTTGCAGTCCAACGGTTTAACCACCAAGCTATCACTGCTTAAAAATAATCACCCTTAATTCTACATTTCCGATTTAGATGTGGCATTGGCAAATTGTGTACATGTACATTTTATCGCCGATTTAAGGTAGCAAATTAAAAGGGGGCGAACCTATTTTCATTATACCAGGCACAACATTGAACTCTGGAATGTTAGTGATACTTACGGGTATAAAAATCGCAAGAACATTTTGTTACACCTAACTAACATTTTGTTAACCTAACACACCATGCGCCCTTAGACCTATGAGGCATTTATTTGTTCTTCTTCTTAGCGTTTCGACGGCAAACATGCTATAGTAATATAACACACAATGCAGTCGACGTGGCCCAAAATGCGGCCACGTTGACTGCATTGTCAGAGTCAGCCATCAAGTCCTACAGCGTACAGGTGTTAGAGTGGAGCTCGATATAATGATTTTTTTGTTTATCTAGTAGGTACAACCCGAATTTTATGATTACTTCAGATGTTTTTCATCCCAGGATTGGCTGTTAGATATCACTATAGCTACACTTTTAAATCGTAATTGTAACTATTAGGTGGTATCTATATATTTATCTAAAATAATTTACTAAGTTTATTTAACTTACACCCACCTGATGATCAATCTACATTGTTGTCATAAACCTCACAACAAAATGTAGATAGATTTTTTTTTTATTTTAAAGCAGTAACCGTTTTGTTTCTTGCCCTTTTCATGGTAGTCTTTGTGACGTTTCATAAAGGCTAATATGGTTTACATGAATAAAATATTCTGATTATGATTCTGATTATACAAGAGGAAGTAATGAGAACTAATAGCTGTGCCAATTAAACATCGCAGCGACTTCACACGCGGATGCAGTCACGCTCCGTGTGATCCGAAAGCCAATATCAGCACAGATATGCAATAAGCTTTCAAGAACGAAGTTGGTATTTTAAAGAAATTGGGCTTAAAAACTATTGTAGATAAGGTCCAATTTCTCTAAAACATCTGTAATGTTATCGAAGGTTGGTTGCGTAACTGAGTTCATATAATATTCTCATCTATGAAAATTAGTCGCCTATTCAACTCGTAGATACACTCGCTAACTTGGAATATAAATCAGCATGTACTGTCCTACTAATAAGCTTAGCTCTTCTATTACAAATCAGGATGAAAACAAAAACAAGTTATATTGCGAAAATTAATAATATCATAGACCAAAATTGCGAACTTAAAAGTAGCGTCGAACTCATGTCCAGCAAGCACGATGAGCTACTAAACAAAATTGCACTACTTGAATCAGAAAAAGCCTCGGATAAAAAAAGGATCAGACATCTAGAGGATACGTTAGAAAATATGGAGCGGAAATCACGGGCATATAGCATAGAAATAAGGAATGTACCCAAGTCGAATGGAGAAACGAAAGAAATCCTTAGAGATATCGTATCGAAAGTTGGACAAACATTAAATTTCAATATCGTACGTCCAAACATAAGAGATGTCTTTAGAGTGAAATCCAAAGATAACTCCAACCCAGTCATAGTGGAACTCGACACTTTATTTCTCAAGGATAATTTCATCCGAGGAGTTAAAGAGTTCAACAGACAAAAAAAGCGTGAGGACAAACTGAACACCTCACATATCAACCTTTTTTTTTTTTTTTACGGGGGGAAATGCCTAGCGCATACCCCCGGGCCGAGGGCACGGCCCGGGTGGTTATGTGGGGCTCGCACCCACTAAAACCCCCCGGCGTCCTACTGCCCTTTTGCCGGGCCACAGGAATCGTCACTGGCATGACCTCTGTGGCACCGGTGGGCTCGGTCCGCAGATAGGCGCGGACCTCGACAAATGTAGGGGGGAGTTCGGTCTCCCCCTACCGCCTGTTCTAGGCTGCGTGGACGCAGCGCTATGACGACGCGGGCCTGCTAAGTGCTAGGGCGCCGGGGTGCCCCCCCCGACGCCTGCAGGCCGAGATTACGGTGGGCGAAGGTCGTTCCGGGCGTAGTCCCTGCGCCTTCGCCCAACGCGCCGTCTGCGAGCGGGATTGGAGGTCGTCTCCTCCCTCACCCGCTCTGCCTCCTCCTTCGCGGACATGACGGCCTCGCAAAAGGCCGCCATTGCCGCCCAGGCGCTCTCGCTCCCAACCATGGATGATAACACGGTCGGGAGCGACAGCGCCTGTACCCCTGCACCGAGCGCTCCGGCGAGCCGGCGCCGCTCGGCATCCCATGCCGGGCACACCAGCATCGTGTGCGCCGCCGAGTCTTCTGGGGCTGCACAATGGTGGCAGCGCTCCGTCTCCTCACGACCGATCCGCCACAGATACCGCCCGAAGCAACCATGCCCGGACAGTACCTGCGTCAGACGGTACGTGAGGACGCCGTGTCGTCGCCCCAGCCACTCCCAGAAGACTGGCAGCAGCGCAGCGATGACGGCGTGACCGGCAGTGGGATGGGCGAGCTTGATCCGCCAGCTCTCCAGCGCGGCTCGGTGCAGCTCTATCCGCCTCGCTCTCGGGGCGCCGGGATCCCGGATGTTGTTGGGATCCCTACGCCAGGCATAAAGCTCAGAGAGCACCTGTGCCTCCAGCTCCCACGGAGGCGTACCGGCAAGGAGTGTCGCCGCCTCGAAACTGATGGTGCGGTACCCTCGGGCGATCCTGACGGCCATGACCCGCTGCGCGCGGTGCAATAGCACCACGTTTCGGGCCGTCAGGGCGCCCGCCCAGATTGGGGACCCATACAAGGCCTGGGACCGCACCACCCCCGCATAAAGCCTCCTCGCCGAAGATTCCGGCCCGCCTAAATTTGGTAGGAGCCTCGATAAGGCCCCTGCTGTTGCCATCAGGTTTGGCGCTAGTGCGGCAAAGTGCGCCCTAAAGGACCAGCGCCCGTCCAAGAGTAGGCCCAAATATTTGATTTGGGCGGAGATGTTAATGCGCTGCCCCCCGACAATGATGTGAGCGTCAGGGGGGGGCCGGTTTCTGGGGCCGTGGAACGTTACGGCCTCGGTCTTGTTGAGGGCCACCTCCAGGCCGAGCCGCCTAATGCGCCCCACTACTTGGGCTACGCCGGCTGTGGCCAACAACGCCGCCTCCCTGTGACTCCGGGCCCTCGCGGTGACAAGAGTGTCGTCCGCGTAGCACGTCACTGCCAGACCCGGCAGCAACGTGCCACGCAGGACCCAATCGTAGGCGATGTTCCACAGGAGCGGTCCGAGGACCGACCCCTGTGGAACCCCGCACCCGACGTTCCGCTCCTGCCACCGCGACGGCCCGGGGTAAACTACCCGCCGGTCCACAAGGTAGTCCGAAATGGTCGAGTGGAGGTATTCGGGGACGCCGTGATACCGAAGAGCCGCGAGTATGGAGGGATAGGGGACGGAGTTGAAGGCGTTGGCGATGTCCAAAGACACCGCCAGTATGACCTCCCCCTGCTCCACGGCTTCCTCCGCCATGGCTTGGACCCGCCTGACCGCGTCTACTGTGGACCTGCCCCGCCTGAACCCGAACTGGCACTCGTGCAGGTCCGGCCCCGTCTGCGAGAGGTGCTCGACGAGTCTGTCCGCAATCACCCTCTCAAAGAGCTTGCAGACCTCGTCGAGCAACACAATGGGGCGGTAGGCGGACGGCGAGTCTGCCGGGCGCCCCTCCTTCCTGATCAGGACCAGTTTCCCCAACTTCCAAAGCTGAGGAAACCGGCCCTGCCTGAAGCACTCGGTCCAGAGAGCCCTGAGACGGCGGCCGAGCGGACCGTGGGACAGAACCCACACTCGGCCGGGGACTCCATCTGGTCCGGGTGCCACCTTCTTCGCCCGCAGTCTGCGGACGGCGGCGTTCAGCTCCTCCTCCGAGACTTCAGGAACGGCTTCGCTCGACGGCAAGTTGGGTCCGGGTGTTCGGGACATTGCCGGAGCAGTGTACGCCGTTCCTTCCGGAAAAAGGGCCGACAGCACGCCATCCGCAAACGCCGGCGGCATGGTCTGCGTAAGGGGGGGCGTCCAGGGGCGGAGCTTGTTCCGCACCATGCGGTAGGGGCGTCCCCAGGGGTCGGCGTTGATGCTGGCCAGGAGCTCTTCGCGCGCCCGCACCTTGGCGTCCGCAATCGCCACCTGCAGTGCGGTCTTTGCCGCCCGGTAGACGGCATAAAGCTCCTCCTCCCTAGGCGTCAGACCCGGTAAAAGCGGTGGGTCCCGCCTTCTCCTCCTCCGCTGTCTGGTGTACTGGCGGCGCGCAGCGACGCAAGCGCGTCGCAGTTGCGCAATTTCGCGCGACCACCAGTACACCTGCCGTCTGCGAGGAGCTGTATGCCGCACACGGGGCATGGCGGCGTCACAAATTGCCGTGGCCGCAGCTCTAAACCACTCGGCCTCCCCTTGGATGTTGAACGGGGAGACCGGTGCCGGCATCCAGGCCTGGACTTCGGCGACCTCTGTCGCGGACTCTGCGCTCAGGCGCGCCAACGCCCATCTCGGCCCACCCCCAGCCACGCCAGCCGGCACGGCGGCCCGAGACTCGGCGGAGACCACAAATCTGATGTAAACGTGGTCAGATAGGGTCTCCACCGAGCCGACGATCCTCCATCCTCGCACCCGGCCCGCCAGCGCCAAGGTGGCGAATGACACGTCGACCACCGAGCCGCCGCCCCGCCTGACACAGGTGAAGGCTGTGCCCCTATTAAGGACCGACAGTCCGTGGGCATGCGTCCACTCTTCGAGGGCCTCGCCCCTGGCATTGTCGATGGGGGAACCCCAGGCCGAGGACTTGGCGTTGAAGTCCCCCATGACGAGAGCGGGACGGGGTCGACACCGCTGAACAAAGTCGCCGAGTCGCGACAGGAGGGCCTCGAACTCGGGTAGTGGTCGGTTTGGCGAAAAATACACCCCGACCACCACCATGGCCCCCACGCGAGCGGCGACAAAGCCCCTCTGTCTCTCGACGTCTTCGAGAGACAGAGAGCCTCCACCCCTCGGCAGCAGTATGGCCACCGTGCCGTCCGCGTCGCCAGCCCAGTTGCTGGCGGGCAGCACGAAGTACGGCTCCGCTGCCACTGCCACGTCGATCGACCACTCTGCCATGCTCTGTAGCAGGAGGTCCTGAGCCCTGGCAGAGTGGTTGAGATTCGTCTGCAGGAAGCTGATGGCAGGGGGACGACTACCCATTGATGGCGTCCATGGGTTCTACCACCCGGATCTCTCGCGGCCTGGACTGCGCTGGCCGCTCGGAGGCACGCGTCGGGGCTCTCTTGCCTGTGAGACGCGACCCACAGGTATTAGAGCCTGCCCGGTGTTCGGCAGGCTTGCCGGCTTTACTGCAGAGCAGGCAGCGTGCAGCCTCGGCGCAATCCCGCGCCTGGTGCCCCGGCTGTCCGCAGTTGTAACAGCGCCCTCTGTGGTCTGTAATATCCGCCGGACAGAGAACGCCGACGTGCCCCTCCACCTGGCAGCGGAAGCAACGCAGCGGCCTCGCCTTCAGGAGGGCCACATTCGCGGACACCCATCCCACCAACAGCCGCCTGGCATCGGCCAGCTTTTTGGCGGCTTCTACAGGGCAGGTCACAACAGCCGAAAACAGGCCTCTGTAACCCGCCCGTAAGTCGCCGCACTTTACCCGCTGCAGGTCGCAGCCGCCCCCCTTGGCCACCGCGGCTATGAGCTCGTCCGACGTGATCGAGTCGTCGAGCTCGCTGATGCGGAGGCTCGCCGTCTTGTAAGGCCGCGTAATTGTGACCTCTTCTGGGGACAGCCCTTGGCGGAGCTTCTCCGCCAGAGCGTCGGCCTTCGGGGAGCTGGTCGCGCCCGGGACTTCGAGGAGGCGCGCACCTGTTATAGTGCGCTTTACCCTGAGCCCCTCGATCCCGAGCTCCCCGATGTCAATAGTTGACCTGGCGAGATGCAGTATCGCCGCGTAGGTCACTTCGGTCACTCCGGGGGCCAGTGTCAACACGACCGCCGACGAGTCCGGAGCGCGGAGCCTTCGGCGTTCGCGCGCTCGTGCCTTCCGGTCCTTTTTGGCCGCCTTCTTTCGGGCCTTTTTGGCCCCGGCGACCTCCCATTGGTCCCCAGCTCCGGCTTCAAGTGGCGGCGGCTGCTGCTGCTGCTGCGCCTTCTTTTTCTGCCCCTTTGCCGTCCCCCTATTTCCCTTGGCTTGTTGGGCCACGGGTGCTTTGGGAGCGGCGGGTGCAGCTGGGATCGGCACGGATTTGGACGTCTGCGGCGACGTCGACGGTACGGAAGCGGGCGACGGCACGGCGTCCTGCCCCGAGGGGCGGATCGGGGCTCTTCGCGGCGCCTTCTGCGCGGCCTTTTGCGCGTACGTCGTGGCAGTTGAGGGCGTCGCAGAGGTCTTACCGGCTTCGGAGGCCAAGGGAGGGCGCAGGATTTTGCCCTCCAGAAAAGAGAGCCTCTGGAGGACTCTGCCCATCTCCTCCCGGATCACGGTCGCTAGGTCCGTATCTGGCGCCTTGGGAGCCGCTTTGGGGGGCGGGTCTTGTGGCCTGTCCTCAGCGGTAAGGACCATGGCCTTGACCACGTCCAGCTCCTTTTTTAGGTCCGCCATTTGTCTTTGCAGGCGGGTATTTTCCACCTGCAAGCGGCGAACCTCGTCCGAGGCGGTGCGGGAAAACGCCTCCTCCACCACTTCGGCAATGGCATTGGCTGCCAGCTTTAGGGCCTTCTGGGATGTGCCCTTAAGTCCCTTGGATATGCGGGCCACGTCCCGTATGCTCTCCAGGGAAGCAGCCACCCTGCCTTTTAGCCCTTCGAGCAGTAGCTCATCCGGGTCTGGGTTTGACGAGGCTATGGACGCCGCACGGGAACTCCCGGCGGCCCGTTCGGCCTCGGCGCTCGACTGGTCGGTGTTCTCTCTACGTTGGAGCTTCTTTTTCGCCTCCCAGTACCCTACATACTGCCCAGTGGTGGGGGGTCGTCCTCTCCCGCGTTTTGACTGGGGTTTCGGCGGGTTGTCAGCGTCCGAGCCCTCGCCTGAGCCCGAACGACTGCCTTCCGGCTTTCTGGGGCGCTTTTTGCGCCACGTTGTAGTGCTTTGGACAAAGCTGGAGTCCGAGGCGGACATATCGCTTACATCCAACTCCTTCTGTTCCACCTTTTTCTTTTCAGTCGCAGAAGCGACCCGATCCAACCGCTCTAAGACCACAACCGGCTTGCTGGACCTCAACACCTGCAAATCGGTGTCCGTTGTTCCTTTCTCCTTCGTCTCGTCATTTTTATTTTTATTTGCGTTTTCCATTTTTGGTCCCACGAGTATGGGGGAAATAAAACGTCGACCCGGGCGGAGCCCCCTGCACCCGGGCAAGCCTATATACACCGAGGGGTCGGCCGGTACCTCGGGTTGCCGCACCTGCAGCTGGTAATTTTTTAAAGTGGTTTTCTTCCACGCGGCCCAGCCGGCGAAGGCAAGGCCCCCGTCCCAGCGTAGAGCCGAAGCTCATCGTTGCTGGTTACGGGTTCGTCATCGGTGGTCAAGACCGTGTCTGGAGGCGGGGTAAGCGCACACCAGACCCGACGACTAGGAGAGGAAGGGAAAGGATTGGGAGGGAAGTTAGGGATGGGGATAGAGAAGAGGAAGGGAAGGGTTATGTAAGGGCTTCGCGCCCTCTCCCGACTATCGTTCCCGTGGAACCTCACTGGTCCTCTCTGAAGCCCAGAGAGGTACCTAGAACCCCCGAGCAACGATTCTCCAATCTGCCCGCTACGCCCCACCCTCTCCGAAAGCCAGAGATTGTGAGGGGCAGCATGGCGACTCTCGCCACATGCTTCCACCAAACTTCCGGACAGAACCGGGGGACAAAAGGATGTGTTATTCAGGAAAAGGATGGGAAGGGATGGGACCGAGGATTGGGTAAAGGTAAGCGCATGACTGTTTCTGTTATGTCTGTTCAGAAGGACCAGACCAATAGCAGGCAGCAACCGCGAGCAGGATACAGTCACACTTGCCTTGGGGATCGTCGCGACCGTGCGCTACTCCCAAGACCACGCCAAATTGCTTGCCGGGACAGACGAGCAAAATAGGCGAGAAGCTATGCCACTGCGCCTCGAAGGACGCGTGTGGTGGGATAGCCTTTCGCCCGCCCACCTCACATATCAACCTACCACAACCAGTACAACCTATTTTTATTACCGAATCACTAACATTTAAAGCACAAAGATTATTTTCCTTGGCACGAACCTTTCGTAAGGCACATGGCTATTTATTCTGCTGGACATCTCATGGTGTAGTTTTTCTACGCAAGCAAATAAATGACCCACAAATTCGAGTCAACTCCGAGGCTGATCTAGACAGACTCAGAAACCTATGACTATTAATTCACAGGGTAGTTTTAGCGTCCTCAATCCTTATAATTATTATTAAAAGTCTACATAATGTTGTTCTCTTGCATGTCATATTTTGTTTGCTCCTGCCGACTAATATTTATGATAAGTACGCCAAAAAAAAAAAAACTCATCACAAACACAACCTATCTCACTATAAAACACACAATAACAAACCACTGCACACTCTCGCACACACGTATACACTCCACCAAACCTGTCAATCTCATGTTTTCATAAATTCAACTTCTGACCACACATGTATCAAAACACAAATTAACTCGGCAATGCACTCAGTTCTTGTACACCGAAGCTACTGTCGCCAGTCTGTACCGCTAGAGATTTCTGCAAAACCTATCTTGTCTATCTCAGTTAATGTACACATGATACATAATAAAATTCGATTCCATTCAAAATAATATACTCCACCTAGACTCATTTTCTGTTGCTTATGCATCCAACTGCGACATAGAGGACTGTTTTCCTAATAATCGCAATCCCAAAAGCTGCCTAAAAATCATAAGTCAAAACATAAGGAGTATAAACAAAAATATATTTGAATTTGAAACTTTACTGCTAAGATCTAAAGTAGAATGGGATGTGTTGGTTCTCACGGAGTGCTGGCTTCTTGGTTCTAACAGTATTCCTTCACTTGACGGCTACGATTGCCACTTCACCACAAACAATAGAAATCAAAACGAGGGGACTGTGGTCTATATAAAAAATGATCTGATTGCTGCCGTGAAGGAACCCCTGTTAGAAGATTCCAATTGTCTGCAAATAAAAATAAACAATAATACTGTTATTCTGGCCATTTACCGCTCTCCAGCTGCAAAAGATCTAACCAACTTCCTAGACTCTCTGGGTAGCACTCTCTGTGGAATTACCAATACCAAAAATATAATAATTATAGGTGACATTAACATTAATATAGGAGAAAACTCTACGGACCCAAACAAAAATACTTATTTGACACTGCTGGCTACTCATGGTCTACTTCCTGCTCATACTCTTCCTACCCGTCTAGACAACTGCCTTGATCACATAATTCTTAAAACCACACTGCCGGCGGAGGCCCTTGTAGCGCACTCTGCAATTACGGACCACGATACCGTAATGCTTATTTTATCCAATAATACACCTAAGCTAAAACCCAATAACACAATGAATAGGATTAACTATGAACAAATCAAAAATGACTTGAAAAATTTCAGTTTTGATCCGATTTACGACACACAAGACCCCAATAAAGCTGCTGATTTCCTCATCAACTCAATCAAACAGATAGTAAAGGCAAATACCAAAGTAATCAACCTTACAAATCGCAAAAAAATCATCAAACCCTGGATAACTCCAGGACTTCTCAGGTGTATAAGACATAAGGACAGACTACACCAAAAAACAAAGAAATCCCCTAACGATAAAGCTCTCCATCAGACATACACGCGCTACAGGAATCACTGCAATGAAATTCTGAAGACACTGAAAAGAGCACATGACAAATCTGAAATAAATAACGCTGGCAAATGTAACAAGAGGTTGTGGAAGGCAATAAATAAAATCACACGTCGGTCCACCTCCAAAGATAACCCGTCGCGTCTTCTTTCCCTTTCATCCTCGCCTGATCGTTCAGTCGAGGTTATCAACGACTACTTCGCCAACATTGGCAAAAAGCTCGTGAGCGGATTACAAGGTATGCGTGTTAAACCAATCAAATCATCGAACGGCCATAGTCACTCGATCACAATGCTTCAAACCGATGAGGTAGAGGTGAACAGGCTTGTGGAGTCTCTGCGCGGTGACTGTGCGGTGGGTTGGGATGATATTCCAGCAGAGTTAATAAAGAAAAATAAAAACATTATCGTTCCCCCCCTGACGTATATCTGCAACCTATCTATCGCATCGGGTATATTCCCCAACACCTTTAAAAAAGCTTTAATTCACCCAGTCTACAAGGCAGGAGACAGAGACCGAGTCACTAACTACAGGCCAATTGCAATCCTGCCCTCTTTATCCAAAATTCTTGAGCGAATCATTAACGCTCGTCTATTGAGCTACCTACAGAAAAATGACATCATCTCTCCGAACCAATATGGGTTTTGCCCAGGAACGTCAACTAATGATGCAGTCCACGATCTGATGAACTTAATCGCGAGAAAATTGGATAGTGGTGACAAAGTCTTGGGTATCTTTTTGGACCTCGCAAAAGCGTTCGACACGGTCTCTGTGCCCATCCTTGTAGACAAGTTGGAAAAAATTGGAATAAGAGGAACCCAGCTAAAACTCCTTGAAAGCTACCTTAGTGATCGCACACAGAGCGTTAAAATAAATACACACGTTAGCACTGAACAATCTATCACGTTTGGGGTCCCGCAGGGCAGCATCATTGCTCCGACTCTGTTCTTAGTTTATATTAACGATATGTGTGCGCTCAGCCTTCACAAAGGAAATATTTTTACTTTTGCAGACGATTCCGCACTCCTGTTCTCCTCGAAAACCTGGCCTGAGGTATACAAGTGCGCTCAAAAGGGCTTAGACATCGTCTCTGAATGGCTACATAATAATTCTCTTACGTTAAATGCGAACAAAACCAACCTCATACCTTTTATGATTAAGAACTCCTCATATCCACACTCATCCCATTCAATTATAGCCCACACGTGTCCACCTCCGCATGAAAAGGGATGTCTGTGTACTCACCTGCAGAGAGCTACCTCCATAAAATATCTTGGTATTCTTCTTGACCCCTTCCTAGGTTTTCGTCCACACATTGAAGCACTTACATCGAAGTTACGTAAATTAATTTTCATATTTAAGACCCTGAGACATGTGGCGGACGATAGCCTAAGAAAGACGGTATATTACGCTCTGTGTCAGTCTCTCCTTACGTATTGCATAACGTCCTGGGGAGGTGCTTCAAAATCAGCACTTATTCATTTGGAACGTGCTCAGCGGGCACTGCTAAAAGTGTCTTATTCTCGGCCTTTCCGTTATCCTACTTCCACACTTTACAAGGAATGCGGGGTCCTCACAGTTCGTCAGCTCTGCATCCTTCACATCATTAAAAGACAACACGCGCACCTGGTGTATAGGCCGCCAGCCCACAGAGATAAGAGGTGTTTTAACCCTGTTGACCGTAGGCAAAGCAACTATTCTTCTGAATTTATAAATCGCTTTTACTGCTTTCTTGGAGGTTATCTTTACAATAAGATCGACAAGAAGCTTTCAATTTATTTGATTAATAACTTTTTATGCAAAAAAAGGCTTTCGGAATGGCTTATGTCCCTTGACTACGAGAGCACTGAGGCGCTACTGTCTATACCCAAATAGGAATGAGTGTAAACTTACCTTCTGGCAGCACACACTAGCTAACCTGACACCCATATACCAACACTCACCCGCACGTACGCACGCACACACACACCCCCCCCCCCCACACACACACATACTCACACACACACACACACACACTCAAACACGCACACACACACACTACCAGCTCTAATCTTGACACCACTTTCGACTAACACGAAATGTTATTCAGATTATGAGAGAGCCGAAATTAGCCCATATGGGAAAGGTGCACTGGTGACCTGAAATACAGGTATTACCTAGTTTAGGCACCAGTCTCCCACAACAAAAACTGCATTGTAATATGGCAATCTTCCCATGTAATGTTATATTGTGGCGAGAAATAAAATGATATTATTATTATTATTTATTTATTTTACTGAGATTCACGGGCTTTACCCGGACCTTTGAAAGGCTTGCATGGGGACATGGGTCCATGACGTAGAGGCCCTTTGCGAGAAGTTAATGTTATGTAAGCCACCTGCTGAGATCACTTGCTGAAAATGAAGAAACATAACCAGCGAACTGACCCCGGCAGGTGCAAGGACTATTGTAAATTATGGAAAGAAAACAAGGGCTATGCAAATGAGGCTTGATGGACAAAAACTGGACTATTTCAAAGAGGACGGACACCGGCCATAATTAGTTATACCTAAATACCCGTGGCCGGCGGTGACTCGCCGCTTACTAGATGGGCCCTCAAACGGTCGTCCTAGGACAACTGAGGGCAACACCGGTGTGAGCGGCTCAGAGGTGTAGAGAGGTGTGCTGCGCTTTCTCCGAAGTTACTCGCGGCGTTATGCCCTTTAACACTTCCACCCCTGGAGTACATCGATGTAGGAACGCATTATCTTCCTACGTCGATATAGCTCTCACGGCTCCTCTCTGGACGGCCAATTAAGGCTAGCCAGAGCCGAGAGTCCTGCGGGCACCCTTCGGTTTCCACTCGACCGACGAAGACACGCCGAGTTGGGGGCCCTGACCGACTCTCTGAAGCACTCGGGTCCGTGGTGTCGTTACTCACCAACAGCTCGCCACAAGCTGCCCTGCGGGCTTATTATTATTATTATTATGTATATATTTATTCAGTATAATTTCTTATAAAATATATATAAAAATATAAAATACAAATATTCTTATATATATTGTATAAAAAAAATGTGCTCCACCGACAGCAAGGTCTACGACCCATGCTACCGGCGGTCAGGGCTCCAAAGAGAGGAACCTCCTCACAATGCGTGCCGTGTCCAACATTACTGCCTTCTGTATCAGGCCCTTCACCCAACTGCCTAGCGAGAGCTTCTCAAGGTGTTTATCGAAGCTCTTCGCTATAAGGCCGTTGACTGAAACGACCATCGGAATAATGATAGTTGAATCAACATTCCACATGGTGGTAACCTCATGGGCCAGGTCCAAATATTTTGATAATTTTTCTTTTTCGGCCTTTACAAGGTTCTCATCATGCGGAATGGTGACATCAACTAGCATTACACGACGCATCGATCGATCTATTATCACGATAACAGATCGATCCCAGTAGAGCGTGATATGACCACTTTCGAGAACTGGAAGAGGCTGGTACTGGTAGTACGGTACTTCAGAGTCCACAAGGCCATATTTATTATTATTATTATTATACTCAACCATGAGTACTCAGGGTGGATTGGTGGAAGCAGGTTTTTTTTTGGTGTGTGAATACTCTACGCTGCAGGCCGCGGGGCCTTTACAGCTTTATTGTGTTGTCACAGGTTGTTGGTACTTAACAAGCCTCCCCCCCCATTAGGTTTCCAATTTGGCTTAACCATAACAACATTAATAGGTAACCAAGACCGACTTAACGTAGCCTCCAAAGCAAAGAGATACTCGGATACGAAAATGCCACAAACGACCACCCACTTAGATTGATCGAACCGAAAATTTATTAAAATTATTCTTCTTTAAGAATTTCGCGGTCCCGTGCTTTGATTTAAGATAAACGAAAAAAAAAATGTATGATATGGAGGGAAATTTCTACTGCAGCAACAAAAAAACGCGATGTAAAAGCATAAGCTCCTAAGTCACCCTCACAAATTCCCCAACAAATTCACATATGTCAGCTCCAGTAATCTACGGACACAATGTTATCCAAAGTCCCATCTCTCGGCCCACACTTTCCCTTGATTGGAGTAATTTGTGCCCTCGCTACGGCCACGGTGGCCTGGGGACGGATGATAAATGGATGCAGTTTGGACTTTACTAGTTTGTGCTTTGAGTAATATTACCGTAATACTCGGTTTATACACTGCTACTGCCGTCAGTTGCCACCTAGAGCAATGAGAAGTACCGCGGCAGCGACAACTGTTGACATACTCCCTCTGTACTTCAAGCATCCGATTTTCTTTTCCCCGAAATTATATTGTTTCATAAAAATAACTCACTGAGTGGGCGTGGCCTGTCAATTTTTGGAGTCCCCGTCAAAAATCAGAAAAGTGTGAGAAGGAAAGTACAGGGTAAGTGGCGTAATTATACGGATAACCCTCCCGTTGGTGTGTTTGTTTTTTCATTGGGTGAATTGTATTGACAACCTCGATGATCTAGTGGCCCATAACGCGGGAGGGAATCACAGAGTCCTGGGTTCGAATCCTAGGTTGAAAGCAATGTAAGTTTTTCGATAAAAAAAATTCCAATATCAGTCCAGAGTCTGGCATTGTGCCCGATATAATGGCAATAAGCTCGCCCCCTATTAGATGGAACCTAACACCGTCGGAGAAAAATGGGTGTACACAATACATCTGTCACCCCCACTTAAGGAATATAGGCGTGACAGTGTATATTTATTTTATTTATATTTCTATCAAAATTGATACATTTTTTTTATGAATGCAACGAATTTTAATATTCAATGTAGTTGCAATGCCGATATCCAATTTAGCCCATGCGATGACGCACACTTCGTTATTAGTACCGCCGAATGTATTTTAATCTTTCCAACAGTAAATATTTATTCGAAATTTCAGTATCAATACATACGCAAACATTATTTATTAAGCGACTTTAAAAAGGAGGAGGTTCTATGTTCGTCTGTATGTATGCTTTTTTGTCTATGTATGTTCACCGATATTTCCGTCAATTGTAAACGGATTTTAATATTTTTTTAAACGACTTCTAAAATGGAGGAGGTTCTCAATTCGACTCTATGTTTTTTTTTGTATGTATGTTACGCGATCATTCCGCCAATTATGAATCGATTTTGATGATTCTTTTTGCATTGGATTCAGTATAGTTGCAAAGTGGACCCTTTTTAATTTCATCGGTATTGGATCTTGGACTTGGAAGATTCACCAGGGAACTCCTTAACGACAAACAATACGAATGCGTAGATTGAGATATTATGGGTATTACGTCAATCCTATAGGTACCCTGCCAGAGAATTAATCAGAATATTAACCGACTTCAAAAAAGGAGGAGGTCGACAGTCTATGACTTTAATATAACGTCTTTATTTATAAACTAATTTTGATATTCTTTTTGCGTTGGGTTTAGTATAGTTTTGATATGGTCCCATTTTAATGAAATCGGTATTGAACTTTGGATATTTATTTTTAGTACAGCTCCAAGGTGGCCCCATTTTAATTTAAGCCGTATTGGACTTTGGACTTTGAAGATACACCAGGGAACTTGTTAACGACAAATAATACGAATCATAAGATTGAGTTGTTATATGTATTATGTTAATCTATATGTACCCCAGGATAGAGCTAATCATAATATTATCCGACTTCAATTAAGGAGGAGGTCTGTTTTCCTTTTTTTTAAATATATTTATTTATAGTACATTTTTATTTATATCATAAGGGCAACCATTTAAGGTTAAGCTGCGTTTGGCTCGGTTGGACTGGGTGACCGTTAATGTTAATCAGATTTTTGAGCATTTCCGTCCATTTTTTTGGGTGCTTAGGTCCCGGATATCACTGAATGACTTTAATAAATGTATGCTTGATAAGTTACAACAGCAGATAGCTACAAACCTGCCTCCACGAATACGCATGGTAGAGTATTACCTATTTTGATTTCACCTAGATTTTCGACAGAAGGAAATTTTTTTCGACAGAAGGCAAAGGAACCTTTTATTGAGCAAAGGCCAAGCGTCCAGCAGTAACCCACCAAAGGTATTTTCTCGAAAATCGGGTGTACTATACCAAATAAAAGACACTCTCCTACGGGAGTGGTAATATATCAGCTCATACTGTAGAAGACCACATTATTAGACTATTAAAATGTATAAACTGTTTATAATATATTTGGATAAAAGTCTCCAAAGACTGAAAGCGATGAATGAAGGTGTACAAATGAGTGAGCTAGTGGTAAATCATCTCCTATATGCAGATAACGCGGTTTTGATAGCGCCAACAGCTACAAGATCTGCAAAAACAACACTAGTCAAAGCAAAATATGAATATAAATTATGAGGGACAAAAACTAATAGAAGTAGATGAAACCAAATTTTTGGGCATTATAATTGATAAACACTGTAACTGGAAATCCCATGTTAACCTGGTATGCACTCAATTAAATAAGTTTGTATATGTTCTATATCGCCTCAGTAAAACAGCGAATCAACACACTGTCCTAACCGCATACCATGGCTACGTAGGTGCAATATTAAGTTACGGTCTAATACTATGGGGCAACTCTACTGAAGTACAAAGTGCGTTTCTTGCACAGAAGAAATGTGTTAGAGCGATAGCCGGTATAAGGCCCTGGGAGTCATGTAAGCCCATATTTCTAAAACTAAAAATTTTAACACTGCCCAGCATGTATATATTTGAAGCAGCAAAGTTTGTTAAAGAACATAAACACCTGTTTACTCAAACACATCATAGGTTTCCTAGAAGCACAAGGAATCGTGAAAATATTGTTTTGCCTAAAATACCTAGAATTACTTTGTATCAGAAAAATTGTTATGCAATGTGCGGTCGCATTTACAATAAAATTCCTGGTGATTTTAAAAACCTTCCGACTTCAATGTTTACCAAAAAACTTAAATTGTGGTTATTAGACAAATGCTTCTACTCTGTATCTGACATCCTAACATAATTATTTTTATTTTTTTACATGGTCTTAAACTTTGCCTTAGACACTTATTTTATTACTTGACATTAATATCGTTGGATTATTTTATTAATGAATTGACAATTTTAATTAGACTAACCGAATTGAATTTCTACTTTTATTTTAGCCATATCTTAGCAAGTAAGACGAATTTTTTGCATGTCAACATGTTGTGACTAAAGTTGTATGAACCTTTTTATACTAAAATAAGACCGCAAATGTACCTACCAACTTTTATGCAAATAAATAAATAAATAAATAAATAGTCACAGTTATGAAAGACGCCTGCATAAAAAATGGCTAACATTTGAATGTTAAGAAAACCAAGATTATGGTTTTTGAACGGGAAGAAACCAGAACAAAAGCAAGGATTGTGGTTGGCAACGATGTGCTGGAGCAAGTGAATGAGTTTGTATATCTTGGATGCGCCTTTAGTAAGGATGGGAAATACATCGCTGACATAGACAGAAGAGTGAGTGCAGGGAATAGGGTGAATGGTGCGATGGGGAAGTTACTTGGGAGCCGGCACTTAAGCCAAAAGGCGCAACTGGCCATACATAACGGAGTGCTTGTCCCAACGCTGTTATATGGCAGCGAGAGCTGGGTATATAAGAAGGAGAATAAAAGTAGGATAAATGCGGTGGAAATGCGAGCTCTGCGAAAGATGTGCTGAGTGAAGCTGACCGACCGTATTCGCAACAGCGTAGTAAGAAAGCGAGTAGGTATGAATGATAATATCGGTGTAAAGATGAGAAAGGGTATGCTCCGTTGGTTTGGGCATATAGAAAGAATGTCCGAAGAAAGAATGCCAAACTGGTATATAATGCGAAAGTGCAAGGATGTAGGTACCGGGGAAGACCTAGACTATCTTACCATGACCAAATAGACCGGGTCTTATCTGAAGGACAAGTCAGGAGTCTCCGTAACCGGCGAACGTGTATGAGACGAACTATGAGAGTGGAGGAAGCCAGAGAGGTATGTAAGGAAAGAAAGAAGCCTGTTGGAACTCTGTACTCTCTACCTACCCCGTAAGTGATCTGGCGTGATGATATAGAATAGAAAAAAAATAGAATAGTAAAATGTATATTTCTATCCATAATTTTCCTATACCGGAAAAGAAACAAAAATCGCGCACTCAATATACCAAAGTACAGCCATTGATAAAATGAAGGTACGCTTTTTAGGACTCTGACACTGTAATATCTATATTTAATAACGCAGACATTATATTACTATTACAAAGTACTATAGTGTATACATACTCTTGACTGTATCTACAAGATGTGAATTATGATAAGAAGTATATAGTCATGGGGGAGGGATACTGATGGCTCAATTTCCGGGATGTGACCGACCTGACGACGCTCATTGAATCCGGTTCGTAACAAACGATCGCACAAATCGCCGGCTAGATAGCGGAAGGGATAAATGGGCCCCAATAGCGTTTAACTGTTAAGACTTTGGCACATATCTGACGGGGCGGGACGCAACGCGACGCACTACGGGTCGTGGGTAGTTACACGGTACTGAACTATATAGAGGTATATAGCATCGGTACCGAAACTGTGGGTTACTGCGAGGATAAAATTTTGTTTATTTTGTGGGTATAATAAAGCTTGTAATATAATTAAAATAACTCATTAATATATTGTAAAGTAAAAGAAGGGGGTGTAAAATCAGTTTCGTGTAGCTCTAGCAATCCTTCATTGCCCAGGTGATAGGTTTGCAGGATGGATCTACAGGTCTCACTATGGACCCTTCTTTTTGCTTTGGTTGGTGATTGCTTTGAACTCGAGGAACGCGTTTTTTGTGTGTTGCAGCGGCTCCGTCGCCTCGCTGAGCTCCGGCGGATCGACAAGCCCCATCTGGGCTCTTGTTCGAGCCTTTTCCGGCTGCTTATGACTTTTGGGAGGGGGCTCCCTCAAGAACACTTCGGCGGCGACTGCCACCCCCTCCGCCCGTTGGTTCCCCCTGATTTTTTTCCCCAGCACACTTGGTATGCCGAGGACCGCCTTCCCGAGCGCTGTTGTGAAAGACGCGAGTTTTTTGGCACCTGTAGTGTCCTTTGGCTTCTGCTTCGCTGTGCTCTCCTCGAGAGCTGCCCTCATTTGTAGGCGTTCAGACCCGCTGAGCCCGTCTTGAGTCGCTGTGGGGAGTCCCCAGATGTCAGTTGGGGTTTTTGTGATGAGGTTTTCTGGCTGTCATGGCCGTAGGAAGTCGAGGTTTTGTCCTCTATCCTCATAGGCCACTACCTCGTGGTGTTTTGAGGCTTCTACTATCCCGATGTGGTCGGCGGCCTCACCTTCCTCAAATTCCACCACCATAGCATCTACGCTTACTTTTGTTGGCTTGCCACCCTTCCCCGCTAGGCTGATCAGAAAACTGCATGCTTGGGCGAATTGGGAGGTGTTTTCGCCCGCTTGGAATAGTTCCACGGTCTTGTTCTTGGTTTGCACTATTCTGCACGCTGTGTTTCCGATCCCCGCGTTCTGCAGCTCGTTGAACTTCTTACGCTTCATTGTGTTCTTAAACGAGCTGCCATGAAGAAGGGAGGCAAGCCCGGGCGAGATTGTTACCCGTTTGGGGCCGCTTGCGTTGCAGTAGCCGATACCAATGCGCTCGGAATTATTGTCCATAAACAGGGCGACTGATTTTATTTGAATACCCGGCTTCCCACGTTCGCTTCTCCCAAGAAAATGTATGCTTTTGGGAATGGCGACTGCCAGAGGTGACGTAGGGTTTTGTGTTGGTGTGTAAGTGTTGTTGGTGGCTGTGTTTGTATCTCTTGGGGAAGTTTTTGATGCCAGAGTGCTGTTCCTTCTGAGGCAGATGCGGATAACCTTATCTGCAAACTTCAGGAAGTGCGGTCTCGCATCGTCGTCTGCCATGATGGCCGCCAGTTTGGTCCTGCTGAGGTTTTCGTTTAACCTCTGTTGCAGGTCCAATCTCTCAGCCGCAAAGCGCGGGCAATCCAGGATTACGTGCCACACAGACTCACTGATGTTGGGGTCGCACTCACACCCGGGGCTGTCTTTTAGCCTGAATCGGTGCAAGTATTCCGCTATTCCTCCATGTCCTGTCAAGATTTGCACTTGGTTGGCTGTCAACCTTGTTTTCCTTACGATGGAGTAAGCTCGCTCAACATCGGGGAGGAAGGTCTTTGTGACCAGCCCTGTGCTTGAAGAGTCATACCTGGCCTGCCATTTACGGACCGACTCTTCCCTGATGGTTTTCTTGACATATGACAGGGGTATATTGTTGTAGTCTGTGTGGGTGGCAGATTCCTGGGCCGCCGATTTCGCCAGATGGTCGGCGCGCTCATTACCGGCGGTCCCCACGTGCGCTTTGAGCCAAAAGAGGCGGACTTCCCCCCCGGCTGCTCTGATCTCATTTATGCTCCCCTTTATGGTTTTGGCTAGAGGGTGCGTTGTTTTTGGATTGGCCAGCAGGTCGAGTGAAGATCTCGAGTCGCTCATTACGTTTGCTATTTTTACCCCGCTGGCTTTTATCATTTGCACCGCTCTATGGAGGGCATAAAGTTCCGACTGGAATACAGTGCAGTGGGGGTCCAGACTGAAGGTTGAGGACCCGGTCTCCCTTCCCCCTTCCCACCACGTTACTGCAGCTCCCACTCTGCCGAGTATTTTACTGCCGTCGGTATAGATGTGTGGCCCGACTATGTTGTGGCTTTCCAGGGTTTGAGAGTCCGTGCTCTCCAGGAGCCCATACTCTGTTGTTGTGAGTTTGGAGGGGTGAGGCTGTTCTCTGAAGCTCACCCTGTGCTCCAGTTCCCTTCCTGGTGGTATATAGTCTTTTCTGATCCCTCTTTTGGCTGTGTAAAGAGCTGCCGCCTCCTGTACCCTTAGATCCAGGGGTAGCAGCCCTGACAGAGCTAATGCCGATGTAAGAGACACTGTGCAATACGCCTTGCAGATCTTTTGAGCAAAGCCCCTCTGGATTGCTTGCAGACGGTTTTGGATCATCTGCAGTTCCGTAGATTGGGACCACACGCTCGCAGCGTACAGCACAATTGGCTCTATTACCGCGACGTAGATTGTTCTAGTTATCTCACCGTTTAGACCCCACGTCACCTTCGCCGCACGCGCAAGCTGTTTGTATATATCCGCAGCTTTCTTACTAATTGCGGCTACGTGTGGTTTGAAGGTGAGTCTTTTGTCTATGGTGATTCCTAGGAGCTTTATTTCGTCAACCAGTTGTATTTTTGTTCCCGACATGTAGATTGCCGGAGTGGTGTATTTCAGCTTCCTTGTTAGCAGCATTGCATTTGTTTTGTGTGCGACGAAGCTGAGTTTGTTTTGTCTACCCCACTCCACCACCCCTGCCAGGACTGTGTTGATGTTCGGCTTCATGTCGGGTGTTGTTTTTCCTGAGAAGCCTAGAACCACGTCGTCCGCGAACGCTTGACAGTGGACGTCCTGACCAGATAGTTTTTGCAACAGGGTATCAAGGATTATGTTCCAGAAGGTCGGTCCTCCTATGGATCCTTGGACACAACCTTTTGTGGTTACCCTTTCACACGTTGCTCTGGCATAATTGACCTTGATCTTTCGGTCTTGGAGGTAGGACGCTACCATTGCGTACAGGTTTTTCGGACACTTCCTTAATGTTAGCTGATGTTTTAAAGCTGGCCACCACGCGTTGTCGAAGGCACCCTCTATGTCCAGCGAAACTATGACTACTAACTTCTTCTTGTCGATTTCCGACCTCACATGTTTCACTAGGTCATAGAGAGCGTCCTCTGTGCCACGCTGTGGCATGAAGCCGTATTGGTTTACACTCAGTGTTGGGAGAATATGCCACTGAATGCGGCTTATCATGAGTTTCTCAACGATTTTCCCGAGAACTGACAGCAGGCCGATTGGTCTGTAAGACTTTGGTTGGGTGTAGTCTTCCTTGCCTGGCTTCCGGAGTATGACAACGTGTGCTGTCTTCCATTGCGTCGGAAAGTGCGCCAGCGACATGCACTTATTGGCTATCGCTAAGAACACTCCCCTGTCGCTTTGGATCGCCTTCGTGCATATGTCGGCGGTTAAACCATCCGCCCCGGGGGCCTTTTTTGGATTTAGTGCTTTGAGTACTCCTTCCAGTTCGGCCCCCGTGAATGGAGGGTCATCTTTTGACAGGCTACTTGACTCCGCCGCTTCGTTATTGTCAGTCACTTCTCGGATTTGAGTATGGTAAGGTGTGTCTGTCGTCGCAGAGTCACTTGGATAGAAGGTGGTTGCTAGGAGGTGCGCCGATTTCTCCGGGCACAAGGTGTTCCCTTCTGTATCTCTCAAGAGCACATCCTCCTGCCTCCTAGCTGTTTTCCTTATGACTCTGTATACACCGTCCCATAGGCTCTCTCTATCTTGCGTTGAGCAGAACTCCTTCCAACTCCTGGTTTGGGCTTCGTAGGCTGCTTCCACGTACCTCTCTTTGGCCTCTCTGTATATCTTGGCGACGTACTCGAGTCGGATGGGTGCAGCGTTTTTATCCTCCTTTTTTTACGCAGTGCGTCTTTTTTGGGGTTCTCGAGGGTATGTGTCCACCACGGTGGTTTGGCGTCTACCTTCCACTGACCTACTCTGGGAATGGCTACTTTACAGGAATCCTGTATTTTCGCCGTGTAGGTTGTTACCACTGTCTCCAGGCCCTCCGATGTTGACACTTGCTCGATGACGTCGGGTGTTAGGTTGGCTTCCGCCAGTGACGTCTCGAGACCGGTTGAGAATTCCTGCCAGTTCGCCTTCTTTGTATTGTATCTGCGCGTGGAAGTAGGGGCCGGACTTCCCAGTCTTCCCTCCAGGCGCAGAGTGAAGGTTATGGCGTTGTGGTCTGATGTTGTTAGACCTCTCTCTACGCGCCAGTCGTCTACTTTTGGTGTAATGGTGTAATGGTTAGCACTCTGGACTTTGAATCCAGCGATCCGAGTTCAAATCTCGGTGGAACCTGATACTGTTTTGTGCGATTTGAGTGTTTATAGACTACAAAGATTTTTATTTATTTATAAAGGTACTTCATAAAAATCAGAAATTACACGTCCAATAGTGAAATAAGTCAATAAACATTCTCAACAAATCGGTATTACTCTATAGTGAAAATAGTCCAAATTATATCAGCAAATTTCAGGTGATCTGATCATCCAATGGTTCCTATTTGCTTTGTGCATCCAATCGAGTTTTCACTTCACGTCACCAAAAACACCGGCACCTTTTAACTAAAATTAAATATTTGTTTTGCAAAGGTTTCTTCCCCTCACGTATCCGTTATTTAGGCCTACATCACTCAGTACTAAAAACACAGTAGACCTTTATACTTTTAATAGGTGTCTAAACTAACGAAGCGAAATAGAGTACAGATGTTTAGAACACGGCCCTAACCGCTTAATTAAAAAATACAATAGTTGATTCGCCCCATTGGGCAAAACAGCCCATTTAAAACGAAAACTTGGATGATTCGTACCATGGGACGCAACAGACAATTCATAAAGAACACTTGGACGATTCGTCCCACGGAGCGAAACAGCTCATTTAAAAACACTTGGACGATTCGTCCCAAGGAATAAAACAGCTTATTTAAAAATAATACTTGGACGACTCGCCCCATGGGGCGAAACACCGAAGTACCCACCATGACGACGATACGAATGACGAATGGGTCATTCGTGTCTATCGTAATATTATCATTGTCGTTATTATGACTGCCGTAAAAGGTATTATATATTTGCCGTTATTGTGTTCCGACGATTACATTTGAGTCTGTCTTTATTACCTCAAGGTAACGTCTCGCGAGCTCTCATCTCGTAAACAGCTTTATGTCTGTTATAAAGAATTTTTGTATTTCTAGGTTACCGCGCGCGGATGACATTTGAACTCAATCTTTGAAGATTTCTTTTTCATCATCTAGCGTCTTAATAATTTAAATATATAGTTTTTATTGGCTAAATTTTTTTATGAACAGATTAACAATACTAAAATATAAAGAATAAAATTTTATTCATGTGTATTTAAAATTCTTAAATTAATATAAATTTAATGTGCTTATGACGTTTTTGCTTAGTTATGTCCATTTATTTTTAACTCATAGATAAAGTTTTAAAAAATTGTAAAAACAAACTCGAACGATTCTAGAGCGCGCAAGTTCTTTTGTCGCATAATTTTAAAATAATGTGTATTTATGTATTTACCAAGTTATATTGTATATTGTAGAAGCCTGTACGTATTATAGAAATCGTAATAAGACACTTTAGTCATGTTCACAAATCCAAGGACAAAATGACGTTGGGTTGTCACGATTTGACACTTTTTAATAGTCATGCACTATTTATTTATTTACCGCCGCGTGGTTCCCGGCTTATGATAGGACCAACCCATCTCATCCCATTGGGTGTCGTACAAGGTGACTAAGGGAAAACTAGGAAATGCGCAGCAGCGTTCTCCTAGATACTTCCACGACCACTGAACTGCGCTCGCCAACCCGCCTGCCAAGCGTGGCGAGTAAGGCAAATCTCCCTATCAACATGGAAAAAAGTACAAAACCAGGCCCCTAGTCCCCGGCGGTCCTGTTCGTCCCGGCCACGGTAGCAGCCATGGTAACGATAGGACAAGGGGTGCGAAGAATCTCCAGCAGAGATTCGGCTACCATCAACAACGACGAAAATTGGCCCTGGTGACATACAACGCACGCACGTTGAGGACAGATGAGAAGCTAGTTGGGCTGAAAGAAGAGATATACAAGTTGCACTGGAGTATAGTTGGTTTATCGGAGGTCCAAAGAGAGGGCGAGGACACGATAACCTTAAAATCCGGCAACTTGTTTTTCTACCTATGTTCAGCAGTGGACAAGTATAGGCTGAGATGATGATGATGAAGTCACTCATAAACAACGTTGTCCATCACTAGTGTGTCGAGCAGGGTAGCGTACCTGATACTCAGAACATCCAAAAGATATTCGCTGAAGGTCATATAGGTCTACGCACCAACCTCGGCATACTTAGATAATGAGGTCGAAGTTATGTATGAGGACATTAGTAGAGCCATACATACTGCCAAAGCACACTTTACAGTAGATATGGGTGACTTTAATGCGCGGTTGGGCAAACGGGGCAATGATGAGTTGAGGGTGGGGCAATTTGGATACTGGCCACTCTGAGTGGGCGTTGCCTGTCAGTCTCCCGTTAAAAAAACCGCCAAGAAGGGAGCACCCGGCAATGATAGTGTAGGAAGGGAAATAGAGCGTAAGCATTCCTCAGTTCACGCGGAAGTAAGCAGTGTGTAAATTAGGTATTGTGTTTTATTATTCCGATTCTCTCATCCTATTAGCCGCCCGCGGCATATTCTCACCGGCTCCCCTCCCGATGACCTTACATCTCTTCTTTCGGATACAGATACCGCACACAGAATCAGACACAGACCTCGCCGGCGAGGTCGAAGAATCCCTTGTTCGCTGGCCGGTGCACAGCACCACGGCGAGACACCTAATATATGCCCTCCATCATAGCGACTACCCAAGCCCAGGCCGTTCCTCCTTGAAGCACCCTTGAGCCAGCTGTCTCCTTGCTCTTCTCAAGCTTTATTACAGGAGCTTAGCTCATGTTATCTCTTTTGTTTAAAATTCTACAGTTCTCCGATCTCTTATCGTAGACGCTTTTAATGAAATAAATAAAAGCACATTACTTCCTTTGATCAAAGCGATACGTTTTCCAATTCCATATCGAAAACACTTCATACGGTGTTTAATTAATGAAATAAAAATCCCATTAATATCTTAATGGAGAGTACAGGGCCAGGGCCCTTATTCAAGTTATTCGTTAAGACCTTACGCTGTGCGTTACGATAACTTCGTGTAATCGTGTGAGAGCGTTCTGTATGCCACTGGCGCACACTGGATCGAAACAGAAAACAGGGACATTAAATTTTTTGTTTGATATCGCGTTTGTTGAATGCCAATGCCGATAGAACTTTTAAATCCAATGAAAAATGCTTGAGCACATTTTTTCCTAAAACTGATACTTTGGTGGGAAAACAACAATTATGATTTTTTTTTTGTATGGGAAGCAAGTGATTTTGCTCAATATTTTCCAAGTCTTGACCGATCCGACTCTGGAACTGCCATAGATGTAATCCTTGGGTGCTCTTCTTTAGTCCTGCACGTCCATTACCGCATGAAATGACGCGAAAGCAATGACATATATTGAATAATATAGTATTCAATATATGGCTTATAAGCCATATTCGCTATGAATACAATAAAATGTGGACAAAACATAAAAATAAGTGTATATTAATTGCACCATGACGATATTTTTTCGTTGCTAATACTTAAAATAAATTTGTTCGGGCGTTGAATTGGCATGTTATCGACTAAATAATTAGTCAAGCAAATTGTGGTAGCTTTTATTATTCAATTACTGCAGGTTTAAGTCATTACCTAAATACCAATTTTATCTAAAATAATGGAAATAATAGGTTATTACAATTTCAACAAATTTCTTTAAATCATTAGCAGCGTCAACATGTCGTCATTGTGTAAATATACACTTTTTTGATATTTTGTCCACATTTTATTAAGTTTTCATAGCGAATATCGCCTTTGTATTATTCAACATTTTCCATTTTTTTTCGATCTATTTTGCGCGCGGGGGTGCAAGTTTATGCACGCATCGATGGTGTAGAACTGAAGAAGAGAACTCAAGGGTTACATCTATGGTTACAGAGCCGGATCAGTCAAGACTTGGAAAATATTGAGCATAATCTCTTGCGTTCCATACAAAAAATCATATATTGTTGTTTTCCCGCCAAACTATCAGGTTAAGGAAAACAATCCTCAGGCTTTTCCTTATTAAATTTAAAGGTTATATCAATTGGCATTATAAAAAAACGCGCTATTAGACACAACAAACAACAACAAAATTATGTTCCACTTTTCTGTTATGTTCCAGTTTGTGGCGTACACAAAAGATAATTTCACGAGGTTATCGTGACGCGTTACGACACCTTCCTGAAATGATCATTTTGTAAACATAATTTTATCAATTATTTACAAATTTTTATAATCTGTGGTTATTTTGCATGAGAAACTATTGAGTATCTCGCAGCACTGGCGTGCCTAAAAAGTTGACTGCTCTGGAGTGACGACTGCATTATGGCGGGATTTGAATAATAGCATGATTATTATTATTAATGTTTAACATTGCAATGAGTAACTGGAATGTTATTATGAAAGAATATAGCTACGTTACGTTACACTTCTGAACTAGTCTTACTTTAATTTATCAATTTAATGGTACTCCAGAGGCATACAGAATACCATTACAATATCATTCCACAAAGTTATCTTAACTCACCGCGTTTGGTCGTAGCGAAATAGGGACCAGATAATGTAATAACATATCAGTTCGTGTAATGTCTGAAGTGTATTAATCACGCCATATTGATGACTCGTGTCACCGACGCCGCCATATGCAATTAATTAATATACTTCATTGCTATCGGCCACACCTGGCTGGAGACATTTAATAACACCGTCACGCCTATATTCCCCAAGCGGGGAGCCAGAGGTGTACTGTGTATACCGATTTCTCGCCGACATTAAATAATTATATATATATATATATATATATATATATATATATATATATATATATATATATATATATATACTATTTGGAGAAGGGCAAGCGGAATCATGGCGGTCCCCTCCTCCGGTACAAGGATGTCCAAAAGCGACATATGAAGAGATGCAACATAGAGCCCTCTCGTTGGGAACGTTTGGCAGCACAGCGGCCAGAATGGCGCAGGATGGTGAACAGCCAAGTACACGAGTTCGAGGCTCAGCGTAAAGCTGACCTTGACGCCAAACGCAATCAGTTAAAGGCCCGCCCACCTGCTGCCATATCATACAACTATGAGAACGGCGTACTCACGTGCCCTCAGTGTGCACGGAGTTTCGCCGCGAAGATAGGCTACATAAGCCATCTTCGAGCGCATCAGCGGCATTACTCCGACTAGGGGTCAAAGTGGTCGCCATGGCCGAAATCGGTCGGATCAATCAATCAATCAATCCACAGCTGGGCAATTGTCTTCTCTCACAATCGAGGTGAGAGAGATTAGGTCAAACTCCACCACGCGGACCCAGTGCGGATTAGTGGAAGCAGGTTTGTGGCCACCTGCTGTTGGAACTTATCAAGCCGCCTATAAGGCCTCCGAATTGACTTAACGACTACCACATTGCGTAGTAACCGAGGCCAACGGGATAAAGTGCCTGTCGAAGCACGGAGACGCTCAAATATAAAAATTCCAAAAACGGTCACCCATCTCAGGCCGACCGAGTCGACCGCTGCTTAACCTTGTTGATCGGTAAGAACACCGCGGTCACACAGCGCTAAGAGCGCTTCTACATTAATATACGTAGGTGTAAATATATCAGCCTGTTCTATCCCATTGCTGGGAAAACCCTTTCACAAATTGAGGTCAGAGAGAATAGGTCATACTCCACGACGTGGACCCAGTGTGGCGCGGAGGAAGATGTATATTGGTCCCAAAGTGTTAAATGGTGAAAATTAAAATAAACACCATTTGATTGACTGCCTCGTTGGTCTAGTAGCGAATGATGTGCTTTGCCACCACGAGGTCCTAGGTTAAATTCTAGGTCGGACATATTTCGTTTTTCTACCAAAACCATTCCCAGTATGAGCCTGGAGTCTGTAATTGTGCCCTGTATATGGCTCGGTATACGGTATAGGCTCGCCCCACATTACACGGGACCTAACATCGTCGGCAAAAAGTGGGTGTCATCACTACATCTGTGCAACCCCCGTTTGGGGAATAAAGGCTTGTGGGTGTATATTTTTTACATAAATATAGCCTATACTACCACACTGCAAGCAGTGATAAGTAGAGATAGCCACTAGGCTATCTCTACTTATCACTTCACGGGAGATTCACGGGCTTTACCCGGACCTTTGAAAGGCTTGCATGGGGACATGGGTCCATGACGTAGAGGCCCTTTGCGAGAAGTTAATGTTATGTAAGCCACCTGCTGAGATCACTTGCTGAAAATGAAGAAACATAACCAGCGAACTGACCCCGGCAGGTGCAAGGACTATTGTAAATTATGGAAAGAAAACAAGGGCTATGCAAATGAGGCTTGATGGACAAAAACTGGACTATTTCAAAGAGGACGGACACCGGCCATAATTAGTTATACCTAAATACCCGTGGCCGGCGGTGACTCGCCGCTTACTAGATGGGCCCTCAAACGGTCGTCCTAGGACAACTGAGGGCAACACCGGTGTGAGCGGCTCAGAGGTGTAGAGAGGTGTGCTGCGCTTTCTCCGAAGTTACTCGCGGCGTTATGCCCTTTAACACTTCCACCCCTGGAGTACATCGATGTAGGAACGCATTATCTTCCTACGTCGATATAGCTCTCACGGCTCCTCTCTGGACGGCCAATTAAGGCTAGCCAGAGCCGAGAGTCCTGCGGGCACCCTTCGGTTTCCACTCGACCGACGAAGACACGCCGAGTTGGGGGCCCTGACCGACTCTCTGAAGCACTCGGGTCCGTGGTGTCGTTACTCACCAACAGCTCGCCACAAGCTGCCCTGCGGGCTTATTATTATTATTATTATGTATATATTTATTCAGTATAATTTCTTATAAAATATATATAAAAATATAAAATACAAATATTCTTATATATATTGTATAAAAAAAATGTGCTCCACCGACAGCAAGGTCTACGACCCATGCTACCGGCGGTCAGGGCTCCAAAGAGAGGAACCTCCTCACAATGCGTGCCGTGTCCAACATTACTGCCTTCTGTATCAGGCCCTTCACCCAACTGCCTAGCGAGAGCTTCTCAAGGTGTTTATCGAAGCTCTTCGCTATAAGGCCGTTGACTGAAACGACCATCGGAATAATGATAGTTGAATCAACATTCCACATGGTGGTAACCTCATGGGCCAGGTCCAAATATTTTGATAATTTTTCTTTTTCGGCCTTTACAAGGTTCTCATCATGCGGAATGGTGACATCAACTAGCATTACACGACGCATCGATCGATCTATTATCACGATAACAGATCGATCCCAGTAGAGCGTGATATGACCACTTTCGAGAACTGGAAGAGGCTGGTACTGGTAGTACGGTACTTCAGAGTCCACAAGGCCATATTTATTATTATTATTATTATACTCAACCATGAGTACTCAGGGTGGATTGGTGGAAGCAGGTTTTTTTTTGGTGTGTGAATACTCTACGCTGCAGGCCGCGGGGCCTTTACAGCTTTATTGTGTTGTCACAGGTTGTTGGTACTTAACAAGCCTCCCCCCCCATTAGGTTTCCAATTTGGCTTAACCATAACAACATTAATAGGTAACCAAGACCGACTTAACGTAGCCTCCAAAGCAAAGAGATACTCGGATACGAAAATGCCACAAACGACCACCCACTTAGATTGATCGAACCGAAAATTTATTAAAATTATTCTTCTTTAAGAATTTCGCGGTCCCGTGCTTTGATTTAAGATAAACGAAAAAAAAAATGTATGATATGGAGGGAAATTTCTACTGCAGCAACAAAAAAACGCGATGTAAAAGCATAAGCTCCTAAGTCACCCTCACAAATTCCCCAACAAATTCACATATGTCAGCTCCAGTAATCTACGGACACAATGTTATCCAAAGTCCCATCTCTCGGCCCACACTTTCCCTTGATTGGAGTAATTTGTGCCCTCGCTACGGCCACGGTGGCCTGGGGACGGATGATAAATGGATGCAGTTTGGACTTTACTAGTTTGTGCTTTGAGTAATATTACCGTAATACTCGGTTTATACACTGCTACTGCCGTCAGTTGCCACCTAGAGCAATGAGAAGTACCGCGGCAGCGACAACTGTTGACATACTCCCTCTGTACTTCAAGCATCCGATTTTCTTTTCCCCGAAATTATATTGTTTCATAAAAATAACTCACTGAGTGGGCGTGGCCTGTCAATTTTTGGAGTCCCCGTCAAAAATCAGAAAAGTGTGAGAAGGAAAGTACAGGGTAAGTGGCGTAATTATACGGATAACCCTCCCGTTGGTGTGTTTGTTTTTTTCATTGGGTGAATTGTATTGACAACCTCGATGATCTAGTGGCCCATAACGCGGGAGGGAATCACAGAGTCCTGGGTTCGAATCCTAGGTTGAAAGCAATGTAAGTTTTTCGATAAAAAAAATTCCAATATCAGTCCAGAGTCTGGCATTGTGCCCGATATAATGGCAATAAGCTCGCCCCCTATTAGATGGAACCTAACACCGTCGGAGAAAAATGGGTGTACACAATACATCTGTCACCCCCACTTAAGGAATATAGGCGTGACAGTGTATATTTATTTTATTTATATTTCTATCAAAATTGATACATTTTTTTTATGAATGCAACGAATTTTAATATTCAATGTAGTTGCAATGCCGATATCCAATTTAGCCCATGCGATGACGCACACTTCGTTATTAGTACCGCCGAATGTATTTTAATCTTTCCAACAGTAAATATTTATTCGAAATTTCAGTATCAATACATACGCAAACATTATTTATTAAGCGACTTTAAAAAGGAGGAGGTTCTATGTTCGTCTGTATGTATGCTTTTTTGTCTATGTATGTTCACCGATATTTCCGTCAATTGTAAACGGATTTTAATATTTTTTTAAACGACTTCTAAAATGGAGGAGGTTCTCAATTCGACTCTATGTTTTTTTTTGTATGTATGTTACGCGATCATTCCGCCAATTATGAATCGATTTTGATGATTCTTTTTGCATTGGATTCAGTATAGTTGCAAAGTGGACCCTTTTTAATTTCATCGGTATTGGATCTTGGACTTGGAAGATTCACCAGGGAACTCCTTAACGACAAACAATACGAATGCGTAGATTGAGATATTATGGGTATTACGTCAATCCTATAGGTACCCTGCCAGAGAATTAATCAGAATATTAACCGACTTCAAAAAAGGAGGAGGTCGACAGTCTATGACTTTAATATAACGTCTTTATTTATAAACTAATTTTGATATTCTTTTTGCGTTGGGTTTAGTATAGTTTTGATATGGTCCCATTTTAATGAAATCGGTATTGAACTTTGGATATTTATTTTTAGTACAGCTCCAAGGTGGCCCCATTTTAATTTAAGCCGTATTGGACTTTGGACTTTGAAGATACACCAGGGAACTTGTTAACGACAAATAATACGAATCATAAGATTGAGTTGTTATATGTATTATGTTAATCTATATGTACCCCAGGATAGAGCTAATCATAATATTATCCGACTTCAATTAAGGAGGAGGTCTGTTTTCCTTTTTTTTAAATATATTTATTTATAGTACATTTTTATTTATATCATAAGGGCAACCATTTAAGGTTAAGCTGCGTTTGGCTCGGTTGGACTGGGTGACCGTTAATGTTAATCAGATTTTTGAGCATTTCCGTCCATTTTTTTGGGTGCTTAGGTCCCGGATATCACTGAATGACTTTAATAAATGTATGCTTGATAAGTTACAACAGCAGATAGCTACAAACCTGCCTCCACGAATACGCATGGTAGAGTATTACCTATTTTGATTTCACCTAGATTTTCGACAGAAGGAAATTTTTTTCGACAGAAGGCAAAGGAACCTTTTATTGAGCAAAGGCCAAGCGTCCAGCAGTAACCCACCAAAGGTATTTTCTCGAAAATCGGGTGTACTATACCAAATAAAAGACACTCTCCTACGGGAGTGGTAATATATCAGCTCATACTGTAGAAGACCACATTATTAGACTATTAAAATGTATAAACTGTTTATAATATATTTGGATAAAAGTCTCCAAAGACTGAAAGCGATGAATGAAGGTGTACAAATGAGTGAGCTAGTGGTAAATCATCTCCTATATGCAGATAACGCGGTTTTGATAGCGCCAACAGCTACAAGATCTGCAAAAACAACACTAGTCAAAGCAAAATATGAATATAAATTATGAGGGACAAAAACTAATAGAAGTAGATGAAACCAAATTTTTGGGCATTATAATTGATAAACACTGTAACTGGAAATCCCATGTTAACCTGGTATGCACTCAATTAAATAAGTTTGTATATGTTCTATATCGCCTCAGTAAAACAGCGAATCAACACACTGTCCTAACCGCATACCATGGCTACGTAGGTGCAATATTAAGTTACGGTCTAATACTATGGGGCAACTCTACTGAAGTACAAAGTGCGTTTCTTGCACAGAAGAAATGTGTTAGAGCGATAGCCGGTATAAGGCCCTGGGAGTCATGTAAGCCCATATTTCTAAAACTAAAAATTTTAACACTGCCCAGCATGTATATATTTGAAGCAGCAAAGTTTGTTAAAGAACATAAACACCTGTTTACTCAAACACATCATAGGTTTCCTAGAAGCACAAGGAATCGTGAAAATATTGTTTTGCCTAAAATACCTAGAATTACTTTGTATCAGAAAAATTGTTATGCAATGTGCGGTCGCATTTACAATAAAATTCCTGGTGATTTTAAAAACCTTCCGACTTCAATGTTTACCAAAAAACTTAAATTGTGGTTATTAGACAAATGCTTCTACTCTGTATCTGACATCCTAACATAATTATTTTTATTTTTTTACATGGTCTTAAACTTTGCCTTAGACACTTATTTTATTACTTGACATTAATATCGTTGGATTATTTTATTAATGAATTGACAATTTTAATTAGACTAACCGAATTGAATTTCTACTTTTATTTTAGCCATATCTTAGCAAGTAAGACGAATTTTTTGCATGTCAACATGTTGTGACTAAAGTTGTATGAACCTTTTTATACTAAAATAAGACCGCAAATGTACCTACCAACTTTTATGCAAATAAATAAATAAATAAATAAATAGTCACAGTTATGAAAGACGCCTGCATAAAAAATGGCTAACATTTGAATGTTAAGAAAACCAAGATTATGGTTTTTGAACGGGAAGAAACCAGAACAAAAGCAAGGATTGTGGTTGGCAACGATGTGCTGGAGCAAGTGAATGAGTTTGTATATCTTGGATGCGCCTTTAGTAAGGATGGGAAATACATCGCTGACATAGACAGAAGAGTGAGTGCAGGGAATAGGGTGAATGGTGCGATGGGGAAGTTACTTGGGAGCCGGCACTTAAGCCAAAAGGCGCAACTGGCCATACATAACGGAGTGCTTGTCCCAACGCTGTTATATGGCAGCGAGAGCTGGGTATATAAGAAGGAGAATAAAAGTAGGATAAATGCGGTGGAAATGCGAGCTCTGCGAAAGATGTGCTGAGTGAAGCTGACCGACCGTATTCGCAACAGCGTAGTAAGAAAGCGAGTAGGTATGAATGATAATATCGGTGTAAAGATGAGAAAGGGTATGCTCCGTTGGTTTGGGCATATAGAAAGAATGTCCGAAGAAAGAATGCCAAACTGGTATATAATGCGAAAGTGCAAGGATGTAGGTACCGGGGAAGACCTAGACTATCTTACCATGACCAAATAGACCGGGTCTTATCTGAAGGACAAGTCAGGAGTCTCCGTAACCGGCGAACGTGTATGAGACGAACTATGAGAGTGGAGGAAGCCAGAGAGGTATGTAAGGAAAGAAAGAAGCCTGTTGGAACTCTGTACTCTCTACCTACCCCGTAAGTGATCTGGCGTGATGATATAGAATAGAAAAAAAATAGAATAGTAAAATGTATATTTCTATCCATAATTTTCCTATACCGGAAAAGAAACAAAAATCGCGCACTCAATATACCAAAGTACAGCCATTGATAAAATGAAGGTACGCTTTTTAGGACTCTGACACTGTAATATCTATATTTAATAACGCAGACATTATATTACTATTACAAAGTACTATAGTGTATACATACTCTTGACTGTATCTACAAGATGTGAATTATGATAAGAAGTATATAGTCATGGGGGAGGGATACTGATGGCTCAATTTCCGGGATGTGACCGACCTGACGACGCTCATTGAATCCGGTTCGTAACAAACGATCGCACAAATCGCCGGCTAGATAGCGGAAGGGATAAATGGGCCCCAATAGCGTTTAACTGTTAAGACTTTGGCACATATCTGACGGGGCGGGACGCAACGCGACGCACTACGGGTCGTGGGTAGTTACACGGTACTGAACTATATAGAGGTATATAGCATCGGTACCGAAACTGTGGGTTACTGCGAGGATAAAATTTTGTTTATTTTGTGGGTATAATAAAGCTTGTAATATAATTAAAATAACTCATTAATATATTGTAAAGTAAAAGAAGGGGGTGTAAAATCAGTTTCGTGTAGCTCTAGCAATCCTTCATTGCCCAGGTGATAGGTTTGCAGGATGGATCTACAGGTCTCACTATGGACCCTTCTTTTTGCTTTGGTTGGTGATTGCTTTGAACTCGAGGAACGCGTTTTTTGTGTGTTGCAGCGGCTCCGTCGCCTCGCTGAGCTCCGGCGGATCGACAAGCCCCATCTGGGCTCTTGTTCGAGCCTTTTCCGGCTGCTTATGACTTTTGGGAGGGGGCTCCCTCAAGAACACTTCGGCGGCGACTGCCACCCCCTCCGCCCGTTGGTTCCCCCTGATTTTTTTCCCCAGCACACTTGGTATGCCGAGGACCGCCTTCCCGAGCGCTGTTGTGAAAGACGCGAGTTTTTTGGCACCTGTAGTGTCCTTTGGCTTCTGCTTCGCTGTGCTCTCCTCGAGAGCTGCCCTCATTTGTAGGCGTTCAGACCCGCTGAGCCCGTCTTGAGTCGCTGTGGGGAGTCCCCAGATGTCAGTTGGGGTTTTTGTGATGAGGTTTTCTGGCTGTCATGGCCGTAGGAAGTCGAGGTTTTGTCCTCTATCCTCATAGGCCACTACCTCGTGGTGTTTTGAGGCTTCTACTATCCCGATGTGGTCGGCGGCCTCACCTTCCTCAAATTCCACCACCATAGCATCTACGCTTACTTTTGTTGGCTTGCCACCCTTCCCCGCTAGGCTGATCAGAAAACTGCATGCTTGGGCGAATTGGGAGGTGTTTTCGCCCGCTTGGAATAGTTCCACGGTCTTGTTCTTGGTTTGCACTATTCTGCACGCTGTGTTTCCGATCCCCGCGTTCTGCAGCTCGTTGAACTTCTTACGCTTCATTGTGTTCTTAAACGAGCTGCCATGAAGAAGGGAGGCAAGCCCGGGCGAGATTGTTACCCGTTTGGGGCCGCTTGCGTTGCAGTAGCCGATACCAATGCGCTCGGAATTATTGTCCATAAACAGGGCGACTGATTTTATTTGAATACCCGGCTTCCCACGTTCGCTTCTCCCAAGAAAATGTATGCTTTTGGGAATGGCGACTGCCAGAGGTGACGTAGGGTTTTGTGTTGGTGTGTAAGTGTTGTTGGTGGCTGTGTTTGTATCTCTTGGGGAAGTTTTTGATGCCAGAGTGCTGTTCCTTCTGAGGCAGATGCGGATAACCTTATCTGCAAACTTCAGGAAGTGCGGTCTCGCATCGTCGTCTGCCATGATGGCCGCCAGTTTGGTCCTGCTGAGGTTTTCGTTTAACCTCTGTTGCAGGTCCAATCTCTCAGCCGCAAAGCGCGGGCAATCCAGGATTACGTGCCACACAGACTCACTGATGTTGGGGTCGCACTCACACCCGGGGCTGTCTTTTAGCCTGAATCGGTGCAAGTATTCCGCTATTCCTCCATGTCCTGTCAAGATTTGCACTTGGTTGGCTGTCAACCTTGTTTTCCTTACGATGGAGTAAGCTCGCTCAACATCGGGGAGGAAGGTCTTTGTGACCAGCCCTGTGCTTGAAGAGTCATACCTGGCCTGCCATTTACGGACCGACTCTTCCCTGATGGTTTTCTTGACATATGACAGGGGTATATTGTTGTAGTCTGTGTGGGTGGCAGATTCCTGGGCCGCCGATTTCGCCAGATGGTCGGCGCGCTCATTACCGGCGGTCCCCACGTGCGCTTTGAGCCAAAAGAGGCGGACTTCCCCCCCGGCTGCTCTGATCTCATTTATGCTCCCCTTTATGGTTTTGGCTAGAGGGTGCGTTGTTTTTGGATTGGCCAGCAGGTCGAGTGAAGATCTCGAGTCGCTCATTACGTTTGCTTTTTTTACCCCGCTGGCTTTTATCATTTGCACCGCTCTATGGAGGGCATAAAGTTCCGACTGGAATACAGTGCAGTGGGGGTCCAGACTGAAGGTTGAGGACCCGGTCTCCCTTCCCCCTTCCCACCACGTTACTGCAGCTCCCACTCTGCCGAGTATTTTACTGCCGTCGGTATAGATGTGTGGCCCGACTATGTTGTGGCTTTCCAGGGTTTGAGAGTCCGTGCTCTCCAGGAGCCCATACTCTGTTGTTGTGAGTTTGGAGGGGTGAGGCTGTTCTCTGAAGCTCACCCTGTGCTCCAGTTCCCTTCCTGGTGGTATATAGTCTTTTCTGATCCCTCTTTTGGCTGTGTAAAGAGCTGCCGCCTCCTGTACCCTTAGATCCAGGGGTAGCAGCCCTGACAGAGCTAATGCCGATGTAAGAGACACTGTGCAATACGCCTTGCAGATCTTTTGAGCAAAGCCCCTCTGGATTGCTTGCAGACGGTTTTGGATCATCTGCAGTTCCGTAGATTGGGACCACACGCTCGCAGCGTACAGCACAATTGGCTCTATTACCGCGACGTAGATTGTTCTAGTTATCTCACCGTTTAGACCCCACGTCACCTTCGCCGCACGCGCAAGCTGTTTGTATATATCCGCAGCTTTCTTACTAATTGCGGCTACGTGTGGTTTGAAGGTGAGTCTTTTGTCTATGGTGATTCCTAGGAGCTTTATTTCGTCAACCAGTTGTATTTTTGTTCCCGACATGTAGATTGCCGGAGTGGTGTATTTCAGCTTCCTTGTTAGCAGCATTGCATTTGTTTTGTGTGCGACGAAGCTGAGTTTGTTTTGTCTACCCCACTCCACCACCCCTGCCAGGACTGTGTTGATGTTCGGCTTCATGTCGGGTGTTGTTTTTCCTGAGAAGCCTAGAACCACGTCGTCCGCGAACGCTTGACAGTGGACGTCCTGACCAGATAGTTTTTGCAACAGGGTATCAAGGATTATGTTCCAGAAGGTCGGTCCTCCTATGGATCCTTGGACACAACCTTTTGTGGTTACCCTTTCACACGTTGCTCTGGCATAATTGACCTTGATCTTTCGGTCTTGGAGGTAGGACGCTACCATTGCGTACAGGTTTTTCGGACACTTCCTTAATGTTAGCTGATGTTTTAAAGCTGGCCACCACGCGTTGTCGAAGGCACCCTCTATGTCCAGCGAAACTATGACTACTAACTTCTTCTTGTCGATTTCCGACCTCACATGTTTCACTAGGTCATAGAGAGCGTCCTCTGTGCCACGCTGTGGCATGAAGCCGTATTGGTTTACACTCAGTGTTGGGAGAATATGCCACTGAATGCGGCTTATCATGAGTTTCTCAACGATTTTCCCGAGAACTGACAGCAGGCCGATTGGTCTGTAAGACTTTGGTTGGGTGTAGTCTTCCTTGCCTGGCTTCCGGAGTATGACAACGTGTGCTGTCTTCCATTGCGTCGGAAAGTGCGCCAGCGACATGCACTTATTGGCTATCGCTAAGAACACTCCCCTGTCGCTTTGGATCGCCTTCGTGCATATGTCGGCGGTTAAACCATCCGCCCCGGGGGCCTTTTTTGGATTTAGTGCTTTGAGTACTCCTTCCAGTTCGGCCCCCGTGAATGGAGGGTCATCTTTTGACAGGCTACTTGACTCCGCCGCTTCGTTATTGTCAGTCACTTCTCGGATTTGAGTATGGTAAGGTGTGTCTGTCGTCGCAGAGTCACTTGGATAGAAGGTGGTTGCTAGGAGGTGCGCCGATTTCTCCGGGCACAAGGTGTTCCCTTCTGTATCTCTCAAGAGCACATCCTCCTGCCTCCTAGCTGTTTTCCTTATGACTCTGTATACACCGTCCCATAGGCTCTCTCTATCTTGCGTTGAGCAGAACTCCTTCCAACTCCTGGTTTGGGCTTCGTAGGCTGCTTCCACGTACCTCTCTTTGGCCTCTCTGTATATCTTGGCGACGTACTCGAGTCGGATGGGTGCAGCGTTTTTATCCTCCTTTTTTTACGCAGTGCGTCTTTTTTGGGGTTCTCGAGGGTATGTGTCCACCACGGTGGTTTGGCGTCTACCTTCCACTGACCTACTCTGGGAATGGCTACTTTACAGGAATCCTGTATTTTCGCCGTGTAGGTTGTTACCACTGTCTCCAGGCCCTCCGATGTTGACACTTGCTCGATGACGTCGGGTGTTAGGTTGGCTTCCGCCAGTGACGTCTCGAGACCGGTTGAGAATTCCTGCCAGTTCGCCTTCTTTGTATTGTATCTGCGCGTGGAAGTAGGGGCCGGACTTCCCAGTCTTCCCTCCAGGCGCAGAGTGAAGGTTATGGCGTTGTGGTCTGATGTTGTTAGACCTCTCTCTACGCGCCAGTCGTCTACTTTTGGTGTAATGGTGTAATGGTTAGCACTCTGGACTTTGAATCCAGCGATCCGAGTTCAAATCTCGGTGGAACCTGATACTGTTTTGTGCGATTTGAGTGTTTATAGACTACAAAGATTTTTATTTATTTATAAAGGTACTTCATAAAAATCAGAAATTACACGTCCAATAGTGAAATAAGTCAATAAACATTCTCAACAAATCGGTATTACTCTATAGTGAAAATAGTCCAAATTATATCAGCAAATTTCAGGTGATCTGATCATCCAATGGTTCCTATTTGCTTTGTGCATCCAATCGAGTTTTCACTTCACGTCACCAAAAACACCGGCACCTTTTAACTAAAATTAAATATTTGTTTTGCAAAGGTTTCTTCCCCTCACGTATCCGTTATTTAGGCCTACATCACTCAGTACTAAAAACACAGTAGACCTTTATACTTTTAATAGGTGTCTAAACTAACGAAGCGAAATAGAGTACAGATGTTTAGAACACGGCCCTAACCGCTTAATTAAAAAATACAATAGTTGATTCGCCCCATTGGGCAAAACAGCCCATTTAAAACGAAAACTTGGATGATTCGTACCATGGGACGCAACAGACAATTCATAAAGAACACTTGGACGATTCGTCCCACGGAGCGAAACAGCTCATTTAAAAACACTTGGACGATTCGTCCCAAGGAATAAAACAGCTTATTTAAAAATAATACTTGGACGACTCGCCCCATGGGGCGAAACACCGAAGTACCCACCATGACGACGATACGAATGACGAATGGGTCATTCGTGTCTATCGTAATATTATCATTGTCGTTATTATGACTGCCGTAAAAGGTATTATATATTTGCCGTTATTGTGTTCCGACGATTACATTTGAGTCTGTCTTTATTACCTCAAGGTAACGTCTCGCGAGCTCTCATCTCGTAAACAGCTTTATGTCTGTTATAAAGAATTTTTGTATTTCTAGGTTACCGCGCGCGGATGACATTTGAACTCAATCTTTGAAGATTTCTTTTTCATCATCTAGCGTCTTAATAATTTAAATATATAGTTTTTATTGGCTAAATTTTTTTATGAACAGATTAACAATACTAAAATATAAAGAATAAAATTTTATTCATGTGTATTTAAAATTCTTAAATTAATATAAATTTAATGTGCTTATGACGTTTTTGCTTAGTTATGTCCATTTATTTTTAACTCATAGATAAAGTTTTAAAAAATTGTAAAAACAAACTCGAACGATTCTAGAGCGCGCAAGTTCTTTTGTCGCATAATTTTAAAATAATGTGTATTTATGTATTTACCAAGTTATATTGTATATTGTAGAAGCCTGTACGTATTATAGAAATCGTAATAAGACACTTTAGTCATGTTCACAAATCCAAGGACAAAATGACGTTGGGTTGTCACGATTTGACACTTTTTAATAGTCATGCACTATTTATTTATTTACCGCCGCGTGGTTCCCGGCTTATGATAGGACCAACCCATCTCATCCCATTGGGTGTCGTACAAGGTGACTAAGGGAAAACTAGGAAATGCGCAGCAGCGTTCTCCTAGATACTTCCACGACCACTGAACTGCGCTCGCCAACCCGCCTGCCAAGCGTGGCGAGTAAGGCAAATCTCCCTATCAACATGGAAAAAAGTACAAAACCAGGCCCCTAGTCCCCGGCGGTCCTGTTCGTCCCGGCCACGGTAGCAGCCATGGTAACGATAGGACAAGGGGTGCGAAGAATCTCCAGCAGAGATTCGGCTACCATCAACAACGACGAAAATTGGCCCTGGTGACATACAACGCACGCACGTTGAGGACAGATGAGAAGCTAGTTGGGCTGAAAGAAGAGATATACAAGTTGCACTGGAGTATAGTTGGTTTATCGGAGGTCCAAAGAGAGGGCGAGGACACGATAACCTTAAAATCCGGCAACTTGTTTTTCTACCTATGTTCAGCAGTGGACAAGTATAGGCTGAGATGATGATGATGAAGTCACTCATAAACAACGTTGTCCATCACTAGTGTGTCGAGCAGGGTAGCGTACCTGATACTCAGAACATCCAAAAGATATTCGCTGAAGGTCATATAGGTCTACGCACCAACCTCGGCATACTTAGATAATGAGGTCGAAGTTATGTATGAGGACATTAGTAGAGCCATACATACTGCCAAAGCACACTTTACAGTAGATATGGGTGACTTTAATGCGCGGTTGGGCAAACGGGGCAATGATGAGTTGAGGGTGGGGCAATTTGGATACTGGCCACTCTGAGTGGGCGTTGCCTGTCAGTCTCCCGTTAAAAAAACCGCCAAGAAGGGAGCACCCGGCAATGATAGTGTAGGAAGGGAAATAGAGCGTAAGCATTCCTCAGTTCACGCGGAAGTAAGCAGTGTGTAAATTAGGTATTGTGTTTTATTATTCCGATTCTCTCATCCTATTAGCCGCCCGCGGCATATTCTCACCGGCTCCCCTCCCGATGACCTTACATCTCTTCTTTCGGATACAGATACCGCACACAGAATCAGACACAGACCTCGCCGGCGAGGTCGAAGAATCCCTTGTTCGCTGGCCGGTGCACAGCACCACGGCGAGACACCTAATATATGCCCTCCATCATAGCGACTACCCAAGCCCAGGCCGTTCCTCCTTGAAGCACCCTTGAGCCAGCTGTCTCCTTGCTCTTCTCAAGCTTTATTACAGGAGCTTAGCTCATGTTATCTCTTTTGTTTAAAATTCTACAGTTCTCCGATCTCTTATCGTAGACGCTTTTAATGAAATAAATAAAAGCACATTACTTCCTTTGATCAAAGCGATACGTTTTCCAATTCCATATCGAAAACACTTCATACGGTGTTTAATTAATGAAATAAAAATCCCATTAATATCTTAATGGAGAGTACAGGGCCAGGGCCCTTATTCAAGTTATTCGTTAAGACCTTACGCTGTGCGTTACGATAACTTCGTGTAATCGTGTGAGAGCGTTCTGTATGCCACTGGCGCACACTGGATCGAAACAGAAAACAGGGACATTAAATTTTTTGTTTGATATCGCGTTTGTTGAATGCCAATGCCGATAGAACTTTTAAATCCAATGAAAAATGCTTGAGCACATTTTTTCCTAAAACTGATACTTTGGTGGGAAAACAACAATTATGATTTTTTTTTTGTATGGGAAGCAAGTGATTTTGCTCAATATTTTCCAAGTCTTGACCGATCCGACTCTGGAACTGCCATAGATGTAATCCTTGGGTGCTCTTCTTTAGTCCTGCACGTCCATTACCGCATGAAATGACGCGAAAGCAATGACATATATTGAATAATATAGTATTCAATATATGGCTTATAAGCCATATTCGCTATGAATACAATAAAATGTGGACAAAACATAAAAATAAGTGTATATTAATTGCACCATGACGATATTTTTTCGTTGCTAATACTTAAAATAAATTTGTTCGGGCGTTGAATTGGCATGTTATCGACTAAATAATTAGTCAAGCAAATTGTGGTAGCTTTTATTATTCAATTACTGCAGGTTTAAGTCATTACCTAAATACCAATTTTATCTAAAATAATGGAAATAATAGGTTATTACAATTTCAACAAATTTCTTTAAATCATTAGCAGCGTCAACATGTCGTCATTGTGTAAATATACACTTTTTTGATATTTTGTCCACATTTTATTAAGTTTTCATAGCGAATATCGCCTTTGTATTATTCAACATTTTCCATTTTTTTTCGATCTATTTTGCGCGCGGGGGTGCAAGTTTATGCACGCATCGATGGTGTAGAACTGAAGAAGAGAACTCAAGGGTTACATCTATGGTTACAGAGCCGGATCAGTCAAGACTTGGAAAATATTGAGCATAATCTCTTGCGTTCCATACAAAAAATCATATATTGTTGTTTTCCCGCCAAACTATCAGGTTAAGGAAAACAATCCTCAGGCTTTTCCTTATTAAATTTAAAGGTTATATCAATTGGCATTATAAAAAAACGCGCTATTAGACACAACAAACAACAACAAAATTATGTTCCACTTTTCTGTTATGTTCCAGTTTGTGGCGTACACAAAAGATAATTTCACGAGGTTATCGTGACGCGTTACGACACCTTCCTGAAATGATCATTTTGTAAACATAATTTTATCAATTATTTACAAATTTTTATAATCTGTGGTTATTTTGCATGAGAAACTATTGAGTATCTCGCAGCACTGGCGTGCCTAAAAAGTTGACTGCTCTGGAGTGACGACTGCATTATGGCGGGATTTGAATAATAGCATGATTATTATTATTAATGTTTAACATTGCAATGAGTAACTGGAATGTTATTATGAAAGAATATAGCTACGTTACGTTACACTTCTGAACTAGTCTTACTTTAATTTATCAATTTAATGGTACTCCAGAGGCATACAGAATACCATTACAATATCATTCCACAAAGTTATCTTAACTCACCGCGTTTGGTCGTAGCGAAATAGGGACCAGATAATGTAATAACATATCAGTTCGTGTAATGTCTGAAGTGTATTAATCACGCCATATTGATGACTCGTGTCACCGACGCCGCCATATGCAATTAATTAATATACTTCATTGCTATCGGCCACACCTGGCTGGAGACATTTAATAACACCGTCACGCCTATATTCCCCAAGCGGGGAGCCAGAGGTGTACTGTGTATACCGATTTCTCGCCGACATTAAATAATTATATATATATATATATATATATATATATATATATATATATATATATATATACTATTTGGAGAAGGGCAAGCGGAATCATGGCGGTCCCCTCCTCCGGTACAAGGATGTCCAAAAGCGACATATGAAGAGATGCAACATAGAGCCCTCTCGTTGGGAACGTTTGGCAGCACAGCGGCCAGAATGGCGCAGGATGGTGAACAGCCAAGTACACGAGTTCGAGGCTCAGCGTAAAGCTGACCTTGACGCCAAACGCAATCAGTTAAAGGCCCGCCCACCTGCTGCCATATCATACAACTATGAGAACGGCGTACTCACGTGCCCTCAGTGTGCACGGAGTTTCGCCGCGAAGATAGGCTACATAAGCCATCTTCGAGCGCATCAGCGGCATTACTCCGACTAGGGGTCAAAGTGGTCGCCATGGCCGAAATCGGTCGGATCAATCAATCAATCAATCCACAGCTGGGCAATTGTCTTCTCTCACAATCGAGGTGAGAGAGATTAGGTCAAACTCCACCACGCGGACCCAGTGCGGATTAGTGGAAGCAGGTTTGTGGCCACCTGCTGTTGGAACTTATCAAGCCGCCTATAAGGCCTCCGAATTGACTTAACGACTACCACATTGCGTAGTAACCGAGGCCAACGGGATAAAGTGCCTGTCGAAGCACGGAGACGCTCAAATATAAAAATTCCAAAAACGGTCACCCATCTCAGGCCGACCGAGTCGACCGCTGCTTAACCTTGTTGATCGGTAAGAACACCGCGGTCACACAGCGCTAAGAGCGCTTCTACATTAATATACGTAGGTGTAAATATATCAGCCTGTTCTATCCCATTGCTGGGAAAACCCTTTCACAAATTGAGGTCAGAGAGAATAGGTCATACTCCACGACGTGGACCCAGTGTGGCGCGGAGGAAGATGTATATTGGTCCCAAAGTGTTAAATGGTGAAAATTAAAATAAACACCATTTGATTGACTGCCTCGTTGGTCTAGTAGCGAATGATGTGCTTTGCCACCACGAGGTCCTAGGTTAAATTCTAGGTCGGACATATTTCGTTTTTCTACCAAAACCATTCCCAGTATGAGCCTGGAGTCTGTAATTGTGCCCTGTATATGGCTCGGTATACGGTATAGGCTCGCCCCACATTACACGGGACCTAACATCGTCGGCAAAAAGTGGGTGTCATCACTACATCTGTGCAACCCCCGTTTGGGGAATAAAGGCTTGTGGGTGTATATTTTTTACATAAATATAGCCTATACTACCACACTGCAAGCAGTGATAAGTAGAGATAGCCACTAGGCTATCTCTACTTCTCTCTACCCGAGACCTTGCAGTCCAACGGTATAACCACTAGGTTATACCGTTGGACTGCAAGGTCTCGGGTTCAAACCCAGGCACGCACCGATGTCGTGAAGGAAAACATCATGAGGAAACCTGCATGCCTAAGAGTTTCTCGAAGGTGTGTGAAGTTCGCCAACCCGCACTAGGCCAGTGTGGTGGACTATGGCCTAAACCCTCTCAGATAGAGAGGAGGCCCGTGCCCAACGGTGGGACAGTTTCTTAACAGGGCTAATATTATTACCACACTGCTTCTGACAAATCGAGGTGAGAGAGATTAGGTCATACTCCACCACGTGGACCCAGTGCGGCGCAGTGGAAGATATATTTTGGTCCCAAAGTGGTAGTAACTATCATCCATACATTCCCTAAGCAGTGTTGGCAGAGGTGTACTGTATACACCGACAGTTTACCTGTTCCTTCGCGGAGTATGACCTGTTCTTAAAAAAAAAAAATTTATTGTATGTATTCCCCAAGCGGGGATGGCAGAGGTGTACTGAGTACACCCACTTTTCGCCAACGATGTTAGGTCCCATGTAATAGGAGGCGAGCCTATTCCACATACCGGCCACAATTCAAGACTCCGGACTCATACTGGGATTTTGTTGTTAGAAAAACTACATTAGTCCGATCGAGGAATTGCACCCAGGACCTTTTAATCACAAAACGATGCATTATGCCACTAGACCAACGATGCAACCTATTCTTTCTTGCCTAGATTTATGAAAGAAGAAGTTTTTCCATCATTATATACATCGTTGAAACTTACCATGTACATGCCTGCTATCTATTCGAGAAAAACGGGGACTTTTCCTATTCAAAGAGGTTAATTTAATATATGAACATTTTCCAGCAACAAAATATTACTGGCCACATAAACTTGAAAATCACACGGATCATTATCATACCGCACACAGGATCAGACACCAACCTCGCCGGCGAAGTCAAAGAATCCGTTGCCCGCCGGCCGGTGCAGAGTACCACGGCGAGAATGCCCAAGCCGAGGTCGTTCTTCCTTGACACGCCCTTGAGCTAGTTGCCCGCTTGCCCTTCTGGCTCGAGCGTAGTGGTTGCGCTCGCCCTCTTGCCCAGTGAAGCTGTAAAGGCCCCGCGGCCAACAGCGTAAATCATTCACACACTGTACGAGGTTTTACCTATGATCTTCACTAGATCATCGGTCTATCTTGAGGGGAGCTGCCTTACATCTTATTCTAACGCTATGCTACTGCTCCCATTTTCCGCATAGAGCATTGATCAGTACCACTGTAGCGTCAACGACTGTTTAGGTCCTCCCTTTGTTCTTCAAGCATGCTCTGTGTTCTCTTATGTTTGTGAAAATTCCCCACATCAAATTTTCTTTTCCTCGAAGTGAAATAAAGGTCATAAAAATATTTAAAAAACAATTTTTATATAAGGTTTTTTTACTGATAGAGTACTATTTATGGTACGCCAGCGTAATAACAGAGAAGAAGTACAACATAATTTATGACAGTAGGTACAATTGGCGGTGTTATTGGTAAAAGCAATCTCTTCCAGACAACCAGTACGGAAAAAAGGCAGAAGTGGTTCCTCCTCTTAAGTGAAAAAAATTATGCATAAAATCTATGAGTGTTATTTTATTTTGTTAAGATGAAATCGAAACTTGTACGCTATATTTTTATATTTTACATATTTACCATTAATTTTATTTCCGAAATTATTTAATCCTTATAATTGAAAAAAAGATTTCTAACCCAGCAACACTGAGTGGGTGTGGCCTGTCGGTCCATTGAATCATTTTCTAAAAAATGCTAACGACGGGAGTGCGAGGCAGTCATAGTGTGGGAAGGGAAGTAGAGCGAAAGTGGTGCGTTTATACGACTTACCTTCCCTCACTTCATGCGGAAGTGAGGTATTACATTAGTTCATGGTTCCTTATCTATCTTTCTATCTATATCATCACGCCAGATCACTTGCAGAGAGTACAGATTTCCAACAGGTTATTTCCTTACAGACCTCTTTGGGTTCTTCCACTCTCCTAGTTCGTCCCATACACGCTCGCCAATTACGGATACTCTTGACGCTTTCTATTCCAAAACCTTTTCGCCCATACACGGATAATAAATTATAAATAAGTTTTCTGTGTAAAACCGCCAAAAATGTACCACAAACATTTTCCGACCGCGGAACGTAATCCTCATACAGTATGCACTAACACAACTGTTACTGGGCTCATCATCATCATCATCATCTCAGCCTATACTTGTCCACTGCTGAACATAGGCCTCCCCAATCGCCCTCCAGCGCAACCGGTCCGATGCCACCTGCATCCAACGACTTCCCGCGATTTTCACAAGATCGTCGGTCCATCTGGCAGGCGGTCGTCCCACACTGCGCTTGCCAATACGTGGTCTCCACTCTAGAATCTTTCTGCCCCAACGCCCGTCCGATCTACGCGCTATGTGGCCCGCCCATTGCCACTTCAGCTTGCTAATCTTAACGGCTATGTCGGTGACCTTGGTTCTTCTACGAATCTCCTCATTCCTGATTCGATCGCGTAGAGAAACGCCGAGCATAGCTCTCTTAATAAATTGGGGGTGTTTGCCATACTCGCCACGCTTGGCAGGCGGGTTGGCGAGCGCAGTTTTTGATGGTAGAAGTGTTAAGGGAACGCTGCTGCCCATTCCCTAGTTTTCCCTTAGTCGCCTTGTACGACACCCGATGGGATGAGATGGGTTGGTCCTATTCTAAGCCGGGAACCACGCGGCAACCGGGAACCACGCGGCAACCGGGAACCACGCGGCACGCGGCTGGGCTTACTCTGCATAATTGATCATGTTTAATTTTTCATACAATCTGCTTGTTAGTACCACGACACTATACACAGTGGGTACGACAAACCTAAAATCCCATTTCAGGTCTACCGCATCGCTCATATTTCCACCCGCATCACTAATAATATTAAATGACACATCACTAGCAGTAGAAAAAACACGGATCCCAATTGATATTTCATCCGGTTAAAAATATTTGATCTTTCTTTTTCTTAAAATGACATCCAAAATTTTTTGTGTCCATATTTTTCAGCCAATATTTACTTATTGATATACAACTATCTACAGTAGATCTAAATTAAAAAGGTATCTGCCTTTCAAACCTGAAATTCATTAATAAAAATCAAATTTTCTTATCAGAAAAATGGATCTAATGAAAATCTATCTATATCATCACGCCAGCTTCCTCGCGGGGTAGGCAGGGAGTACAGAGTTCCAACAGGTTCTTTCCTTACATACTTCTCTGGCTTCCTCCACTCTCATAGTTCGTCTCATACACACTCGCCGGTTACGGAGACTCTTGACTTGCCCTTCAGCTAAGACACGGTCTATTTGGTCATGGTAAGATAGTCTAGGTCTTCCCCGGCACCTACATTCTTCCACTTTCGCATTGTATATCTGTTTTGTCATTCTTTCTTCTGGCATTCTTTCTATATGCCCGAACCAACGGAGCATACCCTTTCTCATCTTTACACCGATACTATCTTTCATACCTACTCGCTTTCTTACTACGCTGTTGCGAATACGGTCGGTCAGCGTGACTCCGCACATCTTCCGCAGAGATCGCATTTCGGAACATTAACCTACCCATATAGGTTTTGTTTAATACTACTTTTTGATCCCGCCTGATCAAAAAGTAGTGAGAACGACATACTCTTTGGTAAAAAAAAAAACTGGTAGCTCAGATACATATTTGTAATATTAATAAAAAAAAAATCTTCGATTCATTTTTGTTTTTTTCTGAATGTAGTCATTTGTTGGCTTCGTGTCGGAACGTGTTCTCGAAAATGGAGAAAAACGAAGTGCGAGCCGTTATTAAATACCTCTGTTTAAAAAATTTACCGACGCAAGAGATTCATTGCGATTTGAAGGCAACATTAGGAGAGTCTGCTCCGCCGTATTCCACTGTCGAAAGGTGGGCTACACAATTTCGAGTAGGGAGAACGAGCACGGAAGACGAACATCGTTGCGGCCGTCCATCGACGTCAGTCACCCAAGAAAATGTTGCGAAAGTCGAGAAAATTGTATTGAGCGATCGAAGAGTTACCATCCGATACTTAATTCAAGAAACGGGCATTTCATATGGAAGTATTCAATCCATATTGAAACAATCTTTGAATATGAGAAAAGTCTCCGCAAGATGGGTGCCGAGAATGTTAACCGACAGTCAGAAACAAAATCGACTTGACATTTCGCAGATATTGTTAGACAAGTTTCAAGAAGATTCTGAAAACTTTTTGTCTCGTTTCGTAACAATGGACGAAACATGGGTCCATCATTTTGATCCCGAGACAAAACAGCAATCTTCGCAATGGAAACGGCCATCATCACCGACCCCGAAGAAGTTTCGTGTCGTGGCATCGGCTGGCAAGGTTATGGCCTCAATATTTTGGGACTGAGAAGGAATATTATTGATTGATTACCTGGAGCGTGGAATCACTATTACAGGCCAATATTATGCAGCTTTAATTCCCAAGTTGAGGAATGCCATCAAAGAGAAAAGAAGAGGTAAACTTCGAAAGGGCGTGCTGTTTCGTCACGACAACGCACCCGCGCACAGGTCGGCAGTTGCGATGGCTGCCATTCAGCAAGCTGGCTTCGAATTGGTTGACCACACCCCTTATTCACCAGATCTAGCGGCTAGCGATTTTTATCTGTTCCCCAAATTGAGAAAATACTTAAGGGGAAATAGGTACGAAGACGATAACGAGGTGATGGATGCCGTGGAGAGCTTTTTGCAGGACCAAGACAAAACTTTTTTGTGAAAGGGATTGAAGCCTTGGAAAAGCGCTGGACTCGGTGTGTAGAGAGACTTGGAAACTATGTAGATAAATAAATTATTAAGTGATCAATATTCTATCTCATTCTCACTACTTTTTGATCCCTCCTCGTACTAGACAACTAGAGCTCTATTAGAACTAGAAAAAATATGAAATGTATTTCTTTTCAAAATTATTAATTACCTTTCGATGGTCGTCCTTAGCTTTCTTAATCGAATTTACAAACACAGCTACAAATAACTAGATAACTTTTAGTAGCAAACGGTCTCCGGCTAATTCCCGGTATACAATATTTTATGATTTATTTCAACGCGTGCCAAGCGCGCCTTATTATTTATTTCTTAATAATAAGAATAGCCGGAAAGAGGAGCCGTAGAGGAGCCCAGAGGCGAGTTAGCGGCACCAGAATCAATAGAGGACATCACTACGGAAGAAGTTGAATGGGCGATAGAAAGTATGAAAAATGGAAAAGCTGCAGGAGTAGACATGATATTTGCCGAGATGATCAAATATGGTGGAACTTGCGTCCGGGACGCCTTCCGGGTCCTTGCAAACCTTTACTGGAGGACCGGTAGAGTCCCTATAGATTGGCGCCGCGCAGTCATAGTAACCTTGTATATTGGCAAGGGCTCACAATATGACTGCGCCAATTACAAAGCCATCAGTTCGGCAGCTAGGTGTACGGTAGAATTATTGAACGGAGAATGCGCGAGAAGTCCGATGGAGTGTTGTGCGAGGCACAAGGGGGTTTCAAGTCTGGACGAGGATGTTCGGATCAAGTTTTCGGATCGTACAGAAGCATTGGGTCTGAACGTTTTTTGCGGTTTTGTTGACCTGGAGAAAGCGTTTGACAGAGTTATGCGAAAGAGACTTTGGGACATTTTACCAGAGTATGGTATAGATGAAACTCTGGTGCGAGCCCTCCAGTCCATCTATGTGAACTGCAAGGCGTGCGTACGGTTGGGTGGTAACGTGTCACCTTGGTATGACGTTGAAACCGACGTCAAACAGGGTTGCGTGTTGTCCGCTAGACTGTTTATAGTATATATCTGCATAAAAGTCTTCAAAGACTTTTCCGCCTCCTATACAGCCTTTACACGAACGATATTTCTTGTTCGAGTAAGGTGCATCTAGCCCTATTCGCGGATGATATCGCTCCCTATGTCTCGCATAGGAATAAAGGTTTCATTACCAGAAACCTTCAGGCAGCCGCCAATATCCTAGAGGATTGGTTCAGGAAGTGGCGTATTGAGGTGAACCCGGACAAGAGGGCTGCGGTGTTCTTCTCCAGAGGTCTCCAAAGACTGAAAGCAATGATTGAAGGTGTACAAATGGGTGACCTAGTGGTGAACGTGGTTTTAATAGCGCCAACAGTCACTGATCTCAGTCACAGTTACGAAAGACAACTGCATAAACAATGGCGTCATTTGAATATAAATTAAACCAAGATGGTTTATGGTTTTTAAACTAGAAGAGACCAGAACGAATGCAAGAATTGTGGTTGGTAAGAATGTGCTGGAGCAAGCGAATGAGTTTGTTTATCTTGGATGCGCCCTCAGTAAGGATGGGAAATACACCGCTGACATAGCGAGAAGAGTGAGTGCAGGGAACAGAATAAATGGTGCGATGGGAAAGTTACTTGGGAGCCGGCACTTAAGGCGCAGCTGGCCATACATAACGGAGCGCTTGTGCCAACATTGTTATATGGTTGCGAGAGCTGGGTATGTAAGAAGGAGAATCAAAGTAGGATAAATGCGGTGGAAATGCGAGCTCTGCGAAAGATGTGCGAAGTGAAGCTAACCGTCCGTATTCGCAACAGCGTAGTAAGAAAGCGAGTAGGTATGAAAGATAGTACCGGTGTAAAGATGAGAAAACATGTAGAAAGTCAGAAGAAAGAATGAGAAAACAAATATACAATGCGAAAGTGGAAGAATATAGATACCGGGGAAGAACTAGATTATCTTGCCATGACCAAATAGACCGAGTCTTATCTGAAGGATAAGTCAAGAGTCTTCGTAACCGGCGAGCGTATATGAGATGAACTATGAGAGTGGAGGAAGCCAGAGAAGCATGTAAGGAAAGAACCTGTTGGAACTCTGTACTCTCTGCCTAGCCCGCAAGGGATCTGGCATGATGAGATAGATAAAGATATTGTTTAAATTAAAATTATTATATAGTAAATGTCAACAGCTAGATAGAATTACTATTATTGATTACTACAAAACTTAAGTAAGTAACACATCTATAATAGGCACTATGAGATACAGCGATATTTTGTATTGTTAAATATATTTAATTTTCGGCATAATGATGCAAATGATTTCATCGATAAAGCTTTCGCAGTTATATGGGTAAGTACTAATACTACACCTCTACGGGAAATCACAAGTATGGTCTATGTCATTAATGTCAAAAAAAATGTACAGGGGTGTAACTAGTAATGATGGATTTGTCCCCTTTCTTATCACTGACATGACATAAGTGTGAACAGTGCAAATATATACTCTTGTAAATACTCCCTCTATGCTTTTAGTACTTCTATGATTGTTTATATAGTGCGATTAGATTGCTGATACTGGAAAATTTTCATTTTTATCCGACTTAGGATTCGAAGCTAGGAATTAGTAATCGCTAAGCACATTGTTCACCACTGAACCAACGAGGCAGTCGTTCATGTTTATTAATGGCCGGCTTCAATATACAACTCAAGGATAGATTTGCTAACTATCAGTCGAATTTTGACAGATTGTCCATACACAATATGTCAAATTTCTGTCCCTAGTAGGCAAATCTGTCCTAGAGTTAAATATATGAAACCGGCTGTCAGAAAGTTTATAGTGAGACAAGGATGGCACATAAACTCGCTAGCGTCACGCTAATAGCAAACTTGTGACCCACAATTATTTGTTACAGTCTGGGTATTTGTGTATGTGAATTTTCATGTTTGTAAACGCACCCAGGACACAGGAATAAATCCTAATATGGACTACGTTTAGAATTAAATTGTTTGCTCTGTTCGTCTCTCAGTTAAAAAACCCTCTCATTAGAAGAGGAGGCCCGAGCCCAACGGCGGGACAGTTTCTTAATAGGGCTAATACTATATTATTATAATCTGTTCTTTAATCCGTCTGATGTTGGAATACTTCATTTCGGTGGAATTATTTACCAATTAAAGTATGTTTTGGTAATATAAGGTAATGTTTGTGGGTTTTCGGGAATTTACCTACTGTTGATATGTTTTATATGTACACCCCGCTTCGGGAAAATGGGGTTGACGGTGTGTTTACTTAGGTGCTTTTATTTCCTTTGAACGTCAAGAACTTTCGGGAAAATAGAAATACTTTGGGAATCTCGTCACATTTTAATTTTACAAAATCAACGTTTTAAGTAATAACGCTTTAACTAATACAACAATCAACGCGTTGCGAAAAATGTGCTTTGTGATCACGAGGTCTACGGGTTCCTAGGTCGGACAAATGTATATTTTTTCTATCAAAAAATCCCAATATGAGTCTGTAATATGGAATTGTGCCCGGTATATGGCAATAGGTCGCCCCCTATTACATGGGACCTAACATCGTCGGTGAAAAGTGAGTACTGCTCTGCCACCCCCACCAATAGAATATAGGCGTGGCAGTGTGTGTATCATTTCGTTTCAAAACAAAGATAAAGCTAAAATCAAATATGACAGAACATTTTATATCTAAAGTTTTCCTCGTATTGTGACTTTCAAGAACAGACATAAGGAAAATGACAAAACGTCACACGTGTCAGCCAGCACAATGTGAGCCATCTAAGTGTGAATCTCCGGCTTTGTCTTCACACACCTCTGTGATGAACACGGCTTCCGCCTGCAACCGGCTAATGAGAACCGTCTAAGTACAAACGAAAACTTTGCAGGTGTATCTACTTACCGTAGAACAGATAACGAACGTAGAAGTTTTGGTATCTGCAAGTTATAAGAACCGGCAGTAGTCATTAAAAATATACCTGCACTATTAAATTCTCCAAGTGGAAGTGGCATAAAAATATTTTAGTGGTTAGGTCATAACAGAGTGCTTGTCCTAACGCTGTTATATGGCAGCGAGAGCTGGGTATGTAAGAAGGAGAATGAAAGTAGGATCAATGCGGTCGAAATGCGAGCTCTGCGGAAGATGTGTGGAGTGAAGCGGACCGACCGTGTTCGCAACAGCGTAGTAAGAAAGCGAGCAGGTATGAAAGATAATATCGGTGTAAAGTTGAGAACGGGTATGCTCCGTTGGTTCGGGCATATATAAGAATGTCAGAAGAAAGAATGACAAAATAGATATCCATTGCGAAAGTGGATGGATGTAGGTACCAGGAAAGACATAGGCAATTTTACCACGCCCAAATAGACCGTGTCTTATCTGAAGGACAAGTCAAGTCCGTTACCGGCTAGTGTGTATGAGACGAACTATGAGAGTGGAGAAAGCCCGAGAGGTATGCAAGGAGTAATGTACCTGTTGGAACTCAGTACTCTCTGCCTACCCCGCGAGGGATCTGGTGTAAAAATATAGATAGATAGATGGGTCATAAGGCCAGGAGTATGGTCAATTGCCATAATATGGGGCAAAATTCTAGAATCCTGACTACTATTGAGAATGTTTCTGTAGAAAACGCCAATAACACTATAATCTGATATAAGATTCGAAACCTAAATGTTCGTGATTATTTATTTATTTAGAGACAAGTCAACAGTATACGTATACAACATTGTATGAAGTAGATATAACATAATAGTACGATATAGATCTTATATGTTTACCTGTAACAGGCATGTACAGCACTCCCAAATCAACAGAAACTCAGACAAAAGTTGTTGGATTATCGGCCACCTGGTAATTAATCAATCATTTTTCAAAGTATCTAAGTATCGAATTATGTGCACGACATATTAAAAATAAAGATAATAAAAGATATAAATGCATCGCGATGCCATTTCAAGGCTTCTTCATCTAATGTATTGTTAGGGAAAACGGCAATGACTGACCATGAGACCGACCAGCAAAAGTGAAATCTTGAGCTATAGAATCCATTTATATTAAAAAAATAAGATTAAACACCGTCACGCCTATATTCGCCAAGCGGGGGTGGCAGAGGTATACTGAGTACACCCACTTTTCGACGACGATATTAGGTCCCAAGTAATAGGGGGCGAGCCTATACCCATATACCGGGCACAATTCAAGACTCCGGACTTATACTGGGAATTTTTCGTTAGGAATACTACATTTGTCAGATTTAAGATTTGAACCCAGGACCTCTTTATCACAAAGCGATACGCTTTGTCACTAGACCAACGAGGCAGTCATTTCATATTATATTATTATATACTAAATCAATTATGTTATTTTATATTATTATTATTCCCGAGCCAAACTTGCACTCGACTGATTATTTTATACGATTTTATTCCTACTTAAAAAAATGAGTACTGTAAGATAGTTTTTTTTAAAATTAAAAATGTAGGGCCGATCTAAGATTTATTCCTGTGTCGTGGGTACGTTTACAAACATAAATACAAATGTGTGTGACTTTATTGGACACAGTAACAGGATCGACAAACACCCTACAAACTCACAGACCAACAAAATGATTATATTCCAGGCCTTTGTGCCGCAGGTGGCTTATTGATTGATTACCTGGAGCGTGGAATCACTATTACAGGCCAATATTATGCAGCTTTAATTCCCAAGTTGAGGAATGCCATCAAAGAGAAAAGAAGAGGTAAACTTCGAAAGGGCGTGCTGTTTCGTCACGACAACGCACCCACGCACAGGTCGGCAGTTGCGATGGCTGCCATTCAGCAAGCTGGCTTCGAATTGGTTGACCACACCCCTTATTCACCAGATCTGCCGGCTAGCGATTTTTATCTGTTCCCCAAATTGAGAAAATACTTAAGGGGAAATAGGTACGAAGACGATAACGAGGTGATGGATGCCGTGGAGAGCTTTTTGCAGGACCAAGACAAAACTTTTTTGTGAAAGGGATTGAAGCCTTGGAAAAGCGCTGGACTCGGTGTGTAGAGAGACTTGGAAACTATGTAGATAAATAAATTATTAAGTGATCAATATTCTATCTCATTCTCACTACTTTTTGATCCCTCCTCGTACTAGACAACTAGAGCTCTATTAGAACTAGAAAAAATATGAAATGTATTTCTTTTCAAAATTATTAATTACCTTTCGATGGTCGTCCTTAGCTTTCTTAATCGAATTTACAAACACAGCTACAAATAACTAGATAACTTTTAGTAGCAAACGGTCTCCGGCTAATTCCCGGTATACAATATTTTATGATTTATTTCAACGCGTGCCAAGCGCGCCTTATTATTTATTTCTTAATAATAAGAATAGCCGGAAAGAGGAGCCGTAGAGGAGCCCAGAGGCGAGTTAGCGGCACCAGAATCAATAGAGGACATCACTACGGAAGAAGTTGAATGGGCGATAGAAAGTATGAAAAATGGAAAAGCTGCAGGAGTAGACATGATATTTGCCGAGATGATCAAATATGGTGGAACTTGCGTCCGGGACGCCTTCCGGGTCCTTGCAAACCTTTACTGGAGGACCGGTAGAGTCCCTATAGATTGGCGCCGCGCAGTCATAGTAACCTTGTATATTGGCAAGGGCTCACAATATGACTGCGCCAATTACAAAGCCATCAGTTCGGCAGCTAGGTGTACGGTAGAATTATTGAACGGAGAATGCGCGAGAAGTCCGATGGAGTGTTGTGCGAGGCACAAGGGGGTTTCAAGTCTGGACGAGGATGTTCGGATCAAGTTTTCGGATCGTACAGAAGCATTGGGTCTGAACGTTTTTTGCGGTTTTGTTGACCTGGAGAAAGCGTTTGACAGAGTTATGCGAAAGAGACTTTGGGACATTTTACCAGAGTATGGTATAGATGAAACTCTGGTGCGAGCCCTCCAGTCCATCTATGTGAACTGCAAGGCGTGCGTACGGTTGGGTGGTAACGTGTCACCTTGGTATGACGTTGAAACCGACGTCAAACAGGGTTGCGTGTTGTCCGCTAGACTGTTTATAGTATATATCTGCATAAAAGTCTTCAAAGACTTTTCCGCCTCCTATACAGCCTTTACACGAACGATATTTCTTGTTCGAGTAAGGTGCATCTAGCCCTATTCGCGGATGATATCGCTCCCTATGTCTCGCATAGGAATAAAGGTTTCATTACCAGAAACCTTCAGGCAGCCGCCAATATCCTAGAGGATTGGTTCAGGAAGTGGCGTATTGAGGTGAACCCGGACAAGAGGGCTGCGGTGTTCTTCTCCAGAGGTCTCCAAAGACTGAAAGCAATGATTGAAGGTGTACAAATGGGTGACCTAGTGGTGAACGTGGTTTTAATAGCGCCAACAGTCACTGATCTCAGTCACAGTTACGAAAGACAACTGCATAAACAATGGCGTCATTTGAATATAAATTAAACCAAGATGGTTTATGGTTTTTAAACTAGAAGAGACCAGAACGAATGCAAGAATTGTGGTTGGTAAGAATGTGCTGGAGCAAGCGAATGAGTTTGTTTATCTTGGATGCGCCCTCAGTAAGGATGGGAAATACACCGCTGACATAGCGAGAAGAGTGAGTGCAGGGAACAGAATAAATGGTGCGATGGGAAAGTTACTTGGGAGCCGGCACTTAAGGCGCAGCTGGCCATACATAACGGAGCGCTTGTGCCAACATTGTTATATGGTTGCGAGAGCTGGGTATGTAAGAAGGAGAATCAAAGTAGGATAAATGCGGTGGAAATGCGAGCTCTGCGAAAGATGTGCGAAGTGAAGCTAACCGTCCGTATTCGCAACAGCGTAGTAAGAAAGCGAGTAGGTATGAAAGATAGTACCGGTGTAAAGATGAGAAAACATGTAGAAAGTCAGAAGAAAGAATGAGAAAACAAATATACAATGCGAAAGTGGAAGAATATAGATACCGGGGAAGAACTAGATTATCTTGCCATGACCAAATAGACCGAGTCTTATCTGAAGGATAAGTCAAGAGTCTTCGTAACCGGCGAGCGTATATGAGATGAACTATGAGAGTGGAGGAAGCCAGAGAAGCATGTAAGGAAAGAACCTGTTGGAACTCTGTACTCTCTGCCTAGCCCGCAAGGGATCTGGCATGATGAGATAGATAAAGATATTGTTTAAATTAAAATTATTATATAGTAAATGTCAACAGCTAGATAGAATTACTATTATTGATTACTACAAAACTTAAGTAAGTAACACATCTATAATAGGCACTATGAGATACAGCGATATTTTGTATTGTTAAATATATTTAATTTTCGGCATAATGATGCAAATGATTTCATCGATAAAGCTTTCGCAGTTATATGGGTAAGTACTAATACTACACCTCTACGGGAAATCACAAGTATGGTCTATGTCATTAATGTCAAAAAAAATGTACAGGGGTGTAACTAGTAATGATGGATTTGTCCCCTTTCTTATCACTGACATGACATAAGTGTGAACAGTGCAAATATATACTCTTGTAAATACTCCCTCTATGCTTTTAGTACTTCTATGATTGTTTATATAGTGCGATTAGATTGCTGATACTGGAAAATTTTCATTTTTATCCGACTTAGGATTCGAAGCTAGGAATTAGTAATCGCTAAGCACATTGTTCACCACTGAACCAACGAGGCAGTCGTTCATGTTTATTAATGGCCGGCTTCAATATACAACTCAAGGATAGATTTGCTAACTATCAGTCGAATTTTGACAGATTGTCCATACACAATATGTCAAATTTCTGTCCCTAGTAGGCAAATCTGTCCTAGAGTTAAATATATGAAACCGGCTGTCAGAAAGTTTATAGTGAGACAAGGATGGCACATAAACTCGCTAGCGTCACGCTAATAGCAAACTTGTGACCCACAATTATTTGTTACAGTCTGGGTATTTGTGTATGTGAATTTTCATGTTTGTAAACGCACCCAGGACACAGGAATAAATCCTAATATGGACTACGTTTAGAATTAAATTGTTTGCTCTGTTCGTCTCTCAGTTAAAAAACCCTCTCATTAGAAGAGGAGGCCCGAGCCCAACGGCGGGACAGTTTCTTAATAGGGCTAATACTATATTATTATAATCTGTTCTTTAATCCGTCTGATGTTGGAATACTTCATTTCGGTGGAATTATTTACCAATTAAAGTATGTTTTGGTAATATAAGGTAATGTTTGTGGGTTTTCGGGAATTTACCTACTGTTGATATGTTTTATATGTACACCCCGCTTCGGGAAAATGGGGTTGACGGTGTGTTTACTTAGGTGCTTTTATTTCCTTTGAACGTCAAGAACTTTCGGGAAAATAGAAATACTTTGGGAATCTCGTCACATTTTAATTTTACAAAATCAACGTTTTAAGTAATAACGCTTTAACTAATACAACAATCAACGCGTTGCGAAAAATGTGCTTTGTGATCACGAGGTCTACGGGTTCCTAGGTCGGACAAATGTATATTTTTTCTATCAAAAAATCCCAATATGAGTCTGTAATATGGAATTGTGCCCGGTATATGGCAATAGGTCGCCCCCTATTACATGGGACCTAACATCGTCGGTGAAAAGTGAGTACTGCTCTGCCACCCCCACCAATAGAATATAGGCGTGGCAGTGTGTGTATCATTTCGTTTCAAAACAAAGATAAAGCTAAAATCAAATATGACAGAACATTTTATATCTAAAGTTTTCCTCGTATTGTGACTTTCAAGAACAGACATAAGGAAAATGACAAAACGTCACACGTGTCAGCCAGCACAATGTGAGCCATCTAAGTGTGAATCTCCGGCTTTGTCTTCACACACCTCTGTGATGAACACGGCTTCCGCCTGCAACCGGCTAATGAGAACCGTCTAAGTACAAACGAAAACTTTGCAGGTGTATCTACTTACCGTAGAACAGATAACGAACGTAGAAGTTTTGGTATCTGCAAGTTATAAGAACCGGCAGTAGTCATTAAAAATATACCTGCACTATTAAATTCTCCAAGTGGAAGTGGCATAAAAATATTTTAGTGGTTAGGTCATAACAGAGTGCTTGTCCTAACGCTGTTATATGGCAGCGAGAGCTGGGTATGTAAGAAGGAGAATGAAAGTAGGATCAATGCGGTCGAAATGCGAGCTCTGCGGAAGATGTGTGGAGTGAAGCGGACCGACCGTGTTCGCAACAGCGTAGTAAGAAAGCGAGCAGGTATGAAAGATAATATCGGTGTAAAGTTGAGAACGGGTATGCTCCGTTGGTTCGGGCATATATAAGAATGTCAGAAGAAAGAATGACAAAATAGATATCCATTGCGAAAGTGGATGGATGTAGGTACCAGGAAAGACATAGGCAATTTTACCACGCCCAAATAGACCGTGTCTTATCTGAAGGACAAGTCAAGTCCGTTACCGGCTAGTGTGTATGAGACGAACTATGAGAGTGGAGAAAGCCCGAGAGGTATGCAAGGAGTAATGTACCTGTTGGAACTCAGTACTCTCTGCCTACCCCGCGAGGGATCTGGTGTAAAAATATAGATAGATAGATGGGTCATAAGGCCAGGAGTATGGTCAATTGCCATAATATGGGGCAAAATTCTAGAATCCTGACTACTATTGAGAATGTTTCTGTAGAAAACGCCAATAACACTATAATCTGATATAAGATTCGAAACCTAAATGTTCGTGATTATTTATTTATTCAGAGACAAGTCAACAGTATACGTATACAACATTGTATGAAGTAGATATAACATAATAGTACGATATAGATCTTATATGTTTACCTGTAACAGGCATGTACAGCACTCCCAAATCAACAGAAACTCAGACAAAAGTTGTTGGATTATCGGCCACCTGGTAATTAATCAATCATTTTTCAAAGTATCTAAGTATCGAATTATGTGCACGACATATTAAAAATAAAGATAATAAAAGATATAAATGCATCGCGATGCCATTTCAAGGCTTCTTCATCTAATGTATTGTTAGGGAAAACGGCAATGACTGACCATGAGACCGACCAGCAAAAGTGAAATCTTGAGCTATAGAATCCATTTATATTAAAAAAATAAGATTAAACACCGTCACGCCTATATTCGCCAAGCGGGGGTGGCAGAGGTATACTGAGTACACCCACTTTTCGACGACGATATTAGGTCCCAAGTAATAGGGGGCGAGCCTATACCCATATACCGGGCACAATTCAAGACTCCGGACTTATACTGGGAATTTTTCGTTAGGAATACTACATTTGTCAGATTTAAGATTTGAACCCAGGACCTCTTTATCACAAAGCGATACGCTTTGTCACTAGACCAACGAGGCAGTCATTTCATATTATATTATTATATACTAAATCAATTATGTTATTTTATATTATTATTATTCCCGAGCCAAACTTGCACTCGACTGATTATTTTATACGATTTTATTCCTACTTAAAAAAATGAGTACTGTAAGATAAGTTTTTTTTAAAATTAAAAATGTAGGGCCGATCTAAGATTTATTCCTGTGTCGTGGGTACGTTTACAAACATAAATACAAATGTGTGTGACTTTATTGGACACAGTAACAGGATCGACAAACACCCTATAAACTCACAGACCAACAAAATGATTATATTCCAGGCCTTTGTGCCGCAGGTGGCTTATTGATTGATTACCTGGAGCGTGGAATCACTATTACAGGCCAATATTATGCAGCTTTAATTCCCAAGTTGAGGAATGCCATCAAAGAGAAAAGAAGAGGTAAACTTCGAAAGGGCGTGCTGTTTCGTCACGACAACGCACCCGCGCACAGGTCGGCAGTTGCGATGGCTGCCATTCAGCAAGCTGGCTTCGAATTGGTTGACCACACCCCTTATTCACCAGATCTGCCGGCTAGCGATTTTTATCTGTTCCCCAAATTGAGAAAATACTTAAGGGGAAATAGGTACGAAGACGATAACGAGGTGATGGATGCCGTGGAGAGCTTTTTGCAGGACCAAGACAAAACTTTTTTGTGAAAGGGATTGAAGCCTTGGAAAAGCGCTGGACTCGGTGTGTAGAGAGACTTGGAAACTATGTAGATAAATAAATTATTAAGTGATCAATATTCTATCTCATTCTCACTACTTTTTGATCCCTCCTCGTACTAGACAACTAGAGCTCTATTAGAACTAGAAAAAATATGAAATGTATTTCTTTTCAAAATTATTAATTACCTTTCGATGGTCGTCCTTAGCTTTCTTAATCGAATTTACAAACACAGCTACAAATAACTAGATAACTTTTAGTAGCAAACGGTCTCCGGCTAATTCCCGGTATACAATATTTTATGATTTATTTCAACGCGTGCCAAGCGCGCCTTATTATTTATTTCTTAATAATAAGAATAGCCGGAAAGAGGAGCCGTAGAGGAGCCCAGAGGCGAGTTAGCGGCACCAGAATCAATAGAGGACATCACTACGGAAGAAGTTGAATGGGCGATAGAAAGTATGAAAAATGGAAAAGCTGCAGGAGTAGACATGATATTTGCCGAGATGATCAAATATGGTGGAACTTGCGTCCGGGACGCCTTCCGGGTCCTTGCAAACCTTTACTGGAGGACCGGTAGAGTCCCTATAGATTGGCGCCGCGCAGTCATAGTAACCTTGTATATTGGCAAGGGCTCACAATATGACTGCGCCAATTACAAAGCCATCAGTTCGGCAGCTAGGTGTACGGTAGAATTATTGAACGGAGAATGCGCGAGAAGTCCGATGGAGTGTTGTGCGAGGCACAAGGGGGTTTCAAGTCTGGACGAGGATGTTCGGATCAAGTTTTCGGATCGTACAGAAGCATTGGGTCTGAACGTTTTTTGCGGTTTTGTTGACCTGGAGAAAGCGTTTGACAGAGTTATGCGAAAGAGACTTTGGGACATTTTACCAGAGTATGGTATAGATGAAACTCTGGTGCGAGCCCTCCAGTCCATCTATGTGAACTGCAAGGCGTGCGTACGGTTGGGTGGTAACGTGTCACCTTGGTATGACGTTGAAACCGACGTCAAACAGGGTTGCGTGTTGTCCGCTAGACTGTTTATAGTATATATCTGCATAAAAGTCTTCAAAGACTTTTCCGCCTCCTATACAGCCTTTACACGAACGATATTTCTTGTTCGAGTAAGGTGCATCTAGCCCTATTCGCGGATGATATCGCTCCCTATGTCTCGCATAGGAATAAAGGTTTCATTACCAGAAACCTTCAGGCAGCCGCCAATATCCTAGAGGATTGGTTCAGGAAGTGGCGTATTGAGGTGAACCCGGACAAGAGGGCTGCGGTGTTCTTCTCCAGAGGTCTCCAAAGACTGAAAGCAATGATTGAAGGTGTACAAATGGGTGACCTAGTGGTGAACGTGGTTTTAATAGCGCCAACAGTCACTAATCTCAGTCACAGTTACGAAAGACAACTGCATAAACAATGGCGTCATTTGAATATAAATTAAACCAAGATGGTTTATGGTTTTTAAACTAGAAGAGACCAGAACGAATGCAAGAATTGTGGTTGGTAAGAATGTGCTGGAGCAAGCGAATGAGTTTGTTTATCTTGGATGCGCCCTCAGTAAGGATGGGAAATACACCGCTGACATAGCGAGAAGAGTGAGTGCAGGGAACAGAATAAATGGTGCGATGGGAAAGTTACTTGGGAGCCGGCACTTAAGGCGCAGCTGGCCATACATAACGGAGCGCTTGTGCCAACATTGTTATATGGTTGCGAGAGCTGGGTATGTAAGAAGGAGAATCAAAGTAGGATAAATGCGGTGGAAATGCGAGCTCTGCGAAAGATGTGCGAAGTGAAGCTAACCGTCCGTATTCGCAACAGCGTAGTAAGAAAGCGAGTAGGTATGAAAGATAGTACCGGTGTAAAGATGAGAAAACATGTAGAAAGTCAGAAGAAAGAATGAGAAAACAAATATACAATGCGAAAGTGGAAGAATATAGATACCGGGGAAGAACTAGATTATCTTGCCATGACCAAATAGACCGAGTCTTATCTGAAGGATAAGTCAAGAGTCTTCGTAACCGGCGAGCGTATATGAGATGAACTATGAGAGTGGAGGAAGCCAGAGAAGCATGTAAGGAAAGAACCTGTTGGAACTCTGTACTCTCTGCCTAGCCCGCAAGGGATCTGGCATGATGAGATAGATAAAGATATTGTTTAAATTAAAATTATTATATAGTAAATGTCAACAGCTAGATAGAATTACTATTATTGATTACTACAAAACTTAAGTAAGTAACGCATCTATAATAGGCACTATGAGATACAGGGATATTTTGTATTGTTAAATATATTTAATTTTCGGCATAATGATGCAAATGATTTCATCGATAAAGCTTTCGCAGTTATATGGGTAAGTACTAATACTACACCTCTACGGGAAATCACAAGTATGGTCTATGTCATTAATGTCAAAAAAAATGTACAGGGGTGTAACTAGTAATGATGGATTTGTCCCCTTTCTTATCACTGACATGACATAAGTGTGAACAGTGCAAATATATACTCTTGTAAATACTCCCTCTATGCTTTTAGTACTTCTATGATTGTTTATATAGTGCGACAAGGATATTTTGGCCTGTGGACGACATTGACAGGAGGACGTTGGTATGAAATAAGGGTTTACATTTAGTTAAATTTTCCTACTTCCAGGGAAATTTACCAATAAGTTGGTTCGCACCGTTACTAATTAAAAAAAAAGAACTTGGGTAAATTTCATAGCAAACGGCAACTCTGACTATCAAGAAGCGAAATTTTACTTGATGACAGCATTAGTTCCGATTTTGACGCGGGCCAAAATATTCTTGTATGGCTGTAGATTATATGCACTCTAACTCGTGCCGAAAAAATTGAGTTGGGGTATTTTCTCCAGTACGTAGTACGTTGGTACATTACTGATGTTGAAACATAAATTCAACCTTATTTTTTAAGTTGGTCCCAAAAAACTGTAGTAAAATATATTTCTTTTAAATTCCCGGTAACTAAACAGTGCGGTTATTAATCAAATTTCTTCGGTTCATGGCGGGGATTAAAGAAATTTTACCGTCACAAAGGAATTTTACCTTTTATGCCGCTTAATGCGCGTTTGATTAACGTCGCGGCGGCCATGACGGAGTAATTAAAATCTTTTATAGAATTTTCTTTTGACGATTTTTCGGTACGTTTCATAAACGAGTGTAGGTGTTTGCACGTAGATTACTGAAGGCTTAGCACGAACAGATTAACATAAGCGTGATGTTAGCGAGTAAGCTTGCCGTCACGTTCATGTTAAACAATTCATTCGACGAACGATTTAGCGCAGTGGTGAAGAGCTTAAGCTGCTCCGCCCTCTATGTCTAATAGTCGCGGGTTCGATTCCCGTACGGGACTAATCTTTGTGTGACCCACAATTATTTGTTTCGGTGTGGGTATTTATGTATGTGAATTTTCATGGTTGTGAACGTACCCACGACACAAGAATAAATCTTAGTAGGGGGTTACGTCATTTTTTTAAATTTAAAAAAAAAAACAAAAATGAATAAAAACGTCACGCCTATATAATTGCGGCGGTGATAGAGGTGTTCTGTGCACACCCACTTTTCGCCGACAATGGTTAGTCCCATGTAATAGGAGGTAAGCTTATTGTCATTATACTAGACGCAATGCCAAATTCCGGACTGATACTGGAAAATTTTCATTTTTATCCGACTTAGGATTCGAAGCTAGGAATTAGTAATCGCTAAGCACATTGTTCGCCACTGAACCAACGAGGCAGTCGTTCATGTTTATTAATGGCCGGCTTCAATATACAACTCAAGGATAGATTTGCTAACTATCAGTCGAATTTTGACAGATTGTCCATACACAATATGTCAAATTTCTGTCCCTAGTAGGCAAATCTGTCCTAGAGTTAAATATATGAAACCGGCTGTCAGAAAGTTTATAGTGAGACAAGGATGGCACATAAACTCGCTAGCGTCACGCTAATGGCAAACTTGTGACCCACAATTATTTGTTACAGTCTGGGTATTTGTGTATGTGAATTTTCATGTTTGTAAACGCACCCAGGACACAGGAATAAATCCTAATATGGACTACGTTTAGAATTAAATTGTTTGCTCTGTTCGTCTCTCAGTTAAAAAACCCTCTCATTAGAAGAGGAGGCCCGAGCCCAACGGCGGGACAGTTTCTTAATAGGGCTAATACTATATTATTATAATCTGTTCTTTAATCCGTCTGATGTTGGAATACTTCATTTCGGTGGAATTATTTACCAATTAAAGTATGTTTTGGTAATATAAGGTAATGTTTGTGGGTTTTCGGGAATTTACCTACTGTTGATATGTTTTATATGTACACCCCGCTTCGGGAAAATGGGGTTGACGGTGTGTTTACTTAGGTGCTTTTATTTCCTTTGAACGTCAAGAACTTTCGGGAAAATAGAAATACTTTGGGAATCTCGTCACATTTTAATTTTACAAAATCAACGTTTTAAGTAATAACGCTTTAACTAATACAACAATCAACGCGTTGCGAAAAATGTGCTTTGTGATCACGAGGTCTACGGGTTCCTAGGTCGGACAAATGTATATTTTTTCTATCAAAAAATCCCAATATGAGTCTGTAATATGGAATTGTGCCCGGTATATGGCAATAGGTCGCCCCCTATTACATGGGACCTAACATCGTCGGTGAAAAGTGAGTACTGCTCTGCCACCCCCACCAATAGAATATAGGCGTGGCAGTGTGTGTATCATTTCGTTTCAAAACAAAGATAAAGCTAAAATCAAATATGACAGAACATTTTATATCTAAAGTTTTCCTCGTATTGTGACTTTCAAGAACAGACATAAGGAAAATGACAAAACGTCACACGTGTCAGCCAGCACAATGTGAGCCATCTAAGTGTGAATCTCCGGCTTTGTCTTCACACACCTCTGTGATGAACACGGCTTCCGCCTGCAACCGGCTAATGAGAACCGTCTAAGTACAAACGAAAACTTTGCAGGTGTATCTACTTACCGTAGAACAGATAACGAACGTAGAAGTTTTGGTATCTGCAAGTTATAAGAACCGGCAGTAGTCATTAAAAATATACCTGCACTATTAAATTCTCCAAGTGGAAGTGGCATAAAAATATTTTAGTGGTTAGGTCATAACAGAGTGCTTGTCCTAACGCTGTTATATGGCAGCGAGAGCTGGGTATGTAAGAAGGAGAATGAAAGTAGGATCAATGCGGTCGAAATGCGAGCTCTGCGGAAGATGTGTGGAGTGAAGCGGACCGACCGTGTTCGCAACAGCGTAGTAAGAAAGCGAGCAGGTATGAAAGATAGTATCGGTGTAAAGTTGAGAACGGGTATGCTCCGTTGGTTCGGGCATATATAAGAATGTCAGAAGAAAGAATGACAAAATAGATATCCATTGCGAAAGTGGATGGATGTAGGTACCAGGAAAGACATAGGCAATTTTACCACGCCCAAATAGACCGTGTCTTATCTGAAGGACAAGTCAAGTCCGTTACCGGCTAGTGTGTATGAGACGAACTATGAGAGTGGAGAAAGCCCGAGAGGTATGCAAGGAGTAATGTACCTGTTGGAACTCAGTACTCTCTGCCTACCCCGCGAGGGATCTGGTGTAAAGATATAGATAGATAGATGGGTCATAAGGCCAGGAGTATGGTCAATTGCCATAATATGGGGCAAAATTCTAGAATCCTGACTACTATTGAGAATGTTTCTGTAGAAAACGCCAATAACACTATAATCTGATATAAGATTCGAAACCTAAATGTTCGTGATTATTTATTTATTCAGAGACAAGTCAACAGTATACGTATACAACATTGTATGAAGTAGATATAACATAATAGTACGATATAGATCTTATATGTTTACCTGTAACAGGCATGTACAGCACTCCCAAATCAACAGAAACTCAGACAAAAGTTGTTGGATTATCGGCCACCTGGTAATTAATCAATCATTTTTCAAAGTATCTAAGTATCGAATTATGTGCACGACATATTAAAAATAAAGATAATAAAAGATATAAATGAATCGCGATGCCATTTCAAGGCTTCTTCATCTAATGTATTGTTAGGGAAAACGGCAATGACTGACCATGAGACCGACCAGCAAAAGTGAAATCTTGAGCTATAGAATCCATTTATATTAAAAAAATAAGATTAAACACCGTCACGCCTATATTCGCCAAGCGGGGGTGGCAGAGGTATACTGAGTACACCCACTTTTCGACGACGATATTAGGTCCCAAGTAATAGGGGGCGAGCCTATACCCATATACCGGGCACAATTCAAGACTCCGGACTTATACTGGGAATTTTTCGTTAGGAATACTACATTTGTCAGACTTAAGATTTGAACCCAGGACCTCTTTATCACAAAGCGATACGCTTTGTCACTAGACCAACGAGGCAGTCATTTCATATTATATTATTATATACTAAATCAATTATGTTATTTTATATTATTATTATTCCCGAGCCAAACTTGCACTCGACTGATTATTTTATACGATTTTATTCCTACTTAAAAAAATGAGTACTGTAAGATAGTTTTTTTAAAAATTAAAAATGTAGGGCCGATCTAAGATTTATTCCTGTGTCGTGGGTACGTTTACAAACATAAATACAAATATGTGTGACTTTATTGGACACAGTAACAGGATCGACAAACACCCTACAAACTCACAGACCAACAAAATGATTATATTCCAGGCCTTTGTGCCGCAGGTGGCTCCCGCACTCTAATACAATATTGTCGCATTTGCATCTGAAGAGAGGAGGGCTCGATTCTTGGCTGAATACGGAAAGGGGATGCATTTGAGTGCATTGGGTTGACCGCTTTGTGACCCCTATCCACCGACATCCACTGAATTTCTTAATGTTGTAGTTACATATAAAAAAAAACGTAGCTACGGGACCGCGGTGTTTTTGGCAATCACCAAGATTAGGCGGCATTAGGCTTTGTTAGTATAAGATGGGTACCTGTTTGCAGAAATTTCATTTTCGAATGTTTCCAAAGTAGGTAATTTTTGGACATTCCAGTCGGTTGTTTTTCACTTTTTCTACTACAAAGTAACATCATTTATCGTACTTAATAATAGGAAATAAATTGTTTATGCTCCTAATAAAGTAAAAAAAAAACATGCTTCGTTATACCTTTGTTCCAGGCTGCCACTTAATATGGAAATCATTGAGCTGAATTAGAAGTCTTGTAGGTTGCTTGATAAATTCCAGTAACAGTTGGCTATTGACCTGCCCCAAATCCGCGCTGGTTCTGCGTTGCGGAGTAGGGTTGATGACAAATAGTCTGCGGGCAGGACTTGATCTCGTAGGCAGCCTAAATATCCTTATAATGGCTCCCAGTGCAGGATTCATGGGTTAACGTCATCGCCAGGACCTGAGTCCGGATCTATGACCTGGTCATTCATGGCCGCTTGACACTTCAGCTAGGGGTGTAATATCTTTACACCAAGCCAGGTCTATGCAAAACCTCAACGTAGTAAGTGATGCATTAAGAATATCTTTTAACCACCTATTTATAGACCTATTGTAGCCTGTCGTTAACATTTATATTTCACTAAGACTTTCTCTTTTTTATTGATTATAAAATAATAATATCAGCCTATTCTGCTCACTGTTGTGCAAAGGCCTTCTCACACGAATCGAGGTGTAAGAGATTAGGTCATACTTCACCACGCGGACCCAGTGCCGATTGGTGGAGGCAGGTTTATGGCCACCTGTTGTTAGAAGTTATAAAACCGCCTATAAGGCTTTTAACTCAGCTTAACAACAACCATATTAAGTGGTAACCGGAACCAACGACATAGCGTGACTTCCGAAGCACGGAGACGCTCGATTATGGAATTGCCACAAACGGTCACCCATTTCAGTCCGACCGGGTCGAACGCTAGTAATCGGTAGGGACACCGCGGTCGCACATCGCTACGAGCGCCATCTATATAGTTATAGTTGCATGTTCTAAAATCTCTACTTTCAGTTGTCGATATTAATAGAACTTATAAAACATCCACAAATACTAGCCACAAACAGCGACTTCGACATTAAATACGGTTCGATGTAACAAATCAATAACTCAAAATTATAGCTGTCTTGTTTGCTAGATACATATTTGTTCAAATAAATTAGGTTGCTGCCGCAAATTCCAGGATTTGGGCTTACTATGTCTTTGATTCTCTGAAATGAAATAAAATGAAATCTTCTTTATTCCCTTGAGATATGGCACATAGGATATTAGGTTATATATGGTCTGTATATAGGGTATGTAATCTTTTCATGCTCAAACCGCTGAACAGATATTTAATTCGGCAAGCAAATAAACAGGGTGTGAAACACACACCTGGAAATAACGCGATCGAAGTTGCGGGTACTGCTAGTCCTACTAATATTATAAATGTGAAAATTTGTATGTTTGGATGTTTGTTACTCAATCACGCAAAAGCGGCTGAACGGATTTTGATGAAATTTGTCACAAAGTTTACTACTTGGATTAACACATATAATACTTTTTATTCCGGAAAAATGTTAGGTGCCTGTCTAAAGTCAACGCGGACGAAGTCGCGGGCAGAAACTAGTATTGTATAAATAGGACATAAAATCAAGTTTCCAAAATAAATAGACAACTAAACCTCTTCGAATTACGTTTCACTCGTAATTTACGGCAATTATCTTCGTTCTACAGTATCTAATTCCGGTATATAAATTAAGTTCGGACACGTAACAAGGGCCTCGGATCAATTGTTTATAAGGGAAAACAATTTAAGGAGGTATAAAAACTGATATTTTGTTTTTTTGATTAATTGCCCCAATTTAATATTATTCTACCCAAGAATAGAGCAGCTATTACCAGAACCGTATAATGATAGCAAAAACAAAGTATCAATCAATCAATCAATCAATCAGCCTATCGCAGTCCACTGCTGGACATAGGCCTCTCCTAACACGCGCCATTGCACACGGTCCTCCGCCTTCCGCATCCAGTCTGTCCCAGCGACCTTTTTGAGGTCGTCGGTCCATCTAGCTGGGGGCCGTCCTACCTTACGCTTACCAAGTCGCGGTCTCCACTCTAGGACACGTTTGCTCCATCGGTCGTCGGTCCTTCTGCAGATGTGACCAGCCCATTGCCACTTTAGCTTACTGAGTTTGCGAGCTATGTCGGTAACTTTGGTTCTTTGTCGGATTACCTCGTTACGAATTTTATCCTTCAAAGAGACGCCGAGCATAGCTCGCTCCATAGCCCGCTGTGCGACTTTAAATTTGTGGACCAGTCCCACTGTGAGTGTCCACGTCTCGGCCCCGTAGGTCATAACAGGTAGGACGCATTGGTTGTACACTTTAGTCTTCAGGCATTGCGGAATAGGCGAAGAGAAAACGTGACGTAGCTTGCCAAATGCTGCCCAACCCAATTGGATCCTGCGGTTGATTTCTTTCTCGAAGTTGTTTCTACCAAATTGGACAACTTGTCCAAGGTAGACATACTCCCGAACAACTTCGAGCATCGAACCATCGACGTAGATCGGTCCCGGCGTGACATGGTCATTAAACATGATCTTGGTTTTATCCAAGTTCATGCCGAGACCGACACCTCGAGAGGCTCCATTTAGGCTATGCAGCATTCCGCGTAGCTGTTCCAGTGACTCTGCCACGATGACGATATCATCGGCAAACCGAAGATGTGAGATGTATTCGCCGTTGATGTTAATGCCCCGCCCAGTCCAGTCCAGCGTCTTGAAGACGTCTTCGAGTGCATTGGTGAAGAGCTTGGGGGATATTACATCCCCCTGTCTTACACCTCGACGCAGCTCGATCGGGTTGGTCTTTTGGTCTTGGAGCTGGACGGTCATTGTGGCGGTATTATATAGACATCTCAGCACCTCGATATAGCGCCAATCGATGCTACATCGCTGCAGAGCATCCAGAACCGCCCAGGTTTCGATGGAGTCGAAGGCTTTCTCGTAGTCCACGAAAGCCATACACAGCGGCTGATTGTACTCTTCGGTCTTCTGTACAATCTGCCGAACAGTATGGATGTGTTCCACGGTGCTGTAGCCTTTTCGAAACCCAGCTTGTTCCGGTGGCTGGAACTCGTCAAGTCTTCTGGCGAGGCGGTTTGTGAGTACTCTCGAGAACAACTTGTAGACGTGGCTCAGGAGTGAGATGGGTCTGTAGTTCTTCAGCAAGGTTTTGTCACCTTTTTTGAAGAACAGAACCACCGCACTCCCGCTCCACGCTTGAGGTGTTAAGCCCTGGTGGATGACGGAATTAAAGAGGCTCGCTAACTTTTTCAGTATTGGAGTCCCGCCTGCTTTTAGGAGCTCAGTGGTGATTCCGTCATCGCCTGGCGACTTGTTGTTTTTGAGCTGCTCGAGAGCCACTCTGACCTCGTCCTGGTTGACATCAGGGATGTCTTCCGTGTTGTGGCGTGCGAGTGGGGCTCTGTGGTCGTCAGCGCTGGGTCTCGTGGGTTTAGTCATCCGTGATGCGTACAGGTCTTTGTAGAAACTCTCAATCTCCTCGAGTATCTCGAACTTGGAGGTCACGGTTTTGCCATCTGCAGTATTAAGTTTCGTCAGATGGGATTTACCTAGCTGGCGAGCGAAGACTTTGGTGCCACTGTTCTGTTCAATCGCAGCCGCGATGGCGCGGGTGTTGGAACATCGGAGGTCACGTCGCACCAGCTTCCGGATCTTCCGGTTGAGGTTTCTCCCATCCGGCGAAGACGCCTGCGTGGATGACATTTCTCGTCTCTGCCTCATAAGTTCGAGAGTCTCGAGCGAGAGTTTAGACTCTCTGTTACCGCTTTTGCCGGGAAACACCCTTCGAGACACCTCCTGTAGCGTTTTGACCACTGTGTCGGTTTTTTCGTCAACATTGCCTTCGGTTTCCAGCAGGTCGAAACGATTTTGAAGCTCCAGTTGGAACTTTTCGAACCCTAAAGCTATTTGAGGCGCAGTAGGTCTCAGAGTAGCCCTCATCATGCGACGCCTTTCGGCCCTGAAGTCTATATTTAGAGCGCCTCGGACAAGTCGGTGATCGCTGCCGGTATTAAACCTGTTGATCACGGAGACGTCTCTAAATATAGACTTCCTGTCAGTCATGATGAAGTCTATCTCGTTCCTCGTCACAGTGTCGGGGCTTCGCCATGTCCACTTTCTATGAGGCTTCTTCTTAAAGAACGAATTCATCAAGAAGAGCCCCTGCGACTCCAGAAAGTTGACCAGCATCTGCCCCCTGTGGTTTCGGCGCCCCACGCCGTGGGGTCCGATTATCGTTTCGCCGCGTTCTTGTACTCCCACTTTGGCATTGAAGTCCCCCATAACAACGTTGTAGTGAGCCTTGGTGGTGCCATGTAATGCCTTGGCTATGTCTTCATACATGGCTTCGACTATGTCGTCGCAGTATGTCGAGGTCGGCGCATATACCTGTACCACCTTCAGGGTGCACCTGTTGGTGATTTTAATTATGAGGTACGCTACCCGTGTCGACACACTGCTGACTTCTACAACGTTGTTAGTGAGAGCTTTGTTGACCAGGAAACCGACACCGCCCTGAGAGGGCCGATCACCTTCACGAAAGTAGAACAGGTGGCCTGACTCAAGGGTTATCGTGTCCTCGCCCTGTCTTCGGACTTCGGATAACCCCAATATGTGCCAGTTTATGCGACCTAGTTCTACCTCGAGTTCAGTGAGGTGTTGGTCCAGCCGTAGAGAGCGTCCATTGTACGTAGCCAGGGTCAGGTGTTTTTGGTAGCCTTGTGTCGTAGCCCGGAGATTCTTCGCACCCCCTGCCCCGCTGTTACCGCGACCGCTGCCGTGGCAGCGGACAGCGGGACTACCGGGAACTGGGGGCCTTTGTTTTAGGTGCCTTACCATGTTAGGAGGTTTCGGCCTACTATACCACGCTGGCCAGACGGGTTGGTATAGGGTTTGTTTCAAATTTTCCTTTTCTGGTCGTTGATCGAATGACGTTACTACCTTTGGTGGACTCTTACCACCAGCCTAGCAAAAGTAAGGCTACTGGGGCATTCTAAGTTTTTCTTTCGCTTCCAGCCCAGTAAGGAAGGAAACAAAACAAAGTATATTTTTGAGAAATACAATTTATCACTGTCGTTTGTTGAGTGACGCAAGCGTGCTTGTGAATGATCTACGCTGTTGGTCGCGGGGCCTTTACAGCATCACCGGGCAAGAAGGCGAGCGTGCAACCAGTACGCTCGAGCCAGAAGGGCAAGGAGGCAACTAGCTCAAGAGTGCCTCAAGGAAGAGCGTCATCGACTTGGGCAGTCCCTATGAGGGATACTTGGGGGGTGGAGCTTCCCGCCCTTCCTGCCCCCTGGGTGGTGCCAAACGGTAAGTCATAACGCCGAGTCACAGGCGGCGGTCAAATAACCTGTCCTCTCGACTAGAGCGAGACGGCTTCGGAAGCCGTGAGGAATTGAATAGCCTCTAAACAGACCGACGTAGAAGGTAATGGGAACCCACTACGATTATAATCCCAAGGTAACTCCAATGCAAGTAAACTCAAATTGTGCTGTGACGTCTGGCGACCCGATTGACAATCGGCGCTCATCGATACCCGGGTCGAGGAGTGTGAAATATGCGACCGATGACTCGTCGAAAGTGCGTCACCAGGCCCCCGATGCAGTAACTGAAACTGGTGACACAAATGCGATACCGTTCCTCAATAAACACCGGATTGGAACATGGAACGTTAGAGAGCTTCTAAGGCCGGAAAACTATCAATCGTGGTGAAAGAAATGAACACTTACAAGCTCTCTATACTAGGTATATGTGAAACTCATAAGAAAGGAACCGGCCACTTGATATCATCAGCTGGGAACACAGTATACTTCTCAGAACACGAAAATGAGAGCAAGAATGGAGTTGCAATCATTGTATCAGCTAAGGTAGCAGCATGTGTTACAGGATATAACACTGTCATTGAAAGGATCATGTCTATCCGGATAAACTGTAAACCTATACCCCTTAACATCATACAGGTCTACGCTCCAACTGCAATTTCATCACAAGAGGACATAGACAACTTCTATGATATACTCCAATCCACGATTGACGGCATCTCTAATCGTGAGCTGCTCATAAAACAAGGCGATTGGAATTCCAGAGTGGGAACTACGGAAAATGACTAACATATCCGCCACATCCTTGGGAAATACGGTCTAGGACAGCGAAACGAAAGAGGTGAAAAGTTCATAGATTTCTGTGTAATCAATAACTTATCGGTTAGTAATACTGCATTTCACCACCACAAACGCATACTATATCTCTTGACTTAACTATATCACTTGGATGTCTCCTGGAGACCGATTCCGCAATCAAATTGATTATATCACAATAAGGAATCGTTGGAAGTCCTCTATAACCAATGTGAGAACCTTTCCCGGAGCAGATTGTGGCACTGACCACCAGTTGCTGGTCGCAGACCTACGTACTCGGCTTAAGTCACACGCAAAACCATGGGACGGACGTTCCGACTCACTCCAGCTCAAACGGAACAATTTCGGAGACAGGTAAAAAAGAAACTGGAACAAAAAATTATGATAAACTCCAACAACGAACCAGAAGAAATGTGGCAACATTTTCGGGACCAAATATAAGAAATTCTAGATTCAATACCGAAAACTCCTGAGACTAAAAAAGACTGGATGGCGGACGAAACCTGGAGCATAATAGAGAAAAGGAAACAACTTAAAAGCTCAGCCTTGGCCTTCTCAGAGGTTTGCACCTCTGAGAAGGCCAAGGCTGAATACGCGAACCTAAACCAGAAAATTCAGATAATGTGCAGACAAGACAAGAACCGATATTTTGAGGATATATGTGCAGAGATTGAAGCACACGCAAAAACGCATCAGGCTGCCGATTTATTTAGAAAAATATAACAGATAACGCGTAATTTCAAATCAACTCCCTGGACTATCAACGACAAGAATGGACATCCAATACACGATATTGACAAAGTGGCTGAAAGATTGAAGGATAATTGCTCAGAGCTTTACCAGGATTATTCCATAAGAACGCGCATCAACATCGATGACGAAACGCCTTTAGCAGCAGAACCAGACATACTTCGGTCGGAAGTAGAAGAAGCAATTAAAGACTTAAAAGAGGAAAGTCTCTAGGTTCCGATTGCATTGCAGCAGAGGTATTGAAAGCTCTGGGCGATCCTGGCATAACAATTATGCATAACATATGCCAGGCAGTTTGGAAATCCTGCAAGTGGCCAACAGATTGGGTGCACTCGTTGATATTACCACTGCACAAAAAGGACGAAACTGTGAAAATTACCGGACTATCGCCCTAATATCGCATGCCAGCAAAGTCTTTCTTCACATAATAAACAACCGATTGAGAGCCTTCCTAAACTGGCAGATCCCACAAGAACAAGCTGGTTTTGTCAAGGGCAAAGGCACAAGGGAACAGATATTAAACATCAGACTGATCATCGAAAAATGTTATGAGTACAACACCCCACTTGTTATGTGCTTCGTTGATTACCAGAAAGCGTTCGACTGTGTTCAATGGTAAAGTTTGTGGGCGGTCCTCAACAAAGCCGGAGTGCCGTCGCATCTAATAAGACTAATACGGCGGCCGTAAAAACCAGATTCATAGTTTTGGTACCGTGAAACTTGGCACCACTAACTCTGGACTAACACACTAACTAAAATTTCAACTTTGGGAAAGGAGTAGGACAGGGATGTGTTATATCTCCCATCTTATTTAACATCTATGGTGAATACATCATGCGCAAAACCTTAGATGAATGGGAGGGCGGCGTAAAGATTGGCGGAAAAAAGATATGCAATCAACGATACGCTGATTACACAACTCTCCTCACATCGTCAGAAGTTGAAATAAGGGAGCTTCTGGACCGCCATGAAAGAACAAGCACTTCCATAGGACTCTCGATTAACAAGGGGATAACCAAAATAATGGTGGTCGACCGCTTCGGGAGTCTACAACAGACAGGCTTACTCAATGAATTCGAGACAGTTCGAGAGTTTCAATACCTTGGTTCAGTCATCAACGACCAAGGAAGCTGTGAATCAGAAATTCGGCGTCAAATAGGCATGGCGAGAACGAGCATGACACAGCTAAACAGGATATGGAAGGACAGGAACACAAAAAGTACAAAAATCAACCTAGTACGAACACTGGTCCTATCTATATTCCTGTATGGTGCAGAATCTTGGACTCTAAAAGCCGTAGGTAGAAAAAGGATAGAGGCTTTTGAAATGTGGTGCTGGCGACGCATGCTGCGAATCTCATGGACAGTACCCGGACCCGTACTAATTTATCAGTAATTAAAGAGACTTGAACATTCCCAGAGACTTTCCACCATCTGTCTTCACAGAACCCTACAGTACTTTGGTCACATAGCTCGAAGAAATAGTAATAACGTGGAGAGATTACTGGTGACAGGCGAAATAGAGGGGAAGAGACCAAAGGGACGCAGTTCTAAGAGATAGTCGGATCAGATATCGAAACAACTCGAGTTGCCAGTCAGCGCGGCTCTCCACCTGGCCAGTGATCGCAACAAATGGAGAAAAATTATAAAAAGAGTCCAGCAACGGAGTCACGATCCTCAGTCATGAGGGAACGATTGAAGAGAGAGATAGGGGATACTAGGTGTCTCACCGTGGTGCTCTGCACCGGTCGGCGTACAAGGGATTCTTCGATCTCGTCTGCGAGGTCGATGTCTGATCCTGTGGGGGGTATCTGTATCCGAAAGGAGGGATATAAAGTGACCCAAGCGTGTAGAAATCATTAATAACTTTTTATCGTACCTAGGATTCAAATACACGACATCATGATTGCCATTTGCACCATATGCAATGGCATGTATTTCATATGAGCAATAAAGCAATGCCTACGTCATAAGAATAGCATTACACTACTTTCAATTATGACTACAAAAACAAAATAATACCATAGAGTTTGGACTAAATATTATACTTAAAGAATTATACCAATCATCGTACTTACTTAAGTATAGTTATTGATACAAGAAAGAAAGAAAGATAGTAGGTATAAATTTGCATTTAGTATACTTGAAGCAAAAATCTTATTGAAAAAATACGTACAATAGACAAGAAACTATTACCGTGCTCGACTCAAGCTTTTAACCACTGGGGCAAGCCGTCCATCGCCGTAGTTTTGGTTTGTTTAGACAAAATTAAATACCTAAACCAACTAAAGCCCTTGAGCGAGCCTCACTGACAGTAATGAATCACGCATCCTCGTAAAAAAAATTGAACTCTGTTCACTAAACTATATTTTTAACTGTCACTGTAACTTTTCGACTGTCCCCCAGTAATCCAGGGATATAAATACTCTTGGTGAACTCTCCGTAACAAGGGACCACTGGACAGCCCCGCATTACTAAAGAATCCCAACTTTTCTACACAATTAAGTTTCTTTTAAGCCTTTTTATCAACTGAGTTCTTAGATTTACGCGAATATTACACATGAAATAAAACTATTTTTTCGGATTTTATCGCGGTTTATTTTGATTTTTAAGTTCCCGACGTTTCGAGTGCTTTACAGCACCCATGGTCACGGGAAGGACTGAGGTGTTAGACGTCCAAAAGGCATAGTTGTTCCGGGGTACCCTCAAACTTCTTAATTATTTTTGTTTTTGTTGGTCCGATCTACGCAGAATGAGCTCACGGTGTCTTAAGGTCTTGCAGTGTTATGCTTGGTTTTAGATTTGATTATATTAATTACTGGATCCTAAGACGATGGAAGCACCCAGCCATCTTCTCTATTGAAATTAGGATGTTTTTTAATTTCAATAGCCTCGCGAACCATCCTTGGTAGGAATCGGTGTTCTTTCACGAGGATTTGTGGTCTATCAAATCTGATGTTATGGCGGGTGCGGTCAAGGACATGTTCACAGACTGCAGACTTCTTTGAGCGACGCTCAAAGAAGTCTGCAGTCTGTGAACTGTCCGCTTCAGATACGCGTCTTGTGATGTTTTTTGTGCAGAGATGAAACAACAAAAAAAGAGTTATTATAACTGTTCAGTTGATGGATGTTTAAATTCTACTTTTGACGGTGAATTGTCGTTTTTTAAGCTACCAGTTGTATCAGAGAGATAAGTAGGTATTTGCTTGTATTTTAACGTAACGCAGAACAGTAGGTAGATAAGCGCCGCCCGCAGGCCCCGCGCCGAAAAAGCGAACATGAGTTTGTGGCCTTGTAATATTTTATATTATTATTATTTATTGTAGTATAAGCTGTGTAAGACTCGTGTTCAAAAAATTCACTAAACCGTTTCGAACCACTAGATATTTCTTTAGGTTACGATTATAAATTTTAAGATAAAGTTATATCTTGTTTCAGGCGAACTGAGTGGTTGAGATTGATACATAGAGAAGATTTAATAGATTCAAGTTGCCTTTGTGCTCGTGTGTGCAAACTTCATTTTAGTCCTAACTTCATTATTATAATAATAATAGATATAATAAAAGGCCCATCGGGCCCTAGTAAGCGGCGAGTCACCGCCGGCCACGGGTAATTAGGTATCACTAATTATGGCCGGTGTCCGTCCCCTTTGAAAAAGTCCAGTTTTTGTCCATCAAACCTCATTTACATAGCCCTTGTTTTCTTTCCATAATTTACAATAGTCCTTGCACCTGCCGGGGTCAGTTCGCTGGTTATGTTTCTTCACTTTCAGCAAGTGATCTCAGCAGGAGGCTTACTTAACATTAACTTCTCACAAAGGGCCTCTACGTGTTGGACCCATGTCCCCATGCAAGCCTTTCAAAGGTGCGGGTAAAGCCCGTGAATACATCAGCGAGATACATATTGGTATAATAATGACATTTAAACTATTTTATTTTCGTTATTATTGGTTTTTATTTCCCTTCTTCTTGTTTTATTCTCAACAATCAACCAAACAACTAGAGCCACTACGAGTGCCACTACCACGATTGTTTTTTCGCATAAGTCAAAGTTGATAACCGACTGCCGAGCATAGGTATGAGAAGTGAGGTACATACATAAGCATGACTACATTATTATTTTGTGTTATCAGGTTAGAGAAGATACGAAAAATCAATATCTAAAATCATAAATCCGCCTATTCTGTTCCATTGCTGAGCAAATATCTTCGCAAGTAAAAGGACGTAAAAGAACCATGCCATGCAGTGGGTCCTAGTGGTGGAGCACGCGGACCCACTGCAGATTAGTGGGGGCAGGTTTGTGGCCACCTGTTGTTGGAATATATCCAGGTAGGTTGGTTTAACGACTACCGAGATATAAATAATGAACACCGTCACTCCTATATTTCCCAAGCGAGGGTGTCCTTTATAACCGACTTCAAAAAGGAGGAGGTTCCATGTTCGTCTGTATGTATGCTTTTTTATGTATGTTCAGCGATATTTTCGTTAATTGTGGACCGATTTTGATGATTCTTTTTGCATTGAGTTCAGTATAACTTCAAGATGGTCCCATTTTAATTTCATTGGTATTGGACCTTGGACTTAGAAGATACACCAGGGATCTCCTGAACGACAAACAATAGGAATGTTTAAATTGAGATATTATGGGTATTACGTCAATCCTATAGGTACCCTACTATAGAACTAAAAAGTATGTTAGCCAACTTTAAAAAAGAAGGAGGTTCATTATTCGCTTGTTTTTTTATAACTCCTTTGCTTATAAACCGATTTTAATGATTCTTTTTGCATTGGTTCCAGTACAGTTCTGAAGTGGTCCTATTTTGATTTTAATGGTATTGTACCTTGGACTTTGAATATACACCAGGGAACTCCTTAACTGCGAACAGTACGAATGTATAGATTCCGTTATTATGGTTATTATATCAATCCTGTAGGTAACTTACTGTACATCTCAGCAAAATAATGTGATATCGGCATATAAATATTAGTAAATAATTCACTCGTCACTTATAATTGTAAAATAAAAATCTTTTAAAAAATAGTTAAACCGAGTTCAAAAAGCAGAAAATAAATATTTGAAGTCGGTGCAAAGTAATAGACTGCACTAACGGGCACCGACTTCAAATATTTATTTTTTGCTTATTGAAGTTGGTTTACCTTTTTAAAGATTTTTATTATTAATTTACTTTCAGTCGCAGTCCGGAGTCAGCAATTGGTAATGGTATTACGAGTACATTGGACCCAGTAAACAGCAGACCAGAGGCGTATCAATGCGTTCGAAATGTGGTGCCAGAGGAGAATGTTAAGGATACCTTGGAGCGCTCATCGAACTCACATATTGATAGTAAAACAGCTCTGAGTCACAATAAGACTGTCTACGGAGTGGAGTTGGAGTACTTTGTTTATATTTCCAGACTTGGGCAGTCCCTATGAGGGATACTTGGGGGGTGGAGCTTCCCGCCCTTCCTGCCCCCTGGGTGGTGCCAAACGGTAAGTCATAACGCCGAGTCACAGGCGGCGGTCAAATAACCTGTCCTCTCGACTAGAGCGAGACGGCTTCGGAAGCCGTGAGGAATTGAATAGCCTCTAAACAGACCGACGTAGAAGGTAATGGGAACCCACTACGATTATAATCCCAAGGTAACTCCAATGCAAGTAAACTCAAATTGTGCTGTGACGTCTGGCGACCCGATTGACAATCGGCGCTCATCGATACCCGGGTCGAGGAGTGTGAAATATGCGACCGATGACTCGTCGAAAGTGCGTCACCAGGCCCCCGATGCAGTAACTGAAACTGGTGACACAAATGCGATACCGTTCCTCAATAAACACCGGATTGGAACATGGAACGTTAGAGAGCTTCTGAAGCCCGGAAAACTATCAATCGTGGTGAAAGAAATGAACACTTACAAGCTCTCTATACTAGGTATATGTGAAACTCATAAGAAAGGAACCGGCCACTTGATATCATCAGCTGGGAACACAGTATACTTCTCAGAACACGAAAATGAGAGCAAGAATGGAGTTGCAATCATTGTATCAGCTAAGGTAGCAGCATGTGTTACAGGATATAACACTGTCATTGAAAGGATCATGTCTATCCGGATAAACTGTAAACCTATACCCCTTAACATCATACAGGTCTACGCTCCAACTGCAATTTCATCACAAGAGGACATAGACAACTTCTATGATATACTCCAATCCACGATTGACGGCATCTCTAATCGTGAGCTGCTCATAAAACAAGGCGATTGGAATTCCAGAGTGGGAACTACGGAAAATGACTAACATATCCGCCACATCCTTGGGAAATACGGTCTAGGACAGCGAAACGAAAGAGGTGAAAAGTTCATAGATTTCTGTGTAATCAATAACTTATCGGTTAGTAATACTGCATTTCACCACCACAAACGCATACTATATCTCTTGACTTAACTATATCACTTGGATGTCTCCTGGAGACCGATTCCGCAATCAAATTGATTATATCACAATAAGGAATCGTTGGAAGTCCTCTATAACCAATGTGAGAACCTTTCCCGGAGCAGATTGTGGCACTGACCACCAGTTGCTGGTCGCAGACCTACGTACTCGGCTTAAGTCACACGCAAAACCATGGGACGGACGTTCCGACTCACTCCAGCTCAAACGGAACAATTTCGGAGACAGGTAAAAAAGAAACTGGAACAAAAAATTATGATAAACTCCAACAACGAACCAGAAGAAATGTGGCAACATTTTCGGGACCAAATATAAGAAATTCTAGATTCAATACCGAAAACTCCTGAGACTAAAAAAGACTGGATGGCGGACGAAACCTGGAGCATAATAGAGAAAAGGAAACAACTTAAAAGCTCAGCCTTGGCCTTCTCAGAGGTTTGCACCTCTGAGAAGGCCAAGGCTGAATACGCGAACCTAAACCAGAAAATTCAGATAATGTGCAGACAAGACAAGAACCGATATTTTGAGGATATATGTGCAGAGATTGAAGCACACGCAAAAACGCATCAGGCTGCCGATTTATTTAGAAAAATATAACAGATAACGCGTAATTTCAAATCAACTCCCTGGACTATCAACGACAAGAATGGACATCCAATACACGATATTGACAAAGTGGCTGAAAGATTGAAGGATAATTGCTCAGAGCTTTACCAGGATTATTCCATAAGAACGCGCATCAACATCGATGACGAAACGCCTTTAGCAGCAGAACCAGACATACTTCGGTCGGAAGTAGAAGAAGCAATTAAAGACTTAAAAGAGGAAAGTCTCTAGGTTCCGATTGCATTGCAGCAGAGGTATTGAAAGCTCTGGGCGATCCTGGCATAACAATTATGCATAACATATGCCAGGCAGTTTGGAAATCCTGCAAGTGGCCAACAGATTGGGTGCACTCGTTGATATTACCACTGCACAAAAAGGACGAAACTGTGAAAATTACCGGACTATCGCCCTAATATCGCATGCCAGCAAAGTCTTTCTTCACATAATAAACAACCGATTGAGAGCCTTCCTAAACTGGCAGATCCCACAAGAACAAGCTGGTTTTGTCAAGGGCAAAGGCACAAGGGAACAGATATTAAACATCAGACTGATCATCGAAAAATGTTATGAGTACAACACCCCACTTGTTATGTGCTTCGTTGATTACCAGAAAGCGTTCGACTGTGTTCAATGGTAAAGTTTGTGGGCGGTCCTCAACAAAGCCGGAGTGCCGTCGCATCTAATAAGACTAATACGGCGGCCGTAAAAACCAGATTCATAGTTTTGGTACCGTGAAACTTGGCACCACTAACTCTGGACTAACACACTAACTAAAATTTCAACTTTGGGAAAGGAGTAGGACAGGGATGTGTTATATCTCCCATCTTATTTAACATCTATGGTGAATACATCATGCGCAAAACCTTAGATGAATGGGAGGGCGGCGTAAAGATTGGCGGAAAAAAGATATGCAATCAACGATACGCTGATTACACAACTCTCCTCACATCGTCAGAAGTTGAAATAAGGGAGCTTCTGGACCGCCATGAAAGAACAAGCACTTCCATAGGACTCTCGATTAACAAGGGGATAACCAAAATAATGGTGGTCGACCGCTTCGGGAGTCTACAACAGACAGGCTTACTCAATGAATTCGAGACAGTTCGAGAGTTTCAATACCTTGGTTCAGTCATCAACGACCAAGGAAGCTGTGAATCAGAAATTCGGCGTCAAATAGGCATGGCGAGAACGAGCATGACACAGCTAAACAGGATATGGAAGGACAGGAACACAAAAAGTACAAAAATCAACCTAGTACGAACACTGGTCCTATCTATATTCCTGTATGGTGCAGAATCTTGGACTCTAAAAGCCGTAGGTAGAAAAAGGATAGAGGCTTTTGAAATGTGGTGCTGGCGACGCATGCTGCGAATCTCATGGACAGTACCCGGACCCGTACTAATTTATCAGTAATTAAAGAGACTTGAACATTCCCAGAGACTTTCCACCATCTGTCTTCACAGAACCCTACAGTACTTTGGTCACATAGCTCGAAGAAATAGTAATAACGTGGAGAGATTACTGGTGACAGGCGAAATAGAGGGGAAGAGACCAAAGGGACGCAGTTCTAAGAGATAGTCGGATCAGATATCGAAACAACTCGAGTTGCCAGTCAGCGCGGCTCTCCACCTGGCCAGTGATCGCAACAAATGGAGAAAAATTATAAAAAGAGTCCAGCAACGGAGTCACGATCCTCAGTCATGAGGGAACGATTGAAGAGAGAGATAGGGGATACTAGGTGTCTCACCGTGGTGCTCTGCACCGGTCGGCGTACAAGGGATTCTTCGATCTCGTCTGCGAGGTCGATGTCTGATCCTGTGGGGGGTATCTGTATCCGAAAGGAGGGATATAAAGTGACCCAAGCGTGTAGAAATCATTAATAACTTTTTATCGTACCTAGGATTCAAATACACGACATCATGATTGCCATTTGCACCATATGCAATGGCATGTATTTCATATGAGCAATAAAGCAATGCCTACGTCATAAGAATAGCATTACACTACTTTCAATTATGACTACAAAAACAAAATAATACCATAGAGTTTGGACTAAATATTATACTTAAAGAATTATACCAATCATCGTACTTACTTAAGTATAGTTATTGATACAAGAAAGAAAGAAAGATAGTAGGTATAAATTTGCATTTAGTATACTTGAAGCAAAAATCTTATTGAAAAAATACGTACAATAGACAAGAAACTATTACCGTGCTCGACTCAAGCTTTTAACCACTGGGGCAAGCCGTCCATCGCCGTAGTTTTGGTTTGTTTAGACAAAATTAAATACCTAAACCAACTAAAGCCCTTGAGCGAGCCTCACTGACAGTAATGAATCACGCATCCTCGTAAAAAAAATTGAACTCTGTTCACTAAACTATATTTTTAACTGTCACTGTAACTTTTCGACTGTCCCCCAGTAATCCAGGGATATAAATACTCTTGGTGAACTCTCCGTAACAAGGGACCACTGGACAGCCCCGCATTACTAAAGAATCCCAACTTTTCTACACAATTAAGTTTCTTTTAAGCCTTTTTATCAACTGAGTTCTTAGATTTACGCGAATATTACACATGAAATAAAACTATTTTTTCGGATTTTATCGCGGTTTATTTTGATTTTTAAGTTCCCGACGTTTCGAGTGCTTTACAGCACCCATGGTCACGGGAAGGACTGAGGTGTTAGACGTCCAAAAGGCATAGTTGTTCCGGGGTACCCTCAAACTTCTTAATTATTTTTGTTTTTGTTGGTCCGATCTACGCAGAATGAGCTCACGGTGTCTTAAGGTCTTGCAGTGTTATGCTTGGTTTTAGATTTGATTATATTAATTACTGGATCCTAAGACGATGGAAGCACCCAGCCATCTTCTCTATTGAAATTAGGATGTTTTTTAATTTCAATAGCCTCGCGAACCATCCTTGGTAGGAATCGGTGTTCTTTCACGAGGATTTGTGGTCTATCAAATCTGATGTTATGGCGGGTGCGGTCAAGGACATGTTCACAGACTGCAGACTTCTTTGAGCGACGCTCAAAGAAGTCTGCAGTCTGTGAACTGTCCGCTTCAGATACGCGTCTTGTGATGTTTTTTGTGCAGAGATGAAACAACAAAAAAAGAGTTATTATAACTGTTCAGTTGATGGATGTTTAAATTCTACTTTTGACGGTGAATTGTCGTTTTTTAAGCTACCAGTTGTATCAGAGAGATAAGTAGGTATTTGCTTGTATTTTAACGTAACGCAGAACAGTAGGTAGATAAGCGCCGCCCGCAGGCCCCGCGCCGAAAAAGCGAACATGAGTTTGTGGCCTTGTAATATTTTATATTATTATTATTTATTGTAGTATAAGCTGTGTAAGACTCGTGTTCAAAAAATTCACTAAACCGTTTCGAACCACTAGATATTTCTTTAGGTTACGATTATAAATTTTAAGATAAAGTTATATCTTGTTTCAGGCGAACTGAGTGGTTGAGATTGATACATAGAGAAGATTTAATAGATTCAAGTTGCCTTTGTGCTCGTGTGTGCAAACTTCATTTTAGTCCTAACTTCATTATTATAATAATAATAGATATAATAAAAGGCCCATCGGGCCCTAGTAAGCGGCGAGTCACCGCCGGCCACGGGTAATTAGGTATCACTAATTATGGCCGGTGTCCGTCCCCTTTGAAAAAGTCCAGTTTTTGTCCATCAAACCTCATTTACATAGCCCTTGTTTTCTTTCCATAATTTACAATAGTCCTTGCACCTGCCGGGGTCAGTTCGCTGGTTATGTTTCTTCACTTTCAGCAAGTGATCTCAGCAGGAGGCTTACTTAACATTAACTTCTCACAAAGGGCCTCTACGTGTTGGACCCATGTCCCCATGCAAGCCTTTCAAAGGTGCGGGTAAAGCCCGTGAATACATCAGCGAGATACATATTGGTATAATAATGACATTTAAACTATTTTATTTTCGTTATTATTGGTTTTTATTTCCCTTCTTCTTGTTTTATTCTCAACAATCAACCAAACAACTAGAGCCACTACGAGTGCCACTACCACGATTGTTTTTTCGCATAAGTCAAAGTTGATAACCGACTGCCGAGCATAGGTATGAGAAGTGAGGTACATACATAAGCATGACTACATTATTATTTTGTGTTATCAGGTTAGAGAAGATACGAAAAATCAATATCTAAAATCATAAATCCGCCTATTCTGTTCCATTGCTGAGCAAATATCTTCGCAAGTAAAAGGACGTAAAAGAACCATGCCATGCAGTGGGTCCTAGTGGTGGAGCACGCGGACCCACTGCAGATTAGTGGGGGCAGGTTTGTGGCCACCTGTTGTTGGAATATATCCAGGTAGGTTGGTTTAACGACTACCGAGATATAAATAATGAACACCGTCACTCCTATATTTCCCAAGCGAGGGTGTCCTTTATAACCGACTTCAAAAAGGAGGAGGTTCCATGTTCGTCTGTATGTATGCTTTTTTATGTATGTTCAGCGATATTTTCGTTAATTGTGGACCGATTTTGATGATTCTTTTTGCATTGAGTTCAGTATAACTTCAAGATGGTCCCATTTTAATTTCATTGGTATTGGACCTTGGACTTAGAAGATACACCAGGGATCTCCTGAACGACAAACAATAGGAATGTTTAAATTGAGATATTATGGGTATTACGTCAATCCTATAGGTACCCTACTATAGAACTAAAAAGTATGTTAGCCAACTTTAAAAAAGAAGGAGGTTCATTATTCGCTTGTTTTTTTATAACTCCTTTGCTTATAAACCGATTTTAATGATTCTTTTTGCATTGGTTCCAGTACAGTTCTGAAGTGGTCCTATTTTGATTTTAATGGTATTGTACCTTGGACTTTGAATATACACCAGGGAACTCCTTAACTGCGAACAGTACGAATGTATAGATTCCGTTATTATGGTTATTATATCAATCCTGTAGGTAACTTACTGTACATCTCAGCAAAATAATGTGATATCGGCATATAAATATTAGTAAATAATTCACTCGTCACTTATAATTGTAAAATAAAAATCTTTTAAAAAATAGTTAAACCGAGTTCAAAAAGCAGAAAATAAATATTTGAAGTCGGTGCAAAGTAATAGACTGCACTAACGGGCACCGACTTCAAATATTTATTTTTTGCTTATTGAAGTTGGTTTACCTTTTTAAAGATTTTTATTATTAATTTACTTTCAGTCGCAGTCCGGAGTCAGCAATTGGTAATGGTATTACGAGTACATTGGACCCAGTAAACAGCAGACCAGAGGCGTATCAATGCGTTCGAAATGTGGTGCCAGAGGAGAATGTTAAGGATACCTTGGAGCGCTCATCGAACTCACATATTGATAGTAAAACAGCTCTGAGTCACAATAAGACTGTCTACGGAGTGGAGTTGGAGTACTTTGTTTATATTTCCAGAAAAGATTGTCAATCAGCCTATCGTAGTCCACTGCTGGACATAGGCCTCTCCTAACACGCGCCATTGCACACGTTCCTCCGCCTTCCGCATCCAGTCTGTCTTAGCGACCTTTTTGAGGTCATCGGTCCATCTAGCTGGGGGCCGTCCTACCTTACGCTTACCAAGTCGCGGTCTCCACTCTAGGACACGCTTGCTCCATCGGCCGTCGGCCCTTCTGCAGATGGGACCAGCCCATTGCCACTTTAGCTTACTGAGTCTGCGAGCTATGTCGGTAACTTTGGTTCTTTGTCGGATTAACCTCGTTACGAATTTTATCCTTCAAAGAGACGCCGAGCATAGCTCGCTTCATAGCCCGCTGTGTGACTTTGAATTTGTGGACTAGTCCCACTGTGAGTGTCCACGTCTCGGCCCCGTAAGTCATAACAGGTAGGACGCATTGGTTAAAGACTTTAGTCTTCAGGCATTGCGGTATAGGTGAAGCGAAAACGTGACGTAGTTTGCCAAATGCTGCCCAACCCAATTGGATACTGCGGTTAATTTCTTTCTCGAAGTTGTTTCTACCAAATTGGACAACTTGTCCAAGGTAGACATACTCCCGAACAACTTCGAGCATCGAACCATCGATGTAAATCGGTCCCGGCGTGATATGCTCATTAAACATGATCTTGATTTTATCCAAGTTCATGCCGAGACCGTTACCTCGAGAGGCTCCATTTAGGCTATGCAGCATTTCGCTTAACTGTTCCAGTTACTCTGCCACGATGACGATATCATCGGCAAACCGAAGGTGTGAGATGTATTCGCCGTTGATGTTAATGCCCTGCCCAGTCCAGTCCAGCGTCTTAAAGACGTCTTCGAGTGCATTGGTGAAGAGCTTGGGGGATATTACATCCCCCTGTCTTACCCTTCGATGCAGCTCGATCGGGTTGGTCTTTTGGACCTGGAGCTGGACGGTCATTATGGCGGTATCATACAGACATCTCAACACCTCGATAAAGCGCCAATGGATGCCACATCGCTGCAGAGCATCCAAAACCGCCCAGATTTCGATGGAGTCGAAGGCTTTCTCGTAGTCCACGAAAGCCATACACAGCGGCTGATTGTTCTCTTCGGTCTTCTGTACAATCTGCCGAACAGTATGGATGTGGTCTACGGTGCTGTAGCCTTTTCGAAACCCGGCTTGTTCCGGTGGCTGGAACTCGTCAAGTCTTCTGGCGAGGAGGTTTGTGAGTACTCTCGAGAACAACTTGTAGACGTGGCTCAGGAGCGAGATGGGTCTGTAGTTCTTCAGCAAGGTTTTGTCACCTTTTTTGAAGAACAGAACCACCGCACTCCCGCTCCACGCTTGAGGTGTTAAGCCCTGGTGGATGACGGCATTAAAGAGACTCGCTAGCTTTTTCAGGATTGGAGTCCTGCCTGCTTTTAGGAGTTCAGTAGTGATTCCGTCATCGCCTGGCGACTTGTTATTTTTAAGCTGCTCGAGAGCCACTCTGACCTCGTCCTGGTTGACATCAGGGATGTCTTCCGTGTCGTGGCGTGCGAGTGGGGCTCTGTGGTCGTCAGCGCTGGGTCTCAAGGGTTAAGCCATCCGTGATGCGTACAGGTCTTTGTAGAAACTCTCAATTTCCTCGAGTATCTCGAACTTGGAGGTCACGGTTTTGCCATCCGCTGTATTAAGTTTCGTCAGATGGGATTTACCTAGCTGGCGAGCAAAGACTTTGGTGCCTCTGTTCTATTCAATCGCAGCCGCGATGGTGCGGGTGTTGGAACATCGGAGATCACGTCGCACCAGCTTGCGGATTTTTCGGTTGAGGTTCCTCCCATCCGGCGAAGACGCCTGCGTGGATGGCATTTCCCGTCTCTGCCTCATAAGTTCGAGAGTCTCGAGCGAGAGTTTAGACTCTCTGTTACTGCTTTTGCCGGGAAACACCCTTCGAGACACATCCTGTAGCGTTTTGACCACTGTGTCGGTTTTCTCGTCAACATTGCCTTCGGTTTCCAGCAGGTCGAAACGATTTTGAAGCTCCAGTTGGAACTTTTCGGACCCTAAAGCTATTTGAGGCGCAGTAGGTCTGAGAGTAGACCTCATCATGCGACGTCTTTCGGCCTTGAAGTTTATATTTAGAGCGCCTCGGACAAGTCGGTGATCGCTGCCGGTATTAAACCTGTTGATCACGGAGACGTCTCTAAATATAGACTTCCTGTCAGTCATGATGAAGTCTATCTCGTTCCTCGTCACAGTGTCGGGGCTTCGCCATGTCCACTTTCTATGAGGCTTCTTCTAAAAGAACGAATTCATCAAGAAGAGCCCCTGCGACTCCAGAAAGTTGACCAGCATCTGCCCCCTGTGGTTTCGGCGCCCCACGCCGTGGGGTCCGATTATCGTTTCGCCGCGTTCTTGTACTCCCACTTTGGCATTGAAGTCCCCCATAACAACATTGTAGTGAGCCTTGGTGGTGCCATGTAATGCCTTGGCTATGTCTTCATATATGGCTTCGGCTATGTCGTCGCAGTATGTCGAGGTCGGCGCATATACCTGTACCACCTTCAGGGTGTACCTATTGGTGATTTTAATTATGAGGTACGCTACCCGTGTCGACACACTGCTGACTTCCACAACGTTGTTAGTGAGATCTTTGTTGACCAGGAAACCGACACCGCCCTGAGAGGGCCGATCACCTTCCCGAAAGTAGAACAGGTGGCCTGACTCAAGGGTTATCGTGTCCTCGCCCTGTCTTCGGACTTCGGATAACCCCAATATGTGCCAGTTTATGCGACCTAGTTCTACCTCGAGTTCAGTGAGGTGTAGGTCCAGCTGTAGAGAGCGTCCAATGTACGTAACCAGGGTCAGGTGTTTTTGGTAGCCTTGTGTCGTAGCCCGGAGACTCCCCCTGCCCCGGTGTTACAGCGGGACTACCGGGAACTGGGCCTTTGCATTTGGTGTCTTAACATGTTAAGAGGTTTTTGGCCTACTATATCACGCTGGACAGACGGGTTGGTATAGGGTATGTTTCAAGTTTTCCTTTTCTCGTTGATCAGATGACGTTACTACCTTTGGTGGACTCTTACCACCAGCCTAGCAAAAGTATGGCTACTGGCCTACTAAAAGATTGTGACAACTATGAAAAGCTAATGGTCACCGGGATGGTCGATGGACAAATACCTCGAAACCGTAGCCCAACACGTTGGTCTAACCCGATTCGAACCACTCTGGACACCACAGTCTACAATGCGCTGCATGTCGCCAAGGACAAGAGAAAATGTCAAAACATCAAAAGAGCAAGACTCCTGGGAGTTGGAGGTCACGACCCTCAGACATGAGGAATACTACTCGAGAAGGAGGATATTACATTAGGGCCTTATATCGTCGGCATTATGTAGATGTACCTAATCCACTTCTGTTACCCCCGCTTGGGGAATATAGGCGTGATGGTGCCGAAAGTAGATTTTAATTTCAACTCCTGCCCGATCAGCTTACCAAAGTTATAACCCAAGATCGCAGAACTATCTAACAGATAAACAATGCGATTTATCAATCACTCATGGTTTCCATCTAATATGTCCACAAATAGATGTACCATCGATAACAAACACCTAGACCAGAACTTTGCTCATTAAAAACTAATTAATACAAGTGTCTGAGCAATGTCTCGGGTCTGCGCCGTATTAATTAATCTATTGATTTGTAGCTTCTCGTCAGTTTTAATTAATTTTGTAAATGTTTCGATACGCAAACTTGGGTAATTGCATAGAGGTATTACAAGCATAGAGGGAGCATTTACAAGATTATATATTAGCACTGCTTACACTTATGTTATGCCAGTGATAAGAAAGAAGACAAATCTATCGTTACCAGTTACATCCTTGTACATTTTTTGTCTTTTATGACATAGACCATAGATCTTACTTATATTTCCCCATAGATGTAGTATTAGTACTTTCCCATATAACTGCGAAAACTTTAACAATAAAATCATTTTATATATAAGCCGAACATTAAATATTTGTTACAATACAAAATATCACTGTATCTCATAGTGTCCATTATAGATGCGTTACTTAATTTTGTAGTAATAATAGTAATTCTATCTAGCTATTGACGATCTAAAGAATCTTGACATTCACTAACTTCTTAACTTTCATTTAAAATATCTTTTTAAAAACAAGCTTTTATAGCAAAAATACAACGGAGACCGATTAGTACTTGTCAACACAACTGTAACGAGCTTCAACATGTCAAGGTTATGTTGAGTAGTTGGGTAGTTCTGTTCGTCACCCTTCGCCTCCCCCATATGACCCTGGACACCATCCGGGTCTACAGAACTCATCAAGACAAATCGAATGAGCCTAAACACGGCGGGGTTATGTTGAGAAGTTAGGTAGTTTCATTAGCCACCCTCCGGCTCCATCATCAGACCCTGGACACATCCGGGTGTAAAGTACTCATCAAGACAAATCCAACGAACCCAAATACGGCAGGATTATATTGAGTACTTGTGTGCTTCCATTGGTCACCTTTCGGCTGCATCATCAGACCCTGAACACTATCTGGTTATATAGTACTTCTCAATACCAATTTAACCAGCCTAAACTTGAGGGGGTTACGTTGATAGTTTACATGTTCCTATACCCACCTTGACCAGACCAGCTCCATGGTACCATATTATTGCAATGTCATCGAACTTACATACGTATGCCAAATTTTATATCAATCGGATACCCGCACGTGCTTGAAAAATGGATCCCAAGATTTAAAACGGAAAGACAGACATATAGACATACGAAATCTAATTTAACTACAAATCTACCACCGGATCGGAACGCGGCCTTCACTGAGAAGATCCGGCGAAGAAACTCAGCGGGCTTACCTTTTTTTATTCAATTCTCTTTCTCTTTTTTCCTTTCAAATTTTTTATCATATTGTGTGGATACAATGTTTAGGTTACAATTAAATAGCTTACAATCTAGCTCCAGTGTGATGCCGTACGACCGAGATATGAGACTAATGAAGTTATTTATAAAGAGTGTCTGAAGAGTGTCTCGTTCACGAGTATGACTACTGGAACAGCCATCACTCTCCTCGACCATATTGGAGGGAAGGGAGTTACCCGCGCCAGACAGCCACCGCAAGCAAAGACACTATAGTGAGCATGAGCAGTCACTAGACAAACAAATATTAACCGATAAATTTGCGTGGAGCCTATATCAAAATGACAAGTCATAAATTTTGAATAAAAAAGAAGTTCGAACCATGAAGAAAGAAAGATTTTTAAATTGGTTACCTAAATGGTACCAAGTGTCCAGAAAAAGTGTACTGCTGAACTGCGTTTGTTTCCCTCTATGTTTTTAATTCTACCTCTATGGGTAATTGCATAGTCACAGACTAAAATTTCTTGGTCAATTTTAGAAATATTTGTTTTTTTCTAGACTGGCCATGACGCTGGCCGAACGAAGTAGCGAAACAACTGAAAAACAAGAACATCATTAACTAAGTTTTATTGTTTTAATGTAAGAGTGCTAGTAATTGTTGGCGATTTACCCTCTTAATCACACTGTATAAATATAATTTTATATAATTAATACCATATAAAAATTGTAAGTTTCACTTTTTTAAAGATTAACTGTGGATTCTTGCTCTTCTCCTCTACAGAAACAACATTCCGGTAGTCTTAAGTTGGTCCTTTTTCATTAACTTTTTATAACTCCTTTTAGCCTATCTATCTTTATCTATGACATCCCGCCAGATCCCTATCAGGGTTGGCAGATAGTACAGACTTTCAATTGTTCCTCTTAGTCTACGTTAATACAAAAACGTTTTACTTTGATTTGTATTCATGGCCACTAAAAAAACATTATCTATCTGTGGTCTACGCGGGAGAGCTGTCGACAAACGGTCAATAGCAGAAAAAATAAATTAAATTAAGATAATCTATCACTATTAACCACCATTACAATAATTTAACATTACTTACCTCTATGGCCGCAATTATTCAAGAAAAAGAGGCGAGGAAAGAGGAATTGTTGCGTGTTCTTCGATAATTTACAGAAAAACAGTTGCCGAAAAGCACAAATACCTACCATTAAAAGGAAAAGAGCGCCGGGGGGCTATTGGAAGCGAGTAACGAGGGGCTATTATGTAAGTACCCGTTAGTACCGACCGGCCGTTGAGGAAATGCTTGTGTTTTGCACTATAGCAATCAAATTGTAAAGAAAATATTCTGATTATAAAATAAAACAATATCACTCTTTATAAAAAAAAAGTTTAGCTATTTACATAGTACGAAAAAAAAATGGGACAAAAAAGAATACCATTATATTCACTGATTTTTATTAAATTTTCAAATGAAGCCGTTGCGCTTCGTTGCGTTGTAGAAACGGAAATAATCTTCTATAGAAATTTTACTTCTGTATAATTGGAGATGAGCCGTCTACCACGATGTGTTGCCACGATCAATGTTAATTGTTGTCTATTCATTATAAGACATCCACATAAAGAGCTACTGGTACTTTTTTAGTACTTAGTAATTAGATAATCGAATCCCTATTCCATGGTATAGCAATAACGAAGAAAGTTCTGATTACGTAATTTCCTGCTTCACCCATTAACAAACACTTTACGCAGATGCAGCCAATGTTTTATGCATTAATTGGGATGTAGGAACACGATATTTAGCGGCATGCTTAAAGAACATTCTGACACAGGCGTTAACACTAATCTTAGCGCAAAGTGCGCGTCATGTGTTCCCAAGAAGATCCTGAAAAAGCAGTGAGTGGAAAGTGATTTCGCTATAACTGGATGTCCACGAAAGTGGACGGTTGCTGGTGAGTTACGGATTATTGCTTATGCATTCCCGTAACTTGCCCGAGCCACAGCGAAGAACGGAAACACGGTGGGAATTTAAGCTGGTAGGAGTCTTGGCATAAACCCTGGCTTCCCCCTTAGCAAGCAAGTATCCTATGTAGGTATTGCCCCAACCCAAAAAAAAAGTGGACCAAAAATAACGTACAACTTTATTCTTAAATGAATTGCTTGTCTCGATAGAGCATCGTACGCGCGGAAACCACCATAGGGTAGATACATTGTAGTACGCACATATTAATGGCTTCTGAACAAATCAAACACTGGCATCACACATATGTAGTACGTAACTGAGGCCGTTTTTGGCACCATTTTTGTTAGCAATGCTGTCTAGTCAAGTCTTCTAATTATACTCAGGTGCAAACTAATAATTTTGGACCGACTAAACTAATTAAACTACGGTTGTTATTCGGCAGTAAAACATCTGAGTACTGTCCCTATCTCTACAATATATTCACAGACCCACATAATCTGTAACCTGGAGTACATAACTCTAAGCAGTAAGAAATTCTTATCACGTCACGTCGGAAAATCCGACTTTTAGAAAACTTATGTGAGGAAACACGTAGGTGCAATTTCGAAGTCTTTTCTTAGGTAAGTATTCAGATTTTCCTGAATTTTAGAACAGTATGAGAATAGAGGAAGTGAGAGGTCAGAAAGGATCCCGCAAGTGATAATATAGGTATCCGCAGATAGCGGAGAAATACTATGTACGCTCCACGCCCCACATTTTAGCGACGATTTTAGGTTAGGTCCCAATTTAATAACGGGTCTGTTGTCATTATACTGTGTCCTTCGTTCTCGATATAAACTATATTAGCAGCTCTCTCGAGTCGCTTGGCAACCGCGCGTCATTTGGATACTTCAAAAGTCAACGCCGCCTCTATGGTATCTGTGGACATAACCTCTGCAACCATTCTTTTGAAAGCGCGGCAGCCGATGCTTTGTAATACAGTTTTTGGTCGACATTTAATTTATTAATTTTGTTATGGCACTGAAAATATATAACAAAAAGGTTGTAATATACTCAAGTGACCTTGTGAAATAAATTTAAAACATCGTATAGGCAAATTTAGAAAAGTTTACGTCCTGGCAAAGGAGTACATTCTAAAAAGATCAACCGATAGTTGTTTATGTGTGGTGTTTTCAGCTTAACTTGTTTATTTATATAATATCTAATATTTGGAGACGTGAATTTCGTCATATTAAAATTTGGGAAAGCTTCGTCGCCCGAAAAGTAAACTTATGAAGTCTATGTCCCTATTCGTGTACAAACAGTTTAACACGAAATATACCTGAAAACGCTTATTAACCGTCTATAAATTGGCAATGTTATACCTCCAATAAGAGAAATTAGGGGGACGTTCATCAATTATGATGATTGTTAAGGATCGATGGCATTTTAAGGACACGGGTGATGTACGAGATACATCGACGTGGTCCGCAAGACTTGACGATAATTCAAGGACACGGGTGGTAAACGAGATACATCGGCGTGATCCGCAAGACTTGGGGGGGTCATACTACTCATAGGTTTCATCCATGAGGTGTTCCTGTGCAGTTCACATTTCTACAATGGTAAGAATCAAAAATGTTACCTAAAATACATACCTTAAACATGCCTAACACAGTAAATACAAAGACTATTGCTATAAACTATAAGCAATTTGTCATATTATATCTCCAAAAGGAGACTTACTGAAAAGGTAATTAAAGTGACATTGTTTATGTATAACAATACATTATTAATAACAAAAGTCACTCCTTTGCAGAAACATAGTGTTTTTATTGATTTCATTATTAGACATACTTGTATAATAATACTGAAATAGCCCAAACTGGAGCTTATTACACAAAGAATTGTGCAAAATTATGAGTACTTGTATTACAAAAGTTAAATCCAGCAATACTTATTCCTGAAGAGGGTTTATAACCAAATAAGCCAAAGTAATATACTAATGGCAATGCCTGTTGTAACTGACAAGCAACAGGACTGTAGATACATTCCAAATATAATATCTTATCCTACGGATGGGATATTTTGTGTCATGCACAAAGATACTTAAAAGATAATATAAAATACCTGGTCTATCCAGTTAACATAAAACTAATAATTATCTATCAATATTATCAACCCAGACTCCTTGCAGGGTAGCCAGAAAAGATGAATCCTAACAATACAGTCATGAAACCTTTATTGAGATAAGAACCTTTAAGGTCAGCAGTATATATTTTGCATAAAAGGAGTGTTAATATAGTGGATTATCAATATGGAATTATTAACTAGCTAGTCATAGCCAGTAGTTAAAATTTCATAAAACGACCACCGTTGTAACCAATATAGAACAACAATCCTCATCCTGGGTGTGAAAATATTAAGTCACAGTGTACCTACCAGTTCACCAAAAACAACATCACGTTGGACATTGGAAATCTCCTACCAAAGAAAGTCAGGTACAAAAAGCATGATACGCATTTTACACAAGGACTTGGTTTTTAAGTTGCTGAAAAATTCAGAAAAACAATCAGGAATACAACATGGGTTTTACAAAGAAACCATAAAATTGGAGGCTAAGGGTATTCACTGACTTTGGTATGTATCTATGACACTAATAATGCCTTCAACGACAAACATAATTTTATTGGTTTTGTGCAAGTACTTGCACTTCAGACAAGTGAATCTTGTCCTACATATGTTTAACATTATGTATAGAAACATTATTATTAGAAACACTATTGTTTAATAATTGATATATATAACAAAAAAGGAAAAACAATAAAACAAAAACTTAATGCTAGCAATAGACCTTACAGTCATAATAAATATACTAATAAAATATTTATTAGTACCTATTCAGTTTTCTATCATGTAATGAGTTCAATGGTTTTGGGTTTTTTCCTTCCTGCATCAATTATAGTGTACCTAATAATATTAGAAATTTGAGGCACACACAATGGAAAGCTATACATCAATTCATCATTGGGAGAATTAGATGGTTTTACTGTATTTTTGTTTGATCATATGATAATCAATAAATAATATGTAATTAAATAAGATTATTCAAGAAATTAATAACTATAAAAAATAGTTTTGTAATTAGTTTGGAATGTGTACACTTATTTTGAATCACTAGTGATGTTTCTGGTATAGTAGTACTAATAAAGTAACAAGTTGTTTTTAGAGCACTATATATGTTGTAATTTATTTAAAGGTGTTTCAGTAAAAAATATTGGATTGAGATATCATACAAAAATTTGCAATTTTGATATTGTTATATTTAAATTATTACATCCACATGTTACATGTATCTTATAAATAGGTATTTATATATAAAAAGAAAATAAAGTCATGCAAATAATTTGATAATAATATCCATTTGAAAATTTATTGATATTATGTTGATATGCTACGGTGGATGAAATATTGAGTTACAGTATTTGAAAGTATGGATTATCTTAAACAAGAATAATCAAAAGCATATGCTTATCACAGGTATGATAAATATTATGTAGTATCTAAGTCCTAAGGAACTTGATATTATTTATTTATTATTAATGGGGGATACATAATAATAAGTTGAGTAGCACTCGATTCTCACGGTTGGACATCTAGAACTAAGTAGAAAGTTACGCATTGCAATTTTTTTTTTACTTATCAGTCACATACAAAGAAGCAAAGGAAGTGTGGTATGAAATGAAAATTTCATGGTATGAAATAATTCAGTTATGAATAGGATTCCCAATATGATACAGTTGTAACCCGTGGTTCGGTTTAGTAGACTGTAACTTATTCGCTTCTTAAGTTATTACTAAATTAGGAGTGTATTTTTTCATCAGTAATGTAATTGGTTCAGGTGTGGCCCGATCGTATTGCCAAAACGAATGTTCGCGGGCATTATTGCGCAAGAACGAATCGTTAAGTAATACATAAAGATTTATGTAGCCAAGGATTTATTTGTCGGCGCACACTCTGAACATGAAAATGATTCCGGGATAGTTTCGAAATTTAAATAAAGTGGTATAGTAATAACACTGGGGTAGGTTATGTTTGTTTACCACGCATTAATACTGCCCTTCGTTCCAGACTCTAAAATGGGGGGGGGGGGCGAGATTATATAGTAAAGCACATAGCCTTATGTGAGGAATATCTCCAGATAAGATGTGTGTGTGAGTGATGTACGCTGATGGCCGCGAGGCCTTTACAGCTTCACCGGACTTAATTCCATATAAGCTCATTAGTACAAAGGCCTCTAGTACAAAAAATGTTAAATTTTGATATATGTACATCTTTAAAGATTAAAAATATAACTAACATTAAATATAGCAAAATGATGATATAAAAAAAAAAAATCAGTAAAGTAAAGTATATTAAATATGTAATGATAGCAAAAACATTCTTATAATCACATACCTGTTGGAAAAGAACCACATACCTGTTGGAAAACACATTAGTGGGGAAATAGGTTTCCCTGTTATATTTGTATCATATTGTTATAGATTGGGTACTAACAGACTTTGTTTTCAGGTCTAGTACACAGTAAGGGTTTCTAGCTATCTATCTATCTCTATCCATATTATGACGCCAGATCTCTTGCGGGGTGTGCAGAGAGTGCAAGGTTCCGACGGGTTCTTTCCTTGCATGCCTGCCTGGCTTTCTTCACTCTCATAGTTCGTCTCATAATGGTTGTCAATGATACAAGAATAATTATAAAGGATTTAATTTTATATAAACAAAACTCTAGATGAGCAATTCCTCAACTCTTCTTATATAGAAGATATCTATAGAAGAAAGATCTCTATAGAAGACATAACAGATGGAGACTGCACTGATATCTGATAAGTAATGATTGATTAATATTACCCGGTATTAATGAATTTTGGACAACAGGTGTGGTATAAAGGTACATAACAGGTGCTTTAAAGGTTTTGTTGGGATGGATCTACACTACATAACATAACATGTTATAAAATTTGATTATATAAATTTATTTTAAATAAGTTAGACAGACTGGTTGTAAGAAACAATATAGGTGTATATATTTGTTGTGTTTGTGTTGTATGGCAATACAAAGAACGGGAATGTGTTATAGTACAAATATACTCATGATATGTTATTTTTTAGAGGTCACGCTCAAAAAAAAAAAGCCTTTACGTGGTATACTTCAACTTTACCCTTATATCTCTAAACAGCTGCTAATATAGTTTATATCGAGAACGAAGGACACAGTATAATAAGTGATCAAACGAACTTACCTGAAGTGAAGTTCGATCATTATTATACGAAGTCCTTCGTTCGAAGATATAAGTACCCAACCCGCCCTGCCCGTTGGTAAAGTTGAAATAATAATAATAATAATAATAAATTTATATATTTCGCAAAGTTACAGATTTCTTATAACTAATACAGGGGTTTTAGTTATAGTGATATACGAGGTAGAAAAGTAAAACTAAGACAGTGCTGCAGAATTCTGTACACAATAATTTGCAAACTCTGCCTCTTAAACTAGGTAAACCTGTGTTTTAAACGGCAGTGTTCGGCTAAAGATTATTTACTCATAAAGAAATAGATTTATACAACATGTGGACTGTGTCGTTCTACCATTAAAAGCATGTAAAATTTTAATTAGTGTAATTATGATGGCGTACTCGCGATTGTGTGTGTGTGTGTGTGTGTGTGTGTGTGTGTGGGTATGTGTGTGTGTGTGAGTGCGCGTGGGCGTGTGCGTGCGCGCTTGTGTGTGTGTGTGTGTGTGTTTGTACTGTTGTGAATGTATATTAGTGTAACCGAATAGATAGGGATTTTTATGTTAGGCGATGTAAGTAAGTAGAGATTCTGTTTGGGAATAATCCTGTTGAAGGAGCCATTCTGTCAATTTATATTTTAGTTGGTTTTTATTTAGGTCGATAATGTTAAGTTTTTTGTGGATATTTTTGTAAATGTGTGTGCTCAGAATATAATATTGATGTTTAGCGAAAGTGGTTTTGTGACGAGTACCCAAGGGCAGATTAGTCCGTTTGTTAGGGTTTGTAGCAGGAACAGTAGTGTGTTTCCTAAGGATAGCCTGGAGCACGTAGAGCTGGCGGACTGTAAGAATCTTCCAGTTCAAGTAGAGCTGTGTAGTAGGATAGCGGCAGGGTTTGCGAGCCATAACTTTAAGTATTGCTCTTTCTGCTCTCTCAATTTTTAAGAAGTTGGTTTTAGTTGCGCCTCCCCAGACTGAAATACAATACCCAATAACTGATTGGCACAGCGCATAAAAAATCATCTTCAGGGTTTCCGTGCTTGCGGAATCTCTATGTATGTCTCTGAAATGTACTACTTCTAAAAGGAATGGTTGCAGAGGTTATGTCCACAGATACCATAGAGGCGGCGTTGACTTTTGAAGCATCTAAATGACGCGCGGTTGCCAAGCGACTCGAGAGAGCTGCTAATATAGTTTATATCGAGAACGAAGGACACAGTATAATAATGATCGAACTTCACTTCAGGTAAGTTCGTTTGATCACTTAATATATGGTTGTTGCCAATGTACCGACCACATTGCAGACTGCGGGTTGATACATACCATTTTCAATTTTTTCTATATAATCTATCTTCACGCCAGATCTCCTGTGCGGATATTGCTTATTGGATAAAAAAAACCAGTGGCGCCTTTTACAAGCTTTTATTTATCTTGCAATGTTCGTCTGTCTGTCTGTTTTTCGGTTCAAATCTTGTGATTCATTTTTCAAGCACTTGCGGGTGGGTATCCAATTCAGTTGAAAGGACATTGTCAAAAATTGCCCTAGAACCAACAAACATTTGACCCGTGCCATCATTATTTATCTATTTTATTAAAATAATGGCAAATATCCGTATCTAACGGACAATTTGCAATCTAAAACGAATATGTCAAAGTATTATAAGTACTTATATCGAAGTCGCCGACATCTATCTATATCATCACGCCAGATCCCTTACGGGGTAGGCAGAGAGTACAGAGTTCCAACAGGCTCTTTCCTTACATACCTCTCTGGCTTCCTCTACTCTCATAATTCGTCTCATACACGCTCGCCGGTTACGGAGACTCCTGACTTGTCCTTCAGATAAGACCCGGTCTATTTGGTCATGGTAAGATAGTCTAGGTCTTCCCCGGTACCTACATCCTTCCACTTTCGCGTTGTATATCAGTTTTGTCATTCTTTCTTCGGACATTCTTTCTATATGCCCGAACCAACGGAGCATACCCTTTCTCATCTTTACACCGATATTCTCTTTCATACCTATTTGCTTTCTTACTACGCTGTTGCGAATACGGTCGGTCAGCTTCACTCCGCACATCTTCCGCAGAGCTCGCATTTCCACCGCATTTATCCTACTTTCATTCTCCTTCTTACATACCCAGCTCTCGCTGCTATATAACAGCGTTGGGACAAGCACTCCATTATGTATGGCCAACTGCGCTTTTCGGCTTAAGTGCCGGCTCCCAAGTAGCTTTCCCATCGCGCCATTCACTCTGTTCCCTGCACTCACTCTTCTCTCTATGTCAGCGGTGTATTTTCCATCCTTACTGAATGCGCATCCAAGATATACAAACTCATTCATTTGCTCCAGCACATCGTTCCCAACCACAATCCTTGCATTCGTTCTGGTTTCTTCCCGTTCAAAAACCATAATTTTGGTTTTCTTCACATTCAAATGTAAGCCATTTTTCATGCAGTCGTCTTTCATAACTGTGACTAGTGATTGCAGATCAGTGGCTGTTGGCGCTATCAGAACCGCGTCATCTGCATATAGTAGATGATTTACCACTAGATCACTCATTTGTACACCTTCATTCATCGCTTTCAGTCTTTGAAGACTTTTATCCAAATATATTATAAACAGTCTAGCGGACAACACGCAACCCTGCTTGACGCCGATTTCAACGTCAAACCAGGGTGACATGTTACCACCCACCCGTACGCATGCCTTGCAGTCCACATAGGTGGACTGGACGGCCCGCAGCAGAGTGCCATTTATACCATACTCAGGCAAAATGTCCCAAAGTCTCTTTCGCACAACTCTATCAAACGCCTTCTCCAGATCCACAAAACCGCAGAAAACCTTCCGGCCCACTGCCAGATGCTTCTCTACGATGTTGCGAAGGGAGAAAACTTGATCCGAACATCCTCTTCCGGACCTGAAACCCCCTTGTGCCTCGCACAACATTCCATCGGACTTCTCGCGCATTCTCCTCTCAACAATTTTACCATACACCTTGGCTGCCAAGCTGATCAAACTAATGGCTCTGTAATTGGCGCAGTCATATTGTGAACCCTTGCCTTTGTACAAGGGTACAATGACTGCGCGGCGCCAATCTGTAGGGACCCTACCGGTCCTCCAGCAAAGATTTGCAAGGACCCGAAAGGCGTCCCGGACGCAAGTTCCACCATATTTGATCATCTCGGCAGATATCGCCGACATCTTTATTGAATATCAACACACACAATATAACCACATATATTAATGGATACTGAATTATAACCTCAAAATCTAATTCTTTTTGTGCAGTATTGCGGTTCCCCCGCTTGTCCGTTTCGTAATAAATGCCTTAAGAGAGTTTATGGATGATTTGAAATCATACAAGTAATTTTTCATTGCTGTTGGGTTTGGGGCAAATCATGTATGGGTGCAGAACATTTTCCTTCGGTATACGTATGTAAGTTTGATGACCATACAATAATATAGTATCATAGAGCTGATTTGATGATGGAGTCGGAGGGTGGCCATAGGAACATGTGAACTATACAACGTAACCCCTTCGTGTTTAGGCTTGTTAGATTGGTTTTGACAAGTACTATACAACGAGATAGTGTTCAGGGTCTGATGATGAAGCCGAAAGGTGCCCAATGGAACCACCCAACTACTCAATGTAACCCCATTGCTTAGGGCTCATTTGTCTTGAAGAGTACTTTAGACCCGGATAGTGACCAAGGTTAGATGATGGAGCTAGAAGAAATCCATAGAAACTCCTCACGTAAGCAAGATATATTCGTTGTGTTTTTGCTATAAAAGCTTGTTTTTAAAAAGGTATTTTACGAACCTAGAACTGCTTCGGGCTTAGCCGAGTATGAAGTTGCAAACATTTTGTATCTATGGCCTTTCCCCAACCAATAGCGCCTTGTTTTGGACACGTCACTTTTCTTTGTTAAAAGTAATTATATTCTCTTTTGTAGAATGTCATTCCCGTATATTCATCCGTTTTCTATAAGCGTTAACGAAGTTAAGCTACAGAAGCTGGTTGCAATGTAACAGAGGGAAAGAATAACGCCATAAAATGTGCAAAAGTTATCTCCCCGAATCGAATCCCATATTATAGGATCAAAGGCTTGTTGGATTAACGGAAATTCCGCTTTCAGTTGCGTCGGCGTGCGCAAGACATGGCGTTCATTAATCATATACTTCCTAGTTCCACTAACGACTCTCATTGTAGAGGCATAAAAGATAAATTGTTTAGTTACGGTTTAGTTATGATTGGGTCATTTGTTTGTCATAACCTTCTGAAGCCGTAAGAGAGGGCTTAGTACGAATAGGTAAACGCTATCGTAACGTTGTCAAGAAATCGTGCTGTCCTGCTCATCTTTAATTAGTAAACGTATAGTATAAAAAGGATGATATATCAACTCGATAGCGTTACGACAACATGATTGTGTTTGTACTAAGTCCTCTGATATACAAAGTGTAACGTTAATAACGCGAGACCTCAAATATCCCAATTAGATTGCCCCTGGAGTTGTCTGTAAATAAATTCGATATGAAAATGTGTGTGTCTTTTACATGTGACAAACAACCATAATACATGATCTATGACTTCTGGCAAATTTATTGTTCCCAGAGTTAGCAATTACTACGGTGACAGAACACTTAAAAAACGTCTGCCTTATTTACTTAACAGTCTACCAGATGAGATCAGAAATGAAACTGATAAACTAACTTTTAAAAGAAAAATAAACAAGTTTCTGCTGAGTAAGTGCTAACAATGTCAGATCGGTTAGAACTTATCACAAAAAATTGTTAAAAAAAAATGTGTATTGATACAACTCAAGTGATGAATTTATAAAGAGGCTCAGTTAAACGTTCCCACAGTCAAACCAGTAACATGGTTTTGTGGGGCAATACCCTAACATATGTATTTAGTTATAGAAAGATATTAAATAAATAAATAAAAACAAAAAAAGAAATGGATTATAAAGTCGACAATCATTTTCTTAAGAACGATATACAAATTAACTGCCAAAACTGACTGTGTAACGGAGGCGTATTGGGGAATGTATTTCAGAAATGCAATCGAAATAGCACTATTATTTTGAATAATCGGTTAAAGTTCAAATCGGAACCAATATTCGGATCAAAACTGATCACACACATCACACATCACATCACACACACTATCTCAGTGATGATAATTTTTTTCCCATAGTAATGCCAAATGTTCCAATACATTATATTACAGTAAACACCGTTTACCGTATGGGCTCGTCTCAAATTATATTGGGTCCTAATATCGACGTCCTAATATCCATATGTGGGTATACACAGTACACATCTACCACCACTGCTTGGGGAAAATAGGCGTGACGGTGTTTCTTATTTTTGTTATACTCTTCAACAAAAACATTATACTTATATAAAGATTCTTTTGTCAAGAGTACGGTGCGCGTGTATGAGACGAAGTATGAGAATAGAGGAAGACAGAGAGGTCTTTAAGGATATATCCTATAGGAATGCAAGGGATTTGGCTTAATGTATAGATAATAATCTCAGCCTATACTGCCCCAGTGCTGGGCAAAAAGGCCTTCTCTTACAAATCGCGGTGGCAGGTTCGTGGCCACTTGGCTTAACGACTACTAAATTACGTGGTAGCCGGGACCAACGGCTTAGCGTATCTTCCTAAGGACGGAAGCGCTCGAATATTAAAATGCCACATGCGGTCACCCATCTCAGGCTGACCGAGTCGAAAGCTGCTTACCCTAGGTGATCGCTAAGGACACCGCGGTCGCATAGCGCTACGAATGCTATGATATAGATAGATAGATATTTTTAAATCATCTAATGCAGATGAGTGTACAAATCCCCCCTCCATTTTACAAAATGCCGCGCAAAAAGCTAAAGGTGCGTTCGTTCGCAGTTGCACTCGACCGTGACTTATGGCTCTTGCCAACTGCTCCATTTCATATTCATGCAAAACTTTATACTATATTAGAATCTGGAAAATGGAGACCACTTTCCCCTAGGATTGTGGGACTGTTGAGGTTTTTATAGCAACAAAATTGCTATGTGGATACACAAGTGAAATATCACTCTAAAAGAGGGAAAGATTGTTGATGATTTGTATAAAGTTTTTTATTTGTTATTGGTACTGCTCTGACATGAAAAAGAACGCAGTGGGACACGTTTATTTTGAGATAGTATTCAAAAATTCCTGCACAAAAACTCAAAAATGTCTGTACTTAACCACCAATATACTTAGGTACTATAGTACGTTTTTACGTGGTTTTAGAAACTATAGTGCGTAGAAAAACATTTCCAAGATATGCCCATTGATAGCAAATAGGCTGCTGAATTCTCTGGCAATGTAATCAAAAACGTAGGCATAATTCATCCTAATTTCACTTCGGGGCAGTAGAGAATATTATTAGAAATGAACTGCCATATCTGAGACACCTAATAAATGATTCGAATAATTTGAAATAATTTGCTGAACCACCATTAGTCTGAAAAGAACTGAAATATGTAAAAGATATTTAAATGTACAATATACTCTTCAAGGCGCTCGTAGCGCTGCGTGGCTAAGCAGTGTCCTAAGAGTGACCGTTTGAGACAATTCCATTTTGGAGCATTTCCGTGCTTTGAAAGGTACGTCAAGTTATTAATCCCTTTCAATCTAAGAGTTATTAAGTTGGAAGTCAGATAACCTGACAATTTCCAACAGCAAGCTCAAGATTGCTTCTACCAATCCGCATCGGGTCCGCGTGGCACAGTATGGCCTGTGCCTGTAACCAAGTGCTTTACACTTATTTTAAGGTTATTTTGCCAATGTCTAGTGGGATGCATCGATTTACGATTTAATTTCTAAATAAATCGAGCTTCCCGATTAACTTAATGACAACGGTGATAATGAAAGTGATGTACCTCACCTTGCATACTAAAAGAAATTTACTTTCACTCATGGACACATAAGAATACATAATGGTTTATATCCCACCAGCATTATATTATTATTTTGTTATATAAAATAACAATATAATGTGCCTGCCTAGCCCGCAAGGGATCTGGCGTGATGATATAGATAGATAGATAAAATAACAAAAGTTATGGAAATTACAATAATTTGATGACTTGCCGCCAAAACTCTTCGATTTCCTGCCAAAACTCCCCTTCTACAGCCGTCAACGCTAATAGAAAAGGTTAAAATGTACAGAAATAACATTTTAAAACGAAAAGTCACGTGGTCGGAACAATGGTCTATCGATTGCGGCAAGAGAATAAAAACAAAATGCCACTTGGCTTAGCTTTCTGATTTCTCTCCCCTCGATTTGTGAGAGAAGGCCTTTTTCCAAAAATCGGACACTATTAGCGATGTTATTATATCTAACATTTCAAATTGGCTCCAAAGATAATTCATAGTATAATTAAAACTTAACGCACGTAACCGCCAGTCAATATTAGTGATCATAATTAGATGAACAGCCTGCATAGTAAATGAGAGTTGTACCAGCAATTACCCTTGTGGTTACAGAAGCAGAAAATTGAGTAGCACGTGGCTTTCATCCCCATAGTAATAGCTAGTGCATATATCGCTAGCCGAATGAAAACCAACCTAACTACAAAGCAGAACAAGGGAAATTAAACTTTATACTCTTGAAATTAGAGTGCTGAGTCAAATAAACATATTTTTGAGTTGTCCAATAGTGATATACTCATTCGTACTTTAGTTAAGTAAATATTGTGATGCCGACGAAGTGTAAATTAAAACTGTCTATGGAAGTAAAACATAGACTTTGGACTTGACAAGTACTTTGTGGATGCATAGAAAGCCTACGTTTTCAATTAAGGGCAGTTTGTTTCTATCAATTTGTGAAATGGCGGTGAGAGTATCTGGTAATGTATGTGACAGGATTTCCTAGTAAGGATATCAGACTCCTACAAAGAATTAAACTCAAGTCACATTGTAAACATAAGTGTGAGGTACTTTTGTGGATGTAAAATGGATGGACCTTAAAGGATAAACAAATTGCTGGCCGAAAGTTGTAATGACACAACTCAAAAAACAGTAAAATTAAGAAATAGAAAGTTTGATTATTATTCTAGCTATCGTGTTGTAGAACTATTCCATTCGGTCAATATTCAATGAAAGTAGTTTGTTCTATAACCGAATCGACTACGACCTATTTTTATAAATTTTTTTCTTTTAATTTTAAATCAGCTGAAACTGCCTCATTTTCAATCATTCCTCGGTCCGCTTTATTTAATAAACAAACTTTACTTCTAAGTAATACGTTTCATATTATACTGTGTCCTTCGTTCTCGATATAAACATGCAGCTCTCTCTACTCGCTTGGCAAGCCGCTAAGTTTTTTAGAAACGTCAACGCCACCTCTATGGTATCTGTGGACATAACCTCTGCGACCATTCTTTCTTTTAGCGCGGCAGCCGATGCCTTGTAATAAAGTTTTGGTCGACATTTAATTTAATCATATAATCGTAGCAGTGAAATTATATTACAAAAGGTTTTTATATACTCAAGTGATGTTGTGAAATAAATTTAAAACATCGTTTAGGCAAATTCAGAAATAATTTACGTCTTGACAAAAGAGTACATTCCAAAAAGATCAACTGATAGTTGTTTAATTGTGGCGTTTTCAGCTTAACTTGTTTATGTATAATAATATTGAATATTTGGAGACGTGAGTTTTATCATATTAAGACTTGTAAAGTCTTCACTCGAAAAGTAAATTTACAAAGTCTCATGTCCCTCTTCGTGTAAAAACAGTTTAACACGCAATATACCTGCAAACAATTATTAACCGTCTATAAATTGGCAATGTAATACCTCTAATGAGATAAATTAGCGGGGACATTAATCAATAATGATGATTGTTAGAATCGATGCCAATTTAAGGACACGGGCGATGTACGAGATGCATCGACGTGGTCCGCAAGACTTAACGGTAATTCAAGGACACGAGCGGTGTACGAGATGCATCGGCGTGATCCGCAAGACTTGGGGTCCATACGAGATATGTGCTGAAGGTCATACTACTCATAGGTTTCACCCATGAGGTGCTCCTGTGCAGTTCACATTTCTACAATGGTAAGAATCTAAAATGTTACCCAACATACATACCTTAAAAAGTAAATACAAAGACTATTGCTATAAACTATAAGCAATTTGTGATATTATATCTCCTAAAGGAGACTTTCTGAAAGGGTAACTAAAGGGACATTGTTTATGAATGTATGAATAACAATACATTATTAATAACATAAGCCACTCATTTGCAGAAACATAATGTTTTGCAATGATTTCATTATTAGACATACTTGTATAATAATCCTGAAATAGCCCAAACTGGAGCTTATTACTCAAAGAATTCTGAAAAATTATGAGTACTTGTATTAAATAAGTTAAATCCAGCAATACTTATTCCTGAACAGGGTTTATAACCAAATAAGCCAAAGTAATATACGAATGGCAATGCCTGTTGTAACTGACAAGCAACGGGACTGTGGATACATTCCAAATATAATATCTTATCCTACCGATGCTGCGGCAGGCATGTTGTGGGATAATTTGTGTTATGCACAAAGATAATATAAAATACCTGGTCTATCCAGTTAACATAGAACTAATAATTATCTATCAATATTATCAACCTAGACTCCTTGCAGGGTAGCCAGAAAAGATTAATCCTAACAATACAGTCATGAAACCTTTATTAAGATAAGAACCTTTAAGGTCAGCAGTATATATTTTGCATAAAAGGAGTGTTATTATACTGTGTCCTTCGTTCTCGATATAAACTATATTAGCAGCTCTCTCGAGTCGCTTGGCAACCGCGCGTCATTCAGAGAATTAAAAAGTCAACGCCGCCTCTATGGTATCTGTGGACATAACCTCTGCAAGCATTCTTTTGAAAGCGCGGCAGCCGACGCTTTGTAATAAAGTTTTTGGTCGACAATTAATTTAATAATGTTGTTATGGCACTGATATTATATAACAAGAAGGTTGTAATATACTCAAGTGACCTTGTGAAATAAATTTAAAACATCGTATAGGCAAATTTAGAAAAGTTTACGTCCTGGCAAAGAAGGACATTCTAAAAAGATCAACCGATAGTTGTTTATTTGTGGTGTTTTTCAGCTTAACTTGTTTATTTATATAATATCTAATATTTGGAGACGAATTACGAAGACTGCCGTCGGAGGTCGCAAAAAAAAGCAAATTTATTCATAAAATATAATTAAATTGTTACAATGATTATCTATTACTAAATTAAACTGATGCCCGGTCGATGTTGGACACAGGAATGCGGCGATTTCCGTTGCATTCGGCCAGGTTTCCTCCGTTGACGTCAATTGCAACATGATTCGCTGACTGTGCGCCTCGTGTACATCGATGTTGTTTTAGGTCACTGCAGCGTCGACGATTTTCATATGTTAGGCTAGTGTAGCATGATTTTTATAGATTAGGCTGGCGTAACACCTCCCCCCGTAGAACAGCGACTATTGAAGACGTTCGTCGTAAATTGAGCTGGGGGTTGATTAGGGTCAACCCTTCTGGCCATGGGGACTGCGTAGACAGCTTGCAGTTCAAGTTGGCCCTCTTCATTTGACTTGCTTGGTGATGTCGTCGCTTGTTTCAAGTAATGTCTTCGACAGTAAAGGGTAAGGATAACTGCGCCTGCACTTATTATAATGACGTAAGTTGGTATGGTAGTATGGTAAAGGCTGTTATTTACGTCATTGTTAGTTTCCAGCGGCGGCTGCATAGATAGTTTCGCGTTGATCTCGTGCAGATTCTTCAGGTCGACAGAGTTCAACTCGATTCCTGGTGCTGAAGATGGGATGATAGTAGTGTCGTTAGGCAGGTCCATTAACTTTAATGCTTGTCCCTTAACACGATCGTGGACGTTAGAGATCGTGAAGTGTGGTGTTTCTAGGTAGCACTGATGGGGTATTACAGCGAGATAGCTGCCCTGCAGGGTTTCATATTGGTGTTGCCCGCAGGAAAGTCGGACTTTTGTTGGCCCAGGGAAGCTGATTGTGTAGTGCCTCTCATCCAGTTCTTCATACGCCGGTTTGCTTAGTGTTACTGAGATCGGGTTACAGTTGGCGTTCTGTTGCTGCGTAGTTATGAGTTGCTGGATACAATCTTCCGATGTTCTGCTTTGCAGGCTCCATTTCTCTTCACATAAGTACCATTTACTGGTCTTCGGGCATTCAGCCTCTATGTACCTGAATTCGTTCTCATATAGTGCTAGGAACGGATAGGAGGGGGAAAGGATTTTATGATACCTATTCGGAACTATAGATATCTTATATAAATCGTAAATGAATGAAATGACGATGGGAATTTTATAGACTATCACTATCTTGTTACCTACATAATATGATCCTAATTTAATTATATCGAAATACTCCCTAATATCTAAATCTAACACTCTTTCTCTGCCATATAGTGTGCTCAACTTACTTATTATAGCGCGTATTGCATACAAATCTAACACTGAATGATGCATCGTGGAGGTCCTGATGAAAGCTAAAACATTCTGTAATTTTATTAATTCTTGCGATATTAAGTCAACATTGTCACTCAAAATCATAAGGACTTGAGCTAGGTGTGCGTATTTAACTAAGTCGTTATCCCTAGTACTTTCAGATTCTCTAATCTTATTCATTAAGTTTTCTATTTTATTCTGATTGTCTAGTATGCTATCTATGACGTGGGAATATTGGGTTGTCCAATTATTAGAAAGGCTAATATGACTATTGAATTCGGTAACTAATTTATTTTGAGTGTCCTGAAGGGACTGAAGGGCTTGGTTATAATGTATTGCATCGGTGTAATCCAGGTTTCCGGTTACACTTTTAATTACGGATCCTAGACCATCAATTAATCCCCTTTTAACACGATCAGACTCAAATGTCTCTAATTGGCTAAAGACACTTATAAGTTTACTTCTAAGGTATATTATATGTGGTTCAAATAAGGATTTAGTTTTATTATGCAGCTCAGGACTGATAATTTCTAATTGATTGTCCAGAGAGGTGATTTTATCTCTCAACTCCTGAAGATTAATATACTGGAGGAAAGAATGGTAATGGGATATGATCCTAGCAGGTCCTAATTTAAAGGGCAAAACACCGGGTCCTTCGTTGAGACTTTCAAGTCTTATCTCCTGAGCTACACATGTCGCCAGGAGGAGATGGAGGATCAGCGGTATTCTGTAACAATTTAGCGGATTTAGGGATTCTCTTTAATCTAGCTTTGGCAACTGGACCTCGTTTTTTCTTGGTATAAATATGAATGGGGAGGTCAGCCATAACGACGTCGTGAGTATAACGGGGTGCTAATTTTTGACGTGAGGCAAAAGGGTTTTTGATAAAAATCTGTTGCTCCGGCGAGTATTCGGCTTCGGGCTCACGATTTTTATTGCGGTTATCAGTAAGTTTTTCGCGAGAGGTACTACAGAGGTCATGTATGGCGTTGTAGGCTAAAGTCATCTTTTGTTTGTGGTTAACCGTATATTGCTGTAATAATTGAGCGGAAATATCTACATCAAAAGGATCGCGAGGGTCGAAGTGCCCTGTTACTATCTCAATAGGTTTACATTTCGTAAGACTATGTATACTACTGTTGTAAGCTAAAAGGGCATAGGGCATCAAATTAAATACTGACTCTGATTTTTCTCTGATCTTTAGAATACGGAGATGTTCTAGTATCGTTGAGTGAAATCTCTCAACTATACCATTTTCGTTAGGTGTATGAGGAGCTACGCGATGATGATGAATATTGTGAAGCCTTACGAATTCCGCGATAAGTTGATTAGTAAACTCGGTGCCATTATCGGTGACTATAGCGATAGGCATACCATGATGCGTGCAAAAATTGAGAAGTGCTTGTACTACACTAACTGCAGTCCCATCCCTGAGATAATAAGCTTGTGCGTATTTGGAAAATGAATCTACGATAGTAAGGTACTTTTCGCCTTGGATAGTCAGTAAATCTAAATGTACTAGTTCAAAAGGCCTAGTGGCCGGTGGAACGATTTTGAATTGCTGTTGTATTGGGTTGCGGTCATATTTGGCACGCCCACATACTGTGCATTCATTGATAAATTTCGTAATACTGTCTCTCATTTTAGGCCAGAAGTACTTGTGAGATAAGGCTAAAAATGTTTCGTTAATGCCCCTATGATTAGTTTTCCCTTCATGGTATTTGTTAATTATTTCTTGTTGCCTAAGGTATTCGCGTACGTTTTCGACTTCGCGTTTTGTTAGTGTAATGTTCATGGAGGAACTTTTAAATGTTCTTTGTACTATTGGTATAATGGTGTACATGGCTAAGTGTGGGTTAATTAGGAGACCAGTTTTATTTTTTGGATTAACATATTCCTTTATAGTCTTAATCACATCCTCCTCTAGATTGGATTCAGACAGTTGTACTGAAATTCGTGTGTGAGTTTCAAACGGCTTTGTTACCATGGGTCTACTTTTAATATCACCGACTACATTAAAAATTAATTGTTTAGTGAATTTATTTAGTGGATCGTCAGATAACGGGATTTCTAAGATAGGGTTTTCATTATCGGTATGCACAGTGGCAGTCCTTGAGTCATCGTCAGGTTCTGTCACCGTCATAGTCCTAGAATCATCTAAAGTGGGACCCTTTTCAGATGGGTTAACTATAATCGACATTAGTTCCTCGTTATTGAGTTCTATTCTTGAAAGCGCATCAGCATTCGTATTATGTTTACCCTGCTTATAGATTACTGTAAAGTCATATTCGCTGAGCTTTAGTCGCCATCTCGTAAGTCGTGAATTGGGTTCTTTAAGATTCATGACCCATTGTAATGGCTTGTGATCGGTGATGATTTTAAATTTACGGCCAAATAAGTATGGTCTGAAATACTTTGTTGCCCAAACTATTGCGTAAAGTTCTTTTTCAATTGTACTATAATTACACTCACTCTAGTTAAGGGTTGTAGAGGCGTAAGCAATCGGTCTGTCTGAGCCTACGGGGCCCTGAGATAATACAGCGCCAAGAGCTACATTTGACGCGTCTGTAGTGAGAATAAACTCTTTGGTGAAGTCTGGGTATTGTAAAATAGGGTCATTTGTTAAAAGAGTTTCACAGTGTTCAAAACAGTCAAGATATTTTCGATCCAGAGTTATTTTAGAACCCTTTTTAAGGCACTGGGTTAGTGGTTTAGTCACACGTGCTAGATCCGGTATGAATTTCCGATAATACCCAATTAGTCCGAGAAAACGTCTGATTTCTTTAGGCGTTTTCGGTAGAGGGTAGTTCTGGATAGCTTGGATTTTATTAGGGTTTGGTTTAACACCCTCGTTACAAATGACGTGTCCCAGAAACTCAGTTTCCAATTTCAAAAATTCAGATTTATCCATCTGGATTTTGAAATTGGATTCTCGTAGTCTCTCGAATACCTTTTTTAGGTTTAAAATGTGTTCCTGAAGGGATGTGCTGAAAACCACTATATCATCAAGGTACACAAGACATACTTTGTGCTGTAAATCTTTTAGAACATTATCCATCACACGTTGGAAAGTTGATGGTGAATTTTTCAAACCCATAGGCATTCTTAAAAATTCATAATGCCCATTTTCAACATTAAAGGCAGTCTTGTGTATGTCCTCAGGGTCCATTTCCACCTGATAAAATCCACTTGCCAAATCCAGGGTTGAAAAATATTGGCACCTACCTAATTTGTCAAGTACGTCTGTGATGTTAGGAATAGGGTACTTATCATCAATGGTTTTCTCGTTTACTTTCCGAAAATCCACGACAAGTCGCCATTTTGTTTTACCCGAAGCGTCTGCCTTTTTGGGTACAATCCAAATTGGAGAGCTCCATGCAGAATCCGAAGGTCTGATGATATTCTGGTCAAGCATTTTATTAATTTGATCTCTGACCTCTTGTCGATGGACGTAAGGATATCTATAAGTTTTCGTGTGTACTGGGATTTCATCTGTCGTTCTTATTTTATGTTTCATCTTGTTGGTGAACGTTAAAGGTTCCCCTTCGAGATAAAACACATCAGCGTACTCCGCGCAAATTCGTTCTAAGTTTATACGTTCCTCTGGATTTAAATGTTCAGTACGAAGACGGGAAATAACTTCCTTAACACGGTCAGACAAAATTTCAGTATACTCACATTCCACATTAAATAATTCGGCTTCTATTGGTCTATCCATAGAAAAGATCACATCGTTACATGAAGGATTAGTTATCTCTACCCAACCGCGGTTGTTAGTGACGTTTGTTAAACAGTCTGAAATAATACAATTAGAAATAGTCTGGTTATGGACTAGTACATCTCCGTCTTGCGTGTTTACTGGTAGCCGAATTAATCTAGATGAGTTGGCCGCAATAATTTCCTCATAGAGGTTAACATTGCGTGAGTCGTACATCTGAATAGGTACTTTCGCGTTCCGGGTCACTAATAATTTGTTCCTGAGGTCTATATTAGAACCCCAACTATCTAACAGATCTAGTCCTAGTAAGCCGTCAAAGTAGTTGTGAAATTTGTACACGAACAATGTAATATTACCCTGTTCACGAAATTCCGTGAAGCAAGGTAGCGTAATTGAGTAGTCATTCTTGCTGGTGGCGTGCACATTGGTTACCTGAAACGGCTCATAATTAAGTGGGATGTAATTAAAATATTTTTTGACTGCTTCAGGGCTAATAAAAGACTGGTTAGCCCCTGTATCAATTAGGAGTTTTAACGGTGGGTTAGTTATTTGGATATAACCCAATTGCCTTTGTATGTGGAAATTAAGTTCTATTTTGGTTTGTTGGATTTTGACTCCTCCTGAAAATTTTCATTTGAAATGTTAGTGGCCCCTTGGTCTACCTCTTCTACGACTACAGGCTCAGAGTAGGAACCTTGTTCTGGATAATACGAATAATCAGGGTACTCAAACGGATAATAATTTTGTTCGAACTCCGGATAATAATCATTATAATCGTACTGGTAATAATTATTATAATCGTAATCAAATTCGTTAACATTTACGTCGCGCGTTTTGAAATAACTGGTTGGGGGTGGATTTCCAGACCTGCGCCAGTCATGACCTTGTAGGGTAGGTGGTAACTGTCTTGGATTAAAATGACTAACACCGCTCATTGGGCGGGGCTGATTGCCGTAATTAAATGACTGCTGTTGCTGAGTCTGGGGCTGATTAGGCATTCTAAACACATTGCTGTGTGAATTATAGTTTTGAGGAGGAGCGCGCATCATCTGTTGGGTTCGAGTAGGGCCACGTGGTTGTTGAAGTTGAGATGAAAAATTAGGCCTCCAACCTTGAGGAGGTTGAAACTGCATCGGTGGCTGCCGAGATGGACCTGGCATACTAAAACCAGGCTGCCTCATTGGAGCGCCGAATGCGAATGGTTTAGGTACAAAATTGTTAAGGGGTAAATTAGGATTCTGTTGAGAGGGTGGTTGCTGCCAATCCTTTTTGTTGGAGCCACCTTCATTGCGCTGCTGCATATATAAAGTATTGAGTTCGTCCTGCACAAACTCTAGAGCGCTTTCCATGGATGCAGGTCGCATACAGCGTATCCTACATCCTAAAGGATCTTTAAGTCCTCTTAAGTAAGCTTTAAGTGTCAATTTCTTATATAAGTCGCGCTTTGCCGTTATAGTAGTTTCTACGGTTTCGTGCAAGGATACATAGGTCATGATCGTGCTAAACTGGTTTTGACACCGCTCATAGAATTCTTGCGGCGTACTGGACCCTTGAATTAACAGGGCGAGATCATTATATAAGGTAGCTTCATCGCGATGGTCAGCGAAATTATTGATCAATGAGCTTCTAATGCCTTGCCAAGTTCCAGGAATGCCGTTAGCATTGATTAATCTAGCTGCCGGCCCCGTTACTTTGTTTAAAATTCCGTTTATGAGAGCCAAATTTTCTAATTCATTTCCTGCTTCAGTGCTGAAGTGAGATATAATTATTCGGTCACATAAAGTTATGAACCGCGTGAGGACGTGCGGATTGCCGTCAAACTCGGGCAAAATCCTTAGCGATTTATAGATAGCGTCCATGTCAGATCGAGCCATATTTTCTTCTAAGTTTCTGTGCTCGTCAATTACACTAAGCCTATTGCTACAAGACCTATTACTATTTCCTAGCCTAATTTGCCGTGATTCTCTCGGATGGAAAATCTTGACACGCTAATTTTACCCTTATAGTAAAAATTACTAATGGAAAAGAACACGGTATATAAAAAAAATAGAACACACAAGGAAAAAAGGAGAGAAAAGAGAAAAAAAAATTAATGGTAAAGAATATAGGATAAGGAAAGAAAGCACTAAGAAAGATTCAGAGCACTCACAGCATTTCTTTTGCCGAATCGATGTCTGGATTCCCTCGTTCCGCAGCTCTCGTAGATTCAGGATCCTCGTAACGTGGCTGGATAGCCGCCCGGGTGACACGCGAACGCGTATATCGATATAAGATAACTAATGCTCGCGAACCGGCCCGCGAGGATCCTACCGACTGCGCCAATTACGAAGACTGCCGTCGGAGGTCGCAAAAAAAAGCAAATTTATTCATAAAATATAATTAAATTGTTACAATGATTATCTATTACTAAATTAAACTGATGCCCGGTCGATGTTGGACACAGGAATGCGGCGATTTCCGTTGCATTCGGCCAGGTTTCCTCCGTTGACGTCAATTGCAACATGATTCGCTGACTGTGCGCCTCGTGTACATCGATGTTGTTTTAGGTCACTGCAGCGTCGACGATTTTCATATGTTAGGCTAGTGTAGCATGATTTTTATAGATTAGGCTGGCGTAACAGACGTGAGTTTCGTCATATTAAAATTTGGGAAAGCTTCGACGTCCAAAAAGTAAACTTATGAAGTCTATGTTCCTATTCGTGTACAAACAGTTTAACACGAAATATACCTGAAAACGATTATTAACCGTCTATAAATTGGCAATGTTATACCTCCAATAAGAGAAATTAGGGGGACGTTCATTAATTATGATGATTGTTCAGGATCGATGGCATTTTAAGGACACGGGTGATGTACGAGATACATCGACGTGGTCCGCAAGAATTGACGATAATTCAAGGACACGAGTATTGTACGAGATACATCGGCGTGATCCGCAAGACTTGGGGCCCATACGAGATATGTGCTGAAGGTCATACTACTCATAGGTTTCATCCATGAGGTGTTCCTGTGCAGTTCACATTTCTACAATGGTAAGAATCAAAAATGTTACCTAAAATACCTACCTTAAACATGCCTAAAACAGTAAATACAAAGACTATTGCTATAAACTATAAGCAATTTGTCATATTATATCTCCAAAAGGAGACTTACTGAAAGGGTAATTAAAGTGACATTGTTTATGTATAACAATAAATTATTAATAACAAAAGTCACTCCTTTGCAGAAACATAGTGTTTTTATTGATTTCATTATTAGACATACTTGTATAATAATACTGAAATAGCCCAAACTGGAGCTTATTACAGAAAGAATTGTGCAAAATTATGAGTACTTGTATTACAAAAGTTAAATCCAGCAATACTTATTCCTGAACAGGGTTTATAACCAAATAAGCCAAAGGAATATACTAATGGCAATGCCTGTTGTAACTGACAAGCAACAGGACTGTGGATACATTCCAAATATAATATCTTATCCTACCGATGCTGCAGCAGGCAGGTTGTGGGATAATTTGTGTAATGCACAAAGATACTTAAAAGATAATATAAAATACCTGGTCTATCCAGTTAACATAGAACTAATAATTATCTATCAATATTATCAACCTAGACTCCTCGCAGGGTAGCCAGAAAAGATTAATCCTAACAACACAGTCATGAAACCTTTATTGAGATAAGAACCTTTAAGGTCAGCAGTATATATTTTGCATAAAAGGAGTGTTAATATAGTGGATTATCAATATGGAATTATTAACTAGCTAGTCATAGCCAGTAGTTAAAATTTCATAAAACGACCACCGTTGTAACCAATATAGAACAACAATCCTCATCCTGGGTGTGAAAATATTAAGTCACACTGTACCTATCAGTTCACCAAAAACAACATCACGTTGGACATTGGAAATCTCCTACCAAAGAAAGTGAGGTACAAAAAGCATGATAGACATTTTACACAAGGCCAAGTTTTAAGTTGCTGAAAAATTCAGAAAAACAATCAGGAATACAACATGGGTTTTACAAAGAAACCATAATATTGGAGGCTAAAGGTATTCACTGACTGTGGTATGTATCTATGACACTAATAATGCCTTCAACGACAAACATAATTTTATTGGTTTTGTGCAATTACTTGCACTTCAGACAAGTGAATCTTGTCCTACATATGTTTAACATTATGTATAGAAACATTATTATTAGAAACACTATTGTTTAATAATTTGAAATATAATTTATAGCCATTTTTATTAAAAAAAAAAAAAAAAAAAGAACAATGCTATTACGCTAGACCTTACAGTATAATAAATATACTAATAGAAAATTTATTAGTACCTATTCAGTTTTCTATCATGTAAGGAGTTCAATGGTTTTGGGTTCTTGATTATTTCCTGCATCAATTATAATTATAAATAATGTTTTTACTGTATTTTTGTTTGATCATATGATAATCAATAAATAATATGTAATTAAATAAGATTATTCAAGAAATTAATAACTATAAAAAATAGTTTTGTAATTAGTTTGGAATGTGTACAGTTATTTTGAACACCAGTGATGTTCTCTGGTATAGTTATGATAACACAAGCACAAACTGCTACCATTAAAGTAACAAGTTGGTTTTAGAGCACTATATATGTTGTAATTTATTTAAAGGTGTTTCAGTAAAAAATATTGGATTGAGATATACAAAACTTTGTAATTTTGGTATTGTTATATTTAAATTATCACATCCACATGTTACATGTATCTTATAAATAGGTATCTATATATAAAAAGAAAATAAAGTCATGCAAATGACTTGATAATAATATCCATTTGAAAATTTATTGATATTATGTTGACAAGCTACGGGGGATGAAATATTGAGTTACAGTATTTGAAAGTATGGATTATCTTAAACAAGAATAATCAGAAGTATATTCTTATCACAGGGATGATAAATATTATGTAGTATCAGCAATAATCTAAGTCCTAAGGAACTTGATATTATTTATTTATTATTAATGGGGGATACATAATAATAAGTTGCGTAACACTCAATTCTCAAGGTTGGACATCTAGAACTAACTAGAAAGTTACCCATTGCAATTTTTGTTTTTACTTATAAATACAGTCACATACAAAGAAGCAAAGGAAGTGTGGTATGAAATGAAAATTTCATGGTATGAAATAATTCAGTTATGAATAGGATTCCCAATATGATACAGTTGTAACCCATGGTTCGGTTTAGTCGACTGTAACTTATTCGCTTCTTAAGTTATTACTAAATTAGGAGTGTATTTTTTAGTATTTTTAGTATCAGTAATGTAATTGGTTCAGGAGTGGTCCAATCGTATTGCCAAAACGAACGTTCGCGGGCGTTATTGCGCAAGAACGAATCGTTAAGTAATACATAAAGATTTAGGTAGCCAAGGATTTATTTGTCGGCGCACACTCAGAACATGGAAATGATTCCGGGATAGTTTCGAAATTTAAATTGAATTAATAATAGTGGTATAGTAATAACACTGGGGTAGGTTATGTTTGTTTACCACGCATTAGTACTGCCCTTCGTTCCAGACTCTAAAATTGGGGGGGGGGGGGGCGAGATTATATAGGTAAAGCACATAGCCTTATGTGAGGAATCTCTCCAGATAAGGTGTGTGTGTGAGTGATATACGCTGATGGCCGCGAGGCCTTTACAGCTTCACCGGACTTAATTCCATATAAGTTCATTAGTACAAAGGCCTCTAGTACAAAAAATGTTAAATTTTGATATATGTACATCTTTAAAGATTAAAAATATAACTAACATTAAATATAGCCGAATGTTGATATTAAAAAAAAAAAAAAAAAAACATAAATTAAATATGTAATGATAGCAAAAACATTCTTATAATCACCAAGTTAATTTGTAGCCTTCGTTTGGTACCGTACTCTTAAGGAGATCATTTGATAAAAAAAAAAAAAGAACCACATGGCAGTTGGAAGACACATTAGTGGGGAAATAGGTTTCCCTGTTATATTTGTATCATATTGTTATAGATTGGGTACTAACAGACTTTGTTTTCAGGTCTAGTACACAGTAAGGGTTTCTAGCTTTCTATCTATCTCTATCCATATTATGACGCCAGATCTCTTGCGGGGTGGGCAGAGAGTGCAAGGTTCCGACGGGTTCTTTCCTTGCATGCCTGCCTGGCTTTCTTCGCTCTCATAGTTCGTCTCATAATGGTTGTCAATGATACAAGAATTATTATAAAGGATTTAATTTTATATAAACAAAACTCTAGATGGGCAATTCCTCAACTCTTGTTATATAGAAGATATCTATAGAAGAAAGATCTCTATAGAAGACAACAGATAGAGACTACACTGATATCTGATAAGTAATGATTGATTAATATTACCCGGTATTAATGAATTTTGGACAACAGGTGTGGTATAAAGGTATATAACAGGTGCTTTAAAGGTTTTGTTGGGATGGATCTACACTACATAACATAATATGTTATAGAATTTGATTATATAAATTTATTTTAAATAAGTTAGACAGACTGGTTGTAAGAAACAATATATGTGTATATATTTGTTGTGTTTGTGTTGTATGGCAAAACAAAGAACGGGAATGTGTTATAGTACAAATATACTAATGAAATGTTATTTTTAGAGGTCACGCTCAAAAAAAAAAAAAAAAAAACAAAAAAAAAAAACCTTTATGTGGTATACTTCAACTTTACCCTTATAGCTCTAAACAGCTGCTAATATAGTTTATATCGAGAACGAAGGACACAGTATAATAAGTGATCAAACGAACTTACCTGAAGTGAAGTTCGATCATTATTATACGAAGTCCTTCGTTCGAAGATATAAGTACCCAACCCGCCCTGCCCGTTGGTAAAGTTGAAATGTACTACTTCTAAAAGGAATGCTTGCAGAGGTTATGTCCACAGATACCATAGAGGCGGCGTTGACTTTTTAATTCTCTGAATGACGCGCGGTTGCCAAGCGACTCGAGAGAGGTGCTAATGTAGTTTATATCTTCGAACGAAGGACTTCGTATAATAATGATCGAACTTCACTTCAGGTAAGTTCGTTTGATCACTTAATATACTGGATTATCAATATGGAATTATTAACTAGCTAGTCATAGCCAGTAGTTAAAATTTCATAAAACTACCACCGTTGTAACCAATATAGAACAACAATCCTCATCCTGGGTATGGAAATATTAAGTCACAGTTTACCTATCAGTTCACCAAAAACAACATCACGTTGGACATTGGAAATCTCCTACCAAAGAAATTGAGGTACGGAAAGCATGATAGGCATTTTACACAAGGACTTGGTTTTTAAGTTGCTGAAAAATTCAGAAAAACAATCAGGAATACAACATGGGTTTTACAAAGAAACCATAATATTGGAGGCTAAAGGTATTCACTGACGGTGGTATGTATCTATGACACTAATAATGCCTTCAACGACAAACATAATTTTATTGGTTTTTGTGCAAGTACTTGCACTTCAGACAAGTGAATCTTGTCCTACATATGTTTAACATTATGTATAGAAACATTATTATTAGAAACACTATTGTTTAATAATTTGAAATATAATTTATAGCTATTTTTATTAAAAAAAAAATAATAAAAATAAATACTTAATGCTAACACGCTAGACCTTACAGTATAATAAATATACTAATAGAAAATTTATTAGTACCTATTCAGTTTCTATCATGTAATGAGTTCAATGGTTTTGGGTTCTTGATTATTTCCTGCATCAATTATAGTGTACTTAATAATATTAGAAATTTGAGGCACACAATGGAAAGCTATACATCAATTCATCATTTGGAGAATTAGATGTTTTTACTGTATTTTTGTTTGATCATATGATAATCAATAAATAATATGTAATTAAATAAGATTATTCAAGAAATTAATATAACAAAAAAATAGTTTTGTAATTAGTTTGGAATGTGTACAGTTATTTTGAACACCAGTGATGTTTTCTGGTATAGTTATGATAACACAAGCACAAACTGCTACCATTAAAGTAACAAGTTGGTTTTAGATCACTATTTATGTTGTAATTTAATTAAAGGTGTTTCAGTAAAAAATATTGGATTGAGATATCATACAAAAATTTGCAATTTTGGTATTGTTATATTTAAATTATTACATCCACATGTTACATGTATCTTATAAATAGGTATCTATATATAAAAAGAAAATAAAGTCATGCAAATGACTTGATAATAATATCCATTTGAAATTTTTAATGATATTATGTTGACAAGCTACGGGGGATGAAATATTGAGTTACAGTATTTGAAAGTATGGATTATCTTAAACAAGAATAATCAGAAGTATATTCTTATCACAGGGATGATAAATATTATGTAGTATCAGCAATAATCTAAGTCCTAAGGAACTTGATATTATTTATTTACTATTAATGGGGGATACATAATAATAAGTTGAGTAACACTCAATTCTCACGGTTGGACATCTAGAACTAACTAGAAAGTTACCCATTGCAATTTTTGTTTTTACTTATAAATACAGTCACATACAAAGAAGCAAAGGAAGTGTGGTATGAAATGAAAATTTCATGGTATGAAATAATTCAGTTATGAATAGGATTCCCAATATAATACAGTTGTAACCCATGGTTCGGTTTAGTCGACTGTAACTTATTCACTTCTTAAGTTATTACTAAATTAGGAGTGTATTTTTTAGTATTTTTAGTATCAGTAATGTAATTGGTTCAGGAGTGGTCCAATCGTATTGCCAAAACGAACGTTCGCGGGCGTTATTGCGCAAGAACGAATCGTTAAGTAATACATAAAGATTTATGTAGCCAAGGATTTATTTGTCGGCGCACACTCAGAACATGGAAATGATTCCGGGATAGTTTCGAAATTTAAATTGAATTAATAATAGTGGTATAGTAATAACACTGGGGTAGGTTATGTTTGTTTACCACGCATTAGTACTGCCCTTCGTTCCAGACTCTAAAATTGGGGGGGAGGGGGGGCGAGATTATATAGGTAAAGCACATAGCCTTATGGGAGGAATATCTCCAGATAAGGCGTGTGTGTGAGTGATGTACGCTGATGGCCGCGAGGCCTTTACAGCTTCACCGGACTTAATTCCATATAAGTTCATTAGTACAAAGGCCTCTAGTACAAAAAAATGTTAAATTTTGATATATGTACATCTTTAAAGATTAAAAATATAACTAACATTAAATATAGCCCAATGTTGATATTAAAAAAAAAAGAAAAAAAAAACATAAATTAAATATGTAATGATAGCAAAACCATTCTTATAATCACCAAGTTAATTCGTAGCCTTCGTTTGGTACCGTACTCAAAAGGAGATCATTTGACAAAAAACAGTTGGAAGACACATTAGTGGGGAAATAGGTTTCCCTGTTATATTTGTATCATATTGTTAAAGATTGGGTACTAACAGACTTTGTTTTCAGGTCTAGTACACAGTAAGGGTTTCTAGCTATCTATCTATCTTTATCCATATTATGACGCCAGATCTCTTGCGGGGTGGGCAGAGAGTGCAAGGTTCCGACGGGTTCTTTCCTTGCATGCCTGCCTGGCTTTCTTCACTCTCATAGTTCGTCTCATAATGGTTGTAAATGATACAAGAATTATTATAAAGGATTTAATTTTATATAAACAAAACTCTAGGTGGGCAATTCCTTAACTCTTGTTATATAGAAGATATCTATAGAAGAAAGATCTCTATAGAAGACATAACAGATAGAGACTGCACTGATATCTGATAAGTAATGATTGATTAATATTACCCGGTATTAATGAATTTTGGACAACAGGTGTGGTATAAAGGTATATAACAGGTGCTTTAAAGGTTTTGTTGGGATGGATCTACACTACATAACATAATATGTTATAGAATTTGATTATATAAATTTATTTTAAATAAGTTAGACAGACTGGTTGTAAGAAACAATATATGTGTATATATTTGTTGTGTTTGTGTTGTATGGCAAAACAAAGAACGGGAATGTGTTATAGTACAAATATACTAATGATATGTTATTTTTTAGAGGTCACGCTCAAAAAAAAAAGCCTTTACGTGGTATACTTCAACTTTACCCTTATAGCTCTAAACAGCTGCTAATATAGTTTATATCGAGAACGAAGGACACAGTATAATAAGTGATCAAACGAACTTACCTGAAGTGAAGTTCGATCATTATTATACGAAGTCCTTCGTTCGAAGATATAAGTACCCAACCCGCCCTGCCCGTTGGTAAAGTTGAAATGTACTACTTCTAAAAGGAATGCTTGCAGAGGTTATGTCCACAGATACCATAGAGGCGGCGTTGACTTTTCAATTGTCTAAATGACGCGCGGTTGCCAAGCGACTCGAGAGAGCTGCTAATATAGTTTATATCTTCGAACGAAGGACTTCGTATAAAAATGATCGAACTTCACTTCAGGTAAGTTCGTTTGATCACTTATAATATCTCAGCCTACCGATGCTGAGACAGGCAAGTTGTACAATAATTTGTGTTACACACATACATCCTTAAAATATAATATAAAATACCTGGTTTATCCAGTTAACATAAAACTAATAATTATCAATATTATCAGCCCAGACCCCTTGCAGGGTAGCCAGGGAAGATGAGTCCTAACAATACAGTCATGAAACATTGATTGGGATAAGAACCTTTGTGGTCAGCAGTATATATTTTGTATTACATAAGTTTTAATATAGTGGAGTACCAAGATGGAATTATAACTATCTATTCATAAGCAGTAGTTTAAATTTCAAGAAACCACCAGTGTTGTAACCAATATAGAACAACAATCCTCATCCGGTGTGTAAAAAAATTAACCCACAGTGTACCTATCAGCCCACCAAAAACAAATCACAATGGACATTGAAAGTCTCCTACCAGAGAATGTGAGGTAAGAAAAGCTTGCTAGGCTTTTTACATAAAGGCTTGTTTTGTTTTTTGTTTTATGTTACTGAAAAAATCAGTTAAACATTCAGGAATACAACATGGCTGTTACAAATAAACCATAATATTGGAGGCTAAAGGTATTCACTGACTTTGGTATGTAACAATGTATCTATGACACTAAAAAAAATGTGTGTCTGTCTGCCTTCAACGGCAAACGTAACTTTATAGGTTTTGTGCAAATACTGCAAGTAATCCAGACAGGTGAAGGTTAAAAAAATCTGGTCCTACATATATTTAACATTATGTATAGAAACATTATTATTAGAAACATAATTTTTAATAATTGATATTCAATTTATAGCCATTCTCATTAGAATTTAATTAAAGATGGATGATCACAATTGTGCTATAATCCTTATCCCACAAAGAAACTCAATGCTAATAATAGACATTAGAGTCATATTAAATATACTAATAAAAAATTTATTAGGAGCTATTTAGCTTTCTATTGGGTAATGAGTCCAATGGTTTTTTTTTTTGGTTGCGTCCTGCATCATTTATAGTGTAATTAATACATTAGAAATTTGAGACACACAGAGGAAAGATTATACATCAATTCATGAATTGAAGAATTAGATGTTTTTATTGTACTTTTGTTTGATAATAAAATAATATGATAATCAATAAATAATATATAATCAAATAAAATTATTCATCAAATTAATAACTATAAAAAATAGGTTTTTGTTTAGTTTTGAATGTGCACATTTATATTGAGCACCAGTGATGTTTCTGGTACAGTTAGGATATCGGAGATATGACACAAACACAACCTGCTACTAATATGGAAACAGGTGGTTTTAGAGCACTATACATGCTGTAATTTATTTGAAGGTGGTTCAGTGTAAAAATATTGAATTGGAAATGTCATACATAAAATTTGCATTTTTCATATTGTTTCATTTAAATTATTACATCCACATGTTACATGTACCTTATTAATGTATCTATATATAAAAAGAAAATAAAGTCATGCAAATGACTTAATAATAATACCTATTTAAAAATTTAACGATATTAGGTTGACATGCTATAGTTGATGAAATATTGAGTTACAATATTTAAAAGTATAGATTATCTTAAACAAGAATAATCAAAAGTATATTTTTATCACAGGTATGATAAATATTAGGTAGTATCAGCATGGGCATGCTCCGTTGGTTCGGGCATATAGAAAGAATGTCAGAGGAAAGAATGACAAAACAGATATACAATGTGAAAGTGGAAGGATACAGATACAGTTTGGAGATGGCGCTGGCTGTGCGTGTGTTGGCATCAGCTCTTCGATTATTTTATTGATTAAATTGTCTTACCTTCCGATATTGATGTAAGATATTTCTCAGAATACAGTTTGTAGACCATATAAACACATATATTGTGGACAGTGAAATAAGTGAACTGTGAGTTAATATAAAAAGTGATAAAAAATCAGTGACCGTTGAACTATTGAATTGTATTACTGTGAACTGTTTGTGCATAAGAATTATTTAACTGTAGTAATCCTCAAGTAGTGGTATTAATTTTTATGTACTGTTTTATCCTTGCTGGTTTGAATTGACTTTGGAACAGTCAGTGATTCTAAATAATCAAAACACTGCAAATTGCCTGTGGTGACAGCGCTCCGAGTGTTAAGTAGTCGTACTAACAAAATTTGAATAGCTAAACCGTTATAGGAATGTCACCCCTAAGAAATCATAGATGGCAGCGCTTTCTATGAATCTTTAATGACAATTTCTATGAAATCTCTTAAGTGACACCTGTTGTTGACTGGCTGAACCTGATTAATATGCTGCTTTTGAACGGCATTATCATAATTGATTTAACTTGAGAAATCTGTTGTCTGATAGCTAAACTACTTCAAGAAATCAACAATTATTATCCAGAACCTAATTCGTTAATTGGGTTCGAGTTTGAGCGATATAGTCCAAGTAAAAGAGAGGGCAGCACAGTGTAGTTACAGTGCAATTTTGGAGAAATTAGGTGCATATACGATTATAAACCCTTATCTTTGGCAATAAATCTTTTGGCAGGCTTTTTCCGTAATTAAATCATCATGTTTACTACCAACATCACATTTAGACGAAAAAACTTGATGCGTAAAACTAAATCATCTGAGGATATCAATGTTAGGTCTACCAGTCTCAGTACAACGCTGGATTCTACTCTAGATACTCTAGACCGGATATGGAACTGGCTGAGAGCATGCAATCTGAAATATCTAAATTAAAACAAGAATTACTCACCGCACATACTGAAATAGATACCTTAATTTTGGAAAATAATCAGCTTAAGGATCAAATCACAGCGAAGGATCAGCAAATTATTACGTTAAAGACAATCTGTACAAGCCCCAAGCTACAAAGGCGTGATGTGGACCAGAAATTATCAACCCCCAAAACTTCAAAGGTTTTACTAAGAAACACGCCCATTTTAAGACATATATCATCTTGCTCAAGTAATACCAAACTTAAAGATCAAAAGACTGCTAGTAATTTTACTGCGACTAACGTATGTAACGAGAACCATATACCTTCTAAGAACGGCGCCAAAACAATAGGAAATATTTACATCTTCGGTGGCCAACAGTGTGTGGGACTAGCTTCATAGTTAAGCTACTTAAGGAACGAATCTAAGAGTCAAACATCGTCTAAGCAATATCATGTGACTGCGTTCATCAAACCTGGGGCTCTAACTGAAGAGATCTTAAAAACATGTAATATACACAATATAACACCTAATGATCGAATTATTCTTTCTGTTGGTGAACATGATCATAATCCCACAAAGACTATGTTAGAGTTGTACAGTTCATTGAAATCTTTACGAAAATGTCTGGTATTTCTGTTGAGTGTATGTGAAAACAAATTTTTAAATGAAAAAATGCTAAATAACCTGTTGAAAATGAACTGTAATCTTTTTAATAATTGCAATTTCGTGGATTTGTCACGTGGTGATCACACCTATAAGAACATCAGGCTTGATGTTATGTGTAAATTAGTAAATTGTGCAATTGACCAATATGATTATGACACCACATTCTTATGCCATAATAAGACTTTGATTAAAAATGTACAAAATATATGCCCTAGTAATAAATTTCAAACTAAAATGCAAAGAAAAAGTGTCTGTACTTTCAAAAGCTCAGAGCAGGTTCAAACTACTTTATTTCGCTATTTTGCCCCTAAACAAAATCCTCGAGGTCATGAATGTTACACGAAGCCAGTAACTAATCTTCGCCAGCAATCTATACTTCATTATTTTTCTATTGTTAAAAAGAATAATTCCAGTACAACCCGACTAAATCTAGCAAACAATAGTCTTCCAGTTGGTGTAAAACAGCTTTTTCGTTAGTGACACACGAAACACCTTAGTCGTACTTCACCAGAATATCGCTGGTGTATTAAGCAAGAAAGAAATCTTGGAACTCACACTCCAAAAGCTGTCACAGAATAACTCATATGTTGATGTATTATGTCTTAGTGAAACATTTCTAAAACGCGGACACGAATCAAATATTAATTTAAGAAACTTTAAACTGGCGGCTTCGTTTTCTAGATCCAACCAGAAAAGGGGTGGTGTATGTATATTTTGTAGGAAATACATTAATTATAAAGATCTTACTTTTTTATCGAAATTATGCACAGAACTAACTTTTGAAATATGTGGCATAGAAATACCTGCATACAACTGTATAGTAATTTGTATTTATCGAATACCGAATTGCAGCCCACATATTTTTCTTCGCAAGCTAGATATACTGATGCATCTAATAAGAAATAAAATAAAGAGAAGAATCATAATTGCAGGCCATTTTAACATAGACATGCTAAAACCCAATGACATATTAAACGAGTTTATTAGAATTGTGAAGTATTACAATTTTTTTATCCATATTAAAGAACCTACTAGACAAAGTGCTTGCTTGGACCAAATTTTGAGCAATATTACTGACGCAAGAGCTACTGTACTGCCCCTGTGTCTCTCCGATCATAATACGGGTCAGCTACTTAATATAAACATAGGCACTAAAAACATACCACCCTTATTTATATTCAAAACTATGAGAGATATAAGTGACGAAAATTTGTTGCTATCCACGAATTGCATAAAAGCTCTCTCATGGTCTGAAGTTTTTTCTAATGACAATGTGAACACAGCGTATAATATTTTTCATGACAACTTCGTGCTATTCTTTAATCTTTGTTTTCCACTCCGTAGATTGAAAATAGGCGGTACACGTAAGAATTTACCTTGGCTCACTAAAGGTCTAAGAAGAGCTTCGGAAACAAAACGTGTACTAAGGTACAAATATTATAAGACAAAAACAACACACAATAAAATAAAATATAAACAATTTAGTAAAATTTTTAAAAGATGTGTTGTTATTGCTCAAAGAGTTACCAATGAATCTTTTTTACGTAAAGCCAAAAATAAGTGCAAAGCCTCATGGCAAGTAATAAATAACAATTTTAACTCGAATACTTCTTCAAATGATATTAGTCAATTAATTGTCGATGAAAAAATTATAAATAATCTCAATGATATTTCAAATACTTTTAATGAATATTTTATAAATTTGACAAACAATGATGACTTTTATGCTAACTACAATACACAAATGAACAATGATGTGCGGCGTATGAATACTAATGATAACAGTATATTTTTGTTTCCTACGGATGCGGAAGAAGTAAATAAAGCAATAAATTTCCTAAATAACACTTCCTCGGTAGGCTGCGATGGCTTACCGACAAAAACTTTGAAGGTGTGTAGCAAATTTATTTCACCAGTACTAGCTCATATAGTAAATCAATCATTCTTAAAAGGCGAGTTTCCTATTAGACTTAAAACTGCTGTCATTAAGCCTGTATATAAAAAAGGCGATAGAAATAATGTAGCTAATTACCGACCAATTGCTTTAATACCTACTCTATCTAAAGTGTTTGAGAAAATTATGCATAAGCGATTAATAGCATTTATTCAAAAATATAATATATTATGCCCCGAATAATATGGCTTCCAAAAAGGTAAGTCCACGTTACTGGCCACCTACAGGTTATTAGATAACATCATTCAACACGTTAATATAAGAACATCAATAACTGCTGTTTTCTTCGACATGAGCCGTGCATTTGATTCTGTATCGCATGCATTATTACTCCAAAAATGTGAAGCATATGGTATACGAGGATGTGCTAATGATTGGCTTAATAGTTACCTAAAAGATAGGAATCAATATGTCGAAGTAACCAGTCTAAACGGAGGTAATGGAGAAGCTGTTATACAATCACAGACAAAGCCTAACAGAGTGGGAGTCCCACAGGGCAGTATTTTGGGCCCACTCTTGTTTCTGCTCTACATAAACGATTTGCCTTCCATCACTAAATATCCTTGCATTCTTTACGCAGATGATTTTTCAATAGTAGTTCCTAAAGGATAAAATGAAAATTACAACGATGCATTAAATAAAATTATATGCGAAATAATAGAGTTGATGTCTAAAAATAATCTCAAAGTTAACATATCGAAAACCAAATATATTCAATTTTATAATAGAGGGGCGAAAAAACAAGACTTAACCTTAAAATATGGTGACCAGCTACTTACTGAAGTAGAGGAGACTTGTTTTCTAGGTATAACACTTGACGCTAACTGTACCTGGAAGGCGCATGTCGGAAAAGTTTGCAAAAAATTAAATAGATTTGTTTATGCCTTATGGCGGCTTACTGTGATTGCGAATAGGCAAACTGCTTTGATGGCATATCACGCCTTTGTTGCTTCAAATCTCAGATATGGTATTGCGTTGTGGGGCAACTCAGCGAAGTTTAAGTTTGTGTTCATAACACAAAAGCAATGTGTTCGAGCGATCTGTAATGCAGCCCCTTGGGAGAGCTGTAGGCCTCTTTTCAAAAATTTGTCGCTACTTCCTGCTCCGTGCTTGTATATTTTTGAAATTTGCATTTTCGTCAAAATGAATCCTGGCTTGTATACACGCAAAGAAACAATTTGTAAGTTTCTTACTAGGTACCCTGATAGACTAGTGCTGCCTAGCATAAGAACAGAGATATGCAGTAGAAACTGCTATGCTATGTCGGTTAGAATATACAACCACCTACCACAACACATTAAAGACCTCACAGTAAAAGAGTTTAAAATTAAACTATTTAAATTTCTGTTGGAAAAATGCTTTTATTCAGTAGAAGAGTTCATGAAATTTCGATCTGCACCTAATCTGACATAGTTTCGATTATAATATATTACTGATTTTAATTTAATTTTAATTATAATTTTAATATCATTGAGTGACATAAATTTAATTTTAAGAACGTTACTACAATTTATTGACATGTTATCTTATTGTAATTATTGGTTGACATACATAATTAAGTATTGTTCAGTTGTTATAACATTAATAATAAAATATTGTATGCCTAATTTACGGTAAATTGTGTTTGACCCGCGGAATTAGACCATAAGACCTGGAATTGTAATACCATAATTTATGCAATAAATACTTTGACTTTGAAGGATGCAGGTACCGGGGAAGACCTAGACTATCTTACCACGACCAAATAAACCGAGTCTTATCTGATGGAAAAGTCAAGAGTCTCCGCGAGATCATATAGTTAATGTACATAGCCTTATGTGAGGAATAGCTCTAGATAAGGACATTAGTACAAAGGCCTCTAGTACAAAAATGTTAAATTTTGGTATATGTACATCTTTGCGGGTCTATCCAAGAGCGTGCTCGTCGCGACCCCTGCCAGTCATTATGGCTGCAATCTTGGACCGAAGACGTACCGCAGTGCGGGCTAGGGCGTCCCCCCGAGGCGACGCGTACCGGCCCGCCCCCGTCGGTACGAATATAGGTGGAAGCGGCGATGGGGGCCGCCACCCATCACGCCGGGCCCGAACTGGCGAGTCGTGGGGTGCAGAGTGCCGAATAGGCACTTGGAATGTAAGAGGGGGTATGGAAGATAAGATGCATGAGGTGATTGATGTGATGAAAGAGAGACGCCTGGATGCTCTGTGTGTAACAGAGACTAAGCGGAGGGGCAGTGAAACCTGTGATCTTCCGGATGGAACGATGGCTCTGTGGTCTGGGGTACCGCAGAGCAGTCGTGCCAGCATGGGGGTGGGTATCTTGCTGTCCCGTCGCCTGGCCTCTGGAGTGAGAGATTATGGCCTGTGCGATGCGAGACTTCTCTGGGTCCGTTTAAAACTGGGTGTCACTAGAGTATTTTTGGTCGCAGCATATGCTCCTGTAAGCTCGTTGACACCCCAGGACCTTGAGAAGTTTTGGGATAATGTCAGGGAAGTTCTGGATTTGGCTGAGGCTAACGAAAAGGTGATTTTGTGTGGCGATCTGAACGGATGGGTAGGAACCAGGCGGCAAACTTGCGACGCTGCTCTGGGTCCTTATGGTGATAAGAGAGTGAACGATGCAGGTAAGCACATTGTAGATGTTTGTTTGGAAAGGGGTCTCCTTGTGTCTAACACGATATTCCAGCACAAGAACATACATATGTATACGTGGAGAAGGAATGAACAAAAACGCATGATAGATCTGATCCTGGTTGATAACCGTCTCCGAAGCAAACTACAAGATACGCGTGCGTATAGAGGCCCCACTCTGGAATCAGACCACTATCTCGTAGTTGCGCGGTTTAGTGGTCTGTTCAGGAAGTGGAGGCACTGGCGAGAGCGTATACCCTTCGGAGACCTTGAAAGATTAAAGGTTGAAAAGTTGCAAGATGAGAGCGTGAGGAGAATGTATGAAGATAGAGTCCGGGACAAGCTTTTGACAGCAGGCTCTTCGGACTCAAATGTAGATGAATGCTGGAATAGCCTGAAAGAGGGTTTGGTGGAATCCGCGAAAGAAGTATGTGGTTGCTCAAAGAAGCATATTACAGCAAAAGGTGATGCATGGTGGGATGCGGAGTTGCAAAGCTCTGTAGAAATTAAGAAGAAAGCGTGGCAGGACTATGTATCTTCTTTGAACCTGAATGCCAGTATAACAGAGATAAGGAAAGAAATATACCGGCAATGCAAGAATGCCACTAAAACTTTAGTGAAAGAAAAGCGTAAAGGAGCCAGTATGATTGAGGAGGAGAGGCTGGCGAAGAACTTCGAGAACAACACCAAACTCTTTTGGAGCAAGGTGAGAAAGGCTCGAGGTGATTCGTCAGGCTCCAGAATGGAAAGGATAAAATCTAAAGACGGTGACATTCTTGCAGACACACAAGCTGTGCTAAACCGGTGGAGTGAATATTTTGGAGAAATGTATGGAGATGACCCGGGTGCCGATGCCGCAGACGTGCCCAAAGGCGAGATTGCGGCACTAGAATCAACGGAGGACATCACTATGGAAAAAGTTGAATGGGCGATAGGAAGTATGAAAAACTGTAAAGCTGCGGGAGTAGACATGATATCTGCCGAGATGATCAAATATGGTGGAACTTGCGTCCGGGACGCTTTCCGGGCCCTTGCAAACCTTTGCTGGAAGACCGGTAGAGTCCCTACAGATTGGCGCCGTGCAGTCATAGTAGCCTTGTATAAAGGCAAGGGTTCACAATATGACTGCGCCAATTACAAAGCCATCAGTTTGATCAGCTTGGCAGCCAAGGTGTATGGTAAAATTATTGAACGGAGAATGCGCGTGAAGTCCGATGGAATGTTGAGCAAGGCACAAGGGGGTTTCAGGTCTGGAAGAGGATGTTCGGATCAAATCTTCTCACTCCGCAACATCGTAGAGAAGCATCTGGCAGTGGGGCGGAAGGTTTTCTGCGGTTTTGTAAATCTGGAGAAGGCATTTGAAAAAGTTGTGCGAAAGAGACTTTGGGACATTTTGCCAGAGTATGGTATAGATGGCACTCTGTTGCGAGCCGAGCGGGGTTCCAACAGGTTCTTTACTTACTGGTTTCCTCCACTCTCATAGTTCGTTTCGGAAGGGTTTTCTATGATACAAGAATTATTATAAAGGGATTAATTTCATATAAACAAAGTTCTGGATCGGTAATTCCTCAACTCTCGTTATATAAAGAGACATCTATAAAAAAAAAATCTATATATAGAAGACATAACAGATGGAGAATGCACTGATATCTGATAAGTAATGATTGATTATTATTACCCGGTAGTAATGAGTTATGGACAACAGGTGTGCTATAACAGGTGCTTTAAAGAATTTTGTTGGGATGGATCTACGCTATATAACATAACATGTTATAGAATTTGATTAAATAAATTTATTTTGAATAAGTTAGACAGACTGGTTGTAAGCAACAATATATATATATATATATATATATATATATATATATATATATATATATATATATATGCAGCCGCGTGGTTCCCGGCTTAGAATAGGACCAACCCATCTCATCCCATCGGGTGTCGTACAAGGCGACTAAGGGAAAACTAGGGAATGGGCAGCAGCGTTCCCTTAACACTTCTACCATCAAAAACTGCGCTCGCCAACCCGCCTGCCAAGCGTGGCGAGTATGGCAAACCCCCCCAATTTATTAAAATGGAAGAAAAAGATAAAGCCAGGCCCCTAGTCCCCGGCGGTCCTGTTCGTCCTGGCCACGGTAGCAGCTATGGTAACGACAGGACAAGGGGTGCTAAGAATCTCCGGCAGAGATTCGGCTACCACCAAAACCGAAAATTGGCCCTGGTGACATACAACGCACGCACATTGAGGACAGATGAGAAGCTAGTTGAGCTGGAAGAAGAGTTAAACATGTTGCGGTGGAGTATTGTTGGTTTATCGGAGGTCCGAAGAGAGGGCGAGGACACGATAACCTTAAAATCCGGCAACTTGTTTTACTACCGGGAGGGCGAACAGCAGTCTCAAGGTGGTGTCGGATTTATCGCCCACAAGTCACTCATAGACAACGTTGTGTCCATCACTAGTGTGTCGAGCAGGGTAGCGTACCTGATACTCAGAATATCCAAAAAATATTCGCTGAAGGTCATACAGGTCTACGCACCGACCTCGGCATACTCAGATGATGACGTCGAAGTAATGTATGAGGACATTAGTAGAGCCATACATACTTCCAAAGCACACTTTACAGTGGTTATGGGTGACTTCAATGCGCGGCTGGGCAAACGGGGCGATGATGAATTGAGAGTGGGGCAATTTGGATATGGGCAGCGCAACCCCAGGGGTCAGAGGCTGGCCGAATATCTGGAGAAGGAGGGACTCTTTATGATGAACTCTTTCTTCCGGAAGCCGCCTCATAGGAAATGGACCTGGATGAGCCCTGATGGTTCCACAAAAAATGAGATAGACTTCATCATGAGCACCAAGCGACAAATATTTAATGATGTCTCCGTGATTCACAGGGTAAAAACCGGCAGTGATCACCGAATGGTCAGAGGCACATTAAATATTAATGTCAAAATGGAAAGATCGCGTCTGATGAAGTCTACGCTCCGACCTTGTAATGCACATATCCAAAACCCCGAGAACTTTCAACTCGAATTGGCAAACCGCTTCGAATTGCTAGACAGCAGCGCATCAGTGGATGAAATCAACAACAGGCTGGTAGAGACTGTCCATACGGTCGGGTCCAAGTATTTTAAGCCCCACCGTAAAAATAGACCTCAAAAACTATCCAACTTCACCCGAAACCTCATGGCTGAGCGACGTTCCATGACGCTCTAAACCTCCGATGATGCTAAGTCCTACAGGCAGCTCAATGGACAGATACTGAAGTCCTTGCGACACGATTTACGGTCCTTCAATACAAGGCGTATTGAGGAGACCATAGCACAGAACAAGGGCTCCAAAGTGTTCGCAAGAGACACGTCTATTGGGCAAAGCCAGTTGACGAAGCTGAAGACGGAGGACGGAAACGTAACGTCGAATAGGTCAGAGGTGCTCAGGGAGATAGAGAGGTTCTATGGGCAGTTGTACACCTCAGTAGCTGAACCTGTTGTTGACTTGGTAAAAGACCCAAGAGCCAAGCTAACCCGACACTACACTGAAGATATCCCGGACATCAGCCTGTACGAGATTAGGATGGCTCTCAAACAACTCAGAAATAACAAAGCGCCAGGCGAAGACGGAATTACCGCAGAGCTTCTGAAAGCGGGCGGAACGCCGGTACTTAAAGTCCTTCAGAGGCTGTTTAATTCCGTCTTGCTCGAAGAGAAAACGCCGGAAGCATGGAACAGGGGTGTGGTGGTACTGTTTTTCAAGAAAGGTGATAACACTTTACTGAAGAATTATAGGCCCATCACACTGCTGAGCCATGTTTAAAAGTTGTTTTCGAGAGTCATCACGAATCGTCTCGAACGCAGGCTTGATGACTTCCAGCCTCCCGAACAAGCCGGTTTCCGGAAAGGCTTTAGTACCATAGACCACATACATACGCTGCGGCAGATTATACAGAAGACCGAGGAGTATAATCGGCCACTATGCTTGGCGTTTGTGGACTATGAGAAAGCCTTCGATTCGATCGAGACTTGGGCGGTTCTTAGATCTCTCCAGCGATGCCGCATTGACTATCGGTACATTGAAGTGTTGAAGTGCTTGTATAATAACGCCACCATGTCAGTCCGAGTACAGGGGCAGTGCACGAAGGCGATCCCCATAAAAAGAGGAGTAAGGCAGGGAGACGTCATTTCTCCGAAACTGTTTACGGCCACCTTAGAGGACGCCTTCAAGCTCTTGGAATGGCAAGGACTTGGCATCAACATCAATGGCGAATACATCACTCACCTTCGATTTGCCGACGACATTGTGGTCGTGGCGGAGTCGCTGAAAGATCTAGGACGAATGCTCGGTGACCTCAACAGAGTATCTCAACAAGTGGGTCTTAAAATGAACATGGACAAAATGAAAATAATGTCTAACGTCCATGTCGTACCCACCGCACTCACCGTTGGGAACTCTACTCTTGAAGTTGTCGACGAATACATTTACCTGGGATAGGTAGTCAGGTTAGGTAGGTCCAACTTTGAGAGAGAGGTCAATCGACGAATCCAACTCAGCTGGGCAGCGTTCGGGAAACTGCGCAACATCTTCTCATCCAAAATACCTCAGTGCCTAAAGACTAAAGTTTTTAGTCAATGTGTGTTACCAGTGATGATATATGGATCAGAGACGTGGTCTCTTACAATAGGTCTCATAAAAAAGCTCAGAGTTGCTCAGCGAGCTATGGATAGAGCTATGCTCGGCGTTTCTCTACGCGATCGAATCAGGAATGAGGAGATTCGTAGAAGAACCAAGGTCACCGACATAGCCGTTAAGATTAGCAAGCTGAAGTGGCAATGGGCGGGCCACATAGCGCGTAGATCGGACGGGCGTTGGGGCAGAAAGATTCTAGAGTGGAGACCACGTATTGGCAAGCGCAGCGTGGGACGACCGCCTGCCAGATGGACCGACGATCCTTTGAAAATCGCAGGAAGTCGTTGGATGCAGGTGGCATCGGACCGGTTACGCTGGAAAGCGATTGGGGAGGCCTATGTTCAGCAGTGGACAAGTATAGGCTGAGATGATGATGATGATATATATATATATATATATATATATATATATATATATATATATATATATATATATATATATATATATATATATATATATATATATATATATAAATATGTTGTATTTGTGTTGTATAGCAATGCAAACAACGGGAATGTATTATACAAATGTACTCATGACATATTATGTTTTAGAGCTCACGCTTAAAAATGACATTCATGTGGTATACTTCAACTTTACCCTTATAGCTCTAAACAGCTGCATGTTTATATCGAAAACGAAGGACACAGTATAATAAGTGATCAAACGAACTTACCTGAAGTGAAGTTCGATCATTATTATACGAAGTCCTTCGTTCGAAGATATAAGAACCCAACCCGCCCTGCCCGTTGGTAAAGTTGAAATGTACTACTTCTAAAAGGAATGGTCGCAGAGGTTATGTCCACAGATACCATAGAGGAGGCGTTGACGTTTCTAAAAAACTTAGCGGCTTGCCAAGCGAGTAGAGAGAGCTGCATGTTTATATCTTCGAACGAAGGACTTCGTATAATAATGATCGAACTTCACTTCAAGTAAGTTAGTTTGATCACTTATTGTATCTGCTACCCTTAATAACCCCATAACAATCCGGATACAACGTTAACCCAAATTTACTCCTCCATTAAAACCGTCCTCAATCTTTTGATAACAGGAAATTATTATTCAAGACGTCAACCACGCGACACCGGGCAATAGACGATCTGAAAGACTAATCAAAAGTTAATCCAAAAATGTTCCAACCCATTTCAGCCGGGTGACGTGTATATAAAAATATACTGAAAAATAAACTTCGCGGACAGCCGGGACCGCTGAAAAGTGCCAGTAATTTGACCACAGAAATCGATATAATAAGGCACTAGAAATGGTAGTTTGTCTTATGAAAAATGAGAGTGATTTTTTTAATATTTTCATAAGCTGGCAATACTGAGACTAATGTCACCTATTGTTCTAGTGAATCATAGATATAGACGATGTTATGTTATCATTTTATAAAATTCTACATAATTTAAATTTAACATCTCTGACTATTAAATCTCACTGTGTTCCATAGCATTGCATTAAAGTCTTCAGACAATATGTATAGTACTAAAAAATTGAAAGTCTTACAAGAAATTGATTTAGTATATGAAAGCCGATCAGTATCAGGTAATAGTAGAAAACCAAAGACTTATAAACCATTAATATGAAAGAATGTATTTTGTTCAAATGCTATAATTTCTATGTAACTCCCTCCCTACTCCACCTCTCTCACCTGAGTTCCTCCACTCTCCTGTGTGTATTAATATATTCCCTAAAACGGTAAACTTATATACTCGATTAGTATCAAATCCGTTCATTCCCAGTTTATCCAAAGTTGCACGACCTAATTTATTTTAAATTTGCCGCCATTTTCCACCCTCAGCTTTCATGAGACAGACTCTATGGTCACGTAAACTTGTCGCCACTCATGTGAGAAAATTATCACAAAATTTCATGACTGCGTGGACGGGCGACTGGATGTATGTGATACAGTGGCTGAAATTGGTATGAAATTCTTCCAAAACATATAACTGTACTTAAAAAGTAATACAATTCATCGAATATTATTTTTACAGCAATAATGTGTGTGTATGTGAGTCTGTGAATATAGTTTTCAAACTGACGACCGTGGTTTTGAATAAAATCGTGCGCTCTTGCACTTCTAGTATTTTATTATCAGGGTTTCTGTGAATTTAACCCTTCTCAAATATGTGATGCAGTAAAAGTGTAAGCCGCGGAGCATTAGTCATCGGAACATTTGGAACAGGCCGGCTGTGACGTCATACAGCGTATTAATTGTACTCACGGGGATCAAGTTGAGTTTGGTCATGTTTTTCATTGTACGCGAGATTTTTTTGGGTGGAAGGTAGACTGGTAGTCAGTCGTAGTCGATTTTTATGTTTGTTTGTATATTTTGTTAGTAATTTTAATGGAAATTAAAACCACATACCCCTCACACCGTCACGCCTATATTCCCCAGAGGGGGTGGCCACAATCACACCACAGACAACCTAAGGGCATAGATTTGTTTCATTATTGTATAGAAGTTATTAAAAGTAGTATGTGGTTGAAGTTGGGAGTTTTCAACTATATTATTGAATTGAAATTGAATAAAATAGAAAAGTATAACATTTTGTATTTATTTCATATATTCATAAACAGAATCAGACAATTTTTTGCTTAGTAAATAAACCCTGTTGCAGAGACTTTCTTTGTACCTGAAAGATGACGTTAATTGCTAATCTTTTATTAAATCTTTACATAAAACAAAATTAGGACAAATTTTACACTAAAATAATGAATTCATTAGTGACTATGCACCGTCACGCCTATATTTCCCAAGCAGGGGTGGCAGAGGTGTATTGAGTACATCCTCTTTTCGCCGATGATGTTAGGTCCTATGTAATAGCGGGCGAGCCTATTGCCATATACCGGGCACAATTCCAGACTCCGGACTCATACTGGGAATGTTCCGTTAGAAAAAATACATTTGTCCAACCTAGTAGCCTCGTAACTCGCCCAGAACCTCGTAATCACATAGCGATGCGCTTTGCCACTAGACCAAGAAGGCAGTCGCGTACGTAGTGACTATGCCGTTTTATATAATGAATATTAATTATGAACTTTTGCTTCTGAGTGAAAGATACTCCACGGTTACTCCTTTAAAATAAAACACCTACAAATAACGATGATTTTTGGTTTCAATATAATAGAAGCAAGTCTGCCGAAACATTCACCTTTATCAGCCGAAAGACCTCCACTGTCGGACAACGGATTCCCACAAAGATCGCTACGACGACCAGCTTTATGAACATATCCAGCTTCAACTAGTGACCTTCACCAGATCCAAGATAATACATTAATCTATTAAAATATATTTAATCAGTGTTCTATATATAATATCTAAAATCACTACATATTATAAAACAAAGTCCCCCCCGCCGCGTCTATTTATCTGTCTGAACGCGATCAACTCAATAACTACCAATCGAAGCCGGGGTAAGTTGCTAGTTAATATTAAAACGATTCCGCTGTTTGATTGATGTCATTGTCAGCCAAGTCAAGAGACTCAGTAACCGGCGAGACGTACTATGAGAGTGAAAGAACCCAGAGCGATCTATAACAAAAAACCTGTTGAAATTCTGTACACTGCCTACCCTGCAAGGAATCTGACTAGATAGAAATCATTAGCTGAAAGACGTGCATTGTATAACAAAAACGTCCTCAAAGATACGAAGAGCTTGGTGGTGTATGCATCCAGCTTTTACCGCCCTTAAACAAGTCATCAGTTAACTTAGTAGGGTAAACCTTAGATCATGTCTTTTATGCATCGATATATCTTGACAAGATTTACAGTCCTGTTCAAAAATTACACTACGAACGTCTCCAAATCCACGTGAGTGGTTATAGTTATGATATAAACATAAATTAGGGCATATTGTACCTTAGTCAAATAACTTTAAGTTGTATTGGCAAAAAAGCGGAAGCCTATTAATTTTTTAGTACCGTCTACTTTTGCCTGCCTTTTGGTGGCATCAATTTTCGTGCGGCGAGCATGTATGTATCTATATTTGACCGAATTATAGATCTCTATGTCCTGCTGTGGACGTCATTTGGCTGAAAAGGAAGATATTATAGATATTCATTTCAAGCATAAAGCAGTGATAGACTAGTCGTAGTGGTGAGACAGTTGGACTGCAAAGTCAGAGGTCTCGGGCTCAAACCCAGGCACCCACCTCTGTCTTTTCGAAAGCATGTGCGTATTCAAAATTAACTATCACTTGATTTAACGGTGAAGGAAAACATCGTGAGGAAACCTGCATGCCTAAGAGTTTCTCGAAGGCGTGTGTTGTCCGGCAACCCGCACGGGGCCAGCGTGTGGCTCTCGGTTTGAGAGGAGGCCGGTTGGACAGTTTTTTTAACAGAGCTAATATTATATTATTATAGCAATCCACAGTGTCGAATTGTGGTCGGTATAATATTTATATGGGAACCCAGCATAAAAATATGTGTGTAAACAGTGCTTCATATTTTAGAGATCGTGTAATACGTGTATACGTTTTGCTTATCATAAAAATAACTTCTACTTTTGAATTCGATACAACGTTATGTTCATAGATATAGGTAGATATTCCATATATTTATGTACAAAATGGATGCAAGAAAGAAATAATCGGATAATCCGACAAATGGACTTCCAATATGATGTATGCTTGATTAGATAATCAAGCATACCTTATATTAAACACAATAATTATCTACTAACCCAGTAGTTTCACTGGCCTATCACATTATGCACATACATTACCCACTAACAATGGAATATGTTAACACAGGAGGCTGAGTGCCGGATTGATAAGTCCGCAGATCGAGTCAATACAGCTAATGTAGTACTTGGTATTATGATTATAATTTACGATAATGCTCGGACATACAATTTCTGTATTAGCACAGGCCAGTTTAAATATATACAACAAATTGTAACCTGAAAGAGTTTAAAATCCTGTGTTGTGCATAAATGGCGCTGACTGGACTATGTTCGAGTCATACTCTGGAAACTGTCATAATCAGCCATGAAATGAAGAAATTAAAATTTGTACCTGCTTTTCAGGTACATATGTTGGATTTAAAAATTGGCACATCATTCCTAATTTCGTAAATTTTTATCTTCAATAACGAAAAATGCATTATATTTGAATCAATGTGCGTGTAATACTTTTAAATTGCCAAGATTTGCAGAATAAATAAGTAATATGTTGGTGAAGCAGTGATAGCGTAGTGGTTAGACCGTTGGACTGCAAAGTCAAAGGTCTCGGGTTCAAACCTCTGTCGTTTCGAAAGCATGTACGTATTAAAAAAAAAATATCACTTGCTATAACGGTGAAGGAAAACATCGTGAGGAAACCTGCATGCCTAAGAGTTTCTCGAAGGTATGTGAAGTTTGCCAACCCGCACTAGGCTAGCGTGGTGGACTATGGCCTAAACCCTCTCAGTTTGAGAGGAGGCCCGTGCCCAGCAGTGGGACAGTTTCTTAACAGGGCTAATATTATTATATTATTATGTTGGTAAGCGTGGACATTATGTATGCTCCGTTTCATTATGTTTGTCCAATTACAAAAAGTTGAACTTTTAAACTTTAAACATAAATGTTAATATTTTGCCAATTTTATGTGTTTATGTGATAGAGGGCTTAAATGAAGCATGACATTTTGTCGGTATTTTTGTGCAGCTTAAGTTTCATATAAGTGATTCGTGCCCACCCGCCATTACAATGAGGTCAAATTGGTTGGAGCAAAGTGATTTTGACGAAATATTAAAAGACAAATCATATGTTAAAAGTTACAAAAATAAAGCATGGAGAACGGCGGAAAGACTCGTTGATAAATCATTATGTCCAAGAGAGCCTTTAAAACAAAATTCTAAAACTACAACCGCTTTTTCAAAAGCAATCGTGATATTTCTACCTATCTATATCTTTACGTCAGATCCCTAGCGGGGTAGGCAGAGAGTACAAAGTACCAACAGGTTCTTTCGTTACAGACCCCGTGATGTTTCTTTTCTGTAAGTAAAAAAAAATACAATAACGCGTTTTTGTCTTACGCTTTAAATCTCTCCAAAACAACTAGAAGTACTATTTCAATACTATTTCCGTTGGGAAAAGAAGTATATTTTCGATTAAATATTCATAGTCCGTAGTGTAATGAATATTCATAAATTCTATAGTAAACGTGTGCGCACTGTTTAGCAATTGTATTGGAACAGTACTGTGCAAACATTGAGCAGGTCGGAATCACGAAGTAGACGCAAATAGAAGTGCCATTTTAATTATGTCACAGAAAAAAATGTTTTATAACACGAATAGCCAACCCGCACTGGGTCACCGTGGTGGACTATGGCCTAAACCCTCTCAGTTTGGGAGGAGGCCTGTGTCCAACGGTGGGACAGTGTCTTAACAGGTCTAATATTATTATTAGTACACACCGTCACGCCTATATTCCCCAGAGGGGGTGGCAGAGGTGTACTGAGTACACCCACGTTTCGCCGACGATGTTAGGTCCCATGTAATAGGGGGCGAGCCTATTGCCATATACCGGGCACAATTCCAGACTCCGGACTCATACTGGGAATTTTTCGTTAGAAAAACTACATTTGTCCGACCTAGGATTTGAACCCAGGACCTCGTGATCACAAAGCCGTGCGCTTTGCCACCAGACCAACGAGGCAGTCAAATTCTTAGTATATAACACGAATAGGTTTTTTTTAGTTATTATTGTTGTTAATTCAGATTTTTTTTACAAAAGCACAGTTCCTATATTCTCTGCATTCTAAACGCATCACAACGCATGTCAGGGTAGCATTTCAGTAAGTCTACGATCACAATTGTACAAAATGACTTGAAGATTTTTTTGTACTTTAACCGGTCTATGGTTTGTTGGTCGCTTTAAAAAAAATATATCATTTACCTCGCCTCCATTCACTACCTCTTTGATCTAGGTGAACATAGTGCGACTTGTCAAACCGTACTGGTATCAAATTTCTGGGTCTAATAAAGTGTTGTTGGGGATTTCCTGTTGAAAAAATTTAATTAGCTGTCCGTCTGGTCTGCAATCGTTCCCGATTTAGTGTTACTCTCCCTATAGTACTGGGGACTGACATTGCTGGTGAAGTGTGGGTAAACAAAATTCACAGCCACCACTCGCGATTGGGCCTCAGTTACCCTATTTTGTCATATTCATAGATTTTCATCGTTATATTTATAAATATTTATTTATGTTGCTTTGATCTTAACCAACTTACCGGCTTCGTGATTTGTTGGTTCCTTTATTCGGAGTGTACCTTCTGCTCCTCTGTTTTAGTGGTGTACTGGAGTACTAACCTCCTCCTCCTTGCATCGATATCCTCAATATTGAGGGTCGTGACCTCAAGGAACAACGATATCGCGGATTATGTTTCGCCAACCAGCTCGGTTCTCAGCCGTGTGTATCGCATCAGTAATTGTGGTGCCCAGGGCGGATCGGATCTGATCGGACCAGCGCAAAGGGCTACGACCTCTCGATCTCTTTTCTTCTACTTTGCCAGTGACCAGTAGCTTTTCGAGGTTGCCACCCTTTTAACTGGCTATGTGGCCGAAAAACTCGAAAATCCTTCGAGTATCATGGTGATCGTGATTCTTATGTCCGACTCGCAAGAGCCATTATTGGTTTTCATAAAACCAAGGTAGATAAAACTAACGACCGCTTCCAGGTTAAGTGCACCTGTGAGGTTAAGTTAATTAGAACGGTCGATTACCATCACTTTGGTTTAGGCTATGTTCACTAGTAAACCTAGTTCACTGCTTATGCGCTCAATTCTGTCCAGAAAGGTTACAATTTCTGCTTCGCTTGTGGCGATGAGGGTTGTATCGTCGGCGTAGCGCAAGTTGGTAATGTTTGTGCCCCCAATATTGAGAGCACCCTTACAGTTCTCGTATGTGCGCCTCATTATATATTCTCAGATCCGCATTCAGCACCTGGAAAGGTTTTAGCGTCTCTTACAGATGATTTACTGAAGTACTACCAATGTGCATTATATTGACTCTCTTTGTGTTGTTGTCGTAAGATTTCCAATTCCTACTACGACGTGGATCTTAAGATCGTATGAAAATGTTTTCACTATTGTTATGCTGTATTAGTTTAAGCTTTTGGTAATTTATTTTGCTTCAATTCAAAAATAACTCGCCGAAAGATTAAATTGAGAATACAATATGATTCTTGTATTAGAATTACCTACCTCACACGTAAACCATAGAGGCCTAAAAACATATTTCCAAAATGAGAACAATATGTTATCTCCGAGTAAGTAAAAGAGCACACACAAGTCGAGGTCGTGACAAAATAGGAAGCCATCGAAGTATGAACCGGGGCGGCCTTTGTCTCCACCTGCCTTTGTGATGGAAGCTTCAGACATTAGCTCACTCCTTGCTTACTAATGAGAACCGGGATATTTTAGCAAAGCAAGTGAACTACTCTTCGACTTATTTACACCCGTCACGAGTGTTATCGTTAAATGATAGGCAGAGGTATTCATTGTGCACTGAATTTACACTGAGATATTTTCATGTGTAAATATCTACCAACCCTACTCAGCAATTAACAGCAACAGTGGTAAGTTGTATAGGTTAATGAAAAAGAACACTTTTACATCTACCACTGGGTCGATATGATATATAGGTATGCTATAATTTAAATTTATTATTTTTTTATATAAATATAAATTTTATTATTTTTTATTTATATATTTTTGATAAATATATCATATATATACCTATACTATCTCACTGCTGGGCAAAGGAATCGCCCCCCAATTACAGGTGACTGAGAATGGGTCGTACTCCACCACATGTACCCAGTGCGGATTGGTGGAAGCACGTTTGAGGCAACCTGCTTTTGAATCTTATTAAGCCGCCTATAAGGTTTCCAACTTGGCTTAACAAGACGAAGTAGCAATCGGGATAAACGGCTGAACGTGCCTTCCGAAGCACGGAGACGTTTGAAAATAGAATGCCAATAACGGTCACCCACCTCAAATCATCAAAATTGACCGCGCCGAACGAACCTTAACCTGGTGATTACACCCTGGTACAGCATTACATGCGCCTCAATATTTATATTATAATGTAAATAACAGCAACAAATAACCAGTCAGCAATAAAAGCAACATTAGTTGCTAAGCTGTATGCTGGACAAGTAACATCGTCTGTCTCGCTCGCACCCTACAGACTTAATTATTTATAATATTTTTCACATTTTTTTATTTTTTTTATTTTAAACGTAGCCCCACACTAGGATTTATTCCTGTGTCGTGGGTGCGTTTACAAACATGAAAATACACATACACAAATACCCAGACCGGAACAAATAATTGTGGTTCACACAAAGATTTGTCCCGTGCGAAAATCGAACCCGCGACTGTTAGACGGAGCGGCTTAAGCTCTTAACCACTGCGCTAAATCGTCCGTCAAAATCGGAACTAACGCTGTCATCGAGTGAAATGTCACTTCATGACAGTTCCTTTTTTATTAGGAACCGTGAGGACCCACCTGTTGAAATATCTTCTTGGAATTAATTTTACTAAATGTAAACCCCAATTTCACACCAGCGCACGCGTGTCAATGTCATCCATAGGCCAAAAGAGCCTTGTCGCACTATATAAGATGTTTGAATTAGTGATTGACAGTGGCATTACAATGCTACAATCAATTGCCAGCCTGAAAAATATAATTTTTACTTTTTTATAGCTGACAACTCGACTTTTGTCAGTCCCTAAAAAAGAGAATTTAATCACCCTGGACCCTTGAAAAATGAATCATTATAATGTATCAGTAAGGTTTCATCGAACCTCCAATCGAAACATCGAATTGTGGAGGAACAAATTAATTTACCGCGAAAACAGGTTAGGGTGAAGCCTGGCAGCAGCGGATTTATTATCAGAAATTTTCATTTTAGGGTTATGTTTACCCTTATTGGTACCTATTACCGGCGTGATACCGTAACATTGTGCAAATACGAAAAGGTTAAGAATACTTAACAAGCGCTTTAGGTTAATTATCAATGAACTTGTTATAAGTTGGAAGATCTTTTTAATGGTTAAACACAATTTGTAGCCGGTAATCAAGTAGACACAGAAAGGATTGTGGTTTAAATAAGTTTTAATTCAAAAGTAAACATTTTTTTTTAATCCCAACAAGCACTTCGTATTTTGACTATTTTCCTTTTTTTATTTAATCTACCTATTTATTTATCATTAAGTCGGAAGGTGGCCTCCACTGAGAAAATCCGGCTAAAACTTAGCAGGCTTGCCTTTTTTAAGTGTCACTTTATTATCTCTCTTCTTTGTCATAATATATATAGCTACAAAATACATGTATATATATGCTTTTCTAACAACAAATTTAGGTTTTCTATCGAAATATTCCAAGTATCAGTTTGGAGTCTGGAATTGTGCCAGGTATATCGCAATAGCCCCCCTATTACACGGTACTTAACATTGTCGGCGAAAAGTGGGTGTACACAGTACTCCTCTGCCATCCCCGCTTGAGAAATATAGGCGTGACGGTGTGAGTTCAGGATACAATTACGTATGGGTCTACGTAAAATTTGCGTTAGTAAAGGCATCCACGACATGGAAAGAATACTGAGTGCGGGTCAAGTTTTCATTTTCAAATTAAAAAAAGAATACCCAGCATGCGAATCAAATCACAATACTGTTCAATTTAGGTTTAAACATACTCCAAACATCTTCATTTTGTTAACAAAATCCATAAATTAAATTTGTATTATAAAGAGCTTTGAAAATTGGTAATTTAACAAAGAGAGGTTTTACCGGGTAAACAGAATTAATCTGCTTTGGTCTGGCCGTTTTCTTGATATTGGTCACTTTCAGCCTCAAACTTAAAATGGGTTTAGGGACCGACCGTACATAATAATATAATCTGGCCAAACATTTCCAAAGCCATAAAAAGCGGTAATAAATTGTAAAATGTATGATATTGTATCCTGCGTATTATTATGTGGGTGCGTTTGAAAACTTTTTTTAGAAATATTTAATGACTTAGAAAAGAGGTTAGAATGACGATCAACATATACAAAAAAAAATTGCAAGATATGTGAGTGAAATAGACTAGCATATCACCGGGACGAATGGCGTGGTAGAGGAGAGGCCTCCGGTCAGCGGTTGATATGCTCGAAGAATGGAGACAAGTTCGCTCTTGTCACATAAGAACCAAAACTGCCTCGGCAAAATGTGGGTAATACTCCTCTGCCGATCTCTTCTAGGAAAACTGATGCGAGAGTTTAAGAGAGTAAAACTATTGCATACGCTATTACGCTATATGTGCGTTCAAATGCGAGATTAAAATCCTCGTGTCACGATAGAACTAACTTAGCACATTTTGATCTTGCATTTATATGAAAAAAACAGGAGGAAGGTATAGACCCACATTCTGTTTCCTTCATTTAAAGGCAAGTGTATTAATACTGCAATGGTCTTGACATTTTTGCAGAGGCTTAGCGTAGTGGCATGTATCTACGTAGGGTAGCCACCTTCAATTAAACATTTCAAGGGGGAACGTTTTTAATTTTGACTTTATGAGGCGGCCATATCTGCTAAGCCCTCGGAAAATTCAAATAAGGGTTAGTATCCTCCACCCAAGAACTTGTTCCTCCTCGTCATTTTAGGCTGGGTACGTAAGAATGGGATCGTTGCGTTGACCTTAGGAATATACTGGATATACTGCTACGCTCAGTCGTTATGACAATCCTTTGGGGGTGGGTTTTGTCGTGTAATGATCATTTTTAGCTGATGATGAAATGTGGCTGAATTTCTGTCGTTAAAAGGAAACAAATTCAAATGAACAAAAATAGTGAATGTAGAACTTTTCACCTTTTGCGGTACGGTGTTTGTTACTAGTAATTATTTTTGTGCCCTCTTCGTTATGTCACGTCCAGTCCAGGTGATGCTTTATCCATAATGATAGTGAACTAAAACATTCACCTAATAGCACGCGTATCTCAATGTAAATGAGGGCGAACGTATTGGAATTATGCCGAGGACAATTTCTTTTTTCGAACTGCGACTGAAATGTTTTATTTTTTGGTTGGGAAAACCTCACTCTTTGACCTGGAACTTAAACGCAGGACTCCGTAATTGCTACTTAGATTCAAATTTATTTTTTTGAAAGTGTGATTTTTGGTAATGCGTAGGTGTCACATTATTTATACGTAATATCTTTAAAATTTGTCGTGTTGCGTACACTAATCAGCGCCTATAGTCAAGTTGACAATCTATAGTCTTTAATGCTAATAACAAGCGGAAAAATGTATGGGAATGACATTTTGCAACGAAAAGTCGCGTGATCCAAACAATGCGCTATCGATTGCGACAAGAGTATAGACACAAAGCGCTTGCAACTTGTCTAGGCCTTGAGGTTACTCACACTATATATCACTAGACCAAGGAAACAGTGAAGATAAATTTTTTTCTATATTATTGGGCGATACTATAAATAGATAGATAGACAGATGTCCTAGATTGGAACTGGTCATGGAGTGACATTCCGTAAGATAAATGACTGAGAGAATTTACGAGCTTAGTTCAAGTAATGTCGTAATGTTAAATCGACACCAGACTGATTAGTTTTGGCGTTTATGCCGGTCTATAGGTTTACTGTTAAATTAGATAAGTATACACCATCATTAGAATTTATTTTCTTACGAGGTATAGTACTGGTATCAATTTAACATTAAAATCAAGGAAAAAAGACAAATAACCTAGTTCTGATTTTGCAACCATCAGATAAATACAACATAAAAAATAAAAAATTATATTGTAAGAATAAAATATACCTTTTATTTTTTTTTCAAATTCACTTCACACATCAAATGACCAAAAAATCAACTCTAAATAAAATTTGAAATAATGTAAAATAATGCGACTTTTTTCGTGTCAACTGCTGGGTAAAACCAGGATCCAGTACAGTTTGGTGGAAACCGTTTGTACTCACCGGCTTTTGGACCTTATAAAGCCCTATAAGGCTTCCAACTTGGCTTAACGACTACCACATTAAAAGGCAGCCGTGGTCGTATCCTAACAAGGCAGTCATTATGTATTTGCTACATTAAAAATTTATACGAATAGACTGAAATATAAAAAACATATATTCTCGCCTATATTCCCCAAGCGGGGAGGCAGTGGTGTACTGCGTGCACCCAATTTTAGTCGACGATGTTAGGTCCCACGTAATAGGGGGCGAGTTTATGGCCATGTACTGAAATTTAGTAATATAGTTGTCTGACCTAGAATTTGAATCTAGGACCTCGTGATCGCAAAGCGCAATATTCACGTCCAGACCAATGGTAACGAGGCATTAAGTATAATAAATACACTGAAAACTGAACTCTAAATACAATTTAGCGGGTCCGCAATAGACGAGATTTAATCCTGTTTATTGAGAAGGAAAGCTTCCCTTTGACCAATTTGTGCAATTAAAAAGTTACTTAACGATTTATATTTATAGAGGTGTATATCAGTTTATTAACTATTTACGAGCATCCGTAATACAGGAGGATAAAGTCGTGAAGGATACAGGGTTGAAATCACATAAATAGAAACATTAAATCACTAAAAGTGAAATACCGCACGACATCGTTCAAAAACACCGCCGCCTCTTTGTCATACATGCACAAATTTACTACGTTTTTAAAAGAAAAAAAAAGAAAGAAATTGAAAAAAAAAGTTTGTGATTTTATAATTTTCAGTGACAAGTGAATTATTTTTTAATTTTCGTATACTTATTTTATGTTATTGTACTTAGCTCTACAATAAGGTACCTATAGGGTTGATATAACACTTATAATAACAGAATTAACACATTCGTGCTGTTTGCCGTCAAAAACTTCCCTGGTTTGTCTTTAAAGTCCAAGGTTTAATACCAATAAAATTAAAATGGGACGAGAGAAGGCTTTAAGCAAAAACGGGGATGATTCTCGTATATCTGGACGAATATACGGTCATATAAGGGCCCTGATTGAAGCTAATTTAGAAAAGGTATGTACGTGATTTGAAAAACCAAAAATATCCAGTGATTTATTTCCACTTACTGCGTTGATTATACCGTAGCTTGTTCAGGATACCCATTCACCCCAAATCATAATAAATCCTTTAAGCATAGCCGGAGATGACTCTCGTCTGTTTACGCGCTAAATAAATTTGTTCCATCATAAGTTTATACCGCCGTATACGACCGTAAGTAATTGATGATCGCTAGACAGAGAAACTTAAAGAGTTTTTAAAAGTGGGAATAAAAATAACGAGCAGAGATGATGGAATTACATGAAACTTGTTCTGTAATAAAAGAAGTATAGAAATTGTTTTACTCTGATATGAAACAATCAAAATCAAACGTTTTTTATTCTTGTATACCAAGAAGTACTTCTGAATAGTCAAGAAAAAGAAAGTTTTTGATTAATTAAAGACTCTACCACCCGTTCGGAATATCATTCCTGTGGGGAAGAAGGGTAAGAAACTCCATGGTTACTCTTTTAAAATGCGAGTTTTACAGTATACATTGCTTTCATGGGGTATGAGAACAATGCAGAACGAGTTAAGTAGATGGGATTAAGTATAGATTAAACGTAAATGTACTCACCCTCATGATATCAATCAGTGTCTACAGTCCTCTTATTTACAAAATAAAGACTTGTACAAAAAATTGCTTTCGACGGACGAGTATGAGTCAAATTATGGGAATCAAGAAGGAGATTTTGTAGACGTTATTCCTATATAGTGAGTGTGTTTACAGACAAATTAACGTTATACGACACTATAGTTAATTTTTTTATTAATTTAACCAACTAGTATTTAAGTGTTAGAAAAAAAATATGGCAAGCGGAGCCAGATTGAGCCGTTAATGGTGTCTTGTAAGAGGACAATAAAAAAGTTCAAAATTAATTAAACGCACACGCACGAAGTAGTGCTGATTGATTAATTGAAAGTCGGCAGACAGATGGGGCGACGCACTTCGGTAATCGATTTTAAATGAGCAAAGTTTTACTGTTCACCTTTTATAAAGATCATCATCACTCACAAAACCGTCATCTCAACTGTTATAATTGATGTGCAGATTTTATTAATAACAAGATCTGCCCGCAACTTTGGCCGCGTTAACTTAAGATTGGAACCCGCTGTTTTTGCGTATTTGTGTAACAAACATCTAAACATACAAACTTTCACATTTTTAATATTAGTAGGACTAGCTGTACCCGAAACTTCGTTCGCGTGATTTAGAGACGTGCATTTCACAACCTTAAACTGTTTTTTAAGATAAAAAGTAACTTATGTCTTGCCTTTGGATAAAATCTATTTCCTTGTCGTATTTGTAAAAATCTGTGCAGCGGTTTGAGCGTGAAACGGTAAGACAAGCAGACAGAGTTACTTTCTAATTTATAATATTAGTATACATTCATTCTGAATTCAAGCAGTGATAGCCTAGTGTTTAGACCGTTGGAATGCAAAGCCAAAGGTCTCGGGTATAAGCCCAGGCACGCATCTCTGTCTTTTTGAAAGCATATGCGTATTAATAAATACTATCACTTGTTTTAACTGAAGGAAAACATTGTGAGGAAACCTGCATGCCTGAGAGTTTCTCGAAGGTGTGTGAAGTTCACCAACCCGGACTGGGTCAGCGTGGTGGACTATGGCCTAAACCTTCTCAGTTTGAGAGGAGGCCCGTGCCCAACGGACAGTTTCTTAACGTGGCTAATATTATATTATGGTATAGATTCATTAGATTTGCTTGTATCTTTCTATATTATCACGTCAGTTCCCTTCTTTATAGACCCCTCTGGCAATAGTAATTAAATAAGAATTTTTAATAATATATTTTTGACGACATGTAATTTTGTCTAATAAATTTATAAACTTGAAAAGATATTTAAGGACTACTGATTTAAAGTGCCAATTATTTATTTCATTTCGATTTGACAGACGACTTAGTTCAATGGTTAAGAGCTTAAGCCGCTCCGCCTATTGGATCGAGTAGTCGCGGGTTCGGTCCCTGCACGAGACAAATCTTTGTGTGACCCACTAATACGTAAGTGTTCGTGTATGTGGGCTTCATGTTTGTAAACGCACCCACGACAGAGGAATAAATCCAAGGGTGGGTCAAATGATAAAACATATGTAGAGAGAGAATAATGTGAAAATAAAAGCGTGTTAAAAAGGTAAGCCCTTTCTTGGCGGATTTTCTCTGTGGAGGCCGTGTTCTAATCCAGTAGTGGATTAGTAGGTACATTATTTAGCTACATGTCTTCTCTTCTATTAAATTTGGCATACGTATGTAAGTTCGATGTCAATGCAATAATATAGTGCCATGGAGCTGGTCTGATGGTGACATCGAAACATGAACGTCTGAACTACACAACATAGCCCCATTATTATAGTCTTGGCATTAACCCCTTGGCCATGAAATATAAGATGGGATATAGACGTCAATATTTTTTTTTATGTAAAAGTCTATTCTAATTATTTAAATTGTTTTAAGCGTTTCTTATCTTCTGGGGTAAAATTGTAATTATGAATACGAGAAAAAGACAAACTTGGAAATAATTTTCTTTTTCAGTACAGGACCCTTATTTTGCTAATAATATAAACGTGAAACTTTGCGTGCTTGTTACTCAATTACGCAAAAACGGTTGAACGGATTTGGATTAGTTTACAGCTAGTTTATTACCTGGTTTATTACCTTAACACATAGGTTTTTTTTCCTGGACAATGTTAGGTTCCTGTCTTAAATCGACGCGGACGAAATCGCGGGCAGAAACTTGTTTGCGATAAGCAAATAAATACGTAACTCGGCGCGTTACTATAACGTCATGAAATTATCAATTAATGGTACTCCACTGGCATACAATTACACGATAATTTCACAGTTATCGAAACGCGCCGCGTTTGATCATAGCAAATAAGGGCCCAATACATTACAAAAGTCTTACCCATAACGTCATCGATCAAACTCCTAACATATCCGTACACTTTCCTTTCTGAAGGCGACAGCTGATGTATTAAAGTTCCCGTCATACGTCATACAATTATGTAAGTCATATTATTATGAAAAAAACTTTAGCGCTCCTTTAGCGAAACAAACTTGAATCTTCTTTGTGCGATGAAATTTATAAACGCACCTACGACCGATGAGTAACTCCCAGTGTAAGGGTACTTTAAAAGATAGTGCGTCCTAGAAGGAAGAGGAAAGGATTTTTAGGTGGTTAACACAAGAACATTAATTAGTAAATGCTACGGACCGGTTGCGCTGGAGAACGATTGGGGAGGCCTATGTTCGGCAGTGGACAAGTATATGCTGAAATGTTTATGATGACAAAATTATAAACACCGTCACACTTATATTCCCCAAGCGAGGGTGTCAGAGGTACAATGTGTAGGCCCACTTTAGCCGCAATGTTAGGTCCCATCACCTGATTCAGAAATTGCTAAAAACTATACTGTAAAACTCAGTTTTGTACTAAAATTTATACTTTTAACAATGAATAATTTGTTTACTGGTCCGTTGTACCGTACCTAGTTGTAAAATGTAATTATTTTAATACTAACACGGATGCCTTAAACTATTTCACATACAAGCTTCTTACAAAAACTACTGAATCAAGTTAAATGAATATGTCATCTACTTTCAAAAGGGTACTGGGTAATGGGTGGACAACAAAGATATTTTTGTCGAAAAACTCGATTGGGTACACGGGCTCACATTTCTGATTCGTTCGGGATTCGTTCACGATAAGTGTGACAATTGCAAAATGTCAGAGAGACTAGAATAAAAAAACCCATAACGCCTAATTGTGTATACCCACACTTTACTGATGATGTTAGGTCCCAGGAGGTGAGCGTTTTCCATTTCGATTTCATACTCCGGACTGCTACTCAGAATTTCCTCCTTTACCCCACAATGAATAATATAGACAGAAAAAAGATAGCCCAGCCATTTTTCTTCTTCAACTAATAACGTAGACAGAAGAAAATACTTAAACTTTTTTATCGAGTAATTGTGGAGTTCCTTTCCTTTCTAATCCACAGAATTAACATACCGAAGTGGTGGTAGAGTCCTTGTTACTTTTTGACGATTCATTCATACACGGGAAGGCCTTTGAATTTAGTAGCAGTTGTGTGTCCATTCTAGTCCAAATGTTGTCCAGGGCCCTTATTCGTGACCAAATAAACACTTATTGCGGTGCGTTATGATATCGTTTAGTAGTAATCCGGTATTTCGTTTTGTGGTGTGTGAATGACTCACGCTGTTGGCCGTGGGTCTTTTACAGCTTCACCGGATAAGAGGGCGAGAGTGCAACTACTACGCTCGAGCCAGAAGGGCAAGGATGCAGCTAGCTCAAGGGCGCCTCAAGGAGGAATGGCCTCGGCAGTCGCTATGAGACAGGGTAATCCAGTATCATACAGTAGTGTTACATGATAATTTCACAAAGTTATCGTAACGCGCCGCGTTTGGCCATAATGGCTAAGTGTTCTGTAATGATGCTGTGATGCCTTTAGTCTCACTTATATATGTAAACAAAGCAAAGCGTAGGTTAGGTTAGACTCATCGACCAATCTAGCACAAAATGCTAATCTTTATACTCGTATATTTGTAGAATGCAGGAAAGTAAAAAGTTGTTGTCAAGTAATGTACTTTACGGCCTTTTAAGGCCCGGTCCTTTGGTAAACCCTACTTGGACTTCCCCTTCTATTTGTGGATCGGAATTATTCTTGCGAGACGTCCGCTGGATTTAGGGGGGTAAAGGGAACTTGCTGAGGCCTAATCGTGTAATAAAAAAAGGAACAGAACTTTGTTTTAGATTTCTGTCCGAAACAGAATGTCCTGAAAACTTTTGTGTTTGTTTTTGGGAGTTCTATAACCGTAAAATAGTTTTATTTCATGTGTAATATTCGCGTAAATCTAAGAACTCAATAAGTTCTATAACAAATCAACTTAAACTGTCCCACTGCTGGTCAAAGGTCTCCTATCACACACCTTATCACTTCATCACCTCAGTGAGAGATTAAGTTATCCTCCATCACGCGGATCTAGTGCGGATTGGTGGATAAAGTTTGTTGGGCTTCCAACTTGGCTTAATTTATTACACGTTAAGTGGTAACCGGGATTAGCGGCCTAAAACGTCTTCCCCAGCATGTAGACGCTCAAATCTAAAAATCAAATAGCCGGTCACTCATCTAAAATCGATCGAGCTGAACGCTGCTTAACCTTGGTGATCACTAATAAGACCGCAGTCGCACAGTTGTATCACATACCACATATATTCTGGTCGAAGGGGATGTCACAAAACCTTTATGAATAAAGCGATTTCTCCACAACACCTAAAATATTAGCCACTAAATGAATTAAAATATTTTTTATGATTTAATCGCGGTTCATTTTGTATTTTTAAGTTCCCGACGTTTCGAGTGCTTCGCACCACCCATAGTCACGGGAACGACTGAAGTTCACAAGGCAAAGTTCTATCTATCTATCTATCTATATCATCACGCCAGATCCCTTACGGGGTAGGCAGAGAGTACAGAGTTCCAGCAGGTTCTTTCCTTACATACCTCTCTGGCTTCCTCAAGGCAAAGTTATTCTGGGGTATCGTAACACTTAAAAAATAAACCACTAAAAATCCGAAAAATAGTTTTAATATTCACGTAAATCTAAGAACTATATCATGATATAGAGATACATCATAAATTTTCGAAAACTCCTCTCCTGCTCCTCAGAGGCCTTTAAAAAACAATAAAACAATATCGTCGGTGAATAATCATTACCTTCTCACGATTCCATCAAAATTGGGAAAGGGTCGGGATCACGGCAGAACTGTAGGGTGACAAAGGCTTTTAAAGGTCCGGACCACGGAATAACAAAAACAAAGGAAGTGCCATTAAGCTACCTTAGTACGGGAAGCGGTAAATACTAACTCACACAATTTGAAACTGTATAGAAGGCTACAATACACCTCCATTACACGTATTTTTAGTATTACAATAAGTTTTATTTAATCCTAAAATAATGATAAAGAGCGATGATTTTTTTTGTTTGTAATCGATAAACTCTGAAATTACTGATCCGATTTTAATAATTCTTTTACCGTTTGTTATCTACATTATCCAGAAGAAACAGAAGCAATATTGTTGGTATTTCAGTAATAAAATAACGGGAAAGTGCCAAACGTCTTCTCATCCAAAATGCTTTAGTGCCCTAAAACTAAAGTTTTTAATCAATGTGTATTACCAGTGATGACATACGGATCAGAGACGTGGTCTCTTATAATAGGTCTCATAAAGAGGCTCAGAGTTTGCTCACCGAGCTATGGAAAGAGCTATGCTCGGCGTTTCTCTACGTGATCGAATATCGAATCAGAAATAAGGAGATTCGTACGTCTTATCTTCTTATATGGTGGAATAGGCATAATTCCATTTATTTATGATTACCTAAAGACTTCGCATGTAAGCGGGAAAGCAAGGGAGACCGCGCCGGGCTTAGGGCCGGGTGTGTGCAATAACGTGCATTAATACCCGCTGACTGCCTCGTTGATTTAGCGGCGAATAACGCGTGTCGGGATCAAGAGGTCTTCCAAATCCTAGATTTCTATTGAAAAATTCCTAATATCAGTTCAAAGTTTGGTACTGTTTATGGTATTAGGCTCGCCGCCATTGTCGGTGAAAAGTGGTTGTACAGGGTACACCTCTGCCACCCCTGCCTTAGAAATATAGGCGTGACGATGATTGTATTTCTGTTGTGTAGTACCTCCCGTACACTAGCTGTATGACACTTCCTTTAGTTTTTCCTTCTGTGGTTCGGACAATCGAGCGGGTGAGGGTGACCATCATTCTTATTTACCAGGTGACAGCTGGATTTGTCCGGATAAATAGAAATGTACGAGATAAATAACTTGGGTATAAAATTGTGGCGGGATTGTGGAGGTATCCCGGTAATTTGTATTGAACGATAATAAATCAGCCTGTATTGTCCAACTGATGGCCTTCTCTCACAAATTGACGTGACAGAGAAAGATGCTACTTCACCAAGTGGACCTAGTGAGTAGATTCGTAGTAGAGTGAGTAAAAACAAGTCATGATTGTTCAATATGTAATTTTTGGAACATGAGCCACCCACTCGCGACACAAACCCGATATTGGCGAACACATCCATCATACCGCAGCAATATTGCTCGATACGAACAGAAAACAAAGAAAATGTTTTACAAGGGACTTTGGTTGAAATCAATGATGAAAGCTCGTGAATTGAATAGCCTTTAACATGAATATAAATAGAAGAATGTGAGGGATTTAGGTAACGTAAGTGATATTAATGTTGGATAAGTTTTAACAAACTTTTATTTAACTTGCAATATTCCTATGTCTGTCTGTCTATATTTCCTGTTCAAATTTTGTGATTCATTTTTCATGCGGGTATCCGATTGAGCTGAAATTTGGTATACGTATGTAAGTTCGGAGACAATGCAATATTATGGTCTGTTGATGGAGTTGGAAGGTGGCTATAGGAACATGTAAGCTGTCCAATGTAACGCCCTCGTATTTAGGTTCGTTAGATTGGTATTCATAAGTACTGTACAAGCAAATAGTGTCCAGGATCTGATGATTGAGCCAAAGGAAAGCTGTAGGAACTCCTCAATTAAGAAATATGTAACATAACGATGTTTGAGCTGTAAAAGCTTATTTTTAAATATTTTTTTAAAGCGATCTACGATTTAGCGCATTGGTTAAGAACTCAAGCCGCTTCGCCTACTGTGTTTAATAGTCGCGAGTTCGATTCCCGCACAAGACAAATCTTTGTGTAATCCACAATTATTTGTTTCGGTCTGGGTATTTGTGTATGTGAATTTTCATGTTTGTAAACGTACCCACGTCACAGGAATCAATCGTAGAGAGGGACTTCTTTTAAAAAAAAAAGTTATTATAGGCAGAGAAACAGAATACCTTTGAACAGATATTTTGCAAATGAGAAGGCTCAATATGACCCAAAGGGCGATGGAGAGAGCTATGCTTGTAGTCACCCTGCAGGATTCAATCAGAAACGAGGAGATCCGCAAGAGGACCAAAGTCACTGACATAGCACACGGAATTGCTAAATTTAAGTGGAGTGGGAATCAAGGCGGGAACGAGCTTTGCAACGCCAATATGAGTGCAAGCGGGACGCTAGTGTTGGGCGGCTGCCCGGCCGTAGTCGGTTTAACGTAGTGGTTATAGTCGTATTCTCTTTGGCGGTTGGCGTGACGGTCGCGCCTCCAGTGTGACGTGAGCGCCGCGCTGTTGACCGCCGGCCGAGCGCTAGCCAAACGCCACCATCGTGTTCCGTCGGCTATTTGACCAAAATTTTATCCAGCAAAAGATGGCGCTGGCTAACGAAAAACATATGAAGCTAAAACTTTGCATATTGATTCTCCATACAAGTCTGGATCGCGCAAGAAGAAATTTCACGACGAATTTCTTAACATCAATCGCTTAAAAGTTACATATTGCGACAGATACAATACTTAACTAATAGAAAGACTCCGCTATTCCGGTACATGTCATATACTTTTAAAAAGCAGGGGTGGCAGAGGTATACAGAGTACACTCACTTTTCACCGACGATGTTAGGTTCAACGTTATAGGGGGCGAACCTATTGCCATATACCGGGTAATATATCATATTCCAACGAGAATTTCCTTCCCGTTTCTCTGCGACAAACAAAAGTCAGCAAAAGCGCTTCCATACAATAAATCTTTAACGAGGTCTCAATAAAATAACGTTTGAGATAAAACATAAAGGGAAACAAAACGAGAAAACTCTAACTTATAGGTGCCTCCTTTGCTGGCAATTTATTTGCTCAAATAAATTGAGTTCACGCACTGGGTCTTTATTTGCTAAGACCAAATAAACACGTAACGTAGCGCGTTATGATTACTTCGTGAAATTATCATTTAATATTACTCCAACATCCAACATAACGGAAGCGCTTGTAGCGCTATGCAGTGTTCTTAACGATCACCAAGATCAGCTAAGCAGCGTTCGGCTCGGTAGGCCTAAGATGGATGACTGTTTGTGGCATTTTCATATTCGAGCGTCTCCGTACTTCGGAAGGCAAGCTAAGCCTCGCTTACTACATAATGTAGTAGTTGTTAAGCCAAGTTGGAAGGCTTATAGGCAGCTTGATAAGTTTCGACAGCAGAAGACCATAAACCTGCCTCTGCCAATTTGCACTGGGTCCGCGTGGTGGAGTATGACCTAATCTCTTTTACCTCGATGTGAGAGAAGACCTTTGCCCAGTAGTGGAACAGTATAGGATATTATTATTATATAGGATACCATTATACGATCGTTTAACGAAGTTATCATGGCGACCCGCGTTTGGACATAGCCAATAAGGACCCTAAAAGACTCGGAGAAATTCCGACGATAACTCGGTTCGGGGACGCAAGAGCGTGTTTTATTTATACGTCACGACAGAGTGGTTTATCAATTTGGCAGGTTGTCTGTAATATTTTAGTTCGTGGGTAATTTAATTTTTTCCTTTGCCATATCAGGTAGGGTTAAAGGCAGCTTAAGCTACAGTGTGCTGGAAGAATAGATCGCTTAGGCCGCTGTGTTTTGTTTTAGCCGTGCATTAGATGGCTAGAATTTTGTATTCAGACTGCTTAATTCATAATGTTTCAACAGCCAGTTTAGGTTAATCGTATATAACGATTGGTACGACGTTGATTGATGATTGGTTGTTAAAGTGTTGACATTATAGTGACAGTAAAGACCTCAAATCACGCCTCAACAAAACAAGAGCACTTCAAGAGCATGATTAGTTCCTCTAAATGTCATAAACATGGTTATAACTAGGGTGTAGCACAAACATTAGCGTAACACTATCAAATTGATATGCCATCCTTTTCATGCTACAAATATACAAAATAAAGATGAACATGACGACACGCTTACTCGACAACATTACGATAACGTCAAATGGTTTGTGCTTAGTCCACAGAGGACCAACAATTAACGTTATACAGTCATGGGAAATCGTGTATGCCGTTGATCTTTATTTACTAAACGTCTAGAGTGAAAGGGATAGCATGTCAACTCAATAGCGTTATGCTAACCTTAATTTGTTCTTGCTTAGCCCTCTTATGTCAGCTGTATTCAACATTGAATCTATCCACACTATCCAAAATTCCAATTCAAACACCCCAAAAATATCCTCAATAAGGCAAAGCAACAAAGCTTCCAAATGCAGAAATTCACTCTCTATTCAGCCGGGCTCGATCTCAAGGCCCTTGAGATGCAAATGCGGCGACAGTCGTGACTGAACATCCGAAGAGCAATTTCCATAGACAATTAGTAGTGCAGTTGGTTTGATGCAATTTTATGATTAGTGTCTTGGTTGTGTTACTTTGTTTGTATAACACTTGGTTTACGTTCAGTCTAATTGCTAGTAGTGAGTAAGGGAGAGTAGATAGATATGAGCAATGCTATGTGAAGCTTTATACTAACGGCCGTTGGAGCAGGAAGGTTCTCGAATAGTGATTTCGTACGCAAATTTTCAATAGACCTAAAAAGATGTGCCCGGACTAATTACTGCGTTGTCTTAATGGCAAAGTGTGCGAAGGGTTTAGCACGATATTTTATCGTTAGCTAGCTGAATCTGAATCGGGATATTAAGTTGGTATATCAACTGGCTACCGTTAATCTTTTCATGCTGAGCTCTTAGCTGGCGATTACGAGTTCCTGAGTTTGAATCTTCAAAAGCCCACTTTGTACAGAGTCACACAAAGTGTACTTTTTCCATAAAATTACTCAATAGCAGTCGGAATACTAGCATTGTATCCGGTACGATGGCAATCGGCTCATCTCCTATCTATTCCGTGCTTATAACAAGCTTTTATTTAACTTACTATGTTCGTATGTCTGTCTGTTTGTTTTTCCGGTTTAAATCTTGTAATCCATGTTTCAACCACTTGCGGGAATCCGATGGATCTAAAATTTGGCATACAATTGGTAAGTTCGGTGATAATGCAATAATATGATAGAGCTAGTGTGATGATGGAGTCGGAAGGCGGCCACAGAAACATAAACTGCACATCGTAACCCCCTCGCGTTAAGGCTTGTTAGATTGGAATTGACAATTAATATACAACCAGATAGTGTTCAGGGTCAGATGATGAAGCCAATAGAACCACCCAACTATTGAATATAACCCCAGCTTGTTTAGGCTCGTTGGATTTGCCTTGGACCTGGATGGTGTGTTAGGTCCGATGATGGAGCCGAAAGGAAGCCATTATAACTCCTTAACTAAGCACCATATCTTCTTTATGTTTTTGCTATAAAAGCTTATTCAAAAAAGGCTTTTTTAATAAAAAAATATTTTTATGTATATAGGAACCTAACATCGTTCACCATAAGTGGATGTACTTAATAAAAATCTTTTTAAAATTTCTTTGTTAAAATATGAATTTTAGGAGTTCAAAACCTCCAAAGTATTTCAAAATAAATTATTCAATAGAAAGAAATATGGCCAAGCGCTTGTTAAACATGCGTTACAGGTTTCCGTAACTTAAAAGTGGTGCCAGCTTGGTCCAGTGATTAAGATCTTGAGTCGTTCTGCCCGCTAGGTCGAGTAGTCGTGGGTTTGATCCCCACACAGAACAAATATTTGTGTGACCCACAAATATGTGTTTTTCAGTCTGGGTGACTGTGCATGTCAATTTCATGTTTGTGAACACACCCACGATACACGTATTATTCCTAAAGTGGTGCTATATTAAAAAAAAAACACAATAAATTTTTTTATGAGGGGTAAAGAAAAAAATATGGAGCGTCTGATGCCAATAATATCGACTTTAGATACTTCAAAGACAAGTAGGCACTGATAAAAAGAAATAAAACTTTATCCTTAGCGTTTTTGGGTCTAATAAATATGCCTTTCATTTTTTGGGAAGAATTATGTGATTGACAAGTATTAGTGATGTATTTATTCGGCATAGGTTTAGTTTTATACAAACAATTATTCATATGATGGACTCAACCATCAACAGACCGAGTAACCTTGGCTTTGGTCTTAGGAATTATTGCGTGACCTACAATTATTTGTTTTGGTCTAGATGTGAAAGTCATACGACACAGGAATAATATCTAGAATGCACAATTATCGAACACCAAATGGTTTCTCAAGGTTCCATTTTTTCTATTCTCAGGTTTAAACTACAGATTCTAGAGGTTTTTTCCACAATGTCTATTTTCGTCACAGATCCCTACAAAAATCCCTATAACGATTTTAACTGCTCCGTCGCGCCGTCACTAAAACGCGCATTACGCGATATAAAAGGTAAAATTCTATTGTTACGCTGTAATTTCTTTGATCCCCGCCATTAACCGAAGATATTTGATTAACAACCGTAGTACTTAGCCACCTGGAACTGAACCAAAACAGTTTTAAGACAGTTTTTTGCTTATTTTTATTAATTATTTATAGTAAGCAGTATATTTATATCGTCACGCCAGCTCCCTTGCGGAGTAGGCAGAGAGTAAACAGTTCCAACACGTTCTTACCTCACAGACCGCTCTCGCTTCCTCCATTCTCATAGTTCATCTCATATACACTCGAATGTTACAGAGACTCTTGATTTGCCCATAAGTACAAAGACGAGAAGTCCGATGGAGTGTTGTGTGAGGCACAGGGAGGTTTCAGGTCTGGAAGAGGATGTTCGGATCAAGTTTTCTGCCTCCGCAACATCGTAGAAAAGCATCAGGCAGTAAGCCGGAAGGTTTTCTGCGGTTTTGTGGACCTGGAGAAGGCGTTTGATAGAGTCGTGCGTAAGAGACTTTGGGACATTTTGCCAGAGTATGGTATAAACGGCACCCTGTTGCGAGCCGTCCAGTCCACCTACGTGGACAGCAGGGCATGCGTACGGGTGGGTGGTAACATGTCACCTTGGTTTGACGTTAAAATCGGCGTCAAGCAGGGTTGCGTGTTGTCCGCTAGACTGTTTATAGTGTATCTGGATAAAAGTCTTCAAAGACTGAATGCGATGACTGAAGGGGTAAAAATGGGTGATCTAGTGATAAAACACCTATTGTATGCAGATGACGCGGTTTTGATAGCGCCAACAGCCACTGATCTGCAAACACTAGTCACAGTTATGAGAGACGACTGCATGAACAATGGCTTACATTTGAATGTGAAGAAAACCAAAATTATGGTTTTTGAACGGGAAGAAACCAGAACGAATGCAAGGATTGTGGTTGGTAACGATGTGCTGGAGCAAGTGAATGAGTTTGTATATCTTGGATGCGCCTTCAGTAAGGATGGGAAATACACCGCTGATATAGAGAGAAGAGTGAATGCAGGTAATAGAGTGAATGGTGCGATGGGAAGGCTACTTGGGAGCCGGCACTTAAGCCAAAAGGCGCAGCTGGCCATGCATAACGGAGTGCTTGTCCCAACGCTGTTATATGGCAGTGAGAGTTGGGTATGTAAGAAGGAGAACGAAAGCAGGATAAATGCGGTCGAAATGCGATCTCTGCGGAAGATGTGCGGAGTCACGCTGACCGACCGTATTTGCAACAGCGTAGTAAGAAAGCGAGTAGGTATGAAAGATAGTATCGGTGTAAAGATGAGAAAGGGTATGCTCCGTTGGTTCGGGCATATAGAAAGAATGCCAGAAGAAAAAATGACAAAACAGATATACAATGCGAAAGTGGAAGGATGTAGGTGCCGGGGAAGACCTAGACTATCTTACTATGACCAAATAGACCGTGTCTTAGCTGAAGGGCAAGTCAAGAGTCTCCGTAACCGGCGAGTGTGTATGAGACGAACTATGAGAGTGGAGGAAGCCAGAGAGGTATGTAAGGAAAGAACCTGTTGGAACTCTGTACTCTCTGCCTACCCCGCGAGGGAGCTGGCGTGAGGATATAGATAGAGATACAAAGACAAAGTATTCAAATTCTTATTCTTCAAATAAGTCAAAATATCTTTAAAAAAAAAAAGTGATAGAGCACTTTTTGATTGATATTGAAAGCTGAGGACATAAGGAATGATATATACTCGTACTAGCAAATTTTCCGTAAGTTTGGCCCGTGTGATATAGGGACAACGGTTGGCGAAAAATAGGTGTACCTATGCCCTATTGTCCCCATGTCCGAACCATCATGGTGTTTTATCTCATCATCTGCAATTTGTACCAAACTTAAGATGAAAACGAACGTGGCGCTGTGGCACTGTGATGTTGTAGCAATCATCAAGTTTAAACAGCTTTCGACTGGGTCAGCTTGAGATGGGTGGCTATTTGTGGCATTTACATTTTCGAGCATCTCTATCACTTCACGTGGTGGTCGTTAGGTTATGAGTAGAAGCCTTATAAGAAGTTCCAACAGCAGGTTTCCACAAACCTGTCTCCGTCAATCCCTACTGGATCCGCATGGCAAAATATTCCATTCTCTCTCACCTCATTTGTGCTGCCTTTGCTCAGCAGTAGACTAGCAGTAAAACATAGATTGATTTATAATCTTAAAAAAAACAACAACATAACTATCAAACACGCCGACAACTATCTTTAACATATTATTAGATTTCACCTTAAAAGGAGCCATCAAATTCTTTTTTATCAGATCAAATATAATACGGGAAAAATCCGAAACACTGGGAGATAAGTTTACTAGTATCTCACTATTATTAGATGGGGAATATTCAAGCGTTAAGTCTCTATCAAATTTATCGAGCAATCCACCGGATAAGCCGGCGGATTTGTCTCTTGTCTGATGGGATTTGAGAATGGAGGGATTTGGTTTGGTATTAGAGTATTATGAAAGCCTGAGATATACACGGACTTTCCTGACGTTAAAAAACACTACTGCTGCATATGCTACTTCTTACTAATATTATAAATATGAAAGTTTGTACGTTGGGATTTTCCTATGTTTGAATGTTTAGCTGTTTGGATGTTTGTTACTCATCACGCAAAAATGGCTGAACGGATTTGGATGTTATTTGGTACAAAGATAGTTTATTACCTGGATTAACACATACGATACTTATTATCCCGGAAAAATATTAGGTTCCGGTCTAAAGTCAACGCGGATGTAGTCGCGGGCGAAAACTAGTCTACTATTAATAAACTCGGCTATGTTTGTCGTATTTCATAAATAGAGTTGACAGAAAAAATCTAAGAATAAAGTATTTAATTTTGCAGTCCCAGCCTGCAACAAGATTATATGAAACTTCTTGATAGGGAAATTGCAGAAGTTGTATAAACCCACCTATCCAATGTACATAATAGACACACAATTTTTTTTATATACACTAACTAGTTAGACCACGATAAACATGTTCGGTGGGCGTAAGTGATAAGAGAGCGGACAACGGAAGTGGCATAGAGATAGAACACCGTCACGCCTATATTCCCCAAGCGGGGGTGGCAAAGGTGTACTGAGTACATCCACGTTTCACCGACGATGTTAGGTCCCATGTAATAGGGGGCGAGCCTATTGCCATATACCGGGCACAATTCCAGACTCCGGACTTATACTGGAAAGTTTTCGTTAGAAAAACTACATTTGTCTGACCTAGGATTTGAACCCAGGACCTCGTAATCACAAAGCGATGCGCTTTGCCACTAGACCAACGAGGCAGGTAGAGATAGAAATAAAGGCAGTATTTTAGTTATCAGCCCTACATTCTCTAAGAAGGGGTAGCAGAGGTGTAATAAGTACACCATATTTTGTAGATATGTTAGGTCCTTGTATAGTACGAAGGGATCGAACCTGTAGTCATTATGCCAGGCACGCGGATTGCAACTGAGAATTTTCCGATAGAAAAATCTCAATAACACTTTGTCCGTTTACGTCGTTTTGTTATTTATGTCGAATCAACTATTTAACTGTATCGGAAAAATAATGGTATTACTGGATAAACGTTATTAGTGAGTTTCTCATTTACTCCAGTTAGATTTCTCTTTTTCTCGAATAGTGCCGTGTTGTACCTATCGTCCTATGTATTCCGCGCTACCGCCACTGTCGATGGTGAGCGCAACTAGATAGTATGGTAACTTTGGCAACGTACAAGTAACGTTATAATAACAAATTTCATTTTGTTACTTCCTCGTTAATCTAGTGGAACAGCGTATCGCTTTGAGATCACGAGGTCCTGGGTTCAAATCCTAGGTCAGACAAATGTAGTTTTTGTAACGAAAAATGCCCAGTATGAGTCCGGAGTCTGGAATTGTGCCAGGTATTACATGGGACCTAACATTGTTGGTGAAAAGTAGGTGTACTCAGTACGCCTCTGCCACACCCGCTTAGGGAATATAGGCGAGACGGTGTTTGTTTTTATTTTATTTCATTCTGTTACTCGATACCGTTACCTCAAAGTGACAGAAAATATGTTATTGCCCTAACACTTTTTAACGTTAAAGTACCGTTAATGTGTAATGAAATCTGTAACGTTTCCGAATCCAGCTCACAAGTTTAACTTGGAGCAAACACGGACTCTATGCCACATCGTCAGGTATGCACAGAAAGTTAATCATGTCCTAAAGTAAACATGCTTCTCACTTGGTTCGGCGAAACTTAGGCAGAAATTTTATTTTGATTCGCATATTTGTTGTACATTTCGTATCGATACATTAATATCAGCCTATACTGCCCACTGCTGGCCAAAGGCCTTCCCTCACAAATCGAGGTGAGATAGATTAGGTCAAAGTCCACCACGCGGACCCAGTGCAGATTGGTGAAGGCAGGTTTGTGGCCACCTGCTGTTGGAACTTAACTAACACGTCAAGCCGCCTTTAAGGCTTCCAACTTAGCTTAACGACCATCACATTAAGTAGTAGCCGGGACCAACGGCTTAGCGTGTCTTCCGAAACACGGAGATGCTTGAATATGAAAATGTCACAAACGGGCACCCATCTCAGGCCAACCGCATAAAACGCTGCTTAATCTTGGTAATCGGTAAGAACACCGCGGGCGCATATATATGCGAAAGTGAAAGGATATATGAAAGTACCGGCGAAGAACTACACTATCTTACCATAACCAAATAGACCATATTTTATCTGAAGGGCAAGTCAAGAGTCCCCGTAAAAGCGAGAGAGTATAAGACCAACTATGAGAGTGGAAGAAGCTAGAGAGGTATGTAAAGAGAGATCCTGTAGGAACTCTGTACGCTCTGCTGTGCCTACGATGCCAGAGCCGTGGCATGATTATATGGGTAGATAGATATAGATGAAGTAACAATTATTTGTGTGTGCATATTCTATCTCTTCTTTTCACTATATTGTTAACCCTTCCTCTCCTTCTTATCTTAAAGAACGTTTTGAGTACCTAAAAAGCACTGGCATCCAATGTCTCAGATCCTCAGAAAACCTTATCCTAAGGATGCCCCCTCATAGTAGTAGTTTTTATGATACAGTCTTTTGCTGTTCAGGCGTACGACTGTGGAATACTCTACCTGTCAGTATACGGCGTGCGTCGTCACTAGAGAGCTTCATCTCTTTGTCTACTGGATCCTACTGTCATATCTAAATAAGTAATTATGTGTATGTTTAGTCATTTTGTATTGTATATCTCTATTATATCGTATTTTGTTGTATGTGTTTGCGTTTGTATATTATATTTTAGTCTATGTGTACCGCTAGCTATTTATTGTAAGTTTTTTATTTTTTTACTATTTTTTTTTTGAGAAGGTCACCTCCGTCTTTACTACGACCAAATCAATTTCTCCATCCCAAGGTTGCCTGGAAGAGATTGCTTCTTAGCGCTAAGGCCGCCCATTGTGTTATATATAGTTTTCCTTTTTTTTATCTTTTTATCTTTAAAGAGTTGTCTATCTATCTATTTTTTTAATTCAAATTGGTTTTTAGAAAACGAGTTTACTGAATTCAATGAAAGCATTACTCAAAAGGACATACATCTCTTTTAGCATCCGCCATTTTAAAGCAGAATTTGCTTGTCTCTTTCCTTAAAATTTGGCGCAAGATTTTTCTAAACGTGTCCTTAAAGAAGATTTTCCTAAATCAAATGAAAGCCCAACGCAAGTGAAGAACATCCAGTCCATATTAACTATCCATCCATTGTATCGGTTTGTATAATCACGTATATTATCTCTCTGGCTCTTTCTCTTAGTTCCTTGCTATATTCCTATTCTTCCTCTTCAAAAGCATGAAGAAAACAACAAATAATCATAACTTATGCCAAAAGTTACATTGTCTCTAAGCCAAGTCAGAGGCTTACAAGGTGGCTTGAATACTTTTATTTGTGTATGTGTATTTTCATGTTTGTAAACGCACCCACGACATAGGAATAAATCCTAGTGTGGGGCTACAATTAAAAAAAAAAAAGAAAACTTAGTACAGCACTAATTAAAGGAAGATGGACTTTTTGGAAGGCTATAATGTAAATAAATGATGTCCTTTACAATAGACTAGGTTGTTGTATTCACCAGAGTGGAAGACATTAAAAATGCAAAGCATTTTATAGCAGATCTGTGGCTGTATTCGAGCACTAAACCTGTTTATGTGATTCAATGCAGGGCCGAACTACACTGGTTGGACATATTCATTCCATTTTGGATTGGGTCAATTCAGATGTGTTTACACACACACACACACACACACGGACATATAGGTGCGAGCGTATGTATGTATAACTTCTAAAAGTAAAATAGACCGCAGCTAACAAAAGCACATGACCCTTTTTGGATACGGGATGTATTAAAAAATTACTTAATTTGGGTTATATTAATTAAGCGCTTTGTTTTAACACGTTGACTACTACTAGTTTTCTGCAACATACGAATATAGACTCCCATTTAATAATTATAAATATAATAATGATATGTTAATGCAAGCGATAATTATACAGGAAATAAAATTAATATAAACTTATATTATAGTGAAACACATACGTATACCTATATACTATATATACGTATTTGCGTTCAAATGTCGATATTTTGTATCATTCACCTTATAATGTAGGTTCTATGTGAAATAAAGGTTCTAAATATGCCTATCCGATACATGCCTCTGCTACACCTGCGCTTAGACACGTCATAAGAGAAATAAAGTTATCCCGTGGGCGTCACCGTGTTTCTTTAGTTTCTTTTAATATGTTAAAATATTAAAAGCTTTGGCTTTTAATCCGTCCCTGCTAAAAATAAAGGATACAGAATAACGAAATAATAACACATATGACGAACGGCTTGGTCACATATAACACATATGACTAGGTCTACGTCATTTTATGAAACCAGAATTTTGTAAATAAACATAGTCTTAAAGTCTAATATGAAGGTATGCATACTCGCTAGCTTCAAAGTGGGCCCATTTTAGAAAAAGCAAGCACAAAAGTTACATAAAAATTGTGCTAACCTGTAGTATGGAAGCTGGTTTTATATATAATAAAACCAATATTCTGTACAACGTATTGTTAAAAAGCAACATTCGATACTGCCAGTCACTGTCTGTGGGCCGTAACTTCTGCCAGATCCTTAAAAGTTCGTAAATGCGAACCCCTTTTAGTATTGTCATAGCAACATATCTTACATGTACATTTCATGTTTGTAGACGCACCCATGACACAAGAATTATTCCTAGTGTAAGGTTCTTTTTTTATTATTTTTACATAGCTATTAATCCGTCCCTGCTAAATCTCGCAATGTTTGCGACTGTGTAACACAAAGTGTTGTTTATATTGAGCGTAAAAGCAGTTTACGAGTGGTACGCGACGGGTCGAGAGGTAACGCCGATAATAGCGGCAACGTACCACAGTAATAATGCATTATCCCGACGTTTCTACCATGGGTAGTCAGATATTCTCACCGACCCTCCCGATGCCCTTACTTCCCTTCTTTCGGATACAGATACCGCACACAGGATTAGACACCGACCTCGCAGGAGAGGTTGAAGAATCCCTGGCCTGCCGGCCGGTGCAGAGGACCCCGGCGAGACACTTAGTATGTGCCCTCTCCCATAACGACTGTCCAAGCCAAGGCCGGTCCTCTCTGGAGCGCCCTTGTGCCAGTTGCCCCCTTGCCCTTCTGGCTGGAGCATAATGGTGGCATGCTCTTTTCCGGTGAAGCTGTAAAGGTTTCGCGGCCAACAGCGTAGATCATTCACACACATACACTCAGGGCCATCATTCGCTAAGACCAATTGTTTTTTTTTAATGTAGCTCCACACTAGGAATTGTTTCTGTGTCGTGGGTGCGTTTACAAACACGAAATTGACATGCACAAACACGCAGATCGAAACTAATATTTGTGGGTCTTACAAATATTTGTTATGTGCGGGGATCAAACCCGCGACTACTCAAGCCTGTGAGCGGAGCGACTCAAGCTCTTAACCACTGGACCAAGCCGTCCGTCAGTAAGTAATTGATTTTAAATAGACATGCGTCATTCAGGGTACATCATCATTATCATCAATCAAGCCATCCCTTCTGGTCTTGTGCTAGTCTATTCACAACTTGGCCGGCCACCTTGAACTAGCTGACGGTATGCCTTTGGACCTTCGACCCTTTCTGGACCACTCTGTTACAGCTTTGGTCCACCTGCCATCATCCCTCATCAAGTGTCCTGCCCATCGCTGTTTTAACCTCGTGATCCGTGTATTCATATAACCATATACACTGTACTCGGGTAAAAACAAAAACATCATTCACAATTCTAAAAATAAATTTCAACAGAAGTTACAGAGTGATAACGGGTTCGATGTTAACAACAGACAATCGCATGACATTAGACTTCGTCCGGTTAGTTTCAGCGTCAATGGACAAATATTTAACTCAATGATAATTTGCCTTTTACCAGTAAAATCATTACTTTTTATTTTATAGAAACGTATGATTAAAAATAGTCGTGTCAAACATAATAATTTTTAAAATATTTACTAAGATGTATAGTAAATATATAAAAAAAAACTGTCAATAGAAAACGTGAAAGGAATTTGTAAAACTTTATGGTCACTTTTCTCAAAACTCTGATTTTTGACTGGTATTATTTCTGTACCTTTTTGTAAAGGTACAGAAATATTTCTGTATCGTGAGTGCGGTTACAAACATGAATTCATCACATACACAAATACCCAGACCGAAACAAATATCAATGTCTTAACCACTGCACCAATCCGTCGTCATGACACATCTTACACAGAAAATCTGAAAATCAAAATACTACTAACAGTAAACCATCAGCAAACCAATCAATCTACAGTAAGATATCCTTTGGCTCGAGGCAAGAATCGGAACTAATGGTGTCATCGAGTGAACTGTCGCAGAGTTGCTGTTTGCTATGAAATTCATCCAAATTCTTTTTCAATTAGGAACCGTGCGGATAACTGTTAAAATATCTTCTTGGAAGTAAGAAACAAATACTAAATGATAACACTAATTTCACACCAACGCCCCTCTGCCATGTCATCCTCGAGCCCAAAGATCTTTGTGTCGTGTGTATACGAAATGTACTGTAAATAATACCCCAATTGGATACCTGCTTCACAAATAAAAAAAATGGGAAAACCAAATTACCAAATTCAATTTTTTTACCCTTTTTTATTTACTTGTATACCCCATTTATCAATAAAATTTAAACGTGTATGTGAGATATACGTTTATTTTATTTTGTTTAGAAATGCACTCGAAATTTCCGTATTGCTCCGAATCAAAAATAAATTTACATTGTTTTAGCTCAATGCAACGCATTTTGGCCAATTTTATAATAAATGTAAGATACATTAAAAAAGAACTAACTACTTACAGGTTATGCTACGTTACCTTGTATACACACACACACACACACACACACACACACACACACTCACTTTAATAACATAAAGCGTTCTATATTTCAACGTAAAATTTGTCGTAATTTCGTTATGCGCAATGATCCTGAATAGATTAGGAATTAATGTCATCATTTAAATTTAAAGAACGTTTCTGCCATCGGGAATTAGTGAAATATAGGAAACAGTTACTGATGTTAAATAAAGTCTGTGAGGTGCTTATTAATTCGTACGTGTTTCTGGCAAAAATAACTCTGACTGTATAGTAGGATATATAAAAATATGTATTGACAAGTATTACCTAATCTGGGGCTTAATCGCACCGATCGTTAACAATACATTTAATTGACTAACTTATTTAGTTGCGATACCATTTTATAATTGTACACAAACACACCGTCACTACCTATTCCCCAAGCGGGGGTGGCAGAAGCGAACTATGTACACCCACTTTTTGCCAAGGATAAGGGATGTAATAGGGGACGAGCCTATTGCCATGCACCGGGCACAATTCCAGACTCCGAGCTGATACTTGGAATTTTCGATAGAAAAACTTCGTTTGCCCGACTTAGGATTTGAATTCAGAACCTCGTGATAGCAAAGCGCATTATTCGCCAATATTCCAACGCGGCAATCAAATATGAGACTAATGTTAAAGAGTAAAGGCTGAGCTTTGACCGGAAAGCCTTATGGCTTTCCGGTCAAAACTCAGATTGATTGTTGGAATACACAGCAAACTGAAGCAAACTATCCGAAAATATATATGTCAAGTAGTATTTAACTTGACTGCCTTGCTGGTCTAGTGGCAAAATGCATCGCTCTGTGATCACGAGGTCAAGAGGTCACGGTTTCAAGTCATATGTCGGACAAATGTAGTTTTTCTAACGAAAACTTCCCAGTATAAGTACGGAGTCTGGATTGTGCCCGGTATATGGCAATAGGCTCGCCCCTATTACATGGGACCTAACATCGTCGGCTAAAACTGGGTGCACTCAGTTCACCTCTCCTCCCCCCCGTGACGGTGTTTATATTTTTTTTACTTTTAATTATTGAACTTGAGCCTTAACCGCAGCAATCGTTAGAAATTCAATGAGTTGACTAACTTATTAAGTTGTTATAAAATGTCATTGTAATTATCAAATAGTTACTCAACCCCGCATTGTTCAACTGACGCACAATTATTGCATGCCAAATCATAGCGAACTCTGTTTCGAACGCCATAGGGACGATAATTACATAAAATTGCTACTTATATGTTACTGACCCGAACACAAGTTTTGGGACTTCCCATTCGTTACGGTGCTGCTATTGGTCGAGAGACGAATACGTAAGTGATTTTTAGCTCACAAAACTTTTGTAAAAAACTTCAGATACCTGACATAAATTGAGATAAATATTACAACCAGTGTATAAAGAAAGACAAGTGCAGTACATTTGAAGAAACGAAATGTCTCTATTAATCCCGCTTACCTGGGAATTTTGCAAATAAAACATGCGTTCTGAATCGCGCAACCAAAGTTTTCGGTTCAGATAGTACATATACGAGAATCGGCGTCATACTGTCGGTCCTCCTCTGGGTTTCTTCTTCGACCGACCCACTAGCCGCGGCCCGTCACGGGGTTGTGATCCATGTTGATCACGGGCACCTCTAAAGTTGTGAACATCTGATACAAAAATCCTTTCCTTGGGTAATCCGTTAGGTGCCCTTGGCTCTTCATGGTCACTCTTCTCGTGAGGGTTGATGACAGCGGCTGGCGGGGGCCCTCGGGCCCGCAGCAGCGCGTGAGGGGCGGGGGCGGCGCCTCACCACGGGCGAAGCCCTGCGCCGTACACGCTGCGACGCTTGCAAGATGAAGACTCCCGGGGGAGGGACCCGCTGCAGCAAAGAGCGTTAAGAAATTGTAAATCCAACAAACCAAAACAAACAAACCTTTTGTCAATTTATTTGGTAATTCATGAACTTTTTTTTTCTCAATTAATTTAAAATGTACTTAAAGTAGAACAAGGAAAAAAACAATATTTTAGCAATAAGATTCAAAATTGTACCCTCTGCCTTCCTCGCAAAGGATCTAGCGTGATGATATAGTAGTGGTAATAGTAATTAAAACAATGTTAGTTATTTATGACAGTGAATAAACAGTGATAAACGAGTGAAGTAGGTGCAGAACCATAGAACTAAAAAAAAATTTATAGGAAAATATGTAACATATATATAATTAGTAGAATAAATATAATATCCAACTGACATATAACGATATAATATAGATACAGACAAATACATATATAATGTATACATATAATAATATAAATAATAAGTACACATATACATAAACTAAATTAATATTGAGATGATTCCGCCAAAGTTTTGTGCAGATAATCCTGTACTTTACTTTAGAAAGATAAGCGATTTGTGTGTGTATCTAGTACCTTCGTCTCTTTTGTTCATAAGTCGAGGTAAGAGAGGTTTTTCTAATTAGAAGTAAACATTTTTTTAATAAAATTGCAGTTTAACGGTGCCATATCAAAGCGACGCGACGCGATGGAGACGCCAGACCAATTAGTATTAATGTTAATTAATAAATGAGAGACTGTACACGTGGAGGGCAGCTTAGAACCTACCCCCTTGCTTCGCGTTGATTAAAAGAACTAGGAAGCTTTCATATCTTTTCAAAAGTTAATGTATAAATAACAATAATAATAATAATAATATCAGCCTATACTGCCCACTGCTGGGCAAAGGCCTTCTCTCACAAATCGAGGTGAGAGATAAATAACAAACAAAAACAAAAATATATGTATACCATCGCGCTTGCATTCCCCAAGTGACGGTGATAGATGTGTACTGTGTACACTGACATTATACCGACGAGGTTCCTATGTAAAAGAGAGATAATGAGTTTATGATGCAGAACAGGAATAAAAAAAAATCTTGATAATATAAAACCCGCATCACCCCTATATTCCCCGAGTCGTAGCGGAGGTGTACTATTTACACTCACTTTTCACCAACGATATTAAGTCCTATGTAATAGGGGTCGAGCCTATTGCCGTGTACCGGGTACAATTCCAGACCCCCGTCTGATACTGGTAATTTTTTTACATTCATTTGACCTGGGTTTTGAATCCAGGACATGACTTCATTATTCGCTACTACACCAACGAGGCAGTCTAATAAGATTTTGACTGAAATATATCAAAATCACACCCTATCCTCTACCCTATGCTATGAGCTTTAAAGTTGGAGTTATGTCCTATTGATCCCAATTATTATAGATCCCTATTGACCTGTTCACTCAAACTAATGATGTTTGCTGAAGTAAGCAAATAAGGGATGAATGATATGTCAAATACGTGATAGAAAGAGAGGGCGTAGGGACTGTGTGTTCATAAATCCAATAGCGCGTGGGTTCAATAATCCACTCGCTATTGCATAATGGTCAATACCAAGGGATCGAAATCACTTGTGATATGCAAAGATTTGAATCATTAAGTTCAGTAAGTATTTTTTAGAGTTGTCGCTACCTATTAATTATATAACTCTACATATTATTCTTTAAAAAGACGTAGCAATCTACTAGGATTTATTCCTCTGTCGTGGGTGCGGTTACAAACATGAAAATTCACATACGCAAATACCCAGACCGAAACAAATATTTGTGGGTCACACAATGATTTATCCCGTGTGGGAATCGAACCCGCGACTATTCGAGGGCGGAGCGGTTTGAGCTCTTAACCACTGCGCTATATTGTCCGTCAAATTTTGAATTATTTGTACTGTAATGCCTAAGTTTTGAATTATTTTTTTATTAATGTAGGCTAGATGGTAACTTACTTCAGCCTGATACCTAGATTGTGTATGATAAGGTACAACAATACATATAGGAGAAAAAGATTATTAGAGATTTGAAATTAACGAACGATTTAGCGCTGTGGTTAAGAGCTTAAGTGACCCACTATTATTTGTTTCGGTCTGGGTGTGCATGTGTATTTTCATGTCTGTAACCGCACCCACGTCACAAAAATAAATCCAAGTGATACGCTAAAAAAAGGGATTTGAAATTTCAAAAAAGGATATTTGCGTCTTTTTTAGTTTTTATTTTAATACACATACCTCAGTGGTTACAGCGATCGCCCCGGTAAGGTGGTATACGTAGGTTCGATTCCCACTCGAAGCGGTATTTACTTATTTCTAATTAGAATCAATAATCTACTAATTGAAATTACCTAATTCGACTGTTAATGTCCAATAGACATAATTTAAAGGCACCTGTAAATTTGCATCACTTAATTACAATAAAGTTTGCTAAGTTTTTTTCATCATTTTCGCGCCGTTATCGTATAGCGACTCGTTAAAACAAAAATCTTACTTCATATGATAAAACATGAAGGGTTAGAAAACAGCAGCCTTAATGTCTAATCACCACTTTGGAAATCTAGACGTGAAACTCTATTAAAAAAACACCGTCACACCTATATTCCCCTAGCGAGGGTGGCAGAGGTCTATAGAATACACCCACTTCTCGCCGACGATGTTAGGTCCTATGCAATAGGGAGCGAGCCTATTGCCATATATCGGCCACAATTCCAGACACCGAACTCATACTTGGAAGTTTTCGTTAGGAAAATTACGAGTACATTTGTCCGACATAGGATTTGAACCCAGTACCTCATGATCACAAATCAATGCCCTTTGCCACTAGAACAAAGAGGCAGTCACTATATTTTACTACATGTTTTATCCTTACACTTGGCTTTCCCCGCTGTTCCCTCTTAATAACCTAGTTAATTAAAAAACATATACACAGTACAGAACAACATTTAAGTCAGATGAAAACATAACTAGATAATATAAAATAACAAAAAAAATATATTTTCTTTATCTGAACTTAATTTGTATTAACAAAAGGAACCCTATTTTTAAGCATATCAATACCTGTGTTAGGAGGCCCCGCTCTTCTTCTTAAGATAATTTCAGATCAAGTTTTGTATCAAACTAAACTAAATTAATATTTTCCTAATGAAGTATACAATAAAAAACAATAAATTATAACTTGAGCCCTTCCTAGTTCCCACCCGCTTACTACGAAGAGGCTTGACTCTATCAAAACCTCTATGAAGCTCTGTAAGAATATTTAAAAAATAATCTTAAACCGATATAGGTTGAATGATCAAAAATACAGCTCTCATACACATCTCAAACACAGTGTTTATATTTCGACGGAAGCCGACTGGATTGAGGCGCCGGTTCGTTCCTCGCATGAAACAAATCTTTGTGTGAACCATAAGTATTTGCTTCGGTCTGGGTGTTTGTGTATGTAAAATTTATGTCCGTAAACGCACCCAGGATACAGTAATTATTCCTAGTGTTAGGGGCTACTTTAAAAATCCAAACATAAACAAACATACTTTACTCTACTGTGGCTTACACTCAAAACGTATGGTTATCAAATATCAAAATTAAATCAGCCATTATTCAAATTCTACACTACTACACAAAGGATGTTATACTAGGATTAGTCTTCATGTAACGTGGAGGAAATAAAAAAGGTTTGCATTTGCAACCCTGCAACGGATAGGGCATGATGCTATAAATACACACTTATACAAGTTTGTGCGTTTCTTATTCAAAATTATAGATCGAGCGAAAATATAATACGTAATGAATGGGTGAAAGCTCACGGATTCAAAACGTAGTAGATTTGATTTGTTTATTTGGTTTGATGGGTTTATTATTTCTTAACGCTGTTTATTTCAGCGGGTCCCTCCCCCGGGAGTCTTCATCTTGCAAGCGTCGCAGCGTGTACGGCGCAGGGCTTCGCCCGTAGTGAGCGCCGCCCCCGCCCCTTACGCACTGCTGCGGGCCCAAGGGCCCCCGCCGGCCGCTGTCATCAACCCTGACGAGAGGAGTGACCATGAAGAGCCAAGGGCACCTAACTGATTACCCAAGGAGAGGATTTATATAATATTCTGTGTGCTGACATGATTATTACATTGCTATATCTGTATTATCCACACATATTAAGGTGCCCGTGACCAATATGGATCACAACGCCGTGACGGGCCGCAGCTGGTGGGTCGGTCGAAGAAGAAACCCAGAGGAGGACCGACAAATCAACGAAAATTCTTTTATATATAACCTAACATCGTCAGCCCAATACCGGAATACAGTATTCCTCTGCCATCCCCGCTTGGGAATGTAGGTGAATGTACAGGTGACTCAGTGCTATGAGTGATCAAATGACGTGAAATATAATAATGTAGAGTTCGAACTATACTAACGTCATCCGATGCGTTCTTACACGGAAATCAGCCCCACAAGTATTCAATTTGAACACAAAGCCTCGTAACCATATACGGTGTAATTTTAGTCGTGAAGTGAAAGCCCAGGTGATGCACCCAATGCCTACTGTTCATCGGTAATAACAGAAAATAATAAAAAAAAAAATCATTAAGTAACATATACCTACTGACCTATCCATATATCTAGGGTAACAATCTGGATCACCGAAGGAAGGAAGGTACCGGTAAGCTGACGATCCGCGCCTCCCTTTAATGTCATTGTCGCTTGGTATAGGGATTTTAAAGAAAGATTAGTGTATTATAATTAATGTCCGACCGAAGGTCAATTTTTGGCCCACACCGAAGTCAAAGCCGATTAATAGGCTATTTCCAAAACCTTCGGCCGAAGTCGAAGGTTTAATAAACCTAAGAAATTTAGTTCATGAATGGCTAAATTTTTAAACAGTTATGTGAACTGTATTAAGCGAACATGTTTTGATTAGATTTGGTTATTTACTGGCAATGACGGCCGGCCGGCGCAACGCAATGTCACTCTTGCCCCCGCGCGCCGCGTCTTCCGCGGCGTTTTTGCGCATTCGTAGATCGCTCAATTTCGGTACTTGCTAGAAAAGTTCAAAATAGGCTGAATTTTTGGCCGTAGCCGCATTTTTGGCCGAATATTTTTGCCAAAGGTTCGGTCGGATACTAATTATTATGGAGGTGTTAATTATTTGATGTTATTAGACAAACCGGAAAATCACAATATTGCACACAAAGTATTAGATTTTGAGGTAATAATTCAGTAACCTTTGATACATATGAGGGTATATTGTGTGCGTTGATATTCAGTAAAGATGTCGGCGACTTCGATATAAGTACTAACGTTCGTTTACTAATATTCGTTTTTGAGTGCAAATTGTCCATTAGATACGGATATTTGCCATTATTTTAATAAAATAGATAAATAATGATGTCATAGATGAAAAGTTTGTTGATTCTGGGGCAATATTCGACAGTGTCCTTTGTTATAAAATAAGTCCTTAACTGATGTTTATCTTTTTTTTGTGGTGAAAAGGAGTAACCACTGCTAGGCAAAAGCTTCTTAAGAATCGAGGGGAGAGATTAAGTTATACTCCGCCGCGCAGACAAAGTGCGGATAATAGAAGATAGGTTTCTGGCCACTTGCAGTTGAAACTTATCAAGCTGCCTATAAGGCTTCAGATTTCGTTTAACGACTACCACATCAAGTGGTCATAGGCCAATGGCGTACCGTGCCTTCCAAAACACGGAAATGTTCGATTACGGAAATGCAACAAACGGTCACCCATCTAAGACGGACCGAGCCGAACGCTGCTTAGTTTTGGATCTCTATATGTACCTATGCATAAATTATTGGTGTGGCATTGTGGCAGGATTTGGCAAATAGAAGATCTTCCAGCCTAACGAGTTTTGTGTCTGGTGGTGTCTGCCACTACCAAACCAAAGGTTGTTATCCCCATGTGGTGCGAACTCTCACATCGCGTTCTAGACAAGTATTGCGGTTCACCAGCACCATCTGTTAGTAGGTAGTCAAACTATGTAGTGACGTATGCAGTCGCTATAGTGGCGCCACTGTCAAAGAGACAATTTAGCTCTAAAAGTGTGTCTAAAAGAATATTTTGTTTATTCCAACACGGAGGGAGATAATGGCCCTCGTTAGGAGGTAATGTGATAAGTCGGGCTACGAAATTAAATTTAGGCGACGGCTGCGGCGTCCGCCATTGTTGCGAATTTGGCTTTATATTTTTAGCTTGTCAAAATCATAATTATATATACAACAGGGCTCATATAGAATATTTACCAGCAGCTTACACACAGTTACACACATTCTCCACCAGGAATTAAGGCATTTTTCTAGGAGGAGAATAATTTAGTAGGCGAGTTTATGTGTAATTATTAAAACAAGCACGAAGATAAAAAAAAAACAAAGTTTTAACGATGATCATTTTTAACGTAAATATGCACGGGTAGTACCCGTAGGGATTATCATAGAGATGAATTACGAATGATTTACGAATAGTAAGATAAATGGCTACTTAATCTTAATATACCCAGTAATTTCCATCTAGTTATTGACAACACACCTTTTCTCACTGTTCATATTGACTATACTTTTTATTTCTTGAACGTGCTCGGTATTAAAAACATAGGTCATGGAATTGATGGGAATAGAATTTTAGGAGTCTGGGAACAACTGCAATGAATCAGTCAATTCAGTTATCCTACTAAAATCATAAATGTAAGTTGGTATGTTTGGATGTTTATGACTCAATCACTCAAAAGCAGCGGAACCGATTTAGATGAAACTTAGCACACAGATAGTTTATTACCTTGATTAACACAAAGGATACTTTACATCCCGAAAAATGTTAGGTTTTTATCTTTAGATACTGACTTTAGTCAACGCTGACAAAATCACGACCAGACACTAGTTACTATATAAAGTATACGATTCTATCTATATCTATCTATATCATAAGTGTACAATTCATCATACTTACCTTAGTAAAGTAATAAATAAGATAGGCACTGCTTGATTACCTAACCCCAATATACACGACTGACAATACTAGTACATCCTGAGAAAGAAGTTCCCAAAAATCCTAACCGTACCCTCGTGACACAAATTTTGCGCACTTGCTAATCCCAATTATGTATAAGTTACATTATTCCTTTTTTAACCGAGCAACCCTTCTCGCAATAGATTAAGTTATTTCATCTCGAGAAAACCGTTAATATTTAACTGTACGTCGAGTAGTGACTTCTCAACTAAGAACTAATGACCACTTTGGTAAGTGGCCTTTGGGGCCGAGCTAAATTGCAAGCATTTTGAATATATTCTCTATGTATAATTGTTAGCGCTTTGTTCCAACCACATTAGTTTTCATTGTAAATTGCCTTGCCCACCACGATTTTTGAGGTGAACATTTAATTAAAATCTAATCATGAGTATAAAATGTTCAGATATATTGGTCTTAATGGCAATGCGTCAACTGGTAGTTGATTTAGGTGGCTAAGTACAGTAATTCTGTCCATTCCGGCACGTTATTTATGCATGCAGCCAAACCCGAACATCGCGAAAACCTATAATCAAATGCGAACCGTGCACTATTGTCCTTTATCATGATCCATATTCGCTATGAACAAGTAAACACGTAACGTGGCGCGTCACGACAACTCCGTGAAATTATAGCGATCATTACACGATCAATTCACGAAGTTATCAGAACGCGCAGCTTTAAGTCATAGCGAATATGTCTGTTTGGACGTGTTAATTTCATCAACGCGCGAATTCAGGTTTTGTTGTGAAAACTATTGCAAATGGACGTGAAAACGAAATAAAATTATATTGTATTGATGTTGTTTTATGTTACAGTTTATTTTTGTTAACAAAATATAATGCCCCACACACCTTAGTCTTTTCTATGAATGCATTTATAAACATGAAATCCACATGCACAAAGATCCATGCTGACACATATGTTTGTAGGTCACACGATTTGTCCCGTAGGTCATTGTCAAAATGATGACACAACGTATGATGTTAAATGATTTTTAGTAATTCAGTCTCCTTCTAAGACTTCTACAAAAAGAAGGGAACACGATGTGAAAAGCACAAGATAAGTCAAATGAGAAGATTGCTGTCATTTATACTTATATTATATACAGAAAATATTAGCTTGTTGGTTTGTAATCAGTAAACTTTAAAACTATTGAACCGATTTTAATAATTGTATCGCAATTAGAAAGCTATGTTGCTTTCTAGTGGAATATATCTAGAAGTAACATAGATGGTAGGTGGCGCTATTGTCGACGGGATGCGAAGCCGTCTAAAACTGCTGATATAAGAAAAGAAAGTAGAGAGAGAGACAAAAAAGGGAAAAGAGGAAAAGGAAAGCAGAGGATAAGTTAAAAGAAACAGTGTCTGACTTATTAGATAAGGAACTTAAAAATCTTCGTTAAACAGAGAGAAGGAAATAAGAAGAGGAAAGTATGAGATAAGAGAAGGGTGCTGTCATATCACATTAGGAAGTTAAAGTCTGTGTTGAATAGAGAAGCAACGAAAGATACCCGCTAGCTGCACCGACAAGAGTTTAAATCTTATCTTCGTTTTATACACTGCTACTGCCGCCACTTACTGCCAAAAGCATTGAGCAGTACCGCGGCAGCGTCGACTATACACATACTGCCTTCGCACTTCAAGCATAGCTCTATTTCTCTTATGATTGCAAAAAACTCCCGACTTCAAATTTGTATTTCCCCGAGATGATATTGTTTTTATAAAAATATCCCGACGAAAACTTTTATACTAACTCTACTTTTTTTATACTACTAACTTTATAGTTTTTCTGATGCACCACCCTCACCTTTTATGTATTTTATATATTTCTTTAATTTTTTATCCTTATGTTTTTTTTCAAAATTATTTTTTTCCTGTAATTCCAAAAAGATTTCTAAACAGGCCTCACTGTTTAACGTGACCTGTCAGTCTTTTGACTCCCGCTAAAAACCGCCAAAGAAGGGAGCGCCCGGCAGTGACAGTATGGGAAGGGAAGTAGAGCATAAGTGGCGCGCTCATGCGACTAACCTTCTCTCACTTCACGCGCAAGTAAACAGTGTGTAAATTGGGTAATAAATTAGAGAAAGAACAGGTTTCTGTTAAAACATATATACAAAGGTAGTGCAATGTCGTGCTTATATGTTAGCGACTTTATCAGCCGGAAGAGGTCTACTGCAGGATATAGGCCAAAGATCGCCACGACAGCCGGCTTTGTGCTATACGCCAGGAATGTTGCGGATATTCGCATCCGCATTGGCAAGTGTTGATCTTCCGCATCAATTTAAACATCTGCATCCGCATTCGGATCCGCAATAATCAATGAGGATGTTCATGCAGATGCAGATGTAATGCAAGTCGCGACAAGAAAGGACGTGTATGGGGTCGACGACTGGTGCGAACCGTAAACGTTAAAAAGGGTCAACATTGAAGAAAATCCACTTAAAATGGTGGAGCGTTCATCGAGAAGAATTCAAACTATTATCACCAATAGCACGCAGATTTTTATTGACACCACCAACCAGTGTTCCAAGTGAACAGTTGTTCAGTAGCGCTGGTTTAATTTATGAACCTCTGCAAAACAGACATAAACCTGAAAAGACAGCGATATTACTTTTTAATAACTTAGATTCTCGATCAGCTGCAAAATAAAGTGATAACGAAATTCTGAGTTCGAATCGTAGGTCGGCCAAAAATGTTATTTTTCTATAGTAACATTTCTAATATCAGTGTAGATTCTGGCATCGTACGCGATATAAGGAGTAATAGGCTCGTCCTCCATTTTATGGGACTCAATATCCTCGGCGAACAGTAGGTGTGTACGATATTTACTTTTGGGGTATTTAGGAGTGACAGTGTCTATTTTTTATTTTAAGCCTTAAAAAAAGAGTAATCTGTTCTTGTAGTTATGGTTATTTCGTGCTATTTTCTCTTACCTTGATTTGTTAGTCTTTTTTTGCAGTGGCCTCCAGTTTCTGGCTACTGCAGAGGCCTTAGCCTTTCTGGCCCGACTTCGATTTTGACTTCTGTTTTTGTATAACATTGCAATTGATTTAGGTTCGTAGTCGGCGGCGGCTACGATTAGCGGGTTCCTATGATTGGACGCGTTCGCGAGATATCGGGTTGTCGCCTTTTTAATAAAGGTGCAAATAGGTTCGAGACCAAGATCGGAATGGAGACATCTCAGACCGACTGAGCTGAACACTGCTTAAACTTGGTGAGCGTTTTGAAAACCGCATTCGCACAGCGCTACGAGCTTTATATATTTATACCATGCCATACCTAAAAGCAAAGCGTCTACACTCGTACATTTATTCCATACGTAAATCACAGTTACTATGTAAGCTGTGTAAGTTATCAGTCAAGTTAACATTTGCGAGTTATCACTCAATTAAGTCTCACTCGAATGGTAATCACAGTTCGTCGGTTTCCCGGTTTGTAGGAGATCGGTGTAAGTTGTACGATTGTTGTTTCGCAAAGTGAGTGAAAGTGAAGAAGCGTGACCCCAAAACTTCCTAATTGTATTATTGGAATATAACGTCTTTTGTGTGGGAGTTCTAAATAGCTTTAGTAGTATACAAAAATTTTATTTTACGCCTATATTCACCAAGTAAGGGTGGAAAAGGTGTATTGTGTACACCCAAACACTGACCCCAAATACCGCCGACGATATTGGATCCAAAAATAATAGGGGGTGAGCATATTACCATCATACTGAGACTTTTGATAGAATAACTTATATTAATTTAAAAAGACCTCTTTAAAAACAAGATTTCATAGCAATAACACGTCGAAGATCTTGCTTAGTTGAGAAGTTCCTGTAGCTTCCTTACGGCTTAATGATCAGCCCTTGGACACCATCCGGGTTTAAAGTACTTATCAAGACAAATCCAACGAGCCAAAACAGAGCGGGTTTATATTGAGTAGTTGGGTGTACAAGCGTAAACATGAGCGGGTTATGTTGTATAGTTCACATGTTTCTATGATCTTCTTCCGACTCCATCATCAGACCAGTTTCATGGTACCATATTATTGCATTGTCATCAAACATACAAACGTATGTCAAAATTCAGTTCAATCAGATACCCGCAAGTGATTAAAAAATCTATCACAAGATTTGAACCGGAAGGACAGACATACGAACACTGCAAGTTCAGAAGAAGTTTGTATAAAGCACACTTTGTCTAACCTACGATTTGAACCTAAAACTTCCCGATGGCTACTCCCGTTTTGAGCTACTAGCTCAACGAGGCAGGCAGTGTAATGTGAACACAAATACTTATAGATTCATCCATATTGTTGAGTGAATGGTTGTGTAACTAACTATATCATCACGCCAGATCCCTTTCGGGGTAGGCGAGAGAGTGTTCGTCTATATCTGTGAGTGTTGAATTCCACATAATATATTTCGTTGTTGGCATGGGCACTTAATTATGTAATATTGTCATTAAAACAAAGTGTTAATATAAACTAATGTTTGGTTTAGTTATTAAAGATAAGCTTAAGGCGCTCCACTCACTGGATCGGGTATAGTTTAAGATCCCCGCACGAGACAAACCAAAGACAAAGTGTAAAAACCCTTTGACTTTGATGTGCTTATAAACACGGAAATCACATACACAAACATGTATGATTTTCATGTTCGTAAGCACATCCACGACACGGGTATGAGTCTTGTGTTTAAAAAAATCAATAAAAAATATTTCGTTAAAAATAATTTTAACAAAAGGGTTGATCTATCTATCTATCTATCTATAACCTCACGCCAGATCCCTTGTGGGGTAGGCAGAGAGTACAGAGTTCCAACAGATTCTTTCCTTACATACTTCTCTGGCTTCCTCGACTCTCATAGTTCGTCTCATACACACTCGCCGGTTACGGAGACTCTTGACTTTTCCATCAGATAAGACTCGGTTTATTTGGTCGTGGTAAGATAGTCTAGGTCTTCCCCGGTACCTGCATCCTTCCACTTTCACATTGTATATCTGTTTTGTCATTCTTTCCTCTGGCATTCTTTCTATATGCCCGAACCAACGGAGCATACCCTTTCTCATCTTTACACCGATACTATCTTTCATACCTACTCGCTGTCTTACTATGCTGTTGCTAATGCGGTCGGTCAGCTTCACTCCGCACATCTTCCGCAGAGCTCGCATTTCTACCGCATTTATCCTACTTTCATTCTCCTTCTTACATACCCAGCTCTCGCTACCATATAACAGCGTTGGGACAAGAACTCCGTTATGAATGGCCAGCTGCGCCTTATGGCTTAAGTGCCGGCTCCCGAGTAGCTTTCCCATCGCACCTTTCACTCTGTTCCCTGCACTCACTCTTCTCTCTATGTCAGCGGTGTATTTCCCATCCTTACTGAAGGCGCATCCAAGATATACAAACTCATTCACTTGCTCCAGCACATCTTTACCAACCACAATCCTTACATTCGTTCTGGTTTCTTCCCTTTCAAAAACCATAATCTTGGTTTTTGAAAGGGAAAGGGTTGATTACTTCTTAACGCTGTTTGTCTCAGCGAATCCGCCCCCGGGCATATTCAATCCAAGCGTCGCATGCGTGCGCAGAACTTCGCCCGTGGTATGACTTTGAGACCCCGCCATCGCAGTGCTTCGGACCCAGGAGGCCCCCGCACGCCGCTGTTTCTAGCCAGTCACGAGAAGAAGTGGCCATGAAGAGTGAAGAGCACCTAACTTAGGGATTAAGATAGTGTCACTTGGTGACACTGCGCACCCGTTATCGACTGGTTTACCACCCTTGTGGAAGCCCATGACAAGAGGGTCGGTCGATGAATAAACCAAGGGGAGGACCAATGATAATATTGGCAACAGCAGTATATATGCTTACTTTACAGAAAACTTTACTTGCGTGATTCAGAATTCAAATTTGTATGCTCGTTATCTGGGCCAATAAATTATGCCATAAATATTTTTTTTGTATTGGCTTGTGAAGTTTTTCGTTCTGTATAGATGGGTTGTAATATTTACATGAATTTAAGTAAAGATATTGTTCTTTTAACAAGAGTTTGAAATACTTTCACGTGTTTGCTATTCGGCCAATAGCGACACAGTATAGCAGGGGAAATCCCAGAACGTGTCTTGAGGTAATGGAGGCCGCTAGACAGTTTTATTCAAATTTCATCCTTATGTAGCACAATCATTATACGAACTGAACTTAAAATAATAATTAATATTGTAAGGATCCAAAACAGGTATCATTGACGTAAGTAAAATCGGACCAATAGTTGACCTGCCGAAACTTGATCCTTTTGTCAAAAATACGCACTCTGTTACGCGTTAAAGTTATTCGCTATGAGAAAATATTCAAGATCGGTATGTAAACAGAATTGCTTAAATGATTGTCTTCTGGTTAGGTACTAATATCTATATACCTATATTAAATCAGTGCCAGGCGACTCTTATGGAAAGTTCTAGACTTATGAGCAGGGTGGGTACTGGTTTATTGCCTCCACTTGAATTTAACGGGATAGATATCCCCCAAAGCTCTAGCGTTAAGGATCTCGGTTTGCACATTGACCCTTCGCTTAGTAGGCAAACGCAAGTCATGGCTGTCGGTCAAAAGGTTACCGGTACGTTACGATACTTTATCGATTAAAAAACTTGCTTTCTACCAACATAAAAGCAATGCTTGTGCAATCCCTAGTCTTTCCTATCTTCGACTATGGTGATGTGTGCTATTTCAACCTGAATGCAGATCAACTCAACAAACTGGACCGCCTGCTGAAAAACAACATTCGATTCGTCTTCAACTTGCGTAAATACGACCATGTGTCGGAGCATTGATCACTATTAAAGTGGCTGCCTGTTCGTTAGCGTAGAACTATGAGGGCACTGACAATGCTATTTTCCATCCTTCTTTTTCCAGTCCTCGCCCGCTTATCTTACTTCCCAATTTCAATATTTGTATTCTAACCACGATAAACATCTTCGCTCTGCAAATAATCGTCTTCTACAGTGCCCCCCTCATAATACTTATTTCATTAATTCTTCCTACTTTGAAAAAAAAAAAAAAAAAAAAAAAAAGTCTATCCTTCTTTAAAATGCTTTACCTCTGGATCTCAGGATGGCTACCAACCTTCCCTTTTTATTAAAACCTCTGCAGGACTACGTACACAAAAGGTAGATTGCCTCTCAATGTTAGTTTCTTCATGTCGTTATGTCGCATAGTTTTAGTTTATATATACATTGTATAATTATTTATATATGTATATATTTGTGGTTTATATAAATATGTATGTATATTTTCGTTATAAATAATTTGTATTTATTTAATGTTATAAATAGTTTATTAGTTTTTATTTAAATTTTTCCCTGAACTTTTTCCAACTTGTGTAATTTAGCACCTGCCACACTTGTCTCTACATCACCCTAAGGTAGACTGGCAGAAAATGTCACAGGCATTAAGTCCACCTATGTCAATAAAAATGCACGAAAAATATATAAATCATAGATGGCAACTGGTTGCATAGCAGAATTTTTTATGCAACTCAATAGTCATGGCAGCCGGAGGAACCTTAAATATTGTCTATAGTGTTAAGTGAACGCGTAGGTAATGGTATTTTACTATTTAATAACTGGCTACAAAAAGAGAGAAACAAGTATTTTTATAGTCGATTGCGAAGGTTAGTTACTTCAATAGATTAAGATTTTTATTTAAAAACTAGTTACTATTATCAGCCGAAAGATGCCCACTGAAGTATGAAGGCCTCCCCCAAAAATCGTACCACGACCGCTTTTGTGCTCTACGCATCCAGCTTTCACCAGGTCATTGGTCCAGGTCTTGTAGGAAGCCTCCGTCTCTAGGTCTTCTGGCACGTGGTCGCCTCGGGAGAATCTTTCTGCCCTAACGGCCGTCAGTTCTATAAGCGTATTGAAGAGAGTTACCTAAGCATGAAACAAGGATTCTTCCTTCGTAACCAGTAACAAAATATAGTTACGAATCTAGAAAAACGTCCGGATTGCCAACCAGTTTTGAAATGACGAAATAAAATTCTTCTTTCGTAGCTATTTATGAAAATCGAGGTATGAACATGGATGTTTAAATTAAAAGATGTCTTAAAAATACTCAAAAACAATATTTTCACAACTTCAAACTTGCCAATTTCCAATAAGGTGGTTCTGAACGCCGTTTATTTTTTATTCATAACTCTCTTTGACCGTCACGACTTGTGGCTCCGCTTCGTTTCTTATAAAATTAATTATTCTACTGATAATAAAGTACACAGTCTTTCTTATCGGTTATTTTTGCAACCAAATCATCGTGGCAAAGGTGCCGCTAAGATGCAAATAATATATCAGCTTATCCTATCCCACTCCTGGGCGTAATGGTATTTAAATCGAGGTGAGAGAGAATAGGTTACCACGCAGATTCGGTGCAGATAGGTAGAGTATTCAAATATATCTGTGATACATAGGTGGTCTCCACCACCTATGTATCACAGATATATTTGAATACTACTCTTCTCTCACAAATTGAGGTGAGAGAGATTAGGGAATACACCACGCCGACCCAGTGCGGATTGGTAGATGCAAGTTCGTAAGCACCAGCTATTGGGTTTATTTAGATACCTATGCATATAAGCCATCAAGTACTCCGCATATAAGACAGTTTAACTACTACTTCATTATGTGACAGTCGGAACTAACGGCGTGTCTTCCGAAGCATGGAGACGCTCGAAAATGAAAATGACTCAAACAGTCACGCATCTAAGACTTACCGAGCTGCGCCGTACCACAGACCTACGTGCTGTGCTGTAAAAAAAACAAAGGTAAAGGCAAAATATTATTAGTTTATCTAATGGTAAGATAGTCTAGATCTTCCCCGTACCTAGTACATCCTTCCACTTTCACATTGCAAACCTGTTGGAACTCTGTACTCTCTGCCTACCACGCAAGAGATCCGGTATAATGATATAGGTGATATAGAAGTTTAACTAATAAAATTCTATTAATTTCCATATTTCACTATAACTTCCTTTATCCAATATAATAAACAGATAACGCAAACACGTTCCAGCATCATCCTTTGTACACAATGAGGGGTGTCGACAGAGCTCTTATTCGTTATAGCCAATTAAATACGTAACGCAGTGCGTTAAGATAATTTCGTGAAATTATCGTTTAATGGTGATCTAGTGGCATACAGAGAGCTTAGCACGAAAAGATCGACGCCCACGTGATGGTAGCGACTAAGCGTGCTAGCGTGATAGCGTGTCTACGTAGTCCTTTCATTTATAAAATTCAGACTTGGTAACGGTATATAATAAAAAGTAATGGTAATGATAATATGACAAAATAATAATGAGTGTATGGCAGCAACGTTTTGGCAGGATTTGTCAAAGAGAAGATCTTCCAGCCAGACGGGTGGCGTGTCTGGCGGCGCCTGGAACTCTCCCCGAGAGTTGTTGTCGGGTGCGATCAAAATTCTTGATCTGATCTTCAGAATGGGGATAAAGATCGTTGTAGGAACACCTTTATCGACCATTAAGACACATCAGGTTAATAAAAATATAGTTATTACAGTAGATAGTTATTTGAAAAATGATCTACCTGTATCCCCTTAGTCTGTGCCTCAAATGAAATATTTTTTTCTATTTCATAGCTGTCCATAGGTAAAATAAAATATGAATACTGAAAGTTGGTTTTGTCGGAACAGCATTCATAGCAAAGCGCTGACAGCTGTCGACACGTGCATTAGTTCAATTGAATCCCTTCCCCCTCGCCAACTCTCTGGGGTACGGAATAGTCAAGAGCGAACGTAGAATACTAAAGTTTATAAAATAAAACCTGCATTCAAAATTTCAACACAGCACAGGTTTGGCAATTCCTTAAGACCATTGGTATTGGCAAACGTCCTTTGAAAATACCAGTAACTTGGATCTTAATGCACTTAATGCTCATTTCTCTAACCCTCCTGCTTCTTTAAAAGATGATATTAAATCTTTTACTCTTAAGCTTCTTTCAGATCTTCCTTTGCCAGTATGTGCTTCGTTCTCTTTCAGCCCGCTTAAGGAGCAAGACATAAAGAAATCAATCCAATCAATATCCACGAAAGCCGTGGGTGACGATGGTATACAAATACAAATGATCGTACCAATACTTGACGAACTTTCGCCAGTTATCACCCACATAATGAATTGTTCCTTGGAAACTTACTCCTTTCCAACTGCTTGGAAAAAGGCATATATTCTTCCTTTACCCAAAATACCAAATCCTCTTTTAATATCGCATTTTGGACCCTTATCCATTCTTCCCGTTCTATCCAAGGTGCTTGAGAGTGCAGTTCAAAATCAATTGTCACACTATTTCTCCTCTAATAGCCTGCTGAGTCCTTTTCAATCTGGATTTCGGCCAGCTCATAGCACAGTTACGGCTTTGGTCAAAATAACTGACGATATTCGATTGGCCATTGAGAATAGACTACTGACAGTACTAGTCCTACTGGACTTCAGCAGTGCTTTTAATTCAGTTGATTTTGACATCCTCTTAGGTACTTTGTCCTCTCTCAATGTCTCTGCTCCTGTAATAGCGTGGTTCAACTCTTACCTTCGGGGCCGCTCGCAGTCGGTTCGCTCTAAAGATAATTCCTCTGACTGGTGTGACCTTACTGCGGGTGTGCCTCAAGGTGGCGTCCTTTTTCCTCTTCTCTTCTCTGTTTTTATAAACTCTGTTACTAAAGTGATTACTTCTCATTATCATCTTTATGCAGACGACTTGCAGCTGTATCGTCACTTTAAGGTTGGGGAAATCAACCACGCGATCGATTCCATCAATGATGATCTTGAAAACATCAGCAAGTGGGCAAAATCGTTCGGTCTCTTGGTTAATCCTGCTAAAACTCAAGCTCTCATCATTGGTGGCAAACACTACATGAACGCTCTCAATAGCAATCTGCAGACACTCTCTCCAGTTGTCCTCGATTCTGTCCCTATACCTTACAGTAACCAAGTTAAGAATCTAGGCGTTCTTATAAACTTCAATCTTAATTGGAGCTCTCACATAGCAGAAGTAAGCAGAAGAGTCTACTGCTCCTTTCATTCTCTCAAGCGTCTGCAAAAGTTTTTACCTTATCAAACAAAAATAAGTCTTGCTCAATCTCTCCTTCTACCAATTTTTGACTATGGTGATGTTTGCTTTCTTGATGCTACTGAAGATCTTGTCTATAAGCTCGAACGCTTGCAGAATCTGTGTATTCGTTTCATTTTCGGATTACGTAAATTTGATCATGTATCAGAGTATCGGGCGAAATTAAAATGGCTACCTATTCGACAACGACGGGACTTCCACATTCTCTCGTTACTCTACTCCATTTTACATAATCCTAAATCCCCTGTTTACCTCAGGGAGCGTTTTGACTTTCTTGTTCCAAGGGATTATCCCTGCCGTGCAGCTAAATCTCTCCTTCTTCGTGCTCCTCTTCATTCTTCTAGTCGTTACGATGGATCCTTCACTGTTCGTGGTGTGCGTCTGTGGAACTTACTTCCACAGTCCATTCGTGCGAGCTCATCTTTGGATGTTTTTAGAAGAAGAATCAAGGAACATTTTCTATCCTGACTACTGATGTCGCCGCTTTCAGCATACAGCATTGAGCAGTACCGTGACAGTCCGACATACCGTCGATTTTACACATAGGTACCTACCTACTGCCAGAAGGACCGACGATCTTGTGAAGATCGCAGGAAGTCTCTGGATGCAGGTGGCATCGGATCGGTTACGCTGGAGAGCATTTGGGGAGGCCTATGTTCCGCAGTAGATGGGTATAGGCTGAGATGATGACGATGATGAGGACCTACCTACTCGCTTCGTAAGGATCGGGCATTACGAAGGGTTAGAAGGAAGTCCGGAAATTTATTTAACGTTATGGACAATAGTCACCTGCTAGATGTCTACACAGAAGAAAAAATACTCGTACTCTCTTATAAGCTTATATTTTCCCACTACTGGTAAAAGACTTTCTCCCACAACTCGAGGTGAGAAAAAATAGATCACGCTCGATCATGCGGAAATAGTGTGGGTGGTACTCTTGTCGTCTTCCTCAGCAAGGCACTTATCAAATTTAACCGTGTGCCTTTAGAGAATTCATCAACACCAAAATTCTTCAATATTCTACTTATGATAGCGGAACCCTAAAGTGTATAACTTAAGGGGCTATCGAAAAAAAAATGTGTTTTTTTGTACTTACCATACAGTTCATTAATCCATAAACTTCTTGAAGTGTATATAATAATAAATATATATTATTTAAAATAAAATTATAAACACTTCAAGAAGTTTATGGATTAGAGACTTAATATTTCAAAATACGATTTTGACTGTATATTTTAGAATATATTAAAAGGAATACACGATCAAACGAAATATTCAGGTTAGAAAAAAATCTAAAGTCAACACGAAATGCTTAGGAACTAATCAATAGAAGTTACTTTAAAACATAGCGAATAATTGTAGCAAAGTTCTTGTAAAAGGATCAAAAATAGTATCAAAACTCCTTTGAAGCACATCTATTCCTTTTGATAACGTATTTCTCGAAACCTTATAGATAAATTACCTAAGTACGTTTTTATTTACTTCATAGATGAGAAAGTTTCATTAGCAAGATGAAAGGGAATTTCAGCCGATAGTATTGTAACGAGCTCTTCTGGGTCTATGTTCATAGTCACTCCTCTCGTGTGGGTTGATGACAGCGGCCGGCGGGGGCCCTCGGGTCCGCAGAGGCGCGTGAAAGGGCGGCGCCTCACCACGGGAGGGACCCGCTGAAGCAAACAGCGTTAAGAAATTGTAAATCCAACAAACCAAAACAAAATCTTCTGTCAATTTATTTCGTCAAATTAAATCATAAACTTATTTTTTCCCAATTAAATTGAAATGTACTTAAACTAGAACAAGAAAAAAAAACCATTTTAGATATAAGAATCAAAACTGTACTCTCTGCCTACCTCGCAAGGGATCTCGCGTGATGGTATATTAGTGGTAACAGTAATTAAAACAATATTAGTTACAATAAGTTAGTTAAAATAAAACATGATTCTTTCCCAGATGAAACACAGGTTACAAACATAAATTATCGTAAGTAGGTATCGTCGTTAATACTGTCACGTTGGTCTCGTAGCTAATGATATTGCTACCAATCAGGATGTCCTGAGTTCGAATCCTAGGCCAAAATTGGAGTCTTCCCTACCTAAATTTTTTTTAAAGCAGATCGGATTCTCAAATGAGGTATAAGGAAATTAGTTGGCGTAATGTGGGTGTACCTAGTACCTTCATCTATCGCTGCCTCGATTGGTCACAAATCAAGGTTTTCCTAATTAGAAGTCTTATCAAAGCGACGCGACGCGATGAAGACGCCAGACCAATTGGTGTTAATTTGAATTAATATATGAGAGACTGTACTCGTGTGATGGAGGGCAGCTTAGAACCTACTCCTTTGCTTTGCGTTGATTAAAAGAACTAGGAAGCTTTCATATATTTTTAAAAGTTTGCAAAAGTTGGACCAAAGAAAATAAATACATACCATCGCGCTAGCATTCACCAAGTGAGGGTGAGAGATGTGTACTGTGGACACTGACATTATACCGACGAGGTATTAATGTAAAAGGGGACGAGTCTTTTCTAATCTGCCGGGTCTCGGGAAGGACTGAGGTGTTACACGTCCAAAAGGCATAGTTGTTCTGGGGTACTCAATTATTTTTGTTGGTCCGAACTACGCAGAATGAGCTCACGGTGCCTTGAGGCCCTGCAGTGTTATGCTTGGTTTTGGATTTGATTATATTAATTACCGGATCCCAAGTCGATGGAAGCACCCAACTATTTTCTCTATTGAAATAATGATGTTTTTTGATTTCAATAGCCTCGTGAACCATCCTTGTTAGTAATCGGGTTTCTTTCACGAGGATTTGTGGTCTATCAAATTTGATGTTATGGCGGGTGCGGTCAAAGAAAGGTCCACAGACTGCAGACTTCTTTGAGCGACGGTGTTTAGGTCAGCTATGTGTTCATTAACCCGAGTTCATTTAATAGATAGAGATAAATAAAATATTCAATTGTCTGGTGTTGACAAGTTCAGGCAATGCCCTACTCTTTCTTTGGTGGCTTCAGAAAAGGCGGAATCAGAAGTAAAAATTATTTAACATCACCCAGCTGTGGCGATCAGCTTACTTTGTAATTATTATTATTTTTATGGTAATAATTTTGTCGCACACTTTAAAAACCTCCAACTTTTGAAAAAAACTAGGCCAATAAATAATAAAACACCGTCAAGTAGGGTACTGAGTACACCCATTTTTCGCCGACGATGTTACGACCCATGTGAAAGGGGCCTATTGCTATTACCGGGCACAATTCCTGACATTCCTAGGATTTGAACCCAGGACCTCATGTTCACAAAGCGATGCGCTTTGCCAGTAGACCTACGAGGCAGTCATAGCACATAAAGCTTAAGTAAAAAAAAATATATATATAAAAAATAATTATAACAGATTGACTGATTGCCTCGATAACCTAGTGGCGTGTAATGAGCGTAACGATCATGAGATCCAGTGTTCGATACATAGGCACAAAGTGTGCTTTCTCTATAGAAAAATTATCTGTAGTCTTGGGTCTGGGTGCTCATTATAATGACAATAGGCTCACCCTCTATCACATTGGGAACTAACATCGTCGCTGAACAGTGGGTGTGCCTGTACACGGTAACACCACTGCCACCCCCGCTCGGCGAATAGGCGTGACTGTGTTTATTTATTCGTATTTGAGATCCCACTTTCAAAAAATTACAACAAAATTAATTCTTAAAAATAATAATATATATCGTAACAAAACAACAAAAACGTCCCTTTTGTGAAATACGAATTTAAAAACAATTATAAAAATGCGTTAAATTAACGACTAGTGATAGTTATAGAGAAGTGCAGTCGGCAATAATTAAATCTGTTAAGCTGCCGTCTCGACCGCTGTAAAGCTCTAGTCGCAACTGTACACACTTTCGGGAACTTTTAGGTAACGTCACAGCCCTGAGCCACGTAGGGCTGTTAAAATTAATTCAACATTTATATTTTTTGGAAAAGTGTCCAAATAAAAAGTAACAATAATCGATTCGGGTGGGAAATGAACCGATATTTTCATTTTATTTATTTAGGATCACCAACATTACATACAATAATAACATTCGAAAACTTAATTAAATAAAAACTTAAACTAATTGTTGTCATATTTATAGACAACCACGGCATGCAAATAGTGAGTAATTAAAAGATTATTTAAAATATTCTCTCTCTCTATCTATATCATCACGCCAGCGCGGGGTAGACAGAGAGTCCAGAGTTCCAACAGGTTCTTTCCTTACATACCTCTCTGGCTTCCTCCAACCTCATAGTTCGTCTCATACACACTCGCCGGTTACGGAGACTCTTGACTTGCCCTTCAGCTAAGACACGGTCTATTTGGTCATGGTAAGATAGTCTAGGTCTTCCCCGGCACCTACATCCTTCCACTTTCGCATTGTATATCTGTTTTGTCATTCTTTCTTCTGGCATCCTTTCTATATGCCCGAACCAAAGGAGCATACCCTTTCTCATCTTTACACCGATACTATCTTTCATACCTACTCGCTTTCTTACTACGCTGTTGCGAATACGGTCGGTCAGCGTGACTCCGCACATCTTCCGCAGAGATCGCATTTCGCCGCATTTATCCTGCTTTCGTTCTCCTTCTTACATACCCAACTCTCACTGCCATATAACAGCGTTGGGACAAGCACTCCGTTATGCATGGCCAGCTGCGCCTTTTGGCTTAAGTGCCGGCTCCCAAGTAGCCTTCCCATCGCACCATTCACTATTACCTGCCTGCATTCACTCTTCTCTCTATATCAGCGGTGTATTTCCCATCCTTACTGAAGGCGCATCCAAGATATACAAACTCATTCACTTGCTCCAGCACATCGTTACCAACAACAATCCTTGCATTCGTTCTGGTTTCTTCCCGTTCAAAAACCATAATTTTGGTTTTCTTCACATTCAAATGTAAGCCATTGTTCATGCAGTCGTCTCTCATAACTGTGACTGGTGTTTTCAGATCAGTGGCTGTTGGCGCTATCAAAACCGCGTCATCTGCATACAATAGGTGGTTTATCACTAGATTACCCATTTTTACCCCTTCAGTCATCGCACACAGTCTTTGAAGACTTTTATCCAGATACACTATAAACAGTCTAGCGGACAACACGCAACCCTGCTTGACGCCGATTTTAACGTCAAACCAAGGTGACATGTTACCACCCACCCGTACGCATGCCTTGCTGTCCACGTAGGTGGACTGGACGGCTCGCAACAGGGTGCCGTTTTTACCATACTCTGGCAAAATGTCCCAAAGTCTCTTTCGCACGACTCTATCAAACGCCTTCCCCAGGTCCACAAAACTGCAGAAAACCTTCCGGCCTACTGCCAGATCCTTTTCTACGATGTTGCGGAGGGAGAAAACTTGATCCGAACATCCTCTTCCAGACCTGAAACCTCCCTGTGCCTCACACAACACTCCATCGGACTTCTCGCGCATTCTCCGTTCAATAATTTTACCATACACCTTAGCTGCCAAGCTGATCAAACTGATGGCCCTGTAATTGGCGCAGTCATATTTTGAGCCCTTGCCTTTATACAAGGGTACTATGACTGCGCGGCGCCAATCTGTAGGGACTCTACCGGTCTTCCAGCAAAGATTTGCGAGGACCCAAAAAGCGTCCCGGACGCAAGTTCCACCATATTTAATCATCCCGGCAGATATCATGTCTATTCCCGCAGCTTTACCATTTTTCATACTTCGTATCGCCCATTCAACTTCTTCCATAGTGATGTCCTCTGTGGATTCTGGTGCCGCAAACTCGCCTCTGGGCTCGTCTGTGGCACCAGGATCCGGGGCATTCTTATACATTTCTCCAAAATATTCACTCCACCGGTTTAGCACAGCTTGTGTGTCTGCAAGAATGTCACCATCCCTAGATTTGATCTTTTCCATTCTGGAGCCTGACGAATCACCTCGAGCCTTTCTCACCTTGCTCCAAAAGAGTTTGGTGTTATTCTCGAAGTTCTTCGTCAGCCTCTCCTCCTCAATCACACTAGCTCTTTCACGCTTTTCTTTCACTAAGGTTTTGGTGGCATTCTTGCATTGCCGGTATATTTCTTTCTTCATCTCTGTCATACTGTCATTTAGATTCAAAGAAGAGACATAGTCCTGCCACGCTTTCTTCTTACTTTCTACAGAGCTTTTTAACTCTGTGTCCCACCATGCATCCCCTTTTGCTGTGCTATGCTTCTTTGAGCAGCCACATACTTCTTTCGCTGATTCTACCAAACTCTCTTTCAGACAATTCCAGCATTCATCTATGTTTGAGTCCGAAGAACCAGCTGTCAAAAGCTTGTCCCGGACTCTGTCTTCATACGTTCTCCTCACACTCTCATCTTGCAACCTTTCAACCTTGATTCTTTCAAGGCCTCCGAAGGGGATACGCTCTCGCCAGTGCCTCCACTTCCTGAACAAACCACTGAAACGCGCAATTACGAGATAGTGGTCCGATTCAAGAGTGGGGCCTCTATATGCACGGGTATCTTGAAGTTTACTTCGGAGACGGTTATCTACTAGGATCAAATCTATCATGCTTTTCTGTTTATTTCTTCTCCACGTATACATATGAATATCCTTGTGTTGGAATATTGTATTGGACACAAGGAGACCTCTTTCCAAACACACATCTACAATAAGCTTACCTGCATCATTCACTCTCTTATCACCATAAGGACCCAGAGCAGCGTCGCAAGTTTGCCGCCTGGTTCCCACCCATCCGTTCAGGTCGCCACACAAAATCACCTTTTCATTCGCATCAGCCAGATCCAGAACTTCCCTGACATTATCCCAAAACTTGTCCAGGTCCGGGGGTGTCGACGAGCTTACAGGAGCGTAGGCTCCAACCAAAAACACTCTAGTGACACCCAGTTTCAAGCGGACCCAGAGAAGTCTCGCATCATGCAGGCCATAATCTCTCACTCCAGAGGCCAGGCGACGGGACAACAAGATACCCACCCCCATGCTGGCACGATCGCTCTGTGGCACTCCAGACCACAGAGCCATCATGCCGTCAGGGAGATCACAGGCTTCACTGCCCCTCCGCTTAGTCTCTGTTACACACAGAGCATCCAGGCGTCTCTCTTTCATTACATCAATCACCTCATGCATCTTATCTTCTAACTCAAGGGCGCCTCAAAGAAGAATGACCTCGACTTGGGCATCTTTAGGGGGGAGGGCATATTCTAGATGTCTCGCCGTGGTGTTCTGCAACAAGCAGGAAAGAGATTCTTCGACCTCGCCGGCGAGGTCGGTGTCTGATCCTGTGTGCGGTACATGTATCCGAATAAAAGGATGTAAGGGCATCGGGAGTGTCGGTGAAAACTTGCCGCGAATGGCGGTAGCGGCTGAAAGGAGTGGAGTTAGGTTCGTAGTCGGCGGCGGCTACAATTAGTGGATTCCTATGATTAGACGCGTTCGTAAAAATCGGGTTGTGGCCCTTTTTAATAAAGGCGCGATTGGGTTCGACACCGAGATCGAAATGGGCTCAGGGCAGTACAAAGTGCTGACCACTAACAAATGGACGTTAATAAAAAACTACCGATGTACTAAATAAATATCAAAGTGACAGCACAAATTCCTAGAAGACGTTAAGCTAACGTGAATATTTTTAAAGTTTTGACTGCTACTCAATAAAGCTGGAAGTCATCTTGGGACCATTTTATTATCAAATTATTTAAAAGAAAGGAAAATATCTTTTTATCCGGTTTATGCGTTTTGTCTCTACTATACCACAAACCACACTGTTGGTTTCAAACTCATATCTCTTCTTGTTTGTCGGAGGTTGAATAGGATAAGAAAAACTCATGTAGGCGGGAGTGGCGTGGGAGGAGCGTCTTGTCACTGTCTCAAAATAATGATAGATCGTCGTCTACGGCTTTATACGGATTCCAACCGTTCAGTAATCTACGAAAACTTAGACACTCAAGTTTTACTTATGCCGAATATTTAAAGTTTTTTTACAAGAAATATATTCTTTTAAAATGTTAAGAAGACCTGGGCTCTATTTAATAAAACTGACAATGTGACATGTTTGTCAGGAAATGACATAATTCTCACATTCTCATAATAGGGCTTGTTAATAATACAGTTTTATATGACTATAATTATCAGTATTACTACAGGGTATTAATAATGGATACTGGGTATTTTGGTTTATCTATTTTATTTGGTTCACGTGTGATAAATGAAATTATATTTTTGAGAGTGAAACCTACATGTTTGTCATGTATTTAGCCACAAAACGGTATATCATTATATCATCATCATCATCTTCTCAGCATATACTCGCTCATTGCCGAACAAAGGCCTCCCCAATCGCTCTCCAGCGCAACCGGTTCGATGCCACTTGCATCCAACAACTTCCTGCGATCTTCACAAGATTTCCGGTCCATCTGGCAGGCGGCCGCTCTACGCTGCGCAATACGTGGTCTCCACTCAAGAATATTTCTGCCTCAACGGCCGTCCACTATTCGTGCTATATGGCCCGTCCATTGCCAGTGGCTATGTCAGTGGCCTGATTCGATCACGTAGAGAAACGCCGAGCATCTTCTTCCGTAGCTCGCTAAGCGACTCTGAGCTTATCATTACATTATTACTCATCATTATACATCGTTTTATGATCCAAGTGTAAGTAATTATATTTCTTCTTATAGTAGCCAGTCGAATATGACTTGGTCCTAACTAAATATTTTTAGTTTTTGGAGGCCTAAAACGATCGAAGAAGGATTCAGTACCACACTTGATCTGATCTTAGCAAGTTTGAAAATGACTCATTTTATCTTTTGTTTGATTCCAGATACTCGTATATTGCTCAGTAAATAGTCTTATTATTTATAAGTGAGTGGACTATGAGAAAGCCTTCGATTCGATCGAGACTTGGGCGGTTCTTAGATCTCTTCAGAAATGCCGCATTGACTATCGATCGCCACCATGTCAGTCCGAGTACAGGGGCAGTGCACGAAGGCGATCTCCATAAAAAGAGGAGTAAGACAGGGAGACGTCATTTCTCCGAGACTATTTACGGCCACCTTAGAGGACGCCTTCAAGCTCTTGGAATGGCGAGGACTGGGCATCGACGTCAATGGCGAATACATCACTCACCTCGGCGTTTCTCTACGTGATCGAATCAGGAATGAGGAGATTCGTAGAAGAACCATGGTCACCGACATAGCCCTTAAGATTAGCAAGCTGAAGTGGCAATGGGCGGGCCACATTGCCACGGGCGTTGGGGCAGAAAGATTCTAGAGTGGAGACCACGTATTGGCAAGCGCAGCGTGGGACGACCACCTGCCAGATGGACAGACGATCTTGTGAAAATCGCAGGAAGTCGTTGGATGCAGTTGGCATCGGACCGGTTACGCTGGAAAGCGATTGGGGTGGCCTATGTTCAGCAGTGGACAAGTACAGGCTAAGATGATGATGATGAGAGACACAAGTTACTGAACACTCAAATATATCGAATCGAAAAACTCTTTGTATTACAAAAGTCGATGAACATTGGTAACACAAACACAAACCAAATATTGGTAACATATTCAAATATGACTTAGATTAAGATAAATAATTGATTTTTTGAATAATAAAACTGCGTAATCAATTTGAAAAACTGAAAAAGTTCAGTTACTTTTGTTGTAGGCCGTACTTCTAAATTCATTTATTTACGGTAATGATTTTTTTTAAGACACCTGTCACGTGTGTGTGTGAATGATCTACGCTGTTGGCCTCGAGGCCTCTACAGCTTCACCGGATTTTAAAGGCGAGCGTGCAACCACTACGCTCCAGCCAGCCAGAAGGGCAAGAGGCGACATACTCGAGGGCGCCTCGGAGAGGCGCCCTCGGTTGGGACAGTCGCTGTAGGGGGACCGGTGCACTACTAAGCGCACCGGTCGACCGCCGGCTATGGGAGGGGATCTACTACTGCGTCTGCGTCTACGGCGTCGCTCGTATTCTGAGCGGAAAGAAGGGATGACAAAGCATCGGGGGGGTCGGTGAGAACATGTCTCGGCCGGCGGTAGCGGCAGGGGTCGCGAGGGAGGTCGTAGTCGGCGGTGGCTACGATTAACGGATTCGCATGGGAAGATGCGTTCGCGAAGTGACGTGTTGACGCCTTTTTAATAAAGGCGCGAATAGGTTCGAGACCTAGATCGGAGTGGAGGTCGACGTTCCGTACGAACCAGGGGGCTCCTACGGCTTTACGGAGGAAGCGGTTTTGAACCGCTTGAAGTCTGTCGATGTGAGAGGGGGCCGAATGCCCGAACACAGCACACGCATAAGTCATGATGGGACGAACGCAAGTTTTGTAAAGCGTCACCTTATTTCTAAGGGACATTTTACTCCGCTTGCAGATTAACGAATGGAGACGACCGAGCACGAAGGATGCTCGGTGACGGACCCGCTTGATGTGCGGGCCGAAGGTCATGGTACTGTTCAGGGTGACCCCTAAATATTTGACCTCTTTGACCCAGGGAATGGGTCGGTCGAACATGGTCACTTGACCTCGGTTCCTTCCGGGGCGGCGCAGAGAGTGGTGCGAAGGTGCACCTCTGGCGAAGAGCACCGCCGCGCTCTTGTCCGGGTTCACCTCGATTCGCCACTTCCTGAACCAATCCCCTAGGGTATTGGCGGCGGTCTGGAGTTTCCTCGTGATGCGGGCCTTGTTCCTATTGGAATAATAAAGAGCGGTATCATCCGCGAATAAAGCTAGTTTAACATCACTCGAACGAGGAATGTCGTTCGTGTAGAGGCTAAACAGGAGCGGAGAGAGCACTGAGCCCTGTGGGACTCCAGCACTGATGGAGTGGGAAGCGGAGCGCGTCATTTCGACGCGATAACGAAAGGCGCGATTCGACAAGAAGTCTCGTAAGATGAGCACGAGTCTGTCCGGCACACCCAATCGGTAGAGCTTGTAGATCAAGCCGTTGTGCCAGACTTTGTCGAATGCCTTCGCGACATCCAGGAAGAGGGCGCCCGTGTAGACGGGTCTTCCGGGCCCATTGAGACCGGAGAGAATGTGCTCCGTGATGCGGTGCACCTGATGGACACAAGAGTGTTTGGCTCGAAAGCCGAACTGCTCGTCGATAAGGATACCCCTGGACGTTATGAAGTCCTTGAGCCTCGCCAGAAGGAGGCGCTCGTATATCTTGGCCAGGGAGTTGAGGAGACTGATAGGGCGGTAGCTCGCGGGGAGATTGCGAGGTTTTCCGGGCTTGGGGATGCCAATGACGTCCGCCTCCTTCCACTTAGCGGGGAAGGTGCAGTTCGTCATGGCGGCGTTCAAGATGGCCACCAAGAGGCAGATGAGTTGGGCGGGCAGGCATTTCAGAACGCGATTCGAAATGCCGTCAGGGCCGGGGGCTTTTTTAGTTTTAAGACCCATGATCAGATCTTCGACCTCCGTTTGCGTGATAGGAGGCAAGGAATCGACGGGGGGGAGGGATGCCCTGCGCTCGACTTCCCTGTCTACCGCGTCGACGTGGGACTGGTCGACGGACTGAGAGCTGGGGGCGCACTGGCTCTCGAGGGAGTCGGCGAGAAGCTCGGCCTTTTCGTCGTCGTCGAAGGCTGGGGGCGCTGCGCCTGAAGGGCGGGACAGCGGGGGCATGTCAGTCGTGGAGTCGGATTTGAGGCTACGCGCCAGCTGCCAGTAGGCCAGATGCGACGGCGCGATTCCCTCTAGGAGGACACCCCACCGTTCCTCCCGGACCTCCGCGACACGACGCTTTACCTCTCGTTGTAAAGCGCGCATCCGGGCCCGATTGGCTTCGGTGGGGTAGGAGTCGTACGCTCGGATGGAAGCATTCTTGGAACGAATGAGATCCCTAACATCGTCCGGCAGTCGAAAGCGGTTGAGGTAGAAATCTTCCGCTTCGACTTGCTTGGACGATCGACTGACCGCCGATCGGATGTGTTCGGTGAAGGCATCTACGGCCTGATCGGTGTCCTGAGGGGACGGGATGGAGTCCGAGCTGAGAGGCAGGGGGGGAGGGTCGGCATCCGCCAAGGCCGTGCTTAGCGCATGCCAATCCACCACCGTCTTTTTGGGTCGCTGAGGGGCGGAAGGGGGGGAACCGAGTCTCATGACTACAGGTCGATGGTCAGAGTCGAGTTCCTGGACTACTTCCAAGGAGTGCAGCCGTAGGGTGACACCCTTCAGAAGCGCCATGTCCAGGACGTCGGGTCGGTGATTGGGATTGTTAGGATAGTGGGTAGGGTGCATGGGTGCGATGACGTCAAAGTCGAGAACGTCGACCAGGGCGTCAAGGCTCCTACCGTTAGGGGTAGTGGTGAGACCGTTCCAGGCCACGTGTTTGCTGTTGAAGTCGCCCGCCAGAATGACGGCGCTTCCCAGATTGAGGAGTGCTTCAAAGTCACTCCTGAGAACGGATTTAGTGGGGGAAAGGTAAACGGAGGCGATCACGATGGGCTGGTGCCCCGTGAGAGAGACGCGACAGACCGAGGCTTCGATGTTGGTGAGCGCGGGGGGATCGAGAGGGATGCAGTGCAGGGACCTCCTGTAATAAATGAGAGTACCGCCTCCGCGGGAGCCGATTCTGTCATTGCGCACGAGGTTGTAGTTTGCGATCCTAGGATCGCGATGTGCGGGCTTCAGGAAGGTTTCCTGCACGAGGAGGATATCAAGTTGGTGATCTCGGAGGAAATCAGCAACCTGATCTCGCTGGGAGCGAAGGCCATCGGCGTTAAAGAACGCCAGGGATAGGTTGTGGGGCTTATGGCGGGGAGGTCGCAGATCCATTATCGGGTGCGGGGGGGTTGGGTTCTGAGGGACGTCAGGACGTCATAGACGTCCCTGTATTCCGCGGCCAGGAGAACCTGGTCCGCCAAGTTGGTGGCGGCGCGGAGACGAAGGGCGAGTTCGCGGACTCTGGGAAACAGAGCGGGGCTTATGACCGCCGAGACACTCATTATGAGGTCGACGTCCTGACTGACGTTAGTGGGCGGAGGGGGACAAGCCGCCACCGGCGGGATCGCCGGCGCGCGCTTCGGGGGGCAGGCGGGGCCCACTGACGCAGGGTGGGAGGCCGCGGTGTAGGGCAGCGGCTTCACCCATGCGTTGGCGCCGAGGGACGGCCTGAGCGGCGGGGGAGGGGGGGCCAGCTTCAGCGTCGCGGGAGCGCGGGGAGCCGCGGTCGCTGGCGCAGAAGGCACCGGACGAGGGTGCGCTGAGGGCGCGGGGGGGTGTTGCGCTGAGGGCGCAGAGGGGGGGGCAACCGCGCGGGGGCGGCGGCGGCCGCCGCGCCTCGCCCGGCCGCGCTTCCCCTTCGGGGCCTTGGGGCAACCGCGATAGTTCGCGGTGTGCCCCTTGGTGCCGCAGAGGACGCAGCTGGGGGGCTCGGCCGCCGTCTCCTTCGAGCGGGCGCACTGGGACGTCGCGTGGTCCCCGATGCACTTAACGCATCGAGGGCGCGCGTGACAGTTACGGGCAGAGTGCCCGTACAGCTGGCAGTTGTGGCACTGCCCGGGCGTGCCACGTTTATGGGGGGCCTCCACGGAGAGGCCAGAGATATGGCACACGGCCTTCAGGTCGAAGACCCTACGGCCGGACTCGGTGCGGTCGAGGACGACCAGCACCATGTCGTACGCCTCCTTGGAGCGCCCATTCACCATTCTGTGCACCTGGCGCACAGGAAGGTCCTGGGACTGGAGGTCGGCCTTGATGACGGCGGTGTCCAGCTCTCTCGGGACACCGCGGATTACCACCCTGAGCTCCCTTTCCTCCTCCAGGGTGTATGTGTGGTATGCGATCTTATTAGATCGCAGGAACGCGGATAGCCGTCGGTGGTCGTCCGAAGACGCCACCTTGACGGCTATGCCTTGCGCGGTGGAACGCGCGTGCGTATAACTAATTTGGCGATTGTAAATCGCCTTGGATATACGCTCCCAGGCGCTCTTGTCCTGAATGACAAGCGGCGGGGGAGTGATGTTCGGACGTGCGGGGCGCGCGAGGGGGGAGGCCCTCGCGGCCGCGTTGGGAGACGGAGACGGCCGGGGGCCGGAGGGGCCGGGAGAAACAGAGTCGTTTCCGGCCCTCTGGATTTTGGGCGGCGGCGAGTCGCGCGGTTTGCGCGCCCGCTTCCCATTCGCGATGGGAACGAAGTCGTCCTCCGACGAGAGCGACGGGGACGGGGACCGGGCGGGGGCGGCGCGTCGCGCGGACGCGCGCTCGACCTCCATATCCGAGTCCGAGAGAGGCTCGGACCCGCAAGGCGAGACGGGGCGGTCGGCGGGGGTCTGGGGCTGCGCCCCTACATCAGTTCGCGGCGCGGCGAACGGAGTCACGGGGCGCGCAGAAGGCGCGGGGTGCGCGGGGCCGGGGGCCGACGCGCGCGCGGGCGACGCGTCGGGCGAGGCGGGCGAGTACGTCGCCTTGAATTCCCGGACTATGTCCGGGCAGCGTAGGACGATGTACTTCGCGAGCTCCCGGACGAACTCCGGAGGGAAGTCTTCCGCCATTTCCAGAGGGGAAATGGCAGGTCGAGTGAACTAAAAAAAAAAAAAAAAAAAAAAAACAAGAACAAGGGGCCCTAAGACCCGGGCGTGAACGTTGCCCTGATCCCCCCACCGGGTAGCGGCGGGGGGGTGGCACTACCGGGGAGACGCGGTGTGCCCCTTCGCCTTAGGGGCGAACGGGCGGCACCAAACCCTATCTGCTCCGGGGCGAAGAGAACCGCCGCACGGAGAATAGGATAGAATAGATATAAGAGAATAGATAATCGAATTAAAAAACTCACCCTAGAGAAGAAACCGCGGGAGGGCCGGCCGCGCCGTTAGCCGACGCGGCTGCCTAGCAACCCACGTGCTTGGTCACGCCGGGCTATACGCGAACCGTACCTGCACGGGACGCAAAAGCACACGCACAGCGAGTGCAAACACGTAGACACACAAGCACAACACACGCAAGCACAGCCGCGACGAACCACGTAGGTCGCGGAAAACGACCGTTACAAAAACGCGGGAAGACCGACCGCCGTCAGAACGGCGAGTCTGCCTAACGGCTCGCCTTGTTGCTACGCGCGAGCCAGACGCGGAGAAGCAACGTCGCAGCCCGTATATGCGTACGTATACACGTATACGAGCTAACCTGATTACCACTCCACGCAAGCGCAGGCGTTTCCAACAAAGCAAGTCGAAATCGATAATTACGTAACACGAAAATAGCGAGCGGGCGGGCAGCGCAGTGACACAACCGAACGCGCGAGAGGCACTGCCAGGACTGACACCTGTCACATCCACGATGAATTATTCAGGAGAGTAGGTCGCCAGACGAAAAATGTAATATCAGTTATTTTTTAACACTTACAATTTTTTGACCATTTATCATGCCTCAAAGTCGAATATAAATGATGGGGCTAGTTAAAATGTTTTTTAAGGGAAACACTACCCTTATAAGGGTGTGACCGTTTTCTTGGACGCTTCGTAGTTAAAGTGCTAGAATGGTAAATAACTGTTTTAAATTGAACGTTTGGTTTTGGTCGTATTGGTACTGTAAATTAATAATCTATTTGGGGTCTGAGGTCTTCACTCATTCATGTTACACCTCGTATAGTAAGCAGGTATCAAACATCCAAGTACCATTTTAACATCTTAATACGAGGCATGCCTTTTAAGTTTTGTCGTTTGAAGAAAAAAACACAACTAGAACCTTATAGTACTTTTTATTGTTTTTCAAAGTATTTACCACGTAGCTTAATACACTTTTCTATTCGCTCAAACCAGTTATTATAACATTTATTCCACTCTAAAGTGGGGGTGTTCAAATTGGCTGACTTGAAAGCGTCGACTGCTTCTTCACCGGACTGGAACCTTTGACCACGAAGACTTTTCTTAATTTTAGGAAATGTAAAGAAATCGTTAGGGCTTAGGTCAGGACTGTATGGAGGATGGTCAAGAATTTCTACTTTTTCCTGCTTCAAATACTCAATCGTTTGACGAGCGCTGTGTGAGCTTGCGTTGTCGTGGTGCAGGATGATGCGTCGCTTTGAGTTAGATTTTCGAAGTTCGGTGATAACTTGTGGTAAACAAACTGTGGTACACCACTCTGCGTTAACCGTTCTACGATCTTCAAGTACAATGGTCGCAACATGGCCGGTTTTTCCAACTAACGTGGCCACCATCTTCTTTGAAGTGCTTCGAGAACGAACAACTTTAGTCGGCTTTGGCTCGTCTTGAAAGACCCAGATTGTAGATTGTTGTTTGGAATCAGGATCGTAGGCATAGATCCAAGATTCGTCGCCACTGATGATGTCGTAGACGTGATTTGACTCTCCTCGGTTGAACGTTTGCAGAGTTTTCTTACACCCTTGGACGCGGGCCGCCTTGTGATCGTCGGAAAGCAGATGCGGCATCCAACGGCAAACTAGCTTTCTCACACCAAGCGCTTTATGCAAGATCTTCTGAATGGTTGTCCTTAAGATGCCTAATAGAGCCTCTATCTTTCGATACGCCACAGGACGATCTTCGAGAATTATTTGTCTCACAGCAATGATGTTATCTTCAGTGAAGGCGGATTTTGGGCGTCCTTCGCGAGATTTGTCACTAACACTAGTATGTCCAAGCTGGAATTCTAAATACCAGCGTTCGATAGTCCGCAGACATGTGGCTTCATCACTGAACACAGATGTTAGCTCTTGAAAACACTGAAGCCGTGTCAGGCCTCTTCTAAAGTTGTAGAAAATTATTGCACGAAAATTTTCCTTAGAAAGATTCATTTTCGTACGTAACCTGACAGATTCCAATCGACGCTGTGACTAAACAATAGCATTAATCCTAATACGTTTAACTGTTTTGAGATTCAAAATTTAAACACATTCGAATATAGAAAAGTTCCAAATTCAAAATTGCCGGGAAATATGGAAACGACAGAACATAAAAGGCATGCCTCGTATTTCAAAATTCTGAATATTAATTCAGAATTTTGTAATAACATAATATTGATATTTTAGTACTTAAACAACAGTTAGCTATGACTGCCGATTATATTATAATTTTATTTACTCAATTCACTCTTTAACAATAAATACTCAATTTTCATTAGAAAAACCTCTAAAAATCGACATACATGCCTACATGTACTGCTGTTACTGTTACGTTATGAAGATTTGTTATTTATTTTATTCTCGAGATTCCTTATACTCTTTTAAAAATGTATTCTTTAATTCAAAGCATTTCAAAATAAACTAGGCAAGTGCCAACCCTAGGTGCATAGACAAGGAAGACACAGCAATATCCAATGGGAACAGGTTTTATATTAAACTGACTATTTATCGGACATTTCTCTGCGTGCCTCGGCCTCCGGAGACGCCTCAAGATTGCCTTGCCCGTGCCAGCAACAGCAAATTGGATTTCTTTAAATTTACATGAACAGAGAATAAATTGGTATTTTTGTTTATTTTTATGTTGACTTGTTTTTATTACAGTCACATGGGATTCGTTAGGGATCTAGGGCTTTTTGTCGAAAATTAGACGTTCACAGGCCGTTGCCATGAAAAGCAACATCAGATACGGTCGGTCCTTTGATGTAATATATTTTATTTGGAAGTGGGAACGACCCAAAATTTAGTATAATCTCAGGGTGTAAGCACATATTTATATATATTTTTTTAAATCGCTATTTCCTCATTCTTTATCGAACTCTGAACTGCGTGTACCGATATCATAACACGTTGTACGGTCGCCTGCGAAACAAAACTAACGTATCATACTCCGGCCCAGTTGTTCAAATGTCGCAACTTTGTGGGTCGATATAATAAACACGAACAACTCGCAACGTGACTTTTTTACTTGTAACAAAAGGAAACTTATTCAGAACTATAAGGTACGGTGTATGTATTGTGTACTATAGCAGTGACCTATATTTTTTCAAAGAATTAGTTAAAGTATTAATCTACGCGTCTTGGAAGAGGCCTATATCCAACAGGGGACTGATTCGGGGCTATGGTGATAGTCAACTACCTGCTCATAATCTTGTAACTTAAATGACACTATCTGAAAAATCCTAATTAGTTTTTTGTTTTCAAATTCAAAACTACAATAAATCTTCCAGTTTTAAACAGTTTATCACCATTTTCTTAAGAACTTTGATATCCAGGGGGGAATGGGTATACACTTCTTACGTGCCCGTACTGAATAATTTCAGAAGTTTTATTCGCTCCCCCTGGACCGAGTAGTTGCGGGTTCGATCCTCGCATGAGACAATCTTTGTGGCACCCATAAGTGTTTGTTTCGGTTTGGGTGTGTGTGTATATTAAATTCATGTTTGTAAACGCACTCAAAATAGTATAGATAGAGAGTAATTCCTAGTGTGGGAATACGTTTTAAAAATAAAAATCTTTAAAAAAAAAGGTAAACCGACTTCAAAAAGCAAAAAATAAATATTTGAAGTCGGTGCCAAGTAACCGACTGCACCAACCAGCACCGACTTCAAAAATTTGATTTTTATTTTACAATTTTAAGTGACGAGTGAATTATTCAATAATATTTATATACCGATATTATATTATTTTGCTGAGTTGTACAGTAAGGTACCTACAGGATTAATATAATGACTACAATAACGGAATCTATACATTCGTTCTGTTCGCCGTTAAGGAGTTCCCTCTTGTATCTTCAAAGTCCAAGGTCCAATACTATTAAAATAGGACCACCTCAAAACTATACTGAACCCAATGCAAAAAGAATCATCAAAATCGGTTCATAAGCAAAGGAGTTATAAAAAAGGACGAATTATGAACCTGCTTTTTTGAAGTTGGCTAATATACTGCTTAGTTATATAGTAAGGGACCTATAGGATTGACGTAATACCCATAATAACTCAATATACACATGCGTATTATTTGTCGTTAAGGAGTTCCCTGGTGTATCTTTTAAGTCCAAGGTCCAATGCCAATGAAATTAAAATGGGACCACCTTGGAGCGTAACTGAACCCAATGCAATATAAATTATCAAAATCGGTCCACAATTGACGGAAATATCGGTGAACACACATAAAAAAAAAGAAGCATACATACAACCGAACATAGAACCTCCTCCTTTTTGAAGTCGGTTAATGAATTGGCCATATGGCTATGAATTATGACGGTTAAACTATTTTCGTTATCCAAAAAGGTAGTTACTACAAACACAAATATGTTATTATATGTCTGGGTACGAATTCCTATTAGACATGCCCAAAATAATCTTTTGACGAGCATGATGAATGATTGTTCTCAAAATTAGATAGTATAATTTTTACGGCAATCTTACACGTCACTCGACAGTGTCTAATGCGGATTAAGTCGTAAAGTGATTTCGCACTGCTGGTGACATGCCGTAAATGTGTTGTAAAAACTCATATAGTTAGGTAAAGTTGGATTTAAGTATAATATTAGGTGTAAAGTGGCTGATAGATATAGAGAAAAATATATTTTTCTTTATAAAAACGTAGCCTCATAGTAGGAATTAAATTCTAAAGCCGTGGGTGCATTTACAAACATGAAATTTACATACAAACACCCAGATCAAAATATTAAAAAAAAAACACTCGCACTCTAGGATTTATTCTTGTGTCATGGATGCGTTTACATATATTCCACATACACAAACACTCAGACCGAAACAAATAATTGTGGATCACATAAAGATTTGTTCCATGCGGGAATTAAACCCGCAACTATTCAGCTCTGTGAGCGGGGCGGATTAAGCTCCTAACCACTGCCAAATCGTCCAATTTGTAGGTCGTACAAAGATTTGTTTCGTGCGGTGATCGATCTAGTGACCGAAGTCACTTACGCTTCAACCAAATCTACGACGTCGATAGTACTGAACTACAAATCAGACGATTAACCCTTGCAAAGTGAACACCTGCGGACACGGACCTGTAAAGATATTTATCTCGATGCTAGATACAATTTGCATAAATACAGGCCGTTGTCGCTTGACAACTTGTATTTATGCACTTGTATTGAATATCGCCTCGGGCGGAGAAACTTCATAATTGTATCTCATCGGAACTTCGCGATTAGGCTTCAGGAAGTTCGCAGCGCAATTACTGAGGTCACTTTGTGTCAATCTTTACGATAAATGAGAAGAAGGGAAGCATGAAGGAAATTGATCTCTATATCCTCGTGTTAAGCGCTAAATAAGTTCTAATACATGTCAACAACGGTTACAGACATTGTGATCCCATCGCTGCTGATAGCTGCCCTGTTCATCGGCAATGCTTTCATCGTGCTCATCATATACAAGTACAGAAAACGGTGAGTTGACCTATTTATGTTTAAAGTATACCAGCATAGCACGTAGGTTGGATTGTATCAAAGCTTTTTAGAACAGCTTGCTCACTCTTCGGACCTAATTGTCAATCCCAACTACAAACAGTGTTTCCCGCTTTTGTGCATATAGTGTGTATGGATAAATCAAACATTTCGTATTATTACATACGATAATTTATTTCAAGGAAATCATTTATATATCCACACACACATACACACATTCAAACACACATACACAGACGAATATAAATGTAACGTACACAATACTTTTAGCTTCACTAATCATTTCGTAACAATGTCATAGTTTGCGCCCTGGTAATCTGTCGGACAGGATAAATTTCCTATTGCAGGTATCAGTCTCTCACAAAAGTGGTATTTATCTCATTAAAAAAAGGCCCGAATTAGATGGTAAGTACTTTTGGTGATTAGGAATAAATGAACTATTATTATTATTATTAATCCAAGACCGCTAAAGATGCTAAAGACATGCAAGTCCTTTAAGTATACCAACTTAGAGGTAACGTAGTCTATTAGATTTGTTAGTATCAAGGCTTATTAAAACCGCGTGTGTACGCTACTTACCTGATTGTTAATCTAAGGTCAGTATCAACATAAAGACATGCACATAAGTCTACTAGATTGGCTAGTATCAGAGCTTGATGTCCAAAGTTATCATAGGCATCGTTGATTTTCCTTCAAAATACATAGGATTTTTTTTGAGATTTCTGGCTTTTCTAGTAATCCAAACTCAATATCCATATTTGAATAAATTTTATCACAAAAAGTTTCTGTGTTAATTACCCATTTTCTTGCTGACTGTATATTTTTTCGAAATCTGTAAATGTAGCTCAAAGTATCACAAAAAGTTAAGGATAGTCTTCTAAGACGGGTTTTCAGTAGCTACAATGGTTGATGTAGCTGCCCTTGCTCTCTCTTAAGATCACCCTTTTATAAATATTTCTTTCGGTTATATTTAGTTCTAGTACCGGTATTAGTACGGAGTAACCTCGCTATATTCATGCTGTGGCAGAAGTAAGCGTAGTGGGTGACACGGGAAGTCCACCCATTAGCGTTGATTTGTTAACTCTTGTTACAGATGGACAGGACTGGATGGTAACCATGCAGGGTAGTTGTAGCAGCTTATAACGTAGACTACGATATCACAAACGGAAATATTAAAAGAACTCAACTCTAGAAAAGCCAACTTAAACTATGGAATGTGTCAAAAAAATTACAATTTATTATCACTTGTCATTATTTTAATCAAATGAGTAATTTATGAGTCCTGTGTGAGGTTTCCTCCAAATGTTTCCCTAGCGCAATTTTTCATCTCTCTCATAGTTTCAGACTTCACCAAACTGACCCATCTCAAATCACCCTAAATTTACTTAGCTTACTAAATACGAGTTATATAAATAACATTGGTATTTTTTTGTTGAAACGTTTCTAACTTACAGAGAACTAGTACGAAAATATTGACTTTAGCGTGACGTTCACGAGTAATCGTGCTCTCATATTCCTGTTTATGTAGTAAATTTGTAGTATGGCATATGACAAGGATGGCATATCAACTCGGTAACATCTATTCGTGCTAAGCTTTCGGGTCTCGGTACAGAGTGAAATCGCTGTATTCACGCTGTGCTGTAGTTAGCACAGTGGGTGACACGGGAAGTCCATCTATTAGCGTTGATTTGTTAACTCTTGCTACGGTCGGACAGGACGGGGAACAGAGCCTCGGTAGTAATAGCGGCTTATATCGTAGACTAGTTTACACTAGTGACGCACCAATATAAGTGTTACGATACCACTTATAGCTAATGTATCGTATAATATTTATGTAATAAAGAAACTGAAATTATTAGTTAATGATAAGTAGCAGACTCTATTTAACTTATTAAGATTTGTTAATATCAAGTAATTTTTATTTAGGCAGCACAATCTTTAATTTTTTAGTCTCTATATATATTTGTTTTGTGTCGTAATATATTTTATTTGACCACTTGCGTATTACGAATATTGGTATCGACACCATTACATCCCTAGTTTACCAATGGCTTTGTCTGATATTTTGAAATATTAAGATTTTGGAAAATTTAGTGGGTGTCACCGGAAAAATGTTTCGATTTTTGTAATGTTTTGGTATTTGAATTAGAGTTCGAACTGGGCTTAGAGTTCCAAAGTACATATCCCTATGGCGTGCTTTGTCTTCTTTTTGACTTCCTCGTTTCTAGTGGCGCATGATGCGGCTGGAGAACACAAGATTCTGGGTTCGAAAATAGTCTGGATTAAATACATAATGGCAATAACCTTGCTGTATAGTTTTGATATGATATTGATTAATTTATGTAAGTTTTTCAGTATATAAGTAAATCTGGAAAAAATCCTTACCGAAGTTCAACCCAGGTTACGAGGAAGTAAGTACTTTCCTGTGGTTTTATCTCAGTCACAATAGTTATATTTATCATCATTTCTACACACCAAGATGAGCTACAGGAAGAATGATAGCGAGACACGTGATGACACTAAAATAAAAAATTGTTTATTATGCGTATGTACGCACGTACGTACGCATAATAAACAGTATCGGATTTCTACGTAGAAATCCGATTTGTACATAATTTGTTTATTAGAGTGTTCAGTATTAGGTATAATTAGGTCTAGTTCTTACGTAATATATTTATAACAATATTCAGGAATTAGTTGTTATTAGAAGGTATGTAAATTCAATGCGAAAGTAGAAGTTAGGTTTCGGGGATGATTTTTTTCAACTGAGGTATACCTCCACAGGATTATTTTGTACACCTGAAAAGGCTCGCGGGGTTATATCGGAATCCTACCATCTAAAACTCAAAGTGGGATGGTTTTGACAGTACTGGGGTCTGGGATCGTACTGGCAACTCTGTGCCCCGGAGCCTGAGATAAACTACACTCGTTTTCCCTCTTCACTTCACCTAGGCTAGATAGTCTTAATGGTAAGATGGTATGATAGTCAACTATATAGTGCTGTCCCATGGAAAAGTTAAGGGCCTGCCGCGATCGACCACTTATGGACCGGGATAGTAACAGTGATGCAATTACTTTACAAAGGAACGATAAAGGACAGATATATTGAGCCCGCGTTCGGAAATAAACGGCATATGTGAAAAATCCAACTTTATCATTTCCTAAATAAACTACACTAAGAAATATAAAACTAATTTACAAGTACTTTGCTGCAATTATTTGCTATAGTTTTAAGTAAATTTAATTGCTTCAGTATTAAGCATTTCTCGTTGAAATCAGAAAATGTAAAGCAATAGAGAAGACTTAAGATTTTTTCTCTATCGAGAAAATTTCGGTTAACCGAGTAGTCCTTTTACCAGATTATAAAAATCAGATTTTGAAGTATTAAGTCTGTAATCCATAAACTTCTTGAAGTGTATGAAGTAAAAAAAAACTTTATTTTTGCGGTAGCGCTGCGAGTATGACTACTATGAGAGTGAGGGAGGCGAGAGAAGTCTGTACAGAAAACATGTTGGAATTTTATACTCTCTACTTGAACTTTGACTTTGCAACACAGGTTCTGACAACCAGATAGGCATTTATATATACAATATACATACAGGAAAGACCGCCAAGCTGCTTAAATTCATCATAAATATCTTGCAGTAGAATATTCCATATAAGAGATACGTATAGTACGTATAGGGGGATTCGGAATTGGGCTATTATGCCGAAATTCATGGTATTTATGTCAGTATAAATAACTTTTATTATACAAATTCTTATTTTTGAGAGTTGGTTTTTGTTTTCAATACGAATTGATTAGTATAATTGTGTGGTAAAATGAAAGAAAAAATACAAAAAATAAAAAGTTGTAATACAAAATGTTCTATCTATCTATCTATAACCTCACGCCAGATCCCTTGCGGGGTAGGCAGAGAGTACAGAGTTCCAACAGGTTCTTTCCTTACATACCTCTCTGGCTTCCTCGACTCTCATACAAAATGTTGTTGAAATAAAACTATTTTACGGATTTTATCGCGGTTTATTTTTTTATTTTTAGTTCCCGTCGTTTCGAGTGCTTTGCAGCACCCATGGTCACGGGAGGGAGTCCCTCCTGTTTTATTTCATGTGTAATATTCGCGTAAATCTAAGAACTCAAAATGTTGTTTCTTCTTCTTCAGCCGAAAGACGTCCACTGCAGGACAAAGGCCTCCCCTAAAGACCGCCACAACGACCGGCTTTGTGCTGTACTCTTCCAACTTCTACCCGCGACCTTCACCAAGTCATCGGTCCATCTTGTAGGGGGCCTGCCTACTCCACATCTTCCGGTACGTAGTCGCCACTCGAGAACCTTTCTGCCCCAACGGCCGTCAGTTCTACGAGCGATGTGCCCCGCCCGCTGCCACTTAAGTTTAGCAATTCTGAGTGCTATATCAGTAACTTTGGTCCTCCTGCGGATCTTCTCGTTTCTGATTGGATCCCTTAGGTAGCTCCGAGTATAGCTCTCTCCATCGCCCTTTAGGTGAACTTGTGCTTGCTTATGAGGCCCATCGTAAGCGACCATATCTCAGTGCCGTAAGTAATCACTGTAAATGTTGTTTAGAACGTAAAAATGTACAAGTTTCACTATGATATCCCAATCCCGGATTACCTGTATAGTTTAACTAACGAATCTCTCATATGGTATATTCTAATGTAAGGTACTGTGACTTATGATGAATTTAAGCGGCTTTGCGGTCTTAACTTAACCCAATTAACTGTGCTTCCGGGACCTTTAAAACCAAACATCGCGACGTTTAAAAATGCTTATATTCCCCAAGCAGGGGTTGCATTAGTGTAATGTGAACATCAAAATTTTGCAAATGATTTTAGCTTCCAATATTATAGAAGGTCAGTCTATTGCTATTATATTGGGCACAATTACGGACTGGGAATTGAGAAATTTTCTATAGAAAATCTCCAATAACACTTTCGAACTAGAATTCGAGCTCAAACCCGACACCTTCTGATCACATATGATGTGACTGGTGGCTGGACATCCTACTAATATAATAAACGTGAAAAGTTGTGAAATGAATACATGGACGTTTGTTGTTCTTTCGCGCAAAGTCTACTGAACGTATTTTGATGAAACTTTACAGTACAGCTTATAGTTACATTAGAATAATACGAGTACATATGTTTCATACTAAACTATAATTTACATACTATATTTCTTTTACGTAACTCTTTTATAGTAAATGGTAATTTATGTAGATTTTCACAAGTCTAACCTAATACTGCTTACTTGACTGCCTCGTTGGTCTAGTGTCAAAGCGCATCGCTTCGTGATCACGAGATCTTGGGTTTAAATCCTAGGTCGGACAAGTATAGTTTTTCTAACGAAAACTTCCCAGTACGAGTCCGGAGTCTGGAATTGTGCCCGGTATATAGCAATAGGCTCGCCCCCTATTACATGGGACCTAACACAGTCGGCGAAACGTGGGTGTACTCAGTACACTTCCGCCACAGATATAAAATAGCCACATACTCACCCTTAATTTGAGACGTAGACTCGGGAAAAATGCGCAGACGGAGCGTGAGTAATGGTGGGGATTCATTTAATAAAACTAAGTAATGTTGTTTTTACGGCATTTTTATTCAACCCTCGTGAAGACATAGGCTTGAATTTATTTTTGTACATATATATGTGAATATAATGGCTTGGATTTATGTATATGGCTCCACATTTTGGTGCGTATGAGACGAACTATGAGTGTCGAGTAAGCCAGAGAAGTCTGTAAGGACTTGTTGGAACTCTGTATTTTCTGTCTACCCTGCAAGAGACCTGGTGTGACGATAATATGGATGTGTCCCCACCAGTCTGCACTAGATCAGTCAAATAAAATTAAAAGACTAGCTCGCCGAGTTATTCGTCGGAACTTCTCAGTGAAAGCCTCGTTCCGATCCAGTGGTAGATGTACCTAGAAATTTCATTGATTTTAGCATTGTATGAGTATTAAATCGGCTAAAACGTCTTTTGACTTTGATCAACTCAAGCACCACTACCTGCCCGGCATAAACCGGGCAGGTAGTGGTGCTTGGTAAAGCAGTATCTAGATAACAATATCTAGTAAAAGTTTAGCCCCTCACGGCTACAAGCGATCCTGACGGGGACGGTGGCATAAGTGGCTCCACGCCTCCATGAGCACCATGAGTATAAGCAAGCAATTCTGATGGTCCAAGATGTCGTCATTCGAGGGAGACAGAAAAGAACGGCACCGATGCGTTCCGTTTGGAAATCTTAGAGCCTACTGTGTGGAAGTAGGGCACCGGCGATTTTTTAAAGAGGTAAATGTCTCATATACCTTAGTCTTCCACAGACAATTCAGAATCTTCTAAATATTTTCTCTTGCTAAATAGGAGAAAAGGATAAAATATCAGTAAGTGCGAATTTGAAATAGTAAGATTTTTTTTTTTTAAATATGCCCTACTAAGAATTTGGTGGACTATACGGCGAATAGATGGATGATTCAGCGCAGTGGATAAGAGCTAAGCCACTCCGCCTACTGGGTCAAATAGTCGCGGGTTCGCTCCTCGCACGGGACAAATCTTTGTATCGATCCAGTGGGCTGCTTAAATTTCTAACCACTGGACTAAGTTATCTGCTAAATATCAAAACAACTTGTTGCCTTTACCATATAATAACCATTCTAGACAAGAAAATCCCTAAACTACTAAATTACTTTGGCTATCTCCCTTCAATGGAAAGTCTTATAAAAGGATAAACTCTGCGTATTATCTCCGATCGAGATAAACAAAATTTTAGGTATTTACGAGATTAATCTAATCTCGTAAATACCAAAAGTACTTTGGAAGTTGCAGAGGAAGAAACTTTTGCTTATCCCATTATTTGGACTTAAATACTGTATTTATTATTAGCCAGGTAACTGTGAGGTATACTAGAATAAGTAATAAATATGTGTGGAGGTAGACGTACAATAAAACAGTTGTGTCGCAAATTCCGTGTTCAATTGATTGCTCCTCCCAAAATTACCCAAATATCCCACTGTAACGAGATAGAAAAGCGTATTCATGCGATACACAGGGTTAAGCACAAACCATTTGACGTTATCGTAACAGCGTGCTGGCAAGTTCGTGCTGTCAACTCAAAACGTAGCGTATTGTGCCTAACGAGTTCGGGGTACTGCTGCTTTGTAGACACATTCTGACCAATGTCTTTACTTGTGGTGGCTATCTGGCGTGGGTCACTTCTTTTCCTCCAATATGGTGAACGGGGGACTGGTCCATCTGGAATCCTTCAGACACATACTCTTTAGAAATAACATCACTAGTCGCATATCACGATTGTAAGGCATCAAACTGGAGCTAGAGCTTAACTATTTAATTGTAATCTAAACATTGTGCTCACACAAAATAATAATAAAAACAGTAAGAGAATTCAATAAAAAAGACAAGCCCGCTGAGTTTCTCACCGGATTTTCTCAGTGGAGGCCGCGTTTCGATTCGGTGGTAGCTTAATAGTTAGATTAGATAAAAAATGTAAACTGACAATTTTTAGGTACCCCGCAGGGTTTACGCAAAATAAATTATTTAAATTTGAGTTCATATTAATTCAGTTATAGGGCAACAAGAATCTTCTCACACGTGGAAAACATTGACAGGTGGTAATTGGTGTGAAATTAGTGCTACTATATCTATCTATCTATCTATATCATCAAACCAGCTCCCTTGCGGGGTAGGCAGAGAGTACAGAGTTCCAACAGGTGCTTTCCTTACAGACTCCCTGGCTTTCTCTACTCTTATAGTTCGTCTCATACACGCTCGCCGGTTACGGAGACTCTTGACTTGCTGTTAAATATGTATAACAAAATAATATATTAATATCTACTAGCGACATCTAGTATAATGTATGCAAGATTGTTCTTTTGTCTATTCTGTAATTAACTTAAATAAATCTATCTAGTCTGTCTAAAAACCATCGTACTTTTATTAGGTTATGGGCCCAGTCCTGCGTTTAAAAATAAAAAGGCTAGAGTTTTATGGTGTAAAGTGGCTGGAAGTTATATTATAAACGTTCCAAAACTCAGGAATCGTGAAAACTACGACCAGTGGGCATTCGCGGCGGAAAGTTTCTTAATTTTGGAAGGCGTCGATATCAACAATCAAAATGCCGGCGATGGCGAAGCAGATAGCGTTGACGACAAAAAGGCAAAAGCAAAATTAGTGATGACAATAGATTCGTCGTTATATGTACATATCAAGAATGAAAATACTGCCTTGGGTGTTTGGAAAAAACTCAAATCACTATTCGATGACTCAGGTTTTACACGTAAGATAAGCTTCCTGAGAAATTTATTTTCTATTCGCCTGGAAAATAGTGAGTCAATGACGCCATACGTTACGCAGTTCATCGATACGGCGCAAAAATTAAGGGGGGGTTTCGACATAAACGAAGAATGGATCGGATCACTATCGTTGGCGGGTTTACCCGTCAAATTCTCGCCTATGATAATGGCGATCGAACATTCAGGGTTAGATATTTCTGCTGACGTCATTAAAACGAAACTATTAGACATGAGTGATAATGTTGGCAGCAGTAAGTCGGAAAGCGCATTCTTATCTAAAGGTTGGCAGCGTCAAAAAGGGAATAAAGTTGGCAAAACTGGAGAAACATCATTTCGACCTGTCAAAGTCATCAAATGTTATAAATGTTAACAGACCGGCCATTATGAAAACCAATGTCCACAAACTAAGGAGAAAAAAATTAATTCCGAGCAGTTTTTCTCAATGGCAGTTTTGATAAACATGAGTGGTGCAAGTAGTCACATAATGATTAGCCAAGAAAACATGACGAACGTGTCTAATAACCTCACTACAAAGGAGATTATAGTTGCAAACAAAACAACTATGCCAGTGTTGTGCTTAGGCGATACACAGATCACGACTGTTGTAAGCAACAAGGAATATGATGTTGTCGTCAAGGAGGTGTTGTGTATTCCCAATGTCACCACTAACTTATTATCTGTCAGTCAGCTGATAAAGCATGATAATAAAAGACAAAGTAAAGGAAAACAAACTAGATTACCATTCCCACATAGTACTCACAGGAGTGAGCATGTCCTTAAAAAGATACATGCAGATGGGTTTGGACCAATGGAGAACCAATCAATTGGTTTATCTAAGTATTTTTTGCTTTTCGTAGATGATTCCCGCATGTCGTTTGTCTATTTTTTGCGGAACAAAAGTGAAGTTTACACCTATTTTAAAGAGTTCAAAGCAATGGTTGAAAAACAGATGAATCGTAGTATAAAAGTATTACGAACAGATAATGGCACGGAATTTTGTTCAAATGAAATGAGAAATCATTTGAAACAATGTGGCATAATTCACCAGAGAACAAACCCATATACACCTGAACAGAATGGGATGTGTGAAAGGTTCAATCGCACAATTGTGGAACGAGCCAGATGCTTGCTCTATGATGCAAAGTTCCATAAGAAGTTTTGGGCTGAAGCAGTTCACACAGCAGTGTATATAAAAAATAGAACAATAGCTTCAGGGTTAAACAAAAAACTCCCTATGAGCGTTGGACTGGCTGTAAACCAAATGTCAATCATATAAGAGTGTTCGGAAGCACAGTTATGGCCCACATTCCTAAGGAAAAAAGGTTTAAATGGGATAAAAAAGCCGAGAAACATTATTTAGTTGGATACGATGAAAATGTAAAGGGATACAGGCTATACAACCCAGAAACCAATAAGGTTATAACAAGCAGGGATGTCACTATTATTGAGGAATAATGCAAGCTGACGTACATGAAAACAACAATTCACCATCTGAGAGTGTTGACCAGCTAAGAGATGATGACTCAGACTCTGAATTATCATCTAGTACAATGAAGAGTGGAAATGACAGTACCTATATAGAAGAAGAATCCGACTCAAATTATAGTTCTGTTGATCAATTTCATGATGTTGTACCAGTAAGGGAGTTAAAAAATTTGCAGAAAGAACAATTAGATAAACAAGTAAGAGAAAGAAAAAGGCCTGACAGGTTTGGTTACAGTAATGTGTGTGAGACAGATAGAGAACCATGTGGAGACCATTTATAACATATGAAGAGGCTTTAAATGGACAAGAATCAAAGGAATGGTGTATAGCTATGCAAGAGGAATTGAAATCATTTAAAGAAAATGAAGCTTGGGTAATAGTGGACAAACCAAAGAAAGCTACCGTGGTTAAGTGTAAGTGGGTATTCAAGAAGAAAATAGATAGTGATGATAATATAAGGTATCGTGCTCGGCTAGTAGCCAAAGAATTTACACAGAAAGCAGGTATTGACTATACAGAATGTTTCTCTCCCGTTGTTCGTCATTCAACAATAAGACTATTGTTTGCTTTAAGTGTCAAATATAATCTAGATATAACTCACCTTGATGTAACCACAGCATTTTTAAATGGGCATTTAAATGAAGATGTGTACATGTTCTTCCGGGGAAATATTTAAATATTACCCCGGAAGAAAAGAAAGATGAAGAGTTGAGAGAGTTGACTCACTTATTTAACAAACTTAATCATGCACAATGTGGACGTAGTAAACCAAATTTAATTATACAAAAAACTGAAAATATGTCTATAACATTCCAACTAATTAAAAATATAATATAAATAAATTTCATAGCAAACGGAAACTCCAGCGCGCTGTCATGCAGTGACATTTCGCTTAATGACAGCGTTAGTTCAGATTTTAGCCAGATGCCTAAAAATCTTTGTTGAACTATACGTAGTGGTCTGAAACGGATGGCATGTCAACTCGATAGCGTTATGCTAACGTCAGTCTGTTCGTGCTAAGCTCTCAGTTAAGTTATACAATCACGCTACGATAGTACACTACTATAAGTGTGTAAGGTTCGTAATTCAAACAACTAAATCGCCACGTTATTTTGTTCATTTCTCTTTCTTATTACAATATACACTAAAAATCTTACTCTCACACTAATTGTCAAATCTTACTTTCTTGTCTTTCACTTCAATATTTTATATTATATATGCTATGCTATATTTTTCATTCACATTCTGTTTCAAACGTTCCATTACCACCTACACAAGGGCATGCCGCTCGAGGACGGTTTGTCCTCGGGCGTGGTGGAGGCCGCGTTCCGATCCGGTAGTAAATTAGTAGTTAAATTAGATTTAAAAGACATGTAAGCGCTCCCGCAGGGCTTATACAAAAGAAATAATTTGAGTTTGAGTTCGAAACAAAATGATATAATTTTCCTTTTAAAATTGCTAACTTGATGTTAAACACTGGTATTATTCAATAGTTGGTTTTTTATGGTGTACTTAACTATGGAAATACGAAAAACTATCTTAACTACATAGGTTTAGTTCACCACATAACCAGTTAAACGTTTTTACCACTTTTTAAGATTCATATGTAAAAGTCTTGAACTATGGTAAATACAGGTAATATACTCTACCTGGCTTTGGTGGCTTTCTTCTACATGGTATACATGGTGTGGGTAGGGTCTCCAAGATCTTTGTGAAATACACCTGTGACCGCTTCTTGTGACTAAAGCGTAGTCAGTTAGTGTATCACGTTGGTCGCTTATTGTATCGAATTAGTCAGTTATTGTATAAAGTCAGTCAGTCATCAGTTAAGTTAGTTTCTGTTCGAACGCTGCGCCTTTTGCTGGCGGTGTTAATAGCTGCGACACAGATTTTTTTAACTAATGAAGCCATATCGTACGCATTTCAGTTGTGTACATTGTTATGTTTCCAAAATATATAAAATGTGCGTATGGGTATTTATTTATTATATTTAGAGACACATTACACGGTACCAAATTGAATTGTACATTAAATGTGGATAAAACTTTTTTGGTACCAAGAAATTGTATGCCATAAATAGTCTGACAGACGCAGTTAGTGACTGATTGATTCTTCGGTGATATTTATTTAATTACCTTGTTTACAGGAAAACTGAGGACATTGACGATGAGATTTACACCATTCCACTCAACGTGAACGGGGACGTGCATAGTGCGGGCAAACGCAGTTTAGTCAGTCCATCCTCTAAGGGGGCTTACACGCCGACAACAATGCGATGGTGCGTCGCGTCTCTACGAACTGTCGTAACAGCCGAACTTAGAATGTCTAAGATTTTAAACGTAGTGACGCTCAAAGTATTTTATTTTGTCGACAGTAATTTGATGATGTTCGGTTTGAAATTAATAAGTAGTTCTCGTTGAATGAAAATGAATAATAACCACTATTAATTATGATTTGATTGGGAAAAGAGCCTGTAAAACATGTATGTATCGGATTCCAGAAGTATTTAGTGTATGGTCTTGTATTTGAAATTGAAATTTTAAAGGAGGATTATAATATAGAGACTATGTGATTTTTAATTATGAACGATTATTTCAGCAAGCTTTATCTATTGTAAGATATTATTTTTGGATACCGATAGGCTGTATTTTAGAAACACATTTTTGTGTGATTATAAGCAATATTTACAGTTTCTACTGAGATTTATTCGATATATGAATATTGCTACACACTTAGAGGCATCGAATGTTCCTCGGTTGTAAACCCCATAATTTGAATTTTAAATAATGCGGGCGTCGGGCGAATGTCGACGCGTCAACTTAATCGCATCGCCAGTCTGCCGACGTTCTTAGATAACTTACCCTATTTATTTGTTAGATACCTCAAATAGAAACCAAAATATAGTCCAGGTTAAAGTTTCTTAGATTCTTTTAGGTATTAAGTAAGGACTGATATTGTTAAAAGATACTCTTTATTTTATTTGCACACTTCTCTGTCTATAGAGTCACTTGTACGTCAACTAAAGTACACTTCTTGGTGATAAATATGGCACATTCTGATTGGAAAATTATCCAGTATTTAGATATTGTTCATTTGACTGATCTCTGATGACATATGCTATGTCGTCTAAGGACAGATAACGTAAATAGCAAGGTGCAGATTTTGAACGTGACATCTATTTTACGAAACAACTGTGTTTAGGACAGGATGAGTTCACTCGTAGATAAGTGTACTTAGATATAAAATCAACTTAGTGTTAGGAGACTAGCGTTTCAATCCAATGATTTGTAATAATATCATCACAATTCCTAAGCACTTTCATCGTCATCATTATCAGTCGAAACACGTCCACTGCAGGACAAAGGACTTCCCCAAAGATCGCCACGGCGAGTGGCTTTGTTCCGTACGCATCCAGTTTTTCCCTGCAACCTTCACCAGGTCATCGGTTCACCTTATGGCTGATCACTTCATGTCTTCCGGTACGAAGTTACCATTCGAAAACTTTAAAAAAAGCGTAATTGACCTACAGCCGATCATGTCCGAAGTGTCCGCAAGTCAAGATGCCCTCTATTAATGCTCAAGTAGTGTACAGTTTTGGCTTTATTGTGCGGTAATTAAGTCTACGCTCATAGATACCTCATGGTTTTCATTAAGTCTGATAATTGTTGATGTTTTTTATATTCGGCGGAGTATGTGGAAAAATCTGTATTGAATAAAAAGCACTTTATCTTTTTTGAGTGTTTCATCTATAATTAATATTGTTTTTGGAAAAACTATTGTGAAGGATTTCCCTCGACCTGTACTGTGTAGTTTTGACTTAGATAATAATTAGTATCTTAATAATTTCGGTGGATAAGTCCTAATGAATTTCATTTTAACGAAATTTGGTGCATGTGGTAAGTAGTCATTATTTTTAAAGTCATCATTAATTGATAGCTTTGACACTAGAGATGACTAAATGTCAATAAATAAATTCGACAGAAATCGGTAAAAGGGCGATCATTATACATGTCGAGACCACGGACCTAGTGTATTTTAAGAGTCGATTTTTCGTATTCATCGAATTCATTGATCACATAGAAGTTTATTCATAGTAAAAAATCAACATATTTAACAATATAAACATACTGACCCACTGCGCGGCAAAGCCTTCTCTCACAAATCGAGGTAAGAGAGATTAGGTCATACCCCACCACGCGGACCCAGTGCGGATTGGTGGACGCAAGTTTGTGGCCACCTGCTGTTGGAACTTCAATCAAGCCGTCTTTAAGGCCTCCAACTTGGCTCAACGACTACCACATTGCGTGGTAGCCGGGACCAACGGCTTAACGTGCCCTCCGAAGTACCAAGATGCTCAAATATGGCAAAAGTGGCAGAGGTTTACCATAAACCATTCATCTTTCGCCGATGCTGTTAGTTCCCATTTTCCGTATGACAATTATACCGGTCACAATTCCAGACTCAGCAACTGACAATTTTTCCATATATAAACCTCAATATTACTGTTCGCACTATATTCGGACCGAAGAAAAGTGATTAACAGCCACATAATACGCCACTCAACAATCGAAGCAGTCTACGAAAATATCCAAACATTTTCAGCGCGTCTAAAGAAAATGGCTTCCCGTTCGCATTCCCGTATTTTTCGAAATTTAATTTACTTGTCAGTCAATTGCACGGGGCCAGAGTAAATCGCCCGTACTGTGTCAGTGAAACGCTTCCCATTAAAAACGCCAGCGGCACGACTTTTTTAATTTTTCATGCTATCAGACATCAATGTAATGGGTCTTTGGGCGAAAATAAAAAAGGGGTGCCGAATGTTAGTTCGATAATAATAATGCAAGCGCTCGTAGCCCTCACCAAAGTAAAGCAACGTTTGCTTCGGTCGGTCTGAGATCAGTGACCGTTGGTGGTATTTTCATATGCGAGCTTCTCCGTGCTTTGAGGGCACACTAAGCCATTGGTTCTGGTTACCACTTAATGTGGTAGTCGTTACACCAAGTTGGAAGCCTTAAGGCCTGATAAGTTCCAACAGCAGGTGGCCAACATTCTGACTCCAGCTCCACCAATCCAACCTGGGTCTACGTGGTGGAATATGACCTAATCTCTCTCATCTCTATTTGTAACAGAAAATGTGTACGAGCAATGTAATTTTAACATCCACTGTGACCTATTTACACAAATACATTAATTTGATTTTATTAAAAAAATAGAGAAGTCCTTTGCCCAGCAGTGGAACAATATGGACAGATCTATTGTTATAATGTTGTATAAATATGTATGTTACTAAACGATACATTTTTAATTTTTCATACTATCTGATATTCATGTAATAGACCCCCGGGCGAACATAGAATAGGGGAGCGAATTATATTTTGATAGTGATAATGAAGTTTTCGTTAATGTATTTGCATTTCGAAATTAATATTTATGGGCCATATTTCACGGCTCACGTAATGCGAGGTAAGCCTTTTAGGCCGACTTACAATTTCAGCGCTTACAACAAACAGCGATGTGATCACAGAAGTCGTAATTAAGTATTACGATTTCCGTCGGTGTGACAATTTATGGAAAAAATCTACGGTGAGGCACAAGGCGTCGTAAGACTGGATGCTAACTTCGAATTGTAGTGCGTGGTGGTTTTTGCGATGTGTACACATTGTGGAATATCTGCCGACTCCAAGTTTTCAGGTATATGGTCGAGGTATCTTTTCACGCGTTGTTTGTCCATTTTGAACGCTAAAGAGGCATCTTAAATGATTGTCTAGTTGTTCTTGTGGCGCATCACATGGTCCTGATTCGATAAACTGTTGGTGCGAAGTGGGAGTGATTACAAAGATAAAAGTTACGGTCATAAGTAAGCAAAGGTACTTTTTTAGGATTATTTATAAAGCAGCATTTATAGACAAAATTGAGGATATAATAGACAAGTTTCCTAACTGGCTAATATATATATGTGATGAACTACGAGTATAAGTATGGAAAAACAAGTGAGGACTAAAAGCACTCTTATACGCTATGACTAATAAAACAAGGCGTTAAAATCCACTAGTGGCACACGTACGGCCCTGCGTTTGGTCATCCATACTTATATCATAAATTTGAAAGTAACTCTGCCTGTCTGTTTGTCTGTGACCTTTTTACGCCCAAACCGTTAAACAGATTTTAATCAATATTGGCAAGGACATAGATTTTATCCATGGTAAGGATATAGGCAACCTAGTGTCATAAAAAAAGTTAAAGGTGTGAAATACACTCCTAAAAATAACGCGGGCGAAGTTGCGGGTACAGCTAGTAGCGAATAAGGTTCTCCCTACATTTATCGACGCAGAACTCCGTACTCGCTACCTACCCTGCAACAGATCTGGCGTGATGATGTGGATAGACAATTTAATTAATTAAAATTTCAACGCCACAGCCCTATTTGACGGATTGGATTATATCATAAAATTGAATATAGTCGCGCCGGCCGCTGTAATTAATTCTGAGATTTTTCATTGGTTAATTAAAATGTTACCCGATCAGATATTACAACTTGCTGGTGGAAATAAACACAAAATGTGTGGTTCTACTTTGTAAGTCCAAGGCCTTGTATGCATAAAATATAATGGTTTAAGGATCAGGTGTTAGTTAGGTTAGGTTTAGGATTAGGCAATGTAACCGTAAAATTTCTTAATATTATTAAATAGGTACGTTCCTACGTACAAACATGGAGAGTTCATTTTATAGAATATGGTGACGCTAAATATGCTAACTAATGAAAAATAAATATAGCGACGTCTATATTCCCAACTAGGTGTAGCACAGTGCGTGTTTACCTCATGTCGCAGTCAATGACAAATATCATAAGGGGCTAGTCATTGGGAGCCGAGCTGGAATTCTGCTGGTATTCCACGGCACGAACCACCGGGCACAATTTCGGATTACGGACTTCATGTTAACGAGACATTAAGGCAGGTAAAAAATGGTATAAATTAACACCGTCATGATTATATAACCCAAGCGGGGCAGAGGTGTACTGTGTAAATCAACTTTTTGCCGACGATGTTAGGTCCTATGTAAAAGAGGGTGAGCCTCTGCCCATATACCCACAATTGCAGACTCCGGATTGATACTGGGAAGATTTCGAGATAAATTTACATTTATCCATTAATATAAGCTATAGTGTTGCACTGCTGGACAAAAACGTTCTCTCAGAAATAGAGGTGAGAGAGATTAGGTCATACTCCACCACGCGAACCCAGTGCGGATTGGTGGAGGCAGGTTTGTGGTCACCTGCTGTTTAAACTTACAAGCCACCTATAGGCTTCCAACTCGGCCTAACGACTACCACACTAACTGATAACGGTGACCAACGTTTTAACGTACCTTCCGAAGCACGGAGATGCTCAATTATGAAATTACCACAAACGGTCACCCATCTCAAGCCAACCGAGTTTAACACTACTTAGCGTTGGTGATCGGTACGAACAGCGCTACGAGCGCCCCGATTCGCACTAAAACAAGTTGACATAGTTACAATGTCACATTAATGATAATACACGCTGCAAATTACTGCATTGGGGCATTTGCTAAGAGAATCACCGACTTTATGAGAAAATCAACTGCATCCTAACCACATTAATTGACCATTTGGTTCAAAAATCAAGATGGCGATCGCGAAAATCATACGTACGAATCCGCGAACAGAACTACTTTATAAAAGAGGGAGCATTAGGATCTTGTTATACAACACGTTTCGGCTACTTATCGAGTCTAACATAAAGATAAGAGATGTTTATAAAATACGGGCATGGCTTAGGACCCTTTTTAACCGTTTTGTCTTACGTGCTAGTATGGCGTGCCGTGACAAAAGCTTTATTCGCGAAAACTTTCTGGAATTGTAGTGTATCTTTTGACGTATAAGTATGAGGCGCTCGTACTACAAGGTTAAGGCAGCATTTGACTCATTTGGTCTGAGATGGGTGACCGTTTGTGGCATATTTATATTCAAACGTCCCCGTGCTTCAAAAAGCACGTTAAACCGCATTGGGTCCGCGTGGTGGAGTATGAACTAATCTCTCTCACCTCGATTTGTGAGGAATGGCATTTGCTCAGCAGTGGAACAGTATAAGTTGATATTATTTATTACTAGACGAGACTAATTTAACTTGCGTGTAAGCACTGAATTAAGTGCCGACAAAATTATGTCATGTGCGAGAAAAGTCTTACCGGCCGTGCCAACAATGCTGGGTCGAATTGGAAATTACTAAGATGCCAAGACGGGCTTTTGCTAAGATGAATTGCAGAGAATGGTCTGTGACATATTTGTTATTAATATGAGGTTATCCTATAACAGTGGAGCTCGTATTTCAGGATTTGAATTTTAGGTTATATCTTTTTTGTAGATAGGTCGTATTTTAGATACGATAATAGCACTATTATATGGTAATCTCTGATTAAGAAACCTAAGGGCTAAGCACGAAAAGATTGCCGCTAGCGCAATGCAAGCGAGTAAGCGCGCTAACGTTTAAATTTATTTAGTAAATTTGTAGTGTGACAAGTATGTTATTTTGACTCGATAGCGCCACGCTAATGTCAATCTGTTTGTGCTAAACCTTCTGAGATCTTAGCATGGACATATGGACGTCAACTTAACTCTATCGCGTTGATATTTACTACATAAATGCAAAAGTGACAGCTAGAGTTGAGTGAAAATTATTGCTGAAAACAATTAAATTGCTATTGAAATATTTCGCATTTTATCGCGGTTTATTATTGGGTTTCAAGTTCCTGACGTTTTGAGTGCTTTACAACACCATGGTCACGGGAGGGACTGAGGCATTTGACGTCCAAATGTCATTGTTTTGCCGGAGTACCTCCAGGGGATTAATTTGATTGCAATTAAAGTTTCAATTGGATGATCCGTCAATAAACAATTAATTGAATGATTCTCGACACAGACGTGACAGCACGTGTTTAAAGCGATTTTTTCCAGGCAACCTTTAGGTAGAAAACAAAAATGAACCAGCAAAGGCCCCGCAGCTAACACTCATACACACAAACTAACGTTCAAAATTACGTAGTAATTGTAAATAAATTATAACAAGGTTTACCCCTAAAAGACACAACCACTAAATCAGGGCACACACGATATAGCAATTTCAGTAGATAATTACACCCTTCACGCAACAATATATTTTTAATAACAACCCGCCCGCGGGCGGTTTTCATTGAGCGCAGTTAATAATTAACCAACCAACCCTTATTGTGAATATTATATGTACCTTACAAGGGCCCTTATTCTCTCTGACCAATTACACTCGTAACGCGCTACGTTATGAAAAAATCCTAATCCCTACTTATATTATAAATGTAAAAGTTTTTATGTTTGAACATCCAAACGTAAAAACTTTTACACATCTAAACATTTAGATTTTTGTTACTCAATCACGCAAAAATGTCTGACCGGATTTAGAAGAAATTCAGCACATAGATAGTTCATTTCCCGGATTAATAAATACTTTTTATCCCGGAGAAATATTAGGTTCTTGTCAAAAGTAACCGCGGACGAAGTGGCGGGCAGATACTAGTAATATAATAAATGTGAAAGTTTGCATGTTTAGATATTACGCAAAAACTGTTAAACGGATTTGAAATTAATTTAGCACACAGATCTAGTCTATTACCAGAATTATCACATAGAATAAAGATACGCGACTGCGAATTATTCGACTATTCGAATCATCTACAACTACTAATTTTCTGATTCGACTTGAACAATAGTAATATACTAATTTTTATATTCGAATGACAACTACTGATTAGTAACTACTAATGGCGATTCGATTAGATTATCTGCGACTCTCACTCGATATGAATGAATTATTCGAATGATTCGCCGCTTCTCGCGCAATTTCCGCGCCAAAACCAATTACGTGTGCGAGTGAGTAGTAACAACTAAACTACATAATAACGCTCCTGCTGGTTTGTGTATAAAATTGCCTTTTAATAAAGTTTCTAGTTTAGCATTTAAATATAATCCGCGCGCGGTAATTAAGTGCTGGAATGAAATAATAGTACATTTTTTTAAAAAGGGCTTACAGTGCTTCAACAGAAAAAGCGCCTGTGCGAACGTGGGGGTAAGCTGCGGTCCGAATGATGCAAACTTACGCTCCGTTGTAGTCTGTGGTGCGACCGATAAGTAAATTCACCGAACTTATCATTCATTATTCGTTCATTCAGTCTAGCAAGCAAAGTCGAATGGGAGGCAGTTAGTAACTAATTTTTGTGAATCATTCGAATTATTTATGAAGTTGTATGATTCGAATGCAATCATTCGGAGTCGCGCGTCGCTAACATAGAATATTATTTTTCCCGAATAAATGTTAGGTTCCTCTTCAAACTCAATGCAGACTAAGTTGCGGGCAGAAATTAATAAATAATAAAATAAACTGGTGAACGCCGACACGCTCTTATGCCTCAAGCGGGGGTGGCAAAGGTGTACTGTGTACAGCCACAATTCGCCAAAGATGTCAGGTCCCATGTTATAGATGGCAGGCCTATTGCAATTATGCCGGCCACAATGAAAAAAATTCTATAGAAAAATTACATTTTTGTCCGACCTGGTAATCGAATATAGGACCTTGTGACGCATTATTCGCTACAAGATAACTTTGTCTAGTGATTTTTATGGTAATCCAGTGGCATACCGAATACCATTACATGATAATTTCACGAAGTTATCGTACTGCGCCGCGGTTTGGTTCTACCGAATAAAGCCCCAAAGGCCTAAGCACGAACAATTTGACATTACAGTTACGTTATGGCGTAAACGTGTTGTCACGTTTATCTGTATGTACTGAATGTGAAGTGTGAGAAGGATGGCATATCAACTCGATAGCATATGGTGAATCTGTTTGTAATAAGACCTCTGATTGTATAAAGGTTTATTATTTGGAGTGTGTTATCTTTGAAATTTGAAAGTTTTATATTGTCTGGAATAATTACCCCGCTACCACTAACTTATACCTGTGGTTAATAAAGTAAACACCTTCTCGCTTATGTTCCCTAAGGAGGATAGTAAAGGTGTACTGTGTACATTGACTTTTCGCCGCCGATGTTAAGTACCAATGAAATAGCGGGCGAGTCTATTGGCATTCGAGCACAATTACAGAGTCCGGGATCCTGAAAATCTTGATAATCACACTTTAACCAACGTAGTATTCGAACCCACGACCTTGTAATCACGAGACGCATAATGCACCACAAGACCGACTAGGAAGTCAATATTTAAATAAAAAAGTAATATCGACTAGCACATTTTTGAGACAGATTACAAATAAAAAACGTGAGACATGAACTAGAGATAATAGTATTTGAGTTGTGGTTCGGAGTAGCTGTCATTGAGAAAACTTACATAACAGTAAGTTCATTACATTTGCAGGGAAGTAAAATAAAATAAGTAGTAACAAAACAATATTGACGGACGGCTTAGCGCAATGGTTAAGAGCTTAAGCCCCTCCACCCACTGGGTCTAATAGTCGCGGGTTCGATTCCCGCACGGGACAAATCTTTGTGTGATCCACAATTATTTGTTTCGGTCTGGGTATTTGTGTATGTGAGTTTTCATGTTTGTAAACTAACCCACGACACAGGAATAAATCCTAGTGTGGGGCTACGTTTTAATAAAAAAAAAACAGCTATGAAGTAAGTTGAGCTACACTACATTGGCGTATACGTAAGTAACCACATTTCACGATTTCCTTCAAACAAAAGCACAGTATGCGTCGTAATATAAATCTAGCACCTAATTAAAGCTAGAAAGTTAGGAGCTAAATGCGAAGTCAAGTTAGTTAAATAATCTATCAGCTGAAAGCGGTCCGCGCGGTAACTAGCTCTATTAACAGGTAACTTTCAAAGCGCCAACAAGCGTTTTATTCAGCGCTTGTAAAAGGCAAGTCGACCTTTGCAAAGTTGCAATTATGATAACTGAAACTTTTTGGTTTACGAGTTAAGGTAAATATATCTATGTTAATAATAAATGATGACAGCAGGTGATAGAGTGGTGACATAGAGACGCAGGCACACTATCATGAGATGGAGCGATGACATCGAAAAGGTGGCCATAAAATTGTGGAATAGACTAGCACAGGACCGGAACAAATGGAGGACTTCACTTAGTAGTGGGTAGATACAGGTTGATTCCTGATGGTGACAAATAATAAATGTCGGAATATTTGGCGCAGTGGCTAAGAGATTAAGCATATCCGCCCCCTGGGTCCAATAATCGCGGGGTCGATTCCCGCACGGGAAAAATCTTTGTGTGACCCACATTTATTTGTTTCGGTCTGGGTATTTGTGTATGTGAATTTTCATTTTTCTAAACGCACCCTCGACAATGGAAAAAACACTAGTGTGGGGCTACGTTTTTAAAAAAAATCAGCAGCTTTACTATTGCTGGTCAAAAGTCTTTACTCGCAAACCCAGATGAGAAAGCGAAAAGGTCAAACTCCACTCCACGTATCCAATCACTAATCACATACTAATATTAAAAATAAATCAGCCTAAACCGTCCCACTACCGGGCAAAGGACTTCGGTCATAAATAGTGGTTAAAGCGAATACATCAAACTCAACCACGCGGATGCAGTTCCTATTCTATCTATCTATATCATCACGCCAGATCCCTTGCGGGGCAGGCAGAGAGTACCAAGTTACAACATATTTTTTCCTAACCGACCTCTCTGGCCTCTGTTGAAACCAATTAGAATTGAGTCCGCGTGGAGGTTTGTAACTACCTGCTATTAAAACATATCAATTCAAGGCATCTAACTTGATTTAATAATAACCCAAGTAAATCTTATTATTATTAAATTATATATAATATTAGCCCTGTTAAACTGAACCGGGCCTCCTCTCAAACTGAAAGGGTTAAGGCCATAATCCACCACGCTGGTCCAGTGCGGGTTGGCGAACTTCACACACCTTCGAGAAACTCTTAGGAGTGCAGGTTACCTCACGATGTTTTCCTTCACCGTTAAAGCAAGTGATAGCTAATTTTTTAATACGCACATGCTTTCGAAAAGGCAGAGGTGCGTTTTGCGAGGTTTGAACCCGAGACCTATGACTTTGCAGTCCAACGGTCTAACCACTAGGCCATGACTGCGCTGCGCTGGCTATTATTATTAATTATCAAAATTTGCTACAAGCGCTTCCATCAAGAATAAAACATTTGCTGACTACTTTCAGCCGTGTCCCAAAGGGTCTTCTCTCGTAAGGCCGAAGTGAATATTAAATTTTCTTCGCCCAATGCCAGCAGTTCCCAGTTAAGTGCAGCGATAAATATCTACTTAACAACGTTACCTTACGCTACAACGCTTATCCTAACGACATCGAGGTTATATTAACACCTCGGCAACGTATGTGATTTTGAGAGAGAATAATGTTTAATTGAAAAAGAAGCAGTGATAGCTCAGTTCATATACAGTCCTACAATGATCTTTTGGCCGGCGGCCAAAATTGGAACTAACGCACTCATCAACTGAAATGTCACACATGACAGTCGCAGAGTTGCCGATCGCTATGAAATTTACTCACATTCTTTTTTTAATTTTTAACCGCGTGGACCCACCTGTTAGAGTATCTCTTCGGAAGTAGGTAAATTTTACTAAATGTCAACCCTAATTTCATACCAACGCCCCCCAGTCAATGTCATCTACGAGCCGAATGATTCTTGTCGGACTATAACTATTATTATTAATAATAATCAGAGAAAACAACAAGAAAAAAATAAATAGATAGAAATAAAGAAGCTCATTCATTTCATTCCCTGGCAGCACCTCAAACATTCTGAAAAAATATCACTGCATACATCCAACCAGAGCGCCTGGCCAAGTAAGTAGCAAGCAATTTATATTTTCTTTTCGCAATCAATAGCACCTCGTGACTCTTCATTATAGAATGGCATTCATTTACATTTCTGAATAATGTTTTTATACCGAATGCAGAAAGTGTCAACTTGTCTACAATCCCTGGGCCTGTAGCCCCCCCCCCCCCCCCCCCCTACTCTTGTGTACGAGAATGGCATTTAAAAAAGGTCCCATAGATATAACAAAGTACAGTGTTACAAGGATCGACCCGTGGATGCCATTGACAATTTTTCTTCTTCCAGGGGAATATTTCAACAGGTGGGTCCGGTGGGCTAGCTACTAATTAAAAAAGAACTTGGGTAAATTTCATAGCAAACGGCAACTCTGCGACTGTCATGAAGTGACATTTCGCTTAATGACAGCGTTATTTCCGATTTCGGCCAAAAGATTTTTGGCGGACTGTATTTTTTTATGCCGTGTATGTCGTTTGATCGAACATCACGCGATGAAAACGTCAGTTATATATCCAAACGGCACAAGAGAAACAAATATGTCCCACGTTTGTGTACGTATTCGTAGAGATAGGCATACAGAGCGTATTGGAATGGAGTTTTGATGGCGTCGACATGCGGGGCAAGAGTGACTGCCGCCATTGCAAATGGAATTGTAATAACAATAGTATTTCTAAGGTAACATGTATATAAATACACAGGGTTATTGGTAATCCACAATAACGTAGTAAATAAAGCGTAGGTGTCACAGATAGTATCGGTGTGAAGATGAGAATGGGTATGCTGCAGTTGTTCGGCGTATCGAAAGAATATTGGAAAAAAGAATGACAAAACATATACACTGCGAAATTGTTGACGGACGATCTGGCGCAGTAGGTCGCTTAGCACGCAGAGCTTAAGTCGCTTCGCCAGCTGCTTCCAATAGTCGCGGGTTTGATTCCTGCACGGGATAGATCTTTGTGTGACCCACAGTTATTTGTTTCGGTCTGGATATTTGTGTATGTAAATTTTCATATTGGTAAACGCACCCACGACAGAAGAATAAATCCAAGGGTGGGGCTACGTTTTTTAAAAAGAAATTGAGGGATGTAGTAGCGGAGAAGACGAAGATGAAAGTTAAGGAAACAAGAGATGTCTGTAAGGAAAGAACCTGTTGGAACTGTATTTTCCCTGCCTACCCTGCCGGGATCTGGCGTGAAGATAGAGATAGAAAGGTAGCAGAAGAGTAGTTATTGAGCACCACACGTTTCTTCTAAGAATTTTTAATTTAAGCCTAAAATGAGCTCTTTAATATAAAAAAAGAATGTCAACTTTTACAAACAACACTAAAAATCTCATACATTTTTCTATTCTCGCCCTCTAATACGAGGCGTGCCTTTTAAATTTTGTCGTTTGAAGAAAAAAATACAACTAGAACCTTATTGTACTTTTTATTGTTTTTCAAAGTATTCACCACGTACATACACTTCATACACTTTTCCATTCGCTCAAACCAGTTATTATAAGATTTATTCCACTCTAAAGTGGGGGTATTCAAAATGGCTGATTTGAAAGCATCGACTGCTTCTTCACCGGACTGGAACCTTTGACCACGAAGACTTTTCTTATTTTTAGGAAATGTAAAGAAATCGTTAGGGCTTAGGTCAGGACTGTATGGAGGATGGTCAAGAATTTCTACTTTTTCCTGCTTCAAATACTCAATCGTTTGACGAGCGCTGTGTGAGCTTGCGTTGTCGTGGTGCAGGATGATGCGTCGCTTTGAGTTAGATTTTCGAAGTTCGGCGATGACTTGTGGTAAACAAACTGTGGTATACCACTCTGCGTTAACCGTTCTACGATCTTCAAGTGCAATAGTCGCAACATGGCCGGGTTTTCCAACGAACGTGGCCACCATCTTCTTTGAAGTGCTTCGAGAATGAACAACTTTAGTCGGCTGTAGCTCGTCTTGAAAGACCCAGATTGTAGATTGTTGTTTGAAATCAGGATCGTAGGCATAGATCCAAGATTCGTCACCACTGATGATGTCGTAGATGATGACTCTCCTAGATGGAACCTTTGCAGAGTTTTCTTACACCATCTGACGCGGGCCGCCTTGTGATCGTCGGAAAGCAGATGCGGTATCCAACGGCAAACTAGCTTTCTCACACCAAGCGCTTCATGCAAGATCTTCTGAATGGTTGTCCTTGAGATGCCTAATAGAGCCTCTATCTCTCGATATGTCACATGACGATCTTCGAGAATTAGTTGTCTCACAGCAATGATGTTATCTTCAGTGAAGGCGGATTTTGGGCGTCCTTCGCGAGATTTGTCACTAACACTAGTATGTCCACGCTGGAATTCTAAATACCAGCGTTCGACAGTCCGTAGACATGGGGCTTCATCACTGAACACAGTAGTTAGCTCTTCAAAACACTGACGCCGTGTCAGGCCTCTTCTAAAGTTGTAGAAAATTATTGAACGAACATTTTCCTTAGAAAGATTCATTTTCGTACGTAACCTGACAGATTCCATTCGACGCTGTGACTAAACAATAGCATTAATCCTGATACTTTTAACTGTTTTGAGATTCAAAATTTAAACACATTCGAATATAGAACAGTTTCAAATTCAAAATTGCCGGGAAATATGGAAACGACAGAACTTAAAAGGCATGCCTCGTAACGTCATATGTTATTAATAAGGTAACATTTATATGGCGGGTACTAGTATGGAATAAATGAGGCTACACCGAGACGCACTGGATGAGGCAAAGTATATAAATAGGCTGGCAACATTTAATCTAAGTGGTACTAGACGGCGGACAAGATTCTTTGGTTATATTTTTTTTGCTGGGAAATAGGAAAATGTCGATGGTTTCCCGTACGGAAAATAAATGGCATTTGCAACTTTTGTGCTCGTCGGTAAGGTTACAATAAATAATAAATAAATAAAATTGTATATTTCTCGCGGGTTCGATTCCCGCATGGGACAAATCTTTGTGTGATCCACAATTATTTGTTCTGGTCTGTGTATTTGTGTGTGAATTTTCATGTTTGTAAACGCACCCACGACACAGGAATAAATCCTTGTGTGGGGCTTCGTTTTTAAAAAGGTAAAAAAAAAAAAACATATTGTGGTAAAAAAACACCGTCACGCCTATATTCCGGGGGTGGCAGAGGTGTACTGAGTACATCGACGTTTCGCTGACGATGTTAGGTCCCATGTAATAGGGGGCGAGCCTATTGCCATATACCAGGCACAATTCCAGACTCCGGACTCGTACTGGGAAGTTTTTCGATAGAAAAACTACACTTCCGACCTAGGATTTGAACCCAAGACCTCGTGATCACAAAGCGATGCGCTTTGCCACTAGATCAACGAGGCATTCAACATTATTTATCAGTGCTAGCTTCTTGCTTTCTGTATGCCCCGGTTGGTGTATGTTTAGAAATTTTAAGATTTAATCCAATTTATACTTTTTTTTTATTTATGCCAAATATAAATACTAGATTAAAACTTGTGGAATTGTTGGAAAATTAACCATTAGGTATTCGTGTATGTGCATGGGTGGAGATAATGTTATCAAAATGATTAAATGTGACTTTTCTTTTCAATGATTTAACTCCGAGACGCCCGTTGTATTTGGTCTGTAAAATATCTACCGCGTTCCTAATGTCATTGAGGAGTTAAATTAATCTAGAATAAAACTTGATATACTAAACCACCCCCGAGAAAACTGCTGTTAGTTACTTCTCGATTAGCTTTACTCAGCAATTAAAACTGACTGATTTAACTTTCGGTTAGGGTTACTCAGAGATTGTGAAATTCGTATATAGATTTACTTGTAGCTAGTATTTTACTAAACCACTCGACACTGGGTAAAAAATGGCTTAATTTTGTCGCCCATTACCATTTGGATGTTTTGGCGCAGTGGTTAAGAGCTTAAGCTGCCATGCCCACTGAGTCAAATAATCACGTGTTTGTGTGATCCACAAGTATTTGTTTCGGTTTGGGTATTTGTGTATGTGATTTTTTTATGTTTGTAAACGCACCGTCTTTTTTTCTTATTCCTGTGTCGTACAGGAATAAAAAAAATAAACCAAAAAGGTAGTAGAACATTACTTGGTAAGTTTATTTTTCAGTCGTTTATAATGTTACTAGTTAATTGTTTAAGTTTTTATTACCCATCAGTCCCGATAGGTGTTACACAGGTATTTTTACGTATTTCTACAATTCACAGTCGCTCGTTTGTTCTATAAAGAGCAAAAGTAAATGATGGAGCGAGTTCGCCATTTTCAATATAAGTTTTGTTGAATGTTGCGAGCGGAACAATATGGCATGCGATGCGGAATGAGTTTCCTCCTTATTTCGATCCCGGGCCTCCACATATTCCTTATTAGCTACGACCAAACGCGACGCGTTATGATAACTTCGTGAAATGATCGTGTAAAATGGTATTCTGTATGCAATTGGAGTTCCTACTACTCTTTTTTTTCAGTTCTTTCTTTTTATTTCAAAAACGTAGCCCCGCATTAGGAATTATTCCTGTCGTGGATGCATTTCACGCGCGTTTACAAAAATGAAATTGACATGCACAAACACCCAGACCGAAACAAACATTTGAAGGTTACACGAAGATTTGTCCCGTGCGGAAATTTGCGACTTTTTAATCCAGTGGGCGGAGCGACTCAAGCTCTAACCAACGGAAGGCCAACTGAGTTTGAATTATGAATTGACTCACATTTGGTATTCTGCTCCATTAAAATATCAATCCGATTTCATTATCATCTAGTCGAGTCTAACTTCGATATTATGTCAAGTTGTTTAATTTAAAATATGTTGTTGATTATGTGTCGATCACATGTTAATTTCAGTGTCCACGGTATAATAACAAAAAAACATCTAACTGAAATCTTCAATTTGACGTCTGTTTTGTATATTTATTGTTCATGTCACTTCAAAATTTTATCTGACTATCGTTTATATTTTGTTAAATTTTTTGTCCAATTTGGATTCGGTCGATGTCGATATTTTAGGAGAATACCATTTGTTAGATTTGTGGCATTGAAATTACATCGAGACAGCATTTTGAACACTTTTAATTACGAGAACTGGCCTTCTGAAGCAAGCTCGATCGATCATTTCACGAAGTTCTCGTTACGCGTCGTGTATAGTTATAGCGAATTAGGACCCAGTTGGAGTATGGCTGTATTTACTCGAAGACGCATATTAAGACGATCCTATCCAGAAAGGGGTAGGATTTCAAAAGTTTTAGTACGAGCAAATGCGGAAAAGTTTACGAGAAATATCTCAAGTATTTTGACTTCATAGTTTTATGCGAATTTTACACATGAAATAGAACTATTTATTCACATTTTATCGTGGTTCACTTTTAGTTTTATATTCCCGACGTTAGGTCTTAATTATATAATATAGGTCTTAATTGATGGACAACTCAAAACTCTTCGTAACTAGCTAGGAATATGAGACGAAATATCAGCGGAGGAAGGTTGAGAGGTTTGTAAGGACATAATATAATTACAGGCGATCCTGTTGATTACGATTTGGCACGATAGTAGACTACAAACCGCTGTTGAGAATTTTTCAATAGCAGATCATTAAGTCTGGAGTCCAGAGTAAGGCCGGAATTGTAGTTAACTGACTCAGTCATTCATTCTGCCTTGAATAGGCAGGTCTGAAATAGAATGAGCTACACCGTAAACCCCATACGGGCTAAGCCCGCCTCGATACGATAGGTTTCTTATTTGTGAATTTGAAGATAAAACGAGACTGATAACTACATGAGCAATACTTCTTCCTCTTTAAGTGCTTCTCCATTACTAGAGGTTGGCCATCAGCTTTCCGAATCTGTCTCTATCCTGAGCCACACGGAGCCCTAATATTCCGAAGCTATGGTTTCTTCCGTTGTGTAAAGCGTCTTTTGCCCCCAATTTTTCCCATAACAATCTATTTAAGCAGGTGATATTTATCGTAGCTCAGCACGTTTACGAGATATCCGATTTTTCACTTTTTGATGGTTTGCATTAATAATCGGATCATACCAATACGTTGGAGAACGAGGGAGGTGATGGATGTTCAAGTCGTGAAGGGGTGCTGCTCTTTCTAAGCTCTTTAAAAATATTATTGTTAGACTTATATCTCAGACCTAAGGCACCCTTAGCTAGATCACATGTTAAATTTTAATAATATAAAATTGTATCTATGCAGATAATAATGAATAAAAAAATATAGAGAATTAGTCAAATAAGACAAGCCCGCTGAGTTTCTCGCCGGAACTTCTTAGCGGATGCCGCGTTCCGATCCAGTGGTAGATTACTAAGTTAAAAAAATGTAATTATGGCCATTGTTCGTTGGTTTTATTCAAGATAAATGATTTGACATGAAATAAAACTATTTTACGGATTTTATCGCGGTTTATTTTTAGTTCCCGACGTTTCGAATGCTTTGCAGCACCCATGGTCACGGGAGGGACTGAGGTATTAGACGTCCAAAGGCATATTTATTCTGGGGTACCCTCAAACTTCTTAATTATTTTTGTTGGTCCGATCTACGCAGAATGAGCTCACGGTGTCTTGAGGTCTTGCAGTGTTATACTTGGTTTTGGGTTTGATTATATTAATTACCGCATCCCAAGTCGATGGAAGCACCCAGCCATCTTCTCTATTGAAAGTAGGATGTTTTTTAATTTCAATAGCCTCGCGAACCATCCTTGGTAGGAATCGGTGTTCTTTCACCGGCCTTTTTATTTGTCCATAAGAGAGACCACATTCACAATCAAGCTTGTATACTCCTGCATCTTGTAGAGGTATGTGACACTTGACAGATGGTAAAAATTGACCGATCTGAAGACGCTCGACTGTGGCTGGTTTCACTCAGTCACTGTGATGTTGGCGTGGGACTAGAAGCTTATTGTCGTGCAGGACTTGCTTGACATAAAACGTTGAAGCTCGGCAGCCAGATGTTTCTTGTCACAGATCCCTTGTGCTCTCTGAAACAAAGATTTACCTACGGTAGCTAACTGTGTTGGATGGTGGTGAGATTCACCGTTTAAGTACCTATCTAAAAGCTAAAAATCAAATCAAAAATAAACCGCGATAAAATCCGTAAAATAGTTTTATTTCATGTGTAATATTCGCGTAAATCTAAGAACTCAGTATAAGTTATTTGCGTTTAACTTTATCAATGGTGACCCTCTGTGTCCAGCTAATACCTACAAAAATTAAAGGCAACTTTTGCTTATATCTATATCATTACGCCAAGTCCCTTACAGGGTAGGCAGAGAATACATAGTTCCAACCGGTTTTTTACTAACAGACCTCTTTGGCTTCCATCACTCTTTGCTTTTTATAGGAAAATTCCTTACATCGGCTATTGACAGCAAGGAAATGGTTCTAAATATACATACATGTGTGTTACAAGGAGGTTAAGGAAACAAGGATAAGGCAGATGCATGAAAAAGAAATATCATGCTCTTTTAATAATATGGCCTTGCTCGTAGCTGTGCGACCGTGTTGTTCTTAACGATTACCAAGATTAAGCAGGATTCGGCTCGGTCAGTCTAAGAAGGCCCCTCAAAAGTTGGACCAATGACCTGAAGGCCAATTCTCGTATTTAATTTACATTAAGACTGAATATTGACTGTATTAAGATTTAGTCATTACTTGACTTAGATTTGGGAATTTGCTCCACTAAATTATCGACCCGGTTTCAGTATCAGGAAAGAACCTGTTGGAACTCTGTACTCTCTGCCCCGCAAGGGATCTGACGTGATGATATGGATAGATAGATTTCAGTATCATCTCAGTCTAATTTTGATAACATGTCAAGTCTAGTCTAGTTTCATCTAATATACAAGGTGTAATATAGTTAACACAAGACCTGAAAGTAGTTTGTTTTAAATCGGCAACTAAATCGATTCCAACTATTTATAAAGTTAGTTAATTATTTTTTTTATTTATGTTACACCTTGTATATTGTTGATCACATATAGATTTCAGCGACTACCGTCCTAAATAAAAAAATATCTAACTGAAATCTTCAATTTTACGTTTGTTTTGTATTTTTTGTTAATGTCATTTGAAAATTTTATCTGAATATCCTTTACATTTTGGTTCAACGTTCGGTCCGATCTCGATTCGGTCAATGTCATTGAAGGATTTGATATTTTACGAAAATACCATTTGTTAGATTTATGACAGTCACATTAGATCGAGACTGCATTTAGAATAATTTTGATTATAAGAATTGGTTTTTCTTCTTTTTTGGGTGTGCGTTTGTTGTGTGCTTACTTTATTCCACTACAGAGTTTTTCATACAATTTGATGGAGATCAATGAATCGCATAAGCAGGCCAAGGAGCCAGTGCGTTCCAAGTAGACATGGTCTGTAATGTTGCAAATTACGCACCGTGCCGTGTGGGGCCGGATTCCAGAATATCTGCCGCTGACAACATTATGAAGCTTTGCTAGGAATGGGGAAATGCAATCGCTTCTATCGATAACATGTGCATTTCGAAATGAATTATGGAATTGAAATGTAAATTTATTAAACCCAATTAATCTATAGTCTCAGGTTTAATTGGACCCTGCTCTAAGAAAACTTGCCTTCTGTATATGTATAGTAATAGTAAGTAATTCTAATATAATACGAATACATAATTGTAATTAAAAATATGTATTGCTACTTATACCTACTAAATACAACTTAGTGTGAAGTAATAAAGCTAATACTAATTTGAATTGTATATTAAAATGATAAATATTATGTGGTTAATACATAGCATTGTGTTTAAAATTTTATGATCTATATGAATCAAAGTAAAAGTGAATGTGTAATAATCGAAAGTCAAAATTAAAGAAGAATTTTTGAAAGAAAATTAAAAGAAGCAAGTGTATATAATATTTTATTTATCCAAACACAACTTAAAATGAACTTATGCGCCTAAGGCGGGCATAGCACTGTGCGACTGCGGTGTTCTTACGGAATACCAAAGTTAAGCAGTGTTTGACTCGGTCGGCCAGAGATGGGTGACTGTTTGTGGCATTTTCATATTCGAGCGTCTCCGTGCCTCGGAAGGCGCGCTAAGCCGTTGATCTCGACTACCACGTAATGGGTAGTCGTTAAGCCGAGTTGGAAGCTTTAAAAGTGCCTTGATAGGTTCCAACAGCAGGTGGCAACAAATCTACCTCCACCAATTCGCACTGGGTCCGCGTGGTGAAGAATGACCTAATCTGTGAGAGATTAGGTCATACTTCGACTTCGTTTGTTAGAGAAGGCCTTTGCCCAGTAGGGGGCAGTATGGGCTAATATTATTATTATGCGCCTGGATGAAACTTATATATTTTTTAAGGTAGAGTTTAAATTTGTCTATTTTCACGTTTCCGAAAAGAAATATTAATTTGGGTATAAAATTTTTTTATAAATCCGTGGCATACTTATTTTAGCACGATTCGGTCATGTTCACTATAATGTATTTGCTTGCGGTGGCTGTCTGGCGCGGGTCACTTTCCCTCGCGCATACAAATAGTCAATATAATTTTTTTTTATATTATACAGAATAAATTGTTTGCGTTTGAGTTCGGTGTGATATTTGGAAAATTAACTTATAAACAATTGAAAGTGTTTATAGTTGAATGTGAAAATTGTCATTAATTTCTATCGATACCCCGGACCGAGCATCAAGTACATCACTATTTAATAACGAACACAGCCTGCTAAATTAAAGATGTCAGTGTTACCCAACGCAATAAAATGTGTAATGTATGTCATTTCATTGTACTAGTTTAATTTAATCCGAATACCGAATGACAAAAGAAAGCATTATTTTAAGAGGTAATAAATGGCAGGTACCAGGACAAGAAAACACAGGAAGTTTCCTAAGGAAGACCTCAAAAAAGGAAATAGGGACGGTTATGAATAACTTTTATACTCTGTAAGAGAAGAATTTTAATTAAGATAAACTCAAACTTAGTACCAGATATTTAAAGTGTACTTATTCTTAACTGCCTCGTTAGTCTAGCAATGCGTGATGTGTTGTGCGATCCCGAGGTCTCGGGTTCGCATCCCAGGTCAAACACTGTGTTAAACAATAGCATAAGCATATTTTTTTCAGGGTTTTTACGTATATGAAGATTTCCTAATAAGTTTTTCCTTAGCTTTAGAAAGTCACAATTAAACATAAGTATTTAAAAAATTACGATCGTACTTGAATTCTGAAATTCATGACCACAAGGCGAGAACTACTTGGCTATCACTACTTCTATCTTCGTATCATTATTTTAAAAAGCATAAATCTGTTGCCATCTATAAATCCAGTTATCCAAACTAATATTATAATTGAAAAGAACACTGTCTATCTGATTGCTACCTTTTTACGCCCAAAAAAATTTGAAGAAATTCAACAAGGAAATTGATTTTATTCAGCCGAAGGACATAGCTTATCCCTTGCCTAAAAACCTAAAAAATAACACCGTCACGCCTATATTCCCCGGGCTGATGTGGACTGTATACACCCACTTTTCGCCGATGATGTGAGGTCCCATGTAATAGGGGGCGAGCCTATTGCCATATACCGGGCACAATTCCAGACTCCGGACTGGAACTGGAATTTTTTCGTTAGATAATCTACATTTATGCGACCTAGGATTTGAACCCAGGACCTTGTGATCCTAAAGCACATTATTCGCCACTAGACCATTCAAAAAATATCTTGAGCCTAAAAATAACGCGTGTGTGTGAACGATCTACGCTGTTGGCCGCGGGGCCTTTACAGCTTCACCGATAAATTGAAAATAACTGAAAGGAAGATCCAGGTACAGCTAGTTACTTATATATTTTTTACTCCATCCCCATTTATTAGCCATAAACCGGTATTCCGGGACAATTGAAACAGATCTACCCTATTCCCGTATCCTTACATGTAACGTATAACAAACATTTAGGTTATCTTTATGTGTTTACGCTGAGGTACCGCTGTTATAAATGTTAGTTTAAGCTCTATCTTCCACCAAAAGAGATCTTCCACCAGATTTCATTGCAATGCAGTTCGTTGACTTGAACGATGATGAAGAGGTGATCGTTTATAATTAGCCTGTTTTCATATCGAATTACTATGGTATTTTTTTAAGTAATAGGCGCTTAATTGTCTTTTTAGAGAACCATTATATGTTGGTCTCAAATCGCCTCGCACTGGTACAGGTGGTACATTTTATTGGACACAGTACAGGAGAGACACAATACCTTGTTAATATAAAAATTTAATTCAACAGAACTAAAGGTACGGCGGTAAGCCAATCCATCGGCGGCGATCACGTTGGCGGTCAGGGTCTCCCTATGATTGCGCGCGTAGACGCCGCCTAGATAGCGCGTGCAGGATGCAGGACGCGTTGGTGTGAACATTTCAATACAAATATTACCGCAGGAGCTGATCGCCACCGTGCACGCCACTGCGGCCGTGGTTGATCTCGTTGGTTTGGCCGTACCTTTAGTCAGGATATTTGCTTAAATTTGACAATTATCATATGTATATCAACGCCATGCTTTAGACGTAACAGAAAACAAAAACATTATTTTTCTTATAGTTTACCGTACACCTCTAGCATAATTTAGATTCAAGCTTGAAAACGCAGTTAATATGGATACAGCATGGATAGGGTAGTGGTAAAGTAATTTATGATAGCATGTACTTTCTCACAGCTAAACGTCGTTTTCTCTCACAAATGAGGTAAAAGAAAACACACGGACTCTGAGACATTGCTGTTACATCTCATAGCTTCGCTTTCAGTAGTTTCAAAGGTCATCCCTCCCCTTGTTGTATAAGGAAAACCTGCCCTGGTCTTTGGTAATCCTAATGGAGTGATTTATCCTTATGGAGTTGCAGATGTTTTTTCTGTAGATTCAGATTGAATTAAACGGCGAAAAAAATTGAAATATAGCATACAATAATTTTTAGATGACTTGGTTGTCTGCCTTGTTGGTCTAGTGACAGAGCAGGGTTCAAATCCTAGAGTCCATTAAAGGTTTTACCCTTTTTTTAAGCACTTTTATACCCCAATAGGGAATATGCGTGTAATTCAAATAAGGGTCAAATTTTTTTTTTACAAACTTATTGCAGTAGAATAATGTCTATACCAATATTTTTTTAATAACATTACTTTTTTATTAAGAAAATAATTATTGAAAGTACAAAAAATGAGTGGGTAATTCAAAGTAGCGGGAACGCCACGCTATTGGTCAGATCGAATATGACGTCAAAGGCTACAATACAAATGTCAACAAGTGCATATTTGTTGGATGTTTGCTATTGAGTTAGTTTTATTGTTATTTTTTGTTGTCGATTTACACAAAGACAAAATTTTAGTTTAAATTATTTAAGTTAATTCTTACGTTGAATTGATCTTCGCAGCAATATAAACAAGTTGATGGAGATACCATGTATCTTTTTCTGATTTTACACCACATTCTCCTTATGTCCGCACCTATTGGGTGCATTTCTTATTGTATTTTTACACCTAGGCACAACACAGTGTTGTTCCATTGTATAATAGTCGCAAAATACAAAATCAAAATAAATTACAGAATAAAATACTTCTACAGCTGTTCACTAATTGGTTGTTATTAGACTTTGACGTCACGCCAAGCGCGCCAAAATGGCGGGCGTTTAAAATGCTCTTATCTGTTTGCTATCTTCAATTTTTTTTTTGCCCTTTACATTTTGTTTTTGACGCGTAAATTTTTTATGCAGTTATATAATGATGTAATCTATCGTATAAAAATATAAAAAAAATACACGCATATTCCCACGTGTAAGTGTCCGGTTTGAGAAATACGTTTCAGGAATGCATTTGAAATCTCGGACGGAAGTGCACTGAAGGAGTAAAGTTTTTTTAGTAAAAGCATATTTAGCAAATTTAAAAAAAATGTAAGATACATTAAAAATTGTTGGAATTAATTCAGTTACCGATTTAGAACAAACTACTTTCAGGTCTTGCATTTATTAAGTTACACCTGGTATATGTGACGGTGTATATATTTTTACCTACAAACATTCACACGAATAGTCCTGTGTCGCTTCGCTAACTACCTTTGAGTCGCTTCGGTCTGTAATCTCCCTCATAAGGTAATCAAACAGGTGCTAATTGCACAGCAAACTGCAGAAACAGAGAGTGCACACACAACGATCTACTTTAAGGTGTAGCCAGTAACCAGGTTTATCCGGCAATTAGTCCTTAGTTTGTCAACACATGTAAGCGGTAATTACCGAACTTAGAGAAAAGTTAAGGAGCGACTGCTCAAAAGGAACTGTTTCCGCAGGGAAAAAACTTTACAAAGAATAAAAAAAGCCATATCTGACAGTATGTGTCGATAATGTTATAAAACACGTTTGCAATTCCTAAGACAGCCAGTTCTGAGTCCCAGACTGTATGGTCAGTGGTCATAGTAATATCATCTGTTTTGTCTTTCGTAGGGTTAAATCTTAGTTCTCTATGTGAAGGAGTAAGGCATATTTCTTTTACCTTATCAAAAATCACAACAAATAAAATGCCCTTTGCTTGTGTCTTGCCTATTTAGGGAGAACAGTATCATTTCCCTCATATCCTCAAAATGTAGGGGCGCAAAACCGTCATTTGGGTCCCAAAAATTGAACACAGACATTAAAATCGTCAGTTTTCGTTAATTGTATTTGAACCATTGTTGTACCATGACGTAACTACAAATCACATAAAAAAATAGACTTAGGGCCTTGGACTATAGGGTCTACACCTCAAGATGTCCATGTCTATACAGTCCTACAAGGGTATTTTGGCTCGCAGCCATAAGATTCCAGTAGGGCTGTATATCCCTTTAATTTCCAAAATAAACCTACCGCTGGTACACAGAGATGCATTCCGATATCCCAATTAAAGCCTACTTTGTCGTTTGACCGAAGCCGGCCAACTTTAGATGGCAATTAGAAGTTACCTGTCGACCGTACTTCGAGTTTTTATTCGACGAAGATAGAGAGCACGAACTTTTCTTGTTCTTATTGGTTGGCTTAAAAAAGTTCTGATGTCTTACAAACTTTAGCTGTGCCTAGCAAAAGTATAACATTATAATATGTTGTTGTATTTAGCTCTTAATGTCCGTCTACAGGCCGAAGGTCCTTAAAGGAAAGCTGTTAACTACTAACACAGATATTCTGTGCTACTAATATCTACTACCTACTCTATTTGGGGTTATTGAGGGCCAAATTTTTAGTAATGGTGTCCATATCATCCTGCCGATTTTTGTCGATTGTCGATATTTCACAAGGTGGGAAGGCAACGATGTATTTTGTCAACGATATTAGGTTCAAATAGAACAGTAGCCGAGATTTTAAACATTATATAGGGTATAATCTAGACTCTGAAATGTTACTGAGATAAAAATTAGATTGTTTGATCTTTTAGCCCGTGGCTGACATTAACAGGGAGGCGTTGGCGTTGGTATGAAATTAGGGTTTTCATTTAGTAAAATTTTCCTCTTTCCAGGGTAATATTTCAATAGGTGGGTCCGCACTGTTACAAATAAAATAACTTCGGTAAATTTCATAGCAAACGGCAACTCTACGACTGTCATAGAGTGACATTTCACTTGATGACAGCATTAGTTCCGAATTTGGCCGCGGGTCAAAAGATCCTTGTATGACTGTACGTCGCGTCGGCTAGCGATATATTATTCTTAGGGTACGGCCAAGCCAGCCTGTCCAGCCGCTTCCGCAGTGGCGTGTACGGTGGCGATCAGCACCCGCAGTAGCATTTCTACGGAATTGTTCACACCAACATCGTCCAGCACGCACTATGTGTAGGCCCAAACAAGTGGCAAACGCTTGGTGTCGATTCTATTCGATTATACTCAAACGCTTGAACGTAAGCAATAGAAAACACGTAGCCAAATGTACAATCACTTGTTGAACGCTAATTTTATTCGAACGATGGATAAAACAATTAATGTCGTTAATTAATTCGTCAGCAAATGAAATCGTTCGAAAACCCCGAACTTGCAATGTAGCTATGTTATAGGCACGACAATCTGTTATATAAATTTCTTTGGTTTTTTCGTTATAAGGTAGCTGCGGTATACATACATCCATATAAAAAGGCTTCGTAAATGTTTCTTTGTGAATTCTAAATCTCTCTATTGGTAAAAAGTTAAGCATTAGATTATAAGTTCAAAATATTATTATATGTATGTTAGTCTCTAAGGTATAAATTCTATGGGCCAGTAAGTTTTATAAAAATATTTTTGTCAATTTCTGTTGCCTGAATTAAATAAATTATTATTATTTCGCTTAGTTTTCCCAACACAACACAATTTTCCAGCTGATTAAACAATCACCATCTTGTTCGTTGGCTATCTACAGGGTCTCGGCGTTCGCTGCGTATCGAATAAACAAAACGCTTAAGTTAGCGATTCGCTTGTCAAAAATGCCACTTGGTTACGGTTTTGTCGTTTTTATATGGAAGTCGTTCGTCATCTGACGACTCATTTTAACGAATAGAATGATTTCACTCGGCTACCAACTTCAAGTTCGAATCTCTAGATCAAATAACTTATCGTAACCTTATGTCAATCCCATACATTTAAGATTTTATCCGTCAAGCGTTTTTGCCACTTGTCTAAGCATACTGGGCGGCGTTGGCACGCGCAATCATAGGTAGATACTGATCACCACCGTGATCGCCACCGCGGAATGCCACCGCGGCCGCGGCTGAACGCGTTGGTATGACCGTACCTTTAGTCTATTCTCTATGTATTTGGCGTAATCCAAATATTCTTTGAACTGAATATTGTATCACTTGTACTCTTGTCTGTCCTAACCGAAAGTCACAACTGGCATCTCATTTAAAATTATAAAATGCCTATTGACAAAGGGGTTAAAATAATAATAGTCAGCGGACGAAATAAAGATGAAAGTTTGCGCTCAACACAGTCTTTTGAATGAAGCCTTTGCAATTTAAAAATTCCTTCGTCGGGGGTTCAAAAATTTTTCAATTTAACTTTCTCCTATCTGGGCTTTTATCGAAACTTATAGTCCTTGATTTGTAGTCAAATAGAGGATCAGCGGGAATTGGCGAAGTAAGAGTTCTGTGGATCGTTTTAATGATACTTCGGTCAACGATCTTCTTTTCAACTACTGTAATTTTTATTCTAAATACTTTCGTGCATAGACGTATATTATCAGGACCTTTATGTCAGAGGCGATGGTCTGAGGAAGGTGGAGAGCGGCGATTGAAGCTCATTTTATTACAAGTGATAATAAATGTCATGAGACATTGGATAAAGCTATTTGAAACTGAACGTGATTTTTTTTCACATGGAGCAAAGATCAAGTTGATATCCACAAGACTAGAGGGAAGCTCATGGCTTAAGTCTGATTAATCTATCTATCTATGTATATCATCACGCAGATCCCTTATTTCCTTACATACCTCTTGGGCTTCCTCCACTCTCATAGTTCGTCTCATACACGCTCGCCGGTGACGGAGCCTCCGTCTCTGTTATATGTCTGATTCATATAAGCTGAATATGAGATACAAACCCAGATTTAGTTCTGGACTTTGAAATAAGAGACGTTCGCTCTACCAACTAACTTACTTCTGCATGGCAAAATGGAGAAAAATCGCTCAGTGTCACATCCAGGGCCAATTTAGTGCTTTTGAGCAAACCTTGTGTATTCTAAATGTCCATTCATTCCACGCAAGGTACCTTAACAAAGTCATTGCCACATTTTGAACCAAAATATGGACATGGACTCCATAAGAAAAAATAAATTAAATAATAGTAAAAAGACATTTTTAAAAGCAACCTCTTTTGCAGATTATATACATAACTTTGTGTTTATGCTATTGACCGTTGAGGAATTACTTCGTCTGGAGCCAATCCCGTCTGGAGTCAATAGAATCAGGGCATGCTTACCATAAAATTACATTGTTATGAGACTTGAACCAACATTTCAAATTTCAACTTCGTAGGACAAGAGGGAGTAGTTCTAATTCAGATAAGATTTGACCTAAGCACTCAAACAAACATTGCAAGTTAAAAGCTTGTAAATACTGTTCCCCACGCCTATTTTCCCCAAGGGAGGATAGCAAAAGTGTGCTGCGTACACCCACTTTTCGACAACGATTAGGTCCCATGTAATAGGGGGCGAGCCTATTGCCATATAATAGGCACAATCGCAGACTGATATTGGGAATCTTTTAGATAAAAAAACTACACTTGTTAGGCCTAGGATTGGAACCCAGAACCTCGTAGTCGCAAAGCTCATTATTCGCCACTGGCCCAACAAAGTAGTCAATTTGTTTTCAAATTATATTTTACTACAAATACCAGACCTAGATTTTGAACCCAGGACTTTGTGATTGCTACGCGTATCTTTCCCAAGTAGACCAACTAGTCGGGTTATATATTAAAAAAAAAAATGAAATTTCTAAATATATCTATATCATCACGCCAGATCCCTTGCGGGGATTTCAACATAATATTATTAAACTTCTCATTTTACTCCGGGAATGCAATTTCGTTCTTTAACAGGTTTTTTCTAGGGTCTCCCTGTGGTAAATATATTTCTACTGATTTATGTTCGCTCCTGGGGTGGTTTAAGAATAATATTGGAATAAAAATAAGATGAGAAGTATAAAGTTACCCTTTACTGAAAATAAACGGTTGAGGGTAGTCAGATGATACATGAAGTCTGTTGGTAGACTGGTATTTTATGAGAATTTTGTTCATACCAGTGTGTGTTGCCAGTGAAGACTTACGGCACCGAGACATGGTCACTCACGATGGGCCTCATAAGAAGGCTCAAGGTCACCTAAAGGGCAATGGAAAGATTTATGCTCGGAGGTTCTCTGCGAGATCGAATTAGAAATATGGAGATCCGCAGGAGAACCAAAGTAACCGATATACTAGGAACGATCAAAAAGTAGAGAGAACGACATACTCCTTGGTAAAAAAAAAAATACTGGCAGGCATAGCTCAGACACATATTTGTAATATTAATAAAAAAAAATCTTCGATTCTCTTTTGTTTTTTTTTGAATGTAGTCATTTGTTTGCTTCGTGTCGGAACGAGTTCTTGAAAATGGAGAAAAACGAAGTGCGAGCCGTTATTAAATACCTCTGTTTAAAAAAGTTAACGACGCAAGAGATTCATTGCAATTTGGAGGCAACCTTAGGAGAGTCTGCTCCGCCGTATTCCACTGTCGCAAGGTGGGCTTCTCAATTTCGAGTAGGGAGAACGAGCACGGAAGACGAACATCGTTGCGGCCGTCCATCGACGTCAGTCACCCAAGAAAATGTTGCGGAAGTCGAGAAAATTGTATTGAGCGATCGAAGAGTTACCATCCGATACTTAATTCAAAAAACGGGCATTTCATATGGAAGTATTCAATCCATATTGAAACAATCTTTGAATATGAGAAAAGTCTCCGCAAGATGGGTGCCGAGAATGTTAACCGACAGTCAGAAACAAAATCCACTTGACATTTCGAAGATATTGTTGGACAAGTTTCAAGAAGATTCTGAAAACTTTTTGTCTCGTTTCATAACAATGGACAAAACATGGGTCCATCATTTTGATCCCGAGACAAAACAGCAATCTTCGCAATGGAAACGTCCATCATCACCGACCCCGAAGAAGTTTCATGTCGTGGCATCGGCTGGCAAGGTTATGGCCTCAATATTTTGGGACTCAGAAGGAATATTGTTGATTGATTACCTGGAGCGTGGAACCACTATTACAGGCCAATATTATGCAGCTTTAATTCCCAAGTTGAGGAATGCCATCAAAGAGAAAAGGAGAGGGAAACTTCGAAGGGGCGTGCTGTTTCATCACGACAACGCACCCGCGCAGAGGTCGGCAGTTGCGATGGCTGCCATTCAGCAAGCTGACTTCGAATTGGTTGACCACCCCCCTTATTCACCAGATCTGGTGGCTAACAATTTTTATCTGTTCCCCAAATTGAAAAAATACTTAAGCGGAAACAGGTACGAAGACGATAACGAGGTGATGGATGCCGTGGAGAGCTTTTTGCAGGACCAAGAAAAAACTTTTTTTGTGAAAGGGATTGAAGCCTTGGAAAAGCGCTGGACCCGGTGTGTAGAGAGACTCGGGACTATGTAGAAAAATAAATTATTAAGTTATCAATAGTCATTATATTCATTCATCATCTCATTCTCACTACTTTTTGATCCCTCCTCGTGCCAAACTAAAGTGCCAGTGGGCGGGGCATATCGCTTGTAGAACTGACGGCCGTTGGGGCAGAAAGGTTTTCGAGTGGCGACCTCTTACCGGAAGACGTAGAGTGGTTAGGCAAGGAGTTGTAGGTCCCTACAAGGTGGAGCGATGACCTGGTGAAGGTCGCAGGTAGAAGCTGGATGCATACAGCACTAAGCCGGTCGTTGTGGCGACCTTTGGGGAGGCCTTTGTCTTGCAGTGGACGTTTTTCGGCTAATGATGATGTGTGCATATTGTAAGGTTAATTTATGCAATAAATAATTGAAATTTAAAAGGATCTTTTCAAAACAAGCTATTAAAACAAAAATGCAACGGAGATAGCTTCCTTTGTTGATGAGTTCCAATGGCCAGCTTTTAGCTCCATCATCAGACTCTGGACACAATCTGGGTCCATAGTAATCGTCAGGATAAATCCAAGGAGCCCAAATATGGTGTTGTTGAGCAGTTGGTTGGTGGTTGGCCACCTTTCATCTTTATCATAAGACCATAAACACTATCTGGTTGTAAAGTATTTATCAATACCAATCCAACGAGCCTAAACACGAGGGGGGTTATGTTGTGTAGTCGACATGTGCCAATAGCCACCTTCCGACTCCGTCATCAGAACAGCTCCATGGTATTATTGCATTGTAACCGAACTTACATATGTATGCCAAATTTCAGCTCAATAAGATTCCCTCAAGTGCTTGGAAATTAGATCGTAAATTCAAATCGGTAAGACGTACAGACAGACACACAAATAGTGCAAGTTAAATAAAAACGGGTTAGAGTAATAGTACGTAGATTACATATTAAAGGTACGACCAAACCAAAGCGTTCAGTCGCGTCCACGATGGCGTGCACGGTATCAATCATTACCTGCAGTACTATTTCTATGGACGTGTTTACACCAACGCGTCTTACGTCCTCCACGCGTGGTCTGTGCGGCATCTCCACGCGTGACCATAAGGAGGTAGGTACTGATCGCCACCGCGCGTTGGTTTGGCCGTACCTTCAGTCTGTTGGTAGTCTGTTAATATCGGTGGCGGTAGAGTCTTTCTTACTTTTCTGACGAACCATAAATACATTAATGGTTTACATAAATTAAAAATATTTTGTTTATGAAATTCGGGTAGGTTAATTTGTAAACGTCAATTTGTTCGATTACAACAATTGAATAAGTGATATTCGATATTCTTAATATTCTTTGTCTTTCTACATGATTATTTTATTTACAAAACGTTTTAACGTTGCTCCTCACTAGGAATTATTCCTGTGTCGTGCGCAGCTTAGGTGCGTTTACAAATATGAATTTCACAAACATGATTACCCAGACCAAATCAAACACCTGTGGGTCATACAAAAAATTGTCTCGTGCGAGGATTGAACCTACGACTTCTCAATCCAGGTAGCCCAGGTGCACGGCTGACTAAAATAGGTCGTTAATTTGTCTACACTCATACCAAGGTGTGGCATCTCGTAGATGTAGTTGGATGAATTACAAAGTTTCCGGTTCCAACCACGACTTGAAATTTTGTTTTTTTTTCGAAACCCATGTGTATGTGAATGACTACGATGCTAACAGAGGAGCATTTACAGCTATTGAATACCTAAATATGTGCAGATGACATTTTTTATAGTAACATAGGACACAATTTAAAAGCGCAGATATAGGTTAACATCTATTTTATTTACTTTACACTGTTATGCATATATTCCTCAAGCGAGGGTGACAGAGGCGGTGTAATGAGTACACCTACTTTTCGCCATCATACTGGGAAGAGTTCGTTCAAAAAAACTACATTTGTCCGACTTAGGATATAAACCTAGGACCTCGTGATCACAAAGTTATGCGGTTTGCCACTAGATCAACGAGGCAGTTACATCTATTTCTCTCAGAAAAAGTAAGTAAGTGTGCACCCCTGTCTACCCTATCAGATATACAAGGTGTAACATAATAAACGTAAGACCTCAGACACCCCGATTAGAGAATTGCTTCATAAATTCAAAACGAAAACCAAATTTTGAAATTTAAAGGTTTTTACCCTTTTTTAAAACACTTTTATACCCCAATTAACAATGAAACTTGTACGTGTATGTGTGCGTTTTGAGAAATACGTTTTAGAAATGCATTTGCAACCTTCTTCTTGCTATGAATCAAGAATAAATTTAGTTTTTTATAGAGCACTGAAGGAGTAAAAGATTTTTAGCAAATATAAAAATAAAATTAGGATACATTAAAAATTGTTGGAATTAATTCAGTTGGCGATTTAGAACAAATTACTTTCAGGTCTTGCGTTTATTATGTTACACGTTGTAGAGCATAAAGGGCATTGCTCATATCTTCCATGTATTTACACACAATATCGATAGTCAATGCATTTTGAACGTGGCTACAATATCCTAGACGATATTTCAATTTAAACGAAACATGGCCGGTATTCTCCGCTGGGCGCTAGATTAAACTTACCAACAGTACTTAGAGACGGTGTTTACTTCAAACTATACAGTGTGGTGTTTACATAGAAACTTAAACAGTAGCTAAGTTAGGAACAGTTATTACGCGCGTACTACCTATAAGGCAAGTATTTATATGAATTTATACTTATTTATAAAAAGAAAATATTTTGGAATAGATAAACTTTGAAAGGACTGAACCGATTTTAATAATTATTACACCATTAGAAGCTGCTAGATGGCTAGATGGCGATGTCGAACAGTTGCGTAGCCGCGGGAAACAGCTAGTGTTAAATAAATACTTGTAACTAGTCTTGTTATTTGTTTTAATGGATTGCTAATATAAGTATAGTATATTATAAACGTTCTCAATTTTTAAGTGTCTTGATAAAAATAAATAAATACAAGTAACTACAGATGCAAATAAAATGGTAACTTTGAACTTTATTTCTGAGATTTTATAGCAAATATCACAGGTCACAGGGACTGGGATGGAACTTGGATGGACATTGGAAGATAAAAACGCTGACGTCAAAGTAACGTGCTATTGACTCTACTATAGGCGTTACTTGAAAACATATATCATGTTTATAATATATCCTACTTATAAATGGTGTCCCAAAATTCACGCAATATTTGAATATGCCGACATTTGTGCGGCAGTGTTAGCAACCTAAAAAGAAACCAGTGTGACAGTGGACAGTTTAGGGCTAGTGAAAATGGAGATTACACTTCGAGAGAACAACGTTTTTACTTTACACCGTCTCACGAGTTTTCATTATTGAACAATAATTAAAAAATAACGTAACTTTGGCGACCGCAGTTCGAAAATTTCGTACAAAGTATAGTCGGGACATTGATTCCACTACGTCAAATGTGAAGAGACTAATTGAAAAAATAAGGAAGACTGGCTCGATTGGTGATGCTAAATACACTGGTCATCCAATAAAAAACCGTTTAAATGTCACTGAAGACATCATTGGACCATCTTTCTGTCACTTCTACTTCTTCAGGGACTGTTATGGCTGCTCGATATCGCGATATGATAACAGAATTATTTCTATCTTAATTTGATGATATTTATATGAACGACATGTGGTTTCGAACTGACGATGCCACATGGCATAGCTCCCGTCAACAATTTCAATTACTGCATAAGACATTTCCTAGTCGTATACTCTCTTGCTTCGGTAAACAGAATTTGCCCCCTAGGTCATGTGCTTTAACATAACTAGCACTCTTTTATGTGGTTGTTTGAAATCAAAGGTCTTGCCCTCAAGCCCATAACCACTCGTGCATTGAAGGAGGAGATTTAACGCTGCATCATCGAAATTAAACCACGGTCATGGAAAATTTTGACAGCAGAATGCTCATAAAGATTACCGTCACTGCAGAATTCCTCTGGAAAAAGGGCAAGAATCTCTACAGTTAGTTTTTGAAATAAATGTTCTTGCATATACCCGTACCTGTCACGATCCGATAAAATAAAATACCAATAAGTAAAAGAGATACCTCCAAGCCGACACCCAAACAAATTAACATCAATACGGCGATATACGTTTAGGCGCAACCTGACTGTACATAGCACTACTTTCGACCCTCAATTATCTTAAAACCAACATAACCTGGCTCCCCGTAGTCTAAACATTGTATCTGGGAAATTGATGTTTTATTTAAATAGGACGCCGAAGGTAAGTCAATTGATGTTTGCCGGCAGGAAAGGTTGGAAAATATTTATTTTGTTCGCATAGTCAGTGTACTTGAAGTGGTAACGTTTATTTTTGAGGGACAACTTGGCGTTATAGACGCATGTTTGTTAGTTTGTGATCGATAAACTCTGAAACTATAGAACCGATTTTAATAATTCTTTCACCATTAGAAAACTAGGCTATCCAGAAGTAACATAGCTATATTTCAGTGATAATAAAATTTTAGTTTACTTATAATATGATTTCAACCCGAAATCATGGTATTTGTAGTATTTCATAAAGATATTACAAGATAAACGCATGAGCAGCCGCGGGGTAACGACTAGTATTGTATAAATCAGGTACCTACTATTCTACTGTTGGGCAAAGGACGTTTCTCACAAATCAAAGTGAAAGAAGTTCAGTCATACTTTATCACGTGGAACCATTGCGAATTGGTAGAGGTGGGTTTGTTGCTACATGCAGTTGGAACTTTTGGAGCCGCCTATAAAGCTTTCAACTTAGCGTAACGTACTATTTTCTATCTATCTATCTATATCATTACACCAGTTCCACACAGACACATGATCCATATTTAGTTACAATAAAAGAGTAACATATGACAATAAAACCGTAAAGTTATAAACAATATAAAGTATAAAAACAAAAAAAATATTACTACTTAGTTCGTCTCACACACGCTCGCGGGTTACGAAGACTCTTGTGTAAATTTTTCAAAAAGTATCAGTGTCAATCAGTTCAGAGTCTGGTCTTGTGTCCGCATAAGTGCAAAATCTATTACATCGGAACCTAACTTTGTCGGCTAAAAGTGTGTGTATACAGTATACCTCTGCCGGCGCTTGAGAGATATAAGGCGTGACTGTGTTTATTTATTTTTTTCGAATTTCCATTTACAGTCCGGAATTCTGTACTCTGCCCGGTGGTCTCAAAATGACAATAGACTCGATCCTTATAGCATTGAGTCTTACCATCGTAGGCGAAAAATGAGTACTACACTTCTGCCGCCTACGTTTGGGAAGTATATGCGTGACGCATTTTTTTCATTTTCTATTATCAATTGAGAGTCCGGTATTGTGCCCGATAATAATAATAACATTTATTTTCTCAACAAAAATGGTTGCAGTAAGGTTTACAATACTGTCTTAACTAGATTCCGCCTTTGTGGAAGACTGGTGCCTGACGTAGGTTTTTGAAAGAAAACCTGTATTACAGGTCACCAGGGCTCCACCCGCAGATAGAATTAATAGTATTGGCAGACTATGAAAATATTATTGACTATCAATGTTCTATTATAACGAAGTAATTTAAGTTATGAATAGATGCGTATAAAATAGTGTGGAGAATAAGTTCCCAATATATACGTATGTATGTATGTATGTGTGTGTGTGTGCGTGTGTGTATGTGAAGAGCGTAAATGACTGAAAAGCGAGCATGAAGTGAGGATTTAATAAAATTAATTTGACTTACCATCGTTGGCGAAAAGTAGGTGTGCTGTGTGACGGTTTCAATTTTTTTTTCTATTTCCATTATCAGATCGGATACTGGTATTGCCCCCGATAATTTCAATAAGCTAGCTCCATATTGCATTGGGACTTGCCGAAAATATAGGCGCGACGGTATTTATTTCTTTTTAATTCTCTGCATCAGTCTGGAGGCCAATATTGTGACCTGTATAATAGCAAGAGCCTCGCTCCCTGTTACTTTGGGCCCTAACACCGCCTGTTAAAAGTGGGAGCACACCGTACACCTCTGCCGGCGCTCGAGAAATATAGGCGTGACGGTGTTCATTTTTTTTTCAATACCCGTCCGACGAATCAGACTAGTCCAAAAACTGGTATTGTGCCTGATACAGAGATGGGAAAAATGTAATCAGATTAATGATTACAATAGCATTTTGTAATATTCAATAATGATTCAAGATTTAAAGTGTAATTGTAACCGTTAAATATTACAAAGTGTAATTTTAATCGGTTATCATTAATACACCGTCAGGCATATATTCCCCAAGCGGGGGTGGTTAATCATTAATCTGATTACATTTTGCCCATCTTTGGCATGATATAATAATAGGCTCGCTCTCTAATTTTTACTCTTCCTACTCCTCCTATTTTATTTTCTTTCTAACTAAATTTGCTGGTGGTTCCAAGACAATTAAAGCGCTCCCCGGGATACCCCAAGGCTCAAACCTTGGTGTCCTCTAAGGGCCTCCTTATGGGTCCTGGCCAACAGGGGTTACAATGGTGGGATGTGTGTCGGGCCCTAAAAAAATTAAATACTAATTTGGGACCTAACATCCTTGGCAATAAGTGGGTGTACTCAGTACACTTATAGATAAGCGTGTGGTTTTTATTGGTCTAGAAAAGCTCTCTATCGCTTCCCGAAAGTGCAGATAATGGCTTTATGCGCCCGACGCGCCGCCATTAATCAAAAACTAACGAGTACTGGGCCCGTATTCGCTATAACCAATTAAATACTAACGCGGCGAGTTACGATAACTGTGATATTGTCGTTAAACGACCTTCTTTACTCTAACTTAAATTATTTATTTTGTATATACCGTGCGGGGTTAACGACTAACAAATTATCATGTTTATATTATTTTTTTGTAACTTACTAATCTATCACCGGATCGCAACGCGGTCTCCACTGAGAAGATCCGGCGAGAAATTTAGCGGGCTTGTCTTTTTTATTTAATATTCTATAATTTTTTTCTATCATTTTCTGTATAGATACAATTTTATATTCTACAAAATTAAGTATGTGATAATGGTTCATACTTAGACTAAGACGACTAGACTGAGCATTGCTAACAAGAATGGCGCTAAAAGCAGTCTGTGTGTATGAATGATCTACGCCGTTCACCGGACAAGAGGGCGAGCGCGCAATCACTACGCTCGAGCCAGAAAGGCAAAGGGGCAAATCTCAAGGGCGCCTCAAGGAGGAAAGGCCTCGGCTTGGGCAGTCGCTATGAGGTACGGCATATACTAGGTGTCTCGCCGTGGTGCTCTGCACCGGCCGGCGGGCAAGGGACTCTTCGACCTCGCCGGTGAGGTCGGTGTCTGATCCTGTGTGCGGTATGTGCATCCAAAAGAAGGGATGTGAGGGCATCGCGAGGATCGGTTAGAACATGCCGCGGACGGGGGTAGCGGCTGCAGCCAAAAAAAGGAGGCCTAAGTTATCTAATATGTGTGCGTGCTGCCAGTGTTCGATTTGTTCAAAAGCTGTCAATGTGTTCGTGCGCGTGCGTGTGAGTACTACAATGTATCTACCTATGGGTAAAATAATTTTATGCCGTTTCCGCACGCGCGATGTTCCATGTATCTATCTATATCATCACGCCAGTTCCCTTGCGGGGTAAGCAGAAAGTACAGAGTTCCATCAAGTTCTTTCCTTACAGACCTCTCTGGCTTCCTCCACTGTCATAGTTTGTCGCATACACGCTCGCCGGATACGGAGACTTTTGACTTGCCCTTCAGATAAGACACGGTCTATTTGGTCATCGTAAGATAGTCTAGGTCTTCCCCGGTACCTACGTCCTTCCACTTTCGCATTTATATCTGTTTTGTCATTTCTACATGGGTTGTTCGCGATATTCTATCTAGACAAGTGATTCATCTAAGGGTTCAAATTTGTCCCGCTAAGTGAGTGTGACTAGCTTTATCGTGACATTTGTGGCCGTGCTCAGATTTATTACACGATCATTTTATGAAGTTATCGTAACGCGCCGCGTTTGGTCATAGCGAATAATAGCCCTGATCACCCTCATTGTGTGCCACAAAAGGTCGTGTTTTAAGCCCTGGCAAGCCGCAAAGTGATGCAAAAAGCTGACATCAGCCGTTGATTGCTGATAGGGGCGATGCGTTGATGAGAAACTGTTCGCCAAATATACTAATTCCTTAGTAAATTTGGGAAAACCACTTGAAGGATTTGTTACAGAAATTTGTTGAAATTGGAAAACTAAATTCATTCAAGAATGGCGATAGGCCATTGTCCCTCTGAAACCAAAAGCGCCTTAGCAAAATGATCTAGCTATCTATCTCTATCACCACGCTAGATCTCTTGCGCGGTAGGCAGAGGGTATAGAAATCCAACAGATTTTTGTTCTTACAGACCTCTCTAGCTTCTCAGCAAAATGATGGGTACTAAAGACTTTTACATTAAGTAGTAACCGAGTCCAACGGCTTAACGTATCTTTCAAAGCACAGACACGCTCTAAGATAGATATGTCACAAATAGTCAACCTTCTCAGACTGACCGAGCCAAACGCGGCATAACCTTGTTGATTGCTACAAATAAAACGGTTCTTCTTTTTTGCGTGTCAATGGTTCATATCAGTCCCGCTAAGTGAGTAGCCAGCTCAATCTTACTGTCCGTAGCCGCGCTCAGCTCTTCCCTTGTACCTCTGCCCTTTGTGTGTGTAGCTGGTGGGGCACAGAGGGCATACAAGTAAATGTGACACAGTCTGTGAGGTCGCACCACAATCAGATCCTGTTAAATTTGGATGACTGAACTCTCATGTGCCAAGATTTTGCCTCTTGTAGATGTCTACCTACCTGAGTGCGGAGCCGATTTGAAGATTTCTACACCGGCCATAGTAGTAGGTGCCTTGGTGGTAGTTGTTCCTGACATGGGACAAAGGAAGACGGTAGGGGTCTAATATTTCTGTATACATGGTTTTTTCGTGGTTATCCACAAGTGCCTCAAGTTAGTTACAAAGGCGGGGCGATAGCGTGAAGCTATCGAGTTGATATGCCATCCTTTTCACACTGCAAATTTACTAAATAAGAATGAACGAGGCAGCACGCTTCCTCGGCAACGTTGCAATAACGTCAAATGGTACGTACTTAGCCCTCTGATCTCCACTTAATGCTTCAGATCGTAACATCAGAGGATGATTTCATATTCATAAACTTCTTTGACCGATGTTCCTAGTCGTGAATATTTTCTTGCCTATCGAGTTTTACTCGAATTCTTTACAAATTTCGAGTGGCCTTTAGAATTTGTATTTTGTGAAGGGTTACCGCGATGACAAGTTGCTTGAATTTACATGAACATTGGAAAAAGTACGAAAATATAGATAAGAAATGAAATATTAAAAAAATGCACGTGCGAGAAAAAAATATATTGTCACGACTATATCCACCAAGCGGGTGTGACAGAAGAGTACTGTGTACATCCACTTTTCGTCAACGACGTTAAGCCCCTCTAATTGGGGGCGACCCTTACCCCCCTACCCCTATTACGTTACATTAATAAATAGACATTATCTGATTTAGGATTTGACCCCAGAACGTCCTCGCAGATCATTCTCCACTAGACCAACAAATAAGCAGGAAATCTATCTAGCTATCTTACAATGTTGAAATAGACGGTGGTTAATTTATAAAAAGTCTTCATAACCGGTGAGCGTGTAGTAGACGAACTATGAGAGCGGCTCTATTCTTTCTACCTACTCAAAGATAAACAAAGATACGTAATTTATTAAAATCTAAATTCACGATACTCAAAATGTTCAAATTATCTGGTAAAAGGCATTCCTTCCTTCGACATCAAAATGGTAAGAAACCGATCCTCACCTCCAGAATTGAGAATCCATTTATTTATTAAACGAATTATCGTTCGCAGACGTTTCACGACCGCATTACTGGCATCAAAGGCAAAGAAATGAGGATAAATATCAAAAGAGTGCGGTTAAATATGATAACCTACCCCCGCATGATAACTACTTCATGATACTTTGTAAATGTAGGGTAGGATTAGATGGTTCGTTTTTATTTGTTCCTTAAGAACAAATTCTATGATAGACTTAATCTATATCAATATTATAAAAAGGAAAGATTTGTTTGTTTGTAATTGATAAACTCTGAAATTTAATAATTGTGTCACCATTAGAAAGCTACATTATTCAGATGTGCCCCTGTGCAGTGCAAATGTGCCCGTTATATGGCAGTAAGGTCGCCTCAATACACCTCTGCCTACCCTGCTTATGGAATTTAGGCGTGACGGTGCAACATTATTCAGAAGTAACATAGACGGTGGGTGGCGTCGCAGATCGGGTGCGAAACCGCTGAAAACTGCTAGTGGGATAAACACGGTGTAATTTTAGTAGCCCTGGAGCGAAAGCTCAGATGATGTATCCAATGCCTAGTGTTCAATGGTACTAAAGACGATGAAAAAAAAGAACATTTCAATAAGTAACATTACCGTAACAATACTGATTTAGTGTACTAAAACACTAAGCCTAGCGCAAAATGACATTGAGGGGCGGCGCAGCTCATCAGCTGACAAGTAGCAAGATGACTTCGGTGTTCTGGATCTCAGCTATGATATTCGGATAGGTCAGTTGGTAGATGTTACTTATTGCTATGTTCTTTTTAGTGTTCCTTTTACTCTTTTTTAATTACCAATGAACAGTAGATTAGATTAGTCGAGGAAGCCAGAGAGGTATGTAAGGAAAGAACCTGATGGAACTCTGTACTCTCTGCCTACCCCGCAAGGGATCTGGCGTGAGGTTATAGATAGATAGATAGATACAAGATTAGACCGGCTGCACTGGAGAGCGATTGGGGGGGACAAGTATAGGCTGAGATAATGATGAGGACTAGATTAAATACATTAGCTGGGCTTTCGCTTCAGGATGACAAAAATTACACTGTGTATTTTTTAGTACTACGAAAGCAGAATCGTAGAATTAGTGAGACATTTTATTTCCTACAAGATAGTTATTTAGTGTCAAAAGTTGCAAATTTGTTCGTAGCATTTGTCACATCGCACATGAGTAAGGTCGGTGCAGTAGGCAGCAATAGTTACAGCGTTCCAACACCACTTTAACTCTTTTTATGCATGTTTTATATATCACAAGTGAAGATTAGCACCACTATGAAATCAGGAAAAATCCTAAATATAAAATCGATCTGGACACCCCCATGTTACGATGCCGGCGACACGATTACGTTCCAAAGACTTCCCTTTGATGATAACTCAAATCTTTTTAAATGACCGCAGTACTTCACAATTCGTGTCTCGGCGTGCGTAAAAATTGGTCCCCTAACGCCTTGCTCCTAAGATCCTGTCACACGGACGATAATTCCTGTTCTATGAATTCATACTAATATTATAAATTCCAAAGTAACTCTGGGTTTGTTTGTAACCTTCTCACGCCCAAACCGCTGAACAGTTTTGATCAAATTTGGCAAAGAAATAGATTTTATTCAGGGGAAGGACGTAGGCTTTACCTTTTTGTCTAAAAAAAGCATAATGGTGTAAAATAAACGCCAGAATAAACGCCAACGAAGTTGTGGGTATAGCTAATTAAAAATAAAGAAAGAATGATAGATTATTTTGTGCTCAAACAACAACAAAAAAAGTCTATCGACATGACAAAAATTCAAAGAATTAAATGAAGCAGCAACGGAAGGCAGTAATTGTGTGAGATCAAAATTGGTCCTTTTCAGCTAATACTTCTGTAGTCCTATGTTACTGACTTCCGGCGAAGCCATGTAGTGATTACGTCACTACCAGTCTCTTCTTGAAATCAATTTGTGATCGAGGGATGACCTCGTCTGTTTCTTAAAAACGATTTCCGTAATATAACAGGCTATCAAGCCTAGTCACTAAACGCTCGCCATATAGTTGGAAGGTACAGAGATTCAAGCCTAATGAGCTCTTCTGGATATTAAAAGCTGCGATTCCCACTTGCTAAGTGTGAAGGAAAACATCGTGGGGAAACCTGCATGTCAAATAATTTTTCGAAGTTGTGTGAATTTCACCAACCCGCACTGGGCTAGCGTGGTGGACTATGGTCTAAACCCTCTCAGATTGAGAGGAGGCCCGTGGCCAACGGTGGGACAGTTTCTTAACAGGGCTAATATTATAAATAAGATACGAGCCTGCAGTAGACTCGTTTACCCTGAAATTGAACAGAGATGAATATGGCATAACCACATTGGTACATTATGTTGCAGCGGATGGGACACATTGCTTACTGAACTGATGGTTGTTGGAATAAAATAGCTTTCGAAAAGACAGAGGGTGCCTGGGTTTGAACTCGAGACCCCTGACTTTGCAGTCCAACGGTCTAATCACTAAGCTATCACTGCTTATTTATTCATATTAAAATGGGCAACTAAATATCGTGTAGGTTAAAATGTATCTCCTTAGTATGGCATACCATAACAAAAGCGCACCGTCTGTTAGATAAATTGCTAAGATATCTTGGCATCTAAGGCTTTTGAAAGAGACGATCTCATATTTTTTGTAAATAAATTGACTGTGAACCCAGTCGTAAATCGTTGAGCCATTGAAGTTAATTTAAAAACTTTTTTAAACATCATTAATAAATAAAATAAACATTGTTACGCCTATATACCTCAAGCGAGCGTGGCAGACTCACTTTTTGCCGACGATGCAAGGTTCCTAAGTTAAGGAGCAAGTCTATTATACTGGGCACAATTCCAGATTCCGGACTGATGCTGGGCATTTTCCAATAGAAAAACTACATTTTGTCTGATCAAGGACGCCTCTAGACTAACGAGGCAGTTATTCGAAAAATCTTTAATTTTCAAGAAACTGTTGCAGAGAAACTGTTTTTAAAAATATGGAAAGAGATGTCTTTAATATCTGATATTACTTGCTATCTTTCTTTTTTATTTGATTAAATAACGTATCTTGTGTAGCACTTCTTCATTCTAATTTAGGTACCTATATAAAAATATATTAATTTTTTTATTATAAAAAGTTTTCGTAACGGCCAGATATATAATGTAAATTTTGAAATTTGACAAGGTATCTCACATAGGTACTATGTATGGTATGGTGTAAAAATAAAATCTGTGGGTCAATTGGAAACGGGTATAGATAGGAAAATAAAAAAAGGCATTTTTTTGGTTTAATTTTAACATACATACTGCCTCGTTGGTCTAGTGACAAATGATGCGCTTTATGATCACGAGGTCCTGGGTTCAAATCCTAGGTTGGACGAAAAATTCCCAGTAAGAGTCCTGAGTCTGGAATTGTGTCTGGTATATGGCAACAGGCTCACCACCTATTACATGGCATCTAACATCTTCGTTGAAAAGTGGATGTACTCAGTACACTTCTGCCACTCCCGCTTGGGGAACATAGGCTTGACGGTTTATTTTTTATTTATAATTTTAACATTTTCACAAACTTATTCCTATACGGTCTATAAGGGCAGAAACTGTTGGAACTCTATACTCTCTGCCTATCCCGCAATGGGTCGGGCGTGATAATATAGATGAATAGTAGCAGTAAAGAAATATTGCCTTATTGGTCTAGTGGCAAAGCGGATCGCTTTGACATCACGAGGATGACCTCGTGATGTCAAAGCGATCCGCTTTAACCCATGAGGGTTCAAATCCTAGGTCGGATAGTTGTAATTTTTTTAATGAAAAATTCCCAGTATGAGTCCGAACTTTGGAATTATGCTCGATAAATGGCAATAGGCTCGCCCCTTATTACATGGGACCTAACATCGTTGGCAAAAAGTGGGTGTACTCAGTACATCTCTGCCACCCCCGCTTGGGAGATATAGGCGTGACGGTGTTTATTTATTTTTTTCCCAACAGTAAACCGCTTAGTTCGCGTTGCCGTTTATTGCCTTAATTGGCAGTAATTACAGTCTATATCTGTAATATTCATTATTCTTAGAAAGTATTTACCTAAGCCGTTTAGAGAGCAATCATTTAGTTAAGCAATTGCCGACGGGCGAACAAATAGCTCTACCAATAAAGTAAACAGAAACTCATTGGAATTTGTGTGAGCGACAGAATTACTTCGCTATCATCACGTCAGTTTCCTTTCCGGGTAAGCACAGGTGCAAATGTATTTTGGTAAAATTAAATAATGTTACATGTTTTACAGACACATACATTTAGTAATTAGTAATGTTACCTCTGTAATACTATCAAAAATATAAAGTTTTTGGTGTTCTAAGATTATTTGAATAACGGTCGCTTAGTATGGCGTTTTTGTCATTTGACATTGTAAGGGAATTTTACTGTAGATATATCTACAGTTTAAATTATCTGGTGAATAGTGACATCTGGTAGACAGGTGTTAGTTTAACACTGATAAAAAACCATAAAAGTGATTCGACTTGAGCAGCTCCTCAATTAGAAATTTTCAACACATATACTATAAAATGCAAGATTTAAGGATTACAACTTACAAAAATAAATAGAGACCCAATAAAGTTAAAAGATTAGTCTAATAGAAGTAGTAGAATTTTTTCAGTGAATTTTGAGTTTCGATCTGGTGGTATGTGTAAATAAAATTAAATAAACACCGTTAATCCTATAATCCCCAAGCGGGGGCGGCAGAGGTGTACTGAGTACACCCACTTTTTCGCAACGACGACTTTCACTTTTTTACGATGTTACGTCCCATATAATAAAGGGCGAACTTATTGCCAAATACCGGGCACAATTCTCCAGGCTCTGGGAAGTTTTCGTTAGAAAAACTACATTTGTTCGACCTAGGATTTGAACCCAAGACCTCGTGATCACAAAGTGATGCGCTTTGCCACTGTCTAGTGGCAAAGCGCAACGAGGCACTCCTAGACCATCGAGGTAGACTTTATCATCACCTTTGATAAATTCGTAAGTTGTAATATTAGGAATGAAAAGAAATAGATATAGCAGTATTACTACCTACCTCTTCTTCATCTTCAAGTTATGGCTTCACACTAATTATAAATGTATTTTGCCAGTGTCCAGTGAGATATATAATCGTGTTTGTTTAAATTAATTCGACTCCCCGATGAATTTGATGACAACGATGATATTGAAATTTATGAAATACCCCACCCTGGATAGTAAAGCGGTGGATACTTTACATACCAATTGCAACGGCCGTTTTGAGGGAAGTCGAAGGCACGTTTTATCACTTTGTTACAATTACCTTCACTCATGCACATATAAGAACACATAATGGTTAATATTCCACCAACATTACACATTATTAGTCAAAATAACAGAAGTTTTGGAAATTAAAACAAATTGACAACAACACTCTTCGACTTCTCACCAAAACTGACTACCTCATGAAGTGGTATAGTATTTTTTTTAGATACAGTAACGGCATAAATCATATACATGAATAGCACAATGGCAAAATAATTACGCACATCAAAAAGGTATTTAGTACACAAAAAATTAATTAACCCCACGCAAAAGTTTTCTTAACCGGCGAATCGTTGTTGAAAAGTGCGAATGATGGAACCCTTATCAAACGTATGAAATGTTATATGAGAGGGATCGAGGCGTGGGGAGAGGAGGAAGAGGGGCAGATTGCAGACATTACTCATAACACTGACCGGCTCTTACGTCACTCTGCATGGAATTAGTAAGAGTACTAAGCCGGTGTTCAATATATTCGCCTCTCGCTCTACCTTGGAAACGTAAGCATTAATAAATCAGCATACACTGTCCTGCTGCTGGGCAAAGGCCTTCTCTTGCAATTAGGTGAGAGAGAGTGAGTCACACTGCACTACGCGGATCCAGTGCGGATTGGTGGAGGTAGGTTTGTGGCTACCTACTGTGGAAACCAATCAAATCGCTTATAAGCTTCCGACTTGGCTTGACTTAACAAATTATGTAGTAAGTTGAATCAATGGTTTAGTGCCCATTCGCACGCATACGCTGGAATATGGTTACTACAAACGGTCACCAATCTCAGACCGACTAAGCCCATCACTGCTTAACCTTGGTGATCGTTAAGAACACCGCGGTCGCATAGCGCTACGAGCGCCTATTCATCGTTGGATACTGACGCCTTAACAAATTAGCCCATATTATTTTTTTGTTTAATTTTATTTCTGTCAATTATGTATAAACGTTATATGTCGCACCTTCAGAACAGTAGTGACTTATCTAAAAAAATCAAGTTTTTGGGAAACTAATCACGTCCCTTCAGAACTGAGTGGCGCGAGTAGAGGGAGAGAAAATGAAAGAGACTGAAGTATCGTATTTCTTCATTCTACCATAAAAACGCCACTGTTTTAATATTCACCAGATAGAGAGTACCTTATTATGCCCCTATGTGACCGTAAATAGATTTGTTAGATTTTTAAATTAATACCGTTCTAAAGTGAACATAATTGACGAATAAATGACGCTTTCTTTCTTTCTTCTTATCACCTTTTAACGTCACCCACCCACCAAAAAGAACGCGTAACAGATTTAACAGGAAGCTTTCTCGACTCGATCACGAGGATTCTTCCCTCCACCGTCGCCAGTAAACTGTCTTCCGAACGTCATTTCTGTTATCTTTATGCGAGGAACCCTAAAAGTGCCTTTTCCGCACTGTCGAGGTATCTTCGTAACTTGAACTCGTATACCATCAATCATGGACCGTTGATGGATGCAAGTGAGTTGACGGTAGAAAAAGTTTCTAGGCTGCCTTAATACGTCAAATTTTGGCTTTGAACGGTTATATTGGTGTTGATGTTAGTTAGAAAGCTTCGATCAACTTTGGAAAGAAGGGAATTGACATTTTTTTTCCTACTTGTTCATCTTACTTTTATCTAATGAGATTTTTTGTGGACTAGTGTATGCCCGCGCCTTTGTCAACGTTGACTTTGGACAGTAACATTACATTTTTCCGGGGTAAAAAGTGTCCTATATGTAAATCCGGTGAAGGAAAACATCATGAGGAAACCTGTATGCCTAAGAGTTTCTCGAAGGTGTGTTAAGTTCACCAACCCGCACTGGACCAGCGTGGTGGACTATGGCTAAGACCTCTCAGTTTGAGTGGAGGCCCGTACCCAACAGTAGGACAGTTTCTTAACAGGGCTAATATTATTAATGTATATGTAAATCCAGGTAATAAATCATCTATGTGCCAAATTCCATCCAAATCTGTTTAGTCGTTTTTAACATAACAGGATAATAGTAGGATTCCAAGACGAGATAAGCGTTCCCCGGTACACCCCGAGGTTCAGACTTCGATGTTATCTATCAAGGCCTTTTTGTATCCTGGCATACATGCGTAATAGTATTGGGAAATTAGGCTGGGCTTAGGTCTGCAAAAAAAATTGTTAACAATCCAGTCTCGGCATTTTTCACAAATTGAATGATTAATTGCCTCGCCAAAATAGCACATGCTGCGACTGGTAATTGTGAGGTCCTGGTTCCGAATTCTAGATCGGATAATGTTATTGGTGTTTTAGATCCAAAAATTCTCAATGCCTAGCACTTCGAATTAGAATTCGGATCTTGAAAAAGACAGATTAGAATCAATTGCCAGTACCGAGCACAATTGTGCTCAAAATGTTTGTCCCCTGTTACTAATATAATAAACTTATTCATTTCAGTATTCCAAGAACTTACGGCTCTAACATTGTCGCTTGAGGGTAGACACCCAGTGTTGACGCAGTTATCATTTATTTTCAGTTTCATAAATAAAATAAAATACCATTTAAACTATTAAGACTTTATTATCTATAGAAGACAGTTATTGTGGCAAGTGTTTTAACAATATAGTGCATCAATTGTATGCAATATTTTGGTGGAAAAACAGTAAAAATTCGTCACGGATTGTTTACATCTTGCAATCCTACCCGATTTCCATATAAAGTGCAATTAAAACTTAACTATCGTACCTAAATAACTACGATTACTATTTCAACTAAACTACTACATAAACAAAAAGTGTGCACAGTGATGTTCTAGTTGTGTTTTGTAACTGTTAATCCTGAAAACATCCGGTTATATTTTATATACAACTAGCGCCATCTATCGTCGAGTAGCGAAACTGCATTATATAGCCAATTGTAGTTCCTAATTGTAACAATGGCCAACAAATGTGGGGCTTGTGGCAAATTTTCGTCGGCGTCGGAATGCATTAAGTGTGGTAAATGCTCCGGCACTTTTCACCTTGCGTGCGTAGCGATAACGACCGCTACCAAGTTGAACGTCGGGTGGCTTTGTCCGGGGTGCAAAATTAAGCTACCCAGAGGGGACAACTCATCAACCCCGGTTAAAGGTAGTGAAACTACCGCCCGGGAGGTTCAGAAGATACCACCTGGGCCTCACTCACCCACCCCCGGTAGCTCCTATGCGCAGGTTCCTCCCACCCCACAAGAGTCAAATATACGCATAATGCAAGAAATATCGGCCTTCCGCGAAGAAATGCGAGCAATGCGAGCTGAGCTTAAGGAAGAGATACGAGAGACGCGGTCGGAAATATCCGAGTTCAGGTTGGGCCTAAAAACATGTACCGATAGACTAGACAAACTTGAAGCTCGATTATCCGACTTCGAAGCCAAAACCAATATCTCTCTTGTCGAAGGCGTTGTTGATAATCTTCGGACACAACTTAATGAGCGCGATCAAGAGCTGCTCCTTAACGACCTTGACATCTCGGGTATTCCTGAGTGTAAGGAGGAATCTCCTCTACACCTTGTCAAAGTGTTAGCTGTAAAGCTCGGGGTAAACCTAGAGGATCATGACGTGGTACACGCGGAACGGGTCGGGCCAAGTCGACGCAACCTGATCGACGGGGCGCCGCCCACCACCCGACCGCGCAGCATCGCCGTGCGGCTGGCGCGCCGAGCGACGCGAGACCAGCTGCTGCGTGCCGCGCGTGTTCGTCGCGTCATTACCGCCGCCGACCTTGAGGTGCAGGGCACGCCCCCAGGCCGCGTGTATGTCAACGAGCGGCTAACGCGTACCAACAGGCAACTTTTTTACCGGGCGCGGGAAGAGGGCCGCAACCACAATTGGAAGTATGTATGGACGAGGAACGGTAAGGTACTCATTCGAAAGGACGAGGGCAAACCAGCGGAGCGCATAAGATCTGAAAAGGATGTTATTAGGTTTTTCGGTCTAAGCAATGTTTTGGACTAAAAAATATTTATGGACATGTTTCGTGTCATATAACACTAACTATTTCATATTATTTTATTATTTTGTATACTTTACGTTGTGTTTTTATATTTGTCGTCTGTCTCATTGTGAGCTGGGTCGCAGAAACTAAGGCTCTAACATACCTCAGTAAACATAAAATCAAAATGACTTTTCGTAATTACCATTATTATTCAAACAATCCTTCCATATCTACTTACAACAATATATCATCACTGTCACCGACTGTTTTACCTTCCGCAACATTATTTTTTAAATATTATAATATAAAGTATATAACTCTTTTAATATTTCTGTATAATCTTATATTACTATATCCTTATATTTTAAACAACAATGTATACTTATGGGCCCCGCCAGCTATTCATTTAATTTCTAATAACATCTTTTTTATTTTTCATTCAATCTTAAATAATAATAATAAAAATAAATGACGTCCAATGGTCTACTAAAAGTTGGTCTATTTAACGCAGGATCTCTGGGAACGAAACATGACTTCTTCGTCGAAGCAATAAAAAATTTTAAAGTGGATATAATGGCTATTAACGAGACCTGGCTTAGGCCCGGCGAGGAGAGCCGCGCCCCTTTTGTACCTGGTTATCGGTTACGGCATATTCCGCGCCCAACGGAGGTACGCAGCGGCCGTGGGGGAGGGGTTGGTTTCTACATCAAATGCGGGGTCAACGTGCGCACATTCAATGCGCGGCTGGGCAAACGGGGCAATGATGAATTGAGAGTGGGGCAATTTGGATATGGGCAGCGCAACCCCAGGGGTCAGAGGCTGGCCGAATATCTGGAGAAGGAGGGACTCTTTATGATGAACTCTTTCTTCCGAAAGCCGCCTCATAGGAAATGGACCTGGATGAGCCCTGATGGTTCCACAAAAAATGAGATAGACTTCATCATGAGCACCAAGCGACAAATATTTAATGATGTCTCCGTGATTCACAAGGGTAAAAACCGGCAGTGATCACCGAATGGTCAGAGGCACATTAAATATTAATGTCAAAATGGAAAGATCGCGTCTGATGAAGTCTATGCTCCGACCTTCCTATGCACATATCCAAAACCCCGAGAACTTTCAACTCGAATTGGCAAACCGCTTCGAATTGCTAGACAGCAGCGCATCAGTGGACGAAATCAACAACAGGCTGGTAGAGACTGTCCATACGGTCGGGTCTAAGTATTTTAAGCCCCACCGTAAAAATAGACCTCAAAAACTATCCAACTTCACCCGAAACCTCATGGCTGAGCGACGTTCCATGACGCTCCAAACCTCCGATGATGCTAAGTCCTATAGGCAGCTCAATGGACAGATACTGAAGTCCTTGCGACACGATTTACGGTCCTTCAATACAAGGCGTATTGAGGAGACCATAGAGCAGAACAAGGGCTCCAAAGTGTTCGCAAGAGACGCGTCTATTGGGCAAAGCCAGTTGACGAAGCTGAAGACGGAGGACGGAAACGTAACGTCAAATAGGTCAGAGGTGCTCAGGGAGATAGAGAGGTTCTATGGGCAGTTGTACACCTCAGTAGCTGAACCTGTTGTTGACTTGGTAAAAGACCCAAGAGCCAAGCTAACCCGACACTACACTGAAGATATCCCGGACATCAGCCTGTACGAGATTAGGATGGCTCTCGAACAACTCAGAAATAACAAAGTGCCAGGCGAAGACGGAATTACCGCAGAGCTTCTGAAAGCGGGCGGAACGCCGGTACTTAAAGTCCTTCAGAGGCTGTTTAATTCCGTCTTGCTCGAAGAGAAAACGCCGGAAGCATGGAACAGGGGTGTGGTGGTACTGTTTTTCAAGAAAGGTGATAACACTTTACTGAAGAATTATAGGCCCATCACACTGCTGAGCCATGTTTATAAGTTGTTTTCGAGAGTCATTACGAATCGTCTCGAACGCAGGCTTGATGACTTCCAGCCTCCCGAACAAGCCGGTTTCCGGAAAGGCTTTAGTACCATAGACCACATACATACGCTGCGGCAGATTATACAGAAGACCGAGGAGTATAATCGGCCACTATGCTTGGCGTTTGTGGACTATGAGAAAGCCTTCGATTCGATCGAGACTTGGGCGGTTCTTAGATCTCTCCAGCGATGCCGCATTGACTATCGGTACATTGAAGTGTTGAAGTGCTTGTATAATAACGCCACCATGTCAGTCCGAGTACAGGGGCAGTGCACGAAGGTGATCCCCATAAAAAGAGGAGTAAGAAAGGGAGACGTCATTTCTCCGAAACTGTTTACAGCCACCTTAGAGGACGCCTTCAAGCTCTTGGAATGGCAAGGACTTGGCATCAACATCAATGGCGAATATATCACTCACCTTCGATTCGCCGACGACATTGTGGTCGTGGCGGAGTCGCTGGAAGATCTAGGACGAATGCTCGATGACCTCAACAGAGTATCTCAACAAGTGGGTCTTAAAATGAACATGGATAAAACGAAAATAATGTCTAACGTCCATGTCGTACCCACCGCACTCACCGTTGGGAACTCTACTCTTGAAGTTGTCGACGAATACATTTACCTGGGACAGGTAGTCCGGTTAGGTAGGTCCAACTTTGAGAGAGAGGTCAATCGACGAATCCAACTCGGCTGGGCAGCGTTCGGGAAACTGCGCAACATCTTCTCATCCAAAATACCTCAGTGCCTTAAGACTAAAGTTTTTAGTCAATGTGTGTTACCAGTGATGATATATGGATCAGAGACGTGGTCTCTTACAATAGGTCTCATAAAAAAGCTCAGAGTTGCTCAGCGAGCTATAGAGAGAGCTATGCTCGGCGTTTCTCTACGCGATCGAATCAGGAATGAGGAGATTCGTAGAAGAACCAAGGTCACCGACATAGCCGTTAAGATTAGCAAGCTAAAGTGGCAATGGGCGGGCCACATAGCGCGTAGATCGGACGGGCGTTGGGGCAGAAAGATTCTAGAGTGGAGACCACGTATTGGCAAGCGCAGCGTGGGACGACCGCCTGCCAGATGGACCGACGATCTTGTGAAAATCGCAGGAAGTCGTTGGATGCAGGTGGCATCGGACCGGTTACGCTGGAAAGCGATTGGGGAGGCCTATGTTCTCTATAAATTCGGCCAGCCTCTGACCCCTGGGGTTGCGCTGCCTATATCCAAATTGCCCCACTCTCAACTCATCATTGCCCCGTTTGCCCAGCCGCGTATTAAAGTCAACCATAACTAATGTAAAGTGTGCTTTGGAAGTATGTATGGCTCTACTAATGTCCTCATACATAACTTCGACCTCATCATCTGAGTATGCCGAGGTCGGTGCGTAGACCTGTATGACCTTCAGCGAATATCTTTTGGACATTCTGAGTATCAGGTACGCTACCCTGCTCGACACACTAGTGATGGACACAACGTTGTTTATGAGTGACTTGTGTACGATAAATCCGACACCACCTTGGGACTGTTGTTCGCCCTCCCGGTAGAAAAACAAGTTGCCGGATTTTAAGGTTATCGTGTCCTCGCCCTCTCTTCGGACCTCCGATAAACCAACTATACTCCAGTACAACTTGTCTATCTCTTCTTCCAGCTCAACTAGCTTCTCATCTGTCCTCAACGTTGTATGTCACCAGGGCCAATTTTCGTCGTTGTTGATTGTAGCCGAATCTCTGCCGGAGATGCTAAGCACCCATTGTCCTGTCGTTACCATGGCTGCTACCGTGGCCAGGACGAACAGGACCGCCGGGGACTAGGGGCCTGGTTTTGTACTTTTCTTCCATGTTGATTGGGGGATTTGCCTTACTTGCCACGCTTGGCAGGCGGGTTGGCGAGCGCAATTCAGTGGTCGTGGAAGTATCTAGGAGAACGCTGCTGCCCATTCCCTAGTTTTCCCTCAGTCGCCTTGTACGACACCCGATGGGATGAGATGGGTTGGTTCTATTCTAAGCCGGGAACCACGCGGCACATATCTCTTCTCTTCCGGTCCCTTTATATATTTGTTTTAAATCTTAATATATTTTATTTGATCACTTGCGGATTACGAGTATTGGTATCATCATTGGTACATCATTACATCCCTAGTTTACCAATGGCTTTGTCTGATATTTTGGAATATTAAGATTTTGGAAAATTTAGCTTTAGAGTGGGTGTCACCGGAAAAATGTTTCGAGTTTTGTAATGTTTTGGTATTCGAATTAGAGTTCAAACTGGGCCTAGAGTTCAAAATGTACATATCCCTATGGCGTACTTTGTCTTCTTTTTGACTTCCTCGTTTCTAGTGGCGCATCACGCGGCTGTAGAACACAAGATTCTGGGTTCCAAAATAGTCTGGATGTAAGTGGGATGGTATTGACATTGCTGGGGTCTGGGATCGCACTGGCGACTCTGTGCCACGCCCCAGAACCTGAGATAAACTACACTCATTTTCCCTCTGCACTTCACCTAGGCTAGATAGTCTCAATGCTAAGATTACCATGGTCAATTGTAAAGTGCTGTCCCATGGACAAGTTAAGGGCCTATCGCGATCGACCATTTCTCGACCGGGATAGTAACAGTGACGCAATTACTTTACAAAGGAATGATAAAGGGCGGATATATTGAGCCCGCGTTCGGAAATAAACGGCGTATGTGCAAAATCAAATTTTATCATTTTCTAAAAAAAACTACACTAAGAAATATAAAACTGCTTTACAAGGACTTTGCCGCAATTATTTGCTTTATTAAGCATTTCTCGTTGGAATCAGAAAATGTGAAGCAATAGAGATGACTTAAGATTTTTTCTTTATCGAGAAAATTTCGTTTAACCGAGTAGTCATTTTACCAGATTATAAAAATCATATTTTGAAATATTAAACCTGGAATCCATAAACTTCTTGAAGTGTATGAAGCAAAAAAATTTTTTTTTTGCGATAGCCCTGCGAGTATGACTTCTATGAGTGTGAGGGAGGCGAATTGCAACAGGTTCTGACCAAACCAGATAGGGATCTATATATACAATATACATAAAGGTAAGACCGCCAAGCCGCTTAAATTCATCATAAATATCTTACAGTAGAATACCCTATATAAGAGATACTTACTATATGGGGGGATTCGGAATTGGGCTATTATTCCCAAATTCATAGTATTTATATGTCAGTATAAATAACTTTTATTATACAAATTCTTATTTTTGGAGAGTTGGTTTTTGTTTTCAATACGAATTGATTAGCTGATCTAGTAAACTTATGAGTGTGGTAATGTGGAAGAAAAAATGCAAAAAATTATAAGTTGTAATACAAAATGTTGTTTCTTCTTCTTCTGCCGAAAGACGTCCACTGCAGGACAAAGGCCTCCTCTAAAGGCCGCCACAACGACCGGCTTTGTGCTGTACTCATACAAATTCTAACCGCGACATTCACCAGGTCATCGGTCCATCTTGTAGGGGGCCTGCCCACTCCACGTCCTCCGGTATCATCTCAGTGCCGTAAGTAATCACTTACACAAGTACAAATACACAAGTTTCGCCATGATATCCCAATCCCGGATTACCTGTATAGTTTAATTAACGAATCTCTCATATGGTATATTCTAATGTAAGGTACCGTGACTTATGATGAACTTAAGCGGCTTTGCGGTCTTAATTTAACCCAATTAACTGTGCTGCCGGGACCTTTAAAACCAAACGTCGCGACGTTTGAAAATGCTTATATTCCCCAAGCAGGGGTTGCATTAGTGTAATGTCTACATCAACATTTTTCAGATGATATTAGCTTCCAATATTATAAAAGGTCAGTCTATTGCCATTATATTGGGCACAATTACGGACTGGGAATTAAAAAATTTTCTATAGAGAAACTCCAATAACACTTTCGAACTAGAATTCGAGTTCGAACCCGGCACCTTCTGATCACCAGCCACCAGCCACAGCATATGTCATTAGACATCCTACTAATATAATTAACGTGAAAATTTGTGAAATGAATACATGGACGTTTGTTTTTCTTTCGCGCAAAGTCTACTGAACGTATTTTGATGAAACTTTACAGTACAGCTTATAGTTACATTAGAATAATACATAGGTTCCATACTAAACTATAATTTACATACAATATTTCTTTTACGAAACTCTTTTATAGTAAATGGTAATTTATGTAGATTTTCACAAGTCTAACCTAATACTGCTTACTTGACTGCCTCGTTGGTCTAGTGGCAAAGCGCATCGCTTTGTGATCACGAGATCTTGGGTTCAAATCCTAGGTCGGACAAGTGTAGTTTTTCTAACGAAAACTTCCCAGTACGAGTCCGGAGTCTGGAATTGTGCCCGGTATATAGCAATAGGCTCGCCCCCTATTACATGGGACCTAACACAGTCGGCGAAACGTGGGTGTACTCAGTACACTTCTGCCACCCCCGCTTGGGGAATATAGGCGTTACCGTATATCTAACCTAATATTTTTTCCATACCTCCTACCATTTTTTTCACAAAACTATAACTAAATAAAGTTAATGTCATTCAAGTTAAGAATAAAATAGCAACATACTCACCCTTAATTTGAGACGTAGACTCGGAAAAAATGCGCAGACGGAGCGTGAGTAATGTGCGCTAGGTTTTAGACGTACTTTATATTAAGCTGGAGTTTCATTTAATAAAACTAAGTAATGTTGTTTTTACAGCATTTTTACTCAACCCTCGTGTAGATGTGGGCTAGAATTTCTTTTTTTACATATACTATGTGTGCACTTAATGGGTTAGATTTATGTATGTGCCTCCACATTTTGTCGAGTAAGCCAGAGAAGTCTGTAAGGACCTATTGGAACTCTGTATTTTGTGTCTACCCTACAAGGGATCTGGCATGACGATGATTTAGATGTGGCTCCACCAGTCCGCAGTAGGTTAGTCGAATAAAATTAAAAGACTAGCTCGCTGAGTTTTTAGGCGGAACTTCTCAGTGGAGGTCTCGTTCGAATCCAGTGGTATTGTTTCGGCTAAAACGATTTTTGACTGATTACATAAACCGGGCAGGCAGTAGTGGCTTAGGCAAAGCAGTATCTAGATAACAATGTTTAGTAAAAGTTTAGCCCCTCACGGCTACAAGCAATCCTGACGGGGACGGTAGCATAAGTGGCTCCACGCCTCCGTGAGCACCATGAGTGTAAGGAAGCAATTCTGATGGTCCAAGATGTCGTCATTCGAGGGAGAAAGAAAAGAAGGGCCCTGATGCGTTCCGTTTGGAAATCTTGAAGCCTACTGTGTGGAAGTAGGGCACCCGCGGTCTTTTTTATAGTGGTAAATGTCTCATATACCTTAGTCTTCCACAGACAATTCAGAATCTTCTAAAGATTTTGTCTTGCTAAATATAAGAAAAGGATAAAAGATCAGTAAGTGTGAATTTGAAATAGTCACAATATTTTTTTTTTTAATATTGCTCTACTATGAATTTGGCGGACTATGCGGCGAATAGATGAATGATTCGGCACAGTGGATAAGAGCTAAGCCACTTCGCCCACTGGGTCAAATAGTCGTGGGTTCGCTTCTCGCACGGGACAAATCTTTGTATCGATCCAGTGGGCTGCTTAAACTTCTAACCACTGGACTAAGTTATCTGTCAAATATCCAAACAACTTATTGCCTTTACCATATAATAACCGTTCTAGACAAGAAAATCCCTAAACATTAATTACTTTGGCTATCTCCCTTCAATGGAAGTCTTATAAAAGGATAAACTCTGCGTATTATCTACGATCGAGATAAACAAAACTTTAGGTATTTACGAGATTAATCTAATCTCGTAAATACCAAAATTACTTTGGAAGTTGCAGAGGAAGAAACTTTTGCTTATGCCATTATTTGGACTTAAATACTGTATTTATTATTAGCCAGGTAACTGTGAGGTATACTAGAATAAGTAATAAATATGTGTGGAGGTAGACGTACAATAAAACAGTTGTGTCGCAAATTCCGTGTTCAATTGATCGCTCCTCCCAAAATTACCCAAATATCCCACTGTAACGAGATAGACAAGCGTATTCATGCGATACACAGGGTTAAGCACAAACCATCTGACGTTATCGTAAAAGCGTGCTGGCAAGTTCGTGCTGTCAACTCAAAGCGTAGCGTGTTGTGCCAAACGAGTTCGGGGTACTGATGCTTTGTAGACACATTCTGACCACCGCCTTTAGGGTTCTGGTTGAGTCATGCTTACTAAAATGTCTTTACTTGCGGTGGCTATCTGGCGCGAGTCACTTCCTTTCCTCCAATGTGGTGAACGGGGGACTGGTCCATCCGGAATCCTTCAGACACTTACTCTTTAGAAATAACATCACTAGTCGCATATCACGATTGTAAGGCATCAAACTGGAGCTAGAGCTTAACTATTTAATTGTAACCTAAACATTGTGCTCACACAAAATAATAAAAAAACAGTAAGAGAATTCAATAAAAACACAAGCCCTCTGAGTTTCTTTTTCTTTTTTTTTTCTTTTTTTTTTTTAAAAAAACGTAGCCCTACACTAGGATTTATTCCTGTGTCGTGGGTGCGTTTACAAACATGAAAATTCACAAACAAATACCCAGACCGGAACAAATAATTGTGGATCACACAAAGATTTGTCCCGTGCGAGAATCGAACCCGCGACTATTCGACACAGTGGGCGGAGCAGCTCAAGCTCTTAACCACTGCGCTAAATCGTCCGTCAGTTTCTCACCGGATCTTCTCAGTGCCGCGTTTCGATCCGGTGGTAGCTTAATAGTTAGATTAGATAAACAATGTAAACTGACAATTTTTAGGTACCCCGCAGGGTTTACACAAAATAAATTATTTAAGTTTAAGTTCATATTTATTCAGTTATAGGGCAACAAGAATCTTCTCACATGTGGAAAACATTGACAGGTGGACATTGGTGTGAAATTAGTGCTACTATATCTATCTATCTATCTATATCATCAAGCCAGCTCCCTTACGGGGTAGGCAGAGAGTACAGAGTTCCAACAGGTTCTTTCCTTACAGACCCTCTGGCTTTCTCCACTCTCATAGTTCGTCTCATATACGCTCGCCGGTTACGGAGACTCTTGACTTGCCCTTCAGATAAGACACGGTTTATTTGGTCATGGTAAGATATCTTCCCCGGTACCTACATCTTTCCACATTCGCATTGTATATCTGTTTTGTCATTCTTTATTCCGTCATTCTTTCTATATGACAAAACCAACGGAGCACACCCTTTCTCATCTTTATACCAATACTATCTCTCATACCTACACGCTTTCTTACTACGCTGTTGCGAATACGGTCGGTAAGCTTGACTCCGCACTTCTAAGCTGCCATTGAGTAAAAATTTCCTACTTCAATATTTAAATATATATTTCAAAATATATTTCAATATTACCCCGGAAAAAAGAAAAAAGAAGACTTGCGAGAGTTGACTAACTTATTTAACAAATTTAATCATGCACAATGTGGACGCTGTAAACCAAATTTAATCATACAACAAAATGAAAATATGTCTACAGCATTCCTACTAATTAAAAATAGAATATAAATAAATTTCATAGCAAACGGAAACTCCAGCGCACTGTCATGCAGTAACATTTCACTTAATGACAGCGTTAGTTCAGATTTTAGCCAGATGCCAAAAGATCTTTGTAGTGGTCTGAAACGGATGGCATGTCAACTCGATAGCGTCATGCTAACGTCAGTCTGTTCGTGCTAAGCTCTCAGTTAAGTTATACAATCACGCTACGATAGTACACTACTATAAGGGTGTAAGGTTCGTAATTCAAACAACTAAATCGCCATGTTGTTTTGTTCATGTCTCTTTCTTATTACAACATACACTAAAAATCTCACTCTCACACTAATTGTCAAATCTTATTTTCTTGTCTTTCACTTAAATATTTTAATTGTATCGCTATATTTTCATTCGCATTCTGGTTCAAACGTTCCATTACCACCCACACAAGGGCATGCCGCTCAAGGACGATTTGTCCTCGGGCGTGGTGGAGGCCGCGTTCCGATCCGGTAGTAGATTAGTAATTAAATTAGATTTAAAAGAAATGTTAGCGCTCCCGCAGGGCTTATACAAAATAAATTATTTGAGTTTGAAACAAAATGATATTTTTTCTTTGCTTGATGATAAACACAGGTATAATTCAATAGTTAGTAGTTTTTTATAGTGTACTTAACTATGGAAATACGAAAAACTATCTTAAGTGTATAGGTTTAGTTCACCACATAACAAGTTAAACGTTTTTACCACTTTTTAAGATTCGTATGTAAAATCGTCTTGACTATGTAAATATAGGTATTCTCTACATGACTGGTGACTTTTTTCTACATGTTCTATATGGCGTGGGTAGGGTCTCCACGATCTTTGTGAAATACACCTGTGACCGCTTCTTGTGACTAAAGCGTAGTCAGTTAGTGTATCACGTTAGTCGCTTATTGTATCGAATTAGTTATTGTATAAAGTCAGTCATCAGTTGAGTTAGTTTCTGTTCGAACGCTGTGCCTTTTTCTGGCGGTGGGTGTTAATAGCTGCGACACAGATTTTTTTAACTAATATAGCTATTATCGTACGCAATTCAGTTGTGTACATTGTTATGTTTCCAAAATATACAAAATGTGTGAAATATACTTTACAAATCGTGTTTTTCCAGGGCTGCGATTGGTACCATATCATTGTATGCCATAAATAGTCTGACAGACGCAGTTAGTGAGTGATTGATTCTTCAGTGATATTTATTTAATTACCTTGTTTACAGGAAAACTGAGGACATTGACGATGAGATTTACACCATTCCACTCAACGTGAACGAGGACGTGCATAGTGCGGGCAACGCGGTTTAGTCAGTCCATCCTCTAAGGGGGCTTACACGCCGACAACAATGCGATGGTGCGTCGCGTCTCTACGAACTGTCGTAACAGCCGAACTTAGAATGTCTAAGATTGTAAAATTAGTGACGCTCAAAGTATTTTATTTTGTCGACAGTAATTTGAATGATGTTAGTTTTGAAATTAATAAGTAATTCTAATTGAATGAAAATGAATAACGACAACTATAAATTGTGATTTGATTGGGAAAAGAGCCTGTGAAACAGGTATCGGATTCCAGATGTATTTGGTAGGTGGTCTTGTATTTGAAATTGAAATGGAAATTTAAAGGAGGATTATAATATAGAGGTTATGTGATTTTTAATTATGAACGATTATTTTAGCAAGCTTTATCCATTTTTAGATATTATTTTAGATACCGATAGGCTGTATTTTAGAAATGTTTGTGTGATTATAAGCAATATTTACAGTTTCTACTGAGATTTATTGGATATATGAATGTAGCTACACACTTAGAGGCATCGAATGTTCCTCGGTTGTAAACCCCATGATTTGAATTTTAAATAATGCGGGCGTCGGGCGAATGTCGACTCGTCAACTTAATCGCATCGCCAGTCTGCCGACGTTCTTAGATAAATTACCCTATTTATTTGTTAGATACCTCAAATAGAAAACAAAATATAGTCCAGGTTAAAGTTTCTTAGATCCTTTTAGGTATTAAGTAAGAACTGATATTGTTAAAAGATACTCTTTATTTTATTTGCACACTTCTCTGTCTATAGAGTCACTTGTACGTCAACTAAAGTACACTTCTTGGTGATAAATATGGCACATTCTGATTGGAAAATTATCCAGTATTTAGAGATTGTTCATTTGACTGATCTCTGATGACATATGCTATGTCGTCTAAGGACAGATAACGAAAATAGCAAGGTGCAGATTTTGAACGTGACATCTATTTTTCGAAACAACTGTGTTTAGCACAGGATGAGTTCACTCGTAGATAAGTGTACTTAGATATAAAATCAACTTAGTGTTAGGAGACTAGCGTTTCAATCCAATGATTTGTAATAATATCATCACAATTCCTAAGCACTTTCATCGTCATCATTATCAGTCGAAACACGTCCACTGCAGGACAAAGGACTTCCCCAAAGATCGCCACGGCGAGTGGCTTTGTTCCGTACGCATCCAGTTTTTCCCTGCAACCTTCACCAGGTCATCGGTTCACCTTATGGCTGATCACTTCATGTCTTCCGGTACGAAGTTACCATTCGAAAACTTTAAAAAAAGCGTAATTGACCTAGAGCCGATCATGTCCGAAGTGTCCGCAAGTCAAGATGTCCCCTATTTATGCTCAAGTAGTGTACAGTTTTGGCTTTATTGTGCGGTGGTTAAGTCTACGCTCATAGATACCTCATGGTTTTCATGTAGTCTGGTAATTGTTGATGTTTTTGTATGCGGCGGAGTATGTGGAAAAATCTGTATTGAATAAAAAGCACTTTATCTTTTTTGAGTGTTTCATCTATAATTAATATTGTTTTTGGAAAAACTATTGTGAAGGATTTCCCACGACCTGTACTGTGTAGTTTGACTTAGATAATAATTAGTATCTTACTAATTTCGGTGGATAAGTCCTAATGAATTTCATTTTAACGAAATTTGGTGCATGTGGTGGGTAGTCATTATTTTTAAAGTCATCATTAATTGATAGCTTTGACACTAGAGATGACTAAATGTCAATAAATAAATTCGACAGAAATCGGTAAAAGGGCGATCATTATACATGTCGAGACCACGGACCTAGTGTATTTTAAGAGTCGATTTTTCGTATTCATCGAATTCATTGATCACATAGGAGTTTATTCATAGTAAAAAATCAACATATTTAACAATATAAACATACTGACCCACTGCGCGGCAAAGCCTTCTCTCACAAATCGAGGTAAGAGAGATTAGGTCACACCCCACCACGCGGACCCAGTGCGGATTGGTGGACGCAAGTTTGTGGCCACCTGCTGTTGGAACTTCAATCAAGCCGTCTTTAAGGCCTCCAACTTGGCTCAACGACTACCACATTGCGTGGTAGCCGGGACCAACGGCTTAACGTGCCCTCCGAAGTACCAAGATGCTCAAATATGGCAAAAGTGGCAGAGGTTTAGCATAAACCATTCATCTTTCGCCGATGCTGTTAGTTCCCATTTTCCGTATGACAATTATACCGGTCACAATTCCAGACTCAGCAACTGACAATTTTTCCATATATAAACCTCAATATTACTGTTCGCACTATATTCGGACCGAAGAAAAGTGATTAACAGCCACATAATACGCCACTCAACAATCGAAGCAGTCTACGAAAATATCCAAACATTTTCAGCGCGTCTAAAGAAAATGGCTTCCCGTTCGCATTCCCGTATTTTTCGAAATTTAATTTACCTGTCAGTCAATTGCACGGGGCCAGAGTAAATCGCCCGTACTGTGTCAGTGAAACGCATCCCATTAAAAACGCCAGCGGCACGACATTTTTAATTTTTCATGTTATCAGACATCAATGTAATGGGTCTTTGGGTAAAAATAAAAAAGGGGTGCCGAATGTTAGTTCGATAATGATAATGCAAGCGCTCGTAGCCCTCACCAAAGTAAAGCAACGTTTGCTTCGGTCGGTCTGAGATCAGTGACCGTTGGTGGTATTTTCATATGCGAGCTTCTCCGTGCTTTGAGGGCACACTAAGCCATTGGTTCTGGTTACCACTTAATGTGGTAGTCGTTACACCAAGTTGGAAGCCTTAAGGCCTGATAAGTTCCAACAGCAGGTGGCCAACAATCTGACTCCAGCTCCACCAATCCACCCTGGGTCTACGTGGTGGAATATGACCTAATCTCTCTCATCTCTATTTGTAACAGAAAATATGTGTACGAGCAATGTAATTTTAACATCCACTGTGACCTATTTATACAAATACATTAATTTGATTTTATTAAAAAAATAGAGAAGTCCTTTGCCCAGCAGTGGAATAATATGGACATATCTATTGTTATAATGTTGTATAAATATGTATGTTACTAAACGATACATTTTTAATTTTTCATACTATCTGATATTCATGTAATAGACCCCCGGGCGAACATAGAATAGGGGAGCGAATTATATTTTGATAGTGATAATGAAGTTTTCGTTAATGTATTTGCATTTCGAAATTAATATTTATGGGCCATATTTCACGGCTCACGTAATGCGAGGTAAGCCTTTTAGGCCGACTTACAATTTCAGCGCTTACAACAAACAGCGATGTGATCACAGAAGTCGTAATTAAGTATTACGATTTCCGTCGGTGTGACAATTTATGGAAAAAATCTACGGTGAGGCACAAGGCGTCGTAAGACTGGATGCTAACTTCGAATTGTAGTGCGTGGTGGTTTTTGCGATGTGTACACATTGTGGAATATCTGCCGACTCCAAGTTTTCAGGTATATGGTCGAGGTATCTTTTCACGCGTTGTTTGTCCATTTTGAACGCTAAAGAGGCATCTTAAATGATTGTCTAGTTGTTCTAGTGGCGCATCACATGGTCCTGATTCGATAAACTGTTGGTGCGAAGTGGGAGTGATTACAAAGATAAAAGTTACGGTCATAAGTAAGCAAAGGTACTTTTTTAGGATTATTTATAAAGCAGCATTTATAGACAAAATTGAGGATATAATAGACAAGTTTCCTAACCGGCTAAATATATATATATGTGATGAACTACGAGTATAAGTATGGAAAAAACAAGTGAGGACTAAAAGCACTCTTATACGCTATGACTAATAAAACAAGGCGTTAAAATCCACTAGTGGCACACGTACGGCCCTGCGTTTGGTCATCCATACTTATATCATAAATTTGAAAGTAAATCTGCCTGTCTGTTTGTCTGTGACCTTTTTACGCCCAAACCGTTAAACAGATTTTAATCAATATTGGCAAGGACATAGATTTTATCCATGGTAAGGATATAGGCAACCTAGTGTCATAAAAAAAGTTAAAGGTGTGAAATACACTCCTAAAAATAACGCGGGCGAAGTTGCGGGTACAGCTAGTAGCGAATAAGGTTCTCCCTACATTTATCGACGCAGAACTCCGTACTCGCTACCTACACTGCAACAGATCTGGCGTGATGATGTGGATAGACAATTTAATTAATTAAAATTTCAACGCCACAGCCCTATTTGACGGATTGGATTATATCATAAAATTGAATATAGTCGCGCCGGCCGCTGTAATTAATTCTGAGATTTTTCATTGGTTAATTAAAATGTTACCCGATCAGATATTACAACTTGCTGGTGAAAATAAACACAAAATGTGTGGTTCTACTTTGTAAGTCCAAGGCCTTGTATGCATAAAATATAAAGGTTTAAGGATCAGGTGTGGATTAGGCAATGTAACCGTAAAATTTCTTAATATTATTAAATAGGTACGTACCTACGTATAAACATGGAGAGTTCCTTTTATAGAATATGGTGACGCTAAATATGCTAAATAATGAAAAATAAATATAGCGACGTCTATATTCCCAACTAGGTGTAGCACAGTGCGTGTTTACCTCATCTCGCAATGACAAATATCATAAGGGGCTAGTCATTGGGAGCCGAGCTGGAATTCTGCTGGTATTCCACGGCACGAACCACCGGGCACAATTTCGGATTACGGACTACAAGTTAACGAGACATTAAGGCAGGTAAAAAAAGACTTTATGAGAAAATCAACTGCATCCTAACCACATTAATTAACCATTTGGTTCGAAATCCAAGATGGCGATCGCGAAAATCATACGTACGAATCCGCGAACAGAACTACTTTATAAAAGAGGGAGCATTAGGATCTTGTTATTCAACACGTTTCGGCTACTTATCGAGTCTAACATAAAGATAAGGGATGTCTATAAAATACGGGCATGGCTTAGGACCCTTTTTAACCGTTTTGTCTTACGTGCTAGTATGGCGTGCCGTGACAAAAGTTTTATTCGCGAAAACTTTCTGGAATTGTATTGTATCTTTTGACGTATAAGTATGAGGCGCTCGTACTACAAGGTTAAGGCAGCATTTGACTCATTTGGTCTGAGATGGGTGACCGTTTGTGGCATATTTATATTCAAACGTCCCCGTGCTTCAAAAAGCACGTTAAACCGCATTGGGTCTGCGTGGTGGAGTATGAACTAATCTCTCTCACCTCGATTTGTGAGGAATGGCATTTGCTCAGCAGTGGAACAGTATAAGTTGATATTATTTATTACTAGACGAGACTAATTTAACTTGCGTGTAAGCACTGAATCAAGTGCCGACAAAATTATGTCATGTGCGAGAAAAGTCTTACCGGCCGTGCCAACAATGCTGGGTCGAATTGGAAATTACTAAGATGCCAAGACGGGCTTTTGCTAAGATGAATTGCAGAGAATGGTCTGTGACATATTTGTTATTAATATGAGGTTATCCTATAACAGTGGAGCTCGTATTTCAGGATTTGAATTTTAGGTTATATTTTTTTTGTAGATAGGTCGTATTTTAGGTACGATAATAGCACTATTATATGGTAATCTCTGATTAAGAAACCTAAGGGCTAAGCACGAAAAGATTGCCGCTAGCGCAATGCAAGCGAGTAAGCGCGCTAACGTTTAAATTTATTTAGTAAATTTGTAGTGTGACAAGTATGTTATTTTGACTCGATAGCGCCACGCTAATGTCAATCTGTTTGTGCTAAACCTTCTGAGATCTTAGCATGGACATATGGACGTCAACTTAACTCTATCGCGTTGATATTTACTACATAAATGCAAAAGTGACAGCTAGAGTTGAGTGAAAATTATTGCTGAAAACAATTAAATTGCTATTGAAATATTTCGCATTTTATCGCGGTTTATTATTGGGTTTCAAGTTCCTGACGTTTTGAGTGCTTTACAACACCATGGTCACGGGAGGGACTGAGGCATTTGACGTCCAAATGTCATTGTTTTGCCGGAGTACCTCCAGGGGATTAATTTGATTGCAATTAAAGTTTCAATTGGATGATCCGTCAATAAACAATTAATTGAATGATTCTCGACACAGACGTGACAGCACGTGTTTAAAGCGATTTTTTCCAGGCAACCTTTAGGTAGAAAACAAAAATGAACCAGCAAAGGCCCCGCAGCTAACACTCATACACACAAACTAACGTTCAAAATTACGTAGTAATTGTAAATAAATTATAACAAGGTTTACCCCTAAAAGACACAACCACTAAATCAGGGCACACACGATATAGCAATTTCAGTAGATAATTACACCCTTCACGCAACAATATATTTTTAATAACAACCCGCCCGCGGGCGGTTTTCATTGAGCGCAGTTAATAATTAACCAACCAACCCTTATTGTGAATATTATATGTACCTTACAAGGGCCCTTATTCTCTCTGACCAATTACACTCGTAACGCGCTACGTTATGAAAAAATCCTAATCCCTACTTATATTATAAATGTAAAAGTTTTTATGTTTGAACATCCAAACGTAGAAACTTTTACACATCTAAACATTTAGATTTTTGTTACTCAATCACGCAAAAATGTCTGACCGGATTTAGAAGAAATTCAGCACATAGATAGTTCATTTCCCGGATTAATAAATACTTTTTATCCCGGAGAAATATTAGGTTCTTGTCAAAAGTAACCGCGGACGAAGTGGCGGGCAGATACTAGTAATATAATAAATGTGAAAGTTTGCATGTTTAGATATTACGCAAAAACTGTTAAACGGATTTGAAATTAATTTAGCACACAGATCTAGTCTATTACCAGAATTATCACATAGAATAAAGATACGCGACTGCGAATTATTCAACTATTCGAATCATCTACAACTACTAATTTTCTGATTCGACTTGAACATTAGTAATATACTAATTTTTATATTCGAATGACAACTACTGATTAGTAACTACTAATGGCGATTCGATTAGATTATCTGCGACTCTCACTCGATATGAATGAATTATTCGAATGATTCGCCGCTTCTCGCGCAATTTCCGCGCCAAAACCAATTACGTGTGCGAGTGAGTAGTAACAACTAAACTACATAATAACGCTCCTGCTGGTTTGTGTATAAAATTGCCTTTTAATAAAGTTTCTAGTTTAGCATTTAAATATAATCCGCGCGCGGTAATTAAGTGCTGGAATGAAATAATAGTACATTTTTTTAAAAAGGGCTTACAGTGCTTCAACAGAAAAAGCGCCTGTGCGAACGTGGGGGTAAGCTGCGGTCCGAATGATGCAAACTTACGCTCCGTTGTAGTCTGTGGTGCGACCGATAAGTAAATTCACCGAACTTATCATTCATTATTCGTTCATTCAGTCTAGCAAGCAAAGTCGAATGGGAGGCAGTTAGTAACTAATTTTTGTGAATCATTCGAATTATTTATGAAGTTGTATGATTCGAATGCAATCATTCGGAGTCGCGCGTCGCTAACATAGAATATTATTTTTCCCGAATAAATGTTAGGTTCCTCTTCAAACTCAATGCAGACTAAGTTGCGGGCAGAAATTAATAAATAATAAAATAAACTGGTGAACGCCGACACGCTCTTATGCCTCAAGCGGGGGTGGCAAAGGTGTACTGTGTACAGCCACAATTCGCCAAAGATGTCAGGTCCCATGTTATAGATGGCAGGCCTATTGCAATTATGCCGGCCACAATGAAAAAAATTCTATAGAAAAATTACATTTTTGTCCGACCTGGTAATCGAATATAGGACCTTGTGACGCATTATTCGCTACAAGATAACTTTGTCTAGTGATTTTTATGGTAATCCAGTGGCATACCGAATACCATTACATGATAATTTCACGAAGTTATCGTACTGCGCCGCGGTTTGGTTCTACCGAATAAAGCCCCAAAGGCCTAAGCACGAACAATTTGACATTACAGTTACGTTATGGCGTAAACGTGTTGTCACGTTTATCTGTATGTACTGAATGTGAAGTGTGAGAAGGATGGCATATCAACTCGATAGCATATGGTGAATCTGTTTGTAATAAGACCTCTGATTGTATAAAGGTTTATTATTTGGAGTGTGTTATCTTTGAAATTTGAAAGTTTTATATTGTCTGGAATAATTACCCCGCTACCACTAACTTATACCTGTGGTTAATAAAGTAAACACCTTCTCGCTTATGTTCCCTAAGGAGGATAGTAAAGGTGTACTGTGTACATTGACTTTTCGCCGCCGATGCTAAGTACCAATGAAATAGCGGGCGAGTCTATTGGCATTCGAGCACAATTACAGAGTCCGGGATCCTGAAAATCTTGATAATCACACTTTAACCAACGTAGTATTCGAACCCACGACCTTGTAATCACGAGACGCATAATGCACCACAAGACCGACTAGGAAGTCAATATTTAAATAAAAAAGTAATATCGACTAGCACATTTTTGAGACAGATTACAAATAAAAAACGTGAGACATGAACTAGAGATAATAGTATTTGAGTAGTGGTTCGGAGTAGCTGTCATTGAGAAAACTTACATAACAGTAAGTTCATTACACTTGCAGGGAAGTAAAATAAAATAAGTAGTAACAAAACAATATTGACGGACGGCTCAGCGCAATGGTTAAGAGCTTAAACCCCTCCACCCACTGGGTCTAATAGTCGCGGGTTCGATTCCCGCACGGGACAAATCTTTGTGTGATCCACAATTATTTGTTTCGGTCTGGGTATTTGTGTATGTGAGTTTTCATGTTTGTAAACTAACCCACGACACAGGAATAAATCCTAGTGTGGGGCTACGTTTTAATAAAAAAAAACACGTGTCAAAATAACTTGGGACAACGTGGTCCGACAAGTTATTTGACTTTGAATTAGAAAAGCTATGATGTAAGTTAAGCTACACTACATTGGCGTATACGTAATAAACCACATTTTACGATTTCCTTCAAACAAAAGTACCGTATGCGTCGAAATATAAATCTAGCACCTTATTAAAGCTAGAAAGTTAGGAGCTAAATGCGAAGTCGAGTTAGTTAAATAATCTATCAGCTGAAAGCGGTCCGCGCGGTAACTAGCTCTATTAACAGCTAACTTTCAAAGCGCCAACTCTGTTTTATTCAGCGCTTGTAAATGGCAAGTCAACCTTTGTAAAGTTGCAATTATGAAAGTTGAAACTTTATAGTTTACGAGTTAAAGTAAATATATCTATGTTAATAATAAATGATGACAGCAGGTGATAGCGTGGTGACATAGAGACGCAGGCAGACTATCATGAGATGGAGCGATGACATCGAAAAGGTGGCCAGAAAATTGTGGAATAGACTAGCACAGGACCGGAACAAATGGAGGACTTCACTTAGTAGTGGGTAGATACAGGTTGATTCCTGATGGTGACAAATAATAAATGTCGGAATATTTGGCGCAGTGGCTAAGAGATTAAGCATATCCGCCCCCTGGGTCCAATAATCGCGGGGTCGATTCCCGCACGGGAAAAATCATTGTGTGACCCACATTTATTTGTTTCGGTCTGGGTATTTGTGTATGTGAATTTTCATTTTTCTAAACGCACCCTCGACAATGGAAAAAACACGAGTGTGGGGCTACGTTTTTAAAAAAAATCAGCAGCTTTACTATTGCTGGTCAAAAGTCTTTACTCGCAAACCCAGATGAGAAAGCGAAAAGGTCAAACTCCACTCCACGTATCCAATCACTAATCACATACTAATATTAAAAATAAATCAGCCTAAACCGTCCCACTACCGGGCAAAGGACTTCGGTCATAAATAGTGGTTAAAGCGAATACACCAAACTCAACCACGCGGATGCAGTTCTTATTCTATCTATCTATATCATCACGCCAGATCCCTTGCGGGGCAGGCAGAGAGTACCAAGTTACAACATATTTTTTCCTAACCGACCTCTCTGGCCTCTGTTGAAACCAATTAGAATTGAGTCCGCGTGGAGGTTTGTAACTACCTGCTATTAAAACATATCAATTCAAGGCATCTAACTTGATTTAATAATAACCCAAGTAAATCTTATTATTATTAAATAATATATAATATTAGCCCTGTTAAGAAACTGTCCCACTGTTGGGCACGGGCCTCCTCTCAAACTGAAAGGGTTAAGGCCATAATCCACCACGCTGGTCCAGTGCGGGTTGGCGAACTTCACACACCTTCGAGAAACTCTTAGGAGTGCAGGCTTCCTAATAATTTTTTAATAATAATTTTTTCCTAGCTAATTTTTTAATACGCACATGCTTTCGAAAAGACAGAGGTGCGTTTTGCGAGGTTTGAACCCGAGACCTATGACTTTGCAGTCCAACGGTCTAACCACTAGGCCATGACTGCGCTGCGCTGGCTATTATTATTAATTATCAAAATTTGCTACAAGCGCTTCCACCAGGAATAAAACATTTGCTGACTACTTTCAGCCGTGTCCCAAAGGGTCTTCTCTCGTAAGGCCGAAGTGAATATTAAATTTTCTTCGCCCAATGCCAGCAGTTCCTAGTTAAGTGCAGCGATAAATATCTACTTAACAACGTTACCTTACGCTACAACGCTTATCCTAACGACATCGCGGTTATATTAACATCTCGGCAACGTATGTGATTTTGAGAGAGAATAATGTTTATTTGAAAAAGAAGCAGTGATAGCTCAGTTGATATACAGTCCTACAATGATCTTTAGGCCGGCGGCAAAAATTGGAACTAACGCACTCATCAAGTGAAATGTCACTACATGACAGTCGCAGAGATGCTGTTTGCTATGAAATTTACTTACATTCTTTTTTAATTAGTAACCGTGCGAACCCACCTGTTAAAATATCTCTTCGGAAGTAGGGAAATTTTACTAAATGTCAACCCAAAGTCAATGTCATCTACGGGCCGAAAGATTCTTGTCGGACTATAACTATTATTATTAGTAATAATAACAGAAAACATAAAGAAAAAAGAAATAGATAAAAATAAAGAAGCTCATTCATTCCATTCCCTGGCAGCACCTCAAATATTATGAAAAAAATATCACTCCATACATCCAACCAGAGCGCCTGGCCAAGTAAGTAGCAAGCAATTTATATTTTCGTTTCGCAATCAATAGCGCCTTGATCTGACCTCGTGAGTCTTCGTTATAGAATGGCATTTATGTACATTTCTGAAAAATGATTTTTATGCCCAATGCAGAAAGTGTCAACTTGTCTACAATCCCTGGGCCAGTAGACACACCCTTGTGTACGAGAATGGCATTTAAAAAAGGTCCCATAGATATAACAAAGTACAGTGCGACAAGGATCGACCCGTGGATGACATTAACAATATCCTACTTCCAGGGGAATATTTCAACAGGTGGGTCCGCACGGTTAGCTACTAATTAAAAAAAGAACTTGGGTAAATTTCATAGCAAACGGCAACTCTGCGACTGTCATGAAGGACATTTTACTTAATGACAGCGTTAGTTCCTATTTCGGCCAAAAGATTTTTGGCGGACTGTATTTTTTTATGCCATGTGTGTCATTTACTATAATATCGTCAAATGGAAAGATTGCCCTAAATTATGTCACGAAACATCACGCGATGCAAACGTCAGTTATATTTTCCAAAAGGCACAAGAGACACAAATATGTTCCACGTTTGTGTACGTATTCGTGTGTGATAGGCATACAGAGCGTATCGGAATGGAGTTTTGATGACGTCGACTTGCGGGGCAAGCGTGACTGCCGCCATTGCAAATGGAATTGTTATAATAATATTATTTCTAAGGTAACATGTATATAAATACACAGGGTTATTGGTAATCCACAATAACATAGTAAATAAAGCGTAGGTATCATAGATAGTGTCGGTGTGGAGATGAGAATGGCATGCTACAGTGGTTCGGGCGTATCGAAAGAATATTGGAAAAAAGAATGACAAAACATATACACTGCGAAATTGTTGACGGACGATATGGCGCAGTAGGTCGCTTAGCGCGTAGAGCTTAAGTCGCTTCGCCCACTGCGTCCAATAGTCGCGGGTTTGATTCCTGCACAGGATAAATCTTTGTGTGACCCATAGTTATTTGTTTCGGTCTGGATATTTGTGTATGTAAATTTTCATGTTGGCAAACGCACCCACGACACAAGCATAAATCCAAGGATGGGGCTACGTTTTTTAAAAAGAAAATAGAAATTGAAGGATGTAGGTACCGGAGAAGAAGAAGATGAGAGTGAAGGAAACAAGAGATGTCTGTAAGGAAAGAATCTGTTGGAACTGTATATTCCCTGCCTACCCTGCCGGGATCTGACGTAAAGATAGAGATAGAAAGGTTATTAGTAGTTAATTAATACCTCCTTACAACGTTTTTTCTGAGATTTTTTAATTTAAGCCAAAAATGAGCTCTTTCATATAAAAAAAGAATGTCAGGTTTTACAAACAACACTAAAAATCTCATACATTTTTCTATTCTCGCACTTTAATAACGTCATATGTTATTAATATGGTAACATTTATATGGAATAAATGAGGCAACACCGAGACGCACTGGATGAGGCAAAGTATATAAATAGGCTGGCAACATTTATTGTATTTGGTCTGTTAACTATCCACCGCGTTCTTAATGTCATTGAGGAGTTAAATTAATCTAGAATAAAACTTGACATACTAAAGGCCTCTTTCACCACCCTCGAGAATACTGCTGTTAGTTACTTCTCGATTAGCTTTACTCAGCAATTAAAACTGACTGATTTAACTGTCGGTTAGGGTTGCTCAGAGATTGTGAAATTCGTATATAGATTTACTTGCTATTATTATTAAGTCTACTTCAGACTTCAATAGAGGGTTTAAAAAGGCCTTTACTAAACTACTCTACACTGGGTAAAAACGGCTCAATTTTGTTCCACATTACCATTTGGATGTTTTGGCGCAGTGGTTAAGCTGCTATGGCCACTGGGTCGACTAATCGCGGGTTTGTGTGATCCACAATTATTTGTTTCGGTACGGGTATTTGTGTATGTGATTTTTTTATGTTTGTAAACGGTCCTACGACTAAGGAATAAAAAAATAAACCAAAAAAGAAGTAGAACATTACTTGGTAAGTTTATTTTTCAGTCGTAGATAATGTTACTAGTTAATTGTTTAAGTTTTTATTTCCCATCAGTCCCGATAGGTGCTACACAGGTATTTTTACGTATTTCTACAATTCACAGTCGCTCGTTTGTTTCATAAAGAGCAAAAGTAAATGAGGGAGCGAGTTTACCATTTCCAATATAAGTTTTGTTGAATATTGCGAGCGGAACAATATGGCATGCGATGCGGAATAAGTTTCCTCATTATTTCGATCCCGAGCCTCCACGTAGTCCTTATTCGCTACAACCTAACGCGGCGCGTTACGATAACTTCGTGAAATGATCGTGTAATGGTATTGTGTATGCAATTGGAGTTCCTACCCTTTTTTCCTTTTTTCCAGAAAAGTAGCCCTACACTTGGAATTATTCCTGTGTCGTGGGTGCGTTTTCGTGCGTTTACAAAAATGAAATTCGCATGCACAAACACCCAGACCGAAACAAACATTTGTGGGTTACACGAAGATTTGTCCCGAGTGGGAATGAAAACCGCGACTTCTCAATCCAGTGGGCGGAGCGACTTAAGCTCTTAATAATTGAAGGCCAATTGAGTTTTAATTATGAATTGACACACATTTGGTATTCTGCTCCATTGAACTATCATTCCGATTTCATTATCATCTCAGTCTATCTTCGATATTATGTCAAGATGTTTAATTTCAAATAAATTGTTGATTATGTGTCGATCACATGTTAATCGCACCGGCCACAGTCTAAATAAAACACATCTAACTGAAATCTTCAATTTGCCGTTTGTTATGTGTGTTTGTTTGTTCATGTCAGTTCAAAATTTTATCGGAATATCGTTTATAATTTGCTCAATTTTTGGTCCAATCTGGATTCGGTCGATGTTGATATTTTACAAGAATACGATTTGTGAGATTTATGACATTGAAATTATATTGAGACTGCATTTTGAACACTTTTAATTACGAGAATTGGCCTTCTGGACCAAGCTCGATCGATCATTTCACGAAGTTTTCGTAACGTGCCGTGTTTGGTTATAGCGTGGCCCAGTTGAAGTATGGCTGTATTTACTCGAAGACGCATATTAAGACGATCCTATCCAGAAAGGGATAGAATTTCAAAAGTTTTAGTACGAGCAAATGCGGAAAAGTTTACGAGAAGTATCTCCAGTACATTGACTTCATAGTTTTATGCGAATTTTACACATGAAATTGAGCTAATTTTCCACATTTTATCACATAAAACTATAACTAAAAGTTTAGTTTTATGTTCCCGACATTTTTAGAGCTTTATGGCACTCGCGGTTTATTTTTTGGGTTTATGCTTCTGTCATTTTCAGTGCTTTATGGCCTTGCATGGTCAAAACAACATTTGTCTAAAAACGCAGCCCCACACCAGGAATTATTTGTATCGTGGTTGATTTAACAAACATGAAATTCACATTTCTCAACATTCAGTCTGAAACAAATATTTGTGGGTCACACAAAGAAAGATCTTAGTCTGTTGAACGAACAAGTCTGTTGTACGAAGAAAGTGCGTCAAACTATCACACACAAACGGAATCGAATCGGCTTCATGGAGCCATATTCAATTCCGTATATCGTTAACTGTCTGGGACTAAACGCAGTAATTACTTGAGTCGCTTGCACTGTACCACCGCCTGCGTTTAGACATTCAGTTTGTATTTTATACAGTTGTAGTTCTTGTGAAATTAATTAGTCAAACTACTTTTGAAATTTGTTCTACATATCATATTTGATACGTGAGAGAGCGACAGAGTCCCACATTCCAAGGACATATGGACATTTTACCACTTTCAAGTAGCAATATGAAAGATAGCAATCCAGAACCAGTTTTTGGGCACATTATTTTACACGTTTTGCGAAAACATAGTAAATTCTTTCAGAAATACAGGAATTGCGATGTTGAGGACAACATCGCAATTCCTGTATTTCTGAAAAAAACGAGTTTAAATAATACCGATATCTGCTAGTAATAAGGATAGTACTAGCAGATATCGGTATTATTTAAACTCGTCTGTGCTATTAGCAAGTTGCAAGCATTGCACGAAGAATAAATGAGACACCTATGCTTACGCATGCTAACAAACACACAAACGGAATCGACGCGGCTTTGCTACATCATATTCAATTCCGTATCTCGTTAACTGTCTGGGCCCTTATTCGCTATGACGAAACGCGACACGTTACGATATCTTCGTGAAATAACCGTGTAATGCTATTGTGTATGCCACTGGTGTACCATTAAACAGTTATTTCATAAACTTATCGTAAAGCACCGTGTTACGATAACTTTTATAGGTCCCAGGGATTAAACGCGGTAATTACTTGAGTCGATTGCACTGAGCCACCGTGTGCGTGTCTACGTTAAATTTGTTCTTCATTATGATGTTTGCCAAGTTTATTACACAGGCTGTCGTTGATTTGTTTGCCAAGGTCTTGATTTTTAACTTGGTCAAGATTGATTGATAAACTGCTTGGCCCAGTGGTTACAAGCTTAACCCCTTTCCGCATACGGAGACATTTAAAGTTGTTCAAGTCTCTTATTTTGTCAAAAAACAAATATTCTTCTTAAGATTTCTTAATATGGGACCTAAGATCGTCGGCTAAAAGTGGGTATGCACAGTACACCCTTGCCCCTGCTTGGGGAATTTAGGCGTGACGGTGTTAAAAATTCATGCTATAAGGGGCTAAACCACTCTGCACGCTGGATCGAGAAGCCGCGGGTTTGGTCCCGCACGGGATAAATCTGTGCGTGACCCACAAATATATATTTCGGTCTGGGTGTCTATGTATGTAAACTTTATGTTTGTAAAATCACACACCATACAGGAACAATTCCTACTATTTTTTATTATTTTCTATTTCTATTTCCTACTACTACATTTAAAAAAAAGGAAATCAAGAATAAAGGGTAGTTCTTTTTTATTAATTCTTGGTCTGGTGAACCCTGTCTCACCTAATGGGAAGTGACGATGGGGCCGAATATGTGGCTTGCTGTCTCAGTTATAGTCTATTTAGCGAAAGTGGAAGGATTTAGGTATCGGGAAAACTTATCTTACTATGACCAAATAGGTCTTATTTGATGGACAACTTAAAAGTACTCGTATATGGGACGAACTATCACAGCAGAGGAAGCTAGAGAGGTTTTTAAGGAAATAACATAATTACAGGCGAGCTTGTTAATTATTGGGCACGATTCTAGACTTATGGGTATTATATTAATCCTTTAGGTACCTTCTTATAGAACTAAGCAAATATTAGCCGACTTCAAAAAAGGAGAAGGTTCACGATTTGTTTTGTAACCGGTTTATGAACCGTTTTTGATGATTTTTTAATGTTAGATTAAGTATAGCTCAAAAGTGGTCCCATATTAATTGTATATGTATTGGGCCTTGGTATTTTAAGATACACCATGGATCTCCTTAACGACCGACAGCAAGAATACTTAGATTGAGTTTTTATGGGCATTATCCCAATGTAGGTGCCTTATTATAGAACTAAGCCGAATAATATAATACATAGGTAAATAGATATTAATAATTACTTTACCCATAACTCAATATTGTGAAATAATTAACTTTGAAAAAAGAAATATTTTTTGCGTTTGAGTATATTATTTTTACATACTTTTTTTAAGTTAATTATTCTATCTATATCATCACGCCAGATCCCTTGCAGGGTAGGTAGAGAGTACAGAGTTCCAAGTTAATTATTCATTAGCAAAAGGGACCATTAAGTCCGGAGTTCGGAGTAAGGCTGTAGTTAAAGCTCCCTGACGCAATAATTCTAACTGCCTATTTACTCTGAAATTTGCATCCCCTCATCCTATGAGGGGATGCAAATTTGAACAAAATCAAAATATTCCAGAATACGATAGCTTTCTTATTTGTGAATTTGAAGATAAAACGGGAGTGATAGCTACATGGGAAATACTTCTTCTTGAAGTGCCTCTCCATTACTGGAGGTCGGCCGTCAGCTATCCGGATCTGCCTCTATCCTGAGCCACACGGAACAACTGTTCAGCGCTGAAAATCTGCTCCACTCCCTCATGTTCCGCAGCTATGGTTTCTTCCGTCGTCCAAAGCGTCTTTTGTTCTCAATCTTCCCATCTATTGAAGCAGGTGATAATCTCGTAGCGCAGCATGATTTGGTTTTGATGGCATTTTGATGGTTTGCATCACTATTCCGACATATATGTTTGGCTGCTCAAATCTTTATACTCGTAAACGATTATGACGACGACGACGAACAGGCGGGATCTGCTTGTGACTGATCCACTCAGAATCTCTCTTTAAAAATTTTATTGTCTATAGTCTTATATCTCAGTCCTAAGGCATATTGGAGCTAGATTGCATGCTTAATTTTGATAATATAAAAATGTATCGACAAGATTAAGCAGCATTCCGCTTGGTCAGTCTGAGATGGCCCGTCACAAGATGGACCAATGACCTAAAGGCCAATTCTCGCATTTAATTTTCATTGAGGCTGAATATTGACCGGATTAAGATTTGATTATGAATTGACTTTTTTACGTTTTAGCAACGTCATTGGCCCACTTGCAAATTGCTTCCTTTTTAATATTATACAATTTAACTTCTACTTCGTTTTGATTTCATTTTTACTTCAATATACAGTCCTCTTAGTCAAAAACCCAACAAACTTAGATTTGATATTCTGCTCCACTAAAATATCGACTCGATTTCAATATCGTCTCACTCTAATTTCGATATTATGTCAAGTATTTAATTTAAAATATATTGTTGATCACATGTTAATCTTAACTGCCACTACTCAAATAAAAATATCTAACTGCAAGCCTCAATTTCATGTTTCTTTTGTATTTCTGGTTGATGTCATTTGAAAATTTTATCAGAATATCCTTTACATTTTGATTCAACGTTCGGTCCGATATCGATTCGGTCAATGTCATTGAAGGCTTTGACATTTTACGAAAATGCCATTTGTTAGTTTCATGACATTGAGCTTAGATCGAGAATGCATTTTGAATAATTTTAATTACTAGAATCGGTCTACTTGTTTTTGAGCTAGGTCTTTGTTCTGCGGTGGCAAGTTTTCAGATGAGGATAAATAATATGGTCTTACTTTTTTCCACTACAGAGTTTTCTTATTTACAACTTCATTGATATTATATGACCACTGTGCCAGCGCGTGCCAAGTAGGCATGCTCTGTAATTTCGCAAATTACGCCCGTGCCGTGTCGGGCCGAATTCCCGCGTACCTGCCGCTGTCAACATGATGAAGCTTGATAGCTTTGCTAGGCAAGGGAAAATGCGAACGCTTCTATCGATAATATGTACGTTTCAAAAATAATTTTGCAATTGAAATGAAAATTTATTCATACAAATTAAATTATAGTCTCAGGATTCATTGAAACCCCGCGCAAGCAAAACCTGTCTATTGTATATGTATAGTAATACTTAGTTGAAGTTATTAATATATATATATAATTACTTATACCTAGTATATACAACTTAGTAACAAGTAATGAAAACACACTACCGTCACGCCTATATTCCCCAGATGGGATGGCAGAGGTGTACTGAGTACACCCACGTTACGCAGATGATGTTAGGTCCTATCTAATAGGGGGCGAGCCTATTGCCATATACCGGGCACAATTCCAGACTCCGGACTCATACTGGGAAGTTTTCGTAAGAAAAACTACACTTCTCCGACCTAGGATTTGAAACCAGGACCTCGTGATCACAAAGCGATGAAGTAATGAAGCCAATACAAATTTAAATTGTATATTTAAATGATAAATATTACGTGGTTAATACATTACAGTGTGTTTAAGATTTTACGTTCTATATGAAAAATAGTAAAAGTAAAAGTGAATGTATAATAATCGAAAGATAAAGGTAAAGATCAATTTCTAAAAGAGAAATAAAATATAAATATAATATAATAATTCATTTATTCAAACACAATTTAATTTGAACGTATACGCCTAATGCGCTTGTAGCACTGTGCGAATGCGATGTTTTTACTCATTACCAAGGTTAAGCAGTGTTCGACTCGGTCGGCCAGAGATGGGCGACTGTTAGTAGCATTTTCATATCCGAGCTTCCCCGTGCTTTAGAAGGCACGTTAAGCACGGTTGGTCCCGGCTACCACGTAATGTGGTAGTCGTTAAATCGAGTTGGAAGCTTTAAAGGCGACTTCATAAGTTCCAACAGCAGGTGACCACAAACCTGCCTCCACCAATCCGCACTGAGCCTGCGTGGTGGAGTATGACCTAATCTCTCTCACCTCGATTTGAGGGAGAAGGCCTTTGCTTAGCAGTGGGCAGTATGGCCTAGTATTATTATTTATTAATTTTGTCCATTTTCATATTTCCGAAAATAAATATCCATTTGGAAATTATTTCTTTTTATGAATCCGTTGCAGACTCATTTTAACACGATGCGATATTTGATAAATAAACTTATAAACAATTTTGTGTTGTGTGTTCGACGATAACGTCGAATTTGAAAATTGACATTTATTTTTATCGATACCCCGGACCGAGCATCAAGTACATCACTATTTAATAACGAACGCAGCCTGCTTAATTAAAGACGTCACTGTTATCCAACGCAATAAAATGTGTAATGTATGCCATTTCATTGTCTATCTATCTATCTATAACCTCACGCCAGATCCCTTAAGGGGTAGGCAGAGAGTACAGAGTTCCAACAGGTTCTTTCCTTACATACTTCTCTGGCTTCCTCGACTCTCATAGTTCGTCTCATACACGCTCGCCGGTTACGGAGACTCTTGACTTTTCCATCAGATAAGACTCGGTTTATTTGGTCGTGGTAAGATAGTCTAGGTCTTCCCCGGTACCTGCATCCTTCCACTTTCACATTGTATATCTGTTTTGTCATTCTTTCCTCTGGCATTCTTTCTATATGCCCGAACCAACGGAGCATGCCCTTTCTCATCTTTACACCGATACTATCTTTCATACCTACTCGCTGTCTTACTATGCTGTTGCTAATGCGGTCGGTCAGCTTCACTCCGCACATCTTCCGCAGAGCTCGCATTTCTACCGCATTTATCCTACTTTCATTCTCCTATTTACGAGGATCGTACCCAGTGGCGTGCACTTGGAGAGGCCTATGTCTAGCAGTGGACTGCTATAGGCTGATGATGATGATGATGATGATCTATATTCCTTAAACGCGGGCGGCAGAGGTGTACTGTGTTCACCTACTACAAGAAATAGAATAGAACGATACTTCTAATTGATATTTCTATCTATAACATCACACCCCTGCAAGTTAAGCAGAAATTAGAGTTCCAACAGGTTTTTCCTTTAGAGACTATTCTGGTCTGCCAGGTCTGTCTCGCCAAAGGCTCGACTATTCGCAATGGTGTGCTGACGCCTACGCTTATGTATGCTAGTGAATGTTGGGTATGGCAAAAGAAGCATGAAAGTAAAGTGAATGCTTTGGAAATGCTTTACGGAGTATATGTGGAGTCCCCCTTGCTGACCGAATGAAAAATAGTGTGATTAGAAACCAATGTAAGTTGAAGGATGGCGTGGTGACTAGGATTGAAAGAGGTATCTTAAATTGGTATGGGCACATACATGACCAGGAGAGGATGTGTGACAGGCGGCTAACGAAAGAAAAATATCGAGCAAATGTGAGTGGAAGCGTCGGAAGAAGTCTATCTATCTATCTATCTATAACCTCACGCCAGATGCCTTGCGGGGTAGGCAGAGAGTACAGAGTTCCAACAGGTTCTTTCCTTACATACTTCTCTGGCTTCCTCGACTCTCATAGTTCGTCTCATACACGCTCGCCGGTTACGGAGACTCTTGACTTTTCCATCAGATAAGACTCGGTTTATTTGGTCGTGGTAAGATAGTCTAGGTCTTCCCCGGTACCTGCATCCTTCCACTTTCACATTGTATATCTGTTTTGTCATTCTTTCCTCTGGCATTCTTTCTATATGCCCGAACCAACGGAGCATGCCCTTTCTCATCTTTACACCGATACTATCTTTCATACCTACTCGCTGTCTTACTATGCTGTTGCTAATGCGGTCGGTCAGCTTCACTCCGCACATCTTCCGCAGAGCTCGCATTTCTACCGCATTTATCCTACTTTCATTCTCCTTCTTACATACCCAGCTCTCGCTACCATATAACAGCGTTGGGACAAGAACTCCGTTATGTATGGCCAGCTGCGCCTTATGGCTTAAGTGCCGGCTCCCGAGTAGCTTTCCCATCGCACCATTCACTCTGTTCCCTGCACTCACTCTTTTCTCTATGTCAGCGGTGTATTTCCCATCCTTACTGAAGGCGCATCCAAGATATACAAACTCATTCACTTGCTCCAGCACATCGTTACCAACCACAATCCTTACATTCGTCCTGGTTTCTTCCCTTTCAAAAACCATAATCTTGGTTTTCTTCACATTCAAGTGTAAGCCATTGATCATGCAGTCGTCTTTCATAACTGTGACTAGTGTTTGCAGATCAGTGGCTGTTGGCGCTATTAAAACCGCGTCATCTGCATAAAGTAGATGGTTTACCACTAAGTCACCCATTTGTACACCTTCATTCATCGCTTTAAGTCTTTGAAGACTTTTGTCCAGATATATTATAAACAGTCTAGCGGACAACACGCAACCCTGCTTGACGCCGATTTTAACGTCAAACCAGGGTGACCTGTTACCACCCACCCGTACGCATGCCTTGCAATCCACATAAGTGGACTGGACGGCTCGCAACAGAGTGCCATCTATACCATACTCTGGCAAAATGTCCCAAAGCACCGGACCGAGCATCAAGTACATCACTATTTAATAACGAACACAGCCTGCAAAATTAAAGACGTCACTGTTATCCAACGCAATAAAATGTGTAATGTATGCCATTTCATTGTCTTAATTTAATTTAATCATTCCGAATTATAAAGAAAAGCGTTATTTAAAGAGGCAATAAATTGTAGGTACCTATAAGAAAACAGAGGAAGTTTCTCGAGGAAGACCTCAAAAACGGAAATAGGGACGGTTTGAAAAACTTGTTTACTCTGTATGAGAATAATTTTAATTAAGATAAATTTAAACTTTGTAACATATTTAAAATGTACTTATTCTACATTAACGATCTCCCAAAAGCAGTGCGGCATCCTATGATATTATTTGCAGACGACAGCACGGCCATAGTAAAGTGTAATAAGTTAAGTGAATACGAAGTTGACGTAAATAATACAATCTGTGACATAATTAATTGGATAAATAATAACAATTTAATCATTAATTTAAATGAGGACTGCCTCGTTGGTCTGGTGGCAAAGCGCATCGCTTTGCGATCACGATGTCCTGGGCTCAAATCCTAGGTCAGACAATTGTAGTTTTTCTAACAAAAAACTTCCCAGTATGAGTCCGGAGTCTGGATTTGTGCCCGGTATATGGCAATAGGCTCGCCCCCTATTACATGGGACCTAACATCGTCGACGAAACGTGGGTGTACTCAGTACACCTCTGCCACCCCCTCTGGGGAATATTGGCGTGTCGGTGTAATTTAAATAAGACAAAAATCATGCACTTTCACCAAAGAACCCCAGTCCATAAACTTGACCTTCAATATAATGACCATACGATAGAACCTGAAACTGTTACCAATTTCCTAGGATTATGGATAGATAGCAAGCTAATGTGGAAAACCCACGTAGAGGAAACTGCAAAAATTACATAAATATGCTTATGTTCTACTAAGGCTTTCAAAAGTTGTTAACAAGGAATCTCTTTTAACAGCCTATCATGGCTTAGTAACATCGACATTAAGATTCGGTCTTATATTTGGGTGCCCTCAACGGACAGAGATAACGAATTCAAAGCTCAAAAAAGATGCTTAAGGTCAATGCGCGGTCTGAAGACACGTGACACCTGTGTGCCAGTGTTCAAATCTCTAAATGATTTAACATTGCCTTCACTTTACATCTTAGAGGTAGCTTTATTTGTAAAAACCAACGCTGGGTTATTTTTAAAATATACACCAGTACGCGGTGCGCAGTATTCCAATATGATATGCCTCCATAAATGTAAAACGGCTCTATCAAAGAAAAGCCTCCTAGGTATGGCACCTCAAATCTATAATAAGGTGCCAAATGACATAAAAAATCTAGAAAATAATACATTTAAACACAAATTGTCATTATTATTAAATGAAAAATGTTATTATAGTGTTGACGATTTTTTAAATGATAAATTAATTTAATGACTTTTACTTATATTTTATCTTACTCAATTATAATTTTATATTCTTAATATATTATTAATAATTGCCAATTGATAATTTCGTATGTTGTATGGTAGTACATGGAATGACCCATTGTAATGTTAACACCTTAGCCTATATTTACCTATGTACACGAAATAAATGATTTGATTGATTGATCTTAACTGCCTCGTTGATCTAGCAGCACATGGTGCGCCGTGCGATCCCGTGGTTTTGGGTTTGCATCCTAGGTCAAAAACTGTGGTAAACAATAGCATAAACATGTTCATTAGGGTTTTCACGGACATGGAGATTTTCTCATAAGTTTTACCTCAGCTTTAGAAAGTTACAATTACGCATAGGTTTTTGGAGGCCACAAGGCGAGCACTAGTAGGTTATCACTGCTACGTATCTTCGTATCACTATTTTAAAAAGCATGTTGTCATGGATAAGTCCAGTAATCTATACTAATATTCGAATTAATTTGAAAGGAACTCTGCTTGTCTGTTACCTTTTCACGCCCAAAAAAGTTAATGAAATTCGGCAAGGTAATAGATTTTATTCAGGCGAAGAGCACAAAAAAATAAACAAAACCTAAAAAAAATAAACAACGTCACGCCTATATTCCCCAAGCGGGGATGGCTGAGGTGTACTGTGTACACCGACTTGTCGCCGACAATGTTAGGTCCCATGTAATAGGCGGCGGGCCTATTGCCATATACCGGGCACAACTCCAGACTCCGGAGTGCAACCGGATTTTTTTCGTTAGAAAAACTACATTTGTTTGACCTAGGATTTGAACCCAGGACCTCATGATCCCAAAGCACATTATTCGTCGTTAGACCATCGAGACAGTAAAAAAAAACTTAAGTCTGAAAATAACACGAACGGAGATACAGTTAGTTACTAATATATTTTTTACTCTATACCCATATATTCACCATAAACTGGTATTCCGGGAAAATTGAAACGGATCTCCCTATTCCCGTATCCTTACATGAAACGTATAACAAACGTTTAGGTTATCTTTATGTGTTTACGCTGAGGTACCGCTCTTATAAATGTTAGTTTAAGACCTATCTTCCACCAAAAGCAATGAGATTTCAGTGCAATGTCGTTCCTAGACTTAAACAATGATAAAAAGCTGATTGTTAATAAATAGGCTGTTTTTATATCAAATTACTATGGTATTTTTTTAAGTAATAGTCCCTTAATTGTCTTATTAGAAAACCGTAAGTTAGAGGCAGACAATACTTTGTTAATATAAAAATACAATTTAACAGGACTGTTAGCCAGGATTTTTGCTTAAATTTTGTCAAATTTGCTCAGACAGCTCTTTATAAGTATATCAACGCCGTGTGATAGCCTAGTGGTAAGATCGTTGGACTGTAAAGTCAGAGGTCTCAGGCTCAAACCCAGGCACGCACCTTTGTCATTTCAAAAGCATGTGCGTATTAAAAAGTAACTATCACTTGCTTTAACGGTCAAGGAAAATATCGTGAGGAAACCTGCATGCCTAAGAAATTCTCGAATGTGTGTGAAGTTCGCCAACCCGCACTGGGCCAGCGTGGTGGACTATGGTCTAAACTCTCCCAGTTTAAGAGGAGGCCCGTGCCCAACGGAGGGACAGTTTCTCTAGATGGCCGTTTTTCAATGTTGGAAACGGTGAATGGTTGATTTATCTTCGTTTTCACAGTCGTCCGCATGGTGGCCGAACATAAAAGAAGTCTTGAAATAACACTGGAGTCTCGTCCGGTACACTAATCTTTCTTAATATGCGAGTATGCGCACAATAGTTGGAGATTAAGTCACATGGAATGCAGTGAGGTTAGCTGCTCCACAACACGTCCGACCGGTTGCCCCGTTGCCAATTGAATAACAACGCAGCGCCGTCCGCCATCTTACATCGACTATCGTTATCGGTGAGTCGTCATCTGTCATTGCTTCACAACTAAACGCACTCGAGCACTCATAGAGTATGTCTATGACAAGATTATAAGGTAACTAAAATAAAACTAACTGCTCGTCATTCCATTAACCGATTTTGAATAATAGGATGCGACATATATTATAGTTTGTCGTATACCTCTCGCATAATTTGGACTTAAGCTTGTAAACGCAATAAGTAGCTCAATCCCTGTATAATATAATACATAAAAAGGCTATGGACAGCAAGGATAGTTGAAGAAAGACCTCGTGACTTTTCATTTCAAGTAATCCATACCTTTTTAAGTTTTAATTATAATAAACCAGCATGTCCTTTCTCACTGCTGAATGTCGTTTTCCCTCACAAATGGGGTAAAAGAAAACACACTGACTCTGATGCATTGTTGTCACTTCGCATAGCTTCGCTTTCAGTAGTTTCAAAGGTCATCTCTCCTCGGGTTTTATAAGGAAATGATATTTGGTAATCCTATTGGAGTGATATATTCTTATGCAGTTGTTTTTTTTTGTAGAACCAGATTGAATTAAACGGCGACTAACATTGAAATATGGCATACAAGAATTTTTAGATGATTGTCTGCCTTGTTGGTCTAGTGACAGAGCAGGCATGCGTGGGTTCGTATCCTAGGTTGGATAAAGGGTTATTCGGATTTTTCTATGGAAAAATCTAAAATATCCGGAGTCTGGAATAGTGCCTGGTATGATGACAATACGAATCTAGGACGACGTGATTGCCAGCCACACTGCGTATACCAAACAGTCGGAACATTTAATTCTTCAAATAAATTCGCAGCCTTGTGATTACAAACGTAAATTAATTTTCCCATATTCCAGTTCTCCATACATAGTTATTTCTATTAATTTCTAATACCTGCACATACACTGACTCCCTCGTTGGTTACTTACGGATTGTGCAGCCGTGTTCGAATCGTTCGAATCCTAAGGCATGGATCGGAGTTAGGAGCGGTGACTGGTATAATAGCAATATACTCGGCCCCTACTACATTGGTAAATAACATCATCAGCTAAATCTGGGTGTCCAAATTGCACCTCCGCCACCCATGCTTGTATATATGTCACGGTGTATATATTTTCCTACACACATACATAAATACATACGCATAGTCCTACAACTATATTTGTATCGCTTCGCTCTGTAATCTCCCTCATTAAGATAGGTAATCAAACAGGTGCTAATTGTACAGCAAACTGCAGAAACACACGACGATCTACTTGAAAGTTTAACCACGTTTAACCAGTTTATCCGGACATAAGCACGTAGTTTGCAAACACATGTAAGCGGAAATAACTGAACTAGAGAAAACTTGAGGAGCGACTGGTCAAAAGGGGCTATTTTTACAGGAAAAAACTTTACAAAGAATAAAAAAATCTTATCCGACAGTATGAGTATGAGAGTGATAAAGCACGTCTACAATTCTTGAGACGAAAGTTCTTTGAGCCCCAGACTGAATGACGGGTGATCATAGAAATATTGTCTTTTTTGTTTTTCGTAAGGGTAAATCTTAGTTCTCTATGTGGTATACTAAGGCATCTTCCTTTTACCATATTAAACATTACACACAAAAATTTCCTTGTCCTGTGTCTCGCCCATTTAGGGCAAACAGTATCATTTCGCTCAAATCCTCAAAATGGTCACAGCCGCGTGGAGCCGCTGACAGCATTATCCTCCTCACTACCGCTGCGACATATAAGCCCCAAGTTTAAAAAAAAATGAACGACATTAACACTGTCGGTTTTCGTTAATTGTAACTGAACTGTTGTTGTACCACGACATAATTACAAATCACGTAAAAAACAGACTTAGGGCCTTGGCCGGACCCTTGGATCTACACCTCAAGATGTCAATGTATATACAGTCCTACAAGGGTATTTTGGCTGCTAGCGGCCATAAGAGCCTTGTGGAACTGTATATCCCGCTTATTTCCAACACAAACCTACCACTGGTACACAGAGAACAAGCCGGCATCCCAATTAAAGCGTACTTTGTCGTTTGACCGGAAGTCCGGCAAGTTTAGATGGCAATTAATAGTTGGTTGTCGACCGTACTTAGAGTTTTTGTACGACGAAGATAGAGAACACGAACTTGTCTTGATCTTGTTGGTCGGCTTGAAAAAGTTCTGAAGTCTTCGAAACTTTAGCTGTGCCTAGCAAAACTTTAACATTATAATATATTATTGTATATGTCCGTCTGCAGGCCAAAAAGGTCCTTAAATAATAATAATAATAAATCATTTATTTCAGGCAACTGAAGTTTCACAAAAATATTATGTGCAACTTACAGGCTCATAGAATATATACCTTACACACTAACAATACATATAAATATAAAAACTTATAAAACTACAACACATGTGTTGACGGCGACATGTTGCGCTGTGCAGGGGCGTCTCGTATTCTTCCACGAAATCTCCTGAAGACGACGCCCTTTGGCCAGAATTTCTCGCTTATGAAGGTCTCCAGCTTGGCGGTGGGAACTCGCACAACAAAGGAATTGAATGCCGTATTGTTTTGCGAGTTCAGCTTCTTGGCCCTCATAGTGTAGAAGGTCTTCTTACGGGCGTACTCCGTAATGTGCTCGGCTTTAGTGGTGTAGTGTAGCCGAGACACGTACAGCAGTGTTGTTGGTACCGCTGAACGAAGGAGTATGCCATCTAATACTGGTGCAGTCCCACACCGGTTTCATCGGGGAGGCTTCTTCTTCCTCTTCACCTTGATGAAACGTTCCTCATCAATTTGACCCTTCGTGCGGGCCTTCCCGCTCGTCGCCGCCCGCGCGCTTGAGAAGACAACTGGGAAGGCATCTTAAGCGCGCGGGCGGCGACGGCGGCGTAATCACGACGAGAAGTAGTCGTGTTTACGTTTGACGGTGTGCTGCGGGTGGCAGGGCGCGGTGTCCTGCAGGCGGCGGGGTGCGGTGCATCGCGCGGGGCCGTAGCAACAGTCGGCGACGCAGCAGCCTTAAACTGCCGACGGATGCATATTGCGCCCCGCGACGTACGTTGACATTAGAAGCCTCGTGGAACCTACTTTCTGAGCTAGCGCCACGCAATGACGCAACCTCTTCCCGTAGTTCGTGGATGGTAGTTTCCGAAGCCTCCAACTTAAACCAAACCTCGGCCAGGCTAGACAGGGTGTTTATATCCTTGAGCAGCCTGGTTACGTCGACGTGGTCGAATGTGACGGGGTGCAGCCTGTGCAGCTGCCTCGCCAGGCGGGCACGTCGACGGGATCTGTCTCATTCAGCAGGGTGATGATGTCTTGGAGACTTCTCTCGCCCTTTTCGTCCCTCATGTGGGTCGGCATGCGATCGCTCATCCCGATCGATTGGTATAGCATCACCTTTGCACTGCAAATTTCTTCATGTTTGAAGTTAGTCTTGCAAATCTGCAAGATGCTAACTTCATCCATCGTGTCTATGGCGTACTGTAGAAACGCTACGACTTCGTTGGCTATGAGTTTTTCCGAACTCATAGCGGCAATCACGTGCAGCGGCTATAGCCGCGCAAATCGCGAATTATAATAATTCATAAATGCAATATGGCATGGCCGAATCGGAGCGCGCACTGGACTGCACTAACCTTAAAGGGAAACTGTTAACTACTAACACAGATATTCTGTGCTAAAAAAAACTAATTTTTTTAACTTACTTATCTACCACCGGATCGGAACGCGGCCTCTACTGAGAAGATCCAACGAGAAACAAGGCTTGTCTTTTTTTCATCATTTTATGTATATATACATATATTTTTATATTATATAAAGTCATTTATGCGATCCAGCTCCAGTGTGATGCCTAACGACTGAGATATAAGACTAATAATAATAATTGTAAATATATTTTATAATAAAAAGCTAGAGGATTTTGGGTGGGCCAGTCTCCACAAGCAGCTACCGTTTACGACTACTTGAACAACTATCACCTCCGGGAACCGGGATGTGACACGCACCAAATAGCCCCTGCAGACTTTTTAGTGAGCATGCCCAATCCTAGGCCTCAAACTGCAATCAAAAAAAGTGTAGACTTTTTCTGACTGCACTCTGAGGTCTGGGATTGGGGAAAAAAAAAGAGCAGTCCTTCGAGCTTGTTTGGCACAACATGCTACGTTTTGATATTTTTGTTTACAATAAAGACGTGCTTTATGACCAATAATCGTCAATAAATCGTATTCTACTAATGCCTACTGCCTACTTCAATTAGGGTTATTAAGAGCCAATGTTTTTGTAATGGTGTCCAGTTTATCCCGCCATTTCTTCCTAGGCCTGAATTGTAATAAAATATAAACACAGTCATGTCGATAATTCCCAAACTGGAAAGGCAACGATGAATTTTGCCGAACGATATTAGGTTCAAATTGAACAGTGGCCGAGATTTTAAACATTATATCGGGCACAATCTAGACTTCAAAATGTTACTGAGATACAAAAAGAAAAATTCTAATCACATTTTGTTTGGCCTAGGATTGGATCCCGTGATACGCCAAATTTCCCAAAGGACCAATATTGTAGTTAAATAAAATTAACGTTTTGACGAGTCACACGTCATATAGTCTGACAAGGATCTTTTGGCCCATGGATGACATTGACAGGGGGAAGTTGGCATTCGTGTGAAATTAGGGTTATCATTTAGTACAATTTTCCTATTTCCAGCGTAATATTTTAATAGGTGGGTCCGCACGGTTACAAATAACATAACTACGTTAAATTTCATAACAAACGCCAACTCTGCTACTGTCATGAAGTGTCATTTCACTCAATGACAGCGTTAGTTCCGAAGTTGGCCGCGGGCCAAAAGATCTTTATATGACTTTAAGTCGCGTCGGCTAGCGTTATATTATTCTTAGTATATGCTTTGTGTGTCTTGCGTATTTCAAATATTCTTAGTACTGAATATTCTACGACTTATGCTCTTTACTGTCCTAACCGAAAGTCACAATTGCCATCTCATTTAAAATAATAATGCCTTCGACAAAGGGGATAAAAGGATCTTATGAAATAATAATAGTCGGCGGACACCACCAGATGAAACAAAGATGAAATTTTGCGCTCAACTTAGTCTTTTGAATGAAGCCTTTGCAAATTAAAAATTCCTTCGTCGGGGTTTCAGTAACTTTTTAATTTAACTTTCTCCTATCTGTGCTTTTATCAAAACTTATAGTTGTTGATTTGTAGTCAAATACAGGATTAGCGGGACTCTGTCTCTGGGGAAGTTCTGTGGATCGTTTTAATGATACCTCGGTCAACGATCTTGTTTTGAACTACTGTAATTTTTATGCTAAATACTTTGGTGCATAGACGTATGTTATCAGGACTTTTATGTCAGAGGGGATGGTCAGAGAAAAATGAAGAGGGGTGATACCCTATTGATGCTAATAATATTGTATGAACCATTATGTTACAAGTACATGACATTGGATTTAGCTATTTGAAACTAAACGAGTTTTTTTCACATACATACGAGTACACTCACGCCTTTATCTTACTGGGGCAGAGACAAAAATCCACAAGACTAGGGGGAAGCTCATGGCTTTTGTTTGAATAATCTATCTATCTATGTATATCATCACGCCAGATCCCTTGCGGGGTAGGCAGAGGGTACAGAGTTCCAACAGGTTATTTTCTTACATACCTCTCGGGCTTCCTCTACTCTCATACTTCGTCTCATACACGCTCGCCGGTTACGGAGGCTCTGTTTCTGATATATGTCTTATTAATATAAGCTGAATATGAGGTGCAAACCGAGATTAAATCCTAGACTTTCTTATTAAGAGACGTTCGTTTTATCGACTAACTTACTTCTGCTTGGCAAAATGGAGAAAAATCGATCAGTCTCCATATCCAGGGCCAATGTAGTGCTTTTGAGCAAACCTTGTATGTTCTTAATGTCCATTCACTTGCACGCAAGATAACCGTAACGAAGTCGTTGCCACTTTTTAAACCAAAATATCATCTAAAACCATCGACTCCATAAATAACATTAGCCCTGTTAAGAAAGTGTCCCACCGTTGGGCACGGGCCTCCTCTCAAACTGAGAGGGCTTAGGCCAGAGTCCACCACGCTGGCCCAGTGCGGGTTGGTGAACTTCATACACCTTCAAGGAATTCTCAGGCATGCAGGTTTCCTCACGATGTTTTCCATCGCTGCTAAAGCAAGTAATAAAATTTTTTTAATACGCACATGCTTTCGAAAAGACAGAGGTGCGTGCCTATATTTGAACCCGAGACTTCTGACTTTGCAGTCCAACGGTCTAACCACTAGGCTATGACTCAATCCTGGGTATAGAATCAGGTCTTGTTTACCATAAAAATGCATTGTCATGAGACTTGAACCAATATTTCAAATTTAAATTCCGTTAGACAAAATGGAGTGGTACTAATTTAACCTCCAAGATTTGATCGAAGCAAACAAACAAACATTGCAAGTTAAAAGCTTGTAAAATCTGTTACTGTTTTAATATAAATAATAATACAGTCACGCCTATGTTCCCCAAGTGAGGGTGGCTGAGGTGTACTGCGTTCACCCACTTTTCGCCAACGATTAGGTCCCATGTAATAAGGGGTGAACGTATTGCCATATACTAGGCCCAATCCCAGACTGATATTGGGAGTTTTTAAATATTTGAACCCACGACCTCGTAATCGCAACGCTCGTTATGCGCCACTAGACCAATAAAGCAGTCAATTTGTTTTAAAAGCACATTTTTCTAAGGTTTCTAAGGAAACGTGTAAATAAAACGGCCAAGTCATAACATTTTAAGGAACACGGAGAGAATATGAAGAGGAACGATCGCCCGGATCCCTCGCTTTGTACTTAAACCGGAATATTCGAAGCTATAAGCAATTTACGAGACAAATCTCTCGGACGCGTCTACAAAGACCGACTTGTAACTGGTGACAACGGTAATTTGGGTGTTCCGGACATTATTTTTCCTATTTACGCCTGTAAAATAAAAACACTGCGTAGAACGACCGAAACCAGCGTTTTCGCTCCTTCTTATCAATCTTTAACACTAAAAGCGACTTGCTGATATAGACGTTTCACATTAAAACCAATGATTGAGTTCCTCGACACAGCCACACCCGATAATTTTGACTTCTGTCACATTTTATTATTTTAACTTACTAAATTAGTAGCGGCTGTTAAGGCTTTAGAACTCGCCGCACGGTGAATTCTGGTTAATTTTAATTACATTCGTAGATTCGATGAATCTATTTAGAAGAGTATCATCATCTTCATCACCTGAAAGACATTGTTTTCGTATTGTCGTGTCGTATTACTGTAATAGGCTTAGTCTGTGTTACTAATTCTAGATATGTCTCTAATGATTCTTACTAAAATATAGATGTATATTGGTTCAATATCGCATAACTGATTCTACATCGATCTGCGAGCTACAGACAAATTACTACACACCGTCACGCCTATATTCCCCAAGCGGGGCTGGCAGAGGTGTACTGAGTACAAATTACTAAATACCTTAAAATCAGCAAAGTGTTGTTAATGGGATTGTAAAGGACGAAATGTGGGTCGCCGGTTCAAAGCGGGGCCGTGGATGACCCGCGCGTTTCACATATCTATTATACTTTGCAAGTTATTGAGTGAAATTGCTGAGACTTTGCCCTTGAGAAGGATACAAGACGTGGGAGAGCATTTTTTTTTTATTTATAAAACGTAGCCCCACACTAGGGTTTCTACCTGTATCCTGGGTGCGTTTACAAATATGAAAATTCACATACACAAATACCCAGACCGAAACAAATAATTGTGGATCACACGGAGTGGCTTAGGCTCTTAACCACTGCGCTAAATCGTCCGTGATAGCCACTGCAAGACAAAGTCCTCCCCAAAGATCGCTACGATCCGCGACCTTCATCAGGTCATCGGCACAGCTAAAGGAGGGTCTGTGTATTCCACGTCTTTCGGCGGTCATGGCTTGAGAGAGTTTCTGCCTAAATGAAATAAGTACCATCTATATATCTATCAGTCAAAAAACGTTCACTGCAGGACAAACACCTCTCTCAAAGATTGCCACGACGACTGGCTAGTAAGGAATAAGTATAGTAACCACAATTGCTTGGAAAGAATACAATGGTCTGTGTGAGTAATAACGTACGTAAAAGATTAAAAACCTAACTGCAAAAGTATTAAACGGTCAAATCTAAAATGAATTACTTGTCTAATGGAGCGTCGTGCGCCTGGCAATGACATAAGATTTATCTACCCATAGACAAGTTGTAGTGCACACAATACATTGACAGCTTATGGACAAATCGAACACTGGCAACACGCACCAAAAGTGCGTAAGTGATACCACTTTTGGCGCCATTTTTGTTAGCAATGCTCAGTCTAGACGGTCCTTGAAAGGTCCTGAAAAGTTAGCCATGTTTATAGATATAAACATGGCAAACTTTTCACTTTTACTCAAGTATACACTTAGCACATCATATTAACTGTATAGTTAGAAACTGCGAAAAGTGAAAAATGACAAAAGTTAGTTTTGTATAGAATTTTAAGCACATGAGTTTACTCGACTAAGTTCTTGAGACTATTTAATTAAATGTCTATAGATTCGAGCGTTAGTGTAAGGGTAAAATAGAGGCTTAGGTGTAAATATCCATCTTAAAATATATCTCTGGTCACTGTAGTGATAGGCGATCGAGCGACACCCAAACATCGACAAACCGCGGACTTGGACACAAATTGAAATTCCGTCGGAGAAAATGTCTTTGTACAGGAGTTAGGAGACATTGTGACCGCAAACGAGTACCTTGGAGTAACCCCGGGTGTAAGTACCCACTCGGCACTACTATGTAGCTCAACATTAGGGATTATTCCTGGGTCTAGAGGGCGTTTACAGGTATAAAATGTATATATACAAACACCTAGATCGATATAAATATTTTTAGCTCAATATTTCTACAAATATCATATGTACGTAGGTACACAAAGATTAGACAGCTTTGTTAGACTGTTAGCGAATAATGGGCGTATCGCGTAATCGCGATCACGACGTATTGGATTCACATTCTAGGCCGGATAAATAGTAATTCTTCGATGGAAAATTTTCAGTATTCAATTAGTTGCAATTACGGCAATAGGCTTGCCCCCTTTGCACGCTGGCACTTAAGATCGTCGGCGAAAAATGGATGAACACAGTACACCTCTGCCACCCCAGCTTGAGGAATAAAGGCGCGACGTGTTTATTTCATTTTACAAAGATTTGTCCCCTGCGGGGTTCGAACTCGTGACTACTCGATACAGTGAGCGGAGCGGCTTAAGCTCCTGTCGACAAGACATTATCGAAAGGAGCTTAAGCCGCTCCTAACTTATCTTCAATATTCGAGTACCTATTATTTATTACTAGCGACCCGCCCCGGCTTCGCTCGGGTGAATTATACACATAAACCTTACTCTGGAATCACTCCGTCTATTGGTGAAAACCTTATGAAAATCCGTTCGGTAGTTAGTTCATTGCGTTCAGACCGACTGAGAGACGCGGCGGGGGACTTTGTTTTATAATATGTAGTGATATAACTTTTTAGTAACAAATTTCATTGTGGCGATATTTAGGGAAGTCTTCCTTCAGCAGTGGACGTGCTTCAGCTGGTGATGACGCTGATGCATAGAGATCTGGTAAAGGACACGTTAAGTGGAGATTTGAATGCTTCTTTCTTTAGGGGTATCGTTCTACGAAAGAGGCCTTTGTTCTGCTGATGATGATGATGAAAAGAGATTTGGTTAAAGGTAGTTAAGATTTTGATACTCCTTTTTAGGCGTAACAAGTAATAGTGACATAACGAATGTTGAATTGTAATGGTCTAAAACAGCTTACTTAGAACAAAAAAGAGTAAAAGAATATCAGGCTTACATTTCACAAGCGGGGTGGCAGAGGTACCGATTAATCCCACATTTCGACATCAATGTTAGGTCCTAATGTAATTGGGAACGAAGCAATAGCCATAACACCGTTTACAATACCAGACTTCAGACTGCTACTAAGTGTTTTTGTATATAGCCTCTAATGTCAGTTTTATTCGACTGAGAACTCCTACGTAGGACCTCGTCACCAGCTGCACCATACACCACTATATCCAATGAGAGGAAGGCAGTCGTGTAATTTGATTGTATAGAAATTATCATTTTGCGGTTATGAATGGCGGTTCGTGAATAATGATCATTAAATTTGAAATCCACACATCAATTTCAATCAACCTACATTATTGATCGTAATTGATTTCCGTACACCAGTACGTGGTTGTTTTGGAATTTTAACCCTATTTACTCAACAAACATGGAAACGAATGGAGCTAACTTATTTATACAAATATTGCAATCAATTTTAAACTAATGTCCCGATGAACTAGCAACTTAAAACTTTAACTCTTGATCGGAACTGGAAGTAAGTACAATATTGTATTATACTCAAAATAAAATACGGACCAATTACGCTGTATCTGATATAGAAAGGAAAAGTCAAGAGTCTCCGTAACCGGCGAGCGTGTATGAGACGAACTATGAGAGTCGAGGAAGCCAGAGAGGTATGTAAGGAAAGAACCTGTTGGAACTCTGTACTCTCTGCCTACCCTGCAAGGGATCCGGCGTGAGGTTATAGATAGATAGATCTGATATAGAATCCGAATCCAAAACCTCGTGGACGCCAGCCTCACCACGCTCAACTAGACAACAAGGCGGTTGATATTATTAATAATAATATCAGCCTATACTGTTTGCTGCTGGGGAAAGGCCTTTTCTCATAAATTAAGGTAAGAGGGAGTCATACTCCTTCACGCCGACCAAGTGCGGATTGGTGGAGGCAGGTTTGTGCCCGCCTGCTGTTGGAACTTATCAGGCCGCCTATAAGGCCTTCAATATGGCTTAACGACCACATTAAGTGCTAACCGGCACTAACGGCTAAACGAGCCTTTTGCAACACGAGAGATCCTCGAATATGATAATGCCACGAACGGTCACCCATCTCAGACCAACCGTGCCGAACGCTGCTTAACGGTAAGTACACAGCGCTACGAGCGCCTCACGAGTTTATTTTAATAACGTAATTATTAACACTACCTACTACTGTTTTTAAAATCAGTAAATAAAAACTTAATAAAAGTTGGCTTAATTGGCTGTAACGAACGCTCCAAAGAGAATTTGAATTTAAACGCTGTTAAACAGAAAGTTACCGGCTCGTTGGTCTAGAGGCTAATAGTGTACTTTGATCACGGGGTCCTGCGTTCGAATTCTATTTCAGACCAATGTAGTTTCACGAGGTCCTGGGTTCGAATCCTAGAACAGACCAATGTAGTTTTTCCATCGAAATATTCCCAGTATCAGTCCAGAGTCTGGAATTGTGCCCGATCCATGGCAATAGGCTCGCCTCCTATAACATGGGATGTAACATCGTCGGCGAAAAGTGGGCGCACACTACTGTGTGCTCCCAGGTGTACTCACCTCAACCACCCCTGTTTGAGGAATATAGGCGTGACGTGTCATTGGGAGCGGGCCATACCATACAGAGCGCAATTCCAGATTCCTGACTAACACTAGATTATTTTTTTATATAGAAAAACTACAAATACCAGACCTAGATTTTGAACCCAGGACCTTGTGATTGCTACAGTATCTTTCCCGAGTAGACCGACAAGGCAGTTGGGTTATATATTAAAAAAAAAATGAAATTTAAATCTATCGATATCATCACGCCAGATCCCTTGCGGGGATTTCAACATAATATTATTAAAGTTCTCATTTTACTCCGGGAATGCAATTTCGTTCTTTAACAGGTTTTTTCTAGGGTCACCCTGTGGTAAATAGCTTTCTACTGATTTATGTTCGCTCCTGGGGTGGTTTAAGAATAATATTGGAATATAAATAAGATGAGAAGTATAAAGATACCCTTTACTGAAAATAAACGGTTGAGGGTAGTATCAGATGATACATAAAGTCTGTTGGTAGACTGGTATTTTATGAGAATTGTGTGCATACCAGTGTGTGTTACTAGTGATGACTTACGGCACCGAGACATGATCACTCACTATGGGCTTCATAAGAAGGCTCAAGATCACCTAAAGGGCAATGGAAAGAGCTATGCTCGGAGCTTCTGTGCGAGATAGAATCAGAAATAAGGAGATCTGCAGGAGAACCAAAGTCACCGATATAGCTCTCAGAATTGCCAAACTTAAGTGGCAGTGGGCGGGGCATATCGCTCGTAGAACTGACGGCCGTTGGGGCAGAAAGGTTCTCGAGTGGCGACCTCGTACCGGAAGACGTAGAGTGGGTAGGCCCCCCACAAGGTGTAGCGATGACCTGATGAAGGTGGACGGACGCATACAGCACGATGCCGGTCGCAGTGGACGTTTTTCGGCTGATGATGATGTGTGCATATTGTAAGGGTAATTTGTGCAATAAATAATTGAAATTTAAAAGGATTTATTTATTTTTAATTTATTCTTTATTGTATACAGTTAAAAGTGGAAGAAAAAAAGTTTACATTTAGGCAGTATACAAAAAGGCGAGCTCGAACTCAAATATGAGTTACCTTCCAGCGAACCTTTGAGTGTTGAGAGATGAAGAGAAGAATAAGAGGGCAGTTATACAATATAACGTCGAAAGATATAAAATAAATACTGTATTTTCAAATAAATACATATATTTAGTACTTACGATACAAATATTAATATATGTAATTATAATATATACATAAACATAAATATCTAAATGAAATCAAGATAGGAAATGTTCTTTGATTATTCTTCTGAAAACATCCAGAGAAGAGCTTGCACGAATGGAATGAGGAAGTAAGTTCCATAGACGCACATCACGCACAGTGAAGGACCCGTCGTAACGACTGGAATAATGAAGAGGGGTACGAAGAAGGAGAGATGTAGCTGTACGGCAGGGTTTGTCCCTTGGAATCAGGAAGTCAAAACGCTCTCGGAGGTAAATTGGGGATTTAGGATTATGTATAATGGAGTAGAGAAGAGAGAGAATGTGCAAGTCCCGGCTACCTATCCGGCTGCGAGCCGGATAGGTAGCCATTTCAGTTTCGATCGGAATTCTGATATGTGATCAAATTTACGTAAACCGAAAATGAAACGAATACATAAATTCTGCAGACGTTCGAGCTTATTGACCAGTTCTTCAGTAGCATCTAGGAAGCAAACATCACCATAGTCTAAAAGTGGAAGAAGGAGAGACTGAGCAAGACTTATTTTAGTTTGATAAGGGAAAAACTTTTGCAGACGCTTGAGAGAATGAAAAGTGCCGTACAGGATCCTAACAATCCTAAAAGTGTGATGCCTAACAACTGAGATATAAGACTAATAATAATAATTGTAAATATATTTTATAATAAAAAGCTAGAGGATTTTGGGTGGGCCAGTCTCCACAAGCAGCTACCGTTTACGACTACTTGAACAACTATCACCTCCGGGAACCGGGATGTGACACGCACCAAATAGCCAAACTGCAGTCAAAAAAAGAGTAGACTTTTTCTGACTGCACTCTGAGGTCTGGGATTGGGGAAAAAAAGGAGCAGTCCTTCGAGCTTGTTTGGCACAACATGCTACGTTTTGACATTTTTGTTCACAATAAAGACGTGATTTATGACCAATAATCGTCAATAAATCGTATTCTACTAATGCCTACTACCTACTTCATTTAGGGTTATTAAGAGCCAATTTTTTTGTAATGGTGTCCAGTTTATCCCGCCTAAAATATAAACACAGTCATGTCGATAATTCCCAAACTGGGAAGGCAACGATGAATTTTGCCGAACGATATTTTAAACATTATATTGGGCACAATCTAGACTTCAAAATGTTACTGAGATACAAAAAGAAAAATTCTAATCACATTTTGTTTGACCTAGGACCCATTAGGTTTGTCCATTGGGAAATTTGGCGGATCCCGTGATACGCCAAATTTCCCAATGGACCAATATTGTATTTAAATAAAATTAACGTTTTGACAAGTCACACGTCATATAGTCTGACAAGGATCTTTTGGCCCATGGATGACATTGGCAGGGGGAAGTTGGCATTCGTGTGAAATTAGGGTTATCATTTAGTACAATTTTCCTATTTCCAAGGCAATATTTTAACGGTTACAAATAACATAACTACTGTAAATTTCATAACAAACGCCAACTCTGCTACTGTCATGAAGTGTCATTTCACTTAATGACAGCGTTAGTTCCGAAGTTGGCCGCGGGCCAAAAGATCCTTATATGACTTTAAGTCGCGTCGGCTAGCGTTATATTATTCTTAGTATATGCTTTGTGTATCTTGCGTATTTCAAATATTCTTAGTACTGAATATTCTACGACTTATGCTCTTTACTGTTATAACCGAAAGTCACAACTGCCATCTCATTTAAAATGATAAAATGCCTTCGACAAAGGGGATAAAAGGATCTTATGAAATAATAATAGTCGGCGGACACCACCAGAAGAAACAAAGATTAAAGTTTGCGTTCAACTTAGTCTTTTGAATGAAGCCTTTGCAATTTAAAATTCCTTCGTCGTGGGTTCAGAAACTTTTCAATTGAAATTTCTCCTATCTGGGTTTCTATCGAAACTTATAGTTGTTGATTTGTAGTCAAATACAGGATTAGTGGGACTCGGCGAAGTTCTGTGGATCGTTTTAATGATTCCTCGGTCAACGATCTTCTTTTGAACTACTGTAATTTTCATGCTAAATACTTTAGTGCATAGACCTATATTATCAGGACCTTTATGTCAGAGGGAATGGTCAGAGAAGAATGGAAAGGGGTGATACCCTTTGATGCTAATAATATTGTATGAACCATTATGCTACAAGTACATGACATTGGATTTAGCTATTTGAAACTAAACGAGATTTTTTTCACATACATACACTTACGCCTTTATCCCACTGGGGCAGAGACGAAAACCCACAAGACTAGAGGGAAGCTAAGGGCTTATGTTTGATTAATCTATCTATCTATGTATATCATCACGCCAGATTCCTTGCGGGGTAGGCAGAGAGTACAGAGTTCCAACAGGTTCTTTTCTTACATACCTCTCGGGCTTCCTCTACTCTCATACTTCGTCTCATACACGCTCGCCGGTTACGGAGACTCTGTTTCTGTTTTATCTCTGATTAATATAAGCTGAATATGAGGTGCAAACCGAGATTATGTCCTAGACTTTGATATTAAGAGGTGTTCGTTTTATCAACTAACTTACTTCTGCTTGGCAAAATGGAGAAAAATCGATCAGTCTCATATCCAGGGCCAATGTAGTGCTTTTAGCAAACCTTGTATGTTCCAAATGTCCATTCACTTGCAGGCAAGATAACCGTAAAGAAGTCGTTGCCACTTTTTGAACCAAAATATCATCTAAAACTATCGACTCCATAAATAATATCAGCCCTGTTAAGAAACTGTCCCACCGTTGGGCACGGGCCTCCTCTCAAACTGAGAGGGCTTAGGTCAGAGTCCACCACGCTGGCCCAGTGCGGGTTGGTGAACTTCATACACCTTCGAGGAATTCTTAGGCATGCAGGTTTCCTCACGATGTTTTCCATCGCTGCTAAAGCAAGTGATAAAATTTTTTTAATACGCACATGCTTTCGAGAAGACAGCGGTGCGTGCCTGGATTTGAACCGAGACCTCTGACTTTGCAGTCCAACGGTCTAACCACTAGGCTATGACTTAATCCTGGGTATAGAATCAGGTCTTGCTTACCATAAAAATGCATTGTCATGAGACTTGAACCAATATTTCAAATTTCAATTCCGGTAGACAAAATGGAGTGGTACTAATTTAACTTCCAAGATTTGACCTAAGCCAACAAACAAACATTGCAAGTTAAAAGCTTGTAAAATCTGTTACTGTTTTAATATAAATAATAATACCGTCACGCCTATGTTCCCCAAGCGAGGGTGGCTGAGGTGTACTGCGTTCACCCACTTTTCGCCAACGATTAGGTCCCATGTAATAGGGGGCGAACGTATTGCCATATACTAGGTCCAATCCCAGACTGATATTGGGAGTTTTTAAATAAAAAACTACATTTGTTCGACCTAGGATTTGAACCCACGACCTCGTAATCGCAACGCTCGTTATGCGCCACTAGACCAACAGAGCAGTCAATTTGTTTTAAAAGCACATTTTTCTAAGGTTTCTAAGGAAACGTGTAAATAAAACGGCCAAGTCATAACATTTTAAGGAACACGGAGAGAATATGAAAAGGAACGGTCGCCCGGATCCCTCGTTTTGTACTTAAACCGGAATATTCGAAGCTATAAGCAATTTACGAGACAAATCTCTCAGACGCGTCTACAAAGACCGACTTGTAACCGGTGACAACGGTATTTTGGATGTCCCGGACATTATATTTCCTATTTACGCCTGTAAAATAAAAACATTGCGTAGAACGACCGAAACCAGCGTTTTCGCTCCTTCTTATCAATCTTTAACACTAAAAGCGACTTGTTGATATAGACGTTTCACATTAAAACCAATGATTGAGTGCCTCGACACAGCCACACCCGATAATTTTGACTTCTGTCACATTTTATTATTTTAACTTACTAAATTAGTAGCGGCTGTTAAGGCTTTAGGACTCGCCGCACGGTGAATTCTGGTTCATTTTAATTACATTCGTAGATTCGATGAATCTATTTAGAAGAGTATCATCATCTTCATCACCTGAAAGACATTGTTTTCGTATTGTCGTGTCGTATTACTGTAACAGGCTTAGTCTGTGTTACCAATTCTAGATATGTCTCTAATGATTCTTACTAAAATATAGATGTATATTGGTTCAATATCACATAACTGATTCTACATCGATCTGCGAGCTACAGACAAATTACTAAATACCTTAAAACCAGCAAAGTGTTGTTAATGGGATTGTAAAGGACGAAATGTGGGTCGCCGGTTCAAAGCGGGGCCGTGGATGACCCGCGCGTTTCACATATCTATTATACTTTGCAAGTTATTGCGTGAAATTGCTGAGACTTTGCCCTTGAGAAGGATACAAGACGTGGAAGAGTATCTTTTTCTTTATAACCCCCCACACCAGGGTTTCTACCTGTGTCCTGGGTGCGTTTACAAACATGAAAATTCACATACACAAATACCCAGACCGAAACAAATAATTGTGGATCACACGGAGTGGCTTAGGCTCTTAACCACTGCGCTAAATCGTCCGTCATAGCCAATGCAAGACAAAGTCCTCCCAAAAGATCGCTACGATCCGCGACCTTCATCAGGTCATCGGCACAGCTAAAGGAGGGTCTGTGTATTCCACGTCTTTCGGCGGTCATGGCTTAAGAGAGTTTCTGCCTAAAGACAGTTATAAATGAAATAAGCACCGTCTATATATCTATCAGTCAAAACACGTTCACTGCAGGACAAACACCTCTCTCAAAGATTGCCACGACGACTGGCTAGTAAGGAATAATAATAATAATAATAATAAAGATTTATTTTTCTCTTTTACAAAGTAGTTACAAAATTCTTTTAAATTATATCTAATTACAATAACAGCATTATTTAAAACTTTGTAAGAGACTGGTATCTGTACTAGGTGACCCTGTTTGACAGATTACCAGGACCTCGTTCAATGGACTTGCGTTAGCTGGCTATTAGATAATAATCAGGTATATTTATCTATATAACATTAGTTCCTTGAGATAAAAGAGAAGCAAGATAAAATTAATCTTACCTAGATTAATTTTATCTTGCTAAAAAAAAAAATGTTTGTGTGTGTGTGTGTGTGTGTGGGTGTGTGTGTGTGGGTGTGTGTGTGTGTGTGTGTGTGTGTGTGTGAGTGAGTGAGCGTGTGTGCGCGCGTGTGTTTAGGTCATGATTTTTAAAAGATCTTCGGTTTTGGTGTAGTTCAGGCTTAATAACCATTTGTGCACCTTCTTTTTACATTGAGTTTTAGGTAAGGCATATATCAATAATTCTTTATTAATTTTATTATATAGATAACTACCAAGGAAACCGAAAAATTTATGTGAGAAACTTGTTTTGAAAGGAATTGTAGGACATACCATATAATTTCTCCGCTTACGAAGAAAAGATGGATCAAATTTCAAAAGAGAGTGCCTTCTAATATCTGATTGTAATACAAAAAGTTGACGAACTGTCAGAACTTCACATTTGTCGTATAGCTCTGTCGTTGGATAAAAGAATGGCAGGAAATTGCTGACCTTTAGAACCGCCCTTTGGGCTCTTTCAACTTTAATTATAGAAGATTTCGATGCGCCGCCCCATATAGTTATACAATATGTTAACAAAGATTGGCATAGAGCAAAGTATGTGTTCTTGAGAATTCTTTCGTTAGCCACATGTCTCAAATTTTTAAAAACAAATATCAGTTTCCTGATTCTCGATGTAAGGACGTTCATGTGCGAGTTGAAGTTAAGATTTTTATCAATTATGACTCCTAGGTATTTAGCTAGGACCCTCCTAGCTTCATCAACTTTACTGAGCTTAGGACAAAGTAGAATTAGAATAAGTATAGTAACCGCAATTGCTTGGAAAGAATACAATGGTCTGTGTGAGTAATAACGTACGTAAAAGATTTAAAACCTAACTGCAAAAGTATTAAACGGTAAAATCTAAAATGAATTACTTGTCTAATGGAGCATCGTGCGCCTGGAAATGACATAAGATTTATCTACCCATAGACAAGTTGTAGTGCACACAATACATTGACAGCTTATGGACAAATCGAACACTGGCAACACGCACACATAGTGCGTAAGTGATACCACTTTTGGCGCCATTTTTGTTAGCAATGCTCAGTCTAGACGGTCCTTGAAAGGTCCTGAAAAGTGAGCCATGTTTATAGATATAAACATGGCAAACTTTTCACTTTTACTCAAGTATACACTTAGCACATCATATTAACTGTATAGTTAGAAACTGCGAAAAGTGAAAAATGACAAAAGTTAGTTTTGTATAGAATTTTAAGCACATGAGTTTACTCGACTAAGTTCTTAAGACTATTTAATTAAATGTCTATAGATTCGAGCGTTAGTGTAAGGGTAAAATAGAGGCTTAGGTGTAAATATCCATCTTAAAATATATCTCTGGTCACTGTAGTGATAGGCGATCGAGCGACACCCAAACATCGACAAGCCGCAGACTTGGACACAAATTGAAATTCCGTCGGAGAAAATGTCTTTGTACAGGAGTTAGGAGACATTGTGACCGCAAACGAGTACCTTGGAGTAACCCCGGGTGTAAGTACCCACTCGGCACTACTATGTAGCTCAACATTAGGGATTATTCCTGGGTCTAGAGGGCGTTTACAGGTATACAATGTATATATACAAACACCTAGATCGATATAAATATTTTTAGGTCAATATTTCTACAAATATCATATGTCTAACAAAGCTGTCAAATCTTACTACCTACGTACACAAAGATTTGACAGCTTTGTTAGACTGTTAGCGAATAATGGGTGTATCGCGTAATCGCGATCACGACGTATTGGATTCACATTCTAGGCCGGATAAATAGTAATTTTTCGATGGAAAATTTTCAGTATTCAATTAGTTGTAATTACGGCAATAGGATTGCCCCCTTTGCACGCTGGCACTTAAGATCGTCGGCGAAAAATGGATGAACACAGTACACCTCTGCCACCCCAGCTTTAGGAATAAAGGCGTGACGTGCTTATTTCATTTTACAAAGATTTGTCTCCTGCGGGGTTCGAACTCGTGACTACTCGATACAGTGAGCGGAGCGGCTTAAGCTCCTGTCGACAAGACATTATCAATATTAACTTATCTTCAATATTCGAGTACCTATTATTTATTACTAGCGACCCGCCCCGGCTTCGCTCGGGTGAATTATACACATAAACCTTACTCTGGAATCACTCCGTCTATTGGTGAAAACCTTATGAAAATCCGTTCGGTAGTTAGTTCATTGCGTTCAGACCGACTGAGAGACGCGGCGGGGGACTTTGTTTTATAATATGTAGTGATATAACTTTTTAGTAACAAATTTCATTGTGGCGATATTTAGGGAAGTCTTCCTTCAGCAGTGGACGTGCTTCAGCTGGTGATGACGCTGATGCATAGAGATCTGGTAAAGGACACGTTAAGTGGAGATTTGAATGCTACTTTCTTTAGAGGTATCGTTCTACGAAAGAGGCCTTTGTTCTGCTGATGATGATGATGAAAAGAGATTTGGTTAAAGGTAGTTAAGATTTTGATACTTCTTTTTAGGCGTAACAAGTAATAGTGAAATTACGAATGTTGAATTGTAATGTTCTAAAACGGCTTACTTAGAACAAAAAAGAGTAAAAGAAGTCAATATCAGGCTTACATTTCACAAGCGGGGTGGCAGAGGTACCGATTAGTCCCACATTTCGACATCAATGTTAGGTCCTAATGTAAATGGGAATGAAGCAATAGCCATAACACCGTTTACAATACCAGACTTCAGACTGCTACTAAGTGTTTTTGTATATAGCCTCTAATGTCAGTTTTCTCCGACTGAGAACTCCTACGTAGGACCTCGTCACCAGCTGCACCATGCACCACTATATCCAATGAGAGGAAGGCAGTCTTGTATAGGCGGTTCGTGAATAATGATCATTAAATTTGAAATCCACACATCAATTTCAATCAACCTACATTATTGATCGTAATTGATTTCCGTACACCGGTACGTGGTTGCTTTGGAATTTTAACCCTATTTACTCAACAAACATGGAAACGAATGGAGCTAACTTATTTATACAAATATTGCAATCAATTTTAAACTAATGTCCCGATGAACTAGCAACTTAAAACTTTAACTCTTGATCGGAACTGGAAGTAAGTACAATATTGTATTATACTCAAAATAAAATACGGACCAATTACGCTGTATCTGATATAGAAAGGAAAAGTCAAGAGTCTCCGTAACCGGCGAGCGTGTATGAGACGAACTATGAGAGTCGAGGAAGCCAGAGAGGTATGTAAGGAAAGAACCTGTTGGAACTCTGTACTCTCTGCCTACCCTGCAAGGGATCCGGCGTGAGGTTATAGATAGATAGATCTGATATAGAATCCGAATCCAAAACCTCGTGGACGCCAGCCCCACGACGCTCAACTAGACAACAAGGCGGTTGATATTATTAATAATAATATCAGCCTATACTGTTTGCTGCTGGGGAAAGGCCTTTTCTCATAAATTAAGGTAAGAGGGAGTCATACTCCTTCACGCCGACCAAGTGCGGATTGGTGGAGGCAGGTTTGTGTCCGCCTGCTGTTGGAACTTATCAGGCCGCCTATAAGGCCTTCAATATGGCTTAACGACCACATTAAGTGCTAACCGGCACTAACGGCTAAACGAGCCTTTTGCAACACGAGAGATCCTCGAATATGATAATGCCACGAACGGTCACCCATCTCAGACCAACCGTGCCGAACGCTGCTTAACGGTAAGTACACAGCGCTACGAGCGCCTCACGAGTTTATTTTAATAACGTAATTATTAACACTACCTACTACTGTTTTTAAAATCAGTAAATAAAAACGAACGCTCCAAAGAGAATTTGAATTTAAACGCTGTTAAACAGAAAGTTACCGGCTCGTTGGTCTAGAGGCTAATAGTGTACTTTGATCACGAGGTCCTGCGTTCGAATCCTATTTCAGACCAATGTAGTTTCACGAGGTCCTGGGTTCGAATCCTAGAACAGACCAATGTAGTTTTTCCATCGAAATATTCCCAGTATCAGTCCAGAGTCTGGAATTGTGCCCGATCCATGGCAATAGGCTCGCCTCCTATAACATGGGATGTAACATCGTCGGCGGAAAGTGGGCGCACACTACTGTGTGCTCCCAGGTGTACTCACCTCAACCACCCCTGTTTGAGGAATATAGGCGTGACGTGTCATTGGGAGCGGGCCATACCATACAGAGCGCAATTCCAGATTCCTGACTAACACTAGATTATTTTTTTATATAGAAAAATTACAAATACCAGACCTAGATTTTGAACCCAGGACCTTGTGATTGCTACAAGTATCTTTCCCGAGTAGACCAACGAGGCAGTTGGGTTATATATTTAAAAAAAAATGAAATTTAAATCTATCGATATCATCACGCCAGATCCCTTGCGGGGATTTCAACATAATATTATTAAAGTTCTCATTTTACTCCGGGAATGCAATTTCGTTCTTTAACAGGTTTTTTCTAGGGTCACCCTGTGTAAATAGCTTTCTACTGATTTATGTTCGCTCCTGGGATGGTTTAAGAATAATATTGGAATATAAATAAGATGAGAAGTATAAAGTTACCCTTTACTGAAAATAAACGGTTGAGGGTAGTATCAGATAATACATAAAGTCTGTTGGTAGACTAGTATTTTATGAGAATTGTGTGCATACCAGTGTGTGTTGCCAGTGATGACTTACGGCACCGAGACATGATCTCGATCGATCACGATGGTCTTCATAAGAAGGCTCAAGGTCATCTAAAGGGCAATGGAAAGAGCTATGCTCGGAGCTTCTGTGCGAGATAGAATCAGAAATAAGGAGATATGCAGGAGAACCAAAGTCACCGATATAGCTCTCAGAATTGCCAAACTTAAGTGGCAGTGGGCAGGCATATCGCTCGTAGAACTGACGGCCGTTGGGGCAGAAAGGTTCTCGAGTGGCGACCTCGTACCGGAAGACGTAGAGTGGGTAGGCCCCCCACAAGTTGGAGCGATGACCTGATGAAGGTCCCAGGTAGAAGCTGGATGCATACAGCACAACGCCGGTCGTTGTGGCGATCTTTGGGGGAGACCTTTGTCTTGCAGTGGACGTTTTTCGGCTGATGATGATGTGTGCATATTGTAAGGTTAATTTGTGCAATAAATAATTGAAATTTAAAAGGATCTTTTCAAAACAAGCTATTAAAACAAAAATGCAACGGAGATAGCTTGCTTTGTTGATGAGTTCCAATGGCCAGCTTTTAGCTCCATCATCAGACTCTGGACACAATCTGGGTCCATAGTAATCGTCAGGACAAATCCAAGGAGCCCAAATATGGTGTTGTTGAGCAGTTGGTTGGTGGTTGGCCTCCTTTCATCTTTATCATAAGACCATGAACACTATCTGGTTGTAAAGTATTTATCAATACCAATCCAACGAGCCTCAACACGAGGGGGGTTATGTTGTGTAGTCGACATGTGCCAATAGCCACCTTCCGACTCCGTCATCAGAACAGCTCCATGGTATTATTGCATTGTAACCGAACTTACATATGTATGCCAAATTTCAGCTCAATAAGATTTCCTCAAGTGGAAATCAGATCGTAAATTCAAATCGGTAAGACGTACAGACAGACACACAAACAGTGCAAGTTAAATAAAAACGGGTTAGAGTAATAGTACGTAGATTACATATTAAAGGTACGACCAAATCAAAGCGTTCAGTCGCGTCCACGATGGCGTGCACGGTATCAATCATTACCTGCAGTACTGTTTCTATGGACGTGTTTACACCAACGTGTCTTACGTCCTCCACGCGTGGTCTGTGCGGCATCTCCACGCGTGACCATAAGGAGGTAGGTACTGATCGCCACCGCGCGTTGGTTTGCCGTACCTTAAGTCTGTTGGTAGTCTGTTAATTTCGGTGGCGGGAGAGTCTCTCTTACTTTTCTAACGAACCATAAATACATTAATGGTTTACATAAATTAAAAATATTTTGTTTATGAAATTCGGGTAGGTTAATTTGTAAACGTCAATTTGTTCGATTATTGAACAATTGAATAAGTGATATTCGATATTCTTAATATTCTTTGTCTTTCTACATGATTATTTTATTTACAAAACGTTTTAACGTTGCTCCTCACTAGGAATTATTCCTATGTCGTGCGCAGCTTAGGTGCGTTTACAAATATGAATTTCACAAACATGATTACCCAGACCAAATCAAACACCTGTGGGTCATACAAAAAATTGTCTCGTGCGAGGATTGAACCTACGACTTCTCAATCCAGGTAACTGCACGGCTGACTAAAATAGGTCGTTAATTTGTCTACACTCATACAACTATACCAAGTGGCATCTCGTAGATGTAGTTGGATGAATTACAAAGTTTCCGGTTCCAACCATGACTTGAAATTTCGTTTTTTTTTCGAAACCCATGTGTATGTTAATGACTTCGATGCTAACAGAGGAGCATTTACAGCTATTGAATACCTAAATATGTGCAGATGACATTTTTTATAGTAACATAGGACACAATTTAAAAGCGCAGATATAGGTTAACATCTATTTTATTTACTGTACACTGTTATGCCTATAATCCTCAAGCGAGGGTGACAGAGGCGGTGTAATGAGTACACCTACTTTTCGCCATCATACTGGGAAGATTTCGTTAAAAAAAACTACATTTGTCCGACTTAGGATATAAACCTAGGACCTCGTGGTCACAAAGTTATGCGCTTTGCCACTAGATCAACGAGGCAGTAACATCTATTTCTCTCATAAAAAGTAAGTAAGTGTGCACCCCTGTCTACCCTATCAGAGATATACAAGGTGTAACATAATAAACGTAAGACCTCAGACACCCCGATTAGGGATTTGCGAAATTCAAAACGAAAACCAAATTTTGAAATTTAAAGGTTTTTACCCTTTTTTAAAACACTTTTATACCCCAATTAACAATGAAACTTGTACGTGTATGTGTGCGTTTTGAGAAATACGTTTTAGGAATGCATCTTCTTCTTGCTATGAATCAAGAATAAATTTAGTTTTTTATAGAGCACTGAAGGAGTAAAAGATTTTTAGCAAATATAAAAAAAAATTAGGATACATTAAAAATTGTTGGAATCAATTCAGTTGCCGATTTAGAACAAATTACTTTCAGGTCTGCGTTTATTATGTTACACGTTGTAGAGCATAAAAGGCATTGCTCATATCTTCCATTTATTAACACACAATATCGATAGTCAATGCATTTTGAACGTGTCTACAATATCCTAGACGATATTTCAATTTAAACGAAACATGGCCGGTATTCTCCGCTGGGCGCTAGATTAAACTTACCAATAGTACTTAGAGACGGTGTTTACTTCAAACTATACAGTGCGGTGTTTACATAGAAAGTAGCTAAGTTAGGAACAGTTATTACGCGCGTACTACCTATAAGGCAAGTATTTATATGAATCTATACTTATTTATAAAAAGAAAATATTTTGGAATAGATAAACTTTGAAAGGACTGAACCTTTTTTAATAATTATTACACCATTAGAAGCTGCTAGATGGCTAGATGGCGATGTCGAACAGTTGCGTAGCCGCGGGAAACAGCTAGTGTTAAATAAATACTTGTAACTAGTCTTGTAATTTGTTTTAATGGATCGCTAATATAAGTATAGTATATTATAAACGTTCTCAATTTTTAAGTGTCTTGATAAAAGAAAATAAATACAAGTAACTACAGATGCAAATAAAATGGTAACTTTGAACTTTATTTCTGAGATTTTATAGCAAATATCACACGTCACAGGGACTGGGATGGAACTTGGATGGACATTGGAAGATAAAAACGCTGACGTCAAAATAACGTGCTATTGACTCTACTAAAGGCGTTACTTGAAAACATATATCATGTTTATAATATATCCTACTTATAAATGGTGTCCCAAAATTCACGCAATATTTGAATGGCATATTCAAATATTGCGTGAATTTTTGCGGTGACATTTGTGCGGCAGTGTTAGCAACCTAAAAAGAAACCAGTTTGACAGTGGCAGTTTAGGGCTAGTGAAAATGAAGATTACACTTCGAGAGAACAACGTTTTTACTTTACACCGTCTCACGAGTTTTTATTTTTGAACAATAATTAAAAAATAATGTAACTTTGGCGGCCGCAGTTCGGAAATTTCGTACAAAGTATAGTCGGAACATTAATTCCACTACGTCAAATGTGAAGAGATTAATTGAAAAAATAAGGAAGACTGGCTCGATTGGTGATGCTAAATACACTGGTCATCCAATAAGAAACCGTTTAAATGACACTGAAGACATCATTGGACCATACTTCTGTCACTTCTACTTCTTCAGTGACTGTTACGGCTGCTCGATATCGCGATATGATAACAGAATTATTTCTATCTTAATTTGATGATATTTATATGAACGACATGTGGTTTCGAACTGACGATGCCACATGCCATAGCTCCCGTCAACAATTTCAATTACTGCATAAGACATTTCCTAGTTGTATACGCTCTTGCTTCGGTAAACAGAATTTGCCCCCTAGGTCATGTGCTTTAACATAACTAGCACTCTTTTATGTGTGTGTTTGAAATCAAAGGTCTTGCCCACAAGCCCATAACCACTCGTGCATTGAAGGAGGAGATTTAACGCTGCATCATCGAAATTAAACCACGGTCATGGAAAATTTTGACAGCAGAATGCTTATAAAGATTACCGTCACTGCAGAATTCCTCTGGAAAAAGGGCAAGAATCTCTACAGTTAGTTTTTGAAATAAATGTTCTTGCATATACCCGTACCTGTCACGATCCGATGAAATAAAATACCTATAAGTAAAAGAGATAACTCCAAGCCGACACCCAAACAAATTAACATCAATACGGCGATATACGTTTAGGCGCAACCTGACTGTACATAGCACTACTTTGGACCCTCAATTATCTTAAAACCAACATAACCTGGCTCCCCGTAGTCTAAACATTGTATCTGGGAAATTGATATTTTATTTAAATAGGACGCCGAAGGTAAGTCAATTGATGTTTGCCGGCAGGAAAGGTTGGAAAATATTTATTTTGTTCGCATAGTCAGTGTACTTGAAGTGGTAACGTTTATATTTGAGGGACAACTTGGCGTTATAGACGCATGTTTGTTAGTTTGTGATCGATAAACTCTGAAACTATAGAACCGATTTTAATAATTCTTTCACCATTAGAAAACTAGGCTATCCAGAAGTAACATAGCTATATTTCAGTGATAATAAAATTTTAGTTTACTTATAATAAGATTTCAGCCCGAAATCATGGTATTTGTAGTATTTCATAAAGATATTACAAGATAAACGCATGAGCAGCCGCGGGGTAACGACTAGTATTGTATAAATCAGGTACCTACTGTTCTACTGTTGGGCAAAGGACGTTTCTCACAAATCAAAGTGAAAGAAGTTCAGTCATACTTTATCACGTGGAACCATTGCGAATTGGTAGAGGCGGGTTTGTTGCTACATGCAGTTGGAACTTTTGGAGCCGCCTATAAAGCTTTCAACTTAGCGTAACGTACTATTTTCTATCTATCTATCTATATCATTACACCAGTTCCACACAGACACATGATCCATATTTAGTTACAATAAAAGAGTAACATATGACAATAAAACCGTAAAGTTATAAACAATATAAAGTCTAAAAACAAAAAAAATATTACTACTTAGTTCGTCTCACTCACGCTTACGTTACGAAGACTCTTGTGTAAATTTTTCAAAGAGTATCAGTATCAATCTGTTCAGAGTCTGGTCTTTTGTCCGCATAAGTGCAAAATCTATTACATCGGAACCCTAACTTTGTCGGCTAAAAGTGTATGTATACAGTATACCTCTGCCGGCGCTTGAGAGATATAAGGCGTGACTGTGTTTATTTATTTTTTTCGAATTTCCATTTACAGTCCGGAATTCGGTACTCTGCCCGGTGGTCTCAAAATGACAATGGACTCGATCCTTATAGCATTGACCTTATACCATTGATCCACCATCGTAGGCGAAAAATGAGTACTACACTTCTGCCGCCTACGTTTGGGAAGTATATGCGTGACGTATTTTTTTTCATTTTCTATTATCAATTGAGAGTCCGGTATTGTGCCCGATAATAATAATAAAATTTATTTTCTCATCAAAAATGGTTGCAGTAAGGTTTACAATACTGTCTTAACTAGATTCCGCCTGTGTGAAAGACTGGTGCCTGACGTAGGTTTTTGAAAGAAAACCTGTATTACAGGTCACCAGGGCTCCACCCGCGGATAGAATTAATAGTATTGACATATTGGCAGACTATGAAAATATTGTTGATTATCAATGTTCTTTTATAACTAAGTAATTTAAGTTATGAATAGATGCGTAAAAAATAGTGTGGAGAATAAGTTTCCAATATATACGTATTTATGTATGTATGTGTGTGTGTGTGTGTGTGTGTGTGTGAGTGTGAAGAGTGTTAATGACTGAAAAACGAGCATGAATTGAGGATTTAATAGCAATGAGCTCGCTCCTAAATTAATTTGACTTACCATCGTTGGCGAAAAGTAGGTGTGCTGTGTGACGGTTTCTATTTTTTTTTATATTTCTATTATCAGATCGGATACTGGTATTGCCCCCGATAATTTCAATAAGCTCGCTCCATATTGCATTGGGACTTGGCGAAAATATAGGCGCGACGGTGTTTTTTTTTTATTCTCTTTATCAGTCTGGAGGCCGATATTGTGACCTATATAATAGCAAGAGCCTCGCTCCCTATTATTTTGGGTCCTAACATTACCTGTTAAAAGTAAGAGCACACCGTACACCACTGCCGGCGCTCGAGAAATATAGACGTGACAGTGTTAATTTTTTTTCAATCCCCGTCCGACAAATGAGACTAGTCCGAAAACTGGTATTGTGCCTGATACATAGATGGGCAAAATGTAATCAGATCAATGATTACAATTGCATTTTGTAATATTCAATAATGATTCAAGATTAAAAGTGTAATTGTAATCGTTAAATATTACAAAGTGTAATTTTAATCGGTTATCATTAATACACCGTTAGGCATATATTTCCCAAGTAGGGGTGGTTAATCATTAATCTGATTACATTTTACCCATCTTTGGCCTGATATAATAACACATAATAATAGGCTCACTCTCTAATCTGTACTCTTCCTACTCCTCCTGTTTTATTTTCTTTCGAACTAAATTTGCTGGTGGTTCCAAGACAATTAAAGCACTCCCCGGGATACCCCAAGGCTCAAACCTTGGTGTCCTCTAAGGGCCTCCTTATGGGTCCTGGCCTACAGGGGTTACAGTGGTGGGATGTGTGTCGGGCTTAGTCCCTAAAAAAGTTAAATATTAATTTAGGACCTAACATCGTTGGCAATAAGTGGGTGTACTCAGTACACTTTTGCCCGTGCTAGGGATATATAAGCGTGTGGTTTTTATTGGTCTAGAAAAGCTCTCTATCGCTTCCCGATGCAGTGCAGATACGCCCGACGCGCTGCTATTAATCAAAAACTAACGAGTACTGGGCCCGTATACCGCCCGCCCGTATACTGGGCCCGCTAAAAGCAATTAAACACAAACGCGGCGAGTTACGATGACTTCGTTATATTGTCGTTTAATGACCTTCTTTACTCTAACTCAAATTATTTATTTTGTATATACCCTGCGGGGTTAAACTACTATCAAATCATCATGTTTATATTATTTTTTTGTAACTTACTATCACCGGATTACTATCACCGAATCGGAACGCCGCCTCCACTGACAAGATCCGGCGAGAAATCTATCTTACCATTTTGAAATAGACGGTGGTTAATATATAACAAGTCTTCATAACCATGTAGTAGACGAACTATGAGAGCGGAAACGCAAGAGGTTTATAGGAAAAGCACCTGTTCAAATTCTATTCTTTCTACCTACATTATAAAATCTGGCGTGATAATATACTCGTACATTGATAAACAAAGATACGTAATTTATTAAAATCTAATTTCACGATACTCAAAATGTTCAACTTAACTAGTAAAAGGCATTTCTTCCTTCGACATCAAAATGGTAAGAAACCGATCCTCACCTCCAGAATTAAGAATCTATTTATTTATTAAATGAATTATCGTTCGCAGACGTTTCACGACCACATTACTGGCATCAAAGGCAAAGAAATGAGGATAAATATCAAAAGAGTGCGGTAAAATATGATTGCCTACCCCCGCATGATAACTCCATGGCTTCTTATATCCTTTTTGGGATAAATTCTGATACGTTACTTTGTAAATGTAGGGTAGGATTAGATGGTTCGTTTTTATTTGTTCTTCAAGAACAAATTCTATAATAGACTTCAATCAGTCAATAAATCAGCCTATCGCAGTCCACTGCTGGATATAGGCCTCACCTAACACGCGCCATTGCACACGGTCCTCCGCCTTCCGCATCCAGTCTGTCCCAGCGACCTTTTAGAATAGATTTCCAATAGAATAGAATAGAAATCCAAATTAATATTATAAAAAATCTACTTAAAAAAACGACTTCAAAAAGAAAAATAAATATTTGAAGTCGGTACCGGTTAGCGCAGACTTCAAATATTTATTTTTTGCTTTATGAAGTCAGTTTTTTAAAATTGTTATTTTACAATAATATTTTGCTGAGTTGTACAGCAAGGTACCTAATGGATTGATATTATAACAATAATAAGGGATCTATACATTCGTGCTGTTCGCCGTTAAGGAGTCCCCGGATGTATTTTTAAAGTCCAAAGTTCAATACCGATTTCATTAAAATGGGACCACCTCGAAACTATGCTAAACCCAACGCATAAAGAATCATCAAAATCAGTTCATAAATAAAGACATTATAAATAGACACAGAGGAATTGTCGACCTCCTCCTTTTTTGAAGTCGGTTATTATTCCGATTAATTCTATAGCAGGGTACCTATAGGATTGACATAATCACAATCTACGCCTTCGTATTGTTTGTTGTTAAGGAGTTCCCTGGTGTATCTTCCAAGTCCAAGGTCCAATACCAATGAAATTAAAATGGGACTACCTTGGAGCTATACTGATCCCAATGCATAAAGAATCATCAAAATCGATTCATAATTGGCGAAATGATCGCGTAACATACATACAAAAAAAACATACAGTCGAATTGAGAACCTCCTCCTTTTAGAAGTCTGTTAAAAAGAAAAGATTTATTTGTTTGTAATCGATAAACTCTGAAACTATTGAGCCGATTTTAATAATTCTTTCACCATTTCAAAGCTACATTATTCATAATTAACAAGGAACCGGTAGTGGGATATACACGGTGTAATTTTAGTAGTCCTGGAGCGAAAACCCAGATGATGTATCCAATGCCTAGTATTCAATGGTACTAAATACAATGAAAAATATAACACTTCAATAAGTAACATCACCAAAATAATGCGTGTGTTTTAGATGGTGGTTTGTTGGTTAAGTGGACTGTAAATTGATAGGTTGGGAAAGCAGTTGGGACTCACCGCGTGATCGCTCAGCGCCAAGTCTAGACGCTCGCTGGTGAACATAATTTTATCGACACTAATTGGTCTGGCCGGCCAGTTCCTTTTTTTAAGATTAAGATTGTGATTAGTGGGTCAAAAGCTGCAAATTCAAGTACGTCATAAGTCATTGCAGTACGTACAATAGGCAGCAATAGTTATAGCGTTCAAACACTTCTCAAAATCTTTTTATATATGTCTGATGTATCACAAATGTGAAAATTAGTACGACCAGCAGATTCTATGACATCAGGAAAATCCAAAATATAAAATCGATCTGGACACCCCAATGTCACGGTACTGGTGGCACGATAATGTTCCAAAGACTTCCCTTTGATGCTCACTCAAATCTTTTTAAATGACAGCAGTAGTTCTCCATTCATGTCTTGGCTTGCGTAAAAATTGGTCCCCTAACGATAACGTACTTGCTCCTAAGATCCCGTCACACGGACGGTGATTCCTGTTCTATGAATCGATAATAATAATACAAATTCCAAAGAAACTGTCTGTTTGTCCGTTACCTTTTGACGCCCAAACCGCTGAACAGTTTTGATCAAATTTGGCAAGGATATAGACTTTTTCCAGGGGAAGGACATAGGCTACCTTCATTTTCGGTTACGTCACTATGAGTCTCTTCTCAAAATCAATTTGTGACGTACGAGGGATGACCTCGTCTGTTACTTAACAACGATTTCCGTAACATATCAGGCTATGAAGCCTAGTCACTAAACGCTTGCCATATGATTAAAAGGTACAGAGATCCAAGCCCGATGAGTTACTCTGGATATTAAAAGCTGCGATTCCCACTTAGGTGGGCTAAGGGTGGTTAAGGTTGAAGGAAAACATCGTAAGAAAACTTCCAAATTCGAGTCCCGGAGAACTTAAAAAAGCGACAGAAATAAAAATAATGGAGCCGAATAAAGGCAACAATTGTAACCTTTGATGCTGGGATCAAAAATCATATGATCAGTCACAAAACATACACTGCAGAACATAGCTTCCTCCAAATATCATCTCGCCGATCATCTTTGAATTGTTTGTATCCAGCTTTTACTTACAACCTTTACGAGGTCATCAGTCTATCTTGTGGAAAGCCTGCTCAGTCTAAGTTCATCGGCAAGTGGCTATTTATAAAACCTTTTTATCTATTTTATTTCTGTGATCAATGTGTTCCGTTTGCAGTAACATAATGTAATAGTGTGGGTGTGCCATGTACACCTCTGTTCAATTTCAGGGAAAACGAGCGTGTATCCTGCACGCTCGTATCTTATTTATACAGTTAATGGAATGTCAGACGGTTGTCATTTTAGTAAATTTTAATCTTGTCTATAGACAAACTTTATGCTTTTAATAATTGACACCGCACAAGAATCTAGTGTTATTTCAAGGTTTCCATGTTCGGCCATCATGCGGACGACTACAAAAACGAAGATAAGCCCTCCTTTTACCGTTACCAGCATTGAAAGGGCCACCTCGAAAACCTAAGCGCCGATATATAATATTAGGTCCTGTTAAGAACCTGCCCCACCGTTCGGCACGGGCCTCCTCTCAATCTGAGAGGGTTTAGGCCATAGTCCACCACACTGGCCCAGTGCGGGTTGGAGAACTTCACACCTTCGAGAAAATCTTAGGCATGCAGGTTTCCTCTAGATTTTTTCCTGCACCGTTAAAGCAAGTGATAATTAATTTTAATACTGGCACATGCTTTCGAAAAGACAGGCGTGCCTGGAACTCGAGAACGAACTCGAGAACCCCGACTTTGCAGTCCAACAGTCTAACCACTAAGCTACCACTGCTTATTTATTCATATTAAAATAGGCAACTAAATATAGAATAGATTAAAAGGTATCTCCTTAGTAAACTCAAACTCAAATAATTTATTTTGTATAAGCCCTGCGGGGGCGCTTACAAATAGTCAATTTATATTTTTTTTTTTAAATCTAAAATAACTACTAATCTACCACCGGATCCGAACGCGGCCTCCACTGAGAAGATCCAGCGAAGAAACACAGCGGGCTTGTCTTTTTTATTTACTTCTCTTTCTTTCCTTTTTTTTTAATCATATTGTGTGGATACAATGTTTAGGTTACAATTAAATAGTTTATGACCTAGCTCCAGTGTGATGATGCCTTACGATCAAGATATGAATCTAATGTTATCTGGAAAGAGCGTCTAAAGAATTCCAGGTGGACCAGCCCCCACAAGCAGCACCCGTTCACGAGTATAACTGCTGGAACAGCCATCATTCTCCTCGATTATATTGGAGGGAAGGGAGTGACCCGCGCCAAGCAGACAGCCACCGCAAGCAAAGAAATTATAGTGAGTATGGCGGTATCATAACAAAAACACACCGCTGTTAGATAAATTGCTGAAATCTCTTAGCGTCTGAGGCTTTTGAGTGAGACGATTTCAACTTGTTTTGTAAATAGATTGACTGTGAACCCAGTCGTAAGTCGTGGAGCCATTGAAGTTAATTTAAAAACTCTCTTAAAAATCTTTAAATAAATAAAATTAACTTTGTTCGTCTATATTTCCCAAGAGAGCGTAGCAGAGGTATGTGGTACACCCACTTTTTGCCGACGATGCTAGGTCCTAAAGTTAAGGAGCAAATGAGCACAATTTCAGATTCCGGACTGATACTGGGGATTTTCCAATAGAAAAAATTCGAAAAATCTTATTTTTGAAGAAACTGTTGCTGGGAAACTGTTATTAAAAAAATGGAAGGAGATGTTTTTAAGATGTGATATTTCTTGCTATCCTTCGTTTTTATTTTAATAAATAGAGTATCTTGTGTAATAAGCACTTTTTTATTCTAATTTAGTTACCTATATAAAAATATATTTTTTTATTATTATAATAAGTTTTCATAACAGCCGGATATATAATATTAATTTTGAAATTGACATAAAGGTATCTCACATAGGTACTATGTGTGGTATGGTGTAAAAATAAAATTAATTTTAACATACGCACTGCCTGGTTGGTCTAGTGGCGAATGATGCACTTTTTGATCACAAGGTCCTGGGTTCAAATCCTTGGTCGTACAAATGTAGTTTTTCGAACGAAAAATCCCAGTAAGAGTCTTGAGTCTGGAATTGTGTCCGGTATGTGGCAATCGGCTCGCTCCCTATTACATGGGGCCTAACATCGTCGGTGAAAAGTGGGTGTATTCAGTATACCTCTGCAAACCCCGCTTGAGGAATATAGGCGTGACGGTTTATTTTTTATTTATAATTTCAACATTTTCACAAACTTATTCCGATACGGTCTGTGAGGGCAGAAACTTTTGGAACTCTATACTCTCTGCCTAGCCCGCAAGGGGTCTGGCGTGATGATATAAATGGATAGTAGTAGTAAAGATAGTAGTTTGGCTATTAATAGTCTAGAAAATGATAACATTTAAATTATTTTTTCCTAACGAACCATCTCGTAACATAGACATTTAGTTCTATCTTACAAAAATACCTACAAAAATCTACCTATAAATAAGATTTAATAATAATAAAATTCAAAAAATCATTTCAACCTAAATCTTAATTATCTATAACCATTAAAAGCGCCAAAAACATCAAAAGCTTTGCACTACACTTCTTGAACAAAAATCGCTCGATTTAAATTCACAGTGGCTTTCAGCAAACTCGTTAACTCTCAACTTACAGAAGACCAAATTTATACGATTTTCCTTGCCCAATTCTCCCTCCTTACCTCCTGAGTCCAATGTTATTAGAGCCCACAACTGTCCAGATCATGATACAAACTGTCAATGTCCTATGCTCACCCTGGCTTCTAATATCAAATATCTCGGGGTGTACATAGACGAAAAACTAAACTGGCGCGCCCATTAAGAGGCATTATGTACGCGGACGAGGAAACTAATTTATAATTCAAAGAACTCCGAAATTTAGCAGACCCCGAAACTCTAACTTTGGTTTACCAAAGCTTATGTGCATCAATAATCACCTATTGCATTCCGGTATGGGGAGGTACACATAAAAATCTACTACTTCTAGCTGAACGAGCACAAAGAGCAATTCTAAAGGTTATGCATTTTAAGCGTAGAGACTACCTCCCTGTTGTATTCTGAATCCCAGGTACTTACTGTGCGACAACTTTTCATATTGCGTATTATCTTACGTCAACATTCTAAGCTCCCCCTCGATTCAAGCATCCTTCAGAAGCGCCGCGGTCGGCCGGTTTGTGATACCGTTCAATTTCGCACCGCATTTGCAAGTCGCCAGTACCCAATCCTAAGTGCACGCCTTTATAATACAATTAATCGATTGATATGTGTATTGGTCTAGTGGTATACACACTAACCAAATTCAACATAAAAATCAAGCTTACTGAATGGTTGCAGAAATTGTCATACGATTATACGGAAAGCATTTTAAACACTCCATCATAAATGCTCCAAACACTGTTACGTCCATTGAGCTACAAGAATCGTGAAGTTGTCATATTTTTCTCATGGGAGGAACAATGGCTCCTGAGATACAAGTATTTTTTACTTAGTTCAGGAGTCAGTTGTTTTAGTATTATGATTACTGTTTTGTACAACTTAGGTTCTATATGTCTGACTTATGAAACATGATAATTGTACAATAAATAAATATTAATATTATTATTATTATTACAGCGTAACTTGTAATATCAACATTTTAAATGTATCGGAGTACAGCACAAATAATATCTCAGCTATTATATTTACTCGCACGTTCGGATCGATCGGTGTAGGGTGACCGTTACACAGAATAATAGAGGAACAATTTCGAGACAGTATAATTTGCAAGGACATACATATTATGTACATCAACTATTTTAATAACATTGTTAATAGGAAGCGAAGTCTCCTAGGACATGTATAACTATGTTTAGGAGACTCCAACCACTGTTAAGGAATGTTTTGCTGTTTTATTTTATTATTCAAAATAGCACTCAAATATGTATTGTCGAACACCATAGTAAGGACAGATAACAGACAACCGCTTCAATAATTCAAAATAGTAACATTTGAGAAAAAGGCTTGTGATCCCCTGCACTCTTTGTCAATCTTGGAAGGGATCTAGAATAGATAGAAATTATTTTATAGCAGTTCCCATGGATATCCTAGTTCGCAATGAGTGAGCACTGATGCGGGGCAAACTTTGCGTTCATAGATCGTGTTGCATTGTGCTTTTAATGGCTTTCATGAACTTTGCAATAGTCAGCTTCCGTCAAACAATCTCAATTCAAATGTACTATTTACGGATATTTTAACATTTTTAAACTGAAATTTAACTATTAGTGTGTTAAGTACTACAACACTTAAGCTCCGCGCTAATGAGCCACCAACCACAGCGACCGGTGGCTAGCGCAAGTAGTGTACATGAATTTTCATACGTTTTCTATGTACTCGCCGCACACGTGTAGTGAGTGGTGGCGACTCAATGTCCGCGACACGCCACTGGTGGCGGCCACTCGCGTGTTTGCGCCAAGTTTACGCGCGACAGCCACCGGTGGATGTAGGCATATTCATATTCATATTTTATTTTGCGTTCTACAATGTTGTTTGGATGGTAACATTGATCAGCTTAAAAGCTAGGTAACAATCAAGGACCCTGTCGGGTACAGCAAAGTGTTTAGGAGAGAGGAAGACTAGTAGGAGTTTTAGTTTGAAAGTAAAAAATATTATTAAATTTTTATATTGAAATACTTAGCTACGAACTGTTATTGTTGGTAGGAAGTCAGTAGTGATAGATTTTTTTAATAGATATATTATGTCTTTTATATTAGTCTTTTTATAAATATATTATTATTATTATAAATGTCTATTATTATTATTATTACAAAATGTATATTATATTACGTTATCTTTTATGCCAGGTTAAATTATATTTATTATTATAATAATATAGTTTAGTCTACGTCACACGAAATTTAAAATATTCTGGTGTTATAGGTAGTGAATTTATATGCGATGAGCATTTCTTTGTCATTCATATATTCGTCAACTGTGTAAAATGCTTTTGTGATTAGTAATTCTTTTGTTTTATTTATAAATTTACTAAAGTTAGGTTCAATTTTTATTGGGTCGGGTAGTTTATTGTATATCTTTATACACATCACGCATGGGCTATTTGAGTGTAGTGTTATCCGAGAAGCGGGTTGAACCAGTCTGTTTCCGTGTCTCAAGGATCGGTTTTTATATGTGTCTGCTCGTGTTGCGTAAAAAGTGCTATGCTTTAAATTTGCATATTTCAAATACTAGGAGGGATCAAAAAGTAGTAAGAACGACATACTCCTTGGTAAAAAAAATACTGGCAGGCATAGCTCAGATACATATTTTTAATATTAATAAAAAAAAATCTTCGATTCTCTTTTGTTTTTTTCTGAATGTAGTCATTTGTTTGCTTCGTGTCGGAACGAGTTCTCGAAAATGAAGAAAAACGAAGTGCGAGCCGTTATTAAATACCTATGTTTAAAAAAGTTAACGACGCTAGAGATTCATTGCGATTTGGAGGCAACATTAGGAGAGTCTGCTCCGCCGTATTCCACTATCGCAAGGTGGGCTTCTCAATTTCGAGTAGGGAGAACGAGCACGGAAGACGAACATCGTTGCGACCGTCCATCGACGTCAGTCACCCAAGAAAATGTTGCGAAAGTCGAAAAAATTGTATTGAGCGATCGAAGAGTTACCATCCGATACTTAATTCAAGAAACGGGCATTTCATATCGAAGTATTCAATCCATATTGAAACAATCTTTGAATATGAGAAAAGTGTCCGCAAGATGGGTTCCGAGAATGCTAACCGACAGTCAGAAACAAAATCGACTTGACATTTCGAAGATATTGTTGTACAAGTTTCAAGAAGATTCTGAAAACTTTTTGTCTCGTTTCGTAACAATGGACTAAACATGGGTCCATCATTTTGATCCCGAGACAAAACAGCAATCTTCGCAATGGAAACGGCCATCATCACCGACCCCGAAGAAGTTTCATGTCGTGGCATCGGCTGGCAAAGTTATGGCCTCAATATTTTGGGACTCAGAAGGAATATTGTTGATTGATTACCTGGAGCGTGGAACCACTATTAGAGGCCAATATTATGCAGCTTTAATTCCCAAGTTGAGGAATGCCATCAAAGAGAAAAGGAGAGGGAAACTTCAAAGGGGCGTGCTGTTTCATCACGACAACGCACCCGCGCACAGGTCGGCAGTTGCGATGGCTGCCATTCAGCAAGCTGGCTTCGAATTGGTTGACCACCCCCCTTATTCACCAGATCTGGCAGCTAGCGATTTTTATCTGTTCCCAAAATTGAAAAAATACTTAAGGGGAAACAGGTACGTAGACGATAACGAGGTGATGGATGCCGTGGAGAGTTTTTTGCAGGACCAAGACAATTTTTTTTTTGTGAAAGGGATTGAAGCCTTGGAAAAGCGCTGGACTCGATGTGTAGAGAGACTCGGAAACTATGTAGAAAAATAAATTATTAAGTTATCAATAGTCATTATATTCTATCTCATTCTCACTACTTTTTGATCCCTCCTCGTATGTAAATACACGGTAATGTTAATATTTTATGTTTTTGGAACAGAGGTTTGCAACTATCGGTTTGTTTGATATTACCAAGGATGCGTATTAGTTTCTTTTGTAGAATTTAAAGTGTAGGTGCATTTGTACTGTTTCCCCACATTATAATTCCATAGCTGAGCCAAGCATATGCATAGGCATAATAGGTTGATAATGCGGTTTGTAAGTCTGTCGTTTTTTTGATTTCGCGTAACGCATTAATGAATTTTGAAATTTTTGTTGCTATATTTTGTACGTATGCTTTCCAGTTTATATGTGTATCGATGGTAAGTCCTAATAGAGTGAATGCGTCCACTGTATCTATATTTGTATTATTAAATGAAAATTTCACCGGTAATGGTGATTTTTGTTAGGGATAGAAAGTCATTAGCTTGGTTTTTTTATAATTTCTGTCTGTGGGTCATTTGCAGCCTTAATGCTCACTTCCTCCTTCCTTTGGTATTTGTCCCCCTCAATTGGTTTTTGAACGTCCTGTTTACTTCTTAGGCGTGAATTCATGAAAAATCTCTTCTGAGTATTCACGTACATAGTCTGTGCAAATTTTTTTTTTTTTAAAACGTAGCCCCACACTAGGATTTATTCCTGTATCGTGGGTGCGTTTACAAACATGAAATTTCACATACACAAATACCCAGACCGGAACAAATAATTGTGGATCACACAAAGATTTGTCCCGTGCAGGAATCGAACCCGCGACTATTAGACACAGTGGGCGAAGCGGCTCAAGCTCTTAACCACTGCGCTAAATCGTCCTTCATCATGCATGGGGATTAAGTAGTCCTTGAAGACCAAGTGCTGCTATCTCAGTCAGTGTAAGAATTTCAGAAGTACGATCAGACTGTATTTAGTTTTTACTAGTTACATCTGGGGTCAGCAAGGTGGTGACGACCTGGCGAAGTGGCCGGAACGGACTGGATAGGGATAGCGTTAGAATAGAGAAAAGAATGGAGTCCTTTAAAGAGACCTACACTCAGCATTAAGCTGGCTATTGGTTGATAATAATTATTGACGGACGGTTTGGTTTAGTGTTTAAAAGCTTAAGCCGCTCCGCCTACTGGATAGAGTAGTTGCGGGTTCGATTACAGCAAAGGACATATGATTGTGTGACCCACAAATATTTGTTTCGGGTTGAGTGTTCACTGGGAAAAGGCCTTCTCTCACAAATCGAAGTAAGAGAGATTAGGTCATACACCACCACGCAGACCCAGTGCGGATTGGTGAAGGTAGGTTTTTGGCCACTTGCTGCTGGAACTTATCAGACGACTTACGACTTACAACCACATTAGGTGATAATCGGGACCAACGGGTCGCGTTAGCTTAACGTGCCTTCCGCAGCACGAACACGCTAGAATATGAAAATGCCACAAACGTTCACCCATCTCAAGCCGACCGAGTCGAACACTTGTTAACCTTGGTGATCGGCAAGAACGTCGCGAGCGCACAGCGCTACGAGCTCTAAGGTGAGTAAATTATCGATATATTATTTGTACTAGAATAATCTCTAGTGTATTAATCTAAGCAAAGGGCAACAAATGAAATGTTGGGAAAATTAGGTCAGAGGAGTTGCTGGGCCAGAAAGACATGGGCGTATTTAGTTTGTTGAAAAACAAACTGTTTAGATTAAAGGTTTTGCCACATAGCCGACGCAGCGCGACGAAAGCGCGACGGCGGCGCGGCTTGGGGAGTTGTAATGTACTGAAATGTACAGGAGACACAGGGCAACCCCGCTCAGCGCGACGGCATACGTCACGACCGAACGTAGCCAAATATTTCCGTCGCACTTCGTCGGCTATTTTCCCAAACCTTTAATATTAATTAAGGAAATTTTTAAATACTTTGGAATTGTAAACAGCAATCAAAGCTTATTTTATTTTAATTCCTAGTGTAGGCTACGTTTCATAAAATATTAAATACTCCTCGGAAGTTTTCAGTTTTATATTAGTATTCATATAATGAGAGTAAATGACGCGTTCCGTTTGTTTCAACAATCAACTGCTGATGAGCGGTCATGCATTATCTGATTATTCGCTCATTAAGCTACAAATTATACGCTGCGAGGTGGGACAATTAGTGTGATAATAATTGTATGTTTTTGGTAATTACTATTCAGTAAATATTATTTATGTACTAAGTTTAATACGTATGTTTGTTGAAACCCAATTTGTAAGGAATTTGCAGTTAGAGTTAACAACTTTTTTTCAGAAGAAATAAAGTGAAAGAGAGTATAAGAATACAAACTTATAAATAGTTATGAACTTTAAACATGGGACCAAACATCGGTAAAACTACCTACCTAGCATCGGCAAAAAGTGGGTGTAAGTACACTGTCTCACCTTTGCTTCCCCCGATTGAGGAATGTAGGCGTGACGGTGTGTTTATGAAGTGAAATATTTTGAAAACAAGCTTTTATTAATCAAATACAACGATGGTTTCATGTTATAAAGTTCCTATTGCCACCTTCCAGCTTCATCATTAGACCCTGAACACTGCCTAGGGTTCTAGCACTTGTTAATACATATCTTACATGCCCAAATACGTAGGGGTTATGACGAGTAGTTGGTGGTATTATGTATGTAGTAGTTGACATAATATCACAGGTGGTATTATATTAACTTCTACTACCACAACCACTCCCAGCCAGGGCGTTATCGTGCACTACGCCTGGCCGCTACCCTGGCCATGACCAGCAGGGCCGCCGGGGACTGGGGGCCGTATAATTTTAGTGTCGTTCATTGGGAGGTAATTGCCATAATCGCCACACTTGGCAGGCGGGTTGGCGATCGCAGTATGGGATTTTATATGAGATAAGAGGACGCTGCTGCGCACCCTCTTTACTGGTGTCCCTTAGGTGTCTAGTACGACACCTTCAGGAAACGATATTATTCCCAGCAGTAACCCAACTGACTAGGGCTATGGATGACACACACACATAGGTGCCGCCATTCCAAGGAGTGGTGTCCTGCTTCCGACCACACTTAGCCCAGTCAAGCCCTCCTCCGATGTGGCACCGGAGTACTGACTTGTCTGAACTACCGCTGTTTGCGGTATTATTGCGCTGGATTTGGTCGCCTCTTACGATCCTCTGTCTGTCCAGCATGCAGTGGGGAGATTGTACTCTTATGCCGTCACCACACGGCAAATACTCACAGATAAGTATAACAAAAGAGACTGATTATAATGCATCTTATTTTATCAGCAAGCAGAGAGATAATGGTCTTTGACCATCTTTTTGAAAGAAACCGACGACGTACACAGTCGCCAGCTTCTTTCAAACACACAAACTTTTCGCCGATGATATGTTATCTGACTAATAACTTTTTTATAAAGGATCGGTCAGTGATTGACTCCTAACCCACCTGGTGGTAAGTGACGATGAGGCCAAAAATATAGCTCGCCGCTACGTAATGGTTTCTTAGTTTGTTAATTGTCTAACGAGTTTATTGACATATTCTTGGTTTAATTCCTAAAAGGCCTTTTAAACTTTTGTAACTAGTTTTGTTTGTTAGTAAATCAGATAAAAATGATTTTTTTCTAATCCTTTTTAAAGACTTCGTGATCCAGCATCAAACTTCGGTGTCATTGATAAATGGATCAAATATAGGTAGATACACACTTGCAGCACGAAAAATGGCACCACCAAAAGGCAGGCAAAAGTGGACGGTACTACAAAATTAACAGGTTTCCGCTTTTTTGCAAATGCAATTTTAGGCTATACGAGTAAGGTACAATATGCCCTAATGTATGTTTATATTATAACTAAAACTACTCACGTGGATTTGGGGATATTTTTTAGGGTAATTTTTAATGTTACTGTGCATCTTGTGTTGATATATTGATGCATTGATAGATGTCACTATGGATTCATCAGGAGGTTACTCCTGTAAGTCAAATAATTTTGCAAACATGCCCACCACTCATGATGGAATGTTTGACGGGCTTAGTCCGTAAAAACACCCAAATCAATCTTCTCAATAGCGGAGACACTTCTAATATTTGCAAAGTTGAATAAGGTCGACAAACAGTTACTATGTACTAATAAAGGTAGTACATTTCAACGTATACATATCTACCGCTTCCAATATAGACAGTGTGTGGTACTGATTTCGGCGTAGTAAGTGTAATAACATCAAAATATCACTTACACTCTACTTTCCAAGCTTTGTGTTTACGAACATCATAATATTCTCCAACAACTTGTGTGAAAATAGATCCATAAACGAAAACAGGATGTAAGCCATTCCCATACGATTTTCGACATTCTATATTAATGAATAAGGTATCAATTGATTCGTAGCTTTAGCCTATAACATTGAGTACTTTAACGCGAAGTTTACAAGCCAGATAAGTTGTGAGTTCTTCGGTAAACAGATTCCGAAGGTCATTCAGTATAAAGCATTCGGCGAAAAATTTGAATTATTATGAGTCATTCAATATGACATGTTTGTTTTTTCTAAGAGTTGTTAACAAATTTGTAAAATGGGAACTCTGTAAAATATACGGCTTTTCATACTTTAGAGAAGTTTCAAGGGGAATATGTATGAAGGAGGATGTTATAATTTGTTATCTTTAGTAAAAGGATCTAAGTAATCTGCTTGCGCTATCATAAAAACCAAAGTCCAAAATATTCAAAATATTTTTTGGTTTAGGATTGTTTTTTGCTTATCATCGATTACTATTTTGATGATCTAATATACGATGCTTGTAGCCCTGCAAGACCGCATCTAAGATGGGTGACCGTTTCTGGCGATACCATTTTTTAGCCGTTGGTCCAGTTCACTACTTAAAGTAGTAGTGCCTTACAGGCAGCTAGATAATTTTCATCAGCAAGTGGCAAATACCTGCCCCCACCAATCAGCACTGGGTCCAGGTGGTGGAGCCCCTATGACCTATTTTCTTTCACCTCCATTTGAAGCTAAGACATGGACTTTGCCCAACTCTTGCTATCCCAGGTACTATTTTATTATAGACCACAGTTTTTTTATTCATAAAAACTTACCACACTGCGATTTATTCTCGTATCGTAAGTACGTTTACAAACGATCACAGACACTCATACCGAAACAAATATTTGTTGATCACACAAAGATTTATCCCGTGCGAAAATCGAACTCGTGACTACTCGATCCAGTGGGCCCAAGCCGTTCGTCAAATCCTAATAATATTTCGATTTCTGTGGTGTAGTCTGATTTCTATATTCAACACAGAAATAAGACTGATATTCAAAGATTTTCCAATCCCAATTAGGTATAGTCTATGGCTCCATCGTTAAACATGCGTTTAACGATTATTCTGCCGATGTCAAGTTTGATGACATTTAATCGGTACAAGCAGGAATTGAGCGGTATTTTATTCAAATACAAATTCAAATACGAAACACCAAATTAACTTGGGCAAAAATAAAACATAGTAAATTAGGTAACAAGAGGATTTTAATGGATTGCAACAGGGTTAAAAAAGCGAAGTAAAAGTATAAAAAAGGGCATATAATTGATATTCGAATAAAAACAAAAAGTCAGTACTGACAAAATGAAAGTAAGATGCTTAATTTATTTTGTAACAGTATCATTCTATCATAAGTAAGAATAAAAAAGAAAACAAATAACCTTTCTTATACTCATTTTACATAAAAATGTCACGGAACTACGTAGAAATTTATTTTATTAGATCTTTAAAAACTCCTCTAGACACTAACAACCAAGGAGCATCAAACCCTCACAACCCATCTTAAATATTAAATTACAAAACATATATTTTTTTACCGCCCGTCTGAAAACACCGCTAATCTTGTTGCGTTGCATAATTTTTTCTGAAATATTGCCACCATCTTGCCACTAGGGTATTCATTTTGTTAACTTATAGCGGCCATTTTAGTTTGACACATCAAAGGATTTTGAGCTTTATTTTTTACTGTATACAATAGGATACTGTATGTGGAGTGAGTTATGAGTTCAACTCTCGACTGGAGTAGCCTATTATTATATATATAAAGTACAATTGTGTTAAAGCAAGTGCAAAGGTACTTTGATGTAACACTAAAATAAATAGTAATTTATAGAGCTTTTTGAAAACTATTGTACCTGCATCCCTCAAGCGGGTGAGGCAGAGGTGTACTGAGTACACCCACATTTCGCCAACGATGTTAGGTCTGAGCTTACCGCTACTATACCGGGCACAATTTCAGACTCCGGTCTGCGAATGAAAAAGCACATTTTGACCGACCCTAAGATTCAAACCCAGGACTTCGTAATGATCACTCGCACTATGCACTACCAAGCTACTACGAGGCTGCCAACAATTCTCTTTTACCATTTCAGTAATACTAGCGACTTGCCTCGACTTGAATAGTTGGGCCAAATAGTATGAAACACCCGTAAATAATATTGCCACACCTGGAGACCGCGTGTCGGCAAACGTAGTGTAGGGCGCTCTGTAGCTAGATGGAGCAAAGATATCTGCAAGGCAAGAGCAGGGATTGGAGGAGGAAAGCTGAAGATCTAGCTAAGTGACGTGCCAAGGGTGAGGCGTATGTCCAGCGGTGGACTGACTCGGGCTGATGATAGAAACCTTTCTCGTGAATCAGTCTGTCTACTGGTGAAAACTAAATAAAATCCGTGTAGTCGTTTCTGGAATAACGTGTACATACATAGAGAAGACGTGACTGGAGATTTCATTCTACATATTCACTTTCACAATATATTATAAAACAAAGTTCCCCCGTTGCGTCTGTGTGCCTGAACGCCATAAACTCAATAACCACTGAACAGATTTTCATACGGTTTTCACCAATGGACAGAGTAATTGAGGAAGAAAGAGGAAGGTTTATGTGTATAATTCCCCGTGCGAAGCCGGGTGGATTGCTAGTTATAGTATATAAAATCTGGTGTGCGTGTGTTGTAGTCCTAAACGGCTTGACTGAATTTGATGTGTTTAGGTGTTGGTACCTGGGGGGTAGTTTGCAGTTATAGTTGGACCTGGAAGGTGGAGCTGTTGTAGACCGGTCGCAAAGTAGCGGGCTATCGCTTTTATATACAAGGTGTAACATAATAAACGCAAGACCTCAGGCACCCCAATTAGAGAATTGCTTCATAAATTCAAAACGAAAACCAAATTTCCAAATTTAAAGGGTTTTACCCCTTTTTAAGCACTTTTATACCCCAATTAACAATGAAACTTGTACGTGTATGTGTGCATTTTGAGAAATACGGGTTAGGAATGCATTTGTAATCTCCTTATTGCTCTCATAGCAATCTCAAGAATAAATTTAGTTTTTTATAGCGCACTGAAGGAGTAAAAGCATTTTTTGCAAATTTAAAAAGAATGATTATATACATTAAAAATAGTTGGAATCAATTCAGTTATCGATTTGGAACAAACTACTTTCAGATCTTGCGTTAATTATGTTACCGCTTGTAGATACACATTTTTTATCTAGCAATAATAGGATCATAACCTAAAATAACTCAATGAAATATAATCACAATACCTTTGAAACTAACTCCAGTGTAATAAATAAAGCCAATTATACACAATAGGGTATAAATGAAAGATATATAAAAAAGGACGGTCGCCGAATTCCTAATTTCATTTCATTTTTACCGTAGTAAGTGTAATAACATCAAAATATCACTTACACTCTACTTTCCAAGCTTTGTGTTTACGAACATCATAATATTCTCCAACAACTTGTGTGAAAATAGATCCATAAACGAAAACAGGATGTAAGCCATTCCCATACGATTTTCGACATTCTATATTAATGAATAAGGTATCAATTGATTCGTAGCTTTAGCCTATAACATTGAGTACTTTAACGCGAAGTTTACAAGCCAGATAAGTTGTGAGTTCTTCGGTAAACAGATTCCGAAGGTCATTCAGTATAAAGCATTCGGCGAAAAATTTGAATTATTATGAGTCATTCAATATGACATGTTTGTTTTTTCTAAGAGTTGTTAACAAATTTGTAAAATGGGAACTCTGTAAAATATACGGCTTTTCATACTTTAGAGAAGTTTCAAGGGGAATATGTATGAAGGAGGATGTTATAATTTGTTATCTTTAGTAAAAGGATCTAAGTAATCTGCTTGCGCTATCATAAAAACCAAAGTCCAAAATATTCAAAATATTTTTTGGTTTAGGATTGTTTTTTGCTTATCATCGATTACTATTTTGATGATCTAATATACGATGCTTGTAGCCCTGCAAGACCGCATCTAAGATGGGTGACCGTTTCTGGCGATACCATTTTTTAGCCGTTGGTCCAGTTCACTACTTAAAGTAGTAGTGCCTTACAGGCAGCTAGATAATTTTCATCAGCAAGTGGCAAATACCTGCCCCCACCAATCAGCACTGGGTCCAGGTGGTGGAGCCCCTATGACCTATTTTCTTTCACCTCCATTTGAAGCTAAGACATGGACTTTGCCCAACTCTTGCTATCCCAGGTACTATTTTATTATAGACCACAGTTTTTTTATTCATAAAAACTTACCACACTGCGATTTATTCTTGTATCGTAAGTACGTTTACAAACGATCACAGACACTCATACCGAAACAAATATTTGTTGATCACACAAAGATTTATCCCGTGCGAAAATCGAACTCGTGACTACTCGATCCAGTGGGCCCAAGCCGTTCGTCAAATCCTAATAATATTTCGATTTCTGTGGTGTAGTCTGATTTCTATATTCAACACAGAAATAAGACTGATATTCAAAGATTTTCCAATCCCAATTAGGTATAGTCTATGGCTCCATCGTTAAACATGCGTTTAACGATTATTCTGCCGATGTCAAGTTTGATGACATTTAATCGGTACAAGCAGGAATTGAGCGGTAATTTATTCAAATACAAATTCAAATACGAAACACCAAATTAACTTGGGCAAAAATAAAACATAGTAAATTAGGTAACAAGAGGATTTTAATGGATTGCAACAGGGTTAAAAAAGCGAAGTAAAAGTATAAAAAAGGGCATATAATTGATATTCGAATAAAAACAAAAAGTCAGTACTGACAAAATGAAAGTAAGATGCTTAATTTATTTTGTAACAGTATCATTCTATCATAAGTAAGAATAAAAAAGAAAACAAATAACCTTTCTTATACTCATTTTACATAAAAATGTCACGGAACTACGTAGAAATTTATTTTATTAGATCTTTAAAAACTCCTCTAGACACTAACAACCAAGGAGCATCAAACCCTCACAACCCATCTTAAATATTAAATTACAAAACATATATTTTTATTACCGCCCGTCTGAAAACACCGCTAATCTTGTTGCGTTGCATAATTTTTTCTGAAATATTGCCACCATCTTGCCACTAGGGTATTCATTTTGTTAACTTATAGCGGCCATTTTAGTTTGACATATCAAAGGATTTTGAGCTTTATTTTTTACTGTATACAATAGGATACTGTATGTGGAGTGAGTTATGAGTTCAACTCTCGACTGGAGTAGCCTATTATTATATATATAAAGTACAATTGTGTTAAAGCAAGTGCAAAGGTACTTTGATGTAACACTAAAATAAATAGTAATTTATAGAGCTTTTTGAAAACTATTGTACCTGCATCCCTCAAGCGGGTGAGGCAGAGGTGTACTGAGTACACCCACATTTCGCCAACGATGTTAGGTCTGAGCTTACCGCTACTATACCGGGCACAATTTCAGACTCCGGTCTGCGAATGAAAAAGCACATTTTGACCGACCCTAAGATTCAAACCCAGGACTTCGTAATGATCACTCGCACTATGCACTACCAAGCTACTACGAGGCTGCCAACAATTCTCTTTTACCATTTCAGTAATACTAGCGACTTGCCTCGACTTGAATAGTTGGGCCAAATAGTATGAAACACCCGTAAATAATATTGCCACACCTGGAGACCGCGTGTCGGCAAACGTAGTGTAGGGCGCTCTGTAGCTAGATGGAGCAAAGATATCTGCAAGGCAAGAGCAGGGATTGGAGGAGGAAAGCTGAAGATCTAGCTAAGTGACGTGCCAAGGGTGAGGCGTATGTCCAGCGGTGGACTGACTCGGGCTGATGATAGAAACCTTTCTCGTGAATCAGTCTGTCTACTGGTGAAAACTAAATAAAATCCGTGTAGTCGTTTCTGGAATAACGTGTACATACATAGAGAAGACGTGACTGGAGATTTCATTCTACATATTCACTTTCACAATATATTATAAAACAAAGTTCCCCCGTTGCGTCTGTGTGCCTGAACGCCATAAACTCAATAACCACTGAACAGATTTTCATACGGTTTTCACCAATGGACAGAGTAATTGAGGAAGAAAGAGGAAGGTTTATGTGTATAATTCCCCGTGCGAAGCCGGGTGGATTGCTAGTTATAGTATATAAAATCTGGTGTGCGTGTGTTGTAGTCCTAAACGGCTTGACTGAATTTGATGTGTTTAGGTGTTGGTACCTGGGGGGTAGTTTGCAGTTATAGTTGGACCTGGAAGGTGGAGCTGTTGTAGACCGGTCGCAAAGTAGCGGGCTATCGCTTTTATATACAAGGTGTAACATAATAAACGCAAGACCTCAGGCACCCCAATTAGAGAATTGCTTCATAAATTCAAAACGAAAACCAAATTTCCAAATTTAAAGGGTTTTACCCCTTTTTAAGCACTTTTATACCCCAATTAACAATGAAACTTGTACGTGTATGTGTGCATTTTGAGAAATACGGGTTAGGAATGCATTTGTAATCTCCTTATTGCTCTCATAGCAATCTCAAGAATAAATTTAGTTTTTTATAGCGCACTGAAGGAGTAAAAGCATTTTTTGCAAATTTAAAAAGAATGATTATATACATTAAAAATAGTTGGAATCAATTCAGTTATCGATTTGGAACAAACTACTTTCAGGTCTTGCGTTAATTATGTTACCGCTTGTAGATACACATTTTTTATCTAGCAATAATAGGATCATAACCTAAAATAACTCAATGAAATATAATCACAATACCTTTGAAACTAACTCCAGTGTAATAAATAAAGCCAATTATACACAATAGGGTATAAATGAAAGATATATAAAAAAGGACGGTCGCCGAATTCCTAATTTCATTTTTACCTTTGTATTGGTAGAGAGGGGTCGAGTGAATCTTTCGCTCTATTTATTAGGTTAAAACATTCAGTTTTGATGGAATTATATAATTGTTATGTATGGACAATAGTTTAAAAGCGTGAAATATAAATTAGAGGGCTTACGATGAAGGCATTACACGTAGCGAGTTGATACACTATCCTTGTCACATTAAAAAAATATTAAATAAACATGACCGAGACAGTATGATTACTCGCTAGCGTCACACTACCGTCAAAATTCACTGAGTTAAACCTTAGTGGTAGCTCAGAACACCGGGATCATGCAGTGCTGCGGGTGTCTAGAACATACGAAACCCATATTTAATTAAGATATTAACACAAGATGTTTATTAACGAAATATAATTTTTGTAACGCTGTTTGCTTTTCATTACCGTATCTCAGTTATTACTGAGGCCTATGCACGAATGATTTGACGTTATATTAACATTGATGAGAAAGCGTGCTGTCCCGTTTATATTCATTTAGTAAATGTGTCGGATGAAAAGGATGGTACATAAACTCTATAGTGTTACGTTAACGTCAATCTGTGTATGCTAAGCGTTGTTTAGTTAATTCTGAGCTGACGCGCTTCGGATACCAAAATATTTGTGTCTGCACGAACGATAACTTGTTAATTTGTAATTTAACGTTATTAACAACTGTTTACAACAATAGGTTTTGATAGGTTTGTTCACAATTTAAATAATAAACCTTAATAATCTTAATTAAACAATATTTTAAGCGAAAACATGAAGAAGTTAAAGAGGAAGAAGTTAAGAAAAAGAGGGTAGTTCAAGCAGTGACAATGGTTTTTTTGAGCTCCTGATAATTAATAAAAATAATCTATTCAAGCGGATATTTTTACCTTTTACATATGCTACATACATTATAAACATCCTGCACGCCCTGCACGCTCTATCTGGACGGCGTCTGCACGCGCAATCATAGGAAGATACTGATCGCCACAGTGATCACCGCCGGGGACGCCACCGCGGCCGCGGCTTAACGCGTTGGTTTGGCCGTACCTTCACAGCTTTTTTTTTTTTTTTTTGCTTCAATTACAAATTTTTATATAAAGATACATTGCCACACACTACGAATCATTCCCAAATATTCATTCATATACACAATTTTTACTTGCATAAATAGCCAGACGGGAACAAATGTCGTGGTCACATTTGACCCGTGCAGGGTTAAACCCTCGACTACTCGATATATAGACTCTCATGACCAAGCCATTGTTATGTCAAACTTTTATAGTTTCCCATATCATACAGCCTAATACCACAGTGTAAAAACTGAAGTACTATTTATTAGGGTCTAGGGAAGAGTTATTTAGACTGTGCTACTACTCTCTCAGTCTGGTTTGAAATCTGAAAGCAAATCAACATTTAACTAATACAGTACGTGAGATGTAAACCCTAATTCATTCCATTTAAGGCCCGGGCAGTCACGTTGACAATATAGCAGTAGAGTCAGCAACAAAACTCTTATAACAAAATAAACATCTTCACGGCTATATTCCAGCTTTATTACGTTTACGGTACGGTTTACGGTTACGATTCAGAATGATCTCTGACTCCTAAACCAGCAAAAAACTGTGTGTCAGGAGACAGTGCCTCCCCATTAGTGTCAAAAACAGACAAATATGTTCCATGTACACCCACTTATTGCCAATATTAAATTCGAATGTAATAGGAGGCGAATCTACTGCTATTATATGCACATCTATTTAGCTCCTTCTGCACTGTTCTCTCATACCTTCTTCTCCTCAGAAATGACTTTCCGAAAGGGTGGTAGAGTATTGAGTAATCATTAATTTTCTCTTTTTGACTATTTATAAGTGTTTTTGGTCTACATGAATAAAAAGTTTTGATTTTGACTTTATACCGGTCTCAAAAACAAAAGTCATGGAAAAAAATTTTGTTCAAATAATACTTACGCATTACCACTTCCTAGAAACCCTCCAAAATATCTTTCTTTATCATTATAGAACAATCACCATGTTCTGTGTTCGAATCCTTGCTTGGACAGTAGTATTATTAAGGTTTTTATTATCAAAAAATTGTTAAAGAAAAATCTGGATTTTTAGGGCTGGGGAGAACAAGCGCGAAAATTTAAATGTATAATATTATAATTACATGTTAGGCTAAAGCAACGAATTGAACAATTGTATATTTAAAATAACTTTAAATCGTTCAGTTTTTTATTTCTGACACAAGTTTTTTATAAATCTTATTAAAAGAACCCTTGTATTGTTTCATAATAAAAACATATTTATAAAAACAATAAATAAACAGTTTTGAAAGTTATTAAAGGCTTTAAGTACTTTATTATTTCGTAAATTTAAATCTGTCGATAAAGTTTCGTTGCGAACCGTACATGGACCTATTGTTAGCGCGCCGTTTGGACATCTTTTGTTCGCTTCCAATCACTTTGACGCTATGATCGCAAATATGTTTTTTTTTATTTTATAATTAGACACTGCGGGCCCGGTTTGTCCCGCACCTTTTTTTTTAATTTATATTTTGTTTGTTTTGCTTTTATTATAACTCGTATGGTACATTGTTCTTTTTTTTTTTTGGTTTTGATGTTACACTGATTGGTATTTGTTTGTTGCGGTACTTCAGTAGAGGATGTTTTTTATATTTTGTTTTAATTTTTTTTTTCTATTACTTTTTTTTATGTTATTGTTTTAAAGGTTTATGTAAGTGTATGAGGTTTTTTTTTGTCACAGTTTTGGCTTGCCTTTGAGCGAGAATGCTTCAGTTGTGTGGGTGTTTGGCTGCTTGTGAGGGTTTCCTTTAGGCCTCCGCCTCCAGCAGCTTTTTGACAACTACCATGTCTCGACTGCGAATAGCCATCTTAATGTTGTATTCTTTTTTTTTTTTGGTCGCAGCTGCCCCCGCCTTGCTTATTAGTGTAGCCGTTGCATCCCCTTCACAGCTGTCTGTGTAGTAGACGCAACTTCCAGTGTGGCGAGATATAGCTACGACCGCGTGTGGATAGCTTCCGTGGAGCTTCAGTCTCTTGGGGACCGCTCGCACTATCACGTTTTCACGTTTTCACTCGTTCGTCCCTGAGACTCATGCACGGTGAGGATGCGCGACCCGTTTCCCGACGCATAGCCCTGGCCGAGGAGGATTTCCTTCTCGGTCTGGGTGTGCACCAGGAACAGGGTGTTCTCCTGGTGTTTTGGAATTTGCGCTCCTGTGTACTTACTGAGGCTCAAGGACCTCACGAGGGTTTTGGACGAGTATATGCCCCCGTATATCTCGTTGAGGGCATACGCTACGTCCATTGGGTTTCTGTGAGTGCAGAGCAGCTCCCTGTTGACACGCGCCACGGAGTCTGGGTGGTTGTAACGCAGTCGAAACAGGTTCTCCCTATCAATGAACGGCAGTTGGTTGCAGTCGCCGACGAGAAAAGCCTCTCTCGCGCCAGTTATCTTGATGGCCATCACTACGGCTCCAAAGTGGTTCATGAGTGCCTCGTCGATGATAATACGTGTGCACTCTTCACCTTCTTTCAATCCGTGGACCAGCATTGAAGCCATAGTGCGGACCCTCCTCTTGGTGTTTGTTTTAACCTTTTGCGCGAGTCTCTCCCTTAAGTCATTCGCTGCCTCGGTTGTAGATGTTATTAGGATATCGCTTTTGATGTTGTAATTTGCGATTATCCATGTTGTTTTACCACATCCAGGAACCCCGTTGACCCATGTTATCTTGGGTACGGTCCAGTGCTCAATTGCGGGTCCCCGACCCCGGCCACTCGAGATGGTTTCTGCCATTTCGAGTATCCGGTCGTCGAGCACCACCCTCGTGCACTTCGCCGCGACTACTATTGGGTCGTTAAGGGGGTCCTGAACGTGTGTTTGCCGATCCGCCGGGACTTCTCCTCATCGTATTTGACGAAACCGCCAGCCATACAGCCGGGTATAATGTACAAGCTGTAACATAATAAACGCAAGACCTGAAAGTAGTTTGTTCTAAATCGATAACTGAATTTATTCCAACTATTTTTAATGTCTCTTACATTTTTTTTTTAAATTTGCAAAGAATGCTTTTACTCCTTCAGTGCGCTATAAAAAACTAAATTTATTCTTGATTCATAGCAATAAAGAGATTACAAATGCATTCCTAACCCGTATTTCTCGAAATGCACACATACACGTATAACTTTCATTGTTAATTGGGGTATAAAAGTATTAAAAAAGGGGTAAAATCCTTTAAATTTGGAAATTTGGTTTTCGTTTTGAATTTATGAAGCAATTCTCTAATTGGGGTGTCTGAGGTCTTGCGTTTATTGTGTTACACCATGTATATATATTATGGGTATATGGGTATACCCATTAATTGCTTATTGATCGGAGTTAAGCAATAATGCTCCAACAATATAATTGATATTTCAGGACAATGGGCCTTATCTGTGATTTTTAAGTCCATTACCAGTTACGTACGGCACATTTAGCTCAATTATCATAATTCACAAAACTAAGTTATGATACTTACCTACAACTCGTTAGAGAACAGGTACAACGTTTATTATACTTATCTTACGGGTTCCATGATGTAATGGTTAGCACTCTGGACTTTAAATCCAGCGATCCGAGTTCAAATCTCGGTGGAAACTGATACTGTTTTGTGCGATTTCAGTGTTTAATCTGCTTCACAATTTCAAACACTGTAGCAAAATGATCACTCTGAGCATTATCTACTATATACAGCATCTTATCAAACTCATATTTCTTATACCTATCTAATAGAGCCGCAATATCTCTAGAGATATACAACGTAGAGTTATCACTCTTTAACACCGTTACATGTCTATCATTTACTCTGGCTACGAAGATTTTTGTTTATTCATAAAGATACTTCATTAAAATCTGAAATTACACATAGTTTGCGACATAAGCAAATAAACATTCTCAACAAATCTGTATTACTCTATAGTGACAATTGTCCAAATTAAATCAGCAAATTTTAGGTGATCTGATCATCCAATCGTACCTATTTTCTTTGCGCATCCAATCGAGTTTCACGCCACCAAAAACACCGGCACCTCATAGAAAAATAAAATATTTGCTTTGCAAAGGTTTCTTCCCCTCCTCCCATACAGATGGCCTTGGCCAACGATGGCCATTTAGGCCGATTTCAATTTAGCTCATCACGTCTCCGTTATTTAGGCCTACATCAGTCAGTGCTAAAAACACAGTAGATCTTTATACTTTTGAGAGGTGTCTGAATCTACGAAACGAAATAGAGCACAGAACACGGGCCTAACCGCTGAATTAAAAAATACAATTGGGCAAAACAACTCATTTAAAACGAACAATTGGATGATTCGTACCATGGGATGAAACAGACGATTCATAAAGAACACTTGGAAGATTCGTACCATGGGAGGAAACAGACGATTCATAAAGAACACTTGGACGATTCGTCCCATAGAGTGAAACAACCCATTTAAAAAACACTAGGACGATTCGTCCCAAGGAGCGAAACAACTCATTTAAAAATAACACTTGGATGATTCGCTCTATGGGGCGAAACACCGAAGTACCCACCATGACGATGATACAAATGACGAACGGGTCGTTCGTGTCTGTATCGTAATAATATTATTGTCCGTATTATGACTGCCTTAAAAGACATTATATGTTTTCCGTTATTGTGTTCCGTGGTAACGTCTCGCAAGCTCTCATCTCGTAAACAACTTTATGTCTGTTATAAAGAACATTTTTTATTTCCAGGTTACGGCGCGCGGATGAGATTTGAGCTCAATCTTTGAAGATTTCTTTTTCATGCTGAGTCCTTAGATTTACGCGAATATTATACATGAAATAATATCAGCCTATACTATCCCACGACTAGGCAAAGGCCTTCTCTCACATTCGAGGTGAGAGAGATTAAGTCATACTCCACCACGTTGACCCAGTGCGGATTGGTGACTCCAACTTGACTTAACGACTACCACATTACGTGGTAATCGAGACCAATGGGATAACGTGCCTTCCGAAGCACGGAGACGCTCGAATATGAAAATGCCACAATCGGTCACCCATCTCAGGCCGACCGAGTCGAACGCTGCTTAACCTTGGTAATCAGTAAGAACACCGCAGCCGTACAGCGCTACGAGCGCCTCCACATTAAATAAACGTAGGTGTAAATATATCAGCCTATAATGTTCCACTGCTTCATTGGTGGCAAATTGAGGTGTGAGAGAATAGGTCCACGGCGTGGACCCAGTGCGGCGTAGTGGAAGATAAATATTGGTCCCAAAGCGGTAGGTGTTAAAATTAAATTACTATCATGCATATATTTCCTAAGCGGTGTATGCAGAAGTGTACTGTATACACCGACATTTTACCTGTTCTTTAAAAATAAATTAAAATAAACACCGTCACGCCTGTATTTCCCAAGCGGGGATGATAGAAGTTTACAGTACACCCACTTTTCGCCGACGACGGTAGGTCCCATGTAATTGGAGGCGAGCCTATTGCCATATACTGGGCACAATTCAAAACTCCAGCCTAATACCGGGAATTTTTTGTTAGAAAAACTACATTAGTCTGACCTAGGATTTGAACCCAGGACCTCGTGATCACGAAGCGATGCGCTCTGCCATTAAAAGAACGAGGTAATCTGTTCTTTTTTACCTCGAATTGTGAAAAAATAAGTTTTTCCAGTATATACATCGCTGAAACTTACAATGTACATCTCTGCCTATCCATTTGAGATAAAACGGGGACTTTTTGTATTCAAAGATAATTTTTAAATACTAGTGTTACCCGCGGCTAGGCGCATTTATTTTGCTATTTGACAAAGATAGACCGGTCTATCCGGGATGGCACAGGCCCTGTACTAACTTAAGACACCTCCATACTGCGTATTTTTAAAATACGTTCAGCCGTGATAGTATGTTAAAATAAAAACTATCCCGCAAGAATCGTGATTTTTTTTCCTTAAACAATCTGATTTGTAAAGTTTCGTGTCCGGGTCATTCGTCCTTAAAGAGTTCAGTCCCGAAGAAACAATCTTGACTGCATCAGCAATTCCTGCAAGAAATCATACCTGAATATCCAAATCAAAAGTGTATAAACAATTTCGGAGCGGAGTGTGGATAGGGAAGTAGAGCGAAGGTTGGGCATTTATACGAGTTACCATCCCTCACTTCACGCGGAAGTGGGGTATTAAGTTAGTGCATAGGTCCTTATCGATCTCTCTGTCTATTTCATCACGCCAGATTCTTTGCAAAGAGTACAGAGTTCTAATAGGTTCTTTCCTTATAGACCTTTCTGTCTTCTTCCACTCTCTTAGTTCGTCATACATGCTCGCCGATTACGGAGACTCTTGACGCTTTCCACTCCCAAACCTTTTCGCCCACACACGGATGATAAATTATAAGTAAATTTTCTGTTTAAAACCGCCAAAAATGTACAACAAACATTTTCCGAGCGCGGAACGTAATCCTCATATAGTATGCACTAACACGAGAGCAAAACCTTTTACTGGGCTTGCCCTGCATAATTGATCATCTTTAATTTTTCATACAATCTGCTAGTTATTACCACGCCACTATAGACAGTAGGTACGACAAACCCTGGTTATACATTCCGCGCTTCGTTTATTCTTTTGCGGCTTTGTTTAACTAAAATGTAAAAATAACCACTGCAGATTTGGTAACACTATTTTGTCCCACACCGATGTGACTTTCATAATTAAAATACATTTAATTATAAAAAAACATTTATTTAAAATGAATAGTTACTCTACTAATGTTTTTTAAATTCTACTGTTGATATAAATTTAGACGAGTTTTATTGTAGGACATAACAAATATGACGACGAAGAAGAGACGATGAGAGTGGAGGAAGCCAGAGAGGTATGTAAGAAAAGAACCTGTTGGAACTCTGTACTCTCTGCCTACCCCGCAAGGGATCTGGCGTGAGGTTATAGATAGCTATCTATCTATAGATAGACAACAAATATAAAAATTTTAAAATGGTAAGTTGTGTATATTGAACGACACATCACAGGCAGCTTACTGTAGAAAAACAAATCGGATGCCAATTAATATTTCATCCGTTTAAAAATATATTTTGATTTTTCATAAAATGGCATCCAAATATTTTTTGTCCGTATTTCACAGCCAGTATTAACATAATTACCTATAATAAAACTAAATTCAAAAGGCAGATATAGCCCAAAATTCATTTATATTCAGACATACAAGGACCTTGTGGGCAACGGCCAAAATTGAAACTAACGCTGTCATCGAGTGAAACGTAACTTCATGACAGTCGCCGAGTTGCCGTTTGCTTAAGGATTTACCCAAGTTCTTTTTATAATTTGTTACCGTGCGGACGCACCTGTTAAAATTATTATCTGGAAGTAGGAAAATTGTACTTACTGATAACCCTAATTTCACACCAACGACAATGTCTATGTCATCCACGGGCATCTACTAGAACTAGAAAAAATAGAAATGTGAAATATTTTTCAATACACTAAGTATTCGTTTTATAAGTAATTCAATGGATACCTAAGGTTTCTTAATCCAATTCACAAACACAGCTACAAACAACGTGACTTTTATTAGCTAACGGTTTCCATCTAATGCCCGTTATATAATATTACATGATTTATTTGAACGCCTTATTATTTATTCCTTACTGCGATCTTGTTTTCACCGCTGATATATGTACACACAATTTGTTTGTTTTGTTAGTCCCCTTTATGAGTACAGGAAATATCGGCACTAGGTTTTTATTTGTAGCTTAGATTTATTTAAAATTATTTGTTATTATGACCTTAGGACCTCTTTTATCTATCGAAAATCGTCTGAATTAATTAAGGTTTTGCCACATAATCGACACAGCGCGACGGTGGCGCGGCTTCGGGAGTTGTAATGTACTGAAATGTACGGGAGACGCCACACAGCGCATCCCCGCTCGGCGCGTCCTCTGCTTTCGTCGCTCTGCCGTCGCGCTGCGTCGGCTATTTGAAAGGTCCGTAAGTCTATGTGCGAATTTCACCATCTCTAAGTTACCCTATCCGACGATTAAATAAGCCAGTTTTATTGCCGTTTAACGCTAATCTAAAAGTAACTAACCAGCACTTTAGTGATACAGACCCTTAGTGACAATGGTCGACGATCTACGCACTTTATTTTTTTTGGGTTCGATTTATCATTTCACTCCTCATCATAATCGTATGGCGATGTACCATCGGTAATGCGACCCACCATCAAAATTTTATGTTAGACTGTAGGAACCATTTTCTAGCCTCCGGTGTCAGCTGGTGTAGCTCCTCGAATCTTTATGTAAACTCAATATTTATTTAATAAATTATATTAAACAATAACATTACACTATGTTGTCCTAGCAATAATAAATAAACACCATCCCGCCCTATTTCCCAAGTGGAGGCGGCAGAGGTTAACTGTATATAACGACGTGTCCAACGAATAAGGACCAGTATTTATAATTGGCAGAAATAACGTTATCAACGCGCACAAAAGTTGCAAATGGCATTTATTTTGTTTGACAGCAGTGGTCAAGTATAGGATGAAATGATGAATATCTTCGGCGAAATGTTAGTGTATAATGTACATTTTCGTGCCGCCTATAGGCGTGTGTGAAAAAAAACAACATGTTTTTACAACATGAAATTAAACTTTTTAAGTTCCCGACATTTCGAGTGCTTTGCAGCACCCATGGTCACGGGAGGGACTGAGGTGTTAGACGTCCAATAGGCATAGTTGTTCCGGGGTACCCTCAAACTCCTTAATTATTTTCGTTGTTGTTGGTCCGATCTACGCAGAATGAGCTCACGGTGTCTTGAGGTCTTAAACCGCGAAAAAAAAATAAACCGCGATAAAATCCGTAAAATAGTTTTATTTCATGTGTTATATTCGCGTAAATCTAAGAACTCAATATGTTTTTACAACCCAAATAGAGCTGAACGCCTTTGGATGAAATTTGGCATACAGATAATTTATTACCTGGATTAATGTACCTGTATTAACGTACAGCATACTTTTTACCCGGAAGAATGTTAGGCTCCTGTCTATAGTCAACGTGGACGTAGTGGCGGGCTGAAGCTCAGACCCGCACGCAGAGACAGGGCGGTTAACGGGCGTCGGGGGGCGCGCGAGGGATGCGGTGGCAAGAGTTACTAGTGCGACGAAGGGGGTCGCGGGGCGCGTGGCGCGTGGCATCGCACATAGCGGGCGGCGTGCGATCGCCACTTGCGGGGTACGCGGGGGGAGAGGGGGCCGCGTAGTAGTTCGAATTGCCGGATGAGCTCCGGGGCCTTCGAGGCGATGAACTCGACCAGGTTCCGAAGGAGCTCTGGTCAGTAGTTAACTGCCATATACAGGAGGGATATGGCAGGGCGAGTGAAGGGAGTGGAAACCCTAAGTCCCGGGGGCTGGACCTTGCCCCAGGGATGAGTAATGCCTGGGCCCCCCCGCCGGGTGAAGGGGGGGGGGGTTGTGTGCTACCGTGAGCCTAGCGTGCGTCCTTTCACCAAACTTGTGTGTGAAAGAGTGTGTGCCTATCACTAACTGCTCCGGGGCGAAGAGAATCACCGCACGGAGAATAGGATTTCGCGACGGGAAAAGGTAGGTCCTGGTGAAAGGATGAGCTCTGCCTAGGGTCCGGAGCCGCCCTCTAAAGGAGGAAGGCGAGCGCTCGGGTCCCGCTCAAGACTCGCTTAGTTGTCACCGTTAGGTATCCACAAGTCTTACCACGAGCGCAAAAAAAATCGTGGTTTGAAAAACAAACTGCGACTAGTCGTCAAACACTAGGGAAAGGTCGACGGCGCCGTCAAAACGGCGCGTCGTGCCTACCGAACGTACGGAAATACGTACGCGCGAGCGGGAGGGCGAACTGCGTCGCGGGGAGAGTGGCGCGGTAAGCGGTGACACGACCGAACGCGGCGAGCGACACAGTCGGAATTTACAGTATTGGTATATTATCTATGGTCGGAATGGTATCACGGTCATGTTAACAATTCATTCGACGCACGATTTAGCGCTGTGGTTAAGAGCTTAAGCCGCTCCGCCCACTGTGTCTAATAGTTGCGGGTTCGATTCCCGCACGGGACTATTCTTTGTGTGACCCAAAATTATTTGTTTCCGGTCTGGGTATTTGCGTATGTGACTTTTCATGTTTGTAAACTCATCCACGAAGCAGGAATAAACCCTAGTGCGGGCTACGTTTTTAAAAATAAAAACTGTACTGTGCCCGCCCACTTTTGGCTGACAGTGGTTAGTCCCATTTTATAGGAGGTGAGCTTATTGCCATTATACTGGGCGCAATGCCAAATTCCGGACTGATACTGGATTTTTTTTATTTTTGTTCGACCTTGGATTCGAAGCTAAGAATTCGTGATCGCTACGTACATTGTTCGCCACTGGATCAACGAGACAGTCTTTCATGTTTATTTAGTAAGTTAATAGTGAGAGAAGTGGAAGTGGAAGGGAGAAGTTATTACTTCGGTCTGGGTATTTGTGTATGTGAATTTTCATGTTTGTTAACGCACCCACGACACAGGAATAAATCCTAATGTGGACTACGTTTAAAAAAATAGAATAAAATTATGTAATCTGTTTGTCTCAGCTTAAAACCCCTCTCATTTTAAGAGGAGGCCCGTGCCCAACGTTCTTAATAGGGCTTATATTATATTATTATAATCTGCTCGTTAATCCCCCTGATGTTGGAACACTTCGTTTCGGTAGAATTATTTACCAATTAAAGTATGTTTTGGTAATATAAGGTAATGTTGAGGGGTTTCCAGGAATTTACCTACTGTTAATATGTTTCATATGTACACGCGTGAATAGCATTTATATAAAATAATGTGCCTATATTAAGAAATTCTGCGGATATTAACAGAGTATTATTTACGTATGACTGCCTCGTTCGTCTAGTGGCGAATAATGTGCTTTGCGATCACGAGGTCCTGGGTTCAAATCCTAGGTCGGACGAACGTAGGGCTGATGTTCAGTATCAGTCCGGAGTCTGGAATTGTGCCCGGTATATGGCAATAGGCTCGCCTCGCTCGCTACACAGTACTCCTTTACCATCCCCGTTTGGGGAAAATGGGGGAGACGGTGTGTTTACTACGGACAAATGTAGTTTTTCCATCAAAAAATTCCCAGTATGAGTCCGGAGTCCGGTTTTGTGCCCGGTTCATGGCAATAGGTCGCCACCTATTATATGGGACCTAACATCGTCGGCGAAAAGTGAGTACTGTTCTGCCACCCCCGCTTATAGAATATGAGCGTGACAGTGTGTGTATCATTTCGGTTCAAAACAAAGATCAAGCTAAAATCAAATATGACAGAACATTTTATATCTAAACTTTTCCTCGTATTGTGATTTTCAAAAACAGACATTAGGAAAATGACAAGACGGCACACATTTCAGCCAGTACAAAGTGAGCCATCGAAGTGTGAATCTCCGGCTTTGTCTTCACACACCTTTGTGATGAACATGGCTTCCGCCTGCAACCAGCTAATGAGAACCGTCTAAGTACAAACGAGAACTTTGCAGGTGTATCTACTTACCGTAGACTAGATAACGAACGTAGAAGTTTCAGTATCTGCAAGTTATAAGAACCGGTTTAGTCATTAAAATATACCTGCACTATTAAATTCTCCAGGTGGAAGTGGCATAAGGATATTTTAGTGGTTCGGTCATAACGGAGTGCTTGTCCTAACGCTGTTATATGACAGCGGGAGCTGGGTATGTAAGAAGGAGATCGAAAGTAGGATAAATGCGATCGAAATGCGAGCTCTGCGGAAGATGTGTGGCGTGAAGCGGACCGACCGTATTCGCAACAGCGTAGTAAGAAAGCGAGCAGGTATGAAAGATAGTATCGGTGTAAAGATGAGAAAGGGTATGCTCCGTCGGTTCGGGCATATAGAACGAATGTCAGAAGAAAGAATGACAAAACAGATTTACAACGCGAAAGTGGATAGATGTAGGTACCAGGAAAGACCTAGACAATTTTACCTCGCCCAAATAAACCGTGTCTTATCTGAAGGACTAGTCAAGTCCGTTACCGGCGAGTGTTTATGAGACGAACTATGATGGTGTAGAAAGCCAGAGAGGTATGTAAGGAGTAATGTACTTGTTGGAACTCAGTACTCTCTGCTTACCCTGCGAGGGATCTGGTGTAAAGATATAGATAGATAGATAGGTCATAAGGCCATGAGCATGTTAAATTGCCATAATATGGGGCAAAATTCTAGAATCCTGACTACTATTGAGAATGTTTCTATAGAAAACGACAGTAACTCTATAATCTGATCTAAGATTCGAAACCTGAATGTTCGTGATTATTTATTTATTCAGAGACAAGACAACAGTATACATATACAACATTGTATGAAGTAGATATAACATAATTGTACGATATAGATCTTATATGTTTACCTGTACGCCGCGTGGTTCCCGGCTTAGAATAGGACCAACCCATCTCATCCCATCGGGTGTCGTACAAGGCGACTAAGGGAAAACTAGGGAATGGGCAGCAGCGTTCCCTTAACACTTCTACCATCAAAAACTGCGCTCGCCAACCCGCCTGCCAAGCGTGGCGAGTATGGCAAACACCCCCAATTTATTAAAATGGAAGATAAGAATAAAACCAGGCCCCTAGTCCCCGGCGGTCCTGTTCGTCCTGGCCACGGTAGCAGCTATGGTAACGACAGGACAAGGGGTGCTAAGAATCTCCGGCAGAGATTCGGCTACCACCAACATCGAAAATTGGCCCTGGTGACATACAATGCACGCACGTTAAGGACAGATGAGAAGCTTGTTGAGCTGGAAGAAGAGATAAACAAGTTGCGGTGGAATATTGTTGGTTTATCGGAGGTCCGAAGAAAGGGCGAGGACACGATAACCTTAAAATCCGGCAACTTGTTTTACTACCGGGAGGGTGAACAGCAGTCCCAAGGTGGAGTCGGATTTATCGTCCACAAGTCACTCATAGACAACATTGTGTCCATCACTAGTGTGTCGAGCAGGGTAGCGTACCTGATACTCAGAATATCCAAAAGATATTCGCTGAAGGTCATACAGGTCTACGCACCGACCTCGGCATACTCAGATGATGACGTCGAAGTAATGTATGAGGACATTAGTAGAGCCATACATACTTCCAAAGCACACTTTACAGTGGTTATGGGTGACTTCAATGCGCGGCTGGGCAAACGGGGCGATGATGAGTTGAGAGTGGGGCAATTTGGATATGGGCAGCGCAACCCCAGGGGTCAGAGGCTGGCCGAATATCTGGAGAAGGAGGGACTCTTTATGATGAACTCTTTCTTCCGGAAGCCGCCTCATAGAAAATGGACCTGGATGAGCCCTGATGGTTCCACAAAAAATGAGATAGACTTCATCATGAGCACCAGGCGACAAATATTTAATGATGTCTCCGTGATTCACAGGGTAAAAACCGGCAGTGATCACCGAATGGTCAGAGGCACATTAAATATTAATGTCAAAATGGAAAGATCGCGTCTGATGAAGTCTACGCTCCGACCTTCTTATGCACACATCCAAAACCCCGAGAACTTTCAACTCGAATTGGCAAACCGCTTCGAATTGCTAGACAGCAGCGCATCAGTGGACGAAATCAACAACAGGCTGGTAGAGACTGTCCATACGGTCGGGTCCAAGTATTATAAGCCCCACCGTAAAAATAGACCTCAAAAACTATCTAACTCCACCCGAAATCTCATGGCTGAGCGACGTTCCATGACGCTCCAAACCTCCGATGATGCTAAGTCCTATAGGCAGCTCAATGGACAGATACTGAAGTCCTTGCGTCACGATTTACGGTCCTTCAATACAAGGCGTATTGAGGAGACCATAGCACAGAACAAGGGCTCCAAAGTGTTCGCAAGAGACGCGTCTATTGGGCAAAGCCAGTTGACGAAGCTGAAGACGGAGGACGGAAACGTAACGTCGAATAGGTCAGAGGTGCTCAGGGAGATAGAGAGGTTCTATGGGCAGTTGTACACCTCAGTAGCTGAACCTGTTGTTGACTTGGTAAAAGACCCAAGAGCCAAGCTAACCCGACACTACACTGAAGATATCCCGGACATCAGCCTGTACGAGATTACGATGGCTCTCAAACAACTCAAAAATAACAAAGCACCAGGCGAAGACGGAATTACCGCAGAGCTTCTGAAAGCGGGCGGAACGCCGGTACTTAAAGTCCTTCAGAGGCTGTTTAATTCCGTCTTGCTCGAAGAGAAAACGCCGGAAGCATGGAACAGGGGAGTGGTGGTACTGTTTTTCAAGAAAGTTGATAACACTTTACTGAAGAATTATAGGCCCATCACACTGCTGAGCCATGTTTATAAGTTGTTTTCGAGAGTCATCACGAATCGTCTCGAACGCAGGCTTGATAACTTCCAGCCTCCCGAACAAGCCGGTTTCCGGAAAGGCTTTAGTACCATAGACCACATACATACGCTGCGGCAGATTATACAGAAGACCGAGGAGTATAATCGGCCACTATGCTTGGCGTTTGTGGACTATGAGAAAGCCTTCGATTCGATCGAGACTTGGGCGGTTCTTAGATCTCTCCAGCGATGCCGCATTGACTATCGGTACATTGAAGTGTTGAAGTGCTTGTATAATAACGCCACCATGTCAGTCCGAGTACAGGGGCATTGCACGAAGGCGATCCCCATAAAAAGAGGAGTAAGGCAGGGAGACGTCATTTCTCCGAAACTGTTTACGGCCACCTTAGAGGACGCCTTCAAGCTCTTGGAATGGCAAGGACTTGGCATCAACATCAATGGCGAATACATCACTCACCTTCGATTTGCCGACGACATTGTGGTCGTGGCGGAGTCGCTGGAAGATCTAGGACGAATGCTCGGTGACCTCAACAGAGTATCTCAACAAGTGGGTCTTAAAATGAACATGGACAAAACGAAAATAATGTGTAACGTCCATGTCGTACCCACCGCACTCACTGTTGGGAACTCTACTCTTGAAGTTGTCGACGAATACATTTACCTGGGACAGGTAGTCCGGTTAGGTAGGTCCAACTTTGAGAGAGAGGTCAATCGACGAATCCAACTCGGCTGGGCAGCGTTCGGGAAACTGCGCAACATCTTCTCATCCAAAATACCTCAGTGCCTTAAGACTAAAGTTTTTAGTCAGTGTGTGTTACCAGTGATGATATATGGATCAGAGACGTGGTCTCTTACTATAGGTCTCATAAAAAGCTCAGAGTTGCTCAGCGAGCTATGGAGAGAGCTATGCTCGGCGTTTCTCTACGCGATCGAATCAGGAATGAGGAGATTCGTAGAAGAACCAAGGTCACCGACATAGCCCTTAAGATTAGCAAGCTGAAGTGGCAATGGGCGGGCCACATAGCGCGTAGATCGGACGGGCGTTGGGGCAGAAAGATTCTAGAGTGGAGACCACGTATTGGCAAGCGCAGTGTGGGACGACCGCCTGCCAGATGGACCGACGATCTTGTGAAAATCGCAGGAAGTCGTTGGATGCAGGTGGCATCGGACCGGTTACGCTGGAAAGCGATTGGGGAGGCCTATGTTCAGCAGTGGACAAGTATAGGCTGAGATGATGATGATGATGATGTTTACCTGTAACATGCATGTACAGCACTCCCAAATAACAAAAACTCGGACAAAAGTTGGTGGATTATCGGCCACCTGGTAATTAATCAATCATTTTATAAAGTATCTGAGTATCGAATTATGTGCACGACATATTAAAAACAGAGATAATAAAAGATATAAATGCATCGCGATACCATTTCAAGGCTTCTACATCTAATGTATTGTTAGGGAAAACGGCAATGACTGACCATGAGACCGACCAGCAAAAGTGAAATCTTGAGCTGTAGAATCCGTTTTATATTAAAAAAATAAGAATGTCACGCCTATATTCGCCAAGCGGGGGTGGCAGAGGTATACTGAGTACACCCACTTTTCGACGACGATGTTAGGTCCCAAGTAATAGGGGGCGAGCCTATACCCATATACCGGGCACAATTCAAGACTCCGGACATATACTGGGAATTTTTCGTTAGAAAAACTACATTTGTCCGACTTAAAATTTGAACCCAGGACCTCTTTATCACAAAGCGATACGCTTTGTCACTAGACCAACGAGGCAGTCATTTCATATTATATTATTATATACTAAATCAATTATGTTATTTTATATTATTATTATTCCCGAGCCAAACTTGCACTCGACTAAATATTTTATACGATTTTATTCCTACTTAAAAAAATGAGTACTGTAAGATAGTTTTTTTTTTAAATTAAAAATGTAGCCCCGCTCTAAGATTTATTCCTGTGTCGTGGGTACGTTTACAAACATAAATACAAATGTGTGTGACTTTATTGGACACAGTAACAGGATCGACAAACACCCTACAAACTCACAGACCAACAAAATGATTATATTCCAGGCCTTTGCGCCGCAGGTGGCTCCCGCACTCTGATACAATATTGTCGCATTTGCATCTGAAGAGAGGAGGGCTTGATTCTTGGCTGAATACGGAAAGGGGATGCATTTGAGTGCATTGGGTTGACCGCTTTGTGACCCCTATCCACCGACATCCACTGAATTTCTTAATGTTGTAGTTACATATAAAAAAAACGTAGCTACGGGACCGCGGTGTTTTTGGCAATCACCAAGATTAGGCGGCATTAGGCTTTGTTGGTATAAGATGGGTGACTGTTTGCAGAAATTTCATTTTCGAATGTTTCCAAAGTAGGTAATTTGTGGACATTCCAGTCGGTTGTTTTTCACTTTTTCTACTACAAAGTAACATCATTTATGGGACTTAATAATAGGAAATAAATTGTTTATGTTCCTAATAAAGTAAAAAAAAAACTTGCTTCGTTAAACCTTTGGTCCAGGCTGCCACTTAATATGGAAATCATTGAGCTGAATTAGAAGTCTTGTAGGTTGCTTGATAAATTCCAGTGACAGTTGGCTATTGACCTGCCACAAATCCGCGCTGGTTCTGCGTTGCGGAGTAAGGTTGATGACAAATAGTCTGCGGACAGGACTTGATCTCGTAGGCAGCCTAAATATTCTAATAATGGCTCCCAGTGCAGGATTCATGGGTTAACGTCATCGCCAGGACCTGAGTCCGGATCTATGACCTGGTCATTCATGGCCGCTTGACACTTCAGCTAGGGGTGTAATATCTTTACACCAAGCCAGGTCTATGCAAAACCTCAACGTAGTAAGTGATGCATTAAGAATATCTTTTAACCACCTATTTATAGACCTATTGTAGCCTGTCGTTAACATTTATATTTCACTAAGACTTTCTCTTTCTTATTGATTATAAAATAATAATATCAGCCTATACTGCTCACTGCTGTGCAAAGGCCTTCTCACACGAATCGAGGTGTAAGAGATTAGGTCATACTTCACCACGCGGACCCAGTGCCGATTGGTGGAGGCAGGTTTATGGCCACCTGTTGTTAGAACTTATCAAACCGCCTATAAGGCTTTTAACTCAGCTTAACAACTACCATATTCAGTGGTAACCGGAACCAACGACTTAGCGTGACTTCCGAAGCACGGAGACGCTCGATTATGGAATTGCCACAAACGGTCACCCATTTCAGTCCGACCGGGTCGAACGCTAGTAATCGGTAGGAACACCGCGGTCGCACATGCATGGCGCGAGCGCCATCTATATAGTTATAGTTGCATGTTCTAAAATCTCTACTTTCAGGTGTCGATATTAATAGAACTTATAAAACATCCACAAATACTAGCCACAAACAGCGACGTCGACATTAAATACGGTTCGATGTAACAAATCAATAACTCAAAGTTATAGCTGTCTTGTTTGCTAGATACATATTTGTTCAAATAAATTAGGTTGCTGCCGCAAATTCCAGGATTTGGGCTTACTATGTCTTTGATTCTCTGAAATGAAATAAAATTAAATCTACTTTATTCCCTTGAGATATGGTACATAGGATATTAGGTTATATATGGTCTGTATATAGGGTATGTAACATTTTCATGCTCAAACCGCTAAACAGATATTTAATTCGGCAAGCAAATAAACAGGGTGTGAAACACACACCTGGAAATAACGCGATCGAAGTTGCGGGTACTGCTAGTCCTACTAATATTATAAATGTGAAAATGTGTATGTTTGGATGTTTGTTACTCAATCACGCAAAAGCGACTGAACGGATTTTGATGAAATTTGTCACAAAGTTTACTACTTGGATTAACACATATAATACTTTTTATTCCGGAAAAATTTTAGGTGCCTGTCTAAAGTCAACGCGGACGAAGTCGCGGGCAGAAACTAGTATTGTATAAATAGGACATAAAATCAAGTTTCTAAAATAAATAGACAACTAAACCTCTTTGAATTACGTTTCACTCGTAATTTGCGCCAATTATCTTTGTTCTACAGTATCTAATTCCGGTATATAAATTAAGTTTGGACACGTAACAAGGGCCTCGGATCAATTGTTGAAAAAAAAATTTAAGGAGGTATAAAAACTGATATTTTGTTTTTTGTTTTTTTTTATTCATCATCATCATCATCTCAGCCTATACTTGTCCACTGCTGAACATAGGCCTCCCCAATCGCTTTCCAGCGTAACCGGTCCGATGCCACCTGCATCCAACGACTTCCTGCGATTTTCACAAGATCGTCGGTCCATCTGGCAGGCGGTCGTCCCACGCTGCGCTTGCCAATACGTGGTCTCCACTCTAGAATCTTTCTGCCCCAACGCCCGTCCGATCTACGCGCTATGTGGCCCGCCCATTGCCACTTCAGCTTGCTAATCTTAACGGCTATGTCGGTGACCTTGGTTCTTCTACGAATCTCCTCATTCCTGATTCGATCGCGTAGAGAAACGCCGAGCATAGCTCTCTCCATAGCTCGCTGAGCAACTCTGAGCTTTTTTATGAGACCCATTGTAAGAGACCACGTCTCTGATCCATATATCATCACTGGTAACACACATTGACTAAAAACTTTAGTCTTAAGGCACTGAGGTATTTTGGATGAGAAGATGTTGCGCAGTTTCCCGAACGCTGCCCAGCCGAGTTGGATTCGTCGATTGACCTCTCTCTCAAAGTTGGACCTACCTAACCGGACTACCTGTCCCAGGTAAATGTATTCGTCGACAACTTCAAGAGTAGAGTTCCCAACGGTGAGTGCGGTGGGTACGACATGGACTTTAGACATTATTTTCGTTTTGTCCATGTTCATTTTAAGACCCACTTGTTGAGATACTCTGTTGAGGTCACCGAGCATTCGTCCTAGATCTTCCAGCGACTCCGCCACGACCACAATGTCGTCGGCAAACCGAAGGTGAGTGATGTATTCGCCATTGATGTTGATGCCAAGTCCTTGCCATTCCAAGAGCTTGAAGGCGTCCTCTAAGGTGGCCGTAAACAGTTTCGGAGAAATGACGTCTCCCTGCCTTACTCCTCTTTTTATGGGGATCGCCTTCGTGCACTGCCCCTGTACTCGGACTGACATGGTGGCGTTATTATACAAGCACTTCAACACTTCGATGTACCGATAGTCAATGCGGCATCGCTGGAGAGATCTAAGAACCGCCCAAGTCTCTATCGAATCGAAGGCTTTCTCATAGTCCACAAACGCCAAGCATAGTGGCCGATTATACTCCTCGGTCTTCTGTATAATCTGCCGCAGCGTATGTATGTGGTCTATGGTACTAAAGCCTTTCCGGAAACCGGCTTGTTCGGGAGGCTGGAAGTCATCAAGCCTGCGTTCGAGACGATTCGTGATGACTCTCGAAAACAACTTATAAACATGGCTCAGCAGTGTGATGGGCCTATAATTCTTCAGTAAAGTGTTATCACCTTTCTTGAAAAAGAGTACCACCACACCCCTGTTCCACGCTTCCGGCGTTTTTCCTTCGAGCAAGACGAAATTAAACAGCCTCTGAAGGACTTTAAGTACCGGCGATCCGCCCGCTTTCAGAAGCTCTGCGGTAATTCCGTCTTCACCCGGCGCTTTGTTGTTTTTAAGGTGTTTGAGAGCCATCCCAATCTCGTACAGGCTGATGTCCGGGATATCTTCTGTGTAGTGTCGGGTTAGCTTGGCTCTTGGGTCTTTTACCAAGTCAACAACAGGTTCAGCTACTGAGGTATACAACTGCCCATAGAACCTCTCTATCTCCCTGAGCACCTCTGACCTATTCGACGTTACGTTTCCGTCCTCCGTCTTCAGCTTCGTCAACTGGCTTTGCCCAATAGACGCGTCTCTTGCAAACACTTTGGAGCCCTTGTTCTGCTCTATGGTCTCCTCAATACGTCTTGTATTGAAGGACCGTAAATCGTGTCGCAAGGACTTCAATATCTGTCCATTGAGCTGCCTATAGGACTTAGCATCATCGGAGGTTTGGAGTGTCATAGTACGTCGCTCAGCCATAAGGTTTCGGGTGTAGTCAGATAGCTTTTGAGGCCTATTTTTACGGTGGGGCTTAAAATGCTTGGACCCGACCGTATGGACAGTCTCTACCAACCTATTGTTGATTTCGTCCACTGATGCGCTGCTGTCTAGCAATTCGAAGCGGTTTGACAATTCGAGTTGAAAGTTCTCGGGGTTTTGGATATGTGCATTAGAAGGTCGGAGCGTAGACTTCATCAGACGCGATCTTTCCATTTTGACATTAATATTTAATGTGCCTCTGACCATTCGGTGATCACTGCCGGTTTTTACCCTGTGAATCACGGAGACATCATTAAATATTTGTCGCTTGGTGCTCATGATGAAGTCTATCTCATTTTTTGTGGAACCATCAGGGCTCATCCAGGTCCATTTCCTATGAGGCGGCTTCCGGAAGAAAGAGTTCATCATAAAGAGTCCCTCCTTCTCCAGATATTCGGCCAGCCTCTGACCCCTGGGGTTGCGTTGCCCATATCCAAATTGCCCCACTCTCAATTCATCATCGCCCCGTTTGCCCAGCCGCGCATTGAAGTCACCCATGACCACTGTAAAGTGTGCTTTGGAAGTATGTATGGCTCTACTAATGTCCTCATACATTACTTCGACGTCATCATCTGAGTATGCCGAGGTCGGTGCGTAGACCTGTATGACCTTCAGCGAATATCTTTTGGATATTCTGAGTATCAGGTACGCTACCCTGCTCGACACACTAGTGATGGACACAACGTTGTCTATGAGTGACTTGTGGACGATAAATCCGACACCACCTTGGGACTGCTGTTCGCCCTCCCGGTAGTAAAACAAGTTGCCGGATTTTAAGGTTATCGTGTCCTCGCCCTTTCTTCGGACCTCCGATAAACCAACAATATTCCACCGCAACTTGTTTATCTCTTCTTCCAGCTCAACAAGCTTCTCATCTGTCCTTAACGTGCGTGCATTGTATGTCACCAGGGCCAAATTTCGGTGTTGGTGGTAGCCGAATCTCTGCCGGAGATTCTTAGCACCCCTTGTCCTGTCGTTACCATGGCTGCTACCGTGGCCATGACGAACAGGACCGCCGGGGACTAGGGGCCTGGTTTTCTTACATTCGTCCATAATTGGGGGTGTTTGCCATACTCGCCACGCTTGGCAGGCGGGTTGGCGAGCGCAGTTATTGGTCGTCGAAGTGCTAAGGGAACGCTGCTGCCCATTCCCTAGTTTTCCCTTAGTCGCCTTGTACGACACCCGATGGGATGAGATGGGTTGGTCCTATTCTAAGCCGGGAACCACGCGGTCATTCATTTCATTTCATTCAGTCATTTTTTTATTAATTGCCCCAATTTAATATTATTCTACCCAAGAATAGAGCAGCTATTACCAGAAACGTATAATGATAGCAAAAACAAAGTACATTTTTGAGAAATACAATTTATCACTGTCGTTTGTTGAGTGACGCAAGCGTGTTTGTGAATGATCTACGCTGTTGGCCGCGGGGCCTTTACAGCTTCACCGGGCAAGAAGGCGAGCGTGCAACCACTACGCTCGAGCCAGATGGGCAAGGAGGCAACTAGCTCGAGAGCGCCTCAAAGAGGAACGTCATCGACTTGGGCAGTCCCTATGGGGGATACTAGGTGTCTCACCGTGGTGCTCTGCACCGGTCGGCGTGCAAGGGATTCTTCTATCTCGTCTGCGAGGTTGATGTCTGATCCTGTGTGGGGTATCTGTATCCGAAAGAAAGGATATAGACTGACGCAAGCGTGTAGCGATCATTAATAACTTTTTATCGTACCTAGGATTCAAATCCACGACATCATGATTGCCATTCGCACCATGTGCAATGGCATGTATTTCATATGGGCAATAAACCAATGCCTACGTCATAGGAATGGAATTATCCTACTTTCAATTATGACTACAGAAACAAAATAATACCATAGAGTTTGGACTAAATATTATACTTTAAGAATTATACCAATCATCGTACTTACTTAAGTATAGTAATTGATAGAAGAAAAAAAGAAAGATAGTAGGTATATATCTGCATTTAGTATACTTGAGGCAAAATCTTATTAAAAAATACGTACATTAGACAAGAAATAATTACCGCGTCGCGGGTGCGTTTACAAGCACGAAATTCATATGCACAAACACCCAGACCGAAACAATTATTTGTGGGTCACACAAACACTTGTCTCGTGCGCGAATCTAATCCGCGACTACGCAATCCAATAGGCGAAGCGACTCAAGCTTTTAACCACTGAGCCAAGCCGTCCGTCGCCGTCGTTTTGGTTTGTTTAGATAAAGTTAAAAACCTAAACCAACTAAAACCCTTGAGCTAGCCTCACTGACATAAATGAATCACGCAACCTCATAAAAATACAAAAAAAATGTACTCTGTTCACTAAAATACATTTTTAACTATCACTGTAACTTTTCTACTGTCCCCCAGTAATCCAGGGATATAAATACTCTTGGTAAACTCTCCGTAACAAGGGACCACTGGACAGCCCCGCATTACTAAAGAATCCCAACTTTTCGACACAGTTAAGTTTCTTTTAAGCCTTTTTATCAAGTTGATAGTTCTATTTATAAGATCGAACCATACAACATTATCCCCACTTTACTTCGTGATTATAAGGACAAAATAATAAGTATACAGAAGTCAAGCTAGACGCTAACGCACGCTCGAGCAACGCTCACAGACATCGCTCACGGACACGATATCTCGGCACGGTTCGGAACAGTGCGAGCGCGAGTGTAGTCCGCTTCAGATGTCTTGCTATGTTTTTTGTGCAGAGCTGAAGCAACAAAGAAAAAAGAGTTATTGTACGAATAACTGTTCAGTTGATGGATGTTTAAATTCTACTTATAGCGGTGGATTGTTGTTTTTAAGCTACTAGTTGTATCAGAGAGGTAAGTAGATATTTGCTTGTATTTTAACGTAACACAGAACAGAAGACAGGTAAGCGCCGCCCGCCAGCCCCGCGTCGAAAAAGCGAACATGTATTTGTGGCCTTGTAATATTTTTACAATTTATATTATTATTATTTATTGTCGTATAAGCTGTGTAAGCCTTGTGTTCAAAAATTCACTAAACCTTTTCGAACCGCTAGATATTTTTTTAGGTTACGGTTATAAATTTTAAGATAAAGTTATATCTTGTTTCAGGCGAACTGAGTGGTTGAGATTGATACATTGAGAAGATTTAATAGATTCAAGTTGCCTTCGTGCTCGTGTGTGCGAAGCTCATTTTAATCCCAACTCCATTATAATTATAATAATAGGTATAACAATGACATTAGAATTAAATTAGTTTAGTTATTATTGGTGTTTATTTCCGTTCTTCCTGTTTTATTCTCAACAATCAATCAAACAACTCAATACAAGTGCCACTACCACGATAGTTTTTTCGCATAAGCCAGAGTAAGATAACCCTAAAGAAAGCGGGACCGCCGAGCGTAGGTATGAAAAGTGAGGTACATACATGAGCTTGACTTCTGTACATTATTATTTTGTGTTATCAGGTTATAGAAAAATTCTATCTAGCTATCTATATCATCACGCCGGCTCCTTCGAGGGGTAGGCAGAGAGTACAGAGTTCCAACAGGTTCTTTCCTTACATACCTCTATGGCTTCCTCCACTCTCATAGTTCATCTCATACACACTCGCCGGTTACGGAGACTCTTGACTTGCCCTTCAGCTAAGACACGGTCTATTTGGTCATGGTAAGATAGTCTAGGTCTTCCCCGGCACCTACATCCTTCCACTTTTGCATTGTATATCTGTTTTGTCATTCTTTCTTCTGGCATTCTCTCTATATGCCCGAACCAACGGAGCATACCCTTTCTCATTTTTACACCGATACTATCTTTCATACCTACTCGCTTTCTAACTACGCTGTTGCAAATACGGTCAGTCAGCGTGACTCCGCACATCTTCCGCAGAGATCGCATTTCGACCGCATTTATCCTGTTTTCGTTCTCCTTCTTACATACCCAACTCTCACTGCCATATAACAGCGTTGGGACAAGCACTCCGTTATGCATGGCCAGCTGCGCCTTTTGGCTTAAGTGCCGGCTCCCAAGTAGCCTTCCCATCGCACCATTCACTCTATTACCTGCATTCACTCTTCTCTCTATATCAGCGGTGTATTTCCCATCCTTACTGAAGGCGCATCCAAGATATACAAACTCATTCACTTGCTCCAGCACATCGTTACCAACCACAATCCTTGCATTCGTTCTGGTTTCTTCCCGTTCAAAAACCATAATTTTGGTTTTCTTCACATTCAAATGTAAGCCATTGTTCATGCAGTCGTCTCTCATAACTGTGACTAGTGTTTGCAGATCAGTGGCTGTTGGCGCTATCAAAACCGCGTCATCTGCATACAATAGGTGGTTTATCACTAGATCACCCATTTTTACCCCTTCAGTCATCGCATTCTTTGAATCGCAGTCTTTGAAGACTTTATCCAGATACACTATAAACAGTCTAGCGGACAACACGCAACCCTGCTTGACGCCGATTTTAACGTCAAACCAAGGTGACATGTTACCACCCACCCGTACGCATGCCTTGCTGTCCACGTAGGTGGACTGAACGGCTCGCAACAGGGTGCCGTTTATACCATACTCTGGCAAAATGTCCCAAAATCTCTTTCGCACGACTCTATCAAACGCCTTCTCCAAGTCCACAACACCGCAGAAAACCTTCCGGCCTACTGCCAGATGCTTTTCTACGATGTTGCGGAGGGAGAAAATTTGATCCGAACATCCTCTTCCAGACCTGAAACCTCCCTGTGCCTCACACAACACTCCATCGGACTTCTCGCGCATTCTCCGTTCAATAATTTTACCATACACCTTAGCTGCCAAGCTGATCAAACTGATGGCTCTGTAATTGGCGCAGTCATATTGTGAGCCCTTGCCTTTATACAAGGGTACTATGACTGCGCGGCGCCAATCTGTAGGGACTCTACCGGTCTTCCAGCAAAGATTTGCGAGGACCCAAAAAGCGTCCCGGACGCAAGTTCCACCATATTTAATCATCTCGGCAGATATCATGTCTATTCCCGCAGCTTTACCATTTTTCATACTTCGTATCGCCCATTCAACTTCTTCCATAGTGATGTCCTCTGTGGATTCTGGTGCCGCAAACTCGCCTCTGGGCTCGTCTGTGGCACCAGAGAGAAAAATTGATATCTATAATCATAAATCTGCCTATTCTGTTCCATTGCTGACGTAAAAGAAAATAGGCCATGCAGTGGGTCCGCGTGGTGGAGCACGCGGACCCACTGCAGATTGGTGGGGGCAAGTTTGTAGCCACCTGTTGTTAGAATATATCCAGGTGCTTACAAAAGGCTTCCAACTTGGTTTAACGACTACCAAGATATAAATAATGAACACCGTCACGCCTATATTTCCCAAGGGGGGGTGTCCTTTTTAACCGACTTCAAAAAGGAGGAGGTTCTATGTTCGTCTGTATGTATGCTTTTTTTTGTATGTTCAGCGATATTTCCGTTAATTGTGGACCGATTTTGATGATTCTTTTTGCATTAGGTTCAGTATAGCTTCAAAGTGGACCCATTTTAATTTCATTGGTATTGGACCTTGGACTTAGAGATATAAAATACACCAGGGAGCTCCTTAACGACAAACAATAGGAATGTGTACATTGAGATATAATGGGTATTACGTCAATCCTGTAGGTACCCTACTATAGAACTAAAAAGTATATTAGCTAACTTTAAAAAAGGAGGAAGTTCATAATTCGTCTGTTTTTTTATAACTCCTTTGCTTATAAACCGATTTTAATGATTCTTTTTGCATTGGGTTCAGTATAGCTCTGCGGTGGTCTTATTTTAATTTTATTGGTATTGTACTTTGAATATACACCAGGGAACTCGTTAACTGTAAACAGCACGAATGTATAGATTCCGTTATTATGGTTATTATATCAATCCTGTAGGTACCTTACTGTAAAACTCAGCAAAATAATGTAATATCGGTATATAAATATTAATAAATAATTCACTCGTCACTTAAAATTGTAAAATAAATATCTTTTAAAAAAAGGTTAACCAACTTCAAAAAGCAAAAAATGAATATAAGAAGTCGGTGCAAAGTAACCAACTGCACTAACCGGCACCGACTTCAAATATTTATTTTTTGCTTTTTGAAGTTGGTTTACCTATTTTAAAAAGATTTTTATTATCAAATAACTTACAGTCGCAGTCAGCAATTGGTAATGGTATTACGAGTACATTGGACCCAGTAAACAGCAGACCAGAGGCGTATCAATGCGTTCGAAATGTGGTGCTGGAGGAGAATGCTAAGGATACCTTGGAGCACTCATCGAACTCACATATTGATAGTAAAACAGCTCTGAGTCACGATAAGACTGTTTACGGAGAGGAGTTGGAGTACTTTGGCTATATTGCCAGAAAAGATTGTGACAACTATGAAAAGCTCATGGTCACTGGGATGGTCGATGGACAAATACCTCGAAACCGTAGCCCAACACGTTCGTCTAACCCGATTCGTACCACTCTGGACACAGTATACAATGCGCTGCATGTCGCCAAGGACAAGAGAAAATGTCAAAACATCAAATGGGAGTTGGAGGTCACGACCCTCAGCCATGAGGAATACTACTCGAGAAGGAGGATATTACATTGGGGCCTCATATCATCGGCATTATGTAGATGTACCTAATCCACTTCTGTTACCCCCGCTTGGGGAATATAGGCGTGATGGTGCCAAAAGTAGATTTTAATTTCTACATTCCTGCCCGATCAGCTTACCAAAGTTATAACCCAAGATCGCAGAACTATCTAACAGATAAACAATGCGATTTATCAATCACTCATGGTGTCCATCTAATAATGCCCACAGATAGATGTACCATCTATAACAAACACATAGATCAGAACTTTGCTCATTAAGAACTAATTAATACAAGTGTCTAAGCAATGTCTCCGGTCTGCACCGTATTAATTAATCTATTGATTTGTAGCTTCTCGTCAGTTTTAATTAATTTTGTGAATGTTTCGATACGTGGACTTTGGTAATTGCATAGAGATACTAGCATCATAGAGGGAGAATTTACAAGATTATATATTTGCACTGCTTACACTTATGTTGTGCCAGTGATAAGAAAGGGGACAAATCCATCGTTACCAGTGTACACACACCCTTGTACATTGTTTTGACATTAATGACATAGACCATAGATCTTAATTATATTTCCCCATAGTTCTTTCCCATATAACTGCGAAAACTTTATCGATAAAATCATTTTGTATATAAGCCGAAAATTAAATATTTTTTACAATACTAAATATCGTTGTAGCTCATAGTGTCCATTATAGATGCGTAACTTAGTTTTGTAGTAATAATAGTAATTCTATCTAGCTATTGACGATCTAAAGAATCTTGACATTCACTATGTATTAACTTTCATTTAAAATATCTTTTTAAAAACAAGCTTTTATAGCAAAAACACAACGGAGACCGACAAGTACTTTAGTACTTGTTAAGACAACTGTAACGAGCCTCAACACGTCAGGTTTATGTTGAGTAGTTGGATGGGTCTGTTGGTCACCCTTCGGCTCCAACATGTGACCCTGGATACCATCCGGGTCTACAGAACTCATCAAGACAAATCGGATAAGCCCAAACACGACGGGGTTATGTTAAAAAGTTAGGTAGTTTCATTAGCCCCCCTCCGGCTCTATCATCAGACCCTGGACACATCCGGGTGTAAAGTACTCGTCAAGACAAACCCAACGAACCCAAACACGGCAGGGTTATTTTGAGTACTTGTGTGCTTTCATTGGTCACCTTTCGGCTGCATCATCAGACCCTGAACACTATCTGGTTATATAGTACTTCTCAATACCAATTGAACCAGCCTAAACTTGAGGGGGCTACGTTGATAGTTTACATGTTCCTATACCCGCCTTGACCAGACCAGCTCCATGGTACCATATTATTGCAATGTCATCGAAATTACATACGTATGCCAAATTTTATATTAATCATCCGATTACCCGTACGTGCTTGAAAAATGGATCCCATGATTTGAAACGGAAAGACAGACAGATAGACATACGCTCATTGTAATTTAAATAAAAGCTTGTAAAAAAATTGAACCTTTAATAATGTTTTTATTTATTTCAACAAGCGCGAACAAAATATATAAGAAAAAAACCTATTGCAAAGAATATCATTAATTTAAAACAGAACAAATCGAAGTTTTACATTGAATTTTCTACTGGTTGTAATCTTCGCTATTTAAGTCCAACATCGCAGCACTCTTTTGTAAAATGTTTTGAAAAGATGCAACCATACTGAGCTTTAATGTGCTCTTAGTATTGCATAAAAACACTATTCATTTACCCTGCAATATCTGTAGGCACACTAAAACGAAAAAACATGCGGTAACATATAATTACCAATTTTCGAAAATGCTATCGATATGGATGTAAATTTTCCCATCATTATGACTAATCTCTTTGGGAATACGCTTATTATGATTCTATCTAAATCTAATCATTTATACTCAAGTAAAACAGTCGATCTGTTTTAGTTATTATGCATCTTCAAACTAGTTACATATTTATAAGAAAATATATTTTATTTTTACCATTTACCACAGCAAAACCAAGTTACCAGCCGAAGCTTACATAATTAAGCTTCATTTGCTTTACTAGACCAATAAGATTTGCATTCCAATATTAGGCACGGTATTTTAGTTCTGTGGCACCATGTTTTCTCAAACATTTTAATTGAAAACAAATTAAAAGTCTCCGAGAATACAGTCACTAGATAATGTTTTTAATTCTACCTCTTTGGATAATTGCATAGTCACAGACTAAAATTTCTTGGTAAAATTTAAGAAATATTAGTTTTTTTCTAGACTGTCATCATAAATTAAGTTTTATTGTTTTGATATAAGAGTGCTAGTAATTGTTGGCGATTTACCCCCTAAATCATACCGTATAAATAGAATTGTTTATAATTAATACCGTATAAAAAATTGTACGTTTTACTTTTTTAAAGATTAATTGTGGATTCTTGCTCTTCTCCTCTACAGAAACAACATTCCGGTAGTCTTACGTTGGTCCTTTTTCATTAACTCTTTATAACTCCTTTTAGCCTATCTATCTTTATCTATGTCATCCCGCCAGATCCCTTGCGGGGTTGGCAGATAGTACATACTTTCAATTGTTACTCTTAGTCTACCTTAATACAAAAACGTTTTACTTTGATTTTTGATCTATGTCACTAAAAAACATTATCTATCTGTGGTCTACGCGGGAGAGCTGTCGTCAAATAAATTCAATTACGATAATCTATCACTATTAACCACCATTACAATAATTTAACATTACTTACCTCTATGGCTGCAATTATTCAAGAAAAAGAGGCTAGGAAAGAGTAACTGTTGCGTGTTCTTCGATAATTTACAGAAAAACAGTTGCCGAAAAGCAAAAACACCTACCATTAAAAGGAAAAGAGCGCCGGGGGGCTATTACCACTTGGAAGCGAGTAACGAGGGACTATTATGTAAGTACCCGTTAGTACCGACCGGCCGTTAAGGAAATGCTTGTGTTTTGCTCTATAGCAATTAACTAGGGCCCGTAATACAGAACGAAATTTAGTTATGAATCTAGGTGTGTAGTAGTTTAAAACAAACGTTTTAGTACAAAAATCAATTTATAAAACTAGATAAACGACTGATTTACGTTCTGTAATACGGGCAAATAAGAATACGGACCTCAAACCAACAGTGTGCAGTACATAAGGCGCCCTGTAAAAAAAAATATTCCGATTATAAAATAAAACAACGTCATTCTTTATAAAAAAAAAGGTTTAGCTATTTACATAGTATGAAAAAATGGGACAACAAAGAATACCATTATATTTACTGATTTTTAAATCATCTAATGCAGACGAGTGCACAAATCCCCTCTCCATTTTACAAAATGCCGCGCAAAAAGCTAAAGGTGCGTTCGTTCGCAGTTGCACTCGACCGTGACTTATGGCTCTTGCCAACTGCTCCATTTCATATTCATGCGAAACATTATAAAATATTAGAATCTGAAAATTGGAGACCACTTTCCCCTGGGATTGGGGGACTGTTGAGGTTTTTATAGCAACAAAATTGCTATGTGGATACACAAGTGAAATATCACTCTAAAAGAGGGAAAGATTGTTGATGATTTGTAAAAAGTTTTTCATTTGTTATTGGTACTGCTCTGACATGGAAAAGAACGCATTGGCAATATTTTGAGATAGTATTCAAAAATTCCTGCACAAAAACTCAAAAATGTCTGTACTTAACCGCCAATATACTTAGGTACCATATTTTAGAAACTATAGTACGTAGAGAAACATTTCCAAGATATGCCCATTGATAGCAAATAGGCTGCTGAATTATCTGGCAATTTAATCAAAAACGTAGGCATAATTCATCCTAATTTCGTTTCGGGGCAGTAGGGAATATTATTAGAAATGAACTGCCATATCTGAGACACCTAATAAATGATTCGAATAATTTGAAATTTTTTGCTGAACCACCATTAGTCTTAAAAGAACTGAAATATGTCAAAAATATTTGGATGTACAATATACACTTCAAGGCGCTCGTAGCGCTGCGTGGCTAGTGTCCTAAGAGTGACCGTTTGAGACAATTCCATTTTGGAGCATTTCCGTGCTTTGGAAGGTACGTCAAGTTATTAATCCCTTTTAATCTAAGAGTTATTAAGTTGGAAGTCAGGTAACTTGCCAATTTCCAACAGCAAGCTCAAGATTGCTTCTACCAATCCGCATCGGGTCTTCGTGGCACAGTATAGCCTGTGCCTGTAGCCAAGTGCTTTACACTTATTTTAAGGTTATTTTGCCAATTTCTAGTGAGATGCATCGATTTACGATTTAATTTCTAAATTAATTGAGCTTCCCGATTAACTTAATGATAACGATGATAATGAAATTCATGTACCTCACCTTGCATACTAAAAGAAATTTACTTTCACTCATGGACACATAAGAATACATAATGCTTTATATCCCACCAGCATTATATTATTATTTTGTTATATAAAATAACAATATAATGTGCCTGCCTACCCCGCAAGGGATCTGGGGTGATGATATGGATATATAGATAAAATAACAAAAGTTTTGTAAATTAAAATAAATTGATGACTTCCCGCCAAAACTCATCGATTTCCTGCCAAAACTCCCCTTCTACAGCCGTCAACGCTAATAGAAAACGTAAAAATGTACAGCAATAACATTTTACCACGAAAAGCCACGTGGTCGAAACAATGGTCTATCGATTGCGGCAAGAGAATAAAACCAAAATGCCACTTGGCTTAGCTTTCTGATTTCTCTCCCCTCGATTTGTGAGAGAAGGCCTTTTTCCAAAAATCGGACACTACTAGCGATGTTATTATATCTTACATTTCGAATTGGCTCCAAAGATAAACTCATAGTATAATTAAAACTTAACGCACGTAACACGCTAGTCAATATTAGTGATCATAATTAGATGAACAGCCTGCATAGTAAATGAGAGTTGTACTAGCAATTACCCTTGTACCCTTGTGGTTACAGAAGCAGAAAATTGAGTAGCACGTGGCTTTTATCCCCATAGTAATAGTTAGTGCATATATCGCTAGCCGAATGAAAACCAACCCAACTACAAAGCAGAAAAAGGTAAATTAAACTTTATGATCTTGAAATTAGAGTGCTGATTCAAATAAACATTTATTTGAGTTGTGTCCCTATTATATTCCAATAGTGATATGCTCAATTGTACTTTAGTAAAGTAAATATTGTTAGGCCGACGAAGTGTAAATTAAGACTGTCCATGGAAGTAAAGCATAGACTTTGGATTTGACGGTGACAGGTACTTTGTGGATGCATAGAAAGCCTACGTTTTCAATTAAGGGCATTTTGTTTCTATCAATTGGTGGTATGGGGTATGAGTATCTGGTAATGTATGTGACAGGATTTCCTAGTAAGGATATCAGTCTCCTACAAAGAATTAAACTCAAGTCACATTGTAAACATAAGTGTAAGGCACCTTTGTGGATGTGAAATGAATAATTACTTGAAGTAAGTTCTATTTAACACCTTAAAGGATAAACAAATCGCTGTTGTTGCAATGACACAACTCAAAAAACAGTAAAATTAGAAATAGAATGTTTGATTATTATGCTAGCTTTTGTGTTGTAGGACTATTCCATTCGGTCAGTATACAAAAAAAGTATTTTGTTCCGTAACTCGAACTATTTTTATTAAATTATAAGTTTTTTCAAACATAAAAAAAACACCGTCACGCTTATATTCCCCAGAAGGGGTGGCAGAGGTGTACTGAGTACACCCACGTTAGGTCCCATGTAATAGGGGGCGAGCCTATTGCCATATACCGGGCACAATTCCAGACTCCGAACTCATACTGCGAATTTTTCTGTAGAAAAACTACATTTGTCCGACCTAGGATTTGAACCTAGAACCTCGTGATCACAAAGCGATGCGCTTTGCCACCAGACCAACGAGGCAGCTTTTCAATTATATATTTATTAATATATTTATAATAAATAATATTTTTTTTTCAATTTTAAATCAGCTAAAACTGCCTCTTATTCAATCATTTCTCGGTCCGCTATACTTAATAAACAAACTGTACTTCAAAGTAATACGTTTCATATTGTATCTGCTACCCTTAATAACCCCAAAACAACCCAGATATAAAGTTATCCCTAATTTACTCCTCCATTAAAACCGTCCTCAATCTTTTGATAACAGGAAATTATTAGTCAAGACGTCAGCCACGCGACACCGACCAATAGACGATCTGAAAGACTAATCAAAAGTTAATCCAAAAATGTTTCAACCCATTTCAGCCGGGTGACGTGTATATAAAAATATACTGAAAAATAAACTTCGCGGACAGCCGGGGCCGCTGAAAAGTGCCAGTAATTTGACCACAGAAATCGTTATAATAAGACAATAGAAATGGTAGTCTGTCTAATGAAAAATGAAAGTGTTTTTTTCATGTTTTCATAAGCTGGCACTACTAGACTAATGTCACCTATTGTTCTAGTGAATCATAGATATAGACGAACTAATTTTAATACACGCCTGCTTTATTTAATGTTATGTAATCATTTTATAAAATTCTACATAATTTAAATTTAACACCTGTGACTATGAAATCTCACTGTGTTCCATATCATCGCATTAATGGATTACATAGATAATACTTCGAGTCTTCAGACAATATGTATCGTACTAAAAAAATTGAAAGTCTTACGAGCAATTGATTTAGTATATGAAAGCCGATAAGTATCAGGTAATAGTAGAACACCAAAGACTTATAAACCATTAATATGAAAGAATGTATTTTGTTCGAATGCTATAATTTCTATGTAACTCCCTCCCTACTCCACCTCGCTCGTTCATCCACTCTCCTGAGTGTATTAATATATTCCCTAAAACGGTAAACTTATATACTCGATTAGTATCAAATCTGTTCATTCCAAGTTCATCCGAAGTTGCACGACCTAATTTATTTTAAATTTGCCGCCATTTTCCACTCAGCTTTTATGAGACAGACTCTATGGTCACGTAAACTTATCGCCACTCATGGGAGAAAATTATCATAAAATTTCATGACTGCGTGGACGGGCGACTGGATGTATGTGATACAGCGGCTGAAATTGGTATGAAATTCTTCCAAAACATATAACTGTACTTATTAAGTAATACATTTACAATTCATCGAATATTATTTTTACAGCAATAATGTGTGTGTATGTGAGTCTCTGTATATTGTTTTCAAACTGACGACCGTGGTTTTGAATAAAATCATCCACTCTTGCACTTCTAGTATTTTATTATTAGGGTTTCTGTGAATTTGACCCTTCTCAAATATGTGATGCGGTAAAAGTGTAAGCCGCGGAACATTAGTCATGAAGCAGGCCGGCTGTGACGTCATACAGCGTATTAATTGTACTCACGGGGATCAAGTTGAGTTTGGTTATGTTTTTCATTCTACGCGAGATTTTTTTGGGTGGAACGTAGAGTGGTAGTCGGTCGTAGTCGATTTTTATATTTGTTTGTATATTTTGTTAGTAATTTTAATGGAAATTAAAACCACAGACCCCTCACGTAGGGCGATAATCCGTCGTAGTTGATTTTCATTCAATTGAATATTGTTTTATATGAAAGATCAAACCACAGACAATCTAAAGGCATAGATTTGTTTTATTATTGTATAGGAAAGTTATTAAAAGTAGTATGTGGTTGAAGTTGGGAGTTTTCAACTATATTATTGAAGGTATAGATAAGTATAACATTTTGTATTTATTTCATATATTCATAATCAAAATCAGACAATTTTTTGCTTAGTAAATACTTCAGATTAGGTATTTATTAAATATCGAGAAAGTAACAAACACCCAGTTGCAGAGACTTTCTTTGTACTTGAAAGATGACGTTAATTGCTAATTTATTATTAAATCGTGAAATAATGAATTTATTAGTGACTATGCACCGTCACACCTATATTTCCCGAGCGGGAGTGTCAGAGGTGTATTGAGTACACCCTCTTTTCGCCGATGATGTTAGGTCCTATATAATAGGGGGCGAGCTTGTTGTCATATACCGGGCACAATTCCAGACTCCGGACTCATACTGGGAATGTTCCGTTAGAAAAACTACATTTGTCCGACCTAGTATTTGCCACTAGACCAAGAAGGCAGTCGCGTACGTATTAAATATTAATTATGAACTTTTTCTTCTGAGTGAAAGATACTCCACCGTTACTTCTTTAAAATAAAACACCTGCAAATATCGATGATTTTTGGTTTCAATATATTATAAGCGAGTCTGCCGAAACATTCACCTTTATCGGCCGAAAGACGTCCACTGCTGGACAACGGATTTTCACAAAGATCGCTACGACAACCAGCTTTGTGTGAACATATCCAGCTTCAACTAGTGACCTTCACCTGATCCTAGGTAATACATTAATCTCTTAAAATATCTTCAATCACTTTTCGCCTGTTTGTAAGCGCATCCACGATACAGGAATGACTCTCAGTTTGGTGCTACGAAAGTTTTTAAAAAATAAATAAATAAACACCGTCATGCGTGTATTCCCAAAGCGAGGGTGGCAGTGTACTGTATACACTTTTCGCTGACGATATACATAAAGCGGGCACAACTCAGACTCCGGACTGATACTGGGCACTTTTTGATGGTAAATTTGTCCGACCTAGGATTTGAAGGCAGGACCTCGTGATCACAAAGCGCATTATTCTCCAACAAACCAATGAGGCAGTCTATTTATCGAATAAAACTAAAAAAATGCCTATGAACATCTTCAATCATCACAAAAACCTACCTAATTCTATTCAAGACCGCAAAAATCAACATTGGACAACGTTTCGAGTTCGAGACAAAAAATCTTTTCAGAAACCTTATGAAAGGGAATGTTAAAGCGATCACATGAATGAATGTTTCAGCAATTAGGGGACGTTTTCGTGCTAACGTTTAACACACAAATAACTACTATTTAGAAAAGGTATTGTTTGAAAAAGAAAATATAAGAAAATGTGTTATAGTAACGATGTTCTTGGAAGACAGAATTTATGAATATTCAAATGTGTATTTTAAGACTATATTCCTGATGAATTAGTCACAAAATCAAAATCAATCAAAATCAAACATTTTTTATATTTATGTAGACCAAAAGGCACTTATGAGCAGTCAAAAGAGAATATTATTGATTACTTACGACTCTACCTCCCGTTCGGAAAATCATACCTGTGGAAAAGGGCAAGAAACGGTTACTAGTTTTAAAAAGTAGAGTTTTATAATTCTTTTTGTATACATTGCAGTCATGGCGTATCGGAGTACAGTGCAGAAGGAGCTAAATAGATGTGCTTAAGTAGATTATACATAAGTGTACTTAGATGAATCTAAGTACAGTCAGTGTCTACATAGTCCTCTCATTTACAAATAAGAGACTTTGTAAAGGTATATAATAAAAAAGTACAATAATAACAGTAAGTGAAAAAAAGGATTACTATAAAATATGTAAAGAGTGCGTTCAAAATAATTGGTTATAGCTATTTTGTATATTATAGCTGTTTTGAATATTACGGTTGTTGATTTGTATTTTCACGGAATTTATCTTTATATATAAAAATGCAATGTTCCACTAATTTTTATTTGTAGAATCTGGTCATTTTTACACACGCTATTTATTCGTCACTAACGGCCTACGATTTGGTGCAGTGGTTAAGAGCTTAAACCTCTTCGCCCACTGGGTCGAATAGTCGCGAATTCGGTTCACGCCCGGGGCAAATTTTTGTGTGACCCACAATTATTTGTTTTGGTCTGGGTATGTGAATTTTCATATTTTTAAACCCACGGCACAGGAAACATACAGCTTTAAGCTGTACTAAAGATGCTTAACAGAGTATAAGCTGCATAATACTGTGCTACTGCTATGCAGCCTGTACTCTCGTATACAGCTTAAAGCTATGAAACAGAAGTTACTTCCTCTCTTAAGCAGCAGTTGCGCTACTTAGGAAGGTAGTTTAAAATCCAAAATATATGAGCTTAGAGTGAATTTTGACATTTTTTCAAGTACCCAATAATAGTGTGTCCTATATTTTCGTAAGGTCAAAATTGGACCGTGTTATTTCGTCCTTCTGTGACACTGCCGCCGCTCGCTGCCTCGCTTGTCCGTGCTATTAAGGATGTGAAATTTTTAATGGCCCTAACGTTAAATTTGTGTACTTTTATTACGCTTAATGACCCGTATAATCTCCCTAATTTTTCTATTGACTGAGTCGATTTTAGTTACATTATTATTTTATCACGGGCAAATTCTCAGCAATTTTGCGCAATAACTTGCAAAGTATAGTAAATATGTGGAATGAGCAAATCATCTACGGCCCAGCTTTGAACCGGTGACCCACAGGCCGTCCTTTACAATCACATTGACAACACTGTGCTGAGTTTAAGGTATTTAGAAATTAGTCTGCAGATCAATGTTGAATTGGTTTTTTAATATTGAACTTATATACATCTATATTTTGCAAAGTAACATCGGAGAAATATCTAAAATCACTACATATTATAAAAAAGTACCCCCGCCGCGTCTGTCTATCTGTCTGAAAGCGATAAACTCAATAACTACCGAACGATGCCAGGGCGAGATGCTTGTTAATATTAAAACGGTTCCGCTGTTTGATTGATGTCATCGTCAACTGAGTCAAGAGTCTCAGTAACGGGCGAAACGTACTATGAGAGTGAAAAACCCAGAGAGATCTATAACAAAAAACCTGTTCAAACTCTGTATCTGCCTATCCTGCAAGGAATCTGACTTAATGGTTTGGTAATACATAGAGATCATCAGTTGAAAGACGTTCATTGCAGAACAAAAACCTCCCCAAAGATACGAAGACGAATAGCTTGGTGGTTTATGCATCCAGTTCCAGCTTTTACCGCCCTTAAACAAGTCATCGGTTCAACTAACCTAACCTAACGTGTGTAAAATATTTTACCACTAAGTTGTGACATAATTATCTATACATCTTCAATAATATTATTCTACTTGCTAATGTAATTATGGCACGGATTGATAGTTACCTGCGTACATTATTTTTTTTTTTTGCTTTGTAAATAGAATTCAGTACTGTGACAATATATTAAAATTAAATTGAGTCTTTCAAAAATATCTTCACTCATGCGTACTCATTTTTTTCAGACGAATCATAAAACAGTTTCTTTAAAAACGTGCCACCGAATTAGACAGTGGCTTATGGGGTTTCTCAAAACTGTAATTTTTGACGTAACGCATTTGATATTAAAACGCACTGATTACCGTGGCCTGTTGACTTGTGTGATTATACAAACAGAAAACCAACTCCAAATATAAAAACTGTTTTAGAAGGAATATGACGTGGTGTTCCTGAATAGTCCGTTTTATTTATGTAATGACGTATAGTTACATTTTAACCTATTAATGCAGTCGACTGTACAATCATTATTATGGTAATATCAATTGACATAAAGCGAGAGAAATAGGTGCTTTGGAATAAAGATGAAGGTTTCAATGCACCTGTGTGGTATAATTACCACAGAAACAGAGCACAGAATATGAAGTCGCTTTTTTTTTTTTTTAATTAAGTCTCTTACTTTCCCGAAGCGGGAGTGGCAGAAGTGTACTATAATTATCCATTATTTCGCTGACGATACGAGATTCCAATGTAGAATGCGAGCGTATTGCCATTACTGGAGATATTTCAAGACTCCAGATGGATATTAAGAATTTTTTGACATAGAAAAACCCCAGATAACCGAGCTACAAGTTCCTCTTACTAATATCTAGCGAGCGGTAGCTGGACAATGCCCACTAGTTCAGGCAAGGCACCTATAAGGCTTCTTTATGAGGCAGTCGGGACCAACGGCTAACGTGTCTTCCAAAGTACGGAAATGCTTTAAAATACCACAAAAGGTCACATTTTTCAGACTGACCAGAGGCCTAGCCAAGTGACAAGCGTTGTATTTCTATTCTTTTGCCGAAATTGACAGCACGTTGTTCTGACCACGTTATTTTACGTTAAAAAAGGTAATTACAGTATATTTTTTCGTTTTCTTTTAGCGTTAGCGACTAGAAAGTCTACTTCTCTACAGGCCCAGGACGCTATACGAAAATAGCAATGCAGGAAACGGTCAATCTTCTCTCATTTTAAACTGATCAGGACGATCAGAGTTATTTAAAAACGCCTCAGTCCCGCAGTGTTACGAACTCCTCATTCTACAAAGTCCGCATTACTAGAATATGAATGGTAATCATAAATATGCAAAGCAGCCTAATCCAGATTTTTCGAACAGATGGTACACGGGCGCTGGCAGCGACACAATGGCGAGGATCCAGCAAGCGAGATAATGTTTATCACAGCACCGGCAAAACCTGCGCAAGCTTCGTGTTAGGAAGCCCTTGTTAGGACTGCATCCACTTGTAGTACGTTATAATAAAGATTTATTATATTGAAGAGTATACTAAACTTGTACTTATCAACCTATACCTACTGCTTTGTGGCTGGGTAAAGGCCTTCTCTTACAAATCGAGGTGAAAGAGATTAGGTCATACTCTACCACTCAACGCGGATTAGTGAAGGCAGGTTTGTGGTTATTTGACATTGGAACTTATCAAGCTACACATCCTCAACTCGGCTTAACGACTATCACATGAAGTGGTAACCGGGAACAATGAAAAGTAATGTAAAATACGTTAATTCACGCATTACGACGCAGGTGAAAAAATAGCATCATAGCTTATCGGTAGCTTCGCTTGCACTGTGACAATAACCAGCAAAGCGTTTCATGCAATGATTAGACACTTATCGTATATCGCGCACAATAGGAACTTTCAGTCCGATGGTTTTTAATGTAGTTTGTTTTTATTGTAAAGCTTCCTTTTGTTGATATGGAAGCGAATGAGGAGCCTTCTGACTCTTATTGATATTCTTTCGTTCTGATTTTGGTGATGATTTTCTTAATTTTTATAAAGCATAATGCGTTAATAAATTAAGTTATTGAGGTATGATTGCGATATTTGGTTCTCAAAATTAGTGTTGCTCAAGTGCAAGTCCTAGACGAGACCCTTGTCTTGGTCTCGCATCAGTCACCTGGTCTTGGTCTTGGTATTGTACACTCAGTCTTGGTCTTGGTTTTAGTCTAAAGCAACAGTCTTGCAAGAGTCTCGCATTGACCTAATAAAAAACCACATACACTCACACGAAACATACGCAACAATATAAATGCATAACTAATTTAAAACTGCACGTAAGTCGTTACAAAGAAAAGGTAATCACGGAACTTCGAGATCTGTCTAGCGGAATCAGTCTTGGTCTTGGTCAAGTTGTGCAGTGTCGGTCTTGGTCGTGATCTTGCTAAAATTAAGTGCTATCGAAGCTAATTAGGCTAACGCGCCCAATTTAAATTGTACGCAAAGGGGTCATGCGTGAAATAAAAATGAATCAAACTAAAAATAATAGTAATCAATCAAAGCGTATGACGGGACATTTCTTTGATTTGTATTTACAAAGTCCAGATATGAAACCAGGCTCACACCTCTGATATTTTTGAAACCTACAACACGTGGATTTAGCATTTGACCTCATGGCATATCTCCTATATAAAACACTGCGCTCGATAAATGCCAAATCCCATGCCAATACTGATTCACAACAAGTGAATTTAGCATTTGACCTCGTCGCTTTCCCACTTATAAAACAATCTATCTATCTATATCACCATATATCCCTTGAGGTGAAGGGAGGGAGTACAATAGTTCTGACAGCTTCTTTCCTTACAGATCTCTCTGGCTTTCTCTACTCTCATAGATCGTCTCGTACAAACTCGCCGGTTACGGAGACTTTTGACTTATGAAACAATACACTCGATAAATGCCAAATCCCATGCCAACATTGATCCCATCTTCTTTTTATTTCTTACGACAACGTTCGACGTGTATTCAGTTGTGCGAAATTTAATGTGTTTCGTGTGTCGATTTATGGTTCAAGTTAAAAGAGAAAAAATATGTTAATATTTTTTTCTCCAATCCTCACTCTATAAACCACCGACAAACAAATCCTAGTATTTTCCTGCTATACTTATAAGTGTTTCTTTTATGAAATGCTTATTCTTTTCAAAGGGAGTAAGGTAAAAATTACTTTACACTCTCTCTATTTCTCTTACTAAACTTTTACAATTTGAATTTAAAATCGCAGTATCGGAAATCCGAATAATAGCTTGATAAAAACGTATTATTTATAATAAAACTATTATATACCTAGCATTCATAGAAAAACAACTTGGAGAGTAATGAACAGAATCTGTCCAAATGCAAGAAAATATGCAACAGCGATTTCAAACTTAATCTTCTTGTGTATGCACCAAACTTATCCATATAATCTTCTTTATCGTACCGAAAACTACTCAAACTTGTTTGTAAAGCTGATCCGAAGGTAATATTTTGTTTTTCATGCCATAAGCTTATGACTAACACCTACGCCTAAACAAGCGAGCAGTACAAACAAACGACCGGTGACCCCAGTTAAACCGCGATGACGGGACAAAACATTGCGTATGACATCGATTTTTGGCCAGGTCCGAACCTGCTACCCGTTCATACTACTAGTGAAAATTTACACAATATGTCATTATGAAAACTTCATAATAAACTATACAAATATGTGTTTCGGAAACATGTACCACCACTGTCGTTAGGTCACGAGGTCACAGTATGGGCAGTAATATTTGGTACCAATTATCAGTAACATTTTAATAGTGACCCGAAACTCTTCTTCGTCTTAGTCTCTTGCCGCTAAGGCAATTGCACTGCACCGGCTCAATTTGCACACCGTCACGCCTATATTCCCCAAGCGGAGGTGGTATAGGTGTACTGTGTACATCCCCTTTTCACTGACGATGTAAGGTCGCATGCAAAAGGCGGCGAGTCTATTGCTATAGACTCAAGTGTGTGTGTGTGTGTGTGTGTGTGTGTGTGTGTGTGTGTGTGTGTGTGTGAGTGATGCACGCTGTTGGCCGCGAGGCCTTTACAGCTTCACCGGACTTAAAGGCGAGCGTGCAACCACTACGCTCTAGCCAGCCAGAAGGGCAAGGGGCGACATAATCGAGGGCGCCTTGTGGAGGCGCCCTCGGTTGGGACGGTCGCTGTAGGGGGACGGGTGCACTACTAAGTGCACCGGTCAACCACCGGCTATGGGAGGGGATCTACGACTACGTCGTCCTCGTCGCCCGTATTCTGAGCGGAAAGAAGGGATGACAAAGCATCGGGGGGTCGGTGAGAACATGTCGCGGCCGGCGGTGGCGGCAGGGGTCGGGGGGGGAGATCGTAGTCGGCGGCGGCTACGATTAACGGATTCGCATGGGTAGATGCGTCCACGAAGTGTCGTGTAGTCGCCTTTTGAACCGACTTCAAAAAGGAGGAGGTTCTATGTTCGGTTGTATGTATGTTTTTTTTTTATGTATGTTCAGCGATAGTTCCGTCAATTGTGGACCGATTTTGATGATATTTTTGCATTGGGTTCAATATAGCTCCGCGGTGGTCCCATTTTAATTTCATTGGCATTGGACCTTGGACTTAGAAGATACACCAGGGAACTCCTTAACGACAAACAATAGGCATGTGTTAATTGAGATATTATAGGTATTACGTCAATCCTATAGGTACCCTACTATAGAACTAAGCAGTATATTAGCCAACTTCAAAAAAGGAGGTTCATAATTCGTCCTTTTTTTATAACTCCTTTGCTTATGAACCGATTTTGATGATTCTTTTTGCATTTGGTTCAATATAGTTTTGAGGTGGTCCTATTTTATTGTAATTGGTATTGGACCTTGGACTTTGAAGATACAAGAGGGAACTCCTTAATGGCACACAGCACGAATGTATAGATTCCGTTATTATAGTCATTATATTAATCCTGTAGGTACCTTACTTTACAACTTAGCAAAATAATATAATATCGGTATATAAATATTACTAAATAATTCACTCGTCACTTAAAATTGTAAAATAAAAATCTTTTAAAAAAAAAGGTAAACCGACTTCAAAAAGCAAAAAATAAATATTTGCTGGTGTAAATATTTCGGTGCTGGTTGGTGCAGTCGGTTACTTTTAAAGATTTTTATTAATATAGGCGCGAATAGGTTCGAGACCTAGATCGGAGTGGAGATCGACTTTCCGTACGAACCAGGGGGCTCCTACGGCTTTACGGTGGAAGCGGTTTTGAACCAGTTGGAGTTTATCGATGTGAGAGGGGGCCGAATGCCCGAACACAACACACGCATAAGTCATGATGGGTCGAACGCAAGTTTTGTAAAGCGTCACCTTATTTCTAAGGGGCATTTTACTCCGCTTGCAGATTAACGAATGGAGACGACCGAGCACAAAGGATGCTCGGTGACAGACCCGCTTGATGTGCGGGCCGAAGGACATGGTACTGCTTAGGGTGACCCCTAGATATTTGACCTCTTTGACCCAGGGAATGGGTCGGTCGAACATGGTCACTTGGCCGAGATTACTTCTAGGGTGGCGCAGGGAGTGGCGTGGGGTGGCACCTCTGGAGAAGAACACCGCAGCGCTCTTGTCCGGGTTCACCTCAATACGCCACTTCCTGAACCAATTCCCTAGGGAATTGGTTCAGGAAGTGGCGTATTATATAGGGATAATATATAAGGATAATACGTGTGGCGTATTATATAGGGATAATATATACGGATAATACGCCACTTCCTGAACCAATTCCCTAGGGAATTGGCGGTTGCCTGAAGGTTTCTGGTAATGAAACCCTTATTCCTATGCGAGACGTAGAGAGCGGTATCATCCGCGAATAGGGCCAGATGCGCCTTACTCGAACGAGGAATATCGTTCGTGTAAAGGCTAAAGAGGAGGGGCGAGAGAGCTGAGCCCTGTGGGACTCCAGCACTGATGGAGTGGGAACTAGAGCGCGTCATTTCGACGCGATTCGACAAGAAGTCTCGTATGATGAGCACGAGTCTGTCCGGCACACCCAATTGGTAGAGCTTGTAGATCAAGCCGTTGTGCCAGACTTTGTCGAATGCCTTCGCGACATCTAGGAAGAGGGCGCCCGTGTAGACGGGTTTGGGTCTATTGAGACCGGAGAGGATGTGCTCCGTGATGCGGTGCACTTGGTGGACGCAAGTGTGTTTGGCTCGAAAGCCGAACTGCTCGTCGATAAGGATACCCCTGGATGTTACGAAGTCTTTGAGCCGCGCCAGAAATAGGCGCTCGTATCGCTCGATCTTGGCCAGGGAGTTGAGGAGACTGATAGGGCGGTAGCTCGCGGGGAGATTGCGAGGTTTGCCGGGCTTGGGAATGCCTATGACGTCCGCCTCCTTTAGCGGGGAAGGTGCAGTTCGTCATGGCGGCGTCAGTATGGCCACTAAGAGGCAGATGAGTTGCGCGGGCAGGCATTTCAGAACGCGATTCGAAATGCCGTCAGAGCCGGGGGCTTTTTTAGTTTTAAGACCCATAATGAGATCTCCGACCTCCGTTTGGGTGATAGAAGGTAAGGAATTGGCGGGGGGGAGGGATGCCCTGCGCTCGACTTCCCTGTCGACCGCGGCGACGTGGGACTGGTCGACGGACTGAGAGCTGGGGGTGCACTGGCTCTCGAGGGAGTCGGCGAGAAGCTCGGCCTTTTCGTCGTCGTCGAAGGCTGGGGGTGGGCCTGAAGGGCGGGACAGCGGGGGCATGTCAGTCGTGGAGTCGGTTTTTAAGGCTACGCGCCAGCTGCCAGTAGGCCAGGTGCGATGGCGCGATGACCTCTAGGAAGTCACTCCACCGTTCCTCCCGGACCTCCGCAACACGACGCTTTACCTTTCGTTGTAAAGCGCGCATCCGGACCCGATTGGCTTCGGTGGGGTAAGAGTCGTACGCTCGGATTGAGGCATTCTTGGAACGAATGATATCCCTAACATTGTCCGGCAGTCGAAAGCGGTTGAGGTAGAGATCTTCCGCCTCGACTTGCTTGGACGATCGACTGACAGCCGATAGGAAGTGGTCGGTGAAGGCATCTACGGCCTGATCGGTGTCCTGAGGGGACGGGTTGGAGTCCGAGCTGAGAGGGAGGGGGGGGGAGGGTCGGCATCCGCCAAGGCCGTGCTTAGCGCATGCCAATCCACCACCGTCTTTTTGGGTCGCTGAGGGGCGGAAGGGGGGGAAACGAGTCTCATGACTACAAGACGATGGTATGAGAGTGGAGGAAGCCAGAGAGGTATGTAAGGAAAAAATCTGTTGGAACTCTGTACTCTCTGCCTACCCCGCAAGGGATCCGGCGTGATGATATGGATAGATGATTGAATATTGCAAAATGCAATCATATAATTAATCATTAATCTGATTACATTTTGCCCATCTCTGCTCAGTGCAAATGAAAGTATTTTAAAAAAACACGTGTCACGTTTCGGAAAGGACCTAGCACTAAGTAAGCTAGAGTGTAAGCACTCTAACTTTTGTTACGAAAACAACTGTAGAGGTGTCCTCTCTAGTACGTAGTATATGCTACAATGATATTTAACCATGAAATATGTATGAGGGTGGAAATTAGACGTCAGCGAGAGGGTAGGGGTTAAACAACCCCGCTTTGCATTTTTATTGCCGTGACACTTTTCTTTCACTGAACATTAACCACACATTAGGACGGTGAATGCATCATTTAACCTAAGTGAATTCAGTACACTTGCAGTCTCTTGAAACTGCTCTTTCCACATTATCACACCAGATCCTTGCACGTACTAGGGAGGACAGATTTCTAACACGTTCTTTCCTTACTAATTTATAAATTAACGCAAGACCTGAAATTAATTTGTTCTAAATCGGTAAATGAATTCATTCCAACAATTTTTAATGTAAGTTACATATTCTTTTTTAATTTGAAAATAATGATGTTCCTTCAGTGCGCTATAACAAACTTAGTTTATTCTTAATTCAAAGCAATACGAAGATTTCAAATGCATTTCTAAAACGTATTTCTCAATATGCACACATTAAAAAAGGGTAAAAATGTTAAATTTGGATATTTGGTTTTCGTATTGAATTTGTGAAGCAATTATCTAATGGGGTTTCTGAGGTCTTGCGTTATTTACGATACACCTTGTATGGGAATGTACTGTTATCCTTACAGACTGCTCTCGCTCCTCTTCTCTCATAGTTTGTATTTATAAATATAATTTCAAATAACACTTTTATAAATTATCTTTAAATTAGAAATCAGCTAACAGACATATACAACGCAAGAGTAATTCGCTATTGCAATAAAAAATGTCGCAAAAGATTTCCGCCTTATTCCATTCGATATGATACAAAATAACATTAAGGCCATACTTAATATGTAAAACGTGTTAAGCAGAAAAAGCCGTGAGTTCAAATTGGCGACATAACGCACCTATATCAAACCATGATATATGTATGAGGGTTGAAATTAGTTGTCATAGGGAGGGTAGGAGCTGGCGTGGGGGGCCGTATCCTCCTTCTGCGAGACTGTAATGTCCCAGAAGGAGGAGGCTGAGCGGGATCGGGAGAGGGCCGATCCTGCTCGACGAAGGCGACGGCGCCGGGGCGGAGGCACAGCCCGCCCAGGCCCCCCAGCCGAATAGCCCGGGGCTTAAGAATACGGGCTAACTCGCGTCTCCCGCCGTAATATCTGGCGGGGGACCCCCCCTGCACCAACATCAGCAGGGGGGCCTTCGGGGTCGCGGACGCAAGGGGCGGGGGCCTTGAGCGTTCTTCACGAGCGACCCCGAGGAGGACGGCGGCGTGGTGTGGCCCACGCTGCCGTGAGCACCGCGTTGGTGCGGGGGGGAGCGTGTCATTAAGTCTCCCCCGAAGGCGGGCTCTTCAGAGCGTGGCACAAGAGGGGCACCGGTGCGTTCCATACGGAGATCCCGGAGCCCCTCCAAAGTGCTGATGTCGGCCACCCTGGGGTTTTTAGTCGGTAGGAATCCGACACGCCCCGCGAGCGTCCCCCGAGGCTCGCGGAAGTCCTATGCAGGATTTTCCCCAGGTAAAAAAAAAAAAAAAAAAAAAAGGTAGGGTAGGAGCTAAACAACCCTGCTTTGCATTTTTAATTGCTGTGACACTTTTTCACCGAAGATTAACTACACATTAGGACGGTGCATACATCATTTAACTTAAGCGAATTCAGTATGGACGGCATGTTCCCAGACTTCCATAATTTAATTACGACCACTTCCATTACTTTTGTTAAGCCATTGTTACTATTTAATTCCCAGGGCATCTAAGAAATATATAGTACAGTCAACATACTTTACTTTGCCTACATAAGTATGTATGTAGAATTTTTACTTTATCTACATACTTCAGAATGTAAAGGTTTCGTCACATAGCCGACGCAGCGCGACGGGAACGTCTGTTCCCGTGGCGCGGCTTGGGGATTTGCAATGTACCGAAATGTACGGGCGACGCCACACAGCGCAGCTGCACTCGGCGCGACGGCAAACGTCACGACCTGCCGCCATCGCCCTCGACGTGATTACCAACAAGGCACGGGAGGAGCGAAAAGCCACTACACGTGCGAACGGGGTGAGCTGCCGCTGCCGACCGCTGGCCGAGCGCTTCCGTCGCGCGCACGTCACCGCTCCGTGGGCAAATGGGCCAAACCTTAAATGTCGTCTGACCTGAGATGTCGCGGGAAGGCATATATTATTTGATATTTATACATGTATACTGGCTTGGTAGTCGCGGGACTTATGTATGAAAGATTATTTTTCGAGAGCAATGGGTTATGGATGTTCATTCACATGTCAGTCTGTCATATATGTATTGTATCCAACCTATATGGTCACGTGGAGTGTTGTCAAAAGAAAATCCTAAGTATTTTTTAAATATATATGTGTCTTTTATGCATAGATATATCATAACAAGATACACAGTCCACGTGAGTAGTTATAGTTATAATATAAACATAAATTAGGGCATATTGTATATCACCTTAGCCGTATCATTTAAAGTTGTATTTGCAAAAAAGCGGAAGCCTGTTAATTTTTTAGTACCGCCCGCTTTGCCTGCCTTTTGGTGGTACCATATTTCGTGTGGCGAGCGGGTATCTATCTATATTTGATCGAAGTATAGTTCTCTGTGTCCTGCTGTGGACGTTTTTGACTGAAAAGGAAGATATTATAGATATTCATTTTACTTCCTCGCTGGTACATTTTTAGCAGCAGTCAATAAGAAGTGATAGCCTAGTGGTTAGTCCGTTGGACTGCAAAATCAAGGGTCTTTGGTTCCAGGCACGCACCTCTGTCTTTTTGAAAGCATGTGCGTATTAAAATTAACTATCACTTGCTTTAACGGTGAAAGAAAAAATCATGAGGAAACCTGCATGCCTAAGAGTTTTCGAAGGTGTGGGAAGTTCGCCAACCCGCACTGGGCCAGCGTGGTGGACTATGGCCTAAACCCTCTCGGTTTGAGAAGGAGGCTCGTGCTCAACGGTAGGACAGTTTCTTAACGGAGCTATCTATATAGTTTCTATCTATATCATCACGCCAGATCCCTTACGGGGTAGGCAGAGAGTACAGAGTTCCAACAGGCTCTTTCCTTACATACCTCTCTGGCTTCCTCTACTCTCATAGTTCGTCTCATACACGCTCGCCGGTTACGAAGACTCCTGACTGGTCCTTCAGATAAGACCCGGTCTATTTGGTCATGGTAAGATAGTCTAGGTCTTCCCCGGTACCTACATCCTTCCACTTTCGCATTGTATATCAGTTTTGTCATTCATTCTTCGGACATTCTTTCTATATGCCCGAACCAACGGAGCATACCCTTTCTCATCTTCACACCAATATTCTCTAATTAACGGAGCTAATATTATATTATTATTGCAGTCCATACTGTCGAATTGTAGTCGGTATAATATTTACATTGGAACCTTACGACAAAATGTGTGTGTACACAGTGCAGCTTATTTTGGAGATCGCGTAGAATGTATGTACATACGTTTATTTTATCATAAAAAACTCTGCTTTTTAATTCGATACAACGGTATGTTCATAGATTCAGGTAGATACTCCATATATTCATTTACAAAGTGGATGCAAGAAAGCAATAATCGGATGAACTAACAAATAGACTTCCATCTGAATAAACTACTTATCAAAGTATGTGCCCCTATAAACGCCATAAATAGGTCCCGTAAAACGCTAAAAGTAGATATTCAGAACTTAATAAACGCCAAAAGGCGACACTTTTCACGCATGAACGAACAGATGCGAATCAATTTTTCATCTGTTACCTTAGGCGTGACATGACGAAGTGTCTGGTGCGCGTCAGATGAGGCCATACGACCAGCGGGGAAGGTAGCGGATGTGTGCAGAATAGTTTTGTAAGCAGTTTCATTATTTTTAACTGGGTTCATATTTTACTAATTTGCATGGTAGTAGAAAGAGAGTTTACATAGTCTGTTTACAATGCACGTCTACTTCCTTACTTATTACTGCGGCAAATGTCTACATGTAATTTTAAGAAGGTGGAGTACTGAGTATTTTCTAGAATTCGAGTCCATGGTATGGAGTTTGAATATGATTGTCGGATACTCTGTTATTTCTCTCTATATCTGATTACTTTGTTAGTACATCATTTAATAATAATTTCTAGCTCCTCACGGGATAATCAGAGACTACACAGTTCCAATAGATCCTATTCTTACGGACCTTCTTGCTTCTTCTATTGCCATAGTTTGCTCATACACGCTCACCGGGTACGGGGGCTCTTCAATTGCCCATCAGGTAAGACAGTTCTATTTGGTCCCTATCATTGAATTTCCATGTTAGTACTAAATTTGAAAACGCACTATCAAGGCCACAATTTCATTCTCCCTCAATTTTCTTACATTACGATAATAGTGGATAATCTAAACAAATTAATAATACCACTAGTTTCGTGGCCTATCAATACTAATGTAATATTCAGTGCGCTGTCTGTACACGTGGCACGTCAGCTTGATGTTACACGTAACGTTTATGTACCGTACGTGTTAATACACATTTTCATTCAACAACACAATTTGTCCGAACTTATGAACCTTTAAACAGTATGAATGAAAAAAAGCTTTAGAAGAAAATGGCAGGACAGAAATCCATTTTTCTAATAGTGTAGAAGACTGAAACGTAGTTATTATATACTTACATGTATATCTGCGCATGATGCAGCTGTCTATCTCTAAGTTCGGGTCCGAATCGTCATTTGAATAAAGTGTAGTTTTCTATCGAACAATTTTCGATAGCAATCCAGAGTTTTGAATTGTGGCCGATATAGTAGCAATGAGGTCGCCTCTTACAATATTGCACCCTAATATCACCGGCGAAATACGGGAGTATACAGTACGCCTCTGCTAGCCCCTCTTGGAAAAAATGTTAATTTAATTGTTCAATAATCCCATTGTGATACCACAAGGAGATTCTTGAGTCTTAAAATTATTTGTAGGTAGTTCAGTAACCACTTATACTTTTCATGGATGTTGTAAAAGGATGTTGACTACCTGTCTATATCGTCACGCCTGACTCCTTAAAGGGAAGACAGAGAAAGTAGGTATAAGCAAAAATCATTACACATCATTCGAGCAGCGAGTCGGCATTAGGAGTACCCCTATTTGGTGTTAATTAAGTGGGTTGGTTGAGAAGTTTGTAGTGCAGACTTTAGAATTTCAACATCTCCGACCAATCTTTCTGATAAGATTATCAGTTAATGCGAAATCAATATTGCGTTTAATATGATGTACGCTTGATTAGATAATCAAGCATACCTTATATTGAACACAATAATAATCTACTAACCCAGTAGTTTCACTTCACAAAGCCGATCACATTATGCAAATACATTACCCACTAACAATGGAATATGTTAACACAGGAGGCTGAGTGCCGGATTGATAAGTCCGCATAGAATGGCACCTAACAATGCACGTTACAATCACGAAGATCGATTCAATACAGCTCATGTAGTAATTTACGATAATGTTCGGACATACAATTTCTAGCTTAGCACCGGCCAGTTTAAATATATACAACAAATTGTAACCTGAAAGAGTTTAAAATCCTGTGTTGTGCATAAATGGCGCTGACTGGACAATTTTCGAGTCATACCCTGGAAACTTTCATACTCAGCCATTGAAATGAAAAAATTAAAATTTGTACCCCTTTTCAAAAAAATTGGCGCGTGATACTCAATTGCGTAAATTTTTATCTTCAATAACGAAAAATTCGTTATATTTGAAACAATATGCGTGTAATACTTTTAAATTGCCAAGATTTCCAGTATAAATAAGTAATATGTTTTAAGCGTTGACATTAAAATTTATGCAAACAAAATGAAAAAGTGAAATATAATCAATTTCATTAAAAAAAAAGTTAAATGTTATCGATTTTATTTAATGTTAATATTTTGCCAATTGTATGTGTTTATGTAATAAATGGTTTAGGTGAACCATGATATTTTGTAGTTTTTTGTGCAGCTTAAGTTTCATATAAAGTGATTCGTACCCACGCGCCATTACAATGAGGTCAAGTCAAAGACAAATCTTATATCAAAAGTTACAAAAATAAAGCATAGAGATCGGTGGAAAAACCCGTTGATAAATCTTTATGTTTACGAGAGGTCTTAAAATAAAATTTGAAAACTGCAACCGCTTTTTTAACCGACTTCAAAAAGAAGGAGGTTCTATGTTCAGTTGTATGTATGCTTTTTTTTATGTATCTTCGGCGATATTTCCGTCAATTGTGAACCGATTTTGATAATTTTTTTGCGTTGGGTTCAGTATAGTTTTGAGGTGGTCCTATTTTAATGTTATTGGTATTGAACCTTGGACTTTGAAGATACAAGAGGGAACTCCTTAACGGCGAACAGCACGAATGTATAGATTCCATTATTATAGTCATTATATTAATCCTGTAGGTACGTTACTGTACAACTCAGCAAAATAATATAATATCGGTATATAAATATTACTAAATAATTCACTCGTCACTTAAAATGGTAAATAAAAATCTTTTAAAAGAAAAGGTAAAATAAATATTTGAAGTCGGTGCTGGTTGGTGCAGTCGGTTACTTGGCACCGACTTCAAATATTTATCTTTTGCTTTTTGAAGTCGGTTTTACTTTTTTTTTAAAAGATTATTTTAAAAGCAATCGTGATATTTCTATTTATATCTATCATCACGTCAGATCCCTTGCGGGGTAGACAGAGAATACACAGTTTCAACAGGTTATTTCCTTACAGGCTTCTTGATAATTATTTTTGTAAGTAAAAAAATACAATAACGAGTTTTGTCTTTCACTTTGTATCTCTCCAAATCAAGTAGAACTACTGTTTCAACAACGGAAAATAAGCATATTTCCGATTAAATATTCGTAGTCCGGGCTGTAATGAATATCCATAAATTCTACAGTAAACGTGTGTTTAGCAATTGTATTGGAACAGTACTGTGCAAACACTGAGCGGGCCGGAATCACGAAGTAGACGCAAACAGAAGTGCCATTTTTTTTTTAGTTAGGTATTATTGTTGTTAATTTAGATATCTTTTTACTTTACAAAAGCACAGTTCTTAAATTCTCTGCGCTCTAACCGGATCACACCGCATGCCAGGGCAGTATTTGGGTAAGTCTCAACCATCTCAATTGTAGAAAATGACTTGAAGGTTTCTTTGTACCTTAACCGGTCTATGGTTTGTTGGTTGCTTTATTAAATTAATAATCATTTACCTCGCCTCCAATCCCTACATCTTTCATCAAGGAGAACATAATTCGGCTTGACAATCCTAGTATCAAAACTCTAGGTCTAACAAAGTGTTATTGGGGATTTTCTGCAATCGTTCCCCCCGATTTAATGGTACTCCCCCTATAGTACTGGGAATTGATATTGCTGTTTAAGTGTGGGTAAACAAAATTCACAGCCACCACTCACGATTCGTGAATGAAGGCATAACTTCGTATTTATTTTAACAACACTTCATAGACCCTTTCAGTTACCCTATTTTGTCATATTCATAGATTTTCATAGTTGTCCCGTGTATTTATGAATATTTATTTGTGTTGTTTGATCTTAACCAACTTACCGGCTTCGTGATTTGTTAGCTCCTTTGTGCGGGGTGTACCTTCTGCTCCTCTGTTTTAGTGATGTGCTGGAGTACTACCTATGTGCATTATATTGACTCGCTTTGTGACCTTTGTCGTAAGATTTCCAATTCCTTCAGCGACGTGAATCTGAAGATCGAATGAAAATGTTTCTACTATTGTTATGCTGTATTCGTTTCAGCTTTAGGTAATTTATTTTGCTTGAATTCAAAAATAACTCAAAAATAACGAAAATTATATTGTATTGAGTCCTTGTGTATGACTCAATACAATATAATTTTCGTATTAAAATTACCTACCTTATACGTAAACCGTAGGAGCCCAAAAACATATTTCCAAAATGAGAACAATATGTTATCTGCGAGTAAGTCAAATAGCACACACGAGTCGACCTCGGGACACAATAGGGAACCATCGAAGTATGAACCGGGGCGGCCTTTGTCTCCACCTGCCTTTGTGATGGAAGCTTCAGACTTTCGCTCACTCCTTACTTACTAATGAGAACCGTGATATTTTAGCAACGCAGGTGAACCACTCTTCAACAAATTTACACCTTTCGCGAGTGTTATGGGTAAAAGAATGGGCGGAGGTATTTATTGTACACTGAAATTACACTGAGATATTTTCATATGTAAATACCTGCCAACCCTAGTCAGCAATTGACAGCAACAGCGGTAAGCTAAGTCAAAGTCTCGATGGATCGATATATAAATAAATAAGCTATAATATAAATTTATTAATTTATTTATTTAAATATAAGTTATTTATATTTATATGTTTAGAAAAATAAATCATACATACAAGGTGTATTATATATAACGCAAGACCTCAGACACCCCAGTTAGATTATTGCTTTACGAATTCAATACGAAAATTAAACTTCTAATTCTAAGGGGTTTTATACTATTTTAAGCTCTTTGGTAAATTAACCATACAATTTTATAATTAATTATGTTTTGTATGCATATTGAGGTATGTGTAATAGGAATACATTTAAAATTACTGTAATGCTTTAAATAATTATTAAATATTGCTCAATACAGCGAACAGAAAGAGTAACAGCCTTTTTTTTAAAAATAAAAACTTTAAAAATAATTCTTTATTGTACACACACAGAAAATGTTACAAAATAAAAGGCGAGCTGAACTCAAAATTGAGTTCTCAGACAGCAAAACATTAAAATAAGAGTAGGAATGAGTGCACAACACGAAGGGAATAGTTTTAGATAATAAAATGATAGAATACATATAGATAGAATATATACTCGTACCTATAAATATACTACACACTATACGATAACATGAAATATACTACTTGATATAATACATACATACATATAACTTACATAGATAGGAAATGTTCTTTAATTCTTTTCTTGAAGATCTGCGGAGTGGAGCTATTGCGTAAGGAGTGTGGAACAGAATTCCACAAGCGCACAGCACGTACAGTGAATGAGCTATGATACCGGCTCGATGTATGCCGAGGAGTACTATGAAGAAGAGAAGATAAAGAGCGACAGGGTTTTTCCCTGGGAACTAAATACTCAAAGCGTTTCCGAAGATTATATTATTTTATTATATTATTATAATTATGATTATATTATTATAAGATATTTTTATTAATTAAATATTAAGTTTTTGATCAATGTGGGGTTCAATACTATTCCTATCGTTTTTAACCGACTTCAAAAAGGAGGAGGTTCTATGTTCGGTTGTATGTACGCTTTTTTTTATGTATGTTCAGCGATAATTCCGTCAATTGTGGACCGATTATGATGATTTTTTTTTTTTAATTGGGTTCAGTATAGCTCCAAGGTGGTCTCATTTTAATTTCATTGGCATTGGACCTAGGACTTAAAAGATACTCCAGGGAACTCCTTAACGATTATGGGTACGTATAACATAATACGATATTATGGGTATTACGTCAATCCTATAGGTGCCCCACCATAGAACTAAGCAGTATATTAGCCGACTTCAAAAAAGGAGTAGGTTCATAATTCGTCCTTTTTTTTATAACTCCTCTGCTTATGAACCGATTTTGATGATACTTTTTGCATTGGGTTCAGTACAGTTTTGAGGTGGTCCTATTTTAATGTTATTGGTATTGGACCTTGGGCTTTGAAGATACACCAGGGAACTCCTTAACGGCGAACAGCACGAATGTATAGATTCCGTTATTATAGTTAATATATTAATCCTGTAGGTACCTTACTGTACAACTCAGCAAAATAATATAGTATCGGTATTTAAATATTAGTAAATAATTCACTAGTCACTTAAAATTGTAAAATAAAAATCTTTTTAAAAAAAGGTTAACCGACTACAAAAAGCAAAAAATAAATATTTGAAGTCGGTGCCAAGTAACCGACTGCACCAACCAGCACCGACTTCAAATATTTATTTTGCCTTTTTAAGTCGGTTTACCTTTTTTTTTAAAGATTTTTATATAGTTTGACAATGAGTAGTTGAAAACTCCCCAAAAAGTAGGCCAAGACAATATTAAATAAATATATAATTTCCCCAAAAATAAAACTAGGTTTAACTAAAGGCATGTTTTGTAGAAACTATAAAAATGCTGTAGAGTTCATCAAACAAACATTGGATAAAAAAAGGATTTGGAAATATTTCACATTCTTTGACATAACCATAACACCAATAGTACCACAAGAATCTATTGGCCCGCGGCCAAAATTGTAACTAACGCTGTCAAAAACACGGTCACGCTCATATTCAAGCGAGGGTGGCACATGTGTTCTGAGTACACCCACTTTGCGACGACGATTTTAAGTCCCATGTAATAGGGGGCGAGTTTATTGCCATATACCGGGCAGAATTCCAAGCACCGGACCCATACTGAGAATTTTTCGTTAGAAAAACTTCATTTGTCCGACCAAGGATTTGAACCCAGGACCTCGTGATCACCACGCGATGCGCTTTGCCACTAGACCAACGAGGCAGTCTGTCTAACGCTGTTATCGAGTGAAATGTGTCATGACCTTGACAGTCGCAGAGTTACCGTTTGCTATAAAATTTACCGAAGTTCGTTTTTTAGGTTCCATGTAATAGGGGGCGAGTTTATTGCCATATACCGGGCAGAATTCCAAGCACCGGACTCATACTGAGAATTTTTCGTTAGAAAAACTTTATTTGTCCGACCAAGGATTTGAACCCAGGACCTCGTGATCACCACGCGATGCGCTTTGCCACTAGACCAACGAGGCAGTCTGTCTAACGCTGTCATCGAGTGAAATGTGTCATGACCTTGACAGTCGCAGAAATACCGTTTGCTATAAAATTAACCGAAGTTCGTTTTTTAATTAGTAACCGTTTTTAATTAATTTAATTAAAACCGAAATTTTACTAAATGTAAGCCCCAATGTGAAATTGGGGCTTACTTTTAGTAAAATTTTCCTCGTTGTCGTCCCAACGTCCCCTTGTTAATGTTACCCATGGGCCAAACGATCCTTGTCACAATATACAAGATTTTTTTTAATTAGTGATTGATAGTGACTTTACCATGACTTTACAATGCTGCAATCAATTACCAGCCAGAAAAATACAATTTTAACTTTTTTATAGCTGGCAACTTGAAAAACCTTTTTGTCAGTCCCTAACAAAGAGAATATAATCACTAGGTAGGTGGACCCTAAAAGAACCATTATAATGTATCAGTAGTGTCCGACCGAAGCTTCGGCTTCAGCTTCGGCCACCTTCGGCCAAAAATACCACTTTTGGCCAATCTTTCGGCTTCGGCCAAAGTAGGCGGAAGTTTTGGCTGAAGTCGAAGGTTACGACTTACGAATTGTTTTAAGTAAATAAATATTATAAATAATATTATGTCAATGTTATTATTTTTAACCAGTTGTGGGTAATTTTAATCATCTCGTTAAGTTAATACAGTCAACATAACTTTTTAAAAATTTAGCTAATCATGAACCGAATTTCTAAGGGTGATTAAACCTTCTGCTTCGGCTTCGGCCGAAGGTGTTGGCGATGGCCTATAAATCGGCTTCGGCTTCGACTTCGACCAAAAATCGACCTTCGTTCGGACACTATGTAACAGTTTCATCGAACCCACCATTTGTGGAGGAACAAATTAATTTACCGCAAAAACAGGTAAGGATGAAGCCTCGCAGCGGGGGATTTATTATGAGAAATTTTCATTTTAAGGTTATTCACCCTAATTGGTACCTATTACCGGCGTGGTACCATAACATTGTGCAAATACGACCAAGTTAAGATTGCTTAATAAACGCTTTATTAGAGGTTGAAACTGAATAAACTTGTTATACGTTGAAAGATCTTGTTTATGGTTTAACATAATTTGTAGTCGGTAATTAAGTAGACACAGAAAGGTATGTGATTTAAATAAGTTTTATTTCAAAAGTAAGCATATCTGCAAAATATAGGTTCCTAAAGAAATCTCATTACTACTCGATTTTTTTAAAATCCCTACAGTGACTTAGTAATTGACAGTTTTACTTATTTTTTATTTAATCTACCTATTTATCTATCATTAAGACGGGAAGCGGCCTTCACTGTGCGGCCTCCAAGTCAATCTAAAACTTAGCAGGCTTGCCTTTTTTAAATGTCAATTATTCTCTGTCTTCTATGACATAATATATATTGGTACAAGATACATGTAGCTTTTCTATAAACAAATGTAGCTTTTCTATCGAAAAATTTCAAGTATCAGTCCGGAGTCTGGAATTGTGCCAGGTATATTGCTATAGGCCCCCTATTACACCGGACTTAACATCATCGAGAAGACATCCCGGACATCAGCCTGTATGAGATTAGGATGGCTCTCAAACAACTCAAAAATAACAAAGCGCCGGGCGAAGACGGAATTACCGTAGAGCTTCTGAAAGCGGGCGGAACGCCGGTACTTAAAGTCCTTCAGAGGCTGTTTAATTCCGTCTTGCTCCGAGATTCGTAAAAGAACCAAGGTTACAGACATAGCCCTTAAGATTAGCAAGCTGAAGTGGCAATGGGTGGGCCACATAGCGCGTAGATCGGACGGGCGTTGGGGCAGAAAGATTCTAGAGTGGCGACCACGTATTGGCAAGCGCAGCGTGGGACGACCGCCTGCCAGATGGACCGACGATCTTGTGAAAATCGCAGGAAGTCGTGGGATGCAGGTGGCATCGGACCGGTTACGCTGGAAAGCGATTGGGGAGGCCTATGTTCAACAGTGGACAAGTATGGGCTGAGATGATGATGATAACATCATCGGCAAAAAGTGGGTGTACACAGAACTCCTCTGCTATCCCCGCTTGAGAAATATAGGCTTGACAGTGTGAGTTCAGGATACATTACGTACGGGTCTATGTGAAATTTGCGTTGGTGAAGGCATCCACGACATGCAAAGAATACCGAGTGCGGGGCCAGTTTTTTTTTCAAACTAAAAAGAAAATACCCAGCATGCGAATCAAATCACAATACCGTTCAATTTAGGTTTACGCATACTCCAAACTTCTTCATTTTGTTAACAAAATCCATCAATTAAATTTGTATTATAAAGAGCTTTCAAAACTTGGTATTTCGTAAAAATGTATTAAAGAGAGGTCCCCCGGGTAAATAGAATTAATCTGCTTTGGTCTGGCCGTTTTCTAGATATTGGTCACTTTCAGTTTCAAAATTAAAATGAGTTTAGGGAGCGACCGGATGTGATAATATTATCTGACCAAAGATTTCTAAAACCATAAAATGCGGTAATTAATCTTTTAAGATCTTGTAAAATTAAGATCTTGTATCCTGCGTACTATTATGTGGGTTTGTTTGAAAACTTATTATAGTAATAATTTATGACGTAGAACAGAGCTTAGAATGGCGATCAAGAAAAACGTTAAATGTGGTTCAGACTAACCAAAACAAAAAGGACGATGGCAATTAACTTAATATAGTATGTTACATAATGATATATAAATCATACTGCCATCAAGCCTCAGCGTTATGCTGGTTGAAACAACCAGCGCTGGTATTCTGGTTAGGCCATTAGAGAGACAACGGGCTGTCACGCCAAATACACTCCGAAAATTATTATAATATATAATAATATAAAAAAAAAAACTGTAAAAACAGTTAGCGGGCGTTCAGAATGCGGGCGTTCAAATGATACATTTTCGCAAGATATGTGAATGGAATAGATTAGCACAGCACCGGAACGAATGAAGTGGTAGAGGAGAGCCCTGCGGTCAGCAGGTAGATACACGCTGATTAATGATGATGATGAAGTAAATTGATATGCTCGAAGAATGGGAATCAGCTCGCTCTTGTCACATAAGAACCAAAACTGCCTCAGCATAATGTGGCTAATACTCCTCTACCGATCTCTTCTAGGAAAACTGATGTGAGAGTTTAAGAAAGTAAAACCATTGCATACGGTATTACGCTTTAAGTGCGCTCAAATGCGAGATTAAAACGCTCGTGTCAAGATAGAACTTGGCACGTTTTGATACTGAATTTATATGAAGGAAACAGAAGGTAGGTATAGACTCACATTCTGTTTCCTTCATTTAAAGGCAAGTGTAATAAATAATAAATAACACTGCAATGGTCTGGACAATTCTGCAGAGGCTTAGCGTAGCGGCCTCTATCTACGTAGGGTAGCCACCTTCAAATAAACATTCCAAGGGGGAACGTTTTTAATTCTGGCTTTATGAGGCGGGCATATCTTAATCCTTTGGAAAATTCAAATAAGGGTTATTATCCTCTACCCGAGACCTTGTTCCTCCTCGTCATTTTAGGCTGGGTACGTAAGCATGAGATCGTTGCGTTGACCTTAGGAATATACTGGATATACTGCTACGCCCAGTCGTTATGGCAATCCTTTTGGGGGTGGCTTTTGTCCTGTAATAATCATTTTTAGCTGATGATGAAATGTGGCTGAATTTCGCTCGTTAAAAGGAAACCATGACTTAATGAGGTAGTTTCAAATGAACGAAAATTATGAATGTAGAACTTTTCACCTTTTTGCGGTACGGTGTTTGTAACTAGTAATATTTTTGTGTCCTATCATCCGTTATGTCACGTCCAGTCCAGGTGATGTTTTATCCATAATGAAAGTAAACTAAAACATTCACCTAATAGCACGCGTATCTCAATGTTAAAGAGGGCGAACGTATTGCAATTATACCGAGGACAATTTCTTTTTTCGAACTGCGACTGAAATATTTTATTTTTTGGTTGAAAAAGCTTACTCTCCGACCTGGAAGTTGAACGCAGGACTCCGTGATTGCTACTTAGATTCAAATTTAAATTCATTTATTCGAAAGTGTGATTTTTAGTAATACGAAGGTGTTACATTATTTATTCGTAGTGTAGAATTTGTCATGTGGCATACACTCATCAGCGCCCATAGTCAAGTTGGCAATCTACAGTCGTTAACGCTAATAGAAAGCGGAAAAATGTATGGGAATGACATTTTGCAACGAAAAGTCGCGTGGTCAAAACAATGCGCTATTGATTGCGACAAGAGAATAAAAACAAAACGCTTGCAACTTGTCTAGGCCCTGAGGTTACTCACACTATACATCACTAGACCAACCAAAACAGTAAAGATTTCAAATTTACTATATTATTGGGCGATACTATAAATAGATAGATGTCCTAGATTGGAACTGGTCATGGAGTGAAATTTTGTAAGATAAATGACTGAGAGAATTTACGAGCTTAGTACAAGTAATGTCGTAATGTTAAACCGATACCAGACTGATTAGTTATGGCATTTATGCTGGTCTATAGGTTTACTTCAAATCCACTTGTACATCAAATGATCAAAATATCCTATTTTATGTTATTCTACCTAGTTCTACAGTAAGGTACCTATAGGGTTGATATAACACTTATAATAACAGTTTTTTTTTTAAACAGCCCCACACTAGGATTTATTCCTGTGTCATGGGTGCGTTTACAAACATGAAAATTCATACACAAATATCCAGACCGGAACAAATAATTGTGGATCACACAAAGATTTGTCCCGTGCGGGAATCGAACCCGCGACTATTAAACACAGTAGGTGGAGCGACCTAAGCTCTTAACCACTGCGCTAAATCGTCCGTCTATTTCTACCTAGTTCTACAATAAGGTACCTATAGGGTTGATATAACACTTATAATAACAGAATTAACACATTCGTGCTGTTTGCCGTCAAATACTCCCCTGGTTTATCTTTAAAGTCCAAGGTCCAATACCAATAAAATTAAAATGGGGCGAGAGAAGGCTTTACGCAAAAGCCGGGATGATTCTCGTATATCTGGACGAATATACGGTCATATAAGGGTCAGGTTTTCTAAATCACGTACAAAATTATTATTATGTACGTGATTTGGAAAACGAAAAATATCCAGTGATTTATTTCCACTTACTTCGCTGATTATACCGTAGCTTGTTTAGGATACCTTTTCACCCAATCATCATAAATCCTTTAGGAATAGCCGGAGACGTTTCTCTTCTGTTTACGCGCTAAATAAATTTGTTCCATCATAAGTTTATACCGCGGCTTCGGCCGGCCGTAAGTAATTGATGGTCGCTAGACAGAGAAACTTTAAAGATTTTTTAAAAGTGGTTATAAGAAAAACCGTGCAGAGATGATGAAATGACTTGAAACTTGTTCTGTAATCCTCCTCGAGTCGTATTCCTCATGTCTAAGGGTCGTAACCTCCACCTCCCAGGATTCTTGCTCATGTGATGTTTCGCCATTTTCCCCTGTCCTCGGCGATATACAGTGCGTTGTAGACTGTAGTGTCCAGAGTGGTGTGAATCTGGTCAGACCAACGTGTTAGGCTGTAGCCTCAAGGTCTATGTTTGTCGACCTTCAAAGTGACCGTAGGGTTCTCTAAGTTTTCACCGTCTGTTTTGGCAATTTGGCCAAAGAACTCTGAGATACTCTAGAGACAGATGGTAGAGAGTTTTGTCGTGACTCGTAGCTCTTTCAGTATCGATACGTTAGTTCGATGAGCAGTCCAAGGTATCCTTAACATTCTCCTCCAGCACCACATTGCGAATGCATCGATACGCCTCCGGTCTGCTGCTTTAAGGGTCTATGTACGTATAGAAAAGACGAGGGTCCGCTCAAGGCTGATTTTCGTTTTAAGGCCGATTCCTCTGTTCTTCCAAATCTTTTGAAGCCGAGTCATAAGACCTTTAACTATTCCGATGCGTCTTTGTACTTCGATTTCGCAGGTGCCATCGTTGCTGATAGTGGATCCAAGGTAAACAAAATTGTCGACTCTCTGTAAGTCCAGTACAACAGTGAAGTTCAGTTTGCTGGTGCGGTCCACCACCATGATTTTGGTCTTCGACCTATTAATAGAGAGGCCCAAGCCATTGCTAATCACCTCCATACTATTTAGAAGCAAGGACATTTCAGCTTCACTTGCAGCAAATAACGTCATGTCATCGGCGTATCGGAGGTTTGTAATCTTTACTCCGCCAATCCGTACGCCTCCATACCAGTCTATAAATATGTGCCGTATGATATACTCTCCGTAGGCGTTGAATAAGATGAGGGATAGGATGCAACTCTCGCGAACACCTTTGCCAATGTAAAAGGGTTGGGATGAGATTTCATCAATTCTGACGACTTCTTGGCATTTTAAGTGTAAGGATTGCAGCAACGACGTTAGATGACTTGGTATGCCAAGGTCCGTAAGTACCTGCCACAAAGAGTTCCAGTTGACACAATTGAAAGCTCTACTGTCGTCTACGAAGCACATAATAAGTGGTACGTTATATTCACGGGCTTTCTCGGCTAGCTGCCTCACATTTAAGATTTGCTTCCGCGTACCTTTGCCCTTCACAAAACCGGCCTTCTCCTGTGGAATCTGGCGGTCCAAGTAATGTCGAATGTGGTTTTTAACTATGTGTAGTAGAATCCTACATGTGCGTGATATGAGTGCTAAAGTACGGTATTTTCACATTGCTTCTTTGATCCTTTCTTGTGCAACGGAAGGATTATGGATTTTGTGCAATCTTTAGGCCATTCACTATCAGCCCATACTTTATTGCAGATGGCATGTAAAAAGTTGATGCCATTGTCTCCCAAGGCCTTCAGGATTTTGGCTGTTATTGAATCAGGACCTGGCACTTTCTTTTTTTAAGGGAGATCACCACCGTTACGATCTCAGAACGAAGAATATCCGGTTCCCTGCCTGGTGTATTCCCGATGAAAGCATTGTCCAATGTGTTCTTTCTAGGGTCTTTGCACAATTCTTCGCAGTAGGAACGTATTCTGTAATAAAAGAGGTATAAAAATTGTTTCAGACTGATATGAAACAATCAAAATCAAACGTTTTTTATTCATGCAGACCATCTACTTTATGCAGATGACGCGGTTTTAATAGCGCCAACAGCCACTGATCTGCAAACACTAGTCACAGTTATAAAAGACGACTGCATGATCAATGGCTTACACTTGAATGTGAAGAAAACCAAGATTATGGTTTTTGAAAGGGAAGAAACCAGAACGAATGTAAGGATTGTGGTTGGTAACGATGTGCTGGAGCTAGTGAATGAGTTTGTATATCTTGGATGCGCCTTCAGTAAGGATGGGAAATACACCGCTGACATAGAGAGAAGAGTGAGTGCAGGGAACAGAGTGAATGGTGCGATGGGAAAACTACTCGGGAGCCGGCACTTAAGCCATAAGGCGCAGCTGGCCATACATAACGGAGTTCTTGTCCCAACGCTGTTATATGGTAGCGAGAGCTGGGTATGTAAGAAGGAGAATGAAAGTAGGATAAATGCGGTAGAAATGCGAGCTCTGCGGAAGATGTGCGGAGTGAAGCTGACCGACCGCATTAGCAACAGCATAGTAAGACAGCGAGTAGGTATGAAAGATAGTATCGGTGTAAAGATGAGAAAGGGCATGCTCCGTTGGTTCGGGCATATAGAAAGAATGCCAGAGGAAAGAATGACAAAACAGATATACAATGTGAAAGTGGAAGGATGCAGGTACCGGGGAAGACCTAGACTATCTTACCACGACCAAATAAACCGAGTCTTATCTGATGGAAAAGTCAAGAGTCTCCGTAACCGGCGAGCGTGTATGAGACGAACTATGAGAGTCGAGGAAGCCAGAGAGGTATGTAAGGAAAGAACCTGTTGGAACTCTGTACTCTCTGCCTACCCCACAAGGGATCTAGCGTGAGGCTATAGATAGATATAGATAGAACATAATAAACGCAAGACCTCAGGAGTAAGACTAATTATCACTTCATTAAGTTATCGTAACACGTTAAGTTACATGTTTATTTGCTTATAGCAAACTAGTTTCTACTCGCGACTGCGTCCGCGTTGACTTAAGACAGGTACCTAACATTTTTGCGGGATAAAAAGTATCCTAGTCGTAAAATCTAGGTAATAAAGTATCTGTGTACCAAATTTTATCTATATCAGTTTAACCGTTTTTGCGTGATTGAGTAACAAACATACAAACATTCACATTTATATTATTAGTAAGATGAGGGAGGGTCCTGTACCGAATAAAACATATCTTTTCAAATCTTCTGTTATTTCCTCGTAAACATAATGACAACTTTACAGAATGGGTGCTAAGAACCGCTAAAAATCGATTTAAATAATTAGAATAGACTTTTACTAAAACTTTTTTATTAACTATATATATATATCCCATCGCATATTTCGTGGGCTATGCCGAGGTCATGCAAAAACTCTTATAATGGGGTTATGTTGTGTAGTTGACATTTTCCAATGCCCAGGTGCCGACTTCACCATAAGACCAGCTCCATGGCACTATATTATTGCATTGACACCGAAGTTACATAGGTATGCCAAATTTCAGCTCAATCGGAGACAAGTGATTGAATAAAAAACTTTAAAAAAATCTTTATAAAAAAAAGGTCGTTACTAGTTAGTGCAGTCGGTTACTTGACACTGACTTGAAATATTTATTTTTTGCTTTTTGAAGTCGGTTTACCTTTTTTTAAAAAAAGATTTTTATTTTACGTTTTTAAGTGACGAGTGAATTATTAACTAATATTTATATAACTATATTATATTATTCTGCTGAGTTATACAGTAAGGTACCTACAGGATTGATATAACAACCATGATAATAGAATATATACATTCGTGCTGCTCGCCGTTAAGGAGTCACCTGGTGTATCTTCAAACTCCAAAGTTCAACACCGATTTCATTAAAATGGGACCACCTCAAAACTATACTAAACCCGACGCAAAAAGAATCATCAAAATCAGTTAATAGATACATACGTTACAAAAAACACAGATGAATTGTCAACATCTCCTTTTTAGAAGCCGGTTAATATTCTGATTAGTTTTATGGCAGGGTATCTATAGGATTGACGTAATACCCACAATATCTCAATCTACGAATTCGTATTGTTTGTCGTTACGGAGCTCCCTGGCGTATCTTCATAGTCCAAGGTTCCAATCCCGATGAAATTAAAATTAAATTGTAAGTACAAAGTACAAAACTCAGTTTTGTACTTTGTACTTACAATATTGAATAATTTGGAGTAAATATGTGATTATTTTTATTACTAACACGGGTGCATTAAATTATTTCACATACAGGCTTCTTACAAAATCTACTAAAGCAAGTTAGATGAATATGTCACCTACATTAAAAAGGGTACCCATGGGTGTACAACAAAAGCTTAAACAAAGATATTTCTGAGGAAAAACTAGATTGGGTACTCGGACTCACATCTCTGATTCGCTCGGGATTCGTTCAATTCGCGATAAGTGTAACAATGTGTAAATGACGGACGATTTAGCGCAGTGGTTAAGAGCTTGAGCTGCTCCGCCCACTGTGTCGAATAGTCGCGGGTTCGATTCCCGCACGTGACAAATCTTTGTGTGATCCACAATTATTTGTTCCGGTCTGGGTATTTGTTTGTGAATTTTCATGTTTGTAAACGCACCCACGACACAGGAATAAATCCTAGTGTGGGGCTACGTTTTTAAAAAATGAAAAAAAAAAGAAAAAAAAAAAAAAAAAGCAAAATGTCAGGGAGACTAGAACAATAAAAAAGTATAAAGTAAGTAGAATAACGTGCGAAGTACTTTATTAGGCGCTGTACACACAAAACAGTACGTTGTATGCAAATAGACACGCGAACTAATGACACGCTAGCACTACTCTCGTTAGTACCCAAATACTGCTTCCAAGTCGCTGTGTCACTCGTAGTATCCGTATATCGATGCTAAAGTTGCCGGTGTATTCCACTTAGATCGCTTGCTCTCCGATTTGATCACTATCACTTCCGAGAAGAGACTGTCAGGCTCGCGAAAGTTATGTAGGAATAACGATTTTTATTTTAGTTACTGTCTTTTTAAACCTGCTGAAAGCGAAAGCCGTGTATGCTCAATATAAACTTTATAACTGCCTACTTTTTAATTTAGGTGCATTATACTGTTCCGCCATATTGAATTCGATATGTCAATTCCAATTGTCATTTGAAGTTGACATTTATCTTTGCTTGACGTAATGAAGTTGTCTATCATTATATAAAATTAATTTCGTTATTTTAAAATCCCTTTAGAAGTTGTTTTTGAATGTATAAATATAATTAACTTTGTTTTCTGTATCACTTTTTGAATTCAAAAATGAGCAAAATTAAATGCGAGATCTGTCAAATAAACACAAGTCGGGTGGGTGAGCAGAAAATAATTTTTATGGCTCAATTTCCTCTGGATGAAGATCGGTAACATGTTTCTGCTCTTAGGTTTCTGCCATAATACTATTTTACATTAATTTACAGCCATTAAAGATTTTTGCGATTCAGTTAAATAGGAACTACGTAAAAATAGTGATGTAGTCATGTTATCGAAACTTTATATTCGTAATGTTAATAATATGAATTTAATACCAAAGCGTATGGTACTCTATGTTTTTCAATGCTAAAGAAATAATAAGTCTTATTATATCAAAGATCATAGTAGGTTTTTTACCTCTTTTTGATACGCATACTTCTTTTTATAGATGTAAACAATGGGGGCGGCATGTTGACGTATATTCCCATAGAAAAGCTGCATCAATTAAAATACATTTGCGGCAAGCATTTCCGTCCCAAAGATTTTAATAAAAAAAACACATTTAAAGAAAAGAGCTGTTCTTTGCGTAAATATCGCTATAAAGGGATTGGACGATGATTTGTTAAAATATTTTCCATTGCACAAAGCCAAGGACCACACAAAGTCATTTCTCAAAAATCATAATTACTGCAGAAAGATTTTCGTTGCCTGTTTTTTGGTTCTATATTTTAAAAAGTACTATACTATATTAAAGTACTCATTTCTATTAATAAAAGTTCCGGGTGCAATTAAATAAGGAGAAAATGTTTGTGCGATGAATAGATGTTTACTATCATGCTATAACTGTTTTTAAATATTTGTTTAGAACCCATACCACCGGGCATCTTTGTTTGGTTGGTTGTTTGTTTTAAATAATTATTGTTAATTGTTAATAGCCGTGGAAGTGATTGATCTGATCCAAATATGTTGTTTTATTTTTATAATAGATTCGAAATAGAAAGAAACATTTATTACTTCGATTGCGAATCGAACCTCCGTAATTATTTTGCTGTACACTGAAGCAGTATTTTTGGTAGTTAAAGCAGTACATTTTTTCTTTCTATATGTTGACGTCTTTAGAAAGGGGAATACGGTAGTATTCCCCTCAGTAGATACACTGGACCTGTTAAGCTACGGAACCCTAAAAATGTTACATATCGATATCGATAGATCGATTAAATTTAACGTCAAGGCTATATCCCTATACTTTTTTTATGTTGGCAATGAAGTCGTAACAATTGGCATGTTTGTACATCGCAGGGAAGTAAAAAAGTTGTAGTTAAGTAATACTGGACGACCTGTTAAGGACCAGTCCTTTGTTAAACTCTACTTGGACATCTATTTTTGTATTAAAATTGCTCTTACCCTGACGTAAGCTGGAGTTAGGGCGGTAGAGAAAAGTAACTTACCGAGGCTTAATCGTGTAATGAAAAAAGGAATAAAACTTTTTTCGGATATCTGTCCGAAATAGAATGTGTTAAAATTGCTGTGATTATTTTTGGTAGTTATATAATAAATCAACTTAAACTTTCTTACTGCTGGACAAAGACCTTTTATCACACATTGAGATGAGAGAATAAGTCATTCTCTATCACGCGGATCCAGTGCGAATTGGTGGAGAAAGGTTTTGTCCACTTCCTGTTGAAGCTTATCAAGCCACCGTAAGTGGTAACTAACGGCCTAAACCATCCTTTGAAGCATGTAGGCGCTCAAATCTAAAAATCAAATAAACGGTCACCCATCTAAAATCGATCGAGCTGAACTGTTTCAAATGCTACATATATGTTGGTCAAATGTGATATCACAACACTTCATGTATTCAACATTCAACACCTAAAATATTAGCCACTAAATGGAATTTTTGAATTTTATCGCGGTTTTTTTTTGTATTTTTAAGTTCCCGACGTTTCTAGCAGCACCCATGGCCACGGGAAGGACTGAAGTCTTAGTCGTACATAAGGCACAATTATTCCGGGGTACCCTCCAACTTCAAAAATAAACCGCCATAAAAGCCGAAAAATAGTTTTAATTTATGTGTAATATGCACGTAAATCTAAGAACTACATCATGCCATAGAGACACATCATGAATTTTCGGAAACTTATCCCCTGCTCCTCAGAGTCCTTTAAAAAAGAATAAAGCAATATTGTCGGCGAACTATCATAAGTTTTTCACGATCCCATGAAATTTAGGAAACCGTCGCGATCACGGCAGAACTGTAGGGTGACAAGGTCTTTCAAAGGTCCGGACCGCGGAAGAATAAAAACATAGGAAGTGCTATCAAGCTACTTCGGTACAGGAAACGGTAAATACTAACTCACACAATTTCAAACTGTATAGAACGCTACAATACACCTCCGTTACACATATTTTTAATATTTGTTTGTATAGTATTTGTATTCAGTTGTAGTATTTGTTTGTTTGTGGTAAAGATTTGTTTGTTTGTAATCGTTAAACCCTGAAATTACTGATCCAATTTTAATAATTCTTTCACCATTTGTAAGCAACGCTATCCAGAAATAACAGAAGCAATGTTGTAGGTATTTCAGTAATTAGATAACGGGAAACTGCGAACCGTCTTCTCATTCAAAATACCTCAGTGCCTTGAGACTTAAGTGTTTAGTTCATGTGTGTTGCCAGTGATGGCTTACGGATCCGAGACGTGGTCTCTTACAATAGGTTTCATAAAAAAGCTCAGTGTTGCTCAACGAGCTATGGAAAGAGCCATGCTCGGCGTTTTTCTCCGTGATCGAATCAGAAATAAGGAGATTCGTATGAGTAGTCTTTATATCTGGTGGCATAGCCATAATTCAATTGTTTAATGTTTACCTGAAGACTTCCCTTGTAAGCGGGAAAGTAAGCGCGACTGCGCCCTGCTCAGGGCCGGGTATGCGGATTAACATGCATTAGTAACCGCAGACTGCCTCCTTGGTAAAGTTTGGTTAAGCGGCGAACAATGCGCGTACGGATCACGAGGTCTTGGGTCCAAATCCTAGATTAGAAATCGAATATTCCCAATATTAGTCCAGAGTTTGGTACTGTGCCCGGTATATGGTATTAGGCTCGCCGCCATTGTCGGCAAAAAGTGGGTGTACCCGGTACACCCCTGCTTGGGAAATATAGGCGTGACGGTGTTTGTTTTTTTGCCTACCGTGCGCTAGCTGTATGGCACTTCATCTAGTTCATTTTTCCGTAGTTCGGACAATCGATCGGGTGGGGTGACCATCATTCTTATTTACCGAGTGACAGCTGGATTTGTCGGGATAAATATAAATGTACGAGATAAATAACTTGGGTTTAAAATTGTAGCGGGATTGTAGAGGTATCCCGGTGATTTGTATTGAACGATAATAAACCAGCCTGTTTTGTCCCATTAATGGGTAAAGGACTTCTCTCGCAAATTGACGTGACACAGAATAGGTGCTACTCTACCAAGTGCGCCGAGTTAGTAGACTATAGCTATTATATGGGAAATTTAAGTTTAAAACATACATATATTTCGTTCTCCTGTGATCTTTCACCTCACTTAAATTAAAAAAATATTTACGTTGACATTTTTAATTGCTTTTTAATGGCCTATAATATTAAAGTCACTTAAAACGTCTTATTTTTTATCGTATATCATCGGTAAAGGTTAAGTATGTTTTAAAATTCTAAAACTTTGTACACTTAAAAACAAATTGTGGTGTCCGAAACAATAAACTTTATACTAATCAATTTTTTGGACTGATAGCTAGGATATCTCAGAAGACCCAATAATTGTAATCTTTTAATTGCTCACTTCATGGCCCACAATGACCGTTGAGTTTGTTCTAAATCGGCAACTGAATCGATTCCAACTATATTTAACGTTAGTTTTTTAATTTTCAAAAAATGCTTTTTCCCTTTCTTTTTGCTTTATTAAACAAAATTTAATAATTATTCAATGCATTATGGCTTTTTAAATGTATTTATATTACACACCTCAATAGGCATACAAAAGTTAATTATTTATTCAATTTTACGGTAACTTTGGGTCCCAAAGAGCTTGAAAAAATGGTGGAAAACTACTCAAAATTGGAAGTTTGATTTTTGTATTAAATTGGTAAAGCAATAATCTAATTGGGGTGTCTGAGGTCTTGCGTTATTTATGTAAGACCTTGTATAGCCTTCTGTAACTTTTTGTCTATAACGTTTTCATTCCAAAACCAATACACCAGCTGATGCGCGTAAAAACAAGTCATGATTGTTCAATGTGTCATTTTTCGAACATCAGCCACCCACTCGCGACACAAACCCGATATTGGCGAACACATCCATCATACCGTGGCAATATTTCTCGATACGAACAGAAAACAAAGAAAATGTTTTACAAGGGACCCTTTGGGACCTTGGTTGAGATCAATGATGAAAGCTGGAGTAACTGAATAACCTTTAACATGAATATAAATAGAGGAATGTGAGGGATTTAGGCAACGAAAGAAATGTTAATGTTGGTTATATTTTTACAATCTTTTATTTAGAAAGGAGAAGAAAGAAAGCTTATTTATTTTGCGACAAAAATAATTGTAATTAAATTCTTAATAAAATAAATATGGATACATGTCGTCATCAAAATGGGCTCCCCCTAGGCTAAAAGCTATAACACGTTTGTAACCGAGCTACAGCGTTGATTTTCAATGAGGGTCCCAAGTGACGTGCGAGCATTGGATCAAACCAAAACAGGTATTTTGCAGTATTACAATTATAACTGTATAATACTTAATATATCTATCTATCTATCTATAACCTCACGCCAGATCCCTTGCGGGGTAGGCAGAGAGTACAGAGTTCCAACAGGTTCTTTCCTTACATACCTCTCTGGCTTCCTCGACTCTCATAGTTCGTCTCATACACGCTCGCCGGTTACGGAGACTCTTGACTTTTCCATCAGATAAGACTTGGTTTATTTGGTCGTGGTAAGATAGTCTAGGTCTTCCCCGGTACCTGCATCCTTCCACTTTCACATTGTATATCTGTTTTGTCATTCTTTCCTCTGGCATTCTTTCTATATGCCAGAACCAACGGAGCATGCCCTTTCTCATCTTTACACCGATACTATCTTTCATACCTACTCGCTGTCTTACTATGCTGTTGCTAATGCGGTCGGTCAGCTTCACTCCGCACATCTTCCGCAGAGCTCGCATTTCTACCGCATTTATCCTACTTTCATTCTCCTTCTTACATACCCAGCTCTCGCTACCATATAACAGCGTTGGGACAAGAACTCCGTTATGTATGGCCAGCTGCGCCTTATGGCTTAAGTGCCGGCTCCCGAGTAGCTTTCCCATCGCACCATTCACTCTGTTCCCTGCACTCACTCTTCTCTCTATGTCAGCGGTGTATTTCCCATCCTTACTGAAGGCGCATCCAAGTTATACAAACTCATTCACTTACTCCAGCACATCGTTACCAACCACAATCCTTACATTCGTTCTGGTTTCTTCCCTTTCAAAAACCATAATCTTGGTTTTCTTCACATTCAAGTGTAAGCCATTGATCATGCAGTCGTTTTTCATAAGTGTTTGCAGATCAGTGGCTGTTGGCGCTATTATAACCGCGTCATCTACATAAAGTAGATGGTTTACCACTAAGTACCATTTGTACACCTTCATTCATCGCTTTCAGTCTTTGAAGACTTTTGTCCAGATATATTATAAACAGTCTAGCGGACAACACGCAACCCTGCTTGACACCCATTTTAACGTCAAACCAGGGTGACCTGTTACCACCGACCCGTACGCATGCCTTGCAGTCCACATAAGTGGACTGGACGGCTCGCAACAGAGTGCCATCTATACCATACTCTGGCAAAATGTCCCAAAGTCTCTTTCGCACACCTCTGTCAAATGCCTTCTCCAGATCTACAAAACCGCAGAAAACCTTCCGGCCCACTGCCAGATGCTTCTCTACGATGTTGCGGAGTGAGAAGACTTGATCCGAACATATAATACTTAACACATAATAAATGCGACGGATTACGCAAAACTAATTTAACTTGCAATGTTTGTGTGTCTATCTGTCTGTCTGTCTTTCCAGTTCAAATTTTGTGATCTATTTTTCAAGCACTTGCGGGTATCCGATTGAGCTGAAATTTAGTATAAGTATGTATATTCGGTGACAATGCAATATTATGGTACCGTAGAACTCGTCTCTTGATGCGGTCGGAATGTGCCCATAGGAACATGTAAACTACACAATGTAACACCCTCGTGTTTAGGTTTGTTAGATTGGTATTGATAAGTTCTATAGAAATAAATAGTGTTAAATGTCTGATGATGAAGCCGCAAGATGTCCACTGGAACCACCCAACTACTCATTATAACTTCACCGTGTTTGGACTCGTTTGATTTGTCTTGATGAGTACTTCAGACACGGATGTTGTCCAGTGTTTGATGATAGAGCCAAAAGGAAGCTGTAGAAACTCCTCAATTAAGCAATATTTATACGTTTGAGCAATAAAGTTTGTTTTTAAAAATGTATTTTTAAATTGAAAGTATTATAGACAGATAAATAGAATACCTTAGAATAGATATTTTGCAAATAAGAAGGCTCAATATGACCGAAAGGGCGATGGAGAGAGTTATGCTCGGAGTCACCCTGCGGGATAGAATCAGAAACGAAGAGATCCGCAAGAGGACGAAGGTCACTGACATAGTACAAAGAATTGCTAAACTTAAGTGGAACTTGGCGGGGCACATCGCTCGTCGAACTGGCGGCCGTTGGGGCAGAAAGGTTTTTGAGTAGCGACCACGTACTGAAAGACAACGAGTGGGCAGATTCCCTACAAGATGGACCGATGACCTTGTGAACATAACGGGTGGAAGTCGTACGTATGCCCAGCACAAAGCCGGTCTTGGCGATATTGGCCGGTCTTAGAGGAGGAATTTGTCCTACAGTGGACGTTTGTTTACGTGTAGATCTCTTTACTGTTATTTCAGATTTAGATACGATTAAGATTTTGCCACAGAGCCGACGCAGCGCGACAGTGGTGCGATTTGGAAAGTTGTAATGTACTGATATGTACGGGAGACGACACACAGCGCAGCCACACGCGGCGCGACGACAAACGTCATGTCCTGCCACCGTCGCGCTCAACGGGATTATAGACGAAGGACGGCGGGAACGAGACGCCAATACGTGTGCCAAACGCCACCATTGCGTTCCGTCGGCTATTTGACCAAACCATTGTCTAGCACAGATGGCGCTGACTAACGAAAAATGCATGAAGCTAAAACATGGCATATTGACTCTCCATACAAGCCTGGATCGGGCAGGAAGAATTTTCACGACGCGTTTTTACAATTTCTTGACATCAATTGCTTATAAGTGACATATTCCGACGATTTACGTTACATAACTTAATTCTAGTACGTGCCACATACTTATAAAAAACGGGGGGTGTACTGAGTGATTACACCAACTTTTCACCGACGACGTTAGGTTCCATGTAACAGGGGGCGAGCTTATGGCCATAAACCGGGCACAATTCCAAATCAATGTAAAATGTAACTATAATAAACTCTACCGCCTGACTTAAGAGGTCATCAAACTTCATTCAACTTCAATATATCATATTCTAACGAGAATTCCCTTGCCGTTTCCCTGCGACAAACAAAGGTCAGCAAAAGCGTTTCCATAAAATAAATCTTTCACGAGGCGTCAATAAAATAACGCTTGATATAGAACATAAAGGGAAACAAATAAATAACTCAAACTTATAGCTGTCTCGTTTGCTCGCAATTTATTTGCTCAAATAAATTGAGTTCACGCACAAGTTGGAATACTTATATGAGGCTTGATAAGTTCCAACAGCAGATAGCCACAAACCTTTGCTATTCGCAATGGGTCCGCGTGGTGGAGTATGACCTAATCTCTTTAACCTCGATTTGTGAGAGAAGACCTTTGCCTAGAAGTGGAAGAATATAGGATACTATTACACGATCGTTTCGAAGATATTATGGTATCCCGCGTTTTGCCATATATAATAAGGACCGAAAGACTCGGAGAAATTCCGACGGTGACTTGGTTCGGGGACGCAAGAGCGTGTTTTATTTATACGTCACCACAGAGTGCTTTACCTATGCGGCAAGTTGTCTGTAATATTGTAGTTCGTGGAATAGTGAAATTGTACGTTTACCATATCAGGTAGGGAAGTTTGAAGGCAGCTTAGACCGCAGTTTGCTGAAGGAAGATTGAAGAGTTTAGGCCACTGTGTTTTGTGTTAGCCGTGCATTAGGTGGTTAGAGTTGGGTATACAGGCTGCTTAATTCATAATGTTTGACGAGTCAGTCTAGGTTAACCGTATACAACGGTTGATTGATGATTGGTTGTTTGTTATTCTAGTAACAGTAAAAATCACGCCTCAACAAAACAGGAGCACTTCAGAGGCATGATTAGTTCCTCCAAATGTCAAAAACATGACAATAATTAGGGCTTAGCATGAACATTTTTAAGTTTAGCGTAACACTATCGAGATGATATGCTATCCTTTTCATGCTACAAATATACAAAATAAAGATAAACATGACAGCACGCTTACTCGACAATGTAACGATAACGTCAAATGATCTGTGCTTAGCCCACAGAGGACGAACAATTAACGTTATACAGTCACCGGGAAAGGGTGTTTGCCGTTGATATTTATTTGATTAATGTCTAGAGTGAAAGGGATAGCATGTCAACTCAATAGCGTTACGCTAACGTTAATTTGTTCTTGCTCTTACGTCAGCTGTATCCAAAGCAATGCTTCCAAATGCAGAAATTCATTCTCTATTCAGCCGGGCTCGATCCCACGGTCCTTTAGATGCAAATGCGGTGACAGTATCAAAACTTGGCTGTTCGAGTCGTGACTGAACATCCGAAGACAATCAATCTCTATAGACAATTAGTTGTGCAGTTGGTTTGATCATTATTGACTTGGCAGTTGCTTTGTTTGTATAACGTCTGATTGCGATTCTGTCTAATCGCCGGTAGTAACCCGGGAAGGGAAGCTAGAAATGAGCAATGCAATGTAAAGCTTTGCACTGATGGCCGTTGGGGCATTAAAGTTCTTGAATGACGATTTCAGAGGTAAATTTTCAATGGACTTAAAATGATATGCCCGGACAGATTACTTCGGCAAAGAGTGCAGAGGGTTTAGCATGAATACTTTTGATCTTTTCATCCTTAGCTCTCAGTTGGTGATAACGAGGTCCTGAGTTTGAATCTTCGAAAGCACACCTTGTGTGACTCTGAAGTTACACAAAGTGTACTTTTTCAACAAAATTATTCTCAATAGCAGTTCGAAAACTGGCATTATGCCCAGTATAATGGAAATTGGCTCATCCCCTATTAACTTCTATCCCGTATTCTGTGCTTATCTAATCTAAACTAATATTATAAAGAGCCGCGTGAAGCCGCGTGGTTCCCGGCTTAGAATAGGACCAACCCATCTCATCCCATCGGGTGTCGTACAAGGCGACTAAGGGAAAACTAGGGAATGGGCAGCAGCGTTCCCTTAGCACTTCGACGACCAATAACTGCGCTCGCCAACCCGCCTGCCAAGCGTGGCGAGTATGGCAAACACCCCCAATTATGGACGAATGTAAGAAAACTAGGCCCCTAGTCCCCGGCGGTCCTGTTCGTCCTGGCTACGGTAGCAGCCATGGTAACGACAGGACAAGGGGTGCTAAGAATCTCCGGCAGAGATTCGGCTACCACCAACACCGAAATTTGGCCCTGGTGACATACAACGCACGCACGTTAAGGACAGATGAGAAGCTTGTTGAGCTGGAAGAAGAGATAAACAAGTTGCGGTGGAATATTGTTGGTTTATCGGAGGTCCGAAGAAAGGGCGAGGACACGATAACCTTAAAATCCGGCAACTTGTTTTACTACCGGGAGGGCGAACAGCAGTCCCAAGGTGGTGTCGGATTTATCGTCCACAAGTCACTCATAGACAACGTTGTGTCCATCACTAGTGTGTCGAGCAGGGTAGCGTACCTGATACTCAGAATATCCAAAAGATATTCGCTGAAGGTCATACAGGTCTACGCACCGACCTCGGCATACTCAGATGATGACGTCGAAGTAATGTATGAGGACATTAGTAGAGCCATACATACTTCCAAAGCACACTTTACAGTGGTTATGGGTGACTTCAATGCGCGGCTGGGCAAACGGGGCGATGATGAATTGAGAGTGGGGCAATTTGGATATGGGCAACGCAACCCCAGGGGTCAGAGGCTGGCCGAATATCTGGAGAAGGAGGGACTCTTTATGATGAACTCTTTCGTCCGGAAGCCGCCTCATAGGAAATGGACCTGGATGAGCCCTGATGGTTCCACAAAAAATGAGATAGACTTCATCATGAGCACCAAGCGACAAATATTTAATGATGTCTCCGTGATTCACAGGGTAAAAACCGGCAGTGATCACCGAATGGTCAGAGGCACATTAAATATTAATGTCAAAATGGAAAGATCGCGTCTGATGAAGTCTACGCTCCGAACTTCTAATGCACATATCCAAAACCCCGAGAACTTTCAACTCGAATTGGCAAACCGCTTCGAATTGCTAGACAGCAGCGCATCAGTGGACGAAATCAACAATAGGTTGGTAGAGACTGCCCATACGGTCGGTTCCAAGCATTTTAAGCCCCACCGTAAAAATAGGCCTCAAAAGCTATCTGACTACACCCGAAACCTTATGGCTGAGCGACGTACCATGACACTCCAAACCTCCGATGATGCTAAGTCCTATAGGCATCTCAATGGACAGATATTGAAGTCCTTGCGACACGATTTACGGTCCTTCAATACAAGACGTATTGAGGAGACCATAGAGCAGAACAAGGGCTCCAAAGTGTTTGCAAGAGACGCGTCTATTGGGCAAAGCCAGTTGACGAAGCTGAAGACGGAGGACGGAAACGTAACGTCGAATAGGTCAGAGGTGCTCAGGGAGATAGAGAGGTTCTATGGGCAGTTGTATACCTCAGTAGCTGAACCTGTTGTTGACTTGGTAAAAGACCCAAGAGCCAAGCTAACCCGACACTACACTGAAGATATCCCGGACATCAGCCTGTACGAGATTGGGATGGCTCTCAAACGTCTTAAAAACAACAAAGCGCCGGGTGAAGACGGAATTACCGCAGAGCTTCTGAAAGCGGGCGGATCGCCGGTACTTAAAGTCCTTCAGAGGCTGTTTAATTCCGTCTTGCTCGAAGGAAAAACGCCGGAAGCGTGGAACAGGGGTGTGGTGGTACTCTTTTTCAAGAAAGGTGATAACACTTTACTGAAGAATTATAGGCCCATCACACTGCTGAGCCATGTTTATAAGTTGTTTTCGAGAGTCATCACGAATCGTCTCGAACGCAGGCTTGATGACTTCCAGCCTCCCGAACAAGCCGGTTTCCGGAAAGGCTTTAGTACCATAGACCACATACATACGCTGCGGCAGATTATACAGAAGACCGAGGAGTATAATCGGCCACTATGCTTGGCGTTTGTGGACTATGAGAAAGCCTTCGATTCGATCGAGACTTGGGCGGTTCTTAGATCTCTCCAGCGATGCCGCATTGACTATCGGTACATCGAAGTGTTGAAGTGCTTGTATAATAACGCCACCATGTCAGTCCGAGTACAGGGGCAGTGCACGAAGGCGATCCCCATAAAAAGAGGAGTAAGGCAGGGAGACGTCATTTCTCCGAAACTGTTTACGACCACCTTAGAGGACGCATTCAAGCTCTTGGAATGGCAAGGACTTGGCATCAACATCAATGGCGAATACATCACTCACCTTCGATTTGCCGACGACATTGTGGTCGTGGCGGAGTCGCTGGAAGATCTAGGACGAATGCTCGGTGACCTCAACAGAGTATCTCAACAAGTGGGCCTTAAAATGAACATGGACAAAACGAAAATAATGTCTAAAGTCCATGTCGTACCCACCGCACTCACCGTTGGGAACTCTACTCTTGAAGTTGTCGACGAATACATTTACCTGGGACAGGTAGTCCAGTTAGGTAGGTCCAACTTTGAGAGAGAGGTCAATCGACGAATCCAACTCGGCTGGGCAGCGTTCGGGAAACTGCGCAACATCTTCTCATCCAAAATACCTCAGTGCCTTAAGACTAAAGTTTTTAGTCAATGTGTGTTACCAGTGATGATATATGGATCAGAGACGTGGTCTCTTACAAAGGGTCTCATAAAAAAGCTCAGAGTTGCTCAGCGAGCTATGGAGAGAGCTATGCTCGGCGTTTCTCTACGTGATCGAATCAGGAATGAGGAGATTCGTAGAAGAACCAAGGTCACCGACATAGCCGTTAAGATTAGCAAGCTGAAGTGGCAATGGGCGGGCCACATAGCGCGTAGATCGGACGGGCGTTGGGGCAGAAAGATTCTAGAGTGGAGACCACGTATTGGCAAGCGCAGCGTGGGACGACCGCCTGCCAGATGGACCGACGATCTTGTGAAAATCGCAGGAAGTCGTTGGATGCAGGTGGCATCGGACCGGTTACGCTGGAAAGCGATTGGGGAGGCCTATGTTCAGCAGTGGACAAGTATAGGCTGAGATGATGATTATAAAGAGAAAGTTTTAAATTTTTTTTATGTTTGTTTTTAACGAATAAACTGGAAAACTATTTGACGTGCGCTGTGAACACTATTAATGTCCAAGCCCACAAAAAAGTCTGTGAAGCTATATGTCTAACTATTATAGTTAAGTCACAATAACCACCTTTTGTTGAAATTAGTCAGTCAAAACACGGGTAGATTCGAAAGATGGTGGCATTCATATTACCGTATTAATCCCCATTCACTTAATAGTTTCATAATAAATGTCGATTATGTACAATTTGTAATTCCTCTTGAAAATGCTTAAAAGTAAGAAAAATGCCGCGTTGTGAGCCGACAGTCCTACGCTTAATGTATTAATTACCAACACATTTGACACTAATAAAATATATTAAGGCGAAATGAAGTTCACGGGGCAGCCCGTTATGTAAATAGGAACCTAACATCGTTCGCCATAAGTGGATGTACATACATAGTACTCCTCTGCCACCCCCGCTTGAGGTATGTGGGAAAAGTGGTATGTTATGGCCTTAACATTTTAAATTTAATTACAAGCACTTTAAAGACTATTCTGTGTCGTTAAACGAATATTTCTTCAAAGAAAAATCTTTTGAAAATACTTTGTTAAAAATGTGATTCTTAAGAATCTAAAACCTCAAAAGTATTTTAATATAAATTAAAATAGAAAAACAAATGGTCAAGCGCTTGTTAAGCATGCGTTTAAGGGTTCCGTAACTAAAAACAGACGGCAGCTTGGTCCAATGACTAAGATTTTGAGTCGTTCTGCCCGTTAGCTCGAGTAGTCGCCGGTTTGATCCCCACACGGAACAATTATTCGTATGACTCACAAATATATCTGTTTCAGTCTAGGTGCTTGTGCATCACAATGTTTTATAAGAAGGCATCGTATGTTAATAAACCCCGCAAGGGATCTGTCGGAATGATATAGATAGATAGGTATGTTAATAATATCGAACTCTAGATACTACAAAGACAAAAACAAAGACAAAGACAAAAAATGAAACTTTATCCTAAGCGTTTGGGTCTAATAAATACGTCCTTCATTTTTCGGGGAGAATTATATGATAGTTATTAGTGATGTGTATGTTCGGCATAGTTTTGTTTTAAGCAAAGAATCATTCATACGTTGGACTCAATCATAAATAGATCGAGTAACCTTGGCTTTGGTCTTAGGAATTATTGCGTGATCGACAATCTTTTTTTTTGATGTAAATGTGAAAGTCATACGACACAGGAATAATTTCTAGAATGCACAATTATCGTGAATCTGTTGGTTTCTCAAAATACTTCTCAAAGTTCCATTACTTCTATTCTCAGCTTTTAACTACAGATTCTGGAGGTTTTTTCCACAATTTCTATTTTCACAAAAATCCCTAAAACTATTTTAATTGCTCCGTCGCGACGTTAATCAAACGAGCATTAAGCAATATAAAAGGTAAAATTCTATGGTGACGTCGTAATTTCTTTGATCCCCGCCATTAACTGAACAAATTTGATTAATAACCGCAGTACTTAGCCACCGGGAATTAAACGAAAACAATTTAAAGACAGTTTTTTGTTGATTTTTATCAATTATTTGTAGTAAGCAGTATTATCTATAGTAAGCAGTATATATATTAACACATTGGATATCTATATCGTCACGCCAGCTCCCTTGCGGAGTAGGCAGAAAGTACACAGTTCCAACACGTTCTTACCTTACAGACCGATCTAGCTTCCTCCATTCTCATAGTTCATCTCATACACGCTCGAATGTTACAGAGACTCTTGATTTGCCCTTCAAATAAGACAAAGTATAATTTAAAAAAAGTGAGAAAGCACTTTTTGATTGATATTGAAATCTATGGACATGAGGAATGATATATACTAGCAAATTTTCCGTAAGCTTGGCCCGTGTGATATTGGGAAAATGGTTGGTGAAAAATAGGTGTACCTATGCCCTATTTTCCCCATGTCCGAACCATCATGGTGTTTTTCCCATCATCTGCAATTTGTACCAAACTTAAGATGAAAACGAACGTGGCCCTGTGGTACTGCGATGTTGTAGCAATCATCAAGGTTAAACAGCTTTCGACTAGGTCAGCTTGAGATTGGTGACTATTTCTGGCATTTACATTTTCGAGCATCTCTATCACTTCACGTGGTAGTCGTTAGGTTAGAAGCCTTATAAGAAGTTTCAACAACAGGCTGCCACAAACCTGTCTCCATCAATCCCTACCGGATCCGCAAGGCAAAATATTCCATTCTCTCTCACCTCATTTGTGCTGCCTTTAGTCAGCAGTAGACTAGCAGTAAAATAAAGACTGATTTATAATCTTAAAAAAAAACAACAAAACTATCAAACACACCGACAAAAATCTTTAAGATATTATTAGATTTCACCTTTAAAGGAGCCACCTAATCCTGTCTTATCACATCAAATAACGTCAAAGTCCGTAACACTGGGAGATAAGTTTACTATTATCTCACCATTATTGGATGGGGAATGTTGGAGCGTTATATCTCTATCAAATTTATCGAAAAATCCACCGGATAAGCCGGCGGATATGTCTCTTGTCTGATGGGTTTTTAGAATGGAGGGATTTGGTTTGGTATTAGAGTATTATGAAAGCCTGAATGTTGAAAAAAAACAACTGCTGCATATCCTACTTCTTACAAATATTACAAATGTGAAAGTTTGTATGTTGGGATGTTCCTATGGTTGAATGTTTGAATGTGTATATGTTTGGATGTTTGTTAGTCAATGACGCAAAACAGGCTGAACGGATTTGGATGTTATTTGGTACACAGATAGTTTATTACCTGGATTAACACATAGGATACTTTTTATCCCGGAAAAATGTTAGGTTCCGGTCTAAAGTCAACGCGGATGTAGTCACGGGCAAAACCTAATCTACTATTAATAAACTCGGCTATATTCATCGTCTTTCATAAATAGAGTTGACAGAAAGAATCTAAGAATAAAGTATTTAATTTTTCAGTCCCAGCCTGCAACAAGATTATATGAAACTTCTTAAAAGGAAAATGGTAGAAGTTGTATAAACCCACATATTCAATGTACATAATAGGAGGAGCATATTCCCACATTGTACCGGGTGATAGTGCTTTTTTTCCTAAAATAGGAACAACCATAGTCCATACTTTCGTCACACATCATAACATCTTTTATTAATTTTCTGTCATTCCCTCATCAATATTCGATCAGCCGAGCTCGGTTGGAGGCGGGCCGTGGGCGTAACAGGCTGTACCGAAGAATATCAAACAAAAAATAATTGAATTGATCGAATGCTGAATAGAGGGGCCGTGACATCACAATAATCGCGTCTCAATTGGGAAAACTTGGAAATGGAAATATACGAAGATAATATTTTCCTGATACCAGATGTAATCAGATTATTGATTACAATTGCATTTATATTTAATCATTTATTATTTAATCATGATTCAAAATTAAAAGTGTAATCGTAATCGTTGAAAATTACAAAATGTAATTTTAATCGAATACACCATCACGCCTACATTCCCCAAGCGAGGGTGGTTAATCATGAATCTGATTACATTTTATTTTTTATTTATTTATTAAGGTAAAGGAAACACAGTACAAAAAATGCAGAAGTTACCAGTAAAGGTTATTCACCAATAAAGTTTCCAATAATGAAAATAAACAACTACGGCCGGTAGAATTAAAAATAAAACTTAAAAAAATGTTTTTTAAAAAATTTGTTGCCTTATTCTAAGTTCTTTCTTAAACCTAGAAAGTGACAAATGAAAGATATCGATATCATTGAATTTGCTGTTGAGCAGCTGGCACTGCGTATTATAAATTTATTCTTTGTATGGACGGTCCTGGCAAATGGAATATGTAAAACCTCTATACAGCGGGAAGTCGGCCTTCGACAACGCAGACCTATTTTGCTGAGCAAATAAGGAGAATCGGTCAAATTATGAAGTAATTTGTATATAAATATTATATCTCTCTGTGTACGACGATTTTCTAATGATGTTACATGCTTTACTTGAAAATTAAAGTTAGGGGTGTTGATTTGTCTAAATTGTAATTTTTTTTGAAATTTGTTTTGAATATTATTTGCCTATATATGTCTGATAAACTTGTTTAAGAGTAACTGTAAATATTAAGAGCCAAACTATCTCTCCATTTAACGGCAACAGAAGAGGCCAAAATTGTTTAGGTGAAATGTTGATGTATTGTGTAGCCTCCTCATACTCCTTCGGAGGAATCGGATGTATGTGGCGCATGCCTTATACCTTCATTTTATTACGATAAAAAAAATGATTTTCCACTGGATAATACACTAAAGATAATTTAATGACGTGTTGCATGTAAAAGATGGTAATTGTTCAAAATAGTTAATATATAATTTACGATACAAAAACAATTGTTTTCGAAAAGAAATATAGTAGGTATGTGTCTTACTACTAAACCAAAACGCCGCCCAGATTCGCTTACTGCGAAGGACAAGCGCTAGACGCTGATTTTTATCTGAATCTCGAACGGAGTACGGAATAGTAAACCATGAACGGAATAAGTAACAAAAGATCTGAGAGCTGAGCACGAACATATTGACATTAACATAACGCTAGCGAGTAAGCGTGCTGTCGCTTTAATGTTTATTTCGTAAATTTGTGGCGCGACAAGGATGGCATACCAACTCGCGAGCGTCAATCTGTTTGTGCTAAGCCTTCAGGATTTCCCTGAGTTTTCATGGATGTTTTACAGATGACTATTAATAATAAACATTCTCTTGATTCATATTCTTACTTCTCGCATTTCGTGCGTTAGATATAGATACAATTGTAGTGGTTGCTCTGCATCAATGGTGACTTCCCAAGCGGTCTAGCCGAGTAAAACATTCAATACTATCTACATACCCACATCGTGGTAGTGTAATCGTTACTTCATTCTGATTTACTAGGCTAAAAAAACATAGCATATTGTAAGTATTGTAAGTCCCTAGCCAGCAATGCTGAGTATAGGTCTCCTCCATAGCACTCCATTCCCTTCGGTCTTGAATTTTTCGCATTCAATCTTTTCCGGCCCCCTTCGTCAGACAATCAGTTGACGTCACGGTTTGTCATCCTACATATTGAAGCTTCCTCTATCCGTTGATGCGTACGGACAGGACGCATATACCGGAGATTGAAATCTCCGGTATATGCGTCCTGTCCGTTTCCGCTACCGTTTGAACTAGTAGAACAATTACGTTTTATATGGATACATCATAACTTGCGCTTAAATGCTCGCGGTTGCAACGCAGTTTTCCAATAATTCTATACCCGCCGCGGTTATTTCCGTAATACATTCCCCTGTACACCATAGGGTAGTTAAGTAGTGCCCCATTGTAATCGAGTTGACGTTCCATCCCTCACGGCCGCCCGCAGTGTTCGTGATTAACCGATTCTTTTCCCGACAAAATTGAATCAAGATATCGCACAGCGTGTGGTTGTGCGGCCTGTTACAGTTATCCTACAAATCCGTTATTAATAAAAATGATAAGCTATTAATTAGTATAACGATAACTATTTTAAGAAATAAAACACCTTCATGCCTATATTTCTCAAACAGGGGCGGCAGAAGCGTACTGCGTAAACCCACTTTTCAACGATATTAGGTCCCATGTAATAGGTGGCGAGCCCGCTGCCATATACCGGGCACAATTTCAGACTCCGGACTGATACTAGGAAATTTTCGACACACTAAACAAACGAAGTAGTCCAGTCAGAAATTACTATGTTCTACGTTATATTAAGCCTGTAACTGCAATATATATCTATATAACCACGCTAGATCCCTAGCAGAGTAGGCATCAAGTACATAATCCCAAAAGGTTTTTTTGTCACAGACTCTTTCTCTCTCTACATTTATAATTCTTCTAATACATGCTCGCCGGTTATGGAAACTTAACTTGCCTTTCAGATAAGCAAAGTTTGATCATGATAAAATAGTAGATTACATATATTCGCATTGTTAATCTGCGTATTACAATATTTGCTGAGAAACAACAACAGCCTTATAATGGTAGGTACCTAATACAAAAAAAAATATGTACTACAAATAAGGTTAATAATACGTTTTGTAATTCAGATTCCCCTCGTGGGGAATATATTTCCCAAGCGCAGTGGTAGCCAGCTATCAGACGTTGTTTATTAACCGGCTTTAAAAAGGAGCCTCTTCCTTCTATGTTCATTTATATGATTTTTTTACTTATCTTTTTCTGCATAACCTAGACACCTAGGCGTCACATAATCAAAGGCATCTTCTAGGGATGAATGATCTGTAAATTATACAAATCTCTACATACCGCATTCCAGTGTATGAAGTCACAGGTGTCATGTACAAAGTGGCGAGGCTTGGGTTCCAACGATGTGGAACTTAGAAACACTATTTTTTTTAAATACACTAACTAGTTAGACCGCGATTAACATGTTCGGTGGGCGTAAGTGATAAGAGAGCGGACAACGGAAGTGGCATAGAGATAGAACACCGTCACGCCTATATTCCCCAAGCAGGGTTGGCAGAGGTGTACTGAGTACACCCACGTTTCACCGACGATGTTAGGTCCCATGTAATAGGGGGCGAGCCTATTGCCATATACGGGGCACAATTCCAGACTCCGGACTCATACTGGAAAGTTTTCGTTAGAAAAACTACATTTGTCCGACCTAGGATTTGAACCCAGGACCTCGTGATCACAAAGCAATGCGCTTTGCCACTAGACCAACGAGGCAGGTAGAGATAGAAAAAAGGCAGTATTTTAGTTATCAACCCTACATTCTCTAAGAAGGGGTACATACATCATCAGCCCGTGTCAGTCCACTGCTGGACGTAGGCCATTTCCATGGCACGCCACTGAGCTCGATCTTCAGCTCTCCTTCTCCAATCCCTGCCCGCTGCCTTACGAATATCGTCGCCCCACCTAGCTACAGGGCGCCCTACACTACGTTTGCCGACACGCGGTCTCCACTCAAGAACCAGTCTGCCCCAACGGCCATCGGTTCTGCGGCATATGTGGGCTGCCCACTGCCACTTCAGCTTGCTAAATCGCTGAGCTATGTCGGTAACCTTGGTTCTCTGACGAATAACTTCGTTCCGGATTCGATCCCTAAGAGAAACTCCGAGCATAGCTCTTTCCATAGCTCGCTGAGCGACCTTGAATTGGTGGACAAGCCGCACAGTGAGTGGCCACGTTTCGGCTCCGTATGTCATTACAGGTAGGACGCACTGATTAAAAACTTTCGTTTTTAGGCATTGGGGTATGGGCGATAAGAAGACTCGACGGAGTTTTCCTAATACTGCCCAGCCCAGCTGTATCCGCCTCTTAACTTCCTTGTCGAAGTTGTTTTTACCTAGTTGGAGCAACTGCCCTAGGTATACGTACTCAGAAACAACTTCGAGGGGGGCTCCGTTTACGGCAATCGGTCCCGGGTCAACATGCTTGTTGATCATAACTTTAGTTTTATCTAAGTTCATCCGGAGACCGATTCGCTGAGACGAATTAGCAAGGCTGACCAGCATCTGTTGTATGTCTTGCAACGTTTCAGCCATGATGACGATGTCGTCTGCAAATCGCAGGTGAGAGATGTATTGATGCCGCGATCTTTCCAGTACAGCGTCTTGAACATATCCTCCAGTACATTGGTGAACAGTTTTGGTGATATGACATCACCTTGGCGCACTCCGCGGCGCAGGTGGATATGTTCAGTCCGCTGGTTCTGTACTTAGACTGTCATCGTTGCGGCTTCAAAAAGGCATCTCATCACATCGATGTATCGCCAATGAACTTGGCATCGTTGCAAGGAGTCCAGAACTGACCAGGTCTCGACAGTGTCAAAGGCCTTCTCATGGTCTACGAAGGCTAGGCATAGGGGCAGATTATACTCTGCAGTCTTCTGCATAATCTGCCGCAGTGTATGGATGTGGTCTATGGTGCCGTAACCACTTCGAAACCCGGCCTGCTGGTTGCTGCGGCGGGGGTTGAAACTCGTCGAGCCTTCGCGCAAGACGGTTCGTGATGACCCTTGAAAACAGCTTGTATACATGGCTCAGAAGCGATATGGGTCGATAGTTTTTCAAAAGGGTTTTGTCATCCTTCTTGAAAAACAGGACGACCACGCTTCTGTTCCATGCCTGCGGAGTTCTCCCAGTATAGAGGACAGTGTTAAATAACTTCCGAAGCTCCTTAAGTAATGGGGTACCTCCTGCCCTCAGAAGCTCAGTCGTGACGCCGTCCTCACCCGGGGCTTTTCCATTTTTAAGCTGTTTAAGGGCCAACTCGATCTCATCCAGGTTGATCTCGGGCAAGTCTTCTGTGAAGTGACGTGTAAGGGTGGCTCTGGGATCTCCTCTAAGAGATTCGGGTCGAGGTGCGTGTGAGGCGTAGAGCTGGCTATAGAAATTTCTGACTTCCGAGAGGATTTCCGGCCTAGAAGCGATCACAGTACCCGCTTGTGTAGTCAACTTTGTCAAGTGGTTTTTCCCAAGTGACTGGACGAACACTTTCGACCCCCGGTTCTGCTCGATGGCTTTCTCAATCTCAAGCTTGTTGAAAGCTCGGAGGTCGCGTTGGACCAGCTTTGTGATCTTTTTATTTAAGGCCCGGTGTTCTGACAAGGTTAAGGCAGCATTTCGGCGTCGTTCGCTCATAAGCTCCAGAGTCACCCCCGAAAGCTTAGATTTCCTGCCTGTACGCCTCGTTTCGCAGAATTTAGTGCCCTCTTCTCTAAGAGTCTCTATCACCTGCTCGAATTTCTGATCAACGCTGTCAGTGGTTTCCAAGGCAGCGAAACGGTTTTCCAATTTTAGCTGGACAGCTTGGGAATCCATAGCGGCTTGGAGCAAATTCGGTCGGAAACTGGACTTCATCAAGCGGACTCTTTCGCGCTTCCATTGTATATTCAGAGTGCCCCGTACGAGCCGGTGGTCGCTATCCGGCTAAGAAGGGGTAGCAGAGGTGTAATACGTACACCATATTTTGTAGATATGTTAGATCCTTGTGTAGTAGGTAGGGATCGAACCTGTAGTCATTATGCCGGGCACGCGGATGGCAACTGAGAATTTTCCGATAGAAAAATCTCAATAACACTTTGTCCGTTTACGTCGTTTTGTTATTTATGTCGAATCAACTATTTAACTGTATCGGAAAAATAATGGTATAACCGGATAAACGTTATTGGTGAGTTTCTCATTTACTCCAGTTAGATTTCTCTTTTTCTCGAATAGTGGCGTGTTGTACCTACCGTCCTGCATCCCGCGCTATCGCCACTGTCGATGGTGAGCGCAACTAGACAGTATGGTAACTTTGGCAACGTACAAGTAACGTTATAATAACAAATTTGATTTTGTTACTTCCTCGTTAATCTATTAGAAAAGCGTATCGCTTTGAGATCACGAGGTCCTGGGTTCAAATCCTAGGTCAGACAAATGTAGTTTTTGTAACGAAAAATGCCCAGTATGAGTCCGGAGTCCGGAGTCTGGAATTGTGCCAGGTATTACATGGGACCTAACATCGTTGGTGAAATGTAGGTGTACTTAGTACGCCTCTGCCACACTCGCTTGGGGAATATAGGCGTGACGGTGTTTGTTTTTATTTTATTTCATTCTGTTACTCGATACCGTTAGCTCAAAGTGACAGAAAATATGTTATTGCCCTAACACTTTTTAATGTTAAAGTACCGTTAATGTGTAATGAAATCTGTAACGTTTCCGAATCCAGCTCAACTTGGAGCAAACACGGACTCTATGCCACATCGTCAGGTATGCACAGAAAGTTAATCATGTTCTAAAGTAAACATGCTTCTCACTTGGTTCGGCGAAACTTAGGCAGAAATTTTATTTTGATTCGCATATTTGTTAAGTACCTATTATGATTTACATTTGTACATGTCGTATCGATACATTAATAGTATCAGCCTATACTGCCCAATTAGGTCAAACTCCACTACGCGGACCCAGTGCAGATTGGTGAAGGCAGGTTTGTGGCCACCTGCTGTTGGAACTTAACTAACACGTCAAGCCGCTTTTAAGACTTCCAACTTAGCTTAACGACCATCACCTTAAGTGGTAGCCGGGACCAACGGCTTAGCGTGACTTCCGTGACAAGCAGGCACCCATCTCAGGCCAACCGCGTAAAACGCTGCTTAATCTTGATAATCGGTAAGAACACCGCGGGCGCACAGCGCTATAGGTGTCTCCTCATTGACACATGAGGTATGAAATATAGTATCCGTGTAAAGATGAGAAAGGGTATACTCCAGTAGTGCGGGTATATTGAAAAAAAAATGTCGGAAGAATAACAAAACAGATATATATGCGAAAGTGAAAGGATATATGAAAGTACCGGCGAAGAACTACACTATCTAACCATAACCAAATAGACCATTTTATCTGAAGGGCAAGTCAAGAGTCCCTGTAAAAGCGAGAGAGTATAAGACCAACTATGAGAGTGGAAGAAGTTAGAGAGGTATGTAAAGAGAGATCCTGTAGGAACTCTGTACTCTCTGCTGTGCCTACCATGCCAGAGCCGTGACATGATTATATGGATAGATAGATAAAGATGAAGTAACAATTATTTGTGTGTGCATATTCTATCTCTTCTTTTCACTATATTGTTTAACCCTTCCTCTCCTTCTTATCTTAAAGAACGTTTTAAGTATCTAAAAAGCACTAACATCCAATGTCTCAGATCCTCAGAAAACCTTAGCCTAAGGATGCCCCTTCATAGTAGTAGTTTTTATGATAAGTCTTTTACTGTTCAGGCGGTACGACTGTGGAATACTCTATCTATCTATATCATCACGCCAGATCCTTACGGGGTAGGCAGAGAGTACAGAGTTCCAACAGGCTCTTTCCTTACATACCTCTCTGGCATCCTCTACTCTCATAGTTCATCTCATACACGCTCGCCGGTTACGAAGACTCCTGACTTGTCCTTCAGAATACTCTACCTGTCAGTATACGGCGTGCGTCGTCGCTAGAGAGCTTGATCTCTTTGTCTACTGGATCCTACTGTCATATCTAAATAAGTAATTATGTGTATAGTCATTTTGTATTGTATATCTCTATTATATCGTATTTTGTTGTATGTGTTTGCGTTTGTATATTATATTTTAGTCTATATGTACCGCTAGCTATTTATTGTAAGTTTTTTTTTTTTTTTTGACAAGTGCACCCCCGTCTTTACTACGACCAAATCAATTTCTCCATCCCAAGGTTGCCCGGAAGAGATTGCTTCTTAGCGATAAGGCCGCCCATTGTGTTATATATAGTTTTCCTTTTTTTTTATCTTTAAAGAGTTGTCTATCTATCTATTTTTTTAAAACAAATTGATTTTTAGCAAACTAGTTTACTGAATTCAATGAAAGCATTACTCAAAAGCACATATACCTCTTTTAGCATTCGCCATTTTAAAGCAGAATTTGCCTGTCTCTTTCCTTAAAATTTGGCGCAAGATTTGTTTAAACGTGTCCTTAAAGAAGATTTTCCTAAATTAAATGAAAGCCTAACGCAAGTGAAGGACAACCAGTCCATATTAACTATCCATCCATTGTATCGGTTTGTATCCAGTGATTCATGTGTCCCAGCATCAACGGTTGCATAGTCACGTACATTCTCTCTCTGGCTCTTTCTCTTAGTTTCTTGCTATATTCCTATTCTTCCTCTTCAAAAGCATGCAGAAAACAACAAATAATCATAACCTATGCCAAAAGTTACATTGTCTCTAAGCCAAGTCAGAAGCTTACAAGGTGGCTTGAATACTTTTATTTGTGTATGTGTATTTTCATGTTTGTAAACGCACCCACGACACAGGAATAAAACATAGTGGGGGGCTAAGTTTAAACAAAAAAACGTAGTACACCACTAATCAAAGGAAGATGGACTTTTTGTAAGGCTATAATGTAAATAAATGATATCTTTTACAAATAGACTAGGTTGTTTTATTCAACAGAGTGGAAGACATTAAAAATGCAAAGCATTTTATAGCAGATCTGTGGCTGTATTCGAGTACTAAACCTGTTTATGTGATTCAATGCAGGGCCGAACTACAAATTCATTCCATTTTGATTTGGTTAAATTCAGATGTTTTTACAAACACACACACACACGGACATATAGGTGCGTGCGTATGTATAACTTCTAAAAGTAAAAGTGACCGCAGCTAACAAAAGCACATGGCCCTTTTTGGATACGGGATGTATTAAAAAAATACTTAATTTGGGTTATATTAATTAAGCGCTTTGTTTTAACACGTTGACTACTACTAGTTTTCTGCAACATACGAATATAGACTCCCATTTAATAATTATAAATATATTAATAATAGGTTAATGCAAGCGATAATTATACAGGAAATAAAATTAATATAAACTTGTATTATAGTGAAACATATACGTATACCTATATACGTATTTGCGTTCAAACGTCGATATTTTGTATCATTCACCTTATAATGCAGGTTCTATGTAAAATAAAGGTTCTAAATATGCCTATCCGATACATGCCTCTGCTTCATCTGCTCCTGGACACGTAATAAGAAAAATAAAGGTATCCCGTGGGCGTCACCGTGTTTCTTTACTTTCTTTTAATATGTTAAAATATTAAAAGTTTTGGCTTTTGATCCGTCCCTGCTAAAACTCACACTAATCGTAACCGTGTAAAACAAAGTGGTGTTTGTATTGAGCATAAAATCAGTTTACTAGTTCACTCGGCGAGTCGATACCTAACGCCGATAAAGGATACAGAATAACGAAATAATAACACATACGTAATATGACGAACGGCTTGGTCTAGTAATGGACCAAGACCTCAGGCCGACTAGATCTACGTTATTTTATGAAACCTAGAATTTTGTGAATACATAGTCTTAAAGTCTAATATGAAGGTATGCATACTCGCTAGCTTCAAAGTGGGGCCATTTTAGAAAAAGCAAGCACAAAAGTTACATAAAAATTGTGCTAACCTATGGAATCTGGTTTTATATATAATAAAAACAATATTCTGTTTAACATATTGTTAAACAGCAACATTCGATACTACCAGTCACTATCTGTGGGCCGTAACTTCTGCCAGATCCTTAAAAGGTCGTAAATGCGAACCCCTTCTAGTATTGTCATAGCAACATATCTTACATGTAAATTTCATGTTTGTAGACGCACCCATGACACAACTATAATTTCTAGTGCAAGGTTCTTGTGTTATTATTTTAACATAGCTATTAATCCGTCCCTGCTAAATCTCGCAATGTTTGCGACTGTGTAATACACAGTGTTGTTTATATTGAGCGTAAAAGCAGTTTACGAGTGGCACTCGACGGGTCGAGAGGTAACGCCGATAAAGGAGGCAACGTACCAGAGTAATAATGCATTATCCCGACGTTTCTACCATGGGTAGTCAGATATTCTCACCGACCCTCCCGATGCCCTTACTTCCCTTCTTGCGGATACAGATACCGCACACAGGATTAGACACCGACCTCGCAGGAGAGGTTCAAGAATCACTGGCCTGCCGGCCGGTGCAGAGGACCCCGGCGAGACACTTAGTATGTGCCCTCTCCCATAACGACCGTCCAAGCCAAGGCCGGTCCTCTCCGGAGCGCCCTTGTGCTAGTTGCCCCCTTGCCCTTCTGGCTGGAGCATAATGGTTGCATGCTCTTTTCCGTTGAAGCTGTAAAGGTCTCGCAGCCAACAGCGTAGATTATTCACACACACACTCAGGGCTATCATTCGCTATGACCAATTGTTTTTTTTAATGAAGCCGCACACTAGGAATTGTTTCTGTGTCGTGGGTGCGTTTACAAACACGAAATTGACATGCACAAACACGCAGATCGAGACTAATATTTGTGGGTCTCACAAATATTTGTTATGTGCGGGGGTCGAACCCGCGACTACTCGAATAATCATAAGGTCGAAGCCTGTGAGCGGAGCGACTCAAGCTCTTAACCACTGGACCCAGCCGTCCCTCATTAAGTAATTGATTTTAAATAGACATACGTCATTCAGGGTACACCATCATTATCACCAATCACGCCATTCCTGGTCTTGTGCTAGTCTATTCACAACTTGGCCGGCCACCTTGAACTAGCTGACGGTATGCCTTTGGACCTTCGACCCTTTCTGGACCATTTTGTTACAGCCTTGGTCCACCTGCCATCATCCTGCCTCATCAAGCGTCCTGCCCATCGCTGTTTTAACCTTGTGATCCGTGTATTCATATAACCCTATACCCTGTACTCGGGTAAAAACAAACATATATAACATCATTCACAATTCTAAAAATAAATTTGAACATCAGTTACAGAGTGATAACGGGTTCGATGCTAACAACAGACAATCGCATGACATTAGACTTCGTCCGGTTAGTTTCAGCGTCAATGAACAAATAATTAACTCAAGGATAATTTGCCTTTTACCAGTAAAATTATTATATTTTTATTTTATAGAAACGTATGATTACAAATAGTCGTGTCAAACATAATAATTTTTAAAATATTTACCAAGATATATACAATTTTAGTTAATATTTAAAAAAAACTGTGAAATAGAAAACGTGGAAGGAATTTGCAAAACTTTATGGTCAATTTTCTCAAAACTCTGATTTTTGACTTGTATCACCTTTTTGTTAAGGTACAGAAATATTTCTGTATCGTGAGTGCGGATACAAACATGAATTCATCACACACACAAATACCCAGACCGAAAGAAACACTAAGGTCTTAACCACTGCACCAATCCGCCGCCATGACACATCTTACATAGAAAATCTGAAAATCAAAATACTACTAACAGTAAACCATCAGGAAACCAATCAATCTACAGTAAGATAAAGATCCTTTGGCTCGTGGCAAGAATCGGAACTAATGCTGTCATCGAGTGAACTGTCGCAGAGTTGCCGTTTGCTATGAAATTCATCCAAATTCTTTTTCAATTAGGAACCGTGCGGATACCTGTTAAAATATCTTCTTGGAAGTAAGAAAAAATTACTAAATGATAACACTAATTTCACAGCAACGCCCCTCTGTCAATGTCATCCTCGAGCCCAAAGATCTTTGTCGTGTGTATACGAAATGTACTGTTAATAATACCCCAATTGGATATCTGCTTCACAAATTAAAAAAATGGGAAAACCAAATTACCAAATTCAATTTTTTTACCCTTTTTTATTTACTTTTATACCCCACTTATCAATGAAACTTGAACGTGTATGTGAGATATACGTTTATTTTATTTTGGTTAGAAATGCACTCGAAACAAAAATAAATTTACATTGTTTTAGCTCAATGCAACGCATTTTAGCTAATTTTAAAATAAATGTAAGATACATTAAAAAAAGAAGTAACTACTTACAGGTTATGTTACGTTACCTTGTATACACACACACACATACTCACTTTAATAACATAAAGCGTTCTATATTTCAACGTAAAATTTGTCGTAATTTCGTTTTGCGCAATGATCCTGAATAGATTAGGAATTAATGTCATCATTTAAATTTGAAGAACGTTTCTGCCATCGGGAATTAGTGAAATATAGGAAACAGTTACTGATGTTAAATAAAGTCTGTGAGGTGCTTACTAATTCATACGTGTTTAATTATATACTTTCTGGCAAAATAACTCTGACTGTATAGTAGGATATATAAAAATATGAATTGACAAGTATTACCTAATCTGGGGCTTAACCGCACCGATCGTTAGCAATGCATTAAATTGACTTACTTATTTAGTTGCTATACCATTTTATCATTGTACACACACACCGTCACGCCTCTATTCCCCAAGCGGGGGTGGCAGAAGCGAACTATGTACACCCACTTTTTGCCAAGGATAAGGGATGTAATAGGGGGCGAGCCTATTGCCATGCACCGGGCACAATTCCAGACTCCGAGCTGCTACTTGGAATTTTTGATAGAAAAACTTCGTTTGCCCGACTTAGGATTTGAATTCAGAACCTCGTGATAGCAAAGCGCATTATTCGCCAATATACCAACGCGGCAATCAAATATGAGACTAACGTTATAGAGTGAACGCAGGTAATCTGAGCTTTGACCGGAAAGCCCTAAGGCTTTGATTGATTGTTGGAATACACAGCAAACTGAAGCAAACTATCCGAAAATATATATGTCAAGTAGTATTTAACTTGACTGCCTTGCTGGTCTAGTGGCAAAACGCATCGCTCTGTGATCACGAGTTCAAGAGGTCACGGTTTCAAGTCATATGTCAGACAAATGTAGTTTTTCTAACGAAAACTTCCCAGTATAAGTACGGAGTCTGGATTGTGCCCGGTATATGGCAATAGGCTCGCCCCTATTACATGCGACCTAACATCGTCGGCTAAAACTGGGTGTACTCAGTTCACCTCTCCCCCCCCCGCGTGACGGTGTTTATATTTTTTTTACTTTTAATTATTGAACTCGTTAGAAATTCAATGAGTTGACTAACTTATTAAGTTGTTATACAATGTCATTGTAATTATCAAATAGTTACTCAACCCCGCATTGTTCAAATGACGCACAATAATTGCATGCCAAATCATAGCGAACTCTGTTTCGAACGCCATAGAGACGATAATTACATAAAATTGCTACTTATATGTTACTGACCCGAACACAAGTTCTGGGACTTCCCATTCGTTACGGTGCTGCTATTGGTCGAGAGACGAATACGTAAGTGATTTTTAGCTCACAAAACTTTTGTAAAAAACTTCAGATACCTGACATAAATGGAGATAAATATTACAACCAGTGTATAAAGAAAGACAAGTGCAGTACAATTGAAGAAACGAAATGTCTCTATTAATCCCGCTTACTTGGGAATTTTGCAAATAAAACATGCGTTCTGAATCGCGCAACCAAAGTTTTCGGTTCAGATTGTACATATACGAGAATCGGCGTCATACTGTCGGTCCTCCTCTGGGTTTCTTCTTCGACCGACCCACTAGCCGCGGCCCGTCACGGGGTTGTGATCCATGTTGATCACGGGCACCTCTAAAGTTGTGAACATCTTATACAAAAATCCTTTCCTTGGGTAATCCGTTAGGTGCCCTTGGCTCTTCATGGTCACTCTTCTCGTGAGGGTTGATGACAGCGGCTGGCGGGGGCCCTCGGGCCCGCAGCAGCGCGTGAGGGGCGGGGGCGGCGCCTCACCACGGGCGAAGCCCTGCGCCGTACACGCTGCGACGCTTGCAAGATGAAGACACCCGGGGGAGGGACCCGCTGAAGCAAACAGCGTTAAGAAATTGTAAATCCAACAAACCAAAACAAACAAACCTTTTGTCAATTTATTTGGTAATTCATGAACTTATTTTTTTCTCAATTAATTTAAAATGTACTTAAAGTAGAACAAGGAAAAAAACAATATTATAGCTATAAGATTCAAAATTGTACTCTCTGCCTCCCTCGCAAAGGATCTAGCGTGATGATATAGTAGTGGTAATAGTAATTAAAACAATGTTAGTTAATTATGACAGTGAATAAACAGTGATAAACGAGTGAAGTAGGTGCAGAACCATAGAACTAAAAAAAATGTATAGGAAAATATGTAACATATATATAATTAGTAGAATAAATATAATATCGAACTGACATATAACGATATAATATAGATAATAAGTACACATATACATAAACTAAATTCATATTTAGATGATTCCGCCAAATTTTTGTGCAGATAATCCTGTACTTTACTTTTGAAAGATAAGCGATTTGTGTGTGTATCTAGTACCTTCATCTGTCTCCGTCTCTTTTGGTCATAGATCGAGGTAAGAGAGGTTTTCCTAATTAGAAGTAAACATTTTTTTAATAAAATTGCAGTTTAAGGGTGCCATATCAAAGCGACGCGACGCGATGGAGGCGCCAGACCAATTAGTATTAATTTTAATTAATAAATGAGAGACTGTACACGTGCGATGGAGGGCAGCTTAGAACCTTTCATATCTTTTCAAAAGTTAATGTATAAATAACAAACAAAATCACAAATATATGTAGACCATCGCGCTTGCATTCCTCAAGTGACGGTGATAGATGTGTACTGTGTACACTGACATTATACCGACGAGGTCCCTATGTAAAAGAGAGATAATAAGTTTATAAACGCATTACGATGCAGAACAGGAGTATAAAAAATTCTCGAAAATATAAAACCCACATCACCCCTATATTCCCCGAGTCGTAGCGGAGGTGTACTATTTACACTCACTTTTCACCAACGATATTAAGTCCTATGTAATAAGGGTCGAGCCTATTGCCGTGTACCGGGTACTATTCCAGACCGCCGTCTGATACTGGTAATTTTTTTACATTCATTTGACCTGGGTTTTGAATCCAGGACATGACTTCATTATTCGCTACTACACCAACGAAGCAGTCTAATAAGATTTTGACTGAAATATATCAAAATCACACCCTATCTTCTACCCTATGCTATGAGCTTTAAAGTTGGAGTTATGTCCTATTGATCCCAATTTAAGGTTACTTTAAGTGATTGATTTTCCCTGAACCTGTTTGTGAAGTATGTTTGCTGAAGTAAACAAATAAGGGATGAATGATATGTCAAATACGTCATAGAAAGCGAGGGCGTAGGGACTGGTCATGTGTGTTCACAAATCCAATAGCGCGTGGGTTCAATAATCCACTCGCTATTGCATAATGGTCAATACCAAGGGATCGAAATCACTTGTGATATGCAAAGATTTGAATCATTAAGTTCAGTAAGTATTTTTAAGAGTTATCACTACCTATTAATTATAAAACTCTACATATTATTCTTTAAAAAAACGTAGCACCTCACTAGGATTTATTCCTCTGTCGTGGGTGCGGTTACAAACATGAAAATTCACATACACAAATATCCAGACCGAAACAAATAATTGTGGGTCACGCAATGATTTATCCCGTGTGGGAATCGAACCCGCGACTATTCGAGGGCGGAGCGGTTTGAGCTCTTAACCACTGCGCTATATTGTCCGTCAAATTTTGAATTATTTGTACTGTAATGCCTAAGTTTTGAATTATTTTTTTATTAATGTAGGCTAGATGGTAACTTACTTCAGCCTAATACCTAGATTGTGTCTGATAAGGTACAACAATAAATATAGGAGAAGAAGATTATTAGAGATTTGAAATTAACGGATGATTTAGCGCTGTGGTTGAGAGCTTAAGCCGCTTCGCCAACAGTGTTTAATAGTCACGGTGTCGATTCCCGCACGGGATAAATCTTTATGTGACCCACTATTATTTGTTTCGGTCTGGGTGTGCATGTGTATTTTCATGTCTGTAACCGCACCCACGTCACAAAAATAAATCCAAGTGATACGCAAAAAAAGGGATTTGAAATTTCAAAAAAGGATATTTGCGTTTTTTTAGCCTTTATTTTAATACACATACCTCAGTGGTTACAGCGATCGCCCCGGTAAGGTGGTATACGTAGGTTCGATTCCCACTCGAAGCGGTATTTACTTATTTCTAATTAGAATCAATAATCTACTAATTGAAATTACCTAATTGGACTGTTAATTTCCAATAGACATAATTTAAAGGCACCTGTAAATTTACAATAAAGTTTGCTAAGTTTTTTCATTATTTTCGCGCCGTTATCGTATAGCGACTCGTTAAAACAAAAATCTTACTTCATATAATAAAACATGAAGGTTTAGAAAACAGCAGCCTTAATGTCTAATCACCACTTTGGAAATCTAGACGTGAAACTCTATTAAAAAAACACCGTCACACCTATATTCCCCTAGCGAGGGTGGCAGAGGTTTACAGAATACACCCACTTCTCGCCGACGATGTTAGGTCCTATGCAATAGGGAGCGAGCCTATTGCCATATATCGGCCACAATTCCAGACACCGAACTCATACTTGGAAGTTTTCGTTAGGAAAACTACGAGTACATTTGTCCGACATAGGATTTGAACCCAGTACCTCATGATCACAAAGCAATGCCCTTTGCCACTAGACCAAAGAGGCAGTCACTATATTTTACTACATGTTTTATCCTTACACTTGGCTTTCCCCGCTGTTCCCTCTTAATAACCTAGTTAATTAAAAAAACATATACACAGTACAGAACAACATTTAAGTCAGATGAAAACATAACTAGATAATATAAAATAACAAAAAAAAATATTGTCTTTATCTGCACTTAATTTGTATTAACAAAAGGAACCCTATTTTTAACCGACTTCAAAAAGGAGGAGGTTCTATGTTCGGTTGTATGTATGTTTTTTTTTATGTATGTTCAGCGATATTTCCGTCAATTGTGGACCAATTTTGATATTTTTTTTTGCATTGGGTTCAGTATATCTCCAAGGTGGTCCCATATTAATTTTATTGATATTGGACCCTGGACTTAGGAGATACACCAGGGAACTCCTTAACGACAAACAATAGGCATGTGTAAATTGCGATATTATGGGTATTACGTCAATCCTATAGGTACCCTACTATAGAATTCACTCGTCACTTAAAATTGTAAAATAAAAATCTTTTATAAAAAAAGGTAAACCGACTTCAAAAAACAAAAAAATAAATATTTGTAGTCGGTGCCAAGTAACCGACTGCACCAACCAGCACCGACTTCAAATATTATTTTTTTGCTTTTTGAAGTCGGTTTACCTTTTTTTATAAAAGATTTTTATTAAGCATATCAATACCTGTGTTAGGAGGCCCCGCTTTTCTTCTTAAGATAATTTCAGATCAAGTTTTGTATCAAACTAAACTAACTAAATATTTTCCTAATGAAGTATACAATAAAAAACAATAAATTATAACTCGACTTGCCCTTCCTAGTTCCCACCCGCTTACTACGAAGAGGCTTGACTCTATCAAAACCTCTATGAATCTCTGTAAGAATATTTAAAAAATAATCTCAAACCGATATAGGTCGATTGATCAAAAATACAGCTCTCATACACATCTCAAACACAGTTTTTATATTTCGACGGAAGCCGACTGGATTGAGGCGCCGGTTCGTTCCTCGCATGAAACAAATCTTTGTGTGAACCATAAGTATTTGCTTCGGTCTGGGTGTTTGTGTATGTAAAATTTATGTCCGTAAACGCACCTAGGATACAGTAATAATTCCTAGTGTTAGGGGCTACTTTAAAAATCAAAACATAAACAAACATACTTTACTCTACTGTGGCTTGCACTCAAAACGCATGGTTATCAAATATCAAAATTAAATCAGCCATTATTCAAATTCTACACTACTACACAAAGGATGTTATACTAGGATTAGTCTTCATGTAACGTGGAGGAAATAAAAAAGGTCTGCAAAGAAAGAACCTTTTGAAACTATACTCTCGGCAAACCTGCAACGGATAGGGCATAATGCTATAAATACACACTTATACAAGTTTGTGCGTTTCTTATTCAAAATTATAGATCAAGCGAAAATATAATACGTAATGAATGGGTGAAAGCTCACGGATTCAAAACGTAGTAGATTTGATTTGTTTATTTGGTTTGTTGGGTTTATTATTTCTTAACGCTGTTTATTCCAGCGGGTCCCTCCCCCGGGAGTCTTCATCTTGCAAGCGTCGCAGCGTGTACGGCGCAGGGCTTCGCCCGTAGTGAGCGCTGCCCCCGCCCCTTACGCGCTGCTGCGGGCCCGAGGGCCCCCGCCGGCCGCTGTCATCAACCCTGACGAGAGGAGTGACCATGAAGAGCCAAGGGCACCTAACTGATTACCCAAGGAGAGGATTTATATAATATTCTGTCTAATGACTCAATTACATTGCTATATCTGTATTATCCACACATATTAAGGTGCCCGTGACCATATGGATCACAACCCCGTGACGGGCCGCGGCTGGTGGGTCGGTCGAAGAAGAAACCCAGAGGAGGACCGACAAATCAACGAAAATTCTCGTATATATAACCTAACATCGTCAGCCAAATACCGGAATACAGTATTCCTCTGCCATCCCCGCTTGGGAATGTAGGTGATTGTACAGGTGACTCAGTGCTATGAGTGATCAAATGACGTGAAATATAATAATGTAGAGTTCGAACTATACTAACGTCATCCGATGCGTTCTTACACGGAAATCAGCCCCACAAGTATTCAATTTAAACACAAAGCCTCGTAACCCATATACGGTGTAATTTTAGTCGTGAAGTGAAAGCCCAGGTGATGTACCCAATGCCTACTGTTCATCGGTAATAACAGAAAATAATAAAAAAAAACATTTCATTAAGTAACGTATACCTACTGACCTATCCATATATCTAGGGTAACAATCTGGATCACCGAAGGAAGGAAGGTACCGGTAAGCTGACGATCCGCACCTCCCTTTAATGTCATTGTCGCTTGGTATAAGGATTTTAAAGAAAAATTAGTGTATTATAATTAATGTCCGACCGAAGGTCGATTTTTGGCCGAACACCGAAGTCAAAGCCGATTAATAGGCTATTTCCAAAACCTTCGGCCGAAGTCGAAGGTTTATTACGACTTCGGCCGAAGGGTAGGGCCGATAGGTTTCTGGCCACTTGCAGTTGAAACTTATCAAGCTGCCTATAAGGCTTCAGATTTCGTTTAACGACTACCACATCAAGTGGTCATAGGCCAATGGCGTACCGTGCCTTCCAAAACACGGAAATGTTCGATTACGGAAAAGCAACAAACGGTCACCCATCTAAGATGGACCGAGCCAACCGCTGCTTAGTTTTGGATCTCTATATGTACCTATGCATAAATTATTGGTGTGGCATTGTGGCAGGATTTGGCAAATAGAAGATCTTCCAGCCTAACGAGTTTTGTGTCTGGTGGTATCTGCCACTACCAAACCAAAGGTTGTTATCCCCATGTGGTGCGAACTCTCACATCGCGTTCTAGACAAGTATTGCGGTTCACGAGCACCATCTGTTAGTAGGTAGTCAAACTATGTAGTGACGTATGCAGTCGCTATAGTGGCGCCACTGTCAAAGAGACAATTTAGCTTTAAAAGTGTGTCTAAAAGAATATTTTGTTTATTCCAACACGGAGGGAGGTAATGGCCCTCGTTAGGAGGTAATGTGATAAGTCGGGCTACAAAATTAAATTTGGGCGACGGCTGCGGCGTCCGCCATTGTTGCGAATTTGGCTTTATATTTTTAGCTTGTCAAAATCATAATTATATATACAACAGGGCTCATATATAATATTTACCAGCAGCTTACACACAGTTACACACATTCTTCACCAGGAATTAAGGCATTTTTCTAGGAGGAGAATAATTTAGTAGGCAAGTTTATGTGTAATTAATAAAACAAGCACGAAGATAAAAAAAAAACAAAGTTTTAACGATGATCATTTTTAACGTAAATATCCACGGGTAGTACCCGTAGGGATTATCATAGAGATGAATTACGAATGATTTACGAATAGTAAGATAAATGGCTACTTAATCTTAATATACCCAGTAATTTCCATCTAGTTATTGACAACGCACCTTTTCTCACAGTTCATATTGACTATACTTTTTATTTCTTGAACATGCTCGGTATTAAAAATATAGGTCATAGAATTGATGGGAATAGAATTTTAGGAGTCTGGGAACAACTTCAACGAATCAGTCAATTCAGTTATCCTACTAAAATCATAAATGTAAAAGTTTGTATGTTTGGATGTTTATGACTCAATCACTCAAAAGCAGCGGAACCGATTTAGATGAAACTTAGCACACAGATAGTTTATTACCTTGATTAACACAAAGGATACTTTACATCCCGAAAAATGTTAGGTTTTTATCTTTAGATACTGACTTTAGTCAACGCTGACAAAATCACGAGCAGACACTTGTTACTATATAAAGTATACGATTCTATCTCTATCTATCTATATCATAAGTGTACAATTCATCATACTTACCTTAGTAAAGTAATAAATAAGATAGGCACTGCTTGATTACCTAACCACAATATACACGACTGGCAATACTAACTAGTACATCCTGAGAAACAAGTTCCCAAAAATCCTAACCGAACCCTCGTGACACAAATTTTGCGCACTTGCTAATCCCAATTATGTATATGTTACATTATTCCTTTTTTAACCGACCAACCCTTTTCGCAAGAGATTAAGTTATTTCATCTCGAGAAAACCGTTAATATTTAACTGTACGTCGAGTAGTGACTTCCCAACTAAGAACTAATGACCACTTTGGTAAGTGGCCTTTGGGGCCGAGCTAAATTGCAAGCATTTTGAATATATACTCTATCTATAATTGTTAGCGCTTTGTTCCAACCACATTAGTTTTCATTGTAAATTGCCTTGCCCACCACGATTTTTGAGGTTTACATTTAATTAAAATCTAATCATGAGTATAAAATGTTCAGATATATTGGTCTTAATGGCAATGCGTCAACTGGTAGTGGATTTAGGTGGCTAAGTACAGTAATTCTGTCCATTCCGGCACGTTAATTATGCATGCAGCCAAACCCGAACATCGCGAAAACCTATAATCAAATGCGAACCGTGCACTATTGTCCTTTATGATGATCCATATTCGCTATGAACAAGTAAACACGTAACGCGGCGCGTCACGACAACTCCGTGAAATTATAGTGATCATTACACGATCAATTCACGAAGTTATCAGAACACGCAGCTTTAAGTCATAGCGAATATGTCTGTTTGGACGTGTTAATTTTATCAACGCGCGAATTCAGGTTTTGTTGTGAAAACTATTTCAAATGGACGTGAAAACGAAATAAAATAATATTGTATTGATGTTGTTTTATGTTACAGTTTATTTTTGTTAACAAAATATATTGCCCCACACACCTTAGTCTTTTCTATGAATGCATTTATAAACATGAATTCCACATGCACAAAGATCCATGTTGACACATATGTTTGTAGGTCACACGGTTTGTCCCGTAGGTCATTGTCAAAATGATGACACAACGTATGATGTTAAATGATTTTTAGTAATTCAGTCTCCTTCTAAGACCTCTACAAAAAGAAGGGAACACGATGTGAAAAGCACAAGATAAGTCAAATGAGAAGATTGCTGTCATTTATACTTATATTATATAGAGAAAATATTAGCTTGTTGGTTTGTAATCGGTAAACTTTAAAACTATTGAACCGATTTTAATAATTGTATCGCAATTAGAAAGCTATGTTGCTTTCTAGTGGAATCTATCTAGAAGTAACATAGATGGTAGGTGGCGCTATTGTCGACGGGATGCGAAGCCGTCGAAAACTGCTGATATAATATAAAGAAATTAAAGAAAGTAGAGAGAGAGACAAAAAAGGGAAAAGAGGAAAAGGAAAGCAGAGGATAAGTTAAAAGAAACAGTGTCTGACTTATTAGATAAGGAACTTAAAAAATCTTCGTTAAACAGAGAGAAGGAAATAGGAAGAGGAAAGTATGAGATAAGAGAAGGGTGCTGTCATATCACATTAGGAAGTTAAAGTCTGTGTTGAATAGAGAAGCAAAGAAAGAGACCCGCTAGCTGCACCGACAAGAGTTTAAATCTTATCTCCGTTTTATACACTGCTACTACCGCCACTTACTGCCAAAAGCATTGAGCAGTACCGCGGCAGCGTCGACTATACACATACTCCCTTCGCACTTCAAGCATAGCTCTATTTCTCTTATGTTTGCAAAAAACTCCCGGCTTCAAATTTGTATTTCTCCGAAACGATATTGTTTTTATAAAAATATCCCGAAGAAAACTTTTATAGTAACTATACTTTTTTTATACTACTAACTTTATAGTTTTTCTGATGCACCACCCTCACCTTTTATGTATTTTATATTTTTCTTTAGTTTTTTATCCTTATGTTTTTTTTCAAAATTATTTTTTTCCTGTAACTCCAAAAAGATTTCTAAACAGGCCTCACTGTTGAACGTGACCTGTCAGTCTTTTGACTCCCGCTCAAAAACCGCCAACGAAGGGAGCGCCCGGCAGTGACAGTATGGGAAGGGAAGTAGAGCATAAGTGGCGCTTATGCGACTAACCTTCTCTCACTTCACGCGCAAGTAAACAATGTGTAAATTGGGTAATAAATTAGAGAAAGAACAGGTTTCTGTTAAAACATATATACAAAGGTAGTGCAATGTGGTGCTAATATGTTAGCGACTTCATCAGCCGTAAGAGGTCCACTGCAGGACATAGGCCAAAGATCGCCACGACAGCCGGCTTTGTGCTATACGCCAGGAATGTTGCGGATATTCGCATCCGCATTGGCAAGTGTTGATCTTCCGCATCAATTTAAACATCTGCATCCGCATTCGGATCCGCAATAATCAATGAGGATGTTCATGCAGATGCAGATGTAATGCAAGTCGCGACAGGAAAGGACGTGTATGGGGTCGACCACTGGTGCGAACCGTAAACGTAAAAAGGGTCAACATTGATGAAAATCCACTTAAAATGGTGGAGCGTTCGTCGAGAAGAATTCAAACTATTATCACCAATAGCACGCAGATTTTTATTGACACCACCAACCAGTGTTTTAGTGAACAGTTGTTCAGTAGCGCTGGTTTAATTTATGAACTTCTGCAAAACAGACATAAACCTGAAAAGACTTGACTTGACTTGACTTGACTGAAAAGACGATATTACTTTTTAATAAATACAATGCACCAATTTTTAATTTCACTGACTAAATATTTAATATAAATATGACTATTTTTTACTTTATTTCAGCACCCATATAAAGTTTCTTAAAAAACATCAAAATCCTAGAGCTATGTTTGATCTCATTGCTACTGACAGTTGTAAATCTTACTTTGTTCACAACAGAATTCTAACACTTCCTTGCCTTTATATTTTAGAAATAGCGTCATTTGTAAAAGGTAATCCTCATTTATTTAGTCGTCTATCAGATATTGTGCAACGCAGCCGCCGCGATCAAGGCAAACTTTGTTTGCAAACGTCTCGAACTGCACTTATGAATAAAAGTGTATTTTGCATGACTCCGAAAATTTACAATAATATACCAAATAAATACAAAGACTATGATTATAATTTATTTAGGAAACATTTAAAAAACATTCTTATATCAAAGTGTTACTATAATTTAAATGACTTTTTTAATGATCCCACTTTTACATAAATTTATCGACTTCATCTGTGTAGTTGAATTAAGAATTATTAAATGTATTTATTTATTTTTTCTCGCTAGTGAAAAACGTAATGACCATTGGTTTAACTGGCGCATTTTTGACTGAACAACAATTATTATAAATAATAATTCATACTCTATGTTTGTACCAACTTTGATCTCATTGACATTTATTTTATTTTACTGGATTAATTGACTTTCTTGGTACTGTTAAAAAAATAATTTTCATGTTATATTTGTACGCCTGATTTGGCAAAAACATGTTGATTCTGTTATTGATGTTTACTTCCTATGTACACTCATGTTTTGACAAATAAATATACTTTGACTTTGACTATGATCCGCATTCGCATCCGTGTCCGCGTAAGCGAGCCTTCGAAAATACGCATCTACATCCAATTCCGCGGATGTCAAAAAATCTGCATCACCAACATTCCTTTTATACGCAACCAGCTTTTACCCGTGACCTTCACCAGATTCACCATTTAAAAAAGTATTAAGCTGTCATAAAAAATGAAACTCAAATGTACGCCTAATTAAAACAATCGTAAGAGAATTAAACTCCTAAAAGACAATTTTATTACACAAAAACCGACAGCAATATCTTTCATGGCAAAAATTTGCGGAGAAATCCTTTTAGGAGACCAATTTCTACGAGGCCTCAAGCAAATTATAAAAGCTTCGAGTTGATATTAAAGGGAATTCTTATCCTGAAAATAATCATGTCGGTAAGGCAACAATGGCTGCTGGTAGGTTTTTGTTAACGGTAAAATTAGTCAGATAATGTTGAAGAAAGTAAGGAAATTTCTTTTTCTTAGATTCTCGATCAGCTGCAATATAAAGTGACAACGAGATTCTGAGTTCGAATCGTAGGTCGGCCAAAAATGTTATTTTTCTATAGAAACATTTCTAATATCAGTGTAGATTCTGGCATCGTACGCGATATAAGGAGTAATAGGCTCGTCCCCCATTTTATGGGACTTAATATCCTCGGCGAACAGTAGGTGTGTACGATATACCTCTGCCACCCTCTTTTGGGGTATTTAGGAGTGACAGTGTCTATTTTTTATTTTAAGCCTTAAAAAAAGAGTAATCTGTTCTTGTAGTTTTGGTTATTTCGTGCTATTTTCTCTTACCTTGATTTGTTAGTCTTTTTTTGCAGTGGCCTCCAGTTTCTGGCTACTGCAGAGGCCTTAGCCTTTCTGGCCCGACTTCGATTTTGACTTCTGTTTTTGTATAACATTGCAATTGATTTAGGTTCGTAGTCGGCGGCGACGATTAGCGGGTTCCTATGATTGGACGCGTTCGCGAGATATCGGATTGTCGCCTTTTTAATAAAGGTGCAAATAGGTTCGAGCCCAAGATCGGAATGGAGACATCTCAGACCGACTGAGCTGAATACTGCTTAAACTTGGTGAGCGTTTTGAAAACCGCATTCGCACAGCGCTACGAGCTTTATATATTTATACCATGCCATATCTAAAAGCAAAGCGTCAACACTCGTACATTTATTCCATACGTAAATCACAGTTACTATGTAAGCTGTATAAGTTATCAGTCAAGTTAACATTTGCAAGTTATCACTCGATTAAGTCTCACTCGAATGGTAATCACAGTTCGTCGGTTTCCCGGTTTGTGGGAGATCGGTGTAAGTTGTACGATTGTTGTTTCGCAAAGTGAATTTAATATGAAGAAGCGTGACCCCAAAACTTCCTAATTGTATTATTGGAATATAACTTCTTTTGTGTGGGAGTTCTAAATAACTTTAGTAGTATAAAAAAAAATATTTTACGCCTATATTCACCAAGTAAGGGTGGAAAAGGTGTATTGTGTACACCCAAACACTGACCCCAAATACCGCCGACGATATTGGATCCAAAAATAATAGGGGGTGAGCATATTACCATTATACTGAGACTTTTGATAGAATAACTTATATTAATTTAAAAAGACCTCTTTATAAACAAGATTTAATAGCAATACCACGTCGAAGATCTTGCTTAGTTGAGAAGTTCCTGTAGCTTCCTTACGGCTCCATGATCAGCCCTTGGACACCATCCGAGTTTAAAGTACTCATTAAGACAAATCCAACGAGCCAAAACAGAGCGGGTTTATATTGAGTAGTTGGGTGTACAAGCGTAAACATGAGCGGGTTATGTTGTATAGTTCACATGTTTCTATGACCTCCTTCCGACTCCATCATCAGACCAGCTTCATGGTACCATATTATTGCATTGTCATCAAACATACAAACGTATGTCAAAATTCAGTTCAATCAGATACCCGAAAGTGATTAAAAAATCTATCACAAGATTTGAACCGGAAGGACAGACATACGAACACTGCAAGTTCAGAAGAAGTTTGTATAAAGCACACTTTGTCTAACCTACGATTTCAACCTAAAACTTCCCGATAGCTACTCGCGTTTTGAGCTACTAGCTCAACGAGGCAGGCAGTGTAATGTGAACACAAATACTTATAGATTCATCCATATTGTTGAGTGAATGGTTGTGTAACTAACTATATCATCACGCCAGATCCCTTTCGGGGTAGGCGAGAGAGTGTTCGTCTATATCTGTGAGTGTAGAATTCCACCTAATATATGTCGTTGTTGGCATGGGCACTTAATTATGTCATTAAAACAAAGTGTTAATATAAACTAATGTTTGGTTTAGTTATCAAAGATAAGCTTAAGGCGCTCCACTCACTGGATTGGGTATAGTTTAAGATCCCCGCACGAGACAAACCAAAGATAAAGGGTAAAAACCCTTTGACTTTGATGTGCTTATACGGAAATAACATACACAAAAATATATGATTTTCATGTTGGTAAGCACATCCACGACACAGGTATGAGTCTTGTGTTTAAATAATTTTAACAAAAGGTTTGTGGGTTGATTATTTCTTAACGTTTGTTTCAGCGGATCCGCCCCCGGGCATATTCATTTTCCAAGCGTCGCATCGCGTGCGCAGGGCTTCGCCCGTGGTAAGACCCCCGCCATCGCAGTGCTTCGGACCCAGGAGGCCCCCGCACGCCGCTGTTTTTAGTCACTCACGAGAAGAAGTGACCATGAAGAGTCAATAACTTAGGGATTAAGATAGTGTGTGTGTGTGTGTGAATGATGTACGCTGTTGGCCGCGAGGACTTTACAGCTTCACCGGACTTAAAGGCGAGCGTGCAACCACTACGCTCTAGCCAGCCAGAAGGGCAAGAGGCGACATACTCGAGGGCGAGGCGCCCTCGGTTGGGACAGTCGCTGTAGGGGGACGGGTGCACTACTAAGTGCACCGGTCAACCGCCGGCTATGGGAGGGGATCTACTACTACGTCGTCGTCGTCGCCCGTATTCTGAGCGGAAAGAAGGGATGACAAAGCATCGGGGGGGGTCGGTGAGAACATGTCGCGGCCGGCGATGGCGGCAGGGGTCGGGGGGGAGATCGTAGTCGGCGGTGGCTACGATTAACGGATTCGCATGGGTAGATGCGTTCGCGAAGTGCCGTGTTGACGCCTTTTTAATAAAGGCGTGAAAAGGTCCGAGACCTAGATCGGAGTGGAGATCGACGTTCCGTACGAACCAGGGGGCTCCTACGGCTTTACGGAGGAAGCGGATTTGAACCACTTGGAGTTTATCGATGTGAGAGGGGGCCGAATGCCCGAACACAACACACGCATAAGTCATGATGGGTCGAACGCAAGTTTTGTAAAGTGTCACCTTATTTCTAAGGGACATTTTACTCCGCTTGCAGATTAACGAATGGAGACGACCGAGCACAAATGATGCTCGGTGACGGACCCGCTTGATGTGCGGGCCGAAGGACATGGTACTGTTTAGGGTGACCCCTCGATATTTGACCTCTTTGACCCAGGGAATGGGTCGGTCAAACATGGTCACTTGGCCGAGATTACTTCTAGGGCGGCGCAGGGAGTGGCGCGGGGTGGCACCTCTGGACAAGAACACCGCAGCGCTCTTGTCCGTGTTCACCTCAATACGCGATTTCCTGAACCAATTCCCTAAGGAATTGGCGGATGCCTGAAGGTGTCTGGTAATGAAACTCTTATTCCTATGCGAGACGTAGAGAGCGGTATCATCCGCGAATAGGGCTAGATGCGCCTTACTCGAACGAGGAATGTCGTTCGTGTAAAGGCTAAACAGGAGCGGAGAGAGAACTGAGCCCTGTGGGACTCCAGCACTGATGGAGTGGGAAGTGGAGCGCGTCATTTCGACGCGATAACGGAAGGCGCGATTCGACAAGAAGTCTCGTAAGATGAGCACGAGTCTGTCCGGCACACCCAATTGGTAGAGCTTGTAGATCAAGCCGTTGTGCCAGACTTTGTCGAATGCTTTCGCGACATCTAGGAAGAGGGCGCCCGTGTAGATGGGTTTGGGTCTATTGAGACCGGAGAGGATGTGCTCCGTGATGCGGTGCACTTGGTGAACGCAAGAGTGTTTGGCTCGAAAGCCGAACTGCTCGTCGATAAGGATACCCCTGGACGTTACGAAGTCTTTGAGCCTCGCCAAAACTAGGCGCTTGTATATCTTGGCCAGGGAGTTGAGGAGACTGATAGGGCGGTAGCTCGCGGGGAGATTGCGAGGTTTGCCGGGCTTGGGAATGCCTATGACGTCCGCCTCCTTCCACTTAGCGGGGAAGGTGCAGTTCGCCATGGCGGCGTTTTTTAAAAAGTCTGCAGGACTACGTACACAAAAGGTAGATTGCCTCTCAATGTTAGTTTCTTTATGTCTATATGTCGCACAGATTTAGTTTATATATACATTGTATAATTATTTATATATGTATATATTTGTGGTTTATATAAATATGTATGTATATTATCGTTATAAATAATTTGTATTTATTTAATGTTTCATCGTCCGTCATTTCAATGGATTAAGATTTTTATTTAAAAACTAGTTACTATTATCAGCCGAAAGATGCCCACTGAAGTATGAAGGCCTCCCCCAAAAATCGTACCACGACCGCTCTACGCATCCAGCTTTCACCAGGTCATTGATCCAGGTCTTGTAGGAAGCCTCCGTCTCTAGGTCTTCTGGCACGTGGTCGCCTCGCGAGAATCTTTCTGCCCTAACGGCCGTCAGTTCTATAAGCGTATTGAAGAGAGTTACCTAAGCATGAAATAAGGATTCCTCCTTCGTAACCAGTAACAAAATATAGTTATGAATTTAGAATAACGTCTGGATTGCCAACCAGTTATGAAATGACGAAATAAAATTCTTCTTCTTTCGTAGCTATTTATGAAAATCGAGGTATGAACATGGATCATAGGATATTTAAATTAAAAGATGTCTTAAAAATACTCAAAAACAATATTTTCACAACTTCAAACTTGCCAATTTCCAATAAGGTGACTCTCTTTGACCGTCGCGACTCGTGGCTCCGCTTCGTTTCTTATAAAATTAATTATTCTACTGATATTAAAGTCCACAGTATTTCTTATCGGTTATTTTTGCAACCAAATCATCGTGGCAAAGGGGAGTGCGGAGAAGAAGGGAAGAAGATGTGCGGCAGGGTTTTCCCCTGGGGACTAGAAACTCAAAGCGTTCCCTTAGATAAGTTGGTGAATTAGGATTATGGAGAATAGAATAAAGGTGTGAAAGAATGTGAGTATCTCGACGACGTCGAATAGGCAACCACTTTAATCGCGCCCAAAATTCCGACACATGATCGTATTTTCGGAGCCCAAAAATAAAGCGGATGCATAAATTCTGAAGTCGTTTGAGTTTATTGAGGAGCTCTTCCGACGCCGACAGTTTAACGACTACTTCATTATGTGACAGTCGGAACTAACGGCGTGTCTTCCGAAGCATGGAGACGCTCGAAAATGAAAATGACTGAAACAGTCACGCATCTAAGACTTACCGAGCTGCGCCGTACCACAGACCTACGTGCTATGCTGTAAAAAAAACAAAGGTAAAGGCAAAATATTATTAGTCTATCTAATGGTAAGATAGTCTAGATCTTCCCCGTACCTAGTACATCCTTCCACTTTCACATTGCAAACCTGTTGGAACTCTGTACTCTCTGCCTACCACGCAAGAGATCCGGTATAATGATATAGGTGATATAGAAGTTTAACTAATAAAATTCTATTAATTTCCCTATTTCACTATAACTTCCTTTATCCAATTTAATAAACAGATAACGCAAACACGTTCCAGCATCATCCTTTGTACACAATGAGGGGTGTCAACAGAGCTCTTATTCGTTATAACCAATTAAATACGTAACGCAGTGCGTTAAGATAATTTCGTGAAATGATCGTTTAATGGTGATCCAGTGGCATACAGAGAGCTTAGCACGAAAAGATCGACGTCCACGTGATGATAGCGACTAAGCGTGCTGACACGTTCATGTTTGTTTGGTAAATATAGAGTATGACAAGGATGCTATATCAACTCGCTAACGTCGCACTAACATCAATCTTTTTGTCTTAGCCAGTGTTTTCCAACGTGTGAGTCACGAAGCCTTTATAAGAAGGTCGCGGGTAGTCACGAAGCCTCAGTAAAATAGAAAAAATGTATAAATATGTAATATTATTAGAAAAATTAAAGGAAATATTTTGTAGGTTAGATTAGGTATGTTTTTGTAATACAAGTCAACAAGAATGAATATCTTGAATATATTTGAGTCATATTCACATTAATGTGAAGGTTCCGCCTGTTTTTAGGAATTTATATATTTAACTATGTATTTTGCCTATACCTAATTATAATAATTAATATAAATGTGCAGATTTGATATTTGCGCGTTATGAACAAGGTTGAAAAACACTGGTCTAAGCCCTCAGAATACCATTAGGTACAAGATAATTTCTTGAAGATATCGTAACGCGCCGCGTTTTGTCATAGCGGATAAAGGCTCAGGGTAGTTTTTGATTAATGGCCGCCACGTCGAAAACACTGTTTTATCTGCGCACTGCGAACGCACCGATGGAAAAGTTTTCGTAATATTGGGATTTTGGGGGCCCCGATTAAAACTTATGTTAAGTATTTAATATTATGACCCAGAAGTGATGTTTGAAAAATTGTAAAAAATCGAAGAGAAGAGTCGCGTTTATAGAAATTCTAATAATAATACACACGTCTTTTGACATATATTTACACTTTATACTATCTCGGACTTTATCTCAATTAATGGCCGTTTCCAATATTCCACACAAGGGTAGATTTGCTTACTGTCAGTAGAATTTTGACAGATTTTCCATACAAAATATGTCACAATTCTATCCGTAGTAGGCAAATGTATCCCCGAGTTAAATATTGAATCTGCGTTTTTGCGCGTCCGGTGTCACCGTTACGGTCCGGACGCGCAAAAACGCGGCTGTTTACGCGATAACCCATGAATTTGATGTTTATACTCTAAATACGTATACGTAATAATAAATTTGGCGGACGGTTTGATCCAGTGTTTAAACGCTTGAGTCGACCTGCCCACTCGATTAAATAGTCGCGGGTTCGATTTGAATCAAATAGTTTTTTATTCATGTAGACCAAACAGTACTTACTTATAAATAGTCAAGAAAGAAGGCTACTGATTACTTGATACTCTACCACACGTTCGGAATGTTATTCCTGTAGAGGAGTAGGCTCGAGAAGAAAAACTTTACGGTTACTCTTTTAAAAATGACATTAACATTTTTGTTGTATATGTAATAACAATGAAAACGAGCTAGATAGGCTTAAGTATTAACTGAACCTATTGTATCGATAGCGTGTCTACGGAGTCCTTTCATTTATAAAATTCAGACTTGGTAATGGTATATAATAAAAAGTAATGGTAATGATAATATGACAAAATAATAATGAGTGTATGGCAGGAACGTTTTGGCAGGATTTGTCAAAGAGAAGATCTTCCAGCCAGACGGGTGGCGTGTCTGGCGGCGCCTAAAACTCTCCCCGAGAGTTGTTGTCGGGTGCGATCAAAATTCTTGATCTGATCTTCAGAATGGGGATAAAGATCTTGTAGGAACACCTTTATCCACCATTAAGACACATCTTTATCCACCATTAAGACACATCAGGTTAGTAAAAATATAGTTATTACAGTAGATAGTTATTTGAAAAATGATCCACCTGTATCCCCTTAGTCTGTGCCTCAAATATTTTTCTATTTCATAGCTGTTCATAGGTAAAATAAAATATGAATACTGAAAGTTGGTTTTGTCGGAACAGCATTCATAGCAAAGCGCTGACGGCTGGCGACACGTGCATTAGTTCAATTGAATCCCTTCCCCTCGCCAACTCTCTGGGGTACGGAATAGTCAAGAGCGAAGGAGAATACTAAAGTATATAAAATAAAATAAAAATATTTTCTTATATCCGTTTCAAATTATGGGACTATTGATGTCGCCGCTTTCAGCATACAGCATTGAGCAGTACCGTGACAGTCCGACATACCGTCGATTTTACACATAAGTACCTACCTACTGTCAGAAGGACCGACGATCTTGTGAAGATCGCAGGAAGTCTCTGGATGCAGGTGGCATCGGATCGGTTACGCAGGAGAGCATTTGGGGAGGCCTATGTTCCGCAGTAGATGGGTATAGGCTGAGATGATGACGATGATGAGGATCTACCTACTCGCTTCGTAAGGATTGGGCATTACGAAGGGTTAGAAGGAAGTCCGGAAATTTATTTAACGTTATGGACAATAGTCACCTGCTAGATGTCTCCTCGCGCCGCGGATGAGCGGTGCCTACACAGAAGAAAAAATACTCGTACTCTCTTATAAGCTAATATTTTCCCACTACTGGTAAAAGACTTTCTCGCACAACTCGAGGTGAGAAATAATAGATCACGCTCGATCATGCGGAAATGGTGTGGGTGGTACTCTTGTCGTCTTCCTCAGCAAAGCACTTATCAAATTTAGCCGTGTGCCTTTAGAGAATTCATCAACACCAAAATTCTTCAATATTCTACTTATGATAGCGGAACCCTAAAGTGTATAACTTAAGGGGCTACCGAAAAAAAATTGTGTTTTTTTGTACTTACCATACAGTTCATTAATCCATAAACTTCTTGAAGTGTATATAATAATAAATATATATTATTTAAAATAAAATTATAAACACTTCAAGAAGTTTATGGATTAGAGACTTAATATTTCAAAATACGATTTGACTGTATTTTTTAGAATATGGTAAAAGGAATACACGATCAAACGAAATATTCAGGTTAGATAAAAATCTAAAGTCAACACGAAATGCTTAGGAACTAATCAATAGAAGTTACTTTAAAAGATGGCGAATATTTGTAGCAAAGTTCTTGTAAAAGGATCAAAAATAGTATCAAAACTCCTTTGAAGCACATCTATTCCTTTTGATAACGTATTTCTCGAAACCTTATAGATAAATTACCTAAGTACGTTGTTATTTACTTTATAGATGAGAAAGTTTCATTAGCAAGATGAAAGGGAATTTCAGCCGATAGTATTGTAACGAGCTCTTCTGGGTCTATGTTCATAGTCACTCCTCTCGTGTGGGTTGATGACAGCGGCCGGCGGGGGCCCTCGGGTCCGCAGAGGCGCGTGAAAGGGCGGCGCCTCACCACGGGAGGGACCCGCTGAAGCAAACAGCGTTAAGAAATTGTAAACCCAACAAACCAAAACAAAATCTTCTGTCAATTTATTTCGTCAAATTAAATCATAAACTTATTTTTTCCCAATTAATTTGAAATGTACTTAAACAAGAACAAGAAAAAAAAACCATTTTAGATATAAGAATCAAAACTGTACTCTCTGCCTACCTCGCAAGGGATCTCGCGTGATGGTATATTAGTGGTAACAGTAATTAAAACAATATTAGTTACAATAAGTTAGTTAAAATAAAACGTGATTCTTTCCCAGATGAAACACAGGTTACAAACAGAAATTATCGTAAGTAGGTATCGTCGTTAATACTGTCACGTTGGTCTCGTAGCGAATGATATTGCTACCAATCAGGATGTCCTGAGTTCGAATCCTAGGCCAAAATTGGAGTCTTCCCTACCTAAATTTTTTTTAAAGCAGATCGGATTCTCAAATGAGGTATAAGGAAATTAGTTGGCGTAATGTGAGTGTACCTAGTACCTTCATCTATCGCTGTCTCGATTGGTCACAAATCAAGGTTTTCCTAATTAGAAGTCTTATCAAAGCGACGCGACGCGATGTAGACGCCAGACCAATTGGTGTTAATTTGAATTAATATATGAGAGACTGTACTCGTGTGATGAAGGGCAGCTTAGAACTTACTCCTTTGCTTTGCGTTGATTAAAAGAACTAGGAAGCTTTCATATATTTTTAAAAGTTTGCAAAAGTTGGACCAAAGAAAATAAATACATACCATCGCGCTAGCATTCACCAAGTGAGGGTGAGAGATGTGTACTGTGGACACTGACATTATACTGACGAGGTATTAATGTAAAAGGGGACGAGTCTTTTCTAATCTGCCGGGTCTCGGGAAGGACTGAGGTGTTACACGAATCAGAATCAGAATATTTTTTATTCATGTAAACCATTACAGTATTTATGAATTGTCAGAAAAGTAACAAAGACTCTACCGCCACTTCGGAATGTCATTCCTGTGGAGAAGAAGGGCAAGAAACTCCACGGTTACTCTTTTAAAATAAGAAATTACAAACTTTTTCATCTGCATTCTGTTGTGGGGTATGGGAGAACAATGTAGGTTGGTCATCAGGTGAGTCTAAGTTAAAAAAGCGAATAATACTATTTATGAGAATGGCTACATGGTTCCCTCATTTACAAAAAAAAGTACATATTGTGTAAAATTAATAGAAGGAAGAGAGGTAATGTTAACTAACAACAGTTGAATAGGTTGTCATGACTCAAGTGGAGCTGGAATAGCATCTATCCACGTCCAAAAGGCATAGTTGTTCTGGGGTACTCAATTATTTTTGTTGGTCCGAACTACGCAGAATGAGCTCACGGTGCCTTGACCTTGCAGTGTTATGCTTGGTTTTGGATTTGATTATATTAATTACCGGATCCCAAGTCGATGGAAGCACCCAACTATTTTCTCTATTGAAATAATGATGTTTTTTAATTTCAATAGCCTCGTGAACCATTCTTGTTAGTAATCGGGTTTCTTTCACGAGGATTTGTGGTCTATCAAATTTGATGTTATGGCGGGTGCGGTCAAAGAAAGGTCCACAGACTGCAGACTTCTTTGAGCGACGGTGTTTAGGTCAGCTATGTGTTCATTAACCCGAGTTCATTTAATAGATAGAGATAAATAAAATATTCAATTGTCTGGTGTTGACAAGTTCAGGCAATGCCCTACTCTTTCTTTTGTGGCTTCAGAAAAGGCGGAATCAGAAGTAAAAATTATTTAACATCACCCGGCTGTGGCAATCAGCTTAGTTTGTAATTATTATTTTTATGGTAATAATTTTTTCTCACACTTTTAAAAACTCCAACTTTTGAAAAAAAACTAGTCCAATAAATAATAAAACTGTCAAGTAGGGTCAGTACCCTACTTGACAGTTTTATTATTTATTGGACTCCTCAGTAGGTGTACTGAGTACATCCATTTTTCGCCGACAATGTTACGACCCATGTGGAAGGGGCCTATTGCTATTACCGGGCACAATTCCTGACATTCCTAGGATTTGAACCCAGGACCTCATGTTCACAAAGCGATGCGCTTTGCCAGTAGACCAACGAGGCAGTAATAGCACATAAAGCTTAAGTAAAAAAAAAATATATATAAAAAATAATTATAACAGTCCTGATTGACTGATGGCCTCGATAGCCTAGTGGCGTGTAATGAGCGTAGCGATCATGAGATCCAGTGTCCGATACATAGGCACAAAGTGTGCTTTCTCTATAGAAAAATTATCGGTAGTCTTGGGTCTGGGTGCTCATTATAATGACAATAGGCTCACCCTCTATTACATTGGGAACTAACATCGTCGCTGAACAGTAGGTGTACCTGTACACGGTAACACCACTGCCACCCCAGCTTGGCGAATAGGCGTGACTGTGTTTATTTATACGTATTTGAGATCCCACTTTCAAAAAATTACACCAAAAATAATTCTTAAAAATAATAATATATATCGTCATAAAGCAACAAAAACGCCCCTTTTGTGAAATACGAATTTAAAAACAATTATAAAAATGCGTTAAATTAACGACTAGTGATAGTTATAGAGAAGTACAGTCGGCAATAATTATACCGCTGTAAACCGTCTCGACCGCTGTAAAGCTCTAGGCGCAAATGTACACACTCTCGGGAACTCTTAGGTAACGTCACAGCCCTGAGCCACGTAGGGCTGTTAAAATTAATTCAACATTTATATTTTTTGGAAAAGTGTCCAAATAAAAAGTAACAATAATCGATTCGGGTGGGAAATGAAGCGATATTTTTATTTTATTTATTTAGGATCACCAACATGGCATAAAATAATAACATTCGAAAACTTAATTAAATAAAAACTTAAACTAATTGTTGTCATATTTATAGGCAACCACGGCATGCAAATAGTGAGAAATTAAAAGATTATTTAAAATATTATTGTATACAAAAGGAAAATGAACAAAAAATGAGAACAAAAAATATTAAAATATAGAATTTCTTAAAGGGCTGCATGTAAATATAAATGTAGATACATGTAATTTTTTAATCTAGACGCTAAGGTAAACAGGACGTGTGATACTTTTTAATCTTTTATTTAAATTTTGCAAGACTGTTACGCTCAAACCAGAAGGGCAAGAGGCCAACTAACTCAAGGGCGCCTCAAAGAAGAATGACCTCGACTTGGGCAGTCTTTAGGGGGGAGGGCATATTCTAGGTGTCTCGCCGTGGTGTTCTGCAACAAGCAGGAAAGAGATTCTTCGACCTCGCCGGCGAGGTCGGTGTCTGATCCTGTGTGCGGTACATGTATCCGAATAAAAGGATGTAAGGGCATCGGGAGTGTCGGTGAAAACTTGCCGCGAATGACGGTAGCGGCTGAAAGGAGTGGATTCCTATGATTAGACGCGTTCGTAAAATATCGGGTTGTGGCCCTTTTTAATAAAGGCGCGAATGGGTTCGACACCGAGATCGGAATGGGCTCAGGGCAGTACAAAGCGCTGACCACTAACAAATGGACGTTAATAAAAAACTACAGATGTACTAAATAAATATCAAAATGACAGCACAAATTCCTAGACAACGTTAAGCTCTAACGTCACTATTTTTAAACTTTTGACTGCTACTCAATAAAGCTGGAAGTCATCTTGGGACCATTTTATTATCAAATTATTTAAAAGAAAGGAAAATATCTTGTTATCCGGTTTATGCGTTTTGCCTCTACTATACCACAAACCACACTGTCGGTTTCAAACTCATCTCTCTCCTTGTTTGTCGGAGATTGAATAGGATAAAAAAAACTCATGTAGGCGGGAGTGGCGTGGGAGGAGCGTCTTGTCACTGTCTCAAAATAATCATAGATCGTCGTCTACGGCTTTATTCGGATTCCAACCTTTCAGTAATCTACGAAAACTTAGACACTCAAGTTTTACATATGCCGAAAATTTAAAGATTTTTACAAGAAACATATTCTTTTAAAATGTTAAGAAGACTTGGGCTCTATTTAATAAAACTGACAATGTGACATGTTTGTCAGGAAATGACATAATTCTCACATTCTCATAATAGGGCTTGTTAATAATACAGTTTTATATGACTATCATTATCAGTATTACTACAGGGTATTATGTATAATAATGGATACTGGGTATTTTGGTTTATCTATTTTATTTGGTTCACGTTTGATAAATGAAATTTTATTTTTGAGAGAGAAACCTACATGTTTGTCATGTATTAGCCACAAAACGGTATATCATTATATCATCATCATCATCTTCTCAGCATATACTCGCTCATTGCCGAACAAAGGCCTCCCCAATCGCTCTCCAGCGCAACCGGTTCGATGCCACTTGCATCCAACAACTTCCTGCGATTTTCACAAGATTTCCGGTCCATCTGGCAGGCGGCCGCTCTACGCTGCGCAATACGTGGTCTCCACTCAAGAATATTTCTGCCTCAACGGCCGTCCAATATTCGTGCTATATGGCCCGTCCATTGCCAGTGGCTATGTCAGTGGCCTGATTCGATCACGTTGAGAAACGCCGAGCATAGGCTTCTTCCATAGCTCGCTGAGCGACTCTGAGCTTATCATTACATTATTACGCATCATTATACACCGTTTTATGATCCAAGTGTGATTACTCACACTTGGATCATAAAACGGTGTATATTATATTTCTTCTTATAGTAGCCAGTCGAATATGACTTGGTTCTAATTAAATGTTTTTAGTTTTTCGGGGGCCTAAAACGATCGAAGAAGGATTCAGTACCACACTTGATCTGATCTTAGCAAGTTTGAAAATGACTCATTTTATCTTTTGTTTGATTCCAGATACTCGTATATTGTTCAGTAAATAGTCTTATTATTTATAAGTGAGTGGACTTTGAGAAAGCCTTCGATTCGATCGAGACTTGGGCGGTTCTTAGATCTCTCCAGCAATGCCGCATTGACTATCGATCGCCACCATGTCAGTCCGAGTACAGGGGCAGTGCACGATGGCGATCTCCATAAAAAGAGGAGTAAGACAGGGAGACGTCATTTCTCCGATATTGTTTACGGCCACCTTAGAGGACGCCTTCAAGCTCTTGGAATGGCGAGGCCTGGGCATCGACGTCAATGGCGAATACATCACTCACCTCGGCGTTTCTCTACGTGATCGAATCAGGAATGAGGAGACTCGTAGAAGAACCAAGGTCACCGACATAGCCCTTAAGATTAGCAAGCCGAAGTGGCAATGGGCGGGCCACATTGCCACGGGCGTTGAAGCAGAAATATTCTAGAGTGGAGACCACGTATTGGCAAGCGCAGCGAGGGACGACCACCTGCCAGATGGACCGACGATCTTGTGAAAATCGCAGGAAGTCGTTGGATGCAGTTGGCATCGGACCGGTTACGCTGGAAAGCGATTGGGGAGGCCTATGTTCAGCAGTGGACAAGTACAGGCTAAGATGATGATGATGAGCGACACAAGTTACTGAACACTCAAATATATCGAATCGAAAAACTCTTTGTATTACAAAAGTCGATGAACATTGGTAACATAAACACAAACCAAATATTGGAAACATATTCAAATATGACTTAGATTAAGAAAAATAATTGATTTTTTGAATAATAAAACTGCGTAATCAATTTGAATAACTAAAAAAGTTCAGTTACTTTTGTTGTAGGCCGTACTTCTAAATTCATTTTTTACGGTAATGATTTTTTATAAGACACCTGTCTCATCCACGATGAATTATTCAGGAGAGTAGGTCGCCAGACGAAAAATGTAATTTCAGTTATTTTTTAACACTTACAATTTTTTGACCATTTATCATGCCTCAAAGTCGAATATAAATGATGGAGCTAGTTAAAATGTTTTTTAAGGGAAACACACTTCTTGGACGCTTCGTAGTTAAAGTGCTAGAATGGTAAATAACTGTTTTAAATTGAACGTTTGGTTTTGGTCGTATTGATATTGTAAATCAATAATCTATTTGGGGTCTGAGGTCTTCACTCATTCATGTTACACCTCGTATAGTAAGCAGGTATCAAACATCCAAGTACCATTTTAACATCTTAATACGAGGAATGCCTTTTAAGTTTTGTCGTTTGAAGAAAAAAACACAACTAGAACCTTATAGTACTTTTTATTGTTTTTCAAAGTATTTACCACGTAGCTTAATACACTTTTCTATTCGCTCAAACCAGTTATTAGAACATTTATTCCACTCTAAAGTGGGGGTGTTCAAAATGGCTGACTTGAAAGCGTCGACTGCTTCTTCACCGGACTGGAACCTTTGACCACAAAGACGTTTCTTAATTTTAGGAAATGTAGAGAAATCGTTAGGGCTTAGGTCAAGACTGTATGGAAGATGGTCAAGAATTTCTACTTTTTCCTGCTTCAAATACTCAATCGTTTGACGAGCGCTGTGTGAGCTTGCGTTGTCGCGGTGCAGGATGATGCGTCGCTTTAAGTTAGATTTTCGAAGTTCGGTGATGACTTGTGGTAAACAAACTGTGGTACACCACTTTGCGTTAACCGTTCTACGATCTTCAAGTGCAATAGTCGCAACATGGCCGGTTTTTCCAACTAACGTGGCCACCATCTACTTTGAAGTGCTTCGAGAACGAACAACTTTAGTCGGCTTTGGCTCGTCTTGAAAGACCCAGATTGTAGATTGTTGTTTGGAATCAGGATCGTAGGCATAGATCCAAGATTCGTCACCACTGATGATGTCGTAGTCGTGATTTGACTCTCCTCGGTTGAACGTTTGCAGAGTTTTCTTACACCATCTGACGCGGGCCGCCTTGTGATCGTCGGAAAGCAGATGCGGCATCCAACGGCAAACTAGCTTTCTCACACCAAGCGCTTCATGCAAGATCTTCTGAATGGTTGTCCTTGAGATGCCTAATAGAGCCTCTATCTTTCGATACGTCACAGGACGGTCTTCGAGAATTAGTTGTCTCACAGCAATGATGTTATCTTCAGTGAAGGCGGATTTTGGGCGTCCTTCGCGAGATTTGTCACTAACACTAGTATGCCCACGCTGGAATTCTAAATACCAGCGTTCGACAGTCCGCAGACATGGGGCTTCATCACTGAACATAGATGTTGCCTCTTGAAAACACTGAAGCCGTGTCAGGCCTTTTCTAAAGTTGTAGAAAATTATTGCACTAACATTTTCCTTAGAAAGATTCATTTTCGTACGTAACCTGACAGGTTCCAATCGACGCTGTGACTAAACAATAGCATTAATCCTAATACTTTTAACTGTTTTGAGATTCAAAATTTAAACACATTCGAATATAGAAAAGTTCCAAATTCAAAATTGCCGGGAAATATGGAAACGACAGAACTTAAAAGGCATGCCTCGTAATTCTATACACAAAACCCAACATTTTTCTTCTCCTTATACACGACCCATCAATCCGCATTATGTTTCTTATAATGATGGATCGACACACATATTATGTTTATTATATATTATATTATTTATACTTTATTTATATATTAAAGCTAGAGTTTTTTTTTTGTTTAAACGCTCTAATCTCTACTACCAGACTAATTTAAATTATTCTTTTTGCATTTAATAGCACAATTCTCGAGGAACGTTATAGGCTAACATCACGCTATATCTTTTAGAGCCGTCCGTCCAAAAAAAATAACGCTAAGTGAAAAGCGCGGGCGGGCTACGCGTTGTCGCCGTATTAGTTTCGTGGTAAACGACGGGCGAAACCGCAGGGCACAGCTAACTACAGTTATTTCATATTTTGTGGCAACTCTGCTTTTATGGCAGCCATACGTCACTAGCTCCGTACCGCGGCGATGTCTGGCGTGGTGAACTGAATTATTTGGCTCTTAGGCCGCGGAAGAGGGTGCAAACTCCACGGTGCTATAAATTTGGAATTATAACTGTTTTAAACTGATGCTAATTATGCGTTGCTTCGTAAAGTATAATTTGATGTAAATCGTTCAAGTTTGGTTCGGTACTCCTTTGGGTCTTATTGAATTTATCGCTTTTCTCCACGTTTTTCTTAAAGTTGCGTTGGAAAAAAAATTTTAAACCCTAGTTGGTGATTTCTTTATCTGTTACAAAAATTTTCCCATCTAAGCACAGATCAATAAAATGTCAAACAGAAGTATAAGTGATATTACCACAGTGTAAATATGTAATACTGTCTCGTACATACGGCCCCGTACAGTTTTAAGGGGAAATAAAGCGCTGCGATATAGGGTCTAATTAAGTTTTGTGTCGAAATTAGAATCGTCGCTTAGGTTTTATTCTAAAGTACATTAATTGAGTAAGTATGTAGGATATAGGTTCCAATACGTGGCCTATAGTCTTTTTCACGAGACATGGCTACGGTGACGTTTGATCATATTCCATTTTACGCATATTATATTTAAGAATATTGAAAATAAAGAATCCAAAAAATAAACAGGAGTATAAAAATACATCAAAAATCTACTTTCCTTTTCATGAATCACTAAATGATTTAAATATACTGTTCATAAATTTGCGCAATTATTTAAAAAACTTAAATTTAAAACTCTATTACTCAATTATGTAACTTTAACGGTTTGCGTTTTAGGGACTGACACAATAAAATCGTTATAATCGATAGAATAGAATAGAATAGAAAACTCTTTATTGTACACCAAATTATACATAAACAATAATGTAAGGTACAAAACAATATAGGGTACAATTGGCGGCCTTATTGCTTATAGCAATTTCTTCCAGGCAACCAAGTCGAAAGAACACATACATTCATTAAGATTTAAAGTAACTAATAAAAGTAATATATGTATATATATATATATATATATATATATATATATATATATATATATATATATATATATATATATATAGTAAGAAATAAAAAATATAATAATATTTATACACAGTATTTATTTAATCATGACAGCGTTTCACTAGTGACAGCAGAGAGGAAGTGTAATTTTTTTTTAGAATATACAAAATGCCATACACAAAATGTAAACTCGTTTGCAAAGAAAAGTCAAACTACATAGATTGCGTTTACAGTTGCAAATGAAATGACATGTCCTCAAAGGTTCAGGTTGTAATGTGTAAAGCATTCCCGTAACAACCGAGCACCTAGGTTACACGCTTGTCAATGTCATTACTGACATGACATTTAACTTAGTAATATGTAGACGGCGTGTTGCATGCCATTTCACTCGGCGTGTTAATGAGTGGCTGCCTGTGCACACAAGGAAACAAAATTGCTTTATTTTTGTATAATACAATATACACTTTTATGAAACTGTTATGTGGCTATGTTTAAATAATTTGGAGGTCTTTGAACGCGAAACAAGTTTTAAAAGTCAGTTTGGTTCACGAAGTACATGGTTTGGCTCTTTTTACATGCCTGTAAAAAGAACCAAACCATGTACCCCACGTAAACACTCCTAAAACAATTTTAAGGGGACCTCCATATTTGGATAGTATACATGGTAGTATTATGGTAGTAATATAATAAAGAAAAAATGATGCGGTATATCTGATCATAACAACTTGGCTGGAACAGCCTAGTGGTACAGCTTGGCCAATCCTTGTAACGCACGGAATATTTATTTCATCTCTAGTAGAACGCGTATTAGAGAGAGTTGGTTAGAGTTTATTAATTTTTAATTCTGATCATCTATCTATGTCTATTAATGCACTACGTTTACAAGGACGGCGTCACGGGCGAAATTAATCATAAAAATTTAGTTTGAAATCATAATACTTCGGTGAATATAGGTTTGTTCTATGTACGCTCTAAACGAACCTTTTCCAGGTTATTAAATTCCATAATGGTGTACATGCTAATGATTTCAATCTAGTTGAAGCATCAGAAATCTTCAATATTAGCTTAATACAGGGCTGTCACAATGGTAGTACTGCAATCAAAAAGTTAAAAATAAAAATCTACAGAACACGTTCATTTACTTGTCAAATATATTTGTTCAGTCAATCGTAAAAGTTTTAGAAAATAGGTACATATTTTTAGCAACTTAAAAGTAACTCTATAGAAGGTTACTTTATTATATCTATAAAATCAAGCGATTCTCTTTTTAAACTTTATTATCCAAATTTTACACTGGACAAAAACATTCCATTATTATTGGAATACCAGCCTAAATAATATTACGTAGGTATAAATTTTGTTTCCTGTATTATTGAATATTTATTGTTAAAGAGTGAGTTGAGTAAACAAAATTATAATATAATCGGCAGTCATAGCTAACTGTTGTTTAAGTACTAAAATATTAATATTATGTTATTACCAAATTCTGAATTAATGAAAAACCTCTAAAAATCGACAGACATGCCTAAATGTACTGCTGTTACTGTTACGTTACGGAGATTTGTTATTTATTTTATTTTCGAGATTCCTTATACCCTTTTAAAAATGTGTTCTTTAATCCAAAACATTCCAGAATAAACTAGGCAAGTGCCAACCCTAGGTGCATAGACAAGGAACTCACTGCAGTATCCAATGGGAACAGGTTTTATATTAAACTGACTATTTATCGGACATTTCTCTGCGTGCTTCGGCCTCCGGAGACGCCTCAAGATTGTCTTGCCCGTACCAGCAACAGCAAATTGAATTTCTTTAAATTTACATTAACAGAGAATAAATTGGTATCTTTTGTTTATTTTTATGTTGACTTGTTTTTATTACAGTCACGTAGGGATTCGTTAGGGATCTAGGGCATTTTGTAGAAATTTAGACGTTTACATGCCGTTGCGTTGGCTGATCGGTAACGACCAATGATAAGCAACGTCAGATACGGTCAGTCCTTTGATAGTTGACTGTTTTGGGAGCTAGAGGAAAGTAGGGTCTTTAGCATTTGCAATGTTTGAATATATATTTAAACGAAAAGTGTTTCACATTATCTTTACTACGGTTTGATTTTTAGTAACCAGATTTATGTGCAAGATCGATAATTGAATTACTGGTAGGAGTAAACGGTATAAACCAGACTCCTCCTCCTCGACTAAATTATAACCGACTGAACTGTTTTATTCATGCAACGGTATATGTTTAACTTGTGTTGTATTTTATTTTATGAATAAATTTTATCTACAACGCACCTTCCCTCCCTGTTCATGTTGACTGTAATATATTTTATTTGGAAATGGTGGGAATAAAATAATTTTGGAAGTCTGGGAACAACCCAAAATTTAGTATACCCACAAGTCACAGGGTGTAAGCACATATGACGCACATTTGACGGACGATTTAGCGCAGTGGTTAAGAGCTTGAGCTGCTCCGCCCACTGTGTCGAATAGTCGCGGGTTCGATTCCCGCACGGGACAAATCTTTGTGTGATCCACAATTATTTGTTCCGGTCTGGGTATTTGTTTGTGAATTTTCATGTTTGTAAACGCACCCACGACACAGGAATAAATCCTAGTGTGGGGCTACGTTTAAAAAAAAAAAAAAACATATTTATATATGTTTTGAAATCGCTATTTCCTCATTCTTCATCGAACTCTGCACTGCGTGTACCGATATCATAACAGGTTGTACGGTCGCGTGCGAAACAAAACTAACGTATCATACTCCGGCCCAGTTGTTCAAATGTCACAACTTTGTGCGTCGATATAATAAACACGTTCAATTCGCGACGTGACTTTTTTACTTGTAACAAAGGGAAACTTGTTCTGAACGATAAGGTACTGTGTGTGTATTGTGTAATATCGCAGTGACCTATATTTTTTTCCTGTATAATGCTAGATGTTTATGCGAGTTACTATTCGTTATATTTATAATGCCGTGGCGGTATGCTGTCACATCGCTAAAAGGCTTTCTCGCACGAATCAGGTGAGAGAGTTTAGGTTATATTCCACTACGCGGACCCAGTACAGATTAGTAAAAGCAGCGTTGTGGCGCAAAGGGGAGCTTGTTGTCAAGTCTTACTCCGATGGTGGGCTCTTAAAAGCGCGGCACAAGAGGAGCAACGGTGCATTTCACACCGAATCCCGGAGTTCTTCCAAAGTGTTGATGTCGCCACCCTGGGGTCCGACACGCCCCGCGAGCTTCTCCGTGCCTCGCGGATGTCCTAGGAGGCAACCTACCGTTGGAACTGATCAATCCGCCTATTAAGCTTTCAAATTGGTTTAACGACTTCCACATTAAGTATACCCGAGACTAATGGCTTAAAAGTGATATTAAGAAATTCTTTTAAAATTCTCAGTAGCGGTGCACTTCTACCACATTTGGGGAATATAGGAGTGACGGTGGTTTTTATTTAATGATAACATAAGGCGTTGGTGATTCAAAATCTTGATCCTTTTTTCAATCACAACTTCAAGTTAAAATCTAACTTGTTATCTAGAGCATGAATATTCTAAATTCGGGTTGGTTGCATATGTCGGTGTCGTCAATACTTACATATGCTTTTACTGATTTTAAGAATAGAATTATGAATACGATTATGACTAGGAGGTTCTCATAGGAATGTAAGTGTACCTATTTGTTTAGTTAATTGACCGTAGTGGACGGATGACTCAGTGACTATCACGGGTAAAAGCTGAATGCGTAGAGCACGAGGTCGTTGTAGCGAACATTTTTTTTAATCGTAGCTCCACTCTAGTCTTTATTCCTGTGTCGAGGGTGCGTTTAAAAATATGAAAATTCACATCCACAAACACCCAGACCGAAAAAATTATTTGTGGGTCACACAAAGATTTGTTCCGTGCGGGAATCGAACCCGCGACTATGACACAGTGGTCGGGGCGGCTTAAGCTCTTAACCATTGCGCTAAGTCGTTCGATGCGATCTTCAAGAGAGGTTTTAGTCGTGCAGTGGACATCTATCGGATGATGATGATGATAAGGATCATGGTGATGACAACGATCGTGATGATGATTTATTTAGTTCGCACAACTTCCATGCCAACCGCACTATGCGGTTTTAGACCAAGGAAACAATTGCATTCAACACAGATGCATCTAAAAGGCATTTTAATCTTAGCTCTATAATTAATAATATTAATATAAAATTTGTTGGTTCAACAGAAGAGACGGTTCCGAAGGTCGTCGGGAACGATTCAGCACAGAACAGTACCGACAAATACACAAAAATTCCGTCACACGATCAGCCCAACATGATGGTCGGTAAGTACACACACTTTTATGGGTCTACTTTTATCTTAAACCTATAACGCTGTCACGTTTTCTATAAGCAACCTGCTTATATTCTCTAAGCGGGTGTAGTAGAGGTGTGCTGTTTAAATTTACACAGTCCACATAATGTGATAGACTCTAATAACACTTTGTCTTACCTTCTCTACTTATCCTATGTCTTTGCGAAGGCAAGATCAGCGGTTACCGTCTCTCTATATGACTTATGGAAACGAAATTGCCTCCCTTCGAAATTAGTTCACATTACATTCTGCCTACGCATTCACGCAATTACTATGCATTGCACTTGGTTGTGAATAATTCCACACAAAGTTGCTCTTCCCTTGCTCGAGACGAGTTGGAAGTTGAGAGGCTCTTCAAAAGGCACACGAAGTGTAGCGTTCCTTTTGGTAACTAGTGGAAGATGCGAGATGGAAATTACAACTGAGGGTTGAGCACGAAAAGCTTGGCATTAGCGTGACGCTAGCGAGTAATCGTGCTGTCATGCTCATGTTGATTTAATAAATTTGTAGTGTGACAAGGATGACATGTTAACTCGTTAGTTCGTTAGCGTAGTAACATTAACGTCAATCTTTTCGTACTAAGCTCTCTGGGGTCCTTTCCCCAATGAGATTTATTTCAATTTTTTCAAGGCTGATTTTTCCCTTTGGTCCACGTCCGTAACTGTATTTTCTTAACCGGCTGTGGAAGAAGTTTTCTTTGTCATTTCGTAACTGGTTTTCCAGCATATTTTTCCTGGATTCATAGCTATGTTCCGTACAGGCTACAACAGAGGAATCTTTTCAGTCATCGAAAACCAAGTTATTTATACTATTCGTAGGATAAAAATACCAAAATTAAACAAATTTAAACATTACAGTTGTATGAATAAAACATCACACCAGATCCCTTGCGAGGTAGGTAGGAGGTAGATGGATCATTTTTATGTGATCACATTGATGCCACATTTTGAAGTTATTTTCGGTCCTAATGTGACAGGAATAAGTCTGACGCCATCCCTCAGAATTAATTAAAGCATTAATTTTGGGAGAGGCCTATGCCCAACTGGACACTGATTCGGGGTGATGGTGATAACCAATTATCTGCTTATATTCTGGTAACTTAAATGACACTATCTGAAACATCTTAATTAGTTTTTTTTTCAAATTCAAAACTACCATTAAACTTCCAGTTTTAAACAGTTTATCACCATTTTCTTAAGAACTTTGATATCAATCCAGATTGAATAGGTATTCGCCCTATCTTACGTGCCCGTACTGAACGATATCAGAAGTTTATTAAAATTGACTGCATGTCTTAGTCCAGTTGTTAAAAGCCTTAATCGCTCCGCCTGTACCGGGTAGTTGCGGGTTGTATCCTGGCATGAGACAATCCCCGTGGGATCCTCAAGTGTTTGTTTCGGTCTGGGTGTTTGTGTATATTAAATTCATGTTTGTAAACGCGCTCAAGATAGTGAGTAATTCCTAGTATGGAGATACGTTATAAAAATGTATTAGCCACATTGCTATGCATTATGACAGCCAAACTATTATCGTTAGCTAAAAAATAGTTGGTACGAACACAGACATGTTATTATACGTCTGGGTCCAAATTCCTAATAGACATGCCCAAAATAATCTTTTAACAAGCTTGATGAATGATTGTTCTCAAAATTAGATAGTATAATTTTTACGGCAATCTTACACGTCACTCGACAGTGTCTAATGCGGATTAAGTCGTAAAGCGATTTCGCACTGCTGGTGACAAGCTGTAAATGTGTCGTAAAAACTCGTATAGTTAGGTAAAGTTGGATTTGAGTATGATATTAGGTGTAAGGTGGCTGGTAGATATAGAGAAAAATATATTTTTCTTCATAAATCATAGCCTCGTAGCAGAAATGTAATTCTAAAGTCGTGGGTGCATTTACAAACATGAAATTTACATACAAACACCCAGAACAAAATATAAAAAAAAAGTATTCCCACACTAGGATTTATTCTTGTATCGTGGATGCGTTTACAAACATTTCACATACATAAACACTGAGACCGAAACAAATAATTATGGATGACATAAAGATTTGTCCCGTGCGGGAATCAAACCCGTGACTATTCAGCCCTGTGAGCGGGGCGGATTAAGGTCCTAACCACTGCCAAATCGTCCAATTTGTAGGTCGCACAAAGATTTGTTTCGTGCGGTGATCGATCTAGTGAACGGAGTCACTTACGCTTCAACCAAATCTGACGACGTCGATAGAACTGAACTACAAATCAGGCAATTAACCCTTGCAAATGAACACCTGCGGTCACATACCTGTAAAGGTATTTATCTCGACGCTGGTGAAGCGACAATGGCCTGTATTTATGCAAATGGAATAGCGCCTCGGGCGGAGAAACCTCATAATTGTATCTCATCGGAACTTCGTGGTTAGGCTTCGGGAAGTACGCAGCACAATTACTGAGGTCGCTTTGTGGAACTCAGAGATTGCAAGGGTTAAGATATAGAGAATGTAAATGGGAGAAACCATGTATTACAGAACCCATGTTCCGTGGGAGATACCTAAGGTAGACTGACAGTAAATACTTCAGGCATTAAGTCCACCTTGGTACATAAGTGCAAGAAGAATAAACAAATACCTATGCACAAAGTTAAACACATAATACAGTTATCGGCCCACTTTACGGATATCGAGTAAAAAATATATACATGTATACAAACAAATTGAAAACCTCAGTTTTCCGAAGTCGATTAAAAAACGGAAACAATATTATACATTTTTATGAAAGAGGTACCAACTGTTGTTTGTCACATAATTATCAACTCGCTTTCATGTCTGTCTATTTGGTACAAATTTTGCAATCGAATTAAAACTATCTTCCCTAAGAGCTAGAGCCCTGAGAAACCTGCGTCAGAACTGGATGACAGTGCTATATTTAATTGATTTCTTGTCTGTCCTATACGTTTGTCTGTTTGGTACAAATTTTAACAATGTCTCACCATGCTCTACGTGCCCTAACACCTGCACGCAGCAAGACTTGATGTCTTCTTCCCCTAATGCAGTCGCTGGTCGTGTTCTGAGCCACATCCGTATAATTATGACATTTTTGACATCGAAACGCTAAGAAGGTACAAATTTTGTCTCTATCTATACTAATATTTGGTAATTCATAAACTCCATGGTGAATCCATGGAGTTTGAAACTCTGAAACTACTGATCCGATTTTAGTAATTATTTCGCCATTAGAAAGTTAAATTATTCCGAAGTAATATAGACCTGGTGGGTGGCGCTGTTGGCGATCGGGTGCAAAACGCGGAAGACTGCTAGTCTCATAAATAAAATGTGGATAAAAATAAAATAAGTAAACACCGTTACGCCTATATTCCCCAAGTGGGGTAGCAGAGGTGTACTGTGTACACCCACTTTTCGCCGAGGGTTGGAGGATTGGGTGCAAAACTATTGGGCGCAATTCCAGACTCCGGGCTGACTAATACTGAGAGGTTTTTCGATATAAAAACTACATTTGTTCGACCTAGAATTTAAACCCAGGACCTCATGATCGCAAAGCACATTATTTGCCACTAGACCAACGAGGCATTCTCAAAATGTTGATACCTATACTAAAACAATAACTAACAATCTCGTTAAAGATATAACGTTTTGTTTATAACAATAGAAATTTCCACTCGCTTCGAAATACAAATCGATTGGGCTTTGTGCTGGAACATAAAAGGGATATCCACAATTCCTGTCTAAAATCTCGGAAAGGGGGATCTAGGCGGATTTAGTCACTGAAGGGAATGATTATGGATCCCTTATGGCAGTTGACGCTATTTTAAGACAAGGATTTTTAGAGGAAATTTATTTACAGAGACATCTTTTTTAATGTTGACGGACTATTTGGCGCAGTGGTTAAGAGCTTCATCTGCTCCGCCCACTTGGTGGAATTGTCCCGGTTTCGATTCCTGCTCGAGCAAATGTTCGTGTGACTTACAATTATTTGTTTCGGTCTGGGTACTTGTGTATCTCAATTTTCATGTTTGTAAACGCACCTACGACACAGGAATAAATCCTAGTGTGGAGCTACGTTTTTATTTAAAATGTAAAAAAATGTAGGTCTGTAAGGAAAGAACCCGTTGGAACTCTGTACTCTCTGCCTACAGATCGTAACATTGTCGGCGGAAAGAGGGTGTACAGTACTAGGGTAATAATACAATACACCTCTACAATCTATCGTTGAGTAATATAGGAGGCGTGACTGCTGCTATTTCCTGAGCTAGTTGCCCTCTTGCCCTTCTGGCTCGAGCAGTGGTTAAACGCTCACCCTCTTGTGCGGTGAAGCTGTGTAGACCCCGCGGCTAACAGCGTAAATAATTCACACACAACGTTTTTATTTGCTTTTTTTAATCTTTGTTTTTGGTCATGATCGGACATTTGTTTAATCTTTGTTTTTGGCTATGATCGGACATTTTTTAAATCTTTGTCTTTGGCTACGATCGGACATTTTTTAATCTTTGTTTTTGGCTACGATCGGACATTTTTAATCTTTGTTTTTGGCTATGACCGGACATTTTTTTTAATCTTTGATTATGGCTATGATCGAAAAAAAAACATTGTTTTCGCCTATGATCAAAATGATGAAAAAATCTCAGTAGCGGTTCAGATTTTAGATCTGTGTCCGGCAATAGGATGGCCTCGTAGTATCTAACATCGTTGGCAAAATGTGAGTCTACACACTACACCTCTGCCAACTCCGCTTGGGAAATAAAGAAAGGTCTATTTTCAACAACAATCTTGAATAACCGTAATTGAAAAGCTTATGTCATCTGTAATCTTATACTGACTTAAATTTATTTGTCTGCACTTTTTCTATTATTGCATGCGGTGTTTACCTTTAAGTAATTGTTGCACAAAAATGTTCTTGACGCATGTATTCGTAAATTGTATTAGTGTAAACAATTGTTGGTAAACAAAAAAAAAAGACTACAGTGTTTATTATTTTTACACATCGTATACATATTTTTGTATCCGTTGTTTTCCAGTTCAGTTGCCAGTTCAGCAGTGGACTGCTGTAGGCTGATCATGTGTATCATTCGATGTGGCTTCTCTTCGAAATCTTGTTATTCCACAAAACCGAGTTTTAAAATACAACCAACTGGTTATCCTTACATCAAATTTTAATCCCAATCGCTAAAACATATACCATGGAGTAGCTTATAAGATTGTTTCAAAAATTTACCTCTTGAGAATTTCATGGCGGTGTCTTGATTACGCAGTCGCTCGCATGAAGATGCGATGGAATTTTTATCGCGCGATGGCAAAAAGGATTATGTGTCTATCTACGAGTATATTATCATTTCGCCAGACCTTTTGTGGGGTAGGCAGAGAGCACAGAGTTATCTACTAAGATTATCCACTTCGTGAATATCGTCGCTTTGATGACAACTTCGCACTATCAAGGCGTCGTCATCATCGCATGCTCCTGCGGGCGACCACCAAGCGGGCCCTTATTCAATATAATCAAAACACGTGTCGCGGACGTTACGATAACTTCGTGACCATCGCAACCATTATTTAATGGTGCTCCAGTGGCATATAAAAATATTGTTACACGTTCATTTCAGAAGTTGAACGCGTTGCGTGTAACCAACGAATAAGGGTAGGGAAATTAGCACGAACAGATTGACGTCAGCGTAACGCTATCGAGAAAGCTTGCTATCACGTTCATTTTTATTCAGCAAATTTTATGTGTAAAAAGGATGGTATATCAACTCGATAGCGTGACAGTAACGCTAATCTGTTCATGCCAAGCACTCAGGACATTGCTCATGAATTGCGCCTTTACGATAGATACGGTAGAAGAAGGGAAGCAAGAAGGACATTGATCTCTATGTCCTTGTGTTAAGTCCCACATAAGTACTAATACATGACAACAACGGTTACATACATTATAATCCCATCGCTGTTGATAGCCGCCCTGTTCATCGGCAACGCTTTCATCGTGCTCATCATATACAAATACAGGAAACGGTGAGTTGATATATTTATGTTTAAAGGATACCAGCATGGCACGTAGTCTATTAGGTTGAATTTTATCATAGCTTTTTAGAACAGCTTGCTCACTCTTCGGACCAGATTGTCAATCCCAACTACATACAGTGTTTCCCCCTTTGTACATATAGTGTGTATGTATAAATCAAACATGTAATATTCTCATATTCTCACATGCAATAATCTATCTCATGGAAATCATTTATATATCCACATACACACACTGAAACACACACACACTAATCATCTTATAACAATATCATACTTCGGGGCCTGGTAATCTGTCGGACAGGATAACTTTCCTAGTACAGTTATCAGTCTTACAAAGATGCTATTTGTCTCATTAAGAAATAGGCCTGAATTAGATTGTAGGTACCTTTTGTGAAAAGGAATAAATAAACTATTATTATTAATCCAAGGCCGGTATATGAACCTAAAGACACACAAGTCCTTAAAGTATACCAACTTAGAGGTAACGTCGTCTATTAGATTTGTTAGTATCAAGGCTTATAAAAACCGCGTGTGTACGCTATTAATCTAATTGTCAATCTAATGTACGTAGCTTTTCTTTCAAAATACATAAAAAAAAATTGCGATTTTTGTTTTTTCTAGTATTCGAACCTCTATATCTTCTGATTGATGTTTTAGATCGTTATAAGAAACAGGATCGATTACCATCATAAAAGTTTTTGTGTAAAGTACCCATTTTCTTGATGACTGTATTTTTTTTTCGAAATTTTCTCAAATCGCCCTAGGTTTACTTAGTTAACTAAATACAAGTCATATAATTAAAACTGTTTCTTTTTTTGGTAAATTCGCTTCTAGTTTACAGAGTGCTTTGCACTTAAACAATGACTTTAGCGTGACGCTCGCGAATAATCGTGATCTCACATTCCTGTTTAAATAGTAAATTTGTAGTATGACAAGTATGGCATATCAACTCGGTAACATCTTTTCGTATGTCGGGTCTCAGTACAGAGTGAACTCGCTATATTCACGCTCTGTTGTAGTTAGCACAGTGGGTGACACGTGAAGTTCATCCATTAACGTTAATTTGTTAACTCTTGTTACGGACGGACAGGACGGGGAACAGAGCCACGGTAGCAATAGCGGCTCATATCGTAGAAACATTATTAACACTAGTGTCGCACCAATATCGGTATTAAGATACCGTTTATAACTATTGTGTCGTATTAATATTTATGTAATAAAGAAACTTAAATGATTAGTAATAATACGTAGCAAGAATATATTTAACTAATTAAGATTATTAAGATTTGAAACACTCAAATGTTCTTTATTTAGAAAGCACAATTTTTAATTTTTCAGTCATCATCATCATCATCATCTCAGCCCATACTTGTCCACTGTTGAACATAGGCCTCCCCAATCGCTTTCCAGCGTAACCGGTCCGATGCCACCTGCATCCAACGACTTCCTGCGATTTTCACAAGATCGTCGGTCCATCTGGCAGGCGGTCGTCCTACGCTGCGCTTGCCAATACGTGGTCTCCACTCTAGAATCTTTCTGCCCCAACACCCGTCCGATCTACGCGCTATGTGGCCCGCCCATTGCCACTTCAGCTTGCTAATCTTAACGGCTATGTCGGTGACCTTGGTTCTTCTACGAATCTCCTCATTCCTGATTCGATCGCGTAGAGAAACGCCGAGCATAGCTCTCTCCATAGCTCGCTGAGCAACTCTGAGCTTTTTTATGAGACCTATTGTAAGAGACCACGTCTCTGATCCATATATCATCACTGGTAACACACATTGACTGAAAACTTTAGTCTCAAGGCACTGAGGTATTTTGGATGAGAAGATATTGCGCAGTTTCCCGAACGCTGCCCAGCCGAGTTGGATTCGTCGATTGACCTCTCTCTCAAAGTTGGACCTACCTAACCGGACTACCTGTCCCAGGTAAATGTATTCGTCGACAACTTCAAGAGTAGAGTTCCCAACGGTGAGTGCGGTGGGTACGACATGGACGTTAGACATTATTTTGGTTTTGTCCATGTTCATTTTAAGACCCACTTGTTGAGATACTCTGTTGAGGTCACCGAGCATTCGTCCTAGATCTTCCAGCGACTCCGCGACGACTACAATGTCGTCGGCAAATCGAAGGTGAGTGATGTATTCGCCATTGATGTTGATGCCAAGTCCTTGCCATTCCAAGAGCTTCAAGGCGTCCTCTAAGGTGGCCGTAAACAGTTTCGGAGAAATGACGTCTCCCTGTCTTACTCCTCTTTTTATGGGGATTGCCTTCGTGCACTGCCCCTGTACTCGGACTGACATGGTGGCGTTATTATACAAGCACTTCAACACTTCGATGTACCGATAGTCAATGCGGCATCGCTGGAGAGATCTAAGAACCGCCCAAGTCTCGATCGAATCGAAGGCTTTCTCATAGTCCACAAACGCCAAGCATAGTTGCCGATTATACTCCTCGGTCTTCTGTATAATCTGCCGCAGCGTATGTATGTGGTCTATGGTACTAAAGCCTTTCCGGAAACCGGCTTGTTCGGGAGGCTGGAAGTCATCAAACCTGCGTTCGAGACGATTCGTAATGACTCTCGAAAACAACTTATAAACATGGCTCAGCAGTGTGATGGGCCTATAATTCTTCAGTAAAGTGTTATCACCTTTCTTGAAAAACAGTACCACCACACCCCTGTTCCATGCTTCCGGCGTTTTGTCTTCGAGCAAGACGGAATTAAACAGCCTCTGAAGGACTTTAAGTACCGGCGTTCCGCCCGCTTTCAGAAGCTCTACGGTAATTCCGTCTTCGCCCGGCGCTTTGTTATTTTTGAGTTGTTTGAGAGCCATCCTAATCTCGTACAGGCTGATGTCCGGGATATCTTCAGTGTAGTGTCGGGTTAGCTTGGCTCTTGGGTCTTTTACCAAGTCAACAACAGGTTCAGCTACTGAGGTATACAACTGCCCATAGAACCTCTCTATCTCCCTGAGCACCTCTGACCTATTCGACGTTACGTTTCCGTCCTCCGTCTTCAGCTTCGTCAACTGGCTTTGCCCAATAGACGCGTCTCTTGCGAACACTTTAGAGCCCTTGTTCTGTGCTATGGTCTCCTCAATACGCCTTGTATTGAATGACCGTAAATCGTGTCGCAAGGACTTCAATATCTGTCCATTGAGCTGCCTATAGGACTTAGCATCATCGGAGGTTTGGAGCGTCATGGAACGTCGCTCAGCCATGAGGTTTCGGGTGTAGTTGGATAGTTTTTGAGGTCTATTTTTACGGTGGGCTTAAAATACTTGGACCCGACCGTATGGAGAGTCTCTACCAGCCTGTTGTTGATTTCGTCCACTGATGCGCTGCTGTCTAGCAATTCGAAGCGGTTTGCCAATTCGAGTTGAAAGTTCTCGGGGTTTTGGATATGTGCATTACAAGGTCGGAGCGTAGACTTCATCAGACGCGATCTTTCCATTTTGACATCAATATTTAATGTGCCTCTGACCATTCGGTGATCACTGCCGGTTTTTACCCTGTGGATCACGGAGACATCATTAAATATTTGTCGCTTGGTGCTCATTATGAAGTCTATTTCATTTTTGGTGGAACCATCAGGGCTCATCCAGGTCCATTTCCTATGAGGCGGCTTTTGGAAGAAAGAGTTCATCATAAAGAGTCCCTCCTGCTCCAGGAATTCGGCCAGCCTCTGACCCCTGGGGTTGCGCTGCCCATATCCAAATTGCCCCACTCTCAACTCATCATCGCCCCGTTTGCCCAGCCGCGCATTGAAGTCACCCATAACCACTGTAAAGTGTGTTTTGGAAGTATGTATGGCTCTACTAATGTCCTCATACATAACTTCGACGTTATCATCTGAGTATGCCGAGGTCGGTGCGTAGACCTGTATGACCTTCAGCGAATATCTTTTGGATATTCTGAGTATCAGGTACGCTACCCTGCTCGACACACTAGTGATGGACACAACGTTGTCTATGAGTGACTTGTGGACGATAAATCCGACACCACCTTGGGACTGCTGTTCGCCCTCCCGGTAATTTTTCAGTCACTTTATTTATTTTATTATATAGTGTGTATGTAATAATGTGTATGTATGTAATAATATTTTATACAATTAATTTCTGTAAGTTTTATTTTATTTCAATCGTAATATATTTTATTTGCTCACTTGCGGATTACGAATATTAGTATCGACATCATTACATCCCTAATTTATTTTCGTCTGATATTTTGGAATATTGGGATGTTGGAAAAATTAGCTTTAGAGTGGGTGTCAACGGAAAAACGGAAAAGAATGTTTCGAGTTTTGTAATGTTTGGGTATTCGAATAAGAGTTCAAACTGGGCCTTGAGTTCAAAATGTACATATCCCTAGCGTACTTTGTCTTCTTTTTGGCTTCCTCGTTTCTAGTGGCGCATGATGCGGCTGGAGAACACAAGATTCTGGGTTCGAAAATAGCCTGGATTATATACGTAATGGCATAATGGCAGCCTTGCTGTATAGTTTTGAAATGATATTGATTAATTTCTGTAAGTTTTTTAGGATATAAGTAAATCTGGAAAAAAATTACCGAAGTTCGAAATAGTTTACCCAGCTAACGAGGAAGTAAGTACTTTCCTGTGGTTTTATCTCAGTCATAATATTTATATTTATCAGCATTTCTAGACACCAAGATGAGCTACAGGAAGAATGGTAGCGAGTAACGTGACGACACTAAAATAAAAAAAATGGTTTATTATGCGTACGTACAAAATTCGATTTGTACATAATTTGTTTATTAGAGTGTTTAGTATTAGGTTTAATTAGATCCAGTTTTTACGTAATATATTTATAACAATATTCAGGAATTAGTTGTTATTAGAAGGTATGTAAATTCAATGCGAAAGTAGAAGAACGTAGGTGTCGGGGATATTTTTTTCAACAAAGGTATACCTCCACAGGCTTATTTTGAACCCCTGAAAAGGCTCGCGGGGTTATATAGGAATCCTATAACTCCAAGTGGGATGGTATTAACATTGCTGGGGTCTGGAATCGCACTGGCGACTCTGTGCCACGCCCCGGAACCTGAGATAAACTACACTTATTTTCCCTCGGTGAAGTGCACTTAGGCTAGATAGTCTCAATGGTAAGATTACCATGGTCAATTATAAAGTGCTGTCCCATGGACAAGCTAAGAGCATATCGCAATCGACTTTTTATCGACCGGGATAGTAACAGTGACGCAACTACTTTACAAAGAAATGATAAAGGGCGGATATATTGAGCCCGCGTTCGGAAATAAACAGCGTATGTGCAAAATAGTTCCCGTTCGCCGCGTGGTTTCCGGCTTAGAATAGGACCAACCCATCTCATCCCATCGGGTGTCGTACAAGGCGAATAAGGGAAAACTAGGGAATGGGCAGCAGCGTTCCCTTAACACTTCGACGACCAATAACTGCGCTCGCCAACACGCCTGCCAAGCGTGGCGAGTATGGCAAACACCCCCAATTATGGAAGAAAGTACGAAAACCAGGCCCCTAGTCCCCGGCGGTCCTGTTCGTCCTGGCCACGGTAGCAGCCATGGTAACGACAGAACAAGGGGTGCTAAGAATCTCCGGCAGAGATTCGGCTACCACCAAAACCGAAAATTGGCCCTGGTGACATACAACGCACGCACATTGAGGACAGATGAGAAGCTAGTTGAGCTGGAAGAAGAGTTAAACAAGTTGCGGTGGAGTATTGTTGGTTTATCGGAGGTCCGAAGAGAGGGCGAGGACACGATAACCTTAAAATCCGGCAACTTGTTTTACTACCGGGAGGGCGAACAGCAGTCCCAAGGTGGTGTCGGATTTATCGTCCACAAGTCACTCATAAACAACGTTGTGTCCATCACTAGTGTGTCGAGCAGGGTAGCGTACCTGATACTCAGAATATCCAAAAGATATTCGCTGAAGGTCATACAGGTCTACGCACCGACCTCGGCATACTCAGATGATGAGGTCGAAGTTATGTATGAGGACATTAGTAGAGCCATACATACTTCCAAAGCACATTTTACAGTAGTTATGGGTGACTTCAATGCGCGGCTGGGCCAACGGGGCGATGATGAGCTGAGAGTGGGGCAATTTGGATATGGGCAGCGCAACCCCAGGGGTCAGAGGCTGGCCGAATTTCTGGAGAAAGAGGGACTCTTTATGATGAACTCTTTCTTCCAGAAGCCGCCTCATAGGAAATGGACCTGGATGAGCCCTGATGGTTCCACAAAAAATGAGATAGACTTCATCATGAGCACCAAGCGACAAATATTTAATGATGTCTCCGTGATTCATAGGGTAAAAACCGGCAGTGATCACCGAATGGTCAGAGGCACATTAAATATTAATGTCAAAATGGAAAGATCGCGTCTGATGAGGTCTACGCTCCGACCTACTCATGCATATATCCAAAACCCCGAGAACTTTCAACTCGAATTGTCAAACCGCTTCGAATTGCTAGACAGCAGCGCATCAGTGGACGAAATCAACAACAGGCTGGTAGAGACTGTTCATACGGTCGGGTCCAAGTATTTTAAGACCCACCGTAAAAATAGGCCTCAAAAACTATCTGACTACACCCAAAACCTCATGGCTGAGCGACGTTCCATGACGCTCCAAACCTCCGATGATGCTAAGTCCTATAGGCAGCTTAATGGACAGATATTGAAGTCCTTGCGACACGACTTACGGTCCTTCAATGCAAGGCGTATTGAGGAGACCATAGAGCAGAACAAGGGCTCTAAAGTGTTCGCAAGAGACGCGTCTATTGGGCAGAGCCAGTTGACGAAGCTGAAGATGGAGGACGGAAACGTAACGTCAAATAGGTCAGAGGTGCTCAGGGAGATAGAGAGGTTCTATGGACAGTTATATACCTCAGTAGCTAAACCTGTTGTTGACTTGGTAAAAGACCCAAGAGCCAAGCTAACCCGACACTGCACTGAAGATATCCCGGACATCAGCCTGTGCGAAATTAGGATGGCTCTCAAACAACTAAAAAACAACAAAGCGCCGGGTGAAGACGGAATTACTGCAGAACTTCTGAAGGCGGGCGGATCGCCGGTACTTAAAGTCCTTCAGAGGCTATTTAATTCCGTCTTGCTTGAAGGGAAAACGCCGGAAGCATGGAACAGGGGTGTGGTGGTGCTGTTTTTCAAGAAAGGTGATAATACCTTATTGAAGAACTATAGGCCCATCACACTGCTGAGCCATGTTTATAAGTTGTTTTCGAGAGTCATTACGAATCGTCTCGAACGAAGGCTTGATGACTTCCAGCCTCCCGAACAAGCCGGTTTCCGGAAAGGTTTTAGTACCATAGACCACATACATACGCTGCGGCAGTTTATACAGAAGACTGAGGAGTATAATCGGCCACTATGCTTGGCGTTTGTGGACTATGAGAAAGCCTTTGATTCGATCGAGACTTGGGCGGTTCTTAGATCTCTCCAGCGATGCCGCATTGACTATAGGTACATCGAAGTGTTGAAGTGCTTGTATAATAACGCCACCATGTCAGTCCGAGTACAGGGGCAGTGCACGAAGGTGATCCCCATAAAAAGAGGAGTAAGACAGGGAGACGTCATTTCTCCGAAACTGTTTACGGCCACCTTAGAGGACGCCTTCAAGCTCTTGGAATGGCAAGGACTTGGCATCAACATCAATGGCGAATACATCACTCACCTTCGATTTGCCGACGACATTGTGGTCATGGCGGAGTCGCTGGAAGATCTAGGACGAATGCTCGGTGACCTCAATAGAGTATCCCAACAAGTGGGTCTTAAAATGAATATGGACAAAACAAAAATAATGTTTAATGTCCATGTCGTACCCACCGCACTCACCGTTGGGAACTCTACTCTTGAAGTTGTCGACGAATACATTTACCTGGGACAGGCAGTCCGGTTAGGTAGGTCCAACTTTGAGAGAGAGGTCAATCGACGAATCCAACTCGGCTGGGCAGCGTTCGGGAAACTGCGCAACATCTTCTCATCCAAAATACCTCAGTGCCTAAAGACTAAAGTTTTTAGTCAATGTGTGTTACCAGTGATGACATATGGATCAGAGACGTGGTCTCTTACAATAGGTCTCATAAAAAAGCTCAAAGTTGCTCAGCGAGCTATGGAAAGAGCTATGCTCGGCGTTTCTCTACGTGATCGAATCAGGAATGAGGAGATTCGTAGAAGAACCAAGGTCACCGACATAGCCCTTAGGATTAGCATGCTGAAGTGGCAATGGGCTGGCCACATAGCGCGAAGATCGGACGGGCGTTGGGGCAGAAAGATTCTAGAGTGGAGACCACGTATTGGCAAGCGCAGCGTAGGACGACCGCCTGCCAGATGGACCGACGATCTTGTGAAAATCGCAGGAAATCGTTGGATGCAGGTGGCATCGGACCGGTTACGCTGGAAAGCGATTGGGGAGGCCTATGTTCAGCAGTGGACAAGTATAGGCTGAAATGATGATGATGATGTGCAAAATAAAATTTTATCATTTTCTAAAAAAACTACACTAGGAAATATAAAACTGGATTTACAAGGACTTTGCTGCCACTATTTGCTATATTTTTAAGTAAATTTTATTGCTTCGGTCTTAAGCATTTCTCGTTGGAATCAGAAAATGTAAAGCAATAGAGATGACTTAAGATTTTTTCTCTATCTAGAAAATTTCGTTTAACCGAGTAGTCCTTTTACCAGATTATAAAAATCATATTTTGAAATATTAAGTATTTAGTCCATAAACTTCTTAAAGTGTATAAAGTAAAAAAAAAAAAAATTTGCGGTAGCCCTGCGAGTATGAATACTATGAGAGTGAGGGAGGCGAGAGAAGTCTGTACAGAAATCATTTTGGAATTCTAAACTCTCTACTTGAACTGTGACTATGCAACACAGATTCTGAAAACCAGATAGGGATCTATATATACAATATACATACAGGTAAGACCGCTAAGCCGCTTAAATTCATCATAAATATCTTACAGTAGAATATCCCATATAAGAGATACGTACTATATAGAGGGATTTGGAATAAGGCTATTATGCCGAAATTCATGGTATTTATATGTCAGTATAAATAACTTTTATTATACAAATTCTTATTTCTGGAGAGTTGGTTTTTGTTTTCAATACGAATTGATTAGCTGACCGAGTAAACTTGTGTGGTAAAATGAAAGAAAAAATAAAAAGTTGTAATTCAAAATGTTGTTTCTTCTTCTTCTGCCGAAAGACGTCCACTGCAGGACAAAGGCCTCCCCTAAAGACCGCCACAACGACCGGCTTTGTGCTGTACTCTTCCAACTTCTACCCGCGACCTTCACCAAGTCATCGGTCCATCTTGCAGGGGGCCTGCCCACTCCACATCTTCCGGTACGTAGTCGCCACTCGAGAACCTTTCTGCCCCAACGGCCGTCAGTTCTACGAGCGATGTGCCCCGCCCGCTGCCACTTAAGTTTAGCAATTCTGAGTGCTATGTCAGTAACTTTGGTCCTCCTGCGGATCTTCTCGTTTCTGATTGGATCCCGCAGGGTAGCTCCGAGTATAGCTCTCTCCATCGCCCTTTGGGTGAACTTGTGCTTGCTTATGAGGCCCAACGTAAGCGACCATATCTCAGTGCCGTAAGTAATCACTGTAAATGTTGTTTAGAACGTAAAAATGTACAAGTTTCGCCATGATATCCCAATCCCAGATTACCTGTATGGTTTAATTAACGAATATCTCATATGGTATATTCTAATGTAAGTTACTGTGACTTATGATGAATTTAAGCGGCTTTGCGGTCTTAACTTAACCCAATTAACTGTGCTTCCGGGACCTTTAAAACCAAACATCGCGACGTTTGAAAATTCTTATATTCCCCAAGCAGGGGTTGCATTAGTGTAATGTGTACATCAAAATTTTGCAAATGATATTAGCTTCCAATATTATAGAAGGTCAGTCTATTGCTATTATATTGGGCACAATTACGGGCTGGGAATTGAGAAATTTTCTATAGAAAATCTCCAATAACACTTTCGAACTAGAATTCGAGCTCAAACCCGCCACCTTCTGATCACATATGGTGTGACTGGTGGCTGGACATCCTACTAATATAATAAACGTGAAAAGTTGTGAAATGAATACATGGACGTTTGTTGTTCTTTCGCGCAAAGTCTACTGAACGTATTTTGATGAAACTTTACAGTACAGCTTATAGTTACATTAGAATAATACGAGTACATATCTTTCATACTAAACTATAATTTACATACTATATTTCTTTTACGTAACTCTTTTATAGTAAATAGTAATTTATGTAGATTTTCACAAGTCTAACCTAATACTGCTTACTTGACTGCCTCGTTGGTCTAGTGTCAAAGCGCATCGCTTCGTGATCACGAGATCTTGGGTTTAAATCCTAGGTCGGACAAGTGTAGTTTTTCTTACGAAAACTTCCCAGTACGAGTCCGGAGTCTGGAATTGTGCCCGGTATATAGCAATAGGCTCGCCCCCTATTACATGGGACCTAACACAGTCGGCGAAACGTGGGTGTACTCAGTACTCTTCCGCCACCCTCGCTTGGGGAATATAGGTTTTACCGTGTATCTAACCTAATATTTTTTCCATACCTCCTACCATTTCTTTCATAAACTATAAATAAATCAAGTTAATGTTATTCAAGTTAAGATATAAAATAGCCACATACTCACCCTTAATTTGAGACGTAGACTCGGAAAAAATGCGCAGACGGAGCGTGAGTAATGGTGGGGATTCATTTAATAAAACTAAGTAATGTTGTTTTTACGGCATTTTAATTCAACCCTCGTGAAGACGTAGGCTTGAATTTATTTTTTTACATATATATGTGAACTTAATGGCTTGGATTTATGTATATGGCTCCACGTTTTGGTGCGTATGAGACGAACTATGAGTGTCGAGTAAGCCAGAGAAGTCTGTAAGGACCTGTTGGAACTCTGTATTTTCTGTCTACCCTGCAAGAGACCTGGTGTGACGATAATATGGATGTGTCTCCACCAGTCTGCACTAGATCAGTCAAATAAAATTAAAAGACTAGCTCGCCGAGTTATTCGTCGGAACTTCTCAGTGAAAGCCTCGTTCCGATCCAGTGGTAGATGTACCTAGAAATGTCATTGATTTTAGCATTGTATGAGTATTAAATCGGCTAAAACGTCTTTTGACTTTGATTGCATAAACCGGGCAGGTAGTGGTGCTTGGTAAAGCAGCATCTAGATAACAATATGTAGTAAAAGTTTAACCCCTCACGGCTACAAGCGATCCTGACGGGGACGGTGGCATAAGTGGCTCCACGCCTCCGTGAGCACCATGAGTAGAAGCAAGCAATCCTGATGGTCCAAGATGTCGTCATTCGAGGGAGACAGAAAAGAAGGGCACCGATGCGTTCCGTTTGGAAATCTTAAACCCTACTGTGTGAAAGTAGGGCACCGGCGATTTTTTAAAGAGGTAAATGTCTCATAGACCTTAGTCTTCCACAGACAATTCAGAATCTTCTAAAGATTTTCTCTTGCTAAATAGGAGTAAAGGATAAAATATCAGTAAGTGCGAATTTGAAATAGTAACAATTTTTTTTTTTAAATATGCCCTACTAAGAATTTGGTGGACTATACGGCGAATAGATGGATGATTCGGCGCAGTGGATAAGAGCTAAGCCACTCCGCCCACTGGGTCAAATAGTCGCGGGTTCGCTCCTCGCACGGGACAAATCTTTGTATCGATCCAGTGGGCTGCTTAAATTTCTAACCACTGGACTAAGTTATCTGCTAAATATCAAAACAACTTGTTGCCTTTACCATATAATAACCATTCTAGACAAGAAAATCCCTAACCATTAATTACTTTGGATATCTCCCTTCAATGGAAAGTCTTATAAAAGGATAAACTCTGCGTATTATCTCCGATCGAGATAAACAAAACTTTAGGTATTTACGAGATTAGATTAATCTCGTAAATTTTAGCAAAAGTTTCTTCCTCTGCAACTTCAAAAGTACTTTTGAAGTTGCAGAGGAAGAAACTTTTGCTTATCCCATTATTTGGACTTAAATACTGTATTTATTATTAGCCAGGTAACTGTGAGGTATACTAGAATAAATATGTGTGGAGGTAGACGTACAATAAAACAGTTGTGTCGCAAATTCCGTGTTCAATTGATCGCTCCTCCCAAAATTACCCAAATATCCCACTGTAACAAGATAGACAAGCGTATTCATGCGATACACAGGGTTAAGCACAAACCATTTGACGTTATCGTAACAGCGTGCTGGCAAGTTCGTGCTGTCAACTCAAACCGTAGCTTATTGTGCCTAACGAGTTCGGGGTACTGCTGCTTTGTAGACACATTCTGACCAATGTCTTTACTTGTGGTGGCTATCTGGCGTGGGTCACTTCTTTTCCTCCAATATGGTGAACGGGGGACTGGTCCATCTGGAATCCTTCAGACACTTACTCTTTAGAAATAACATCACTAGTCGCATATCACGATTGTAAGGCATCAAACTGGAGCTAGAGCTTAACTATTTAATTGTAACCTAAACATTGTGCTCACACAAAATAATAAAAAAACAGTAAGAGAATTCAATTAAAAAAACAAGCCCGCTGAGTTTCTTACCGGATCTTCTCAGTGCCGCGTTTCGATCCGGTGGTAGCTTAATAGTTAGATTAGATAAAAAATGTAAACTGACAATTTTTAGGTACCCCGCAGGGTTTACGCAAAATAAATTATTTAAGTTTGAGTTCATATTAATTCAGTTATAGGGCAACAAGAATCTTCTCACATGTGAAAAACATTGACAGGTGGACATTGGTGTGAAATAAGTGCTACTATATCTATCTATCTATCTATATCATCAAGCCAGCTCCCTTGCGGGGTAGGCAGAGAGTACAGAGTTCCAACAGGTTCTTTCCTTACATACCCTCTGGCTTTCTCCACTCTCATAGTTCGTCTCATACACGCTCGCCGGTTACGGAGACTCTTGACTTGCCCTTCAGATAAGACACGGTTTATTTGGTCATGGTAAGATATCTTCCCCGGTACCTACATCTTTCCACATTCGCATTGTATATCTGTTTTGTCATTCTTTCTTCCGTCATTCTTTCTATATGCCCGAATCAACGGAGCACACCCTTTCTCATCTTTATACCAATACTATCTTTCATACCTACACGCTTTCTTACTACGCTGTTGCGAATACGGTCGGTAAGCTTGACTCCGCACATCTAAGCTGCCATTGGGTAAAATTTTCCTACCTCAATATTTAAATAAATATTTCAAAAAATATTTCAATATTATCCCGAAAAAAAAGAAAGACGAAGACTTGCGAGAGTTGACTAACTTATTTAACAAATTTAATCATGCACAATGTGGACGCTGTAAATCAAATTTAATTATACAACAAAATGAACATATGTCTACAACATTCCTACTAATTAAAAATAGAATATAAATAAATTTCATAGCAAACGGAAACTCCAAAGCACTGTCATGCAGTGACATTTCACTTAATGACAGCGTTAGTTCAGATTTTAGCCAGATGCCCAAAGATCTTTGTAGTAGTCTGAAACGGATGGCATGTCAACTCGATAGCGTCATGCTAACGTCAGTCTGTTCGTGCTAAGCTCTCAGTTAAGTTGTACAATCACGCTACGATAGTACACTACTATAAGGGTGTAACGTTCGTAATTCAAACAACTAAATCGCCATGTTGTTTTGTTCATGTCTCTTTCTTATTACAACATACACTAAAAATCTCACTCTCACACTAATTGTCAAATCTTATTTTCTTGTCTTTCACTTAAATATTTTAATTGTATCGCTATATTTTTCAATCGCATTCTGTTTCAAACGTTCCGTTACCACCCACACAAGGGCATGCCGCTCGAGGACGATTTGTCCTCGGGCGTGGTGGAGGCCGCGTTCCGATCCGGTAGTAGATTAGTAATTAAATTAGATTTAAAAGAAATGTTAGCGCTCCCGCAGGGCTTATACAAAATAAATTATTTGAGTTTGAAACAAAATGATATTTTTTTATTGCTTGATGTTAAACGCAGGTATAATTCAATAGTTAGTAGTTTTTTATAGTGTACTTAACTATGGAAATACGAAAAACTATCTTAAGTGTATAGGTTTAGTTCACCACATAACAAGTTACCTACGTGTCGTTAGCGGACGTGATCGTTACCTACGTGTCTTATTAAAATTGTTTTAAATAATTGCAATGCAGAGGAATTGTCGAGCATGTGGTATCAAGGTGCTAGATGGATTGTACATGAAATGTTGCAAAGAAAAGTGCGATAAAGTGTACGATCTAAAGTGTCTTGGATTGACAAACGATGAGGTCAGTGCTTTTTCCGAAAAATATACACAGGAATGGGTGTGTCCGGAGTGCGTGTGTTCAAAACCCAAACCTAAACGTAATGACCCGGACACACCAGTCCGTAGCATTCCCGGACTAAAGATCTGCCCGACCAGCACCAGCACCAATGTAAACACACAACGCGGCAGTCGTTGTAAAGTATCGGATGAGTCAATAACGGATTATGAATACATTTCGTTATCTGAATTTAGAGAGTTTAAATTAGAAATGTTTAAGCATCTAGAAGTACAAACAAATATGATAAAACAACTTCAAGAGATTTGTTTTTCGTCAAAATACCAACTGGCGGAATTAAAGACAAATATGAAGGTACTTCAAGAAAAATTAGACCAAAAGAATTTGTCATTAAATCAGAACCAAGCTGCTAAGGATATCCTTAGCGCATCAGAAATTACAGACCCAATAGTGGAGATGACTGACAAAGTGGAAGTTCCAACTACATTCGCTGAGGTGGCTCAGAAAAATAGTTTTGATAAAGTAAACAAGCAAAATATTACTACCCGCTTTAGTAAAACGTGTGAGGCCACGAAAACAACGTTAGTGCATAAAGTCGTCGAAGCCCAGCAGCCTGTAGAACAGTTGAATATGAAATCTATGAACGAAATTAATAGTAACGAAGAGGAAAATGATTGGATCAAGGTTCAAAGGAAAAAGCGAAACTCTCAGTCTAAAATTGTTCATAGAGGAAATAATATTGATTTGGCTGAAATACAAGCTATGGAAAGAAAGAAGCATCTTCACGTGTGGCGATTGACTACTGAAACAACAAATGAACAATTAATAGCGCATGTGAAAAAGATATGCGGCTCAAACGTGCCGGTCAAAATAGAAAAGATCAAGCACAAGACAGAAAGAGATTATGCTTCCTTCATTATTTCTGTACCTGAGTCAATGTATGGTATGTTATGTCAACCTAATAGGTGGCCTGTAAATGCTGAATTTGGCGAATGGGTTTGGTTTCGGAGACCCACAAGAAAACCAGTCAAGGAAAAGTAGTGGTTTTCATATATATTATCAGAATGCCAGAGGACTTCGAACGAAACTAAATATTTTCCATAACAGTATTGAATCGCTTAGTGCTGACATATTTGCAATAACGGAAACCGGTTGCAACGATTCTATAATGGACGCAGAAATAGTACCAGCTGGCTATCAGATTATACGATGCGATCGTGCGGATGGGCGCAAGCAAGGCGGCGCGTTTCTTGTGGCCACACACAAAATGCAACTGAGGCGAGTGCAGGTACCCGACGATATCAATGTTGACAAATGTACATTCGAAATAGTTTGCGCGACGGTACATGTAAAATGTAGGTATTTGTTTTTGTGTTGTGTTGTTTATATACCACCAAGTAGTAATGAATGTGAATACATGCTTTTATTTGGAATAATCGAACAATTATGTGTAAAGTATAAACATATCATTGTTGTAGGTGATTTTAATTTAAATTCAAGTAGTGAGAATATAAAAAATTATTTTGAATATTTTATGTCATTTTGCGAATTGGCTCAATTAAATAATGTTCCTAATTGCAATAGACGACAATTGGATTTAGTACTGTGTTCGTTTAGCTTATGCGACAACATGCAGGTATGTGAGGCAGACGCGACCCTGGTGCCAGTAGACGTATATCATCCGCCCCTTGCGATCAGCTGGCGACCTGCCCCTACTCCGACACTGTCCATGAATCAGGACGGTGAGGCATCCTCTAGTAAAATAAACCAACAATGGAATTTTTATAAGGCTGACTATAATTTATTATATTCTTTATTAGCGTCTATAGACTGGAGTCCGATATATAAATTGCAATTACCGGAAGACGCGGTAGAATATTTCTATAGGATTTTTAATAATATACTTGAAACTAGTGTACCTAAAAAACAGCAAAAGACAGTGGATCATAGGTATTGTTATCCAGAGTGGTATACGAGGGAGATAATTAGAGATATTCAATTAAAGGCGAAACTTCATAAGCGATATAAGTCGAGTGGATCACGTAGGAACTACGATATTTTTTCTAAGTGCAGGGCACGAATTAAAGAAAATATTGACCGGGAGTACAAAAAGTATCAAGAGCGGGTGGAGAATAATTTAGCTAGGGATCCAAAATCTTTTTGGAACTATATTAAGGCAAAGAAAGGATCTAATAACAATAGAGGAATTATAAAGGATGGGGTAGTATTATCAGGCTCGGAGAGTGCGACGGAGTTTGCGAAATATTTCTATTCGGTATATAATAATCAGCCGGCGTCATTGGACGTGGCTGAGGCGACAGCAGTGAGCGGCGGAACGAGTGGCGCGCGCGTGCACGTCTCACGGCTTACGCTCGAGCAGGTGCGGTCAGCACTGGTCCGGCTCAAGCCGAAACGCTCGGCAGGCCCTGACGGTATTCCGGCATTTGTTATTCGAGATTGTCGCTATGTAATAGCAGAACCACTCGAACACATATTTAACTTGTGCTTGGATACTTCGCACTTTCCAGAGCGTTGGAAAGTAACTCGCGTTATTCCAATACCGAAAGGGGGGGGATCAGACGTAAATTATTTTAGACCAGTGGCGATCCTGTCATCTCCAGCAAAGGTATTTGAGTCTGCTATACAACGAAGTGTCCAAGAGCAGGTAGCGCCGCAATTGTCGGACGCTCAACACGGCTTTAGACCGGGATATAGCACTACCAGCAATCTGCTAAATGCCATAGCGTACTTGGTCCCTCATATTGACGCAGGGTTCCAGGTGGATGCCGCCTACTTTGATTTCAGGAAAGCGTTTGACCTCGTAGATAACGATATCCTGTTATCAAAGTTGGCGAGAGTTGGTTGCACAAATAAGCTGCTTAGGTTCTTTGCGAGTTACATGAGGGACAGGCAACAGTATGTGGACTACTGCGGATATCATACTGAGCCTTACTTCACAAGGTCAGGAGTAAGCCAAGGAAGCAATTTGGGGCCGTTAGAATTTATTATAATGATCAATGACCTGCCCGAAGTAGTGAAGGAGGCCAAGTGTTTATTGTTTGCAGATGACCTCAAGTTGCTCCTGGCTATTGAAACTGAGGATGACTGTCGGCGTCTTCAGCAGGATATCGACAGAGTAGTTGATTGGAGTAGCAGTAACAAGCTACAGTTTAATGTTGCCAAGTGTTCAGTAGTGGCGTATAGTCGAGCAAGGACACCGCTCCACTATAGTTATAAGGTGAATGATACACTTATTAAAAGGGTGGAATCAGTGCGAGACCTTGGCGTTCGAATGGATGCTCGGTTGACATTCCGCGAACACATACTGAATGTTTGTAAAAAGGCATACAAAAGTCTTGGATTTGTACTTCGCAGAGCAGGAACATTCCAAAATATTAAAGCGATATCTATATTGTATAATGCTCTAATACGAAGTCAGCTGGAGTGTAATGCGGCCGTATGGGCTCCACATGAAACTAAATATAGTCTCATGTTGGAGCGCATACAAAATAAATTTACAAGGTACCTATACTTTAGATTGTACGGGATATATCCTTTTTATCCGTTGATGTATCCAACCTTGTTTGTGTTGGGCATGGTCGGATACAACAAGCTGGAAACTAGGAGAGATCTGTCTCTGGCATCTTACGTGATTAAGGTATTCCGAGGTGATATATACAATCCAGGGGTACTGCAATGGTTGCGCTTGTGTGTGCCTGATAACTATGTGCGGCGGCGCCGACTACCGCATTTGTTCGCAGTGCGTCGCGGCAGAACTAAGCTATTGGATACTACGCCTCTGACACGAACAATCGATACATTAAATCTGGTTGCCACTAAACTGGACGTTTTTTCATGTTCAATGAGCGAATTTGCAAAGGCAACGTTACATGTTTTATGCTATCCAATAAATTATTGACAATTGTTCGAAATTTTTATATTTAATGGTAATCTATTTTATTATTCAATTTATTATGTTTATTTTTAAATATTATTATTGTTTTATTTAGCTTTTTTATGTTTTATTTTTAATGTCTAATTAATTTAATTTGTAATTATTATAAAAATAATCAATGTTAATTACGCTACTAAATTGGGAATTCCTGTAATGGTAGCTGTAAAAATGTGTGAGAAATAAAAAATAAAAAAGTTAAACGTTTTTACCACTTTTTAAGATTCGTATGTAAAAGTCTTGACTATGTAAATATAGGTATTATACTAGAGTATAATACCTAGTATAGTCAGGTAGACCTGACTTTGGTGACTTTTTTCTACATGTTCTATATGGCGTGGGTAGGGTCTCCACGATCTTTGTGAAATACACCTGTGACTGCTTCTTGTGACTAAAGCGTAGTCAGTTATTGTATCACGTTGGTCGCTTATTGTATCAAATTAGTTATTGTATAAAGTCAGTCATCAGTTAAGTTAGTTTCTGTTCGAACGCTGCGCCTTTTGCTGGCGGTGGGCGTTAATAGCTGCGACACAGATTTTTTAAACTAATGTAGCTATTATCGTACGCAATTCAGTTGTGTACATTGTTATGTTTCCAAAATATACAAAATGTGTGAAATATACTTTACAAATCGTGTTTTTCCAGGGCTGCGATTGGTACCATATCATTGTATGCCATAAATAGTCTGATTCTTCGGTGATATTTATTTAATTACCTTGTTTACAGGAAAGCTGAGGACATTGACGATGAGATTTACACCATTCCACTCAACGTGAACGGGGACGTGCATAGTGCGGGCAAACGCAGTTTAGTCAGTCCATCTTCTAAGGGGGCTTACACGCCGACAACAATGCGATGGTGCGTCGCGTCTCTACGAACTGTCGCAACAGCCGAATTTGGAATGTCTAAGATTTTAAACGTAGTGACGCTCAAAGTATTTTATTTTGTCGACAGTTATTTGAATGATGTTAGTTTTAAAATTAATAAGTCATTCTAATTGAATGAAAATGAATAACGACAACTATAAATTATGATTTGATTGAGAAAAGAGCCTGTGAAACAGGTATCAGATTCCAGATGTATTTGGTGTATGGTCTTGTATTTGAAATTGAAATTTTAAAGGAGGATTATAATATAAAGGGTTATGTGATTTTTAATTATGAACGATTATTTCAGCAAGCTTTATCCATTTTTAGATATTATTTTTGATACCGATATGCTGTATTTTAGAAATATATGTTTGTGTGATTATAAGCAATATTTACAGTTTCTACTGAGATTTATTCGATATATGAAAATTTAACTTTGAATATTGCTACACACTTAGGGGCATCGAATGGTCGTCGGGTGTAAACCCCATAATTTGAATTTTAAATAATGCGGGTGTCGGGCGACTGTCGACGCGTCAACTTAATCGCATCGCCAGTCTGCCGACGTTCTTAGATAAGTTACCTTATTTATTTGTTAGATACCTCAAATAGAAACCAAAATATAGTCCAGGTTAAAGTTTCTTAGATCCTTTTAGGTATTATGTAAGGACTGATATTGTTAAAAGATACTCTATTAGATTTCTTTTTATTTCATCCGCACACTTCTCTGTCTATATACTCACTTGTACGTCAACTAAAGTACACTTCTTGGTAATAAATATTATACACATTATATATACATTCTGATTGGGAAACTATCCAGTATTTGGAGATTGTTCATTTGACTGAACTCTGATGACTATATGCTACGTCGTCTAAGGACAGGTAACGTAAATAGCAAGTTACAGATATCAAACGCGACATCCATTTTTCGATACAACTGTGTTTAGCACAGGATGAGTTCACTCGTAGATAAGTGTACTTAGATATAAAATCAACTAAGTGTTAGGAGACTAGCGTTTCAATCCAATGATTTGTGATAATTTCATCACAATTCCTAAGCACTTTCATCGTCATCATTATCAGTCGAAACAAAGGTCTCCCCCAAAGATCGTCACGGCGAGTGGCTTTGTTCTGTACGCATCCAGTTTTTACCTGTAACCTTCACCAGGTCATCGGTTCACCTTATGGCTGATCACTTCACGTCTTCCGGTACGAAGTCACCATTCGAAAACTTTAAAAAAAGCGTAATTGACCTAGAGCCGATCATGTCCGAAGTGTCCGCAAGTCAAGATGTCCCCTATTTATGCTCAAGTAGTGTACAGTTTTGGCTTTATTGTGTAGTAGTTTAGTCTACGCTCATAGATACCTCATGGTTTTCATTTAGTCTGGTAATTATTGATGTTTTTATATTCGGCGGAGTATGTGGAAAAATCTGTATTGAATAAAAAGCACCTTATCTTTTTTGGGTGTTTCATTTATAATTCATATTGTTTTTGGAAAAACGATTGTGAAGGCTTTGCAACGATCTGTACTGTGTAGTTTTGTCATAGATAATAATTAGTATCTTACTAATTTCGGTGGATAAGTCCTAATGAATTTCATTTTAACGAAATTTGGTGCATGTGGTAAGTAGTCTTTACTTTTAAAGTTATCATTAATTGATAGCTTTGACACATAAATTCGATCGAAATTGGTAAAAGAGCGATCGTTATTCATGTCAAGACCACGGACTAGTGTATTTTAAGAGTCGATTTTTCGTATTAATCGAATTTTTTATTCATATTATAAAAAATTCAACATATTTAACAACTAACTGAGAACGTGCCTTTCGAAGCACGAAGCCACTCAATTATGAAAATGCCACACACGGTCACCCATCAACATATTGTTTAATAACACTTGTATAGATAGAATTGACCGAAAGACAAGCCCAGAAAACGTTGGCGTGACAACATGAATGTGTTTCATAAACACTGGCCAGAGGTGGTCACATATAGCTCCATTTGGAAGGTTTGACCTTTGCCCAGCCTTGGAACGATAGAGGTTAAAAAAAATAAATTAAATAGTTCAATTGTATCACTTATATTCAGTCAGGTTTTGATTTAGTTGAAGGAAAACTTTTATCTCTTGATTGAAAACTGCACTTGGGATAATAAATGTCTAAAGAAAAACACAACGCTTTTATTTAATCGAGTCTAAAGGCTATCATTTCTATTGCGCCTCGGGCTATGTTTGTGACGTATAGTGCCGTATTGCCCCCAACAGGACATAAAGTAAAATATAGAGAGGTAAAATAGAAACTATGTCAGAAGAAAGAATGACAAAACAGATATACAATGCGAAAGTGGAAGGATGTTGGTACCGGGGAAGACCTAGACTATCTCTTACCATGACCAAATTGACCGTGTCTTACCTGAAAGACAAGTCAAGAGTCGTCGTAACCGGCAAGCGTATATGAGACGAATTATGAGAGTGGAGGAAGCCAGAGTGGTATGTAAGGAAAGAATCTTATGGAACTCTGTACTCTCTGCCTAGATAGATAGATAGATAAATTAGAAACATATAACATTTTTCGATAATATAATACAAAATCACCTAACATCGTTGACGAAAAGTGGGTGTATACAGTACACCTCTGCTTCCCCCGCTTGGGGAATATAGGCGGTGACGGTGTTTATTTTTTTTAATACAAAATAAATTAATACAGACATGCTTATATTTATTAAGCGGAGGTGGCAGAGGTATAGCATAAACCATTCATCTTTCGCCGATGATGTTAGTTCCCATTTTCCGTATGACAATTATACCGGTCACAATTACACCGGACTCAAGACTGCAACTGATAATTTTTCCATTTATAAACCTCAATATCACTGTTCAGCCCTATATTCGAACCCAAGAAATAGTGATTAACAGCCACATAATACGCCACTAGACCATCGAAGCAGTCTACAAAAATTTTACATCAATTTTCCGCGCGTGCAAAGAAAATGGCTTCCCGTATTTTTCGAATATTTAATTTACCTGTCAGTCAATTGCACGGGACCAGAGTAAATCGCCCGTACCGTGTCAGTGAAACGCTTCCCATTAAAAACGCCAGCGGCACGGCATTTTTATCAGACATCAATGTAATGGGCCTTTGGGCGAAAATAAAATAGGGGTGCCGAATTTTAGTTCGATAATAATAATGCAATCACTCGTAGCCCTGTAGCGACCGCAGTGTTCTTAGCGATCACCAAAGTTAGTTAACGTTTGGTTCGGACGGTCTGAGATGGGTGACGGTTGATGGTATTTTCGTATGCGAGTTTCTCCGTGCTTCGGGGGCACACTAAGCCATTGGTTCTGGTTACCACTTGATATGGTAGTCGTTAAACCAAGTTGGAAGCCAGCAAGCAAGGAGGAAGGCTTGATAAGTTCCAACAGCAGGTGGCCATCAATCTGTCTCCAGCTCCACCAATCCACCCTGGGTCCGCGTGGTGGAGTATGACTAAATCTCTCTCATCTCTATTTGTAACAGAGAATATGTGTACGAGCAATGTAATTTCAACATCCACTGTGACCCACTTACGCAAATAAATTAATTTGATTTGATTAATATAATAATTGCACAGCAGAGCAATAATATGGACTGATCTATTGTTATAATATATGTCACTAAACGATACATTTTTAATTTTTCATACTATCCGGTATTCATGTAATGGACCCCCGGGCGAACATGGAATAGGGGTGGCGAATTATATTTTGATAGTGAAGCTTTCGTTAATGTATTTGCATTTCGAAATTATATTTATAGGCCATATTTCACGGCCCAAGTAATGCAAGGTAAGCCTTTTGGGCCAACTTACAATTTTGGCGCTTACACAAAACAGCGACGTGATCACAAAAGTTGTAATTAAGTATTACGATTTCCGCCGGTGTGACAATTTATGGAAAAAATCTACGGTGAGGCACAAGGCGTCGTAAGACTTTTGATACCTTTTGATAACTTCGAATGTAATGTATAATGTGTAATGCGTGGTGGTTTTTGCGATGTGTACACATTGTAGAATTTCTGCCGACTCCAAGTTTTCAGGTATATGGTCGTCTCTTGTGGAGTTTACCGGTTTTTGAGTAATATCTGGTTATTAATAAAATGCTTCTAAACAATAGCTTCGTTAATCCATGGTTAGGCAAACGAGGTATCTTTCACGCATTATTTGTCCATTTTGAACGCTAAAGACGCATCTTAAATTATTGTCTAGTTGTTCTAGTGGCGCATCACATGGTCCTGATTTGATAAACTGTTGGTGTGAAGTGGGATGAAGTGATTACAAAGATAAAAGTTAAGGTCATAAGTAAGCAAAGGTATTTTATTAAGATTATTTATAAAGCAGCATTTATAGATAAAATTGAGGATATAATAGACAAGTTTCCTAACCGGCAAATATATATATGTGATGAACTACGAGTATGAGTATGGAAGAAACAGCTAAACAGACTAAAATCACCCTTATACGCTATGACCAATGAAACAAGGCGTTAAAATCCACTAGTGGCATACATACGGCCCTGCGTTTAGTCATCCATACTTATATCATAAATTCGAAAGTAACTCTGCCTGTCTGTTTGTCTGTAACCTTTTCACGCCCAAACCGTTAAACAGATTTTGATCAATATTGGCAAGAACATAGATTTTATCCAGGGTAAGGATATAGGCTACCTAGTGTCATAAAAAAGTTAAGGGTGTGAAATACACTCCTAAAAATAACGCGAACGAAGTTGCGGCTACGGAACAGCTAGTAGCGAATAAGGTTCTCCCTACATTTATCGACGCGAAACTTCGTACTCTCTACCTACCCTGCAACAGATCTGGCGTGATGCTGTGGATAGATAATTTTATTAATTAAAATTTCAGCGCCACAGCCCTATTTGACGGATTGGATTATATCATAAAATTGAATATAGTCGCGCCGGCCGCTGTAATGAATTCTGAGCTTTTTCATTGGTTAATTAAAATGTTGCCCGATCAGATATTACAACTTGCTTGTGGAAATAAACGCAAAATGAGTTGTTCTACCTTGTAAGTCCTTAATGCATAAAATATAAAGGTTTAAGGATCAGGTGTGGATTAGGTAAAGTAACCGTAAAATTACTTAATATTATTAAATACCTATAAACATAGAATATAGTGGCGCCAAAAATGCTAAATAATGAAAAATGAATTTAGTGAAACATCACTAAATTTCGCAGTCGATGACCAATATCATATGAGGCGAGTCATTGGGAGCTGAGCTGGAATTCCACGGCACGGAACACTGGGCACAATTTCAGATTCCGGACTGCAAGTTAACGAGGCAATGAGGCAGGTAAAAAATTTGTATAAATAAAAAATAAACACCGTCATGTTTATATAACCCAAGCGGGGTGGCAGAGGTGTACTGTGTAACCCCACGTCTTTTGCCGACGTTGTTAGGTCCTATGTTATAGAGGGTGTCCCTCTTGCAATATACCCACAATTGCGGACTCCGGACTGATACTGGGAAGTTCATCGAGTATCCGATAATAATAATATCAGCCTATAGTGTCTCATTGCTGGGCAAAGGCCCTCTCTCACGTTGTACTACAACAAGTTGAAAGAATTACAATGTCACATTAGTGAATTTAATACTTGCTGCTAATAACTGGATTGAGGCATTTGCTAAGAACTTCACCGACTTTATGAGAAAAACAGCATCCTAATCACATTTATTAACCATTTGGTTCGAAATCCAAGATGGCGATCGTGAATATAATGCGTAGGAATCCGCGAGCAAAAACCACTTTACAAAAGAGGGAGCATTACGATCTTGTTATTCAACACGTTTCCGCCACTTATCGACTCTTACATATAGATAAGGATAGTCTATAAAATACGGTCATGGCTTAGGACCCTTCTGCAGGGCTTGCACAGATGACGCTACATATGAAACAGATTTTGTCGCTCTATGCGTGAGATAGCCGTTTTGTCTTACGTGCTAGTATGGCGTGCCGTGACAAAAGTTTTATTACAGAAAACTTTCTAGAATTGTATTGTATCTTTTGACGTATGAGTATGAGGCGCTCGTACCACCGTGGTGTTTTAGTGATAAACAAGGTTAAGGCAGTATTTGACTCATTCGGTCTGAGATGGGTGACCGTTGGTGGCATTTTTATATTCAAACGTCCCCGTGCTTCAGAAAGCACGTTAAACCGTTAGTTACCACTTAATATGGTAGTTGTTAAGTCCGATCTGGGTCCGCGTGGTGGAGTATGAGCTAATCTCTCTCACCTCGATTTGTGAGGAATGGCATTTGCTCAGCGGTGAAACAGTATAAGTTGATATTATTTATTACTGACGTGAAGACGAGTCTAATTTGACTTGCGTGCAAGACCCGAATCAGGTGCCGATAAAATTATGTCGTGTGCGAGAAAAGTCTTACCGGCCGTGCCAACAATGTTGAAATGGAAATTACTAAGATGCCAAGTCGGGCTTTGGCTAAAATGAATGGCAGAAAATGGTCTGTGACATATTTGTTATTAATATCAGGTTATCCTAAGACAGTGGAGCTGGTATTTTAGGATTTGAATTTTAGGTAATTTTTTTTTGTAGATAGGGCGTATTTTAGGTACGAAAATAGCATTATTATATGGCACTCTCTGATTAAGAAACCTAAAGGCTAAGCACGAAAAGATTGCCGCTATCGCAATGCTAGCGAGTAAGCGCGCTAGCGTTTAAAATTATTTAGGAAATTTGTAGTGTGACAAGTATGGTATTTTGACTCGATAGCGTCACGCTAATGTCAATCTGTTTGTGCTAAACCTTCTAAAAGCTTAGCATGGACATATTGACGTCAATTTAACTCTATCGCGTTGATATTTACTAAATAAATGTAAAAGTGACAGCTAGAGTTGTGTGAAAATTATTGCTGAAAACAATTAAATTGCTATTCTAATATTTCGCATTTCATCGCGGTTTATTTTTGGGTTTTAAGTTCCTGACGTTTTGAGTGCTTTACAACACCATGGTCACGGGAGGGACTGAGGCGTTTGACGTCCAAATGTCATTATTTTGCCAGAGTACCTTCAGGGGATTAATTTGATTGCAATTAAAGTTTCAGTTGGTTGATCCGACAATAAACAATTAATTGAATAATTCTCGACGCAGGTGACAGCACGTGTTTAAAGTGATTTTTACCAGGCAACCTTTAGGTAGAAAACAAAAATGAACCAGCGAAGGCCCCGCGGCTAACACACATACACACAAACCAACGTTTAAAATTACGTAGTAATTGTGAATGAATTATACCAAGGTTTTCCCCTAAAAGACACAACCACTAAATCAGGGCACACACGATATTGCAATTTCAGCAGATAATTACACCCTTCACGCAACAATATATTTTTGATAACAACCCGCCCGCGGGCGGTTTTCATTGAGCGCAGTTAATAATTAACCAACCAACCCTTATTCTGAATGTTATATGTACCTTACTAGGGCTCTTATTCTCTCAGACCTATTACACTCGTAACGCGCTACGTTATGATAAAATCCTAATCCCTAATTATATTATAAAAGTAAAAGTTTGTATGTTTGAACATCTAAACATACAAAATTTACACATCTTACATTTAGATGTTTGGATTTTTGTTACTCAATCACGCAGAAACCGCTGACCAGATTTGGATTAAATTTAGCATACAAATAGTTCATTTCCCGGATTAATACATACTTTTTATCCCAGAAAAATATTAGGTTCTTATCAAACGTTAACGCGGACGAAGTGGCGGGCACAAACTAGTAATACTATAAATGTGAAAGTTTGCATGTTTAGATGTTTGTTACTCAATTACGCAAAAACTGTTAAACGGATTTGAAATAAATTTAGCACACAGATAGTCTATTACCTGAATTATCACACAGAATACTTTTTTTCCCGAAAAAATGTCAGGTTTCTCTTCAAACTCAATGCGGACTACGTCGCGGGCAGAAATTAATAAATAATAAAATAAACTGGTGAACACCGACACGCTTATACGCTTCAAGCGGGGGCGGCAAAGGTGTACTGTGTACAGCCACAATTCGCCAAAGATGTCAGGTCCCATGTAATAGGTGGCAAGCCTATTGCAATTATGCCGGCCACAATGAAAAATTTTCTATAGAAAAATTACATTTTTGTCCGACCTAGTAATCTTCGCTATCGTGATTCATTATTCGCTACTAGATAACTTCGTCTAGTCATTTTTATGGTAATCCAGTCGCATACAGAAAACCATTATATGATAATTTCACGAAGTTATCGTACTGCGCCGCGGTTCGGTTCTACCGAATAAAGCCCCAAAGGCCTAAGCACGAACAATTTGACATTAAAGTTGCGTTATGGCGTAATCGTATTGTCACGTTTATCTGTATTTAGTGAATGTGTAGTGTGAGAAGAATGGCATATCAACTCGATAGCATTGAGTGAATCTGTTTGTACGAAGACCTCTGATTGTATAAAGGTTTATTATTTGGAGTGTGATATGTTTGAAATTCGAAAGTTTTATACTATCTGGAATAATAAAACCGCTACCACTAAATTATACCTGTGGTTAATAAAGTAAACACCTTCTCGCTTATGTTCCCTAAGTAGGATAGTAAAGGTGTACTGTGTACATCGGCTTTTCGCCGCCGATGTTAAGTACCAATATAATAGCGAACGAATCGATTGGCATTCGAGCACAATTTCAGAATCCGGGATCCTGTGAATCTTGATAGTCACATTTTATCCGACGTAGTATTCGAACCCACGACCTTGTAATCACGAGTCGCATCATGCACCACAAGACCGACTAGGAAGTCAATATTTAAATAAAAAAGTAATATCGACTAGCACAATTTTGATACAGATTACAAATGAGGAACGTGAGACATGAACTAGAGATAATAGTATTTGAGTAGTGGTTCGGAGTAGCTGTCATTGAGAAAACTTACATAACAATGAGTTCATTACACTTGCAGGGAAGTAAAATAAAATAAGCAGTAATAAAACAATATTGACGGACGGTTTAGCGCAATGGTTAAGAGCTTAAGCCCCTCCACCCTCTAGGCCTAATAGTCGCGAGTTCGACTCCCGCACGTAACAAATCTTTGTGTGATCGGTGTGATCCATTTGTTTAGACCTGGGTATTTGTGTAAGTGATTTTTTTGTGTTTGTAAACGCACCCACGACACAGGAATAAATCCTAGTATGAGGTTAAGGTTTAAGAATCTTTATTTCTCTTTAAGAATAACTCTAATTCAATTATAGAGAAATTAAAACTTAACAAAAATAAACTTAAGGTTAGCGTACAGAAAAGATGTTTTCGTTAAAATATTTTTATGAATCAAAAGTGGGTAGTCAAAGATGTTACGCTACAAAATGAACACAACAAACATGGATGTAAAGTTGTGATCTGCAATTATAAGAATTTTAGAATAGATTTGGAAAGAATATTTATTAACTTGTTTAGTTGAGAGGTTAAATGGTTATATTTGTATTTATTGTAAAGTGATATTTTTTTTATATGTATGTTTTATTTATTTATTTTATTATGTATGTTTGTTAAGGTTAAGGTTACATTTTAATAAAAAAATGTTTCAAAATAACTTGGGACAACCTGGTCCGAGTTATTTGACTTTGAATTCGAAAAGCTATGGAGTAAGTTAAGGTACACTATATTGGCGTATAGGTAAGTAACCAGATTTCACGATTTCCTTTAAACAAATGTACCTTTTTCGTCGTAATATAGATCTAGCACCTAATTAACGCTAGAAAGTTAGGAGCTAAATGCGACGTCGAGTTAGTTAAATAATCTATCAGCTGAAAGCGGGTCCGCGCGGTAACTAGCTCTATTAACAGATAACTTTCAAAGCGCCAACTCTGTTTTATTCAGCGCTTGTAAAGGCAACACGAATTTTGTTAAGTTGCAATTATGATAGTTGAAAATTTATAGTTTACGAGTTAAAGTAAATATATCTATGATAATAATAAATTATGATAGCAGGTGGATCACGGCCGTGATAGAGTGGTGACATAGAGACGCAAGCAGACCATCAGTGAGATGGAGCGATGACATTGTGAAGGTGGTCGGAAAATTATGGAATAGACTAGCACAGGACCGGAACAAAAGGAGGCCTTCACTTAGTAGTGGGTAGATACAGGTTGATTGATGATGATGATAAATAACAAATGACGGAAGATTTGGCGCAATGGTTAAGAGCTTAAGCCGCTCCGCCCACTGGGTCGAATAGTCGCGGGCTCGATTCCCGCAGGGTACAAATCTTTGTGTGACCCACATTTATTTGTTTCGGTCTGGGTATTTTTTATGTGAATTTTCATGTTTCTAAACGCACCCACGACAAGGGAATAAAAATCTTTTTAAAATAAAAAAAAAACCGACTTCAAAAAGCAAGAAATAAATATTTGAAATCGGTACCGGTTAGTGCAGTCGGTTACTTGGCACCGACTTCAAATATTTATTTCTTGCTTTTTTAAGTCGGTTTTTATTTTTATTTTGAAAAGATTTTATTTTACAGTTTTAAGTGACAAGTAAATTATTTATTAATATTCGCAAAAAGAATCATCAAAATCAGTTCATAAAAAGTCGTTATAAAAAAAAACAGATGAATTGTCGACCCCCTCCTTTTTTGAAGTCGGTTAATATTCTGATTAGTTTTATGGCAGGGTACTTATGGGATTGACGTAATACCCATAATATCTCAATCTACGCATTCGTATTGTTTGTCGTTAAGGAGTTCCCTGGAGTATCTTCCAAATCCAAGGTCCAATACCGATAAAATTGGCCTATACCCATTTCGGAGCTATACTGAACCAAATGCACAAATAATTTTCAAAATCGATTCATAATTGGCGGAATGATCGTGTAACATACATACAAAAAGAAAATAACATACAATCGAATTAAGAACCTCCTCCTTTTTAGAAGTCGGTTAATAAATACAAGTGTGAGGCTATGTTTTTAAAAACAAATCAGCAGCTGTACTACTGCTGGTCAAAAGCCATTACTCGCAAACCCAGATGAGAAAGAGAAAAGGTCAAACTCCACTCCACGTAGCCAATCACTAATCACATACTAATATTAATAATAAATCAGCCTAAACCGTCCCACTACCGGGCAAAGGACTTCTTTCATAAATAGAGGTTAAAGAGAATAGACCAAACTCAACCACGCGGATGTAGTTTTCATTCTATCTATCTATATCATCACGCCAGATCCCTTGCGGGGCAGGCAGAGAGTGCCAAGTTACAACATATTCTTTCCTAACCGACCTCTCTGGCCTCTGTTGAAACCAATTAGAATTGAGTCCGCGTGGAGGTTTGTAACCACCTGCTATTAAAACATATCAATTCAATGCATCTAACTTGATTTAATAATAACCCAAATAAATTTTATTATTATTAAATAATATATAATATTAGCCCTGTTAAGAAACTGTCCCACTGTTGGGCACGGGCCTCCTCTCAAACTGAAAGGGTTAAGGCCATAGTCCACCACGCTGGCCCAGTGCGGGTCGGCGCACTACACACACCTTCGAGAAACTCTTAGGAGTGCAGGTTTCCTCACGATCTTTTCCTTCACCGTTAAAGCAGGTGATAGCTAATTTATTAATACGCACATGCTTTCGAAAAGACAGAGGTGCGTGCCTGGGTTTGAACCCGAGACCTATGACTTTGCAGTCCAACAATCTAACCACTAGGCTATCACTGCGCTGCGTTGGCTATTATTTTTAATTATCAAAATTTGCTACAAGCGCTTCAATTCTCAGCCGTGACCCAAAGGGTCTTCTCTCGTAAGGCCGAAGTGAATATTCAATTTTCTTCGCCCAATGCCAGCAGGTCCCAGTTAAGTGCAGCGTTAAATATCTACTTAATAACGTTACCTTACGCTACAACGCTTATCCTAACGACATCGCGGTTATATTAACACCTCGGCAACGTATATGATTTTGAGAGAGAATAATGTTTATTTAAAAAAGAAGCAGTGATAGCTCAGTTAATATACAGTCCTACAATGATCTTTTGGCCGGCGGCAAAAAATGGAACTAACGCACTCATCAAGTGAAATATCACTACATGACAGTCGCAGAGTTGCCGTTTGCTATGAAATTTACTCACATTATTTTATTAATTAGTAACCGTGCGAACCCATCTATTAAAATATCTCTTCGGAAGTAGGGAAATTTCACTAAATGTCAACCCTAATTTCACACCAACGCCCCCCAGTCAATGTCATCTACGGGCCGAAAGATTCTTGTCGGACTGTAACTAATATTATTAGTAATAATAAGAGAAAACGACAAGAAAAAAAGAAATAGATAGAAATAAAGAAGCTCATTCATTCCATTCCCTGGCAGCACCTCAAATATTCTGAAAAAAATATCACTCCATACATACAACCAGAGGGCCTGGCCAAGTAAGTAGCAAGCAATTTATATTTTCTTTTCGCAATCAGTAGCGCCTTGCTCTGACCTCGTGACTCTTCGTTATAGAATGGCACTCATATACATTTCTAAAAAAATCCTTGTGTGGTTTTATGAAACCACGGTAAAAGTGAAACATATTGGCCTTGGCTGCTCTGGCGAGCGCCTTTCACTTTATCCCTACTCCGCGGCCGACCGTCACGCGACATGCAACACACAGACCAAAAAGTTTGTAACGATGTTGTTGATGAATGTTTTTTATGCCGAATACAGAAAGTGTCAACTTGTCTACAATCCCTGGGCCAGTAGCCACACCCTTGTGTACGAGAATGGCATTTAAAAAAGGTCCCAGAGATATAACAAAGTATAGTGCGACAAGGATCGACCCGTGGATGACATTGACAATTTTCCTACTTCCAGGGGAATCTGTCAACAGGTGGGTCCGCACGGTTAACTACTAATTAAAAAAAGAACTTGGGTAAATTTCATAGCAGACTCTGTGACTGTTATAGTGCCATTTCACTTAATGACAGCTTTAGTTCCAATTTCGGCCAACAGATTTTTGGTGAACTGTACTTCTTTATTCCGTGTGTGTCATCTACTATCATGTCGTTAATGGAAATATTGTCATAAATTATGTCATGAAACATCACGCGATGCAAACGTCAGTTACCAAATATCAGGGACGCTATATATCCAAACGGCACAAGAGACACAAATATGTCCGAAATTTGTGTCCGTATTCGTGTGTGATAGGCATACAGAGCGTATCGGAATGGAGTTTTAATGGCGTCGACTTGCAGGGCAAGCGTGACTGCCACCATTGCAAATGGAATTGTTATAATAATAGTATTTCTAAGGTAACATTTATATAAACACACAGGGTTATTGGTAATCCACAATAACGTAGTAAATAAAGCGTAGGTATCATAGATAGTATCGGTGTGGAGATGAGAATGGCATGCTACAGTGGTGGGTGAATAGAAAGAATATTGGAAAAAAGAATGACAAAACATATACATTGCGAAATTATTGACGGACGATCTGGCGCTGAAGGTCGCTTAGCGCGCAGAGCTTAAGTCGCTCCGCCCACCGCGTCCAATAGTCGCGGGTTCGGTCCTGCACGGGATAAATCTTTGTGTGACCCACAGTTGTTTGTTTCGGTCTGGATATTTGTGTATGTAAATTATCATGTTGGTAAAGGCACCCACGACTAAAGAATAAATCCAAGGGCGGGGCTACGTTTTTTCAAAAGAAAAAAGAAATTGAAGGATGTAGGTACCGGAGAAGACGAAGATGAGAGTGAAGGAAACAAGAGATGTCTGTAAGGAAAAAACCTGTTGGAACGTTGTATTCCCTGCCTACCCTGCCAGGATCTGGCATGAAGATAGAGATAGAAAGGTTATTAGTGGTTAATTAATACCTCCTTACAACGTTTGTTCTGAGATTCTTTAATTGAAGCCAAAAATGAGCTCTTTAATATAAAAAAAGAATGTCAACTTTTACAAACAGCACTAAAAATCTCAACGGCTCTATTCTCGCACTCTAATAACGTCATATATTATTAAGGTAGCAAGGGTACTAGTATGGTATAAATAGGCTGGCAACATTTAATCTAAGCGGTACTAGACGGCGGACGTTATTCTTTGGTTATATTTTTTTTTGCTGGGAAATAGGAAAATGTCGCCGGTCCCGTGCAGAAAATAAATGGCATTTGCAACTTTCGTGCTCGTCGATAAGGTTACAATAAATATTAAATAAAAAAAATTGTATATTTCTCACCACTTAAAGTGTTGTTCAACATTATTACATACATATTGCGGTAAAAAAGAAAAAACACCGTCATTCCTTTATTCCCCAAGCGGGGGTGGCAGAGGTGTACTGATTACACCCACGTTTCGCCGGCAATGTTAGGTCCCATGTAATAGGGGACGAGCCCATTGCCATATACCGGGCACAATTCCAGACTCCGGACTCGTACTGGGAAGTTTTTCGTTAGAAAAACTACACTTGTCCGACCTAGGATTTAAACCCAGGACCTCGTGATGACAAAGCGATGCGCTTTGCCACTAGACCAACGAGGCGGTCAACATTATTTATCAGTGTTAGCTCCTTGCTTTCTGTGTGTCACGGTTGGTGTATGTTCAGAAATTTTAAGATTTAATCAGATTTATACTTTTTTTATTTATGCCAAATATAAATACTAGATTATACCTTGTGGAATTGTTGGAAAATTAACCATTATGTATTCCTGTGTGTTTGGGTGGAGATAATGTTAACAAAATGATTAAATGTGACTTTTCTTTTGAATAATTTAACTCCGAGACACCCGTTGTATTTGGTCTGTAAACTATCCACCGCGTACCTAATGTCATTGAGGATCAAATTAATCTAGAATAAAACTTGATATACTAAATGCCTCTTTCACCACCCTCGAGAAAACTGCTGTTAGTTACTTCTCGATTAGCTTTACTAAGCAATTAAAACTATTACTCAACTACTACTTAGAGATTGTGAAATTCGTATATAGATTTACTTATAGCTCTTATTATTAAGTCTACTTCAGACTTCACTAGAGGGTTGAAAAAAGGCCTTTACTAAACTACTCGACACTGGGTAAAAACGGCTCAATTTTGTTGATGATGTTTTGGCGCAGTGGTTAAGAGCTTAAGCTGCTATGGCCACTAGGTCGCCTAATCGCGGGTTTGTGTGATCCACAATTATTTGTTTTGGTTCGGGTATTTGTGGATGTGATTTTTTTATGTTTGTACCCACGACACAGGAATAAAAACATAAACCAAAAAAGAAGTAGATCATTACTTGGTAAGTTTATTTTTTAGTCGTAGATAATGTTACTAGTTAATTGTTTAAGTTTTTTATTTCCCATCAGTCCCGATAGGTGCTACACAGGTATTTTTACGTAGTTCTACAATTCACAGTCGCTCGTTTGTTCCATAAAGAGCAAAAGTCAATGATGGAGCGAGTTCGCCATTTTCAATATAAGTTTTGTTGAATATTGCGAGCGGAACAATATGACATGTGATGTGGAATGAGTTTCCTCATTATTTTGATCCCGGGCCTCCACATATTCCTTATTAGCTACGACTAAACGCGATGCGTTACGATAACTTCGTGAAATGTTCGTGTAATGGTATTCTGTATGCAATTGGAGTTCCTACTACTCTTTTTTTTCATTTCTTTCTGGCCTTCTGGCTTTCTTTTAACAACGGGAGGCCAACTGAGTTTGAATTATGCATTGACTCACATTTGGTATTCTGCTCCATTAAAATATCAATCCGATTTCATTACCATCTAGTCGAGTCTAACTTCGATATTATGCCAAGTTGTTTAATTTAAAATATATTGTTGATTATGTGTCGATCACATGTTAATTTCAGTGTCCACAGTCTATATAAAGAAAAAAAAAACAACTAACTGAATTCTTTAATTTCACGTCTGTTTTATATATGTGTTTATGTCACTTCAAAACTTTTTATGATTATCGTTTACATTTTGTTCAATTTTCGGTCGAATTTGGATTCGGTTGATGTCGATATTTTAGCAGAATACCATTTGTGAGATTTGTGACATTGAAATTACATCGAGACAACATTTTGAAGAATTTTAATTACGAGAATTGGTCTTCTGGATCAAGCTCAATCGATCATTTCACGAAATTCTTGTAACGCGCCATGTTTAGTTACAGCGAATTAGGACCCAGTTGAAGTATGGCTGTATTTACTCGAAGACCCATATTCTTTCTTTTCTTTTCTTTTTTTTAAAAAACGAAGCCCCACACTAGGATTAATTCCTGTGTCGTGGGTACGTTTACAAACATGAAAATTCACGTACACAAATACCCAGACCGGAACAAATTATTGTGGATCACACAAAGATTTGTCCCGTGCGGGAATCGAACCCGCGACTATTAGACACAGTGGGCGGAGCGGGTTAAGCTCTTAACCAATGCGCTAAATCGTCGGTCATATTAAGACGATCCTATCCAGAAAGGGGTAGGATTTCAAAAGTTTTAGTACAATCAAATGCGGAAAAGTTTACGAGTAATATTTTAAGTATTTTGACTTCATAGTTTTATGCGAATTTTACACATGAAATAGAACTATTTATTCACATTTTATCGTGGTTCACTCTCAGTTTTCTACGACGACGTTCCGACGTTTTCAGAGCTTTATTGGCACTCGCGGTTAATTTTTTGGGTTTATTCTCCTGTCATTTCGAGTGCTTTGCCAAGTTTATTGCTCAAGCTATCATTGATTTGTTTGCCAAGATGTAGATTTTTAACTTGGTCATTTCGTGGAGTCTACGAAAATTATTGGTCCTTAGCTTAAGACCTTTCCGCATACAAAGACATTATTGGTTGTTCAAGTTTCGTAAGTTTCTTCTTAAGAACATTTGGGAGAAAGGTACCTCTGCTACATCGACTTGGGAAATTAAGGCGTGACGGTGTTACAAATTAACGCCGTAAGGCTAAACCACTCTCGCTACTGAACCGAGAAGCTGCGGCTTCGAATCCTGCACAAGACAAATTTTTGCGTGACCCACAGTTATAGTTTTCGATCTGGGTGTTTCTGTGTGCATTTCATGTTCGGAAACGCACCCACGATACAGGAATAATTCCTAGTTTGGGGCTACGCTCATTACAAAAAAAAGAACCAAAATACCAAGTTTGTAAAAGCACCTACGATGCAGGAACCATTCCTAGTGTAGAATACGTTTAAAAAAAGGAAAGGAAAAATGTGGAATGAGTTTCCTCATTAAAAAAGTCTTAAAAGTCTTCAAAGACTGTATGCGATGACTGAAGGGGTAAAAATGGATGATCTAGTGATAAACCACCTATTGTATGCAGATGACGCGGTTTTGATAGCGCCAACAGCCACTGACCTGCAAACACTAGTCACAGTTATGAGAGACGACTGCATGAACAATGGCTTACATTTGAATGTGAAGAAAACCAAAATTATGGTTTTTGAACGGGAAGAAACCAGAACGAATGCAAGGATTGTGGTTGGTAACGATGTGCTGGAGCAAGTGAATGAGTTTGTATATCTTGGATGCGCCTTCAGTAATGATGGGAAATACACCGCTGATATAGAGAGAAGAGTGAATGCAGGTAATAGAGTGAATGGTGCGATGGGAAGGCTACTTGGGAGCCGGCACTTAAGCCATAAGGCGCAGCTGGCCATACATAACGAAGTTCTTGTCCCAACGCTGTTATATGGTAGCGAGAGCTGGGTATGTAAGAAGGAGAACGAAAGCAGGATAAATGCGGTCGAAATGCGATCTCTGCGGAAGATGTGCGGAGTCACGCTGACCGACCGTATTCGCAACAGCGTAGTAAGAAAGCGAGTAGGTATGAAAAATAGTATCGGTGTAAAGATGAGAAAGGGTATGCTCCGTTGGTTCGGGCATATAGATAGGATGCCAGAAGAAAGAATGACAAAACAGATATACAATGCGAAAGTGGAAGGATGTAGGTGCCGGGGAAGACCTAGACTATCTAACCATGACCAAATAGACCGTGTCTTAGCTGAAGGGCAAGTCAAGAGTCTCCGTAACCGGCGAGTGTGTATGAGACGAACTATGAGAGTGGAGGAAGCCAGAGAGGTATGTAAGGAAAGAACCTGTTGGAACTCTGTACTCTCTGCCTACCCCGCGAGGGAGCTGGCGTGATGATATAGATAGATAGATAGAAAGGAAAAATCAAGCAAAAAGGGAACGGTATTTTTTTTTATTAAGGCTAGGTCAGCTGACCCCTATCTCATTTAATGGGAAATGACGATGGAGCTGAAAATGTGGCTTACTGACTCAGTAATTGCCTATATATCGAAAGTGGAAGAATGTAGGTACCGGGTAAACTTATCTTACTTACCATGACCAAATAGGTCTTAATTGATGGACAACTCAAAAGTCTTCGTAGCTAGCTAGCGTATATGAGACGAAATATCACAGCGGAGGAAGGTTGAGAGGTTTGTAAGGAAATAACATAATTACAGGCGATCCTGTTAATTACGATTTGGCAAGATACTAGACTGTAAACCGCTGATGAGAATTTATCAATAGCAGATTATTAAGTCTGGAGTCCGGAGTAAAGCCGGAATTGTAGCTAGCTGACTCAGTCATTCACTCTGCCTTTAATAGGCAGGTCTGAAATAGAATGAGCTACACCCATAAACCCCATACGGGCTAAGCCCGCCTCGATGCGAAAGGTTTCTTATTTTTGAATTTGAAGATACAACGAGACTGATAGATACATACGCAATACTTCTTCCTCTTTAAGTGCTTCTCCATTACTAGAGGTTGGCCATCAGCTTTCGGAATCTGTATCTATCCTGAGCCACACGGAACAACTCCTCAGTGCTGGCGATTCCGGTCCACTCCCTAATATTCCGAAGCTATGGTTTTTTCCGTTGTGTAAAGCGTCTTTTGCCCCCAATTTGTCCCATGACAATCTATTTAAGAAGTTGATATTTGTCGTAGCGCAGCACATGTACGATATATCCGATTTGTCACTTTTTGTTGGTTTGCATTAATATTCGGATCATACCAATACGTTGGAGAACGAGGGAGGTGATGGCTGTTCAAGTCGTCATACTCGTGAAGGGGTGCTGCTCTTTCTGAACTTTTTAAAAATGTTATTGTTATTCTTATATCTCAGTCCTAAGACACACTTAAGCTGGATCACATGTTTACTTTTAATAATATAAAATTGTATCTGTACAGATGATAATAAAAAAAAAATATAGAGAATTAGTCAAAAAGACAAGCCCGCTTTGTTTCTCGCCGAAACTTCTTAGTGGATGCCGCGGTCCGATCCAGTAGTAGATTTCTAAGTTAAAAAAAAACAAAGCAGATACATGAAATAGAAACATCATGTTCTTCTAATAATATGGCCTTGCTCGTAGCTGTGCGACCGTGTTGTTCTTAACGATTACCAAGATTAAGCAGGATTCGGCTCGGTCAGTCTAAGATGGCCCCTCAGTAGATGGACCAATGACCTGAAGGCCAATTTACATTAAGACTGAATATTGACTGAATTAAGATTTAGTTATGAATTGACTTAGATTTGGGAATTTGCTCCACTAAATTATCGACCCGATTTCAGTATCATCTCAGTCTAATTTTGATAACATGTCAAGTCTAGTCTAGTTTAATCTAATATACAAGGTGCAATATAGTTAACACAAGACCTGAAAGTAGTTTGTTCTAAATCGGCAACTAAATCGATTCCAACTATTTATAAAGTTAGGTAATGATTTTTTTTATTTATGTTACACCTTGTATATTGTTGATCACATATAAATTTCAGCGACTACCGTCCTAAATAAAAAACAATCTAACTGAAATCTTCAATTTTACGTTTGTTTTGTATTTTTTGTTAATGTCATTTAAAATTTTTATCTGTATATCCTTTACATTTTGGTTCAACGTTCGGTCCGATCTCGATTCGGTCAATGTCCTTAAAGGATTTGATATTTTACGAAAATACCATTTGTTAGATTTATGACAGTAGATCGAGACTGCATTTAGAATAATTTTAATTATAAGAATTGGTTTTCTTCTTTTTTGGGTGTGCGTTTGTTCTGCCATGGCCATTTTTCGACTGATAATAAATAATATAGCCTTACTGTACTCCACTACAGAGTTTTTCATACAATTTGTTGGAGATCAATGAATCGCATAAGCAGACAAGGCTACGGAGCCAGTGCATGCCAAGTAGACATGGTCTGTAATTTTACAAATTACGCACCGTGCCGTGTGGGGCCGGATTCCAGAATATCTACCACTGACAACATTATGAAGCCTGATAGCTTTGCTAGGAATGGGGAAATGCAAACGCTTCTATTGATAACATGTGCATTTCGAAATTAATTATGGAATTGAAATGCAAATGTATTAAACCCAATTAATCTATAGTCTCAGGTTTAATTGGACCCTGTTTTAGGAAAACTTGCCTTCTGTATATGTATAATATAGTAATAGTAAGTAATTCTAATATAATACGAATACATAATTGTAATTAAAAATATGTATTGCTACTTATACCTACTAAATACAACTTAGTATGAAGTAATGAAGCCAATACTAATTTGAATTGTATATTAAAATGATAAATATTATGTGGTTAATACATAGCATTGTGTTTAAGATTTTACGATCTATTTGAATAAAAGTAAAAGTACATGTGTAATAATCGAAAGTCAATATTAAAGAAGAATTTTTGAAAGAAAATTAAAAGAAGCAAATGTATATGATATTTCATTTATCCAAACACAATTTAAAATAAACTTATGCGGCTGAGGCGGTCCTAGCACTGTGCGACTGCGGTGTTCTTAAGGATTACCAAGGTTAAGCAGTGTTGGACTCGGTCGGCCAGAGATGGGTGACTGTTTGTGGCATTTTCATATTCGAGGGTCTCCGTGCTTCGGAGGACGCTTTAAGCCGTTGAGCCCGACTACCATGTAATGTGGTGACTACCACATTACATGGTAAGTTAAGCCGATTTAGAAGCTTTAAAAGCGGCTTGATAGGTTCCAACAGCAGGTGCCAACAAAATCTACATCCACCAATTCGCAATGGGTACGCGTGATGAAGAATGACCTAATCTGAGAGAGATTAGGTCATACTTCTACCCCGATTTGTAAGAGAAGGGCTTTGCCCAGCAGGAATCAGTATGGGCTAATATTATTATTATGCGCCTGGACGAAACTTATATATATTTTTAAGGTAGAGTTTTAATTTGTCCATTTTCATGTTTCCGAAAAGAACTATTCATTTGGATATAATATTTTTTTATAAATCCGTGGCATACTTATTTTAGCACAATTCGGTCAGGCTCACTATAATGTCTTTGCTTGCGGTGGCTGTCTGGCGCGGGTCACTCCTTTCCCTCCAATATGGTCGAGGGGAGTGATGGCTGTTCCAGCAGTCATACTCGTGAACGGATGCTGCTTGTGGGGACTGATCCATCAGGAATCCTTTAGACGCTCTTTACAGAAAACATCATAAGATTCATATCTCGATTGTAATATGTAATATTGGAGCTAGGTCATAAACTATTTAATTGTAACCTAAACATTGTAGCCACACAATATCTTTCAACCAAAAGGAAAGAAGAAAATAAAAAAGACAAGCCCGTCGAGTTTCTTCGCCGGATCTTCTCAGTGGAGGCCGTGTTCCGATCCGGTGGTAGATTTGTAGTTAAATAAAATTGAAAAAAAAAAATGTAAATTGACTATTTGTAAGCACCCCCGCAAGGCTTATACAAAATAAATTATTTGAGTTTGATTTCGGTGTGATATTTGGAAAATTAACTCATAAACAATTGAGTGTGTTTATAGTTGAATTTAAAATTTGTCATTAATTTCTATCGATACCTCGCACCGAGTATCAAGTACATCACTATTTAATAACGAACACAGCCTGCTAAATTAAAGATGTCAGTGTTACCCAACGCAATAAAATGTGTAATGCATGACATTTCATTGTACTAATTTAATTTAATCCGAATTCCGAATGATAAAGGAAAGCGTTTTTTAAAGAGGTAATAAATTACAGGTATCTACAAGAATACAGAGGAAGTTTCCTAAGGAAGATCTTAATATAAATAAGATCAAAAAGGGGTAATATGGGGACGGTTTTGAATAACTTTTATAGTTTGTAAGAGAAGAATTTTAATTAAGATAAACTCAAACTTTGTAACAGATGTTTAAAGTGCACTTATTCTTAACAGCGTCGTTGGTCTAGCAGTGCATGATGTGTCGTGCGATCCCGTGGTCTCGGGTTCGCATCCCAGGTCAAAAACTGTGTTAAACAATAGCATAAGCATGTTTTTCAGGGTTTTTACGTATATGGAGATTCCCACATTAGTTGTTCCTTAGCTTTAGTAAGTCACAATTAGAGTGCAGTGCGCGCTCAGACTCGGAAGTGCCGCACTGCATATTCGAATTATTATAACTAGCGTTTTGCGCTGCTATAGCCGCTGCACGTGATTGCCGCTATGAGTTTTGAAAAACTCGTAGCCAATGAAGTGTTGGCGTTTTTACAGCACGCCATCGACACCATGGATGAAGTTAGCATCGAGCATCTGTTGAAGTTAGGCGTGCATATCTATGCACGACTAACTTCAAAAAGGAAGAGAGTTACAGTGCAAAGGTGCTGCTGTATCAATCGCTCGGCATGAGTGATCGGATGCTGTCCCGTAGGAGGGATGAAATGGGCGAGAGAAGTCTCCAGGACATCGTAAGATTGCTGAAGGAGACGGATCTTGACGACGTGCCCGCTTTCGTGGCGAAGCAGCTGCACAGGCTGGTCGCCGTCACATTCAACCACGTCGACGTCACCAAGCTGCTGAAGGACATCAACACCCTAAAGTCTAGCCTTGCCAAAGTACAATACAGGTTAGAGGCTTCTGAGAGTACCATCCACGAGCTATGTGAAGAGGTTGCGTCATTGCGTGGCGCTAACTCGGAAAGTAGGTCGCACGAGGCCTCTAATGTCAACGTTCGTGGCGGGGCGCAAAATGCATGCCCCGCCGCCCGTAGCACCCCGCGCCCCGCAGGATGTTCCGCGGCCCCGCCCAGTGACGTAAAACGTGAACGCGCTGACTCCTCATTGTGATTACGCCGCCGCTGGCGCCCGCGCACCAAAGAGGATAACACAGAAGGCCCCTAAGGCACCTCAGGCCACAATGAAGGGCCGAAGTGAGGAGGAAGGCTTCATCAAGGAGGAAAGGAAGAAGAAGCTCCTCGACAAAACCAGTGTGGGACTGCGCCGGTCGATGATGGCATGCTTCTCCGTTCAGCAGTACCAACGACGCTGCTGTGCGTGTCATGGTTTCATTACACCACCAACGCCGATAACATTGTGGACTATGCCCGTAAGAAGACCATGTACACTCTGAGGGTCGAGAAGCTGAACTCACAAAACAATACGGCGTTTAATTAGTTTGTGGTGCGAGTTCCCAATGTCAAGTTGGAGACCTTCATGAGCGAGGAGTTCTGGCCGAAGGGTGTCGTCTGCAGGAGATTTCATGGAAGACTTCGTGACGCCCCTGCACAGCGCAACATGTCGCCGAAATCACATGCTACCGAGGTTAAGTTTGATATATTATATGTATGTTAGTCTGTAAGGTATATATTATATGGGCCTGTAAATTGTACAATTTCTGATGCCTGAAATAAATAAATTATTATTATTAAACATAAGTATATAAAAAATTTAGATCGTACTTGAACTCTGAAATTCGTGACCACAAGGCGAGCACTATTAGGCTATCACTATTTCTATCTTCGTATCAGTAGTTAAAAAGCATAAATCTGTTGCCATGAATAAATCCAGTAATCTAATACTATAATTCAAAAAGAACTCTGTCTATCAGTTTGTTACCTTATGACGCCCAAAAAAATTTAATGAAATTCTTCAAGGAAATAGACTTTATTCAGGCAAAGGACATAGCCTATCTTTTGACTAAAAAACCTAAAAAAAAACACCGTCACGCCTATATTCCCCAAGCGTGGGTGGCTGATGTGGACTATATACACCCACTTTTCGCCGATGATGTTAGGTCCCATGTAATAGGGGGCAAGCTTATTGCCATATACCGGGCACAATTCCAGACTCCGGACTGGAACTGGGATTTTTTTGTTAGAAAAACTACATTTGTGCGACCTAGGATTTGAACCCAGGACCTTGTGATCCTAAAGCACATTATTCGCCACTAGACCAACGAGGCAGTCAAAAAACTTGAGCCTGAAAATAACGCGTGTGTGTGAACGATCTACGCTGTTGGCCGCGGGGCCTTTACAGCTTTACCGGACAAGTTGGAAATAACGCGAAGGAAGATCCAGGTACAGCTAGTTACTAATATATTTTTTACTCCATTCCCATTTATTAGCCATAAACCGGTATTCTGAGAAAATTGAAACAGATCTACCCTATTTCCATATCCTTACATGTAACGTATAACAAACATTAAGGTTATCTTGATTTGTTTACGCTGAGGAACCGCTGTTATAAATGTTAGTTTAAGCCCTATCTTCAACCCAAAGCTACGAGATTTCATTGCAATGCCGTTCGTTGACTTGAACGATGATGTTTTCTTAACGAATTACTACGGTATTTTTTTAAGTAATAGGCGCTTAATTGTCTTATTAGAGAACCGTTATATAAAAAGCTGGTATCATCGTTGTTTGTGACTATGTTTGTCTCAAATCGCCTCGCACTGGTAAAAGACCTGAAGAAACAAAGATAGATGTTTTATATAACACAGTACAGGAGAGACACAATACTTTGTTAGCACAACAATACAATTCAACAGGACTGTAAATGTACGGCCAACCCAACGCAGTCGCGGCCGCGGTGGCCGCCCGGCAGCGATCACGATAGCGATCAGTATCTCCCTATGATTGCGCGTGCAGACGCCACCCAGATAACGCGTGCAGGCCTCAGGACGCGTTGGTGTGGAGATTTCCATACAAATATTAACTCGGCAGCTGATCGCCACCGTACGCACCACCGCGCCCGCGGCTGACCGCGTTGATTTGGCCGTACCTTTAGTCAGGATTTTTGCTTCTATTCGACAGTTCTTATAAGTATATCAACGCCATGCTTTAGACGTTAGAAAAAATAACAAAACATGTTTCTTCTAGTTTGCCGTATACCTGTCGCATAATTTGGATTCAAGCTTGTAAACGCAGTTAAATAGTTCAATAAATGTATAATTAATACATTAAAAGGCTATGGATAGCAAGGATATAATAGTTGAAGACCTCGTGACTTTTTATCTAAAGTAATATACGTTTGGCTTTTTAAGTTATAATTATAATAAAGCAGCATGTACTTTCTCACTGCTGGATGTCGCTTTCTCTCACAAATGAGGTAAAGGAAAACACACTGACTCTGACACATTGTTGTCACATCGCATAGCTTCGCTTTCAGTAGTTTCAAAGGTCATCCCTCCCCGTGTTGTATAAGGAAAACCAGCCCCGATCTTTGGTAATCCTAATGGAGTGATATATTCTTATGGAGTTGCAGATGTTTTTTCTGTAGATCCCGATTGAATTTTACGGCGACTAAAATATGGCATACAAGCATTTTTAGATGACTTGATTTTCTGCCTTGTTCGTTTAATGACAGAGCAGGCTGTGTTTGGGATTTTTCTATAGAAAAAAAAATTTAAAGTATCCGGAGTATGGAATAGTGCCCGGTATAACGACAATACGAATCTAGGACATCGTGATTGACCAGTCACACTGCGTCGCTATACCAAGCAGGCGTAACTTCAAATAAATTAGCAGCCTTGTGATTACAATCGTAAATTAATCTCCTCATATTCCAGTTCTCCATACAAGGGCATCTCTATTTATTTCGAATACCAGCACTGACTCTCTCGTTGGTTACCGGCGGATTGTGCAGCCGGGTTAGATGGTTTGAATCCTAAGGAATGGATCGAAGTTACGAGCTGTATAATAGCAATAGACTCGTCCTCTGCTACATTAGTAACTAACACCGTCAGAGAAATCTTGGTGTCCACATTACACATCTTTTTTTTTTTTTTTTTTTTTTTTTCTTTTAAAAACGTAGCCCCACACTAGGATTTATTCCTGTATCGTGGGTGCGTTTACAAACATGAAATTTCACATACACAAATACCCAGACCGGAACAAATAATTGTGGATCACGCAAAGATTTGTCCCGTGCGGGAATCGAACCCGCGACTCTTAGACACAGTGGGCGGAGCGGCTCAAGCTCTTAACCACTGCGCTAAATCGTCCGTCTACCGCCCCTATTTGTATATATGTGACGGTGTATATATTTTTATCTACACACATATATAAATACACCCGCATAGTCCTGCAAATACCTTTGTGTTGCTTTGCTTTGTAATCTCCCTCATTAAGATAGGTAATCAAACAGGTGCTAATTGTACAGCAAATTGCAGAAACAGAGTGTGCACACACGAAGATCTACTTTGAAGTGTAGCCAAGATTAACCAAATTTATCCGGCAATTAGTACTAAGTTTGTTTACGAAGGAGCGACTGCTCAAAAGGAGCTGTTTCCACAGGGAAAAAAAATATCTGACAGTATGAGTCGATAAGGTGCATAATATAAAGCACGTCTGCAATCCCTGAGACGGCCAGTTCTGACTGTACGGCCGGTGGTCATAGCAATATCTTCAATATCATCATTTATCTTTCATAGGGGTAAATCTTAGTCCTCTATGTGAAGGACTAAGGCATATTGCTTTTAACATATTAAAAATCACAACACATAAATGCCCTCGTCTTCGCCCATTTAGGGAGAACAGTATCGTTTCTCTCATATCTTCAAAATGGTCACAGTGGCGTGGAGCCACTGACACCATTGTCCCCTTCTGTATCGCTACGTCATATGGGCCCTAAGTCTGCTATAGCAATTTAAAAAAAAATGAACACTGACATTAAAATTGTCGGTTTTCGTTCATTGTAATTGAACTAATTTTTACTATGACATAATTACAAATCACTTAAAAAATCAGACTTAGGGCCTTGAACGGTAGCGGCCCACATCCCTAGATGTCAATGCATATTTAGTCCTACAAGGGTATTTTGGCCCGCGGCCATAAGATCCTTGTGGAACTATATATCCTGTTTATTCCCAACGTAAACCTACCGCTGGTACATAGAGAGACAATCCGACATCCCAATTAACGCGTACTTTGTCGTTTGACCGGAAATCGGGCAAGTGCCATCTAATGGCAATTAGTAGTTCGCTGTCGACCGCACTTAGAGTTTTTGTACGACGAAGATGGAGGACACGAACTTTATAAACTTGTTCTTGTTGGTTGGCTTGAAAAAGTTCTAAAGTCTTATTAACATTAACAGTATAATATATTATTGTATTTAGCTGTTAATATCCGTCTGCAGGCCAAAATTCCTTAAAGGGAAACTGTTAACTACTAACACAGATATTCTGTGCTATTACTAGAGCACCTACCTACTACCAACTCTATTTGGGGTTATTGAGAGCTAAAGTTTTTGAAATAGTGTCCAGTTCATCCCGCCATTTCTTCCTAGGCCAGAATTGTAATAAAATATAAACACAGTCATGTCGATAATTCCCAAGCTAGGAAGGCAACGATGCTTTTTGCCAACAATATTAGGTTCAAATAGATCAGCGGCCGAATTTTTAACATTATATCGGGCCCAATCTAGACGTTAAAATATAACTGAGATAAATAAGAAAAATCTTAATCACATTTCGTTCGACCTAGGATTGAATCATGTGATACGCCAAATTTTCCAATGGACCAATATTGTAGTTAAATAAAATCAACGGTTTGACTTGAGTCATATGTCATATAGTGCGACAAGGATCTTTTGACTCATAGATGATATTGAAAGGGAAGCGTTGGCGTTGGTGTGAAATTAGGGTTTTCAATTAGAAAAAAAACCCTATTTCCAGGGTAATATTTCAATAGGTGGGTCCGCACGGTTACAAATAAAAGAACTTTGATAAATCTCATAGCAAAGGCAACTGCAACTGTCATGAAGTGACATTTCACTTGATGACAGCATTAGTTCCGAATTTGGCCGCGGGTCAAAAGATCCGTATGACTGTACGTCGCGTCGGCTAGCGATATATTATTCTTAGGGTACGGCAAAACCAACGCGTCCAGCCGCTTCCGCAGTGGCGTGTGCGGTGGCGATCAGCACCCGCAGTAGCATTTATATGGAATTGTTCGCACCAACGTCGTCCAGCACGCACTATGTGTAGGCCCAGACAAGTGGCAAACGCTTGGTGTCGATTCTATTCGATTATACTAAAACGCATGAACGTAAGCAATAGAAAACACGTAGCCAAATGTACAATCACTTGTCGAACACTCATTCTATTCCAACGATGGATAAAACAGTTAATGTTATCTATGGATTCGTCAGCAAATGTCAGTTTGACGTTCGAAAACCCCGAACTTGCAATATTTACAAAGTAATACTGGTACTCGATTCGAGTATAATGTGAACAATGACGAAATCCCAATGAAGCTTATCACTTAATTAATAAGTTATGTTATAGGCACGACAATCTGTTATATAAATTTCTTTAGTTTGTCGTTATAAGGTAGCTATGCATACATACATCCATATAAAAAGGCCTCGTAAATGTTTCTTTGTGCATTCTAAATCTCTCTATTGGTAAAAAGCTTAGCATTAGATTATATGTTCAATATATGTATTATTATATGTATGTTAGTCTGTAAGGTATATATTCTATGGGCCAGTAAGTAGTTTTCCCAACACAACACAATTTTCCAGCTGATTAAACAATCGCCATCTTGTTCGTCGGCTATCTACAGGGTCTCGGCGTTCGCTGCGTATCGAATAAACGAAACGCTTTAGTTAGCGATTTAAGTTCGATGAAAATTCACACGCACAAATAGCCAGACCGAATCAAATAATTGTGGGTCATACAAATATTTTTCCCGTGCGGGAATCGAACCCGCGACTATTAGACACTTAGCTCTTAACCACTGCGCTAAATCGTCCGTCTTATCGTAACCTTATGTCAATCCCATACATTTAAGATTTTATTCGTCAAGCGTTTTTACCACTTGTCTAGGCATACTGGGCGGCGTCGGCACGCGCAATCATAGGTAGTAACGGATCATCGGACCGGGGAATGCCACCGCGGCCGCGGCTGAACGCGCTGGTATGGCCGTACCTTAAGTCTATTCTCTATGTATTTGGCGTTCTCTCCGCTCCTGTTTAGCCTTTACACGAACGAAATTCTTCGTTCGGGTGATGCTAAACTAGCTTTGTTCGCGGATGATACCGCTCTTTATTTCTCCAGTAGGAGCAAGGCCTTTATCACTTCGAAACTTTAGGCCGCCGCCAATACCCTAGGGGATTGGTTCAGGAAGTGGCGAATCGAGGTGAACCCGGACAAGAGTGCTGCGGTGCTCTTCTTCAGAGTTGCAACTTCGCGCCGCTCCCTGCGCCACCCCAGAAGGAGCCGAGGTCAAGTGACCATGTTCGACCGACCCATTCCCTGGGTCAATCAGGACAAATATTTAGGGGTCACCCTAAACAGTACCATGTCCTTCGGCCCGCACATCAAGCGGGTCCGTCACCGAGCATCCTTTGTGCTCGGTCGTCTCCATTCGTTAATAATAATAATAATAAATTTATTTATTTCGCAAAGTTACAGATTTCTTATAACTAATACAGGGGTTTTAGTTATAGTGATATACGAGGTAGAAAAGTAAAACTGAGACAGTGCTGCAGAATTCTGTACACAATAATTTGCAAACTCTGCCTCTTAAACTAGGTAATCTGCAAGCGGAGTAAAATGTCCCTTAGAAATAAGGTGACGCTTTACAAAACTTGCGTTCGACCAATCATGACTTATGCGTGTGTTGTGTTCGGCATTCGGCCCTCTCTCACATCGATAAACTCCAAGTGGTTCAAAAGCGCTTCCTCCGTAAAGCCGTAAGAGCCCCATGGTTCGTACGGAATGTCGATCTCCACTCCGATCTAGGTCTCGAACCTATTCGCGCCTATATTATATTAAAAAGGCGACAACACGACACTTCGCGAACGCATCTACCCATGCGAATCCGTTAATCGTAGCTGCCCCCCCCCCCCCTGACCCCTGCCGCCACTGCCGGCCGCGACATGTTCTCACCGATCCCCCCTTAGATGCTTTGTTACCCATTTTTTCCGCTCAGAATACGGGCGACGACGACGTAGTCGTAGATCCCCTCCCATAGCCGGCGGTTGACCGGTGCACTTAGTAGTACACCCCGTCCCCCCACAGCGACTGTCCCAACCGAGGGCGCCTCTTCAAGGCGCCCTTGAGTATGTCGCCCCTTGCCCTTCTGGCTCGAGCGTAATGGTTGCACGCTCGCCCTTAAGTCCGGTGAAGCTGAAAAGGCCTCGCGGCCAACAGCTTACATCACTTACAAACACAGTATTTGGCGTAATTCAAATATTCTTTGAACTGAATATCCTACGAATTGTACTCTTGTCTGTCCTAACCGAAAGTCACAACTAGCATCTCATGTAAAATGATAAAATGCCTTTGACAAAGGGGTTTTAATAATAATGGTCAGCGGACGAAATAAAGATGAAAGTTTGCGCTCACCTCAGTCTTTTGAATGAAGCCTTTGCAATTTAAAAATTCCTTCGTCGGGGGTTCAGAATCTTTTCAATTTCACTTTTTCCTATCTGTGCTTTTTTTCGAAACTTATAGTTCTTAATTTGTAGTGATATAGAGGATCAGTGGGACTTGGCGAAGTAACAGTTCTGTGGATTGTTTAATGATACTTCGGTCAACGATCTTCTTTTCAACTACTATAATTTTTATTCTAAATACTTTCGTGCATAGACGTATATTATCAGGACCTTTATGTCAGAGGGGATGGTCTGAGAAGGGTGCAGAGCGGTGATACCCGATTGACGCTAATTATATTACAAGTAATAACACAGGCCTAATACGATTTTAGTGCCGGGGATTTTAGACCTGATTTTAAGTATGTCTTACATGGTGATATCAAAAATGTTACCGGTTTTTTTCTAACAGCCCGAGTTTCCGAGATATAAAACATACAGTTTTCAGGAAAAAATAATATTTTATTGGTATTAAACATCAAGAAATTGCCTTTTAAGTGATTTTCTAGAATGAGACTGACGTGGGCAATCTCGCATGATTCCCCAGCAATAGTCGGCCATCATATGGGTTTCCCACCTTCCTTGGTATCTATTCTCCATCGCTTTTATGTCTTGGTGGAAACGTTCTTCTTGTTCATCGGTTAAATCTCCTAAATTGTGTTGAAATTGATCTAGATGACTATTGAGATAGTGTAATTTTATACTCATCTTACAGCCTAAATTTTTTAAACGAACCAGCATTTCTTCTATCATCAGCCTTATGATTTCCGAGGAAATGTTGTGCAACTGCTACAAAAGATTTCCACGCAAGCCTTTCTAGATCATTCATAAAAGTCTCAAAATTAGTGGTGTCTTTCATTAACTGACGTATTTGAGGTCCATCAAAGATACCTGCTTTTAGTTTTTCAGTACTTAAACCAGGAAATTTCTGTGAAATAAACTGAAAACATTAACCATTTCTGTCGAGAGCCTTAACAAACTGTTTCATCAGCCCTAATTTTATATGCAATGGCGGAAGAATGATTTTGTCTCTTGAAACTAAGGGTTCATTTATAACATTTCTTTCTCCGACAACAAGAGCATCTCTCATAGGTTAATTTTTTTGAGTCCAATGGTGTGATTTGGCTCGACTGTCCCAGAGACAAATAAAGCATGGGTATTTAGTATAACCACTCTGTTGACCCAATAAAAAATTAACCATCTTCAAGTCGACGCAGATCACCCAGTTATGTTAAAATTATTTTATTTTCTGTAAAAGAATTGAAATTACCTCATATTCTTCTTTCACAGATGTTGAGTGAGCAATTGGAACGGGAGCATATTTATTTCCATTATGTAGAAGAACTGATTTGAGACTTCGTTTACTACTGTCAATAAAGAGACGCCATTCATTAAGCTGCTAGATCGTCAAACCCATGAATTTTTAACAGATGAAAAAAACTGTAATAAGCCTCTTTCTCTCATGCGTAGACACTCGAACATCTGAGGAAAGGCAATTTTTTTCTTTTAATCTGGACGCTAGTAGCTCAGCACGTTCCTTAGAAGGATCTAAGTCTCTGATGAGGTCATTAAGCTCATTCTGCGAAAATGGCTTAGGATTTAATGTTTCCGCAGTATTCAAAGTCATCATCTACTTGAAAAGAAATAGGTGTTTCAGCTTTTTCCTCCTGAGATTGCTGCACTACCTGGTGAAAAGCTGGTATTGGAACATTTTCTGAATGCGGAGTAGGTCTTTGTGCTGAAGAAATATCAGGGTATTTCCATTTAAGGCGATTGTTTTTGTTGATGCCCACTATATTAGTCATACAAAAGTAACAGTGGTCATAATGATTTTTTTGTTCTCGCCATATCGTAGGCACTCCAAACTTCAAAGACTTACGTGTCCCTTTCTCCCACTGTCGCAAATGTTCAACGCATAGTTTACATACACTATGAGGCGCCCACACTTTATCTTGGTGTCGAATTTCAATACCGAAGTAAGCAAAATACAGACGATTCGCAGTGTCTGTTATCGATTTACGCTGATCGTTTAGTATATATACAAACATAACAAAATGTATCAGGATTGTTAACATAACATCTAGACGTACTAGCCATAATGATATAGTAACATAAATTTTATCGATGTTATTGTAATAATGACTATTTACGAAAAAGACCGGGAAAAAAATTAAATGAGGGTAGAAGGTAAACTAGAGCTGATGAGTAAAAATAACGAATGACAATATATTGTACATTACCTACTTTATAGACCATAGGCAAAAAGAGAGCTGCACCAAGAAAAAAAATTTTTTGAGGGCCTGTGTAATAAATGTCGTGTGACATTGGATAAAGCTATTTGAAACTGAACGTGATTTTTTTTCACATGGAGCAAAGATCAAGTTGATATCCACAAGACTAGAGGGAAGCTCATGGCTCAAGTCTGATTAATCTATCTATCTATGTATATCATCACGCAGATCCCTTATTTTTCCTTACATACCTCTTGGGCTTCCTCCACTCACATAGTTCGTCTCATACACGCTCGCCGGTTACGGAGACTCTGTCTCTGTTATATGTCTGATTCATTTAAGCTGAATATGAGGTGCAAACCCAGATTTAGTTCTGGACTTTGAAATAAGAGACGTTCGCTCTACCAACTAACTTACTTCTGCTTGGCCAAATGGAGAAAAATCGCTCAGTGTCATATCCAGGGCCAATTTAGTGCTTTTGAGCAAACCTTGTGTATTCTAAATGTCCATTCATTGCATGCAAGATACCTTAACAAAATCGTTGCCACTTTTCGAACCAAAATGTGACCTAATGCCATGTACTCCATAAGAAAAAATAAATTAAATAACATTAAAAAGACATTTTTAAAAGCAACCTTTTTTGCAGATTAAATACAAAATTATGTGTTTATGCTATTGACCGTTGAGGAATTCCTTTGTCTGGAGTCGATTCCGGGTATAGAATCAGGTCATGCTTACCATAAAATTACATTTTCATGAGACTTGAACCAACATTTCAAATTTCAACTCCGTAAGACAAGAGGGAGTAGTTCTAATTCAGCTAAGATTTGACCTAAGCAAACAAACAAACATTACAAGTTAAAAGCTTATAAATACTGTTCCCCACGGCTATTTTCCCCAAGGGAGGATGGCAGAGGTGTGCTGCGTACACCCACTTTTCGCCAACGATTAGGTCCCATGTAATAGGGGGCGAGCCTATTGCCATATATTAGGCACAATCCCAGACTGACATTGGGAGTTTTTAGATAAAAAAAACTACACTTGGTGGACCTAGGATTGGAACCCAGAACCTCGTAATCGCAAAGCTCATTATTCGCCACTAGCCCAACAAAGCAGTCAATTTGTTTTCAAACTATATTTTTCTACGTTTTCTAAGGAAACATGTCAATAAAACGGCCAAGATAACATTTTAAGGAACACGGCGAGAATATGAAGAGGAACGATCGCCCGGATCCCTCGCTTTGTACTTAAACCGAAATATTCGTAGCTATACGCAATTTATGAGACAAATCTCTCGGACGCGTCTACAAAGTCCGACTTGTGACGGATGACAATGCTATTGTGGAAGTTCCGGACATTCATTCAATAGGGAACTATTAATCTATAAAAACGAAAAATAAAAACTGAAGTTCACAAAAAATATTGCTGCTACTTGACAGGGTAGCCCAAAGCCTCGCAGTGCTGTGCGACCGCGATGTTCTTACCGATTGCCATGGTTAAGCAGCGTTTGACTCGATCGACCTGAGATGGGTGACCGTTTGTGGCATTTTCATAGTCGAGCGTCTCCGTGCTTCGGGAGGCACGTTAAGCCATTGGTCCCGGATACCACTTAATGTGGTAGTCGTTAAGCCAAGTTGGAAGCATTATAGGCGGCTTGATAAATTCCAACAGCATATGGCCACAAACTTGCCTCCACCAATCCGCACTGGGACGGGTGGAGGAGTATGAACTAATCTCTCTCATCTCGATTTGTGAGAGAAACAACAACAACAATTTAACATATTACATTTTACAAGTACAAAATATACATTTATATTAGACACATTATCTTATATACATCCATAAAAATACGCTAAAATATAATAACTAAAGCAGCCGTGCTAGGTCACAGACCTGTGTTACAGCTGCTGTACCCTCACTTCTTATACGGATACTGAGTTCTTAGACTTACGCGAATATTACACATGAAATAAAACTATTTTCTCGGATTTTATCGCGGTTTTTTTTTGATTTTTAGGTTCTCGATGTTTCGAGTGCTTTGCAGCACCCATGGTAACGGGAAGGACTGAGGAGGTAGACGTCCAAAAGGCATAGTTGTTCCGGGGTACCCTCAACTTCTTAATTATTTTAACGTCGGGAACCTAAAAATCAAAAAATGAACCGCTATAAAATCCGAAAAAATAGTTTTATTTCATTCTTATACGGATGTTGAACAAAACATAAAAAAGAATAGAATTAAACAATATATTTTATACAATTATTACAAACAATTGCGGGAAGAAGAAGGACATTGTCTATCAGTGGGACAATATTATATTATTATTATTATTATGGTAATTGTTGGAACTCTGTACTCTCTGCCTACCCCGCTAGGGATCTGGCGTGATGATATAGATTATTATGGTAATAACAGGGCGTCTTTGCCATTCATTGTGGCAATACTCACGTTTTAAGAAATTTAAATATTATAGTAAAACAACGAAACAGTAAATTGCTGTTACACTGCGTGTTGTATGCACAGAATAAATAAAGACTTTGGTAATATGAGTACTATTTCATTTTTTAAGTGGAGGAATTGTTGGCGTAATTTAAAGTTACATTTTTGGCACTCCTAATCATGGTTAAGTCCCGTTATAAAATTAGGTTATTAAGGCCCACTTGCACGAACCAGGGTCAGCGTTACCTGTTGACCAACTCGAACTTATAACGGTAAATTGCCTTCAACTTAAAGTTATAACCTCGAGTTAGTCAATACGTACCGCTAACCTTCGTTCGTGTAAGTGGGCCTTAAGTAAATAATTAAGCAACAAATTATTTTTTTACTTCACTGTCACATTTTATTATTTTAAGACTCGTCACGCGGTGAATTCTGATTAACTTTAATTACATTCGCAGATAGTAGTGTCCTATCGAAGCCCGATTTTTGGCCGAAACCGAAGCCGATTAATAGGCCATCACCATACCTTCGGCCGAAGCCGAAGCCGAAGGTTTAATAACCATAAGAAATTTGGTTCATGATTGGCTAAATATTTAAAAAGTTATGTTAGCTGTATTAACTTAACGACGTGATTAACATTACCTACAACTGGCTAAAAATAATACTGAAAGTTATGTTATTTATAATATTTATTTACTTAAAAGCATTCGTAAGTCGTCAATCGTTCAATTTCGGTGCTTGCTGGAAACCTTCGGCTGCAGCCAAAACTACGGCCCATTTAACCCAAAGCCGAAGGTGGTATTTTCGGCTGGAGGTGGCCAAAGCCGAAGCCGGAGCTTCGGTTGGACACTAGTAGATAGTGTGGTAGAGATATGCAAAAGAGTATCATCATCATCATCAGCTGGAAGACAGCCCCTGCAGGACAAAGGACTCCCCCAAAGATCTCTACGATCACAAGCTTTATGCTGTAATCATTGACCTTGACCTTTGCCTTGACCTTGGCTTTGACCTTGCCCTTGACCTTGAACGATGCCCTGGTGATGGTCACGGTCTAGACCGTGGTCGTCACCAGGGCATACCTTGGGGATGGTCTGTGTATTCCACGTCTTCCGGTGGTCACCACTTAAGACCGTTTCTGCCTAAAGACACAGTTATAAATAAAATAAGTACCATCTATCTTCAGTCAAAAAACGCTTACTGCAGGATAAACACCTCTCTCAAACGACGACGATTGCCACGACGATTGGCTAGTAATGATTAAGTATAGTAACCGCAATTTCTTGAAAAGGATACAATGGTTTGTGTAAATAATAATCTTACACATACTTACCCCTTAAAAATCTAACTGCAAAAGTATTAAACGCTAAAATTTAAGAAGAATTACTTGTCTGAAAGGAGCATCGCACGCGCGGAAACGGCATAAAATGTATCTTCCCATAGATAAATTGTAGTACGCACACGCACGCGCATGAACACATTGACAGCTTATGAACAAATCGAACACTGGCATCACGCACACAAAGTGCCTAAGTGAGGCCGCTTTTGGCGCCATTTTTGTTAGCAATGCTCAGTCTAGACCACACGTATCTATAAATATGTCTAAGTACTTACTTTTACTCAAGTATTTACTGAAGGACAAGTCAAGAGTCTCCGTAACCGGCGAGCGTGTATGAGACGGACCATAGTCCATAGTGGAGAAAGCTAGAGAGGTATGCAAGCAAAGAACCCGTTGGAACTCTGTACTCTCTGCCTAACCCGCGAAGGATCTGGTGTGATGATATAGATAGATAGATAGAGATTTGCTTAGCACATCATTTTTATTGTATAGTCGTGAAACTGTCAAAAGTGAGAAATGACAAAAGTTAGTTTTGTATAGAATTTTAAACACATGAAATGTCATTTGTTTAAAATTCTATATTCATTACTCGGCTAAGTTCTTAAGACTAAGTTATTAAATGTCTATAGATTTGGGCGTTAGTGTAAGCATAAAATAGAGGCTTAGGTGAAAATATCCATCTTGAATAAAACCCTGGTCACTGTACTGATGGGCGATCGGGCGAAACCCAGACATCGACAAGCCGAAGACTTGGACCCAAATTGAAATTCCGCCGGAGAAAATGTCTTTGTACAGGAGTTACAAGACATTGTGACCGCAAACGAGTGCCTTCGAGTACCCCGAATGTAATTAACCACTAGACACTACTATGTAGCTCCACACTAGGAATGATTCCTGTGTCGAGGGGGCGTTTACTGGTATGAAATTTACATATACAAACACCTAGATTGATATAAATATTTGTACATCACAGGTTACACAAAGATTTGACAGCTTTGTTGGTCTATTAGCGAATAATGGGCGTATCGCGTAATCGCGTTTGGATTAACATTCTAGGCCTAATTTTTTGATGGAAAATTCTCAGTATTTAGTTACTTAGAATTACGGCAATAGGATTGCCGTCTTTACATTAGCGCTTAACATCGTCGGCGAAAAGGGGACGAACACGGTACCCCTCTGCCAATCCCGCTTGAGGAATATGGGCGTGATGGTGTTTTATTTTTGTAGAAAGATTGTCTTGTGTCATTGGGAGCGGGCCTATTACCGGTCGGCGGCGGCGGCGTCTCCACGCGTGACCATAAGGAGATAGGTACTGATCGCCACCGCGCGTTGGTTTAGCCGTAACTAAAGTCTGTTGGTAGTCTGTTCATTTCGGTGGCGGTAGAGTCTTCCTTACTTTTCTGACGAACCATAAATACATTAATGGTTTACATAAATTAAAAATATTTTTGTACAAGGAAACTTATCTTTATCTTTAAAAAACTGCTGTACTCTGCAGATATCGAGACACTAAAAACTATGTACTATGCACTTTCTCAAGCCATCTTATCATACTGCATCTCTGTGTGGGGGGGTGCATCCAAAACCATGTTCCTGATATTGGAGCGCGCTCAAAGAGCGGTGTTGAAAGTCATGACCTCTAGACCTTTCCGGTACCCAACTTGTAAGCTGTACACCAATTGTCAGGTGCTTACTGTGAGACAGTTATTTATTCTCCATACGATCCTAAGGAAGCACTCTTCTCTTAAGTTTGACAGCAACGCCTTAAAAAAGCGACGAGCATATAATATTTGTCCATCAACAGCTTTTAGAACGACTATGGCCAAACGACACTTTAAAGTCATTGGGAATATTATATATAACAAAATGTGTAATATTTATCCTATGAACACGCATCAATGTAAAATAAGTGTAATTAAATTTCTTCTAACTAAAAATTATGTTGAGACAGAGACTATGCTCAAATTTTAATCAATCCAACTGTATCTATAAAATAAATCTTTATTTATAATACTTGCTTGTAAGTATTTGTCCACACCGTGCACTTTTTCGAGAACACATATACATTTTAATAAACTCTGCTGTGGTGTCCATAACACAAGTTAATTCTTAATTTGGGCACCTGAGTTCAATCAAACAGTATATAACAACATATAATGTCATTTGATATATTACTTGTATGATGTAATCTGTAAGTGTGTCATTGTACACTATTTTTGGTGAAATAAAGTATTATTATTATTATTATATTATTTACAATATATACTGAGTTCTTAGATTTACGCGAATATTACACATGAAATAAAACTATTTTACGGATTTTATCACGGTTTATTTTTTGATTTTTAGTTCCCGACGTTTTGAGTGCTTTACAGCACCCATGGTCACGGGAGGGACTGAGGTGTTAGACGTCCAAAAGGCATAGTTGTTCCGGGGTACCCTCAAACTTCTTAATTATTTTTGTTGGTCCGATCTACGCAGAATGAGCTCACGGTGTCTTGAGGTCTTGCAGTGTTATGCTTGGTTTTGGATTTGATTATATTAATTACCGGATCCCAAGTCGATGGAAGCACCCAGCCATCTTCTCTATTGAAATTAGGATGTTTTTTAATTTCAATAGCCTCGCGAACCATCCTTGGTAGGAATCGGTGTTCTTTCACGAGAATTTGTGGTCTATCAAATCTGATGTTATGGCGGGGCGGTCAAGGACATGTTCACAGACTGCAGACTTCTTTGAGCGTCGGTGTTTTAGGTCAGCTACGTGTTCTTTAACCCGAGTTTTTACCGGTCTTTTTGTTTGTCCTATATAAGAGAGACCACATTCACAATCAAGCTTGTATACTCCTGCATCTTGTAGAGGGATCTGACACTTGACAGATGGTAAAAATTGACTGATCTTCTTCGGCGGCTTATAAAATGTTTTAATTGAAGCACGCTTCAAGATGTAGCCAATCTTGTCCGTGACTCCTCTCATGTAAGGTAGTACTGCAGGGAGACGCTCGACTGTGGCTGGTTTCACTCGGTCACTGTGACGTTGGCGTGGGACTCGAAGCTTATTGTCGTGCAAGACTTGCTTGACATGTTGAAGCTCGGCAGCCAGATGTTTCTTGTCACAGATCCCTTGTGCTCTCTGAAACAAAGATTTACCCACGGTAGCTAACTGTGTTGGATGGTGGTGAGATTCACTGTTTAAGTACCTATCAGTATGGGTCTTTTTTCTATAAACCGTATGGCTTAAGGTGTTGTTGGGGGTAACCCCAACACCAATTGACCCAGTCGATAGATAGACGTGTTGATAGATGTGTTAGTAATCCGTAAGGATTACTAACACATCTAGGAAAGCTAGCGAGTTGTTTGCCTCCAACTCCATTGTAAACTGAATTTTAGGGTTAATGGAGTTAAGATGATGTAGGAATACATCGATTTTGTCAGATGGTAATATTGTGAAAGTATCATCTACGTACCGCTTGTAGAAACTTGGCTTTACATGTGAGGTACGAAGGGCTGTCTCCTCAAAGTCTTCCATGAATATATCGGCAACAATGGGAGATACAGGGGAGCCCATCGCCACGCCATCTACTTGCTTGTAGAACTGCTCCTTCCACAATAAGTAGCCAAATGTAAGGCAGTGTCTCAATAGTTCTGAGTATTCCGCTGGCATGTTGTTCTCCGCTAGTTTCCTTTCTACAATTTCGACACAGTCTTGTACAGGTAGGCATGTAAATAATGATTGGACATCGAAACTGACCATAGTTTGATTGTCAGTAAGACGTAGATTTTTGATCTCACTAACAAAATGGTATGAATCCTTAACATGTGCTCTTGTGTATCCTTTGAGTGGCGAGAGCACTTTCGCTACGTGCTGAGCCAATCTGTAGGTTGGTGTGTCGATTTGGCTCACGATTGGACGTAGGGGAGCATTCGGTTTATGAATTTTTGGGAGCCCATACAACTGTGGTGGTTTTGCGCAAAATTCACGCAATATTTGAATATGCCAACATTTGTGCGGCAGTGTTAGCAACAAAAAAAAAACCACTTTACAAGCCTACAGTTTAGGGTTAATAAAAATGCAGATTACAATTCGAGAGAACAACGTGTTTTCATTTTTGAACAATATTTAAAAAAAATGAAACTTTGGCGGCCGCAGTTCGAAAATTTCGTACAAAGTATAGTCGAAACATTGATTCCACTTCGTCAACTGTGAAGAGATTAATTGAAAAAATAAGGAAGACTGGGTCAATTGGTGATGCTACACACTGGCCATCTAATATCAAGCCGTTCAAATGTCACTGAAGGCATCATTGGACCATACTTCTGTTACTTCTACTTCTTCAGTGATTGTTACTGCTGTTCCATATCGCGCTATGATGATATTTATATGAACGACATGTGGTTTCAAAAAGACGATGCCTCATGCCATAGCTCGCGTCATTAATTTAATTACAGCATGAGATATTTTCTGGTCGTGTACACTCTCGTTTCAGAGAACAGATAGTTCCCCCCTAGATAATGTGATTTAACATAACTAGAATTATTTTTATGCAGTTGTTTGAAATCAAAGTTCTACAAGCCCGTAACCACTCTTGCATTGAAGGAGAACATTTAACTGCATCATCGAAATTAAGCCACATTTGTGCATAGGGTCATAGAAAATTTCGACAGCAGAATGCTTATAAAGATTACTGTCATTTCAGAATACGTCTGGAAAAAGGGCAAGAATATCTACAGTTAATTTTTGAAATAAAAGTTCTTGCATTTCCCTGTTATAAGGTCACGACCTCATGAAATAAACTACCAACAAGTAAAAGAGAGACTACCAAGCCGAAACCCCAACAAATTAACATCAATACGGCAAAATACCTTTAGGCACAACCTGGCTGAACATAGCACGACTTTCGACCCTCAATTATCTTAAAACCAACATAACCTGGCCTCTCTTAGTCTAAACATTGTGTCTGGGAAATTGATGTTTTATTTAAATAGGACGCCGAAGGTGGGTCAATTGATGTTTGCCGGGAGGAAAGGTAGGAAAATATTTATTTTGTTCGCATAGTAAGTATACTTGAAGTGGTTACGTTTAGATTTGAGGGACAACTTGGCGTTATAGACGCATGCTTGTTAGTTTGTGTTCGATAAACTCTAAAACTACGGAACGGATTTTAATAATTCTTTTACTAGGCTAAGGTAATATTTCAGTAAAAATAGGATTTTTATTTCACTTATAATAAGATTTCAGCCTGTATTTGTAATATTTCTTAAAGATATTACTAAATAAACGCATGTGCAGCCGCGGGGTAACGGCTAGTATTGTATAAATCAGGTACTATTCCACTGTTTGGCAAAGGACGTTTCTCACAAATCGAAGGTTCGATTCTACTTATTCACGTGGACCCATTACGATAGAGGTGGGTTTGTGGCTGCATGCAGTTGGAACTTTTCAAGCTGCATATACGGCTATCAACTTAGCGTAACGTGATTTTTCTATCTACCTATCTATCTATATCATCACGCCAGTTTCCTTGCGGGGTAGGCAGAAAGTACAGAGTTCCAATAAGTTCTTTCCTTACAGACCTCTGATTTTGCTTGGCAGACCACACTCGTAGTTGGTCTCATACACGCTTGCCGGTTACGGAGACTCTTTACGTGCAATTTTTTTTAAAGGGTATCAGTTCAGAGGCTGGTATTGTGCCCGGTATAATAGCAAAATCTATTACATCGGAACCTAACTTTGTCGGCTAAAAGTGTGTGTATATAGTCCACCTCTGCCGGCGCTTGAGTGATATAAGGCGTGACGCTGTTTATTTTTTTTTTAATTTCCATTTTCAGGCCGAATCTGGGACTCTACCCGGTACGACAATGAACTCGCAAATAACTGCTATTGGACTTACCATCGTGGGCGAAAAGTTGTTGTACTGCACTTCTGCCGCCTACGTTTGGGAAGTATATGCGCGGCGGTTTCTATTCTTTTTTTCAATTTCTATTATCAGATCGGAGTCTGGTGTTATCCCCAATAATTTCAATAAGCTTGCTCCTTATTGCATTGGGACTTGGCAAAATATAGTCGCGACAGTATTTATTTCTTTTTAATTCTCTGTATCAGTCTCAATCAATCAATCAGCCTCAGCCTATCGCAGTCCACTGCTGGACATAGGCCTCTCCTAACATGCGCCATTGCACATGGTCCTCCGCCTTCCGCATCCAGTCTGTCCCAGCGACCTTTTTGAGGTCGTCGGTCCATCTAGCTGGAGGCCGTCCTACCTTACGCTTACCAAGTCGCGGTCTCTACTCTAGGACTCGTTTGCTCCATCGGTCGTCGGTCCTTCTGCAGATGTGACCAGCCCATTGCCACTTTACCTTACTGAGTTTGCGAACTATGTCGGTAACTTTGGTTCTTTGTCGGATTACCTCGTTACGAATTTTATCCTTCAAAGAGACGCCGAGCATAGCTCGCTCCATAGCCCGCTGTGCGACTTTAAATTTGTGGACCAGTCCCACTGTGAGTGGCCACGTCTCGGCCCTTAGGTCATAACAGGTAGGACGCATTGGTTGTTCACTTTAGTCTTCAGGCATTGCGGTATAGGCGAAGAGAAAACGTGACGTAGTTTGCCAAATGCTGCCCAACCCAATTGGATCATGCGGTTGATTTCTTTCTCGAAGTTGTTTCTACCAAATTGGACAACTTGTCCAAGGTAGACATACTCCCGAACAACTTCGAGCATCGAACCATCGACGTAGATCGGTCCCGGCGTGACATGTTCATTAAACATGATCTTGGTTTTATCCAAGTTCATGCCGAGACCGACACCTCGAGAGGCTCCATTTAGGCTATGCAGCATTTTGCGTAACTGTTCCAGTGACTCTGCCACGATGACGATATCATCGGCAAACCGAAGGTGTGAGATGTATTCGCCGTTGATGTTAATGCCCCGCCCAGTCCAGTCCAGCGTCTTGAAGACGTCTTCGAGTGCATTGGTGAAGAGCTTGGGGGATATTACATCCCCCTGTCTAACGCCTCGACGCAGCTCGATCGGGGTGGTCTTTTGGTCCTGGAGCTGGACGGTCATTGCGGCGGTATCATATAGACATCTCAGCACCTCGATATAGCGCCAATCGATGCCACATCGCTGCAGAGCATCCAGAATCGCCCAGGTTTCGATGGAGTCGAAGGCTTTCTCGTAGTCCACGAAAGCCATACACAGCGGCTGATTGTACTCTTCGGTCTTCTGTACAATCTGCCGAACAGTATGGATGTGGTCTAAGGTGCTGTAGCCTTTTCGAAACCCGGCTTGTTCCGGTGGCTGGAACTCGTCAAGTCTTCTGGCGAGGCGGTTTGTGAGTACTCTCGAGAACAACTTGTAGACGTGGCTCAGGAGTGAGATGGATTTGTAGTTCTTCAGCAAGGTTTTGTCACCTTTTTTGAAGAACAGAACCACCGCACTCCCGCTCCACGCTTGAGGTGTTAAGCCCTGGTGGATGACGGAATTAAAGAGGCTCGCTAACTTTTTCAGGATTGGATTCCCGCCTGCTTTTAGGAGCTCAGTGGTGATTCCATCATCGCCTGGCGACTTGTTGTTTTTGAGCTGCTCGAGAGCCACTCTGACCTCGTCCTGGTTGACATCAGGGATGTCTTCCGTGTAGTGGCGTGCGAGTGGGGCTCGGTGGTCGTCAGCGCTGGGTCTCGTAGGTTTAGTCATCCGTGATGCGTACAGGTCTTTGTAGAAACTCTCAATCTCCTCGAGTATCTCGAACTTGGAGGTCACGGTTTTGCCATCTGCAGTATTAAGTTTCGTCAGATGGGATTTACCTAGCTGGCGAGCGAAGACTTTGGTGCCTCTGTTCTGTTCAATCGCAGCCGCGATGGCGCGGGTGTTGGAACATCGGAGGTCACGTCGCATCAGCTTCCGGATCTTCCGGTTGAGGTTCCTCCCATCCGGCGAAGACGCCTGCGTGAATGACATTTCTCGTCTCTGCCTCATAAGTTCGAGAGTCTCGAGCGAGAGTTTGGACTCTCTGTTACCGCTTTTGCCGGGAAACACCCTTCGAGACACCTCCTGTAGCGTTTTGACCACTGTGTCGGTTTTTTCGTCAACATTGCCTTCGGTTTCCAGCAGGTCGAAACGATTTTGAAGCTCCAGTTGGAACTTTTCGAACCCTAAAGCTATTTGAGGCGCCGTAGGTCTCAGAGTAGACCTCATCACGCGACGCCTTTCGGCCCTGAAGTTTATATTTAGAGCGCCTCGGACAAGTCGGTGATTGCTGCCGGTATTAAACCTGTTGATCACGGAGACGTCTCTAAATATAGACTTCCTGTCAGTCATAATGAAGTCTATCTCGTTCCTCGTCACAGTGTCGGGGCTTCGCCATGTCCACTTTCTATGAGGCTTCTTCTTAAAGAACGAATTCATCAAGAAGAGCCCGTGCGACTCCAGAAAGTTGAACAGCATCTGCCCCCTGTGGTTTCGGCGCCCCACGCCGTGGGGTCCGATTATTGTTTCGCCGCGTTCTTGTTCTCCCACTTTGGCATTGAAGTCCCCCATAACAACGCTGAACCCCCATAACAACAAATCAGATTATTGATTACAATTGCATTTTGTAATATTCAATTATGATTCAAGATTAAAAGTGTAATTGTAATCGTTAAATATTACAAAGTGTAATTTTAATCGGTTATCATTAATACACCATCAGGCATATATTCCCCAAGCGGGGGTGGTCAATCATTTATCTGATTACATTTTGCCCATCTTTGGCCTAATATAATAACACATAATAATAGGCTCGCTCTCTAATTTTTACTCTTCCTACTCCTCCTGTTTTATTTTCTTTTTAACTAAATTTGCTGGTGGTTCCAAGATAATTAAAGCGCTCCCCGGGATACCCCAAGGCTCAAACCTTGGTCTCCTCTAAGGGCCTCCTTATGGGTCCTGGCCAACAGGGGTTACAAACCCATATCACACGATATGGGTAGGGCTTAGTCCCTAAAAAAATAAATATTAATTTGGAACCTAACATTGTTGGCAATAAGTGGGTGTACTCAGTACACTTTTGCCCGTGCTAGGGATAAGATATATAAGCGTGTGGTTTTTATTGGTCTAGAAAAGCTCCCTATCGCTTCCCGAAAATGCAGATAACGGCTTTATGCGTCCGAGGCGCCGCCATTAATCAAAAACTAACGAGTACTGGGCCCGTATTCGCTAAAACCAATTAAACACTAACGCGGCGAGATACGATGACTTCGTCATATTATCGTTTAATGACCTTCTTTACTCTAACTCTAAAATTATTTATTTTGTATATACCCTGCGGGGTTAACTACTAACAAATTATCATGTTTATATTAACTTACTATCACCGGATCGGAACGCGGCCTCCACTGAGAAGATCCGGCGAGAAATTTAGCGGGCTTGTCTTTTTTATTTAATATTCTATTATATTTTTCTGTATAGATATAATTTTATATTTTACAAAATTAAGTATGTGATCCAGCTCCTGAGATATTAGACCAATATTAATAGTTCCTACTTAGACTAAGACGACTAGACTGAGCATTGCTAACAAGACTGGCGCTAAAAGCAGTCTGTGTGTATGAATGATCTACGCCGTTCACCGGACAAGAGGGCGAGCGCGCAACCACTACCCTCGATCCAGAAAGGTAAAGGGGCAAATATCAAGGGCGCCTCAAGGAGGAAAGGCCTCGGCTTGGGCAGTCGCTATGATCCCTCATATACTAGGTGTCTCGCCGTGGTGCTCTGCACCGGCCAGCGGGCAAGGGATTCTTCGACCTTGCCGGCGAGGTTGGTGTCTGATCCTATGTGCGGTATTTGCATCCAAAAGAAGGGATGTGAGGGCATCGGGGGGTCGGTTAGAAAATGCTGCGGACGGCGGTAGCGGCTGCAGCAAAAAAAAGGACGCCTAAGTTATCTAATATGTGTGCGTGATGCCAGTGTTCGATTTGTTCAAAAGCTGTCAATGTGTTCGTGCGCGTGCGTGTGAGTACTACAATGTATCTACCTATGGGTAGAATAATTTTATGCCGTTTCCGAAAGCGCGATGTTCCATGTATCTCTATCTATCTATATCATCACGCCAGTTCCCTTGCGCGGTAAGCAGAGAGTACAGAGTTCCATCAAGTTCTTTCCTTACAGACCTCTCTGGCTTCCTCCACTGTCATAGTTTGTCGCATACACGCTCGCCGGATACGGAGACTTTTGACTTGCCCTTCAGATAAGACACGGTCTATTTGGTCATGGTAAGATAGTCTAGGTCTTCCCCGGTACCTACGTCCATCCACTTTCGCATTTATATCTGTTTTGTCATTTCTACATGGGTTGTTCGCGATATTCTATCTAGACAAGTGATTCATCTAAGGGTTCAAGTTTGTCCCGCTAAGTGAGTGCTTTATCGTGTCATTTGTGGCCGTGCTCAGATTTATTACACGATCATTTCATGAAGTCATCGTAACGCGCCGCGTTTGGTCATAGCGAATAATAGCCCTGATCACCCTCATTGTGTGCCACAAAAGGTCGTGTTTTAAGCCCAGGCAAGCCGCAAAGTGATGCAAAAAGCTGACATCAGCCGTTAATTGCTGATAGGGGCGATGCGTTGATGAGAAACTGTTCGCCAAATATACTAATTTCTTATTAAATTTGGGAACACCACTTCAAGAATTTGTTACAGAAATTTGTTGAAATTGGAAAACTAAATTCATTCAAGAATGGCGATAGGCCATTGTCCCTCTGAAACCAAAAGCGCCTTAGCAAAATGATCTAGCTATCTATCTCTATCACCACGCTAGATCTCTTGCGCGGTAGGCAGAGGGTATAGAAATCCAACAGATTTTTGTTCTTACAGACCTCTGTAGCTTCTTAGCAAAATGATGGTGTACCAAAGACTGCTACGTTAAGTTGTAAACGAGTCCAACGGCTTAACGTGTCATTCGAAGCACGGACGCGCTCTAAGATAGATATGTCACAAATGGTCACCCTTCTGAGACTGACCGAGCCAAACGCGGCATAACCTTGTTGATTGCTACAAATAAAACGGTTCTTCTTCTTTGCGTGTCAATGGTTCATATCAGTCCCGCTAAGTGAGTGGCTAGCTTAATCTTACGTTCCGTAGATGCGCTCAGCTCTTCCCTTGTACCTCTGCACCTTGTGTGTGTAGGTGGTGGGGCACAGAGGGCATAAAAGTAAGTACGACACAGTCTGTGAGGTCGCGCCACAATCAGATCCTGTTAAATTTGGATTACAGAACCCTAATGTGCTAAGATTTTGCCTCTTGTAGATATCTACCTACCTGAGTGCGGAGCCGATTTGAGGATTTCTACACCGGCCATAGCAGTAGGTGCCTTGGTGGTAGTTGCTCCTGACATGGGACAAAGTAAGATGGTGGGGGTTTAATATTTCTGTATTCATGGTTCTTTCGTGGTTCTCTAAAAGTGCCTTAAGTTAGTTACAAAAGAGGGCTCAGCCCGAACAGATTAAGGATCACGTGAAGCTATCGAGTTGATATGCCATCCTTTTCACACTGCAAATTTACTAAATAAGGATGAACGTGGCAGCACGCTTCCTCGGCAGCGTTGCAATAACGTCAAATGGTACGTACTAAGGCCGCTTGTCTCCACTCGACGCTTCAGACCGTAACATCAGAGGTTGATTTCATATTCATAAACTTCTTTGACCGATATTCCTTTGTCTTGAATATTTTCTTGCCTATCGAGTTTTAGTCGAATTCTTTACAAATTTCAAGTGGCCTATAGAATTTGTATTTTGTGAAGGGTTACCGAGATGACAAATTGCTTAAAAGATGTTTTAAGTTTCTATTCACCAAGCTATTATATCTATTCACCAAGCGGGCGTGACAGAAGAGTACTGTGTACATCCACTTTTCGTCAACGATATTAAGCCCCTCTAATTGGGGGCGACCCTTACCCCCCTACCCCTATTACCTTACATTTAAAAATAGACATTATCTGACTTAGGATTTAACTCCAGAACGTCCTCGCAGATTATTCTCCACTAGACCAACAAGTAAGAAGGGAAGACCCAGGCTATCTTACCATGTTGAAATAGACGGTGGTTAATAAAAAGTCTTCATAACCGGTGAGCGTGTAGTAGACAAACTATGAGAGCGGAAACGCAAGAGGTTTATAGGAAAAGTACCTGTTGAAACTCTATTCTTTCTACCTACTTTATAAAATCTGGCGTGATGAAATACTCGTACATCGATAAAAAAAAGTTCAAATTAATTGGTAAAAGGCATTCCTATCTTCGACATCAAAATGGTAAGAAACCAATACTTATCAAAAGGGTGCGGTAAAATATGGTTGCCTACCCCCGCATGATAACTCCATGGCTTTTTACATCCTTTTTGGGATAATTTCTGATACGGTACTTTGTAAATGTAGGGTAGGATTAGATGGTTCGTTTTTATTTGTTTTTAAGAACAAATTCTATGACAGACTTAATCTATATTAATATTATAAAAAGGAAAGATTTGTTTGTTTGTAATCGATAAATTCTGAAACTACTGACCTTTAATAATTCTTCGCCATTAGAAAGCTTCATTATTCAGAAGTGCGAATGTGCCCGGTATATGGCAGTAAGCTCGCCTCAGTACACTTCTGCCACCCCCGCTAATGGAATTTAGGCGTGATGGTGCGACATTATTCAGAAGTAACATAGACGGTGGGTGGCGTTGCAGACCGGCTGCGAAACCGCTGAAAACTGCTAGTGGGATAAACACGGTGTAATTTTAGTAGCTCTGTAGCGAAAGCCCAGATGATGTATCCAATACCTAGTGTTCAATGGTACTAAAGACAATGAAAAAAAAGAACACTTCAATAAGTAACATCACCGTAACAATACTGATTTAGTGTATTAAAAACACTACACCTAGCGCAAAATGACATTGACGGGTGGCGCAGCTCATCAGCTGGCAAGTAGCAAGATACCTTCGGTGTTCTGGATATTCACCCCAGATATGATATTCGGATAGGTCAGTAGGTAGATTTTACTTATTGATATGTTGTTTTTAGTGTTCCTTTAACTCAGTTTAAAACACTAATGAACAGTAGATTAGACCAGCTGCGCTGGAGAGTGATCGGGCAGGCCTATGTTCAGCAGTGGACAAGTGTAGGCTGAGATGATGATGATGACTAAATTGAATACATTAGATGGGCTTTCACTTCAGGATGACAAAAATTACACTGTGTATTTTTAGTACTACGAAAGCAGAATCGTAGAATTAGTGAGACACTTTATTTCCTACAAGATAGTTATTTAGTGACAAAAGTTGCAAATTTGTTCGTCACATCGCACATGAGTAAGGTGCAGCAGGCAGCAATAGTTATAGCGTTGAAACACCTCTTAAACTATTTTTATAGATGTCTAATGTATCACAAGTAAAAATTAGCACGACCAGTGGATTCTATGAAATCAGGAAAAATCCTAAGTATAAAATCGATCTGGACACCCTTATGTTACGGTGCCGGCGACACGATTACGTTCCCTTTGATAATAACTCAAATCTTTTTAAATGACAACAGTACTTCACAATTTGTGTCTCGGCGGGCGTAAAAATTGGTCCCCTAACGATAACGTACTTGCTCCTAAGATCCTGTCACACGGACGATGATTCCTGTTCTATGAATTCATACTAATATTATAAATTTCAACTCTGTCTGTTTGTTTGTTACCTTCTCACGCCCAAACCGCTGAACAGTTTTGATCAAATTTGGCAAAGAAATAGATTTTATATAGGGGAAGGACGTAGGCTACCTTTTCTAAAAAAAAAAGCTTAAGGGTGTAAAATAAACGCCAGAATAAAACGCGAACGAAGTTTCGGGTATAGCTAATTTAAAATAAAGAAAGAAAGATAGATTATTTTGTGCTCAAACAACAAATAAAAAAGGCTATCGCCATGACAAAAATTAAAAGAATTAAATGGAGAAGCAACGGAAGACAGTAATTGTGTGAGATCAAAATTGGTCCTTTTCAGCTAATACTGCTGTAGTTTTATGTTACAGTCTTCCGGCAAAGCCATGTTGCGGTTACGTCACTAGCAAATTCTTCTTGAAATAAATTTGTGATCGAGGGATGACCTCGTCTGTTTCTAAAAACGATTTCCGTAGTATAGCAGGCTATCAAGCCTAGTCGTTAAACGCTCGCCATATAGTTGGAAGGTACAGAGATTCAAGCCCAATGAGCTTTTTTGGATATTGAAAGCTGCGATTCCCACTTGCTAAGTGTGAAGGAAAACATCGTGAGGGAACCTGCATGCCAAAGAATTTTTCCAAGTTGTGTGAAGTTTACCAACCCGCACTGGGCTAGCGTGGTAGACCTAAAACCTCTCAGATTGAGAGGAGGCCCGTGGCCAACGGTGGGACAGTTTCTTAACAGGGCTAATATTATATATAAATAAGATACGAGCTTGCAGGATACACACTCGTTTACCCTGAAATTGAACAGAGATGAACATAGCATAACCACATTGGTACATTATGTTTCAGCGGATGGGACACGTTGCTTACAGAACTGATGGCCGTTGGAATAAAATAGCTTTCGAAAAGACAGAAGTGCGTGCCTGGATTTAAATTCGAGACCCCTGATTTTTAGGGGGTCTGTCCAAGAGCGTGCTCGTCGCGACCCCTGCCAGTCATTATGGCTGCAATCTTGGACCGAAGACGTACCGCAGTGCGGGCTAGGGCGTCCCCCCGAGGCGACGCGTATCGGCCCGCCCCCGTCGGTACGAATATAGGTGGAAGCGGCGATGGGGGCCGCCACCCATCACGCCGGGCCCGAACTGGCGAGTCGTGGGGTGCAGAGTGCCGAATAGGCACTTGGAATGTAAGAGGTGGTATGAAAGATAAGATGCATGAGGTGATTGATGTGATGAAAGAGAGACGCCTGGATGCTCTGTGTGTAACTGAGACTAAGCGGAGGGGCAGTGAAACCTGTGATCTTCCTGATGGAACGATGGCTCTGTGGTCTGGGGTACCGCAGAGCAGTCGTGCCGGCATGGGGGTGGGTATCTTGCTGTCCCGTCGCCTGGCCTCTGGAGCGAGAGATTATGGCCTGTGCGATGCGAGACTTCTCTGGGTCCGTTTAAAACTGGGTGACACTAGAGTATTTTTGGTCGCAGCATATGCTCCCGTAAGCTCGTCGACACCCCAGGACCTTGAGAAGTTTTGGGATAATGTCAGGGAAGTTCTGGATTTGGCTGAGGCTAACGAAAAGGTGATTTTGTGTGGCGATCTGAACGGATGGGTAGGAACCAGGCGGCAAACTTGCGACGCTGCTCTGGGTCCTTATGATGATAAGAGAGTGAACGATGCAGGTAAGCTCATTGTAGATGTTTGTTTGGAAAGGGGTCTCCTTATGAAACCAAGATTATGGTTTTTGAAAGGGAAGAAACCAGAACGAATGTAAGGATTGTGGTTGGTAACGATGTGCTGGAGCAAGTGAATGAGTTTGTATATCTTGGATACGCCTTCAGTAAGGATGGGAAATACACCGCTGACATAGAGAGAAGAGTGAGTGCAGGGAACAGAGTGAATGGTGCGATTGGAAAGCTACTCGGGAGCCGGCACTTAAGCCATAAGGCGCAGCTGGCCATACATAACGGAGTTCTTGTCCCAACGCTGTTATATGGTAGCGAGAGCTGGGTATGTAAGAAGGAGAATGAAAGCAGGATAAATGCGGTAGAAATGCGAGCTCTGCGGAAGATGTGCGTAGTGAAGCTGACCGACCGCATTAGCAACAGCATAGTAAGACAGCGAGTAGGTATGAAAGATAGTATCGGTGTAAAGATGAGAAAGGGCATGCTCCGTTGGTTCGGGCATATAGAAAGAATGCCAGAGGAAAGAATGACAAAACAGATATACAATGCGAAAGTGGAAGGATGCAGGTACCGGGGAAGACCTAGACTATCTTACCACGACCAAATAAACCGAGTCTTATCTGATGGAAAAGTCAAGAGTCTCCGTAACCGGCGAGCGTGTATGAGACGAACTATGAGAGTCGAGATAGCCAGAGAGGTATGTAAGGAAAGAACCTGTTGGAACTCTGTACTCTCTGCCTACCCCGCAAGGGATCTGGCGTGAGGTTATAGATAGATAGATAGATAGATTGATTTTGCAGTGCAACGGTTTAATTACTAAGCTATCACTGCTTATTTATTCATATTAAAATAGGCAACTAAATATCGTGTAGGATAAAATGTATCTCCTTAGTATGGCAGTACCATAACAGAAACGCACCGGCTGTTAGATAAATTGCTAAGATATATTGGCATCTAAGGCTTTTGAAAGAGAGGATCTCAACTTTTTTGTAAATAAATTTACTGTGAACCCAGTCGTAAATAGTTGAGCCATTCAAGTTAATTTAAAACTTTTTTAAACATCTTTAAATAAATAAAATTAAAATTGTTACGCCTATATTCCCCAAGCAAGCGTGGCAGAGGTGTGTGGTGTACTCACTTTTTGCCGACGATGCTAGATCCCTAAGTTAAGGGGCAAGTCTATTATACTGGGGACAATTCCAGATTCCGGACTGATGCTGGGCATTTACCAATAAAAAAACTACATTTGGTCTGATCAAAGATTTGAACCCACGACCTCGTCATCCCCACGCAGATTAAACGCCTTTATTCTAACGAGGCAGTTATACGAAAAATCTTTAATTTTCAAGAAACTGTTGCTAGGAAACTGTTATTAAAAATAAGGAAGGAGATGTTTTAATATCTGATGTTACTTGCTATCTTTCTTTTTTATTTGATTAAATAAAGTATCTTGTGTAGTAAGCACTTTTTCATTCTAATTTAGGTACCTTTATAAAATATATTATTTTTTTATTATAATAAGTTTTCGTAACGGCCGGATAAATAATGTTAATTTTGAAATTTGACAGGGGATCTCACATAGGTACTAGGTATGGTATGGTGTAAAAATAAAATCTGTGGTTCAATTGGAAACGGTTATAGGATAGAAAATGAAAAAAGGCATTTTTTTGGTTTAATTTTAACATACAGACTGCCTTGTTGGTCTAGTGGCGAATGATGCGCTTTGTGATCACGAGGTCCTGGGTTCAAATCCTAGGTTGGACGAAAAATTCCCAGTAAGAGTCCGGAGTCTGGAATTGTGCCCGGTATATAACAACAGGCTCGCCCCCTATTACATGGATCAAAAATCGTCGGTGAAAAGTAGGTGTACTCAGTACACCTCTGCCACCCCCGCTTGGGGAACATAGGCGTGACGGTTTATTTTTTATTTATAATGTTAACATTTTCACAAACTTATTCCAATACGGTTCAGAAACTGTTGGTACTATATACGCTCTGCCTATCCCGCAATGCGTCTGGCGTAATAATATAGATGAATAGGGAAGCTTTCTTCAGACTACTTTTAGTTTGACTATAGATAGTGTAGAAAATATTAACAATTAAAATATTTTTTTCCCGACGAACCATAACGTAACTTTCATAGACAATAAGTTCTAACTTTCAATAATACCTACAAAAATCGACCTATAAGTAATATTTAATAATATTCAATAAATATAATTTCTTCCTAAATCTTTCTTTTCTATAAACATTAAAAAGCTTCAAGGAACTTCAAAAGCTCGGCACTCAACTTTCTGAACAAATATCGCTCGATTTAAATTCACGGCGTAACTTGTAATATCCACATTTAAAATCTATCGGCGAATACAAAGCAAATAATATCCCAGCTATTATATTTGCTCGCACGTTCGGAACGATCGATGTAGGGTGACCATTACACAGAATAATAGTGGAACTTAATTTCGAGACAGTATATTTTGCAAGCACATACTTATTGTGTACTTCAACAATTTTTGTAACATTGTTAATGTTAAGCGGAGTCTGCTAGCACATGTATAACTATGCTTAAAGGTTTCGCCACATAGCCGACGCAGCGTGACGGGAGCGCGACGGTGGTGCGACTTGGGGAGTTGTAATGTACTGAAATCTACGGGAGACGCCACACAGCGCAGCCCGGCTCGGCGCGACGGCAAACGTCACAACCGAACGTAGCCGAGCGCTTCCGTCGCGCTTCGTCAGCTATTTGACCAAACTTTAAAGGAGACTCCAACGACTATTAAGGAATGTTTTGTTGTAACCGAAATAAGATATTACGCTTTTTCTATTTAAATATAGCACTCAGTTATATATTGTCGAATACCATAGTAAGGACAGATAACAGACTACCGCTTCAGTAGTGTCATAAGTCAAAATAGTAACATTTGAGAAAACTGCTTGTAATAATTATTCTAGTTCTGTATTTCTGGTTATAATATCAGTTTTTGAGGCATCATAATATTTTCATTTATAAACAAAGAGTCTGTTGGAACTTTGCACTCTTTGTCGACCTTGCAAGGGATTTGGGATTGATTGAAATGATTTTATAACAGTTTCCATAGACACCCTAGTTCGCAATGAGTGAGCACTGATATGTGGCAAACTTTGCGTTCATAGGTCGTGTTGCATTGTGGTTTATTGGCTTTTATGAACGTTGGAATAGTCAGCTTCAGCCAAACAATCACAATTCAAACGTACTGTTTACGGACATTTTAGCATATTTAAACTGAAATTTAACTATTAGTGTGTCAAGTACTACAACACTTAGGCTCTGCGCAAATGAGTCACCAACCACAGCCACCGGTGGATAGCGACAAGCAGTTTACATGAATTGTCTTACGTTTTGTATGGACTCGCTGCACACGTGTAGTGAGTGGTGGCGACTCAGTGTCCGCGACACGCCACGTAACTGTAAAATAAATACAAACACAAAAAGAAGAAGATCATCAGACCGACTTTAAGCATTATTACTAAAGTTACATGTGTATGCCAAATTCCTGCTCAAACAGATGCCAGAAAGCGTTTGAAAAGTAGACCACAAAATTTGAACCAGGAAGAACGTCTTGTTCTTTCCGTTTCAATTTTCACGAACAAAACAAGTTAAATGAAATTTAATTGATATATTCTAATAGTTCTTTTAAAAAACACATTTATTGTGTGTTTTACGACTCCATTACATTGGTACATAAAATGTATACTATCACGTCTGATCCCTTGTGGGGTAGCGGGAAGTACAAAGTTCCAACGGGTTATTTCCTTACAGAATGTTGCCATACAAGGAGCGGGTTTAGGCCGATCATACCTGGACTCAATCTAACTTCCGTCTCTTCAGTCTAAATAGACTGTTTATTGTAAATACACTCAACAAGTGATGAATTCAGAGTGCGTAGACTAATATTAAGTCAACGAGACACATTTTCGGCTTCTTCGTCACTTTCAATCAATTAAGTAAATTAACACTGTCACGCCTATATTCCCCCAGCGAGGGTGGCAGAGGTGTGTGCTATGTAATATGGGCGATCTGTTTCCATATGCCACAATTCCAGACTCCGGACTGATACCGGGAATTTTTCGATAGAAAAACTACATTTGTCCGATTGGAAGCCAGGACCACGTGATCGCAAAGCGCATTATTCGCCACTAGACCAAGAGGCAGTATAATTTAGTATACCTACAGATTGTCTCTTTGGTCTAGTGGCAAAGCGGATCGCTTTGACATCACGGGGTCCTGGGTTCGAATCCTAGGTCGGATAGTAGTAGTTTTTTAATGAAAGACCCAGTATTAGTCCGAAAATTGGAATTATGCCCGATAAATGACAATTGGCTCGCTCCCTATTACATAGCACCTAACATCGTTCGCAAAAAGTGGGTGTACTCGATACATCTCTGCCAACCCCGCTTGAGGGATATAAGCGTGACGGTGTTTATTTATTTTTTTACCTACAGTAAACCGCTTAGTTCGCATCCAGTCTATCACTGTAATAGTCTATTAATCTTAAAAAATATTTACTAAACTAAGCCATTTAGAAGGCAATCATTTAGTTAAGCAATTGCCGACGGGTCGAACAAATAGCTCTACCAATAAAGTATACAGAAACTCATTTGAATTTATGTGAGCGACAGAATTACTTCGCTTTCATCACGTCAGTTTCCTTTCCGGGTAAGCACAGGTGTAAATGTATTTTGGTTAAGTTAAAAAATCTTACAGGTTCTACTGTAAATTTAGTAGTTAGTAATGTTACCTCTGTATTACTAATAAAAATAAAAAGTATTTGGTATTCTAAGATTACTTTGAATAACGGTCGCTTAGTATGGCGTTTTTGTCATTTCTCTAAGCTAGGACAATATTAGCGGATTTTATTGTAGATGTATCTACACTTTAAATTATCTGGTGAATAGTGACATCTGGTAGACATGTGTTAGTAAACTCACACATGTCATTAGCACTGATAAAAACGATAAAAGTGATTCGACTTCAGCAGCTCCTCAATTATATATTTTCAAAACATATACTATAAAATGCAAGTTTTAGGGAAAACAGCTTAAAAAAATAAATAGAGACGCCAATAAAGTTAAAAGATTAGTCTACCTATTTTTTTGCCAATTTTTTTCAGTGAATGTCGAGTATCCATCTGGTGGTATGTGTAAATAAAAATAAATAATCACCGTCACGCCTATATTCCACAAGCGGGGGCGGCAGAGGTGTACTGAGTACACCCACTTTTTCGCGCCGACAACTTTCACTTTTCTACGATGTTACGTCTTATATAATAAAGGGCGAACTTATTGCCAAATACCGGGCACGATTCCAGACTCCAGGCTCTGGGAAGTTTTCGTTAGAAAAACTGCATTTGTCCGACCTAGGATTTGAACCCAGGACCTCGTGATCACAAAGTTATACGCTTTGCCACTAGACCAACGAGGCACTCCAAGAGCATCAAGGCAGACTTTGGCATCACCTTTGATAAATTCGTAAATTGTGATTTGAGAAATAAAAAGAAATAGATATAGCAGTATTACTACCTACCTCATGAAGTGGTATAGTATTTTTAGATACAGTAAGGGCTTAATTCATATACATGAATAGCACAATGACTACATAATTACCTACAACAAAAAGGTATTTAGTATCCAAAAATTAATTTACCCCACGCAAAAGTTTTCCTAACCGGCGAAGCGTTGTTGAAAAGTGCGAATGATGGAACCCTTATCAAACGTATGAAATGTAATATGAGAGGGACCGGGGCGTGGGAAGTGGGGAAAAGAGGGGCAGATTACGGACATTATTCATAACACCGAACGGCTCTTACGTCACTCGGCATGGAATTAGTAAGAATACTCCGGTGTCCAATATATTCGCTTCTCGCCCTACCTTGGATACGTCAGCATTATTAATCAGCATATACTGTCCTACTGCTGGTCAAAGGCCTTCTCTTGCAAATAGGTGAGAGAGAGTGAGTCACACTCCAGTACGCGGATCCAGTGCAGATTGATGGAGGCAGGTTTGTGGGTGGCCACATACTGTGGGAAAGTTCCCACTTTCCCATAGAATCAATTATAAGGATTCCGACTGGGCTTGACTACCAAATTATGTAGTAAGTGGAATCAATTGTTTAGTGCCCCTTCCCGGGCATAGATACGCTGGAATATGATTACTACAAACGGTCACCAATCTCAGACCGACCGAGCCCAATGCTGCTTAACCTTGGTGATTGTTAAGAACACCGCGGTAGTATAGCGCTACGAGCGCCTATTCGACGTTGGATACTGACGCTTTAATAAATTAGCTCATATTATTTTTATTTCTAGTTTTGGTTTAATTTTATTTCTATCAATTATGTGTGAACTTCATCATCATCATCAGCCTAAAGCAGTCCACTGCTGGGCAAAGGCCTCTCCAATTGCACGCTACTGGGTACGATCCTCGGTTACTCTCATCCAATTTCTGCCAGCTGCAATACGAAGATCAACGCTTCAGCTAACCTCTGTGAATATAATTAACACCAAAAATTAGGTGACTTTCAATTTGTTATGTTCGTCTATGCAATTCAAGCCGAATAAATGGCTTTTTTCTTTCTTCCCCTCACCTTTTGACGTCACCTACCCACCAATACGTCTGCGTAACAGATTTAACAGGAAGCCTTCTCGACTCGATCACGAGGATTCGTCCCTCCACCGTGGCCAGTAAACTGTTGTGACTTCCGAACGCCATTCCTGTTATCTTTATGCGAGGAACCCTAAAAGTGCCTTTTCCGCACTGTCGTGGTATCTTCGGAACTTGAACTCGTATACCATCAATCATGGACCGTTGATGGATGCGAGTGACTTAACGGTTGAAAAAGTTTCTCGGCTGGCCTGATACGTCAAATTTTGGCTTTGAACGGTTATATTAGTGCTGATATTAGTTAGAAGGCTTCGAAAAACTTTGCAAAGGAGGGAGGTGGATATTTTTTTACTACTTCTCGTTTTAATTTTATCTAATGAAATTTATTGTGGACTAGTTTATGCCCGCGACTTCCTCCGCGATGACTTTAGACCTTACATTACATTATTCTGGGATAAAAAGTCCTATGTGTAAATCCAGGTAATAAACTATCCGTGTGCCAAATTTCAATCAAAATCCGTTGAGCTGTTTTTGCGTGATTAAGTAGGTAACAAACATCCAAATATACCAAACATACAAACTTTTACATTTATAATATTATTATGATTCCAAGACCTGATAAACGTTCTCCGGTCCACCCCGACTTTTAGACTTCGATGTCATCTATGGAGGCCTTTGAGAATCCTGGCTTATAAGCGTGATAGCGATAGAAATGAGTGACGTAGGTTTACAAAAAAAAAATTGTTAACTGGACAATCTTGGCACGTTCACTAATTGAATAATTGATTTCCTCGCTGAAATAGTGTTTGCTGCGACTGGTAATTGTGAGGTCCTGGTTCCAAATTCTTGATCGGATAATGTTATTGGTGTTTTTGGATCGAAAAATTCTCAATACCTAGCATTTCGAATCAGAATACGGACCTTGAAAAGGACAGATTAGAATCTATTGCCACCATTCCGAGCACAATTACCGAATTGTGCTCCGTATAATGGTTTTCCCCTGTTACCAATATAATAAACCTATTCATTTCAGTATTCCAAGATTTTACGGTTCTAATATCGCCGCCAAAATGTGGAAACTGATATTACTCCTCTGTCACTACCCTTTGTGGAGAGGCGAGACGATTTTTTATCTTATTTCCAAATAAATATGCGAGGTATTAGTAATGAAATACGGGACAGGAATTTTAGATCAAGGTAGGGATATGTAACGTAAAGGGAAGATCTTCTGATAGTTACGCCTGCAGAATCATCTCTGAAATGTGATGATAACGACATAATGAATACCCAAATCTCAGAACTATGTACACAATCAAAAATATGTTTACTCTGTTATAAAACTGCGCCGTCAAGGTTAATTTAACTTTTCACAAACAACCCGGCTAGCGGTGAGATAAACGTTTTCAACTGCCCTAAAACCGAATTATGAATTTCGCTCAAAACGCGCGGCTATATTTTTCCACGCGTCGACAAAGGAATTGTTTTTGTAGAAATTCCAGGTTTTTTTTAAAGTTTTTGATGGAAACATCCTTAGTATTCGGTTAAATAATAATCGGAGTACCTTTAGATTATTATCTCTAAATAAAGCTTTATTATATATAGTAAATAAATAGAGGTGGAATTTTTAAAATCTTGCTTAAAGTTACATAGTTTGTCTCAAGAGTATTGCTAAATTTAAAGATATAGACTGTATACTCGTTTTAAAAGGTAGCATTTGAATTTATAGTATTACAAAATAGTTCTAGAGCTAGGAAAAAAATAATTTTCAATGCATATGTAGTTATCTTTGCACCCGCATTGCATAAGCATAATTTATTTTTTAGATTTGGTTACGATCATTTCCTTCACGACATAATAGTCGCATTTCGCATTTAACCTTCTTTCTTTATGTCTCAACTCCCAAATTCCGTTTACTTATTTAAAGTAAACCAAATTAATTTAATTTGTACTCTTGAACCATTCTAATCGTAGTTCGACCCACCCTGAGGTATTAGTTGACCCCACCAATATTGTTGAGCGATCGTATTTCTAATTGAAGATAAAGTGGTTCATAAATCTGATTACTTTGAGTTTGATTGAGTGAAGCGTTCATTATCAAACAATGCTGGATGAGGACCCTTCGTTCACCCTTCGCTTGTCAGGTTTAGCGATTTGATTAATCCAGATGAGAGAGATTTTTTTACCTTTAAAAGGTTTTTTGGTACGTATATTCCATAGGTACTGGACTGGGCTGGTAAATTGATTGAGACCTCACCTGTTTGATTTAGATGTCGCTTAAAATCCTCAACTTAAAGGCTTAACTTGATTTTGATCCAAAGTACCTACTTACCTAATATTGCTGTGTTATAGCACGCCTATATTCCGGGGGTGGCAGAGGTGTACTGTATACATAAACTTTTCGCCGGTGATGTGTCATCTGACTAATAAATTTTATTATTAAGGATGGGTCAGTGATTGACTCCTATCCCATCTGGTGGAAAATGTAGCTCGCCGCTACTTAGTGGTTTCTTAGTATGTTAATTATCCAACGAGTTTAGAATAGAATACTCTTTATTGTACACCAACAAAATTATAAAACAACATGTAAAATAAGACACTGATACAATTGGCGGTCTTATTGCTAAGAGCAATTTCTTCCAGACAACCTGGTTAGGTACAACATACTAGAAAAAAAAGTAATCAGGGCAGTTGATGGCGTACGCTATCATTGGTATATACAAGTATTTAAATATGTATAAAAGATTAATAAATACATATATACGTAAATAAGTACAAAAACATATTTAACTACATACATACTTAGAGAAAAGTATAAAAAAGGGACTGACTATGATGCATCTTATTTTATCAGCAAGCAGAGAGATAGTGGTCTTTGACCATCTTTTTGAAGGAAGCTGACGACTGTGCACATCTAACTGATACAGTTAATGCATTCCACAAGCGGACAGCTTGAACTGTAAAGGATTTATCAAAGAAATATGTGGAATGCATTGGCGTTTTCAGCTTTAGATTCTCCGACGACCTTAGGGACCTCAAATGTGTCTCGTGAAGGAATTCAAATGTTTCGTTGAGATAAGAGGGAGTTGACGGATTAAACAGGATACGGTATAGAAGAGATAATATATGAGCATTCCGGCGAAGGCGAATTGGTAACCACTTGAGTTTTGAGCGAAATTATGAAACATGGTCATATTTGCGTAAACCAAATATGAACCTTATACAGACATTTTGAAGTCGCTCAAGTTTATTAAGTTGGTTTTCGGTAAGATCTAGATGGCTAGCGTCTGCATAATTTTTTTAAGATTATACGAAGAAGAAGGGATTGTGCGAGTGCAATTTTAGTGGATGTAGGAAGAAAATTGCGTAGCCTTCTCAGTGAGCCAGCGGATGCAAAAATTTTCCGACTGAGTTCTTGCAGTTGTGAACCCCATGTCAGATTGGTTTTAATGTGAATCCCTAAATTTTTTACGGTATTACTTACTGGTATGGTTATCCCATTAAACATGATTTGGGGAAGTTGTGACCAGTCAACACGTCCAGTAAATCTGGAGCTACCAACAACAATTACCTGAGTCTTACTAGGATTGACTTTAAGGCCGTAGCATTTGCTCCATTCGCATATCTTAGTTAAATCGTAATTAATAGTGCTAACAGCCTCTGACAACCTGGCCAACGGAGCTTGAGTGTAGAGTTGAAGATTATCTGCATAAAGGTAGTAAGAAAAAAATAGCTGGTTGGGAATAGAGTTAATAAAAACCGCAAAAAGTAAAGGGGATAGAACGCCACCCTGCGGTACACCGGCACTGGTGTTGCACCATGAGGAATAAGTTTCATCGATGCAAATACGTTGCCGGCGGCCAGACAGGTAGTTTCGAAACCAATCAATTGCCGTTGGAGATATGTTAATAGAGCGCAGCAGTCCAATGAGAATGTCAAAGTCTACGGTGTTGAAGGCATTGCTAAAGTCAAGCAATGTAAGAATAGTTAAATTGCTATTTTTCATGCCTAATCTTATATCGTCCGTAATATTTACCAGAGCAGTAACAGTGCTATGACCAGGACGGAAACCAGACTGGAAAGGATTAAGAAGGGAGTTCCTGTTGAGGAAACTACTTAGTTGGTCATGGACAAGGCGCTCAAGCACCTTGGATAAAAAAAGGTAAAATGGATATTGGGCGAAAATCGGAAACAGACGAGGGATAAGGTTTTTTGGGTAATGGTATTATTTGGGCGTATTTCCACGGTGCTGAAAAGTTACCAGTGGATATGGAATTATTGAAGATATGAGAGATGATGGGAAGGATTTCGTCGAGGATAGGAAGGATAATATTACGGCTGATACAATCGCTGCCGACAGCGTAGGATTTGATCGACTCTATACTCTTTTTAACATCACAATCGGTAAATTGAATAAAGACAAAGGGAGAATAATCGGGTGTCAGAATAAATAAAAAAGAGTTTAGTTCGTTTAATTTTGCAGTCTTATCGACGTTAGGTGAAGCAGAAAAGTGTTTATTGTTATGATCGATATCTAAATCTTTAGGAATGTTATCTTGGCGTGCTTTATCTACACCCATTGATTGTAAAAATTTACAGACTTTTTTGGATTTTCATTTTGTACAAAAGTATTGATATGTTCGCGTTGGGCGTCCCTACACACCTTGTTGCAGAGATTTCGGGTGGCAACGTAAGTATCCCAATTGCTGTCAGTAGATCCAGCTTTAAATTTGGATTTGGTTGCCACTTTTTTGTTCATTAATATCTTGATCTCATCAGTCAACCAAGGAGCTGGAAGATGCTTAACTCTAACAGAGCGAGTAAGAGCGTGAACGTCAAATAAACGAATTAGAGTAGAAGTAAAAATATTCACTTCGTCATCTAATGAGTGAGATGATAACAATGACTCCCAGTCAATGTTAGCGGCACCCTTTCTAAGTGTCTCAAGATTAATACCACTAAAATTGCGCTGCAGGAGAATTTTAGCTCTGGCCTTAGGTGGCTGGACTCTTTAGGATAAGAAGACTAAATCATGATAAGAAAAAGCGTCATCTGAGCACTGGCCGTGTTTAGCGACATGATCAGCCGACGACACGAGAATAAGGTCAAAAAGAGAAGGAGTTGAATTAGGTAAATTATGAGTAGCTTGAAGTGGGAGAATGTGTAGATTACAGGATAATAATATACAAGCTGTAACATAATAAACGCAAAACCTGAAAGCAGTTTGTTCTAAATCGGTAACTAAATCGATTCCAACAATTTTTAATGTATTTTACATTTTTTTTAAATTTGCAAAAAATGCTTTTACTCCTTCAGTGCGCTTTAACAAAATTAAATTTTATCTTGATTCATAGCAAGAAGAAGATTCTAAACGCATTCCGTAAACGTATTTCTCAAAACGCACACATACACGTACAAGTTTCATTGTTAATTCGGTTATAAAAGTGCTTTAAAAAATGGGTAAAAACCTTTAAATTTGAAAATTTGGTTTTTGTTTTGACTTTATGAAGCAATTCTCTAATCGGGGTGTCTGAAGTCTTGCGTTTATTATGTTACATCTTGTATATATACTATCCCACAGCTGGACAATTGTCTCCTCTCACAATCGAGGTGAGATAGATTAGGTCAAACTCCACCACGCGGACCCAGTGCGGATTTGTGGAAGCAGGTTTGTGGCCACCAGCTGTTGGAACTTATCAAGCCGCCTATAAGGCCTTCGAATTGACTTAACGACTACCACATTGCGTAGTGACCGAGGCCAACGGGATAAAGTGCCTGTCGAAGCACGGAGACGCTCAAATATAAAAATGCCAAAAACGGTCACCCATCTCAGGCCGACCGAGTCGACCGCTGCTTAACCTTGTTGATTGGTAAGAACACCGCGGTCACACAGCGCTAAGAGCGCCTCTACATTAAATAAACGTAGGTGTAAATATATCAGCCTGTTCTATCCCATTGCTGGGAAAACCCTTTCACAAATTGAGGTCAGAGAGAATAGGTCATACTCCACGACGTGGACCCAGTGCGGCGCGGAGGAAGATGTATTTTGGTCCCAAAGTGTTAAATGGTGAAAATTAAAATAAACACCATCTGATTGACTGCCTGGTTGGTCTAGTAGCGAAAGATGTGCTTTGCCACCACGAGGTCCTAGGTTCAAATTCTAGGTCCGACAAATTTCGTTTTTCTACCGATAAAAATCCCAGTCTGAGCCTGGAGTCTGTAATTGTGCCCGGTATATGGCTCGGTATAAGGTATAGGCTCGCCCCACATTACACGGGACCTAACATCGTCGGCAAACAGTGGGTGTCATCACTACATCTGTGCAACCCCCGCTTGGGGAATAAAGGCTTGTGGGTGTATATTTTTTACATAAATATAGCCTATACTACCACACACACACACACTAGCAGTGATAAGTAGTGATAGCCTAGTGGTTATACCGTTGGACTGCAAGGTCTCGGGTTCAAACCCAGGCACACACCGATGTCTTTTAGAAAGCATGGGTGTATTAAAAATTAACTATCACTTGCTTTAACGGTGAAGGAAAACATCATGAGGAAACCTGCATGCCTAAGAGTTTCTCGAAGGTGTGTGAAGTTCGCCAACCCGCACTAGGGCAGCGTAGTGGACTATGGCCTAAACCCTCTCAGATTCAGAGACAGTTTCTTAACAGGGCTAATATTATTACCACACTGCTCCTGACAAATCGAGGTGAGAGAGATTAGGTCATACTCCACCACGTGGACCCAGTGCGGCGCAGTGGAAGATATATTTTGGTCCAAAAGTGGTAGTAACTATCATCCATACATTTCACAAAACGATGCATTATGCCACTAGACCAACGATGCAACCTATTCTTTCTTACCTAGATTTATGAAAGAAGAAGTTTTTCCATCATTATATACATCGTTGAAACTTACCATGTACATGCCTGCTATCTATTCGAGAAAAACGGGGACTTTTCCTATTCAAAGAGGTTTATTTAATATATGAACATTTTCCAGCAACAAAATATTACTGGTCAAATAAACTTGAAAATCACACGGATCATTATCATACCGCACACAGGATCAGACACCGACCTCGCCGGCGAGGTCGAAGAATCCCTTGCCCGCCGGCCGATGCAGAGCACCACGGTGAGTATACGTCCTCCCCATAGCGAATGCCCAAGCCGAGGTCGTTCCTCCTTGACACGCCCTTGAGCTAGTTGCCCTTCTGGCTCGAGCTTGCCCTTCTGGCTCGAGAGTAGTGGTTGCGCTCGCCCTCTTGCCCAGTGAAGCTGTAAAGGCCCCGCGGCCAACGGCGTAGATCATTCACACACTGTACGAGGTTTTACCCATGATCTTCACTAGGTCATCGGTCTATCTTGTGGGGAGCTGCCTTACATCTTACGCTATGCTAATGCTGCCATTTTCCGCATAGAGCATTGATCAGTACCACTGTAGCGTCAACGACTGTTTACATCCTCCCTTAGTTCTTCAAGCATGCTCTGTCTTATGTTTGTGTAAATTCCCAACATCAGGTTTTCTTTTCCCCGAAGTGAAATTAAGTTCATAAAAATATTTAAAAAGCAATTTTTATATGAGGTTTTTTTTACTGATAGAGTACTATTTATGGTACGCCAGCGTAATAACAGAGAAGAAGTACACCATAATTTGTGACAGTAGGTACAATTGGCGGTGTTATTAGCAATAAAAAAAAGCAATCTCTTCCAGACAACCAGTACGGAAAAAAGGCAGAAGTGGTTCCTCCTTTTAAGTGAAAAAAATTATGCATAAAATCTATGAGTGTTATTTTATTTTGTTAAGATGAAATCGAAACTTGTACGCTATATTTTTATATTTTACATATTTACCATTAATTTTATTTCCGAAATTATTTAATCCTTATAATTGAAAAAAAGATTTCTAACCCAGCAACACTGAGTGGGTGTGGCCTGTCGGTCCATTGAATCATTTTCTAAAAACTGCTAACGACGGTAGTGCGAGGCAGTCATAGTGTGGGAAGGGAAGTAGAGCGAAAGTGGTGCGTTTATACAACTTACCTTCCCTCACTTCATGCGGAAGTGAGGTATTACATTAGTTCATGGTTCCTTATCTATCTTTCTATCTATATCATCACGCCAGATCACTTGCAGAGAGTACAGATTTCCAACAGGTTATTTCCTTACAGACCTCTTTGGGTTCTTCCACTCTCCTAGTTCGTCTCATACACGCTTGCCAATTACGGAGACTCTTGACGCTTTTCATTCCAAAACCTTTTCGCCCATACACGGATAATAAATTATAAATAAGTTTTCCGTGTAAAACCGCCAAAAATGTACCACAAACATTTTCCGACCGCGGAACGTAATCCTCATACAGTATGCACTAACACGAGACCATAACCTGTTACTGGGCTTACTCTGCATAATTGATCATGTTTAATTTTTCATACAATCTGGTTGTTAGTACCACCACACTATACACAGTGGTTACGACAAACCTAAAATCCCATTACAGATCACCCGCATCACTGGCAATTCGCTGTAGAAAAAACACGGATCCCAATTAATATTTCATCCGGTTAAAAATATTTGATCTTTCTTTTTCTTAAAATGACATCCAAAATATTTTGTGTCCATATTTTTCAGCCAATATTTACTTATTGATATACAACTATCTACAGTAGATCAAAATTCAAAAGGTATCTGCCTTTCAAAGCTGAAATTCATTAATATAAATCATATTTTCTTATCAGAAAAATGGAACATTAACCTACCCATATAGGTTTTGTTTAATACTACTACTAGTGAGAACGACATACTCTTTCGTAAAAAAAAAATACTGATAGGCGTAGCTCAGATACATATTTGTTATATTAATAAAAAAAAAATCTTCGATTCTTTTTTGTTTTTTTCTGAATGTAGTCATTTGTTTGCTTCGTGTCGGAACGTGTTCTCGAAAATGGAGTAAAACGAAGTGCGAGCCGTTATTAAATACCTTTGTTTAAAAAAGTTACCGACGCAAGAAATCTCTTAATGTTGCCTCCAAATCATTGCGATTTGGAGGCAACATTAGGAGAGTCTGCGCCGCCGTATTCCACTGTCGCAAGGTGGGCTACACAATTTCGAGTAGGGAGAACGAGCACGGAAGACGAACATCGTTGCGGCCTTCCATCGACGTCAGTCACCCAAGAAAATGTTGCGAAAGTCGAGAAAATTGTATTGAGCGATCGAAGAGTTACCATCCGATACTTAATTCAAGAAACGGGCATTTCATATGGAAGTATTCAATCCATATTGAAACAATCTTTGAATATGAGAAAAGTCTCCGCAAGATGGGTGCCGAGAATGTTAACCGACAGTCAGAAACAAAATCGACTTGACATTTCGAAGATATTGTTAGACAAGTATCAAGAAGATTCTGGAAACTTTTTGTCTCGTTTCGTAACAATGGACGAAACATGGGTCCATCATTTTGATCCCGAGACAAAACAGCAATCGTCGCAATGGAAACGGCCATCATCACCGAACCCGAAGAAGTTTCGTGTCGTGGCATCGGCTGGCAAGGTTATGGCCTCAATATTTTGGGACTGAGAAGGAATATTATTGATTGATTACCTGAAGCGTGGAATCACTATTACACGCCAATATTATGCAGCTTTAATTCCCAAGTTGAGGAATGCCATCAAAGAGAAAAGGAGAGGGAAACTCCGAAAGGGCGTGCTGTTTCATCACGACAACGCACCCGCGCACAGGGCGGCAGTTGCGATGGCTGCCATTCAGCAAGCTGGTTTCGAATTGGTTGACCACCCCCCTTATTCACCAGATCTGGTGGCTAGCGATTTTTATCTGATCCCCAAATTGAAAAAATACTTAAGGGGAAACAGGTACGAAGACGATAACGAGGTGATGGATGCCGTGGAGAGCTTTTTGCAGGACCAAGACAAAACTTTTTTTGTAAAAGGGATTGAAGCCTTGGAAAAGCGCTGGACTCGGTGTGTAGAGAGACTTGGAAACTATGTAAAAAAATAAATTATTAAGTGTTTAATAGTCATTATATTCTATCTCATTCTCACTACTTTTTGATCCCTCCTCGTACTAGACAACTAGAGCTCTATTAGAACTATAAAAAATATGAAATGTATTTCTTTTCAAAATTATTAATTACCTTTCGATGGTCGTCTTTAGCTTTCTTAATCCAATTCACAAACACAGCTACAAACAACTAGATGACTTTTAGTAGCAAACGGTCTCCGGCTAATTCCCGGTATACAATATTTTATGATTTATTTGAACGCGTTCCAAGCGCGCCTTATTATTTATTTCTTAATAATAAGAATAGCCTGAAAGAGGAGCCGTAGAGGAGCCCAGAGGCGAGTTAGCGGCACCAGAATCAACAGAGGACATCACTACGGAAGAAGTTGAATGGGCGATAGGAAGTATGAAAAATGGAAAAGCTGCAGGAGTAGACATGATATTTGCCGAGATGATCAAATATGGTGGAACTTGCGTCCGGGACGCCTTCTGGGTCCTTGCAAACCTTTACTGGAGGACCGGTAGAGTGCCTATAGATTGGCGCCGCGCAGTCATAGTAACCTTGTATATTGGCAAGGGCTCACAATATGGCTGCGCCAATTACAAAGCCATCAGTTCGGCAGCTAGGTGTACGGTAGGATTATTGAACGGAGAATGCGCGAGAAGTCCGATGGAGTGTTGTGTGAGGCACAGGGAGGTTTCAGGTCTGGAAGAGGATGTTCGGATCAAGTTTTCTCCCTCCGCAACATCGTAGAAAAGCATCTGGCAGTAGGCCGGAAGGTTTTCTGCGGTTTTGTGGACCTGAAGAAGGCGTTTGATAGAGTCGTGCGAAAGAGACTTTGGGACATTTTGCCAGAGTATGGTATAAACGGCACCCTGTTGCGAGCCGTCCAGTCCACCTACGTGGACAGCAAGGCATACGTACGGGTGGGTGGTAACATGTCACCTTGGTTTGACGTTAAAATCGGCGTCAGGCAGGGTTGCGTGTTGTCCGCTAGACTGTTTATAGTGTATCTGGATAAAAGTCTTCAAAGACTGAATGCGATGACTGAAGGGGTAAAAATGGGTGATCTAGTGATAAACCACCTATTGTATGCAGATGACGCGGTTTTGATAGCGCCAACAGCCTCTTCAGGTCCTGAAGAGGATGTTCGGATCAAATTTTCGGATCGTACAGAAGCATTGGGTCTGAACGTTTTTTGCGGTTTTGTTGATCTGGACATTTTACCAGAGTATGGTATAGATGAAACTCTGGTGCGAGCCCCCCAGTCCATCTATGTAAACTGCAAGGCGTGCGTACGGTTGGGTGGTAACGTGTCACCTTGGTATGACGTTGAAACCGGCGTCAAGCAGGGTTGCGTGTTGTCCGCTAGACTGTTTATAGTATATATCTGCATAAAAGTCTTCAAAGACCCCCCCTCCTATACAGCCTTTACACGAACGATATTCCTTGTTCCAGTAAGGTGCATCTAGCCCTATTCGCGGATGATATCGCTCTCTATGTGTCGCATAGGAATAAAGGTTTCATTACCAGAAACCTTCGGGCAGCCGCCAATATCCTAGAGGATTGGTTCAGGAAGTGGCGTATTGAGGTGAATCCGGACAAGAGGGCTGCGGTGTTCTTCTCCAGAGGTCTCCAAAGACTGAAAGCAATGAATGAAGGTGTACAAATGGGTGACCTAGTGGTGAACGTCGTTTTAATAGCGCCAACAGTCACTGATCTCAGTCACAGTTACGAAAGACAACTGCATAAACAATGGCGTCATATGAATATAAAGAAAACCAAGATGGTTTATGGTTTTTGAACTAGAAGACACCAGAACTAATGCAAGGATTGTGGTTGGTAACAATGTGCTGGAGCAAGCGAATGAGTTTGTTTATCTTGGATACGCCCTCAGTAAGGATGGGAAATACACCGCTGATATAGCGAGAAGATTGAGTGCAGGGAACAGAATAAATGGTGCGATGGGAAAGTTACTTGGGAACCGGCACTTAAGGCACAGCTGGCCATACATAACGGAGCGCTTGTGCCAACGTTGTTATATGGTTGCGAGAGCTGGGTATGTAAGAAGGAGAATCAAAGTAGGATAAATGCGGTAGTAATGCGAGCTCTGCGAAAGATGTGCGAAGTGAAGCTAACCGTCCGTATTCGCAACAGCGTAGTAAAAAAGCGAGTAGGTATGAAAGATAGTACCGGTGTAAAGATGAGAAAACATGTAGAAAGAATGTCAGAAGAAAGAATGAGAAAACAAATATACCATGCGAAAGTGGAAGAATATAGATACCGGGGAAGAACTAGATTATCTTGCCATGACCAAATAGACCGAGTCTTATCTGAAGGATAAGTCAAGAGTCTCCGTAACCGGCGAGCGTGTATGAGATGAACTATGAGAGTGGAGGAAGCCAGAGAGGAAAGTAAGGAAATAACCTGTTGGATCTCTGTACTCTCTGCCTAGCCCGCAAGGGATCTGGCATGATGATATAGATAAAGATATTGTTTAAATTAAAATTATTATATAGTGAATGTCAACAGCTAGATAGAATTACTATTATTGATTACTACAAAACTTAAGTAAGTAACGCGTCTATAATAGGCACTATGAGATACAGCGATATTTTGTATTGTTAAATATATTTAATGTTCGGCATAATGATGCAAATGATTTTATCGATAAAGATTTCCCAGTCATATGGGTAAGTACTAATACTACACATCTATGGGAAATCACAAGTATGGTCTATGTCATTAATGTCAAAAAAATGTACAGGGGTGTAACTAGTAATGATGGATTTGTGCCCTTTCTTATCACTGACATGACATAAGTGTGAACAGTGCAAATATATACTCTTGTAAATACTCCCTCTATGCTTCTTGTACCTCTATGGTTGTTTATATAGTGTGACAAGGATATTTTGGCCTGTGGATGACATTGACAGGGGGACGTTGGTATGAAATAAGGGTTATCATGTAGTTAAATTTTCCTACTTCCAGGGAATTTACCAACAGGTTTGTTCGCACCGTTAATAATTAAAAAAAAGAACTTGGGTAAATTTCATAGCAAACGGCAACTCTGACCATCAAGAAGCGAAATTTTACTTGATGACAGCGTTAGGTCCGATTTTGGCCGCGGGCCAAAATATTCTTGTATGGCTGTAGATTATATGCACTCTAACTCGTGCCGAAAAAATTGAGTTGGGGTATTTTCTCCAGTACGTAGTACGTTGGTACATTACTGATGTTGAAACATAAATTCAACCTTATTTTTTAAGTTGGTCCCAAAAAACTGTAGTAAAATTTATTTATTTTAAATTCCCGGTAACTAAACAGTGCGGTTATTAATCAAATTTGTTCGGTTCATGGCGGGGATTAAAGAAATTTTACCGTCACAAAGGAATTTCACTTTTTATGCCGCTTAATGCGCGTTTGATTGACGTCGCGGCGGCCATGACGGAGTAATTAAAATCTTTTATGGAATTTTCTTTTGACGATTTTTCGGTAGGTTTTTTTTTTTTTTTTAATAATAATAATAATTTATTCAGTACCAGTAATAAGGGATCACAATACAAAGATTCCTAGTGGCTAAATCATCATCATCATCATCTCAGCCTATACTTGTCCACTGCTGAACATAGGCCTCCCCAATCGCTTTCCAGCGTAACCGGTCCGATGCCACCTGCATCCAACGACTTCCTGCGATTTTCACAAGATCGTCGGTCCATCTGGCAGGCGGTCGTCCCACGCTGCGCTTGCCAATACGTGGTCTCCACTCTAGAATCTTTCTGCCCCAACGCCCGTCCGATCTACGCGCTATGTGGCCCGCCCATTGCCACTTCAGCTTGCTAATCTTAACGGCTATGTCGGTGACCTTGGTTCTTCTACGAATCTCCTCATTCCTGATTCGATCGCGTAGAGAAACGCCGAGCATAGCTCTCTCCATAGCTCGCTGAGCAACTCTGAGCTTTTTTATGAGACCCATTGTAAGAGACCACGTCTCTGATCCATATATCATCACTGGTAACACACATTGACTAAAAACTTTAGTCTTAAGGCACTGAGGTATTTTGGATGAGAAGATGTTGCGCAGTTTCCCGAACGCTGCCCAGCCGAGTTGGATTCGTCGATTGACCTCTCTCTCAAAGTTGGACCTACCTAACCGGACTACCTGTCCCAGGTAAATGTATTCGTCAACAACTTCAGGAGTAGAGTTCCCAACGGTGAGTGCGGTGGGTACGACATGGACGTTACACATTATTTTCGTTTTGTCCATGTTCATTTTAAGACCCACTTGTTGAGATACTTTGTTGAGGTCACCGAGCATTCGTCCTAGATCTTTCAGCGACTCCGCCACGACCACAATGTCGTCGGCAAATCGAAGGTGAGTGATGTATTCGCCATTGATGTTGATGCCAAGTCCTTGCCATTCCAAGAGCTTGAAGGCGTCCTCTAAGGTGGCCGTAAACAGTTTCGGAGAAATGACGTCTCCCTGCCTTACTCCTCTTTTTATGGGGATCGCCTTCGTGCACTGCCCCTGTACTCGGACTGACATGGTGGCGTTATTATACAAGCACTTCAACACTTCAATGTACCGATAGTCAATGCGGCATCGCTGGAGAGATCTAAGAACCGCCCAAGTCTCGATCGAATCGTAGGCTTTCTCATAGTCCACAAACGCCAAGCATAGTGGCCGATTATACTCCTCGGTCTTCTGTATAATCTGCCGCAGCGTATGTATGTGGTCTATGGTACTAAAGCCTTTCCGGAAACCGGCTTGTTCGGGAGGCTGGAAGTCATCAAGCCTGCGTTCGAGACGATTCGTGATGACTCTCGAAAACAACTTATAAACATGGCTCAGCAGTGTGATGGGCCTATAATTCTTCAGTAAAGTGTTATCACCTTTCTTGAAAAACAGCACCACCACACCCCTGTTCCATGCTTCCGGCGTTTTCTCTTCGAGCAAGACGGAATTAAACAGCCTCTGAAGGACTTTAAGTACCGGCGTTCCGCCCGCTTTCAGAAGCTCTGCGGTAATTCCGTCTTCGCCTGGCGCTTTGTTATTTCTGAGTTGTTTGAGAGCCATCCTAATCTCGTACAGGCTGATATCCGGGATATCTTCAGTGTAGTGTCGGGTTAGCTTGGCTCTTGGGTCTTTTTCCAAGTCAACAACAGGTTCAGCTACTGAGGTGTACAACTGCCCATAGAACCTCTCTATCTCCCTGAGCACCTCTGACCTATTTGATGTTACGTTTCCGTCCTCCGTCTTCAGCTTCGTCAACTGGCTTTGCCCAATAGACGCGTCTCTTGCGAACACTTTGGAGCCCTTGTTCTGTGCTATGGTCTCGTCAATACGCCTTGTATTGAAGGACCGTAAATCGTGTCGCAAGGACTTCAGTATCTGTCCATTGAGCTGCCTATAGGACTTAGCATCATCGGAGGTTTGGAGCGTCATGGAACGTCGCTCAGCCATGAGGTTTCGGGTGTAGTTGGATAGTTTTTGAGGTCTATTTTTACGGTGGGGCTTAAAATACTTAGACCCGACCGTATGGACAGTCTCTACCAGCCTGTTGTTGATTTCGTCCACTGATGCGCTGCTGTCTAGCAATTCGAAGCGGTTTGCCAATTCGAGTTGAAAGTTCTCGGGGTTTTGGATATGTGCATAAGAAGGTCGGAGCGTAGACTTCATCAGACGCGATCTTTCCATTTTGACATTAATATTTAATGTGCCTCTGACCATTCGATGATCACTGCCGGTTTTTACCCTGTGAATCACGGAGACATCATTAAATATTTGTCGCTTGGTGCTCATGATGAAGTCTATCTCATTTTTTGTGGAACCATCAGGGCTCGTCCAGGTCCATTTCCTATGAGGCGGCTTCCGGAAGAAAGAGTTCATCATAAAGAGTCCCTCCTTCTCCAGATATTCGGCCAGCCTCTGACCCCTGGGGTTGCGCTGCCCATATCCAAATTGCCCCACTCTCAATTCATCATCGCCCCGTTTGCCCAGCCGCGCATTGAAGTCACCCATAACCACTGTAAAGTGTGCTTTGGAAGTATGTATGGCTCTACTAATGTCCTCATACATAGCTTCGACCTCATCATCTGAGTATGCCGAGGTCGGTGCGTAGACCTGTATGACCTTCAGCGAATATCTTTTAGATATTCTGAGTATCAGGTACGCTACCCTGCTCGACACACTAGTGATGGACACAACGTTGTCTATGAGTGACTTGTGGACGATAAATCCGACACCACCTTGGGACTGCTGTTCGCCCTCCCGGTAGTAAAACAAGTTGCCGGATTTTAAGGTTATCGTGTCCTCGCCCTTTCTTCGGACCTCCGATAAACCAACAATATTCCACCGCAACTTGTTTATCTCTTCTTCCAGCTCAACAAGCTTCTCATCTGTCCTTAACGTGCGTGCGTTGTATGTCACCAGGGCCAATTTTCGTAGTTGGTGGTAACCGAATCTCTGCCGGAGATTCTTAGCACCCCTTGTCCTGTCGTTACCATAGCTGCTACCGTGGCCAGGACGAACAGGACCGCCGGGGACTAGGGGCCTGGTTTTATCTTTTTCTTCCTTTTTAATAAATTGGGGGGGTTTGCCATACTCGCCACGCTTGGCAGGCGGGTTGGCGAGCGCAGTTTTTGATGGTAGAAGTGTTAAGGGAACGCTGCTGCCCATTCCCTAGTTTTCCCTTAGTCGCCTTGTACGACACCCGATGGGATGAGATGGGTTGGTCCTATTCTAAGCCGGGAACCACGCGGCTAAATACAGACTGGTAATTAATGACATACATTTTGGTAACCTCTGCCTTCCAAACTAGGTAACAACCTGTGTTTTGGGAGTCAGTGTTCCTTCACAGGTTACATAACACTAATTAAAGTTACGGTAAGGAATCCTTTTTTTAACTTGTCTAAGTTTTTTATGTGTGGTGGTGTGTGATGTGTGTATGTTATGTTACGTGTGTGATGTGTGTATTGTGTTACGTGTGTGAGATGTGAGTTTATGTAGATGTGGTATTGATAGTGATATGTAGGTTAATATAGGAGTGCAATTCTTTACATAATCAAATGTGCTTAAAGCATAGTTTTAAGCAGCATTTCGGTATGACTATAGTTTAAAGTTTTCAGCCATTTTGTAACCTTGCATTTTACTTCCCTATAATTTAAAGAGTAAATATCCAAAGTTTTGTGGACTTTGTTGTATAGTCGGGCATGTAAGACGTAGTATTGGTGGCTCGCCGAGGTCGTTCTGTGTTTTACCATATTACACACTGGATGATTTCTGCGTTTACTTTTAATCAATTGCGGCCTAAAGATTAGTGACTTATGTTTTTTTAATATTGTTCGGAGTATATAAAGTTGCCTTACAGTGAGAACTCTTGGCACTCATGGTAGAGATCAGTAGTTGGGTACCTTAACGGTTTCGAGGTCATCACCTTTAGGACTGCTCTTTGGGCTCTTTCGAGCTCAAGAAAGGCAGTTTTTGATGCCCCTCCCCACGCTACAATGCTGTATGTTAGGAGAGATTGACAAAGCGCAAAATATATAAGTTTTAGTGTGTCTTTATTTGCAGATTGGCGTAATTTTTTGAGTATATAAATTAGTTTTCTTAATCTAGGAGCGAGTGGCTGTATATGCGCATGCCAAGTTAGTCGTTGATCAATTTGAACGCCAAGATATTTAATTTCTGCGGTTCGAGTTACCACTGTACATGAGCAATCGTTTGCGGGGGGGAAAAAGTGACAGGTATGTGCCTTCAAAAAGAAATTTTGCGGTGGGTTATAAGTTAATGAGTTTGTAAATGTTATAAATTTTGTTTTTTCAAGATTAACTGTAAGAAGGTTTCTGTAGAGCCAATCCATTACTACTTTTAACCCCTTTTCAGCGTATCTTTTCGTTTCAGGCCAATCTGCACCAGAAATGATTAGCGCGGTATCATCAGCATATGCAATTATCTCACAGTTTGGTAGTTTCAATTGACAGAGATGATTGACATAAATTTGGAAGAGAGTTGGTCCCAGGATACTGCCTTGCGGTACCCCGTACAAAAGTGGCTCTTCTCCGCTAATAGAGTCTCCTATTTTAACACATTGCATACGTCCAGTTAAGTAATCCTTGAAAATGTCCAAAACTATTCCCCTCACACCTACTTTTTCCAGCTTCGACAAAAGAATGGGGACAGAGACGGTGTCAAAAGCTTTTGACAAATCGAGGAATATCCCAATGCATTTGCGCTTGTTATCTATGTTTTTAACTATACAGTTAGTGAGACTTATCAAAGCATCGTCAGTAGATACTCCCGCACGGAAACCGAATTGGTTATTAGCAATAATATTTTGATTTTGTAAAAAATTTACCAAATTATTATTCAAGACTCTTTCCAGTATTTTAGAGAGTGCGGGAAGTACCGATATTGGCCTATAGTTATTAACATCGTCTCTGTTTCCACTCTTGTGTATAGGAGTTACAACTGCCTTTTTTAGAGCTAAGGGGAAAACGCCATTATCTATTGAAAGATTACAAATATATGTAATTAATGGAACTAGAGTAGCACGTGACGCTTTTAATATCTTAGAGGAAATAGCATCCCAACCCACCGCACAGTCCTCTCTCAAACTCATTATGATGCGTTCTGTTTCAGCTTCATCAACATGTAATATGACTAACGAGTTAACTGGTGATATGCTATCCGCTAATCCTAGCGGTGGAATATCGCGGCGGCCCGAAGATGTCATCATCATCATCATCATCATCTCAGCCCATACTTGTCCACTGTTGAACATAGGCCTCCCCAATCGCTTTCCAGCGTAACCGGTCCGATGCCACCTGCATCCAACGACTTCCTGCGATTTTCACAAGATCGTCGGTCCATCTGGCAGGCGGTCGTCCCACGCTGCGCTTGCCAATACGTGGTCTCCACTCTAGAATCTTTCTGCCCCAACGCCCGTCCGATCTACGCGCTATGTGGCCCGCCCATTGCCACTTCAGCTTGCTAATCTTAACGGCTATGTCGGTGACCTTGGTTCTTCTACGAATCTCCTCATTCCTGATTCGATCGCGTAGAGAAACGCCGAGCATAGCTCTCTCCATAGCTCGCTGAGCAACTCTGAGCTTTTTTATGAGACCTATAGTAAGAGACCACGTCTCTGATCCATATATCATCACTGGTAACACACATTGACTGAAAACTTTAGTCTTAAGGCACTGAGGTATTTTGGATGAGAAGATGTTGCGCAGTTTCCCGAACGCTGCCCAGCCGAGTTGGATTCGTCGATTGACCTCTCTCTCAAAGTTGGACCTACCTAACCGGACTACCTGTCCCAGGTAAATGTATTCGTCGACAACTTCAAGAGTAGAGTTCCCAACGGTGAGTGCGGTGGGTACGACATGGACGTTAGACATTATTTTGGTTTTGTCCATGTTCATTTTAAGACCCACTTGTTGAGATACTCTGTTGAGGTCACCGAGCATTCGTCCTAGATCTTCCAGCGACTCCGCCACGACCATAATGTCGTCGGCAAATCGAAGGTGAGTGATGTATTCGCCATTGATGTTGATGCCAAGTCCTTGCCATTCCAAGAGCTTGAAGGCGTCCTCTAAGGTGGCCGTAAACAGTTTCGGAGAAATGACGTCTCCCTGTCTTACTCCTCTTTTTATGGGGATTGCCTTCGTGCACTGCCCCTGTACTCGGACTGACATGGTGGCGTTATTATACAAGCACTTCAACACTTCGATGTACCGATAGTCAATGCGGCATCGCTGGAGAGATCTAAGAACCGCCCAAGTCTCGATCGAATCGAAGGCTTTCTCATAGTCCACAAACGCCAAGCATAGTGGCCGATTATACTCCTCGGTCTTCTGTATAATCTGCCGCAGCGTATGTATGTGGTCTATGGTACTAAAGCCTTTCCGGAAACCGGCTTGTTCGGGAGGCTGGAAGTCATCAAACCTGCGTTCGAGACGATTCGTAATGACTCTCGAAAACAACTTATAAACATGGTTCAGCAGTGTGATGGGCCTATAATTCTTCAGTAAAGTGTTATCACCTTTCTTGAAAAACAGTACCACCACACCCCTGTTCCATGCTTCCGGCGTTTTCTCTTCGAGCAAGACGGAATTAAACAGCCTCTGAAGGACTTTAAGTACTGGCGTTCCGCCCGCTTTCAGAAGCTCTACGGTAATTCCGTCTTCGCCCGGCGCTTTGTTATTTTTGAGTTGTTTGAGAGCCATCCTAATCTCGTACAGGCTGATGTCCGGGATATCTTCAGTGTAGTGTCGGGTTAGCTTGGCTCTTGGGTCTTTTACCAAGTCAACAACAGGTTCAGCTACTGAGGTATACAACTGCCCATAGAACCTTTCTATCTCCCTGAGCACCTCCGACCTATTCGACGTTACGTTTCCGTCCTCCATCTTCAGCTTTGTCAACTGGCTTTGCCCAATAGACGCGTCTCTTGCGAACACTTTAGAGCCCTTGTTCTGTGCTATGGTCTCCTCAATACGCCTTGTATTGAAGGACCGTAAGTCTTGTCGCAAGGACTTCAATATCTGTCCATTGAGCTGCCTATAGGACTTAGCATCATCGGAGGTTTGGAGCGTCATGGAACGTCGCTCAGCCATGAGGTTTCGGGTGTAGTTGGATAGTTTTTGAGGTCTATTTTTACGGTGGGGCTTAAAATACTTGGACCCGACCGTATGGACAGTCTCTACCAGCCTGTTGTTGATTTCGTCCACTGATGCGCTGCTGTCTAGCAATTCGAAGCGGTTTGCCAATTCGAGTTGAAAGTTCTCGGGGTTTTGGATATGTGCATTACAAGGTCGGAGCGTAGACTTCATCAGACGCGATCTTTCCATTTTGACATTAATATTTAATGTGCCTCTGACCATTCGGTGATCACTGCCGGTTTTTACCCTGTGGATCACGGAGACATCATTAAATATTTGTCGCTTGGTGCTCATTATGAAGTCTATTTCGTTTTTGGTGGAACCATCAGGGCTCATCCAGGTCCATTTCCTATGAGGCGGCTTCTGGAAGAAAGAGTTCATCATAAAGAGTCCCTCCTTCTCCAGGAATTCGGCCAGCCTCTGACCCCTGGGGTTGCGCTGCCCATATCCAAATTGCCCCACTCTCAACTCATCATCGCCCCGTTTGCCCAGCCGCGCATTGAAGTCACCCATAACCACTGTAAAGTGTGTTTTGGAAGTATGTATGGCTCTACTAATGTCCTCATACATAACTTCGACATCATCATCTGAGTATGTCGAGGTCGGTGCGTAGACCTGTATGACCTTCAGCGAATATCTTTTGGATATTCTGAGTATCAGGTACGCTACCCTGCTCGACACACTAGTGATGGACACAACGTTGTCTATGAGTGACTTGTGGACGATAAATCCGACACCACCTTGGGACTGCTGTTCGCCCTCCCGGTAGTAAAACAAGTTGCCGGATTTTAAGGTTATCGTGTCCTCGCCCTCTCTTCGGACCTCCGATAAACCAACAATATTCCACCGCAACTTGTTTATCTCTTCTTCCAGCTCAACAAGCTTCTCATCTGTCCTCAAAGTGCGTGCGTTGTATGTCACCAGGGCCAATTTTCGTTTTTGGTGGTAGCCGAATCTCTGCCGGAGATTCTTAGCACCCCTTGTCCTGTCGTTACCATGGCTGCTACCGTGGCCAGGACGAACAGGACCGCCGGGGACTAGGGGCCTGGTTTTCTTCTTTTCTTCCATAATATTGATTGGGGGATTTGCCATACTCGTCACGCTTGGCAGGCGGGTTGGCGAGCGCAGTTTTTGATCGCAGAAGTGTTAAGAGAACGCTGCTGCCCATTCCCTAGTTTTCCCTTAGTCGCCTTGTACGACACCCGATGGGATGAGATGGGTTGGTCCTATTCTAAGCCGGGAACCACGCGGCTGATGTCATACTAGTGGCCAAATCTCTTCCAATCCCAGCAAAGAAAGAATTTACATAATTGACAGATTGATCGGGGTTGTTTTTGATTTTGAGCAATTCCAAAGCTATTCTCTTGTCATGCTGCATATTTGTAATTTTACGGATTGTATCCCAAGTGGCTTTGGGGTTGTTTTTCGTCTTTGAGAATTCAGATTGTTCATATGCTGCTTTGAGTCTACGTAGCAGTCCATTGCAAAAATTACGATACCGAACGTATGTAGTTTTAAGAATCATATTACCCTGAGACTTACGAAGTTTATAGTGCATTAGATCACGGTTACGTATACAACGTAACAAACCTTCCGTAATCCAGGGTTTTAGAATACGGCATTTAGAAGGGATTTTCAAAACTCTGGTATTAAGTTTAATTAGTGGCGAAAGAATGTTGATGAGTGCATTACATGCATAATTTGCATCTGTAGTTGACAGCACTTGCCTGAAGTCCGCATTTTCAATAGCATTCCTAATTTCTGTGTAATTTATGGATGTAGTGTAAGCGCTAGGCTTATGATGGGCTTTTTTAAGGTTTAGGCACAACATCACTGGGTAATGGTCTGTTACACAAGTTTCTACTACTATAGTTGTAGCTATGTTGTTAGTTTTTAATAATATGTGGTCTAAACAGTTCTCTAACCTAGTAGGATACAAATGCGTGGGTAGAAGGCAATGAGTAGCGGCCAAAGTTAGATATTCATTAGATCGTCGGGTATCAAGGTTCCCAGACTTAATATCGATGTTTAAATCTCCCGCTAGAATTATGTTCGCGAAAGTTTTTATTGAAATGAGAATGTTATCGAGGCTATTTAAAAAATTATCAATACTTTTAAACGATGGTGACCGGTATATGCCCACAAACACTATGTTATTGCTAAGTTTACAGATAAGACAATTTCCATCAACGAATACGGGTTCACTTACTGAACAAGTGATATTATTTCTAACATAAAGGACAAGGCCATCGTTTTGATTATTTACTAATTTTGTGTAATAGACAGTGTAACCATTGAGAACTGGCAGGATGTAATCTCGTTTCAACCAGCACTCGGACAAAAGAATGATATCATATTCTATTTTAATACTTGCTAAAAATGTTAGAAAACTGCTAAAGTTCTTATTAATGCTGCGTATGTTCATGTGTATTATCTTTAGAGACTGCTTATTTTTTGTGGCCATTATTTGGGCGCATTTTTCAGGTTGACAACTAAATGAAGATGAGATACTGAACGAGTCAATATCGGAATTTAACTGGTTCAAATTAGCCATTTTTAGTATATTTAATTTTTCTATTTATTCGTTGCAAAGGAAGACTCGATGATCGAAAGCCATACAAAAGAATTTTAACTATGAACAAGGATGCAACTACGCCGTGTGATAGAGCCGAGTATGTGTAAATGTATGTATGAATAGACTGTGTATATCGGAATGTAATGTATGAATGTTTGTAAATTATAGGGATGTTGTACGAGTGGGTATGAATTTGTAAGTTTGGAGTGTTAGAATTTGCGTTCATTTGTAATGTTAGTGTAGCGATTGTGTAATGTGTACATTTGTAACTTAAAGGTATATAGGTAGTAAATACATCATGCAGAATAAAGATAAAAAAACTATAGTAACTTTCAGACCGACATAGGTATGAATTATGCAAAACAAAATCACAGTACAGAACCAGATGTAGTCATTGTTGTAACTTTAGCTAAGCATTTTTCCGATTTTACCAAACAGTGCGGTTTACCAATTTCTTTACGTAAGAAGATTCTTCCTCCTTTACACCAACAGAACTTATACTCCTTTTCTTTGGCGAATTCACGTGCCTGATAAAAAAGTTTTTTGACGCTTGGTGGGAGATATTCAGCTACATAAATAGGTGATCGATGTCCAGCATAACCGAGGTGTTCGGAGTGTAGTTTTTCCGATTTATTTTTGTTTTTATTGAAATTTCTGGCTGCAGAAATTATTGCATCTTTTGTGTAAACAGTGGTTAATTCCGCTACAATAGTTCTACTTCCGCCAGTTTTTCCATGGATTCGGTAGATATCTCGCACTTCTGACGGTTGTATGTTGGACTCTAAGACTTTTCCTACGTTCATTAGTATGTTTTTTAAATCTGCATGGGATTCCTTTTCGGTTTCAGGAATGTTTCGTAGCTCGATACTTGCAGAACGAGGACCGTATTGGATATCGTTAACTTGTTGTTCTATATTATTTATGCATTCATGAAGATTAACCCGCTCCTTTTCGATATCATCCATTTTCTTTATCAGTTCATCATATTTTTCACTAACAAATTGAACATTTTTCTCTATTTCCAAGTTAGTCTTCTGGACTTTCAAAAATTGAATTTTCATGTCAGCTATATCAGAAACCAATTTTGAAAGTGTTGCATCTTGTTCACTCTTCCAATTCCGCAGCATTTGAGTTATCTCATTTTTAAATTGATCGAGGTTGCTGCCAGGGGAGCAGCACTCCCGTCTACGCTTATTCCGTTGGGATAAATTAGTCCGTTCAGAGTCATCAGATTCAGCAGACACCGATGACTGAGGTGGGGTGCGAACGACCTTTGGCATTTTTATGCACTGAATTTAAAATGCACACTATAAAAGGCCCTCGTAGAAGTGTTATTGTTCCAATAATTAAATTGCACACTAAAAAAGGCCCACAGTAATACTTTCCAACGGTATGCAATTGCGGCGAACTAAAGTTGGCGAGAAAAAGATCATAAGCGCCGTGGAATACGGGGCTCTTACGCGTTTTATTGCGATACACAGTTTGTGTAATACTGGCGGTAGTTAGAATAACTTTATTACCAGATTTGGTCCAAATTTGATTAATCCCACACTTATTACACTTGTCTTTCACTGTAGGTGTATCGTACTAATAATTTTCTTTATGGGTTTCACTTTAAAAAACACTTTACTGACTTTTAGGTAGTAACTTTCGCATTATTTTCAAAGAGCAATAACAACATGACGTTGTGCGCACGGTGTACCTCGAAGGAATTATTTGTTTCGGTGTGGGTATTTATGTATGTGAATTTTCATGTTTGTAAACGCACCTACGACACAAGAATAAATCCTAGAGGGGGCTACGTTATTTTTTTAAATTAAAAAAAAAAGAAAAATCAATAATCACCGTCACGCCTATATAATTGCGGCGGTGATTGAGGTGTTCCGTGCACACCCACTTTTCGCCGACAGTGGTTAGTACCATGTAATAGGAGGTGAGATTATTGCCATTATACTGGGCGCAATGCCAAATTCCGGACTGATACTGGAAAATGTTCATTATTACCCGACTTAGGATTCGAAGCTAGGAATTAGTAATCGCTACGCACATTGTTCGCCACTGGACCAACGAGGCAGTCGTTCATGTTTATTAATGGCCGGCTTCAATATACAACTCAAGGATAGATTTGCTAACTATCAGTCGAATTTTGACAGATTGTCCATACACAATATGTCAAATTTCTGTCCCTAGTAGGCAAATCTGTCCTAGAGTTAAATATATGAAACCGGCTGTTAGGAAGTTTATAGTGAGACAAGGATGGCACATAAACTCGCTAGCGTCACGCTAATGGCAAACTTGTGACCCACAATTATTTGTTACAGTCTGGGTATTTGTGTATGTGAATGTTCATGTTTGTAAACGCACCCAGGACACAGGAATAAATCCTAATATGGACTACGTTTAGAATTAAATTGTTTGCTCTGTTCGTCTCTCAGTTTAAAAACCCTCTCATTAGAAGAGGAGGCCCGTGCCCAAAGGCGGGACAGTTTCTTAATAGGGCTATTATTATATTATTATAATCTGTTCGTTAATCCCTCTGATGTTGGAATTCATTCACAGTTTTATTTACATACGACTGGCTCTTTCGTCTAGTAGCGAATAATGCGCTTTGCGATCACGAGGTCCTGGGTTCAAATCGTAGGTCGTAAAAATGTACGACTGTCTTCCAGTATCAGTCCGGAGTCTGAAATTGTGCCCGGTATATGGCAATAGGCTCGCCCCCTATTACATGGGACCTAACATTGTCGGCGCAAATTGGATGTACACAGTACTCCTTTCCCACCCCCGCTTGGGGGAAATAGGGGTGAGAGTGTGTTTACTTAGGTGCTTTTAGTGAGCTTTAGGTGAAATTTCGGGAAAGTAGAAATACTTTGGGAGTCTCGTCACATTTTAAATTTACAATTTCAACGTTTTAAGTAATAACGCTTTAACTAATACAACAATCAAATAACGGATTCATGCGCCTAATATTTCCGATTCACATAATCGTGGCGTTATTCACACCACGCGAATATGAATTTTCACATTACCGTGTCCCACAAAACGACACGATAACGAGAATCTTCCATATTTTCTCTTCCATTCTAACTAACCATAGATCCATTTTATTATTTCGTTCGATAACGAAAACAAACCTAAAATGAAAGATCATATCATAGATTCTATACATGGCCATGATTCCATATTGTCATTTCGTTTGACTGTGTCGTTGGTCTAGTTGCGAATAATGTGCTTTGTGATGACGAGGTCTACGGGCTCAAATCCTAGGTCGGACAAATGTAGTATTTCTATCGAAAAATGCCCAGTATCAGTCCGGAGTCTGGAATTGTGCCCGGTATATGGCAATAGGTCGCCCCTTATTATATGGGACCTAACATCGTCGGCGAAAAATTAGTACTGCTCTGCGACCCCCGCTTGTGGAATAAAGGCGTGATGGTGTGTGTATCATTTCGTTTCAAAACGAAAAGTTAATATCAAATATGACAGAACATTTTATATCTAAACTTTTCCACGTATTGTGATTTCCAAGAACAGACATAAGGAAAATGACAAGACGACACACGTGTCGCCAGCACAATGTGAGCCATCGAAGTGTAAATCTCCGGCTTTGTTTTCACACACCTTTGTGATGAACACGGCATCCGCCTGCAACCGGCTAATGAGAACCGTCTAAGTACAAACGAGAACTTTGCAGGTGTACCCACTTACTTTACAATAGATAACGAACGTAGAAGTTTTGGTATCTGCTAGTTATAATAACCGTTAAGTAATCATTGAAAATACCGTCATGACTAAATCTACTATATTTCAGTGGATGTGGCAGAGGTGTACTGTGTACCTATTCCTACTTTTCGTCGACGAAGTTAAGTAATAGGGGGTGAATCTATTGGAAATTATCCCAGATAAGAGAAGAAACACCGTCACGCCTATATTCCTTAAGCGGGGTGGCAGAGGTGTATTGGGTACCCCCACTTTTCGCTGACGAATCCCATGTAATGGGGGGGGGGGTGAAGAAAAAGAAACCAAAACGCCTATATTTTATAAAGTAGGTACAATAGATAACAAACGTTTAAGACGTCGGGAACTTATAAATTAAAAATAAACCGCTATAAAATCCGAAAAATAGTTTATATGAAGGTCATGGAGGCAAAGTCTTTTGCCATAATATCGGGCACAGTTGTAGATATTCGATTGCGAATAAGAAATTTTTCAATAGAATAACTCCAATAATACTTTGTCTTAACCAAGATTGGAACCCAAAATATCGTGATCGCTAGCTATAACATACGCCACTATATCGAGGCAGGATAGAGTAAATAAGATAGAGTTAGTTGACGGACAGTTTGGTCCAGTAGTTAAGAGTTTGAGTCGCTCTGCCTACTGGATTGAATAGGCGCGGGTTCGATTCCCGCACGGGACAAATCTTTGTTCGACCCACAAATATATTTTTCGGTCTAGGTGTTCGTGCATTTGAATTTCATGTTCGTATACGCACCCACGAAACAGGAATAATTTCTAGTATAGGGTAGTTTTCTTAAGTAATAAAAAATAGTAGACTAAATACAAAATAACAGGACCAACAAACAACCTACAAACTAACAGACCAACAGAATGATTCTATTCCAGGTCTTTCTCTTTGTGCCGCAGTTGGCTCCATCACTCGGATACAATATTGTCGCATTTGCATCTCAAGAGACGGGGGCTCGATTCCCAGCTGAATACGGAAGGAGGATGCATTTGAGTGCATTGGTTTTGCCGCTTTGTAACCCTTATACCCCATACCAGATACCTATGGAAAACAAAGGAAATTTAGTACATACCAGTAGATATCCGCTGGTATCCACTGAATTTCTTTATCATACTCGTAGCTTTACGAGATCATAGCTTTACAATATCGTGATGTTTCTTGACAATCACCTAGGTTAGGCAACGTTGGCCTCGGTATGTCTGAGGTGGGTGACTGTTCGAAGGGACTTGCCCAGTAAGGCATGCTGTCACTTTCAATATTATAATAACGAGCTCCTCTAATGATGTTCTCGTCTTTATAAATAATCGAACGCACCCATATCGACCCAAAAAGGTTTAATAGACCCAGAAAACAATGGCCGTGGCGGAACTTCCGTCTGCCAAAGACGTGGAACCACCAACCGCCAATGAATAACAATTAAGGCGACCCGGTGAAACGTAAAAGCCGCCCAGCAGTGGGTAAGTATAGGTTTATATAATTATTCTTCTCCTTTTCAATCGAACGCAGGCTTGATGACTTCCAGCCTCCCGAACAAGCCGGTTTCCGGAAAGGCTTTAGTACCATAGACCACATACATACGCTGCGGCAGATTATACAGAAGACCGAGGAGTATAATCGGCCACTATGCTTGGCGTTTGTGGACTATGAGAAAGCCTTCGATTCGATCGAGACTTGGGCGGTTCTTAGATCTCTCCAGCGATGCCGCATTGACTATCGGTACATTGAAGTGTTGAAGTGCTTGTATAATAACGCCACCATGTCAGTCCGAGTACAGGGGCATTGCACGAAGGCGATCCCCATAAAAAGAGGAGTAAGGCAGGGAGACGTCATTTCTCCGAAACTGTTTACGGCCACCTTAGAGGACGCCTTCAAGCTCTTGGAATGGCAAGGACTTGGCATCAACATCAATGGCGAATACATCACTCACCTTCGATTTGCCGACGACATTGTGGTCGTGGCGGAGTCGCTGGAAGATCTAGGACGAATGCTCGGTGACCTCAACAGAGTATCTCAACAAGTGGGTCTTAAAATGAACATGGACAAAACGAAAATAATGTGTAACGTCCATGTCGTACCCACCGCACTCACCGTTGGGAACTCTACTCTTGAAGTTGTCGACGAATACATTTACCTGGGGCAGGTAGTCCGGTTAGGTAGGTCCAACTTTGAGAGAGAGGTCAATCGACGAATCCAACTCGGCTGGGCAGCGTTCGGGAAACTGCGCAACATCTTCTCATCCAAAATACCTCAGTGCCTTAAGACTAAAGTTTTTAGTCAGTGTGTGTTACCAGTGATGATATATGGATCAGAGACGTGGTCTCTTACTATAGGTCTCATAAAAAAGCTCAGAGTTGCTCAGCGAGCTATGGAGAGAGCTATGCTCGGCGTTTCTCTACGCGATCGAATCAGGAATGAGGAGATTCGTAGAAGAACCAAGGTCACCGACATAGCCGTTAAGATTAGCAAGCTGAAGTGGCAATGGGCGGGCCACATAGCGCGTAGATCGGACGGGCGTTGGGGCAGAAAGATTCTAGAGTGGAGACCACGTATTGGCAAGCGCAGTGTGGGACGACCGCCTGCCAGATGGACCGACGATCTTGTGAAAATCGCAGGAAGTCGTTGGATGCAGGTGGCATCGGACCGGTTACGCTGGAAAGCGATTGGGGAGGCCTATGTTCAGCAGTGGACAAGTATAGGCTGAGATGATGATGATGATTTTCAATCTCTACTTTTCTTGTTTCATTTGTAAATTGTCGATATTAATAAAACATACACATGCGGGTAGGTATGTTGGTAGTATCGGTGTAAAGATGAGAATGAGTATGCTCCGTTGAATGAAAAAATGACAAACAGATGCACATTGCGAAAGTGGAAGGATGTAGGTACCGGGGAAGACCTAGACTATCTTACCATGACCAAATAGAACTGAAAGACAAGTCGAGAATCTTACCGGCGGTAACCGGCGAGCGTGTATGAGACGAACTATGAGAGTGAAGGAAGCCAGAGAGTTGTTTAGGTATATGACCCCGATTTAAGTGAGGGCAAGTCCAGAGTTGCTGTAACTGGCGAGCGTATATAAGATAAACTATATGAGTGGAAAAAGGCAGAAAGTTCTGTAAAGAAAGGAGGTGAGTAAAAGGAAGAAGGGGGATGGGTAGGATGAGGGACTTTTTCCTACAAGATATACTCAAGCGAGCGTGGCAAAATAGAAAGCCAATAGTGGGTTCTATTTACCACGTTGCAGGAGGCCATTGTGATTTTTACGTGTGGTTCAAGACACACATACATCACTTTTGCCCGAAGAAGAAAATCTTCTAAATATTTTTCTTTTAATTATTGGGAATTTTATCTAGAATATAGGCATGATAGTATTTAATTTATTACTATAGTATTTTCCACATAGGATGGGTAGTGACAGTTCTAACTGCCAAACGAAATTATACTTTATTCAATGGCAATTAGAGGCATGACCGTTTTTATACTTATGGCCTTAAAACCATTGAATTAAATATTAATTACGTTTGGCAATTAGAACAGTCACTACCCATCCTATGTGGAAAATACTATAAGATGCCCAATTCACATACATACACACACACACACCGTCACGCCGACGGTGGTAGGTCCCATGTAATAGGCGGCGAGCCTATTGCGATATACCAGGCACAATTCCAGACTTAGGACTTGTACTGGGAATTTTCCGACAAGAAATCTAGGTATTATCCGACCAAGGATTTGAACCCAGGACCTCGTGATCGCAAAGCGCGTTATTCCGATTGTACAAAAAACTGTTTTCTGCAATACCTTGTCGAGAACTAGATAAGGCCCTCCACTAGGCCCCACTTCGTAGACATATAGAGTTGATTTGTTCACGTTGTCGCCCTAAATCATTATGATAATGGTCAGGTTGAAAATATGTATATTTATTCCTTGCCTCTTGTACACGCAGCTTGAAATATTTCCCAATCCATATCATGCCAGATCTCGATTTGTAGATTTGCCCAAATAAAAAAACATCGTCATATTCCTTTTCAGTGAATGTGGCAGAGGTGTACTGTGTATACTCACATATCGCCGAAGATATTACGTCCCAATGTAATAGTATACCGGGCACAATTTTCGACTAAGGACTTAGAAAAAACTCTTTTTTACAAGCTTTTATTTAAGTTGCACTGTTCTATATCTGTCTTTCTGTCTCTCCGGTTCAAGTCTTGTGATCCATTTTTGAAGCACTTGCACTTATGTTAAGTTGATGACAATGCAATAATATGGTACCATGGAGCTGGTCTGATGATGAAGTCGGACGGTGGCCACAGGATCATGTGAACAACACCGTAAACCCCTCGTGTTTAGACTAGTTAGATTGGTATTGACGAGTACTTTACGCCCAGATAGTGTTCAGGGTCTGACGATAAAGCCGAAAGATGGCCAATGGAACCACCCGACTACTCAATATAACCTCACCGTGCTTGGGATCGTTGGATTTGTCTTGACGAGTATTTTAGACTCGTATGGTGTCTAAGGTCTGATGATGGCGGCGGAAGGAAGCCATAGGAACTCCGTAACTAAGCAAAATATTTTATGTGTTTTCTATAATAGATTGCTTTAAAAAGGCTTTTGAATTGAAATTATTCTGTCCCATGTTTAGAAGCTAGGTCCTTGTGATCACCACCCGCATTTATGGCCACTAGATCATCGAGACCGCCTATGTCTTTTAAACGTAGTCCCACACTAGAATTTTTGTTTGTTTTGTTTAAAAACATGAAATTCACATACACAAACAACCTGAGCCCTAATTCGCTATGACCAAACGCAATGCGTTACGATATCTTTGTGTACTGGTATTTAGTATGCTACTGGTATACGATAAAACGATCGTTTCACGAAGAGATCATCAAGCGCCGCGTTACGTGTTTAATTGGTCATAGCAAATAAAGACCCAGACCGAAACAAACATTTGTGGGTCATACAAAGACGTCCCGTGCAGGAATCGAACTCGCGCCTACTCGATCCACTGGGTGGAGTGGCTTAAGCTCTTAACCACTGAACCAAGCTGTCCGTCGAACTGTTTTCCCGACCCTGTTGTCCCCAAAGGGGTAGGCAGGGGTACATATAGTACACCCAAATTTTGTGGTCAAGCCTGTCGCAATTTAAATTAAAATTCCAAATTAAGTAGTTCCAAATTCCATTCTGCAAGTTTCACAGCTGCTTAGTTCAAAGAGAACTTATTCAAATTGTCGTTGGAGGTATTAATGCTCCGTGAATATTGCAGTCTTATACCTCACAATTGTTAAATTAGCGTAAGTTGGTACTTTATGTAATATTTTAAGCTACAGGTTGTTGTTTTGTATTCTCGCGGAATTTTTAATAATAATACACTAATTAAAAGTGGCCTTTAGTCACTAAATATTAAAAATCGGTATTCTATATTACAATACTTGTGACTCTTAATTAGAACTCGTGCCACTATAATATTAAACTTGTAACTCTATATTAGAACTCATTACTCTATATTACAATGGTTATGACTCAAAATACGCGCTTTTGATTTAACATTATAACTCATAAATCTAAATTAGAACTCATGCAACTATAATAATAAAACTTTTGATTCTATATTAGAACTCGTTACTCTATATTACAATTATTTTGACTAAGTACGCGCTTTGACCTAACATTATAACTCGTGATTCTAAATTAGAACTCGTGATTCTGTATTACAATGGGTCACCACTGACCCTAAATTAGAGCTGTTGACTTAATATTTCAACTCGTGAATGTAAATTAGGCGTCGTGACTCTGTAATAGTAGAAGTTTTGACTCTATATTTGAACTCGTAACTCTGATTAATCCTATTTGTAATAGAGTATTCCAAAATCAATTCTGTGAAATTATTTCTAAGTACTTTGAAACTAAACCCAAAATCTGAGACAGTTTATACATGAATATTATCGATCTTTGTATCCAATACAATGTCGAGCTGTTCCAATAAGTCAGGTCCAATATGTCTGATGCGAGGAAACAGAGTCCAACTGTTGCATATTTCCATACAAGAATAGAGCGCCGTGTCTGTGTCGGATCCAATATTCAAGAATATGTACTCGTATGTACATAATGTATCGCTTGTCTTGTGGCATTAATATATTATTTGTATGAGATTATTTTATTGTTATATATATATATATATATATTATAATTTTATACCTGTTGGAACTCTGTACTCTCTGCCTACCCCGCAAGGGATCTGGCGTGAGGTTATAGATAGATAGATAGATAATTTTATAAATTTGGTAATTCTTTATTATACTATTTATTACCTTTAACTTGATGACTAATTTTATTTTATTCCTTAAATAATGTTGTATACACCTGTAGAGATTTAGCACTTTGTCTTATTCCTATTGTATTTTTTATTTTATTTTAAATGTTTAGTGTTAAGTTGATGGTGTAGCTACTTTAATAAATTAATAAATTAAAGGTTTCGCCACATAGCCGACGCACCGCGACGGGAGCGCGACGGTGGCGCGGTTTGGGGAGATGAAATGTACTGGAATGTACGGGAGACGCCACACAGCGCAGCTACGCTCGGCGCGATGGCAAACGTCACGATCGAACATAGACGAGCGCTTCTGTCACGCTCCCATCGCTCTCCGTCGGCTATTTGACCAAACCTTAAAGCTCAAGGACAGTCCCAAAAACGGCCCGAAAAATCACAGTCACAGCACATCGATATGTGGTTTTATTTAAAATTAGTTCGATCCAACCATAACCAATGTGAGGACGCGTTAAAATGCTAACTTTGCTAAAACCGCCACAGTAAAAAGATTTGAGTTCATTAGCAATTTCAAACTAACTTCTAGAGTTGCTAACTACGAGAAGGTATAGATGCGTGAGTTTTTTGCTGGAATATTCTATCTAGGCTCACCAGAGACTATGCCACTGCATACAGTGGGACTGATGATCACAAGTTGTTGACCTAAAGAACCATAATGAAACACCGCTATGCGTAGACTCCCCAAACGGGGCAGTAGAAATGTACTGTGTCACTTGTCGGTAATGTTGGAGCCCAATGTAATTGGGGGCGAGTCTATTACCATTATACAGGGCACCATTTTTACGGACTACTAGTAAGAGTTTTTCGAAAACCTTAATAACATTTTCTCTGATCTTAATGGACGTATACTTTATTTCTTTCGACCGTGTGGCCCTTTTACCTTCGACGAAGTCGACCTTCCTTGTCCTTTTTACAAGCTTTTATGTAACTTGCAATGTTCATATGTTCAATGGTCTGTCTTTCCAGTTTAAATGCTGTGATCCATTTTTCAAGCACTTGCCGATTGAGCTGAAAGGACAGTGCCCAAAATCCTATGGAAGGTCGGCTCATCTTAAGTATTTTCCAAACAGTCATGAAAGGGTAGATAATGTACCTAGAATGTTATTAAGAAAAAGTCAAAAAAATATTTAATGGGATATTTGGATAATCACGTGTTTCCGATTACGTTTGAGTTTATATTAAACTTCATTATAACAAGCTCCTTGATGGAGAAAAACTTTCCATGACTATTGTAAATCTAATAATATTTACACCTATAGTTAGTTGGTTTCAGTCTGAGCCATATTTTGCTACGACAAAAGTAAAACATGTCACAACATCAGTAAGTGTTTTATATGGAATAATTTGTTATGCAACAAATTATTACATATAAAACACTTACTGAACCAGGTGCAATCCAGGAGGTCAAAACTTTTAGCATAGAATTTGGTTAGTTCATCCATATAATGAGCTCGTTCATGGCATGGCACAACCAACAAACACTCACTACACCGCCGTGGTATGAGGCTGTATTAAACCTTGACGACATCTTAAAGAGTACACAAGATTCACATATCTAGAAAATATCCAGTAGGTACAGAAACACTTAACAAACTCCAATATTTGAATAAAATTACAAAAAAGGTTAGCGTAATCGCAATACTGGCCTTACGATTTTGTTATAGTGATATTGACAATTACCCTTTCATTGATTCATCAAAAATAATATTCTATATTGTGGGTAATCTGAATCGTATGTATATTTTTTACCATAGCATATTATTGAATCCAATGAATATTTGTGTATTGCAATAAACATCAAGATCCAATAAGATACTAATGTACAAGATATTGTTATGATTTCTTTTGATAATTATCATAGAAAAAATCAATGGAAGTTATATTTTAACTCATTTTTAAACGTTATTACTAATAGGGCTACGAATTGCCAGCAAGTACTTATGTTTAGTATATATAAGTGCATTTTGACGCATCTTTAGACCGGTTTTGGGCGTAATCCTTTGGTATACATATGTAAGTTCGGTGACAATTTAATAATACGGTACCACTGAACTGGTCTGATGATAAAGTCGAAAGTCCAATGGATTCACCCAACTACTCAATATAACCCAGCCGTGTTTGGACCCGTTGGATTTGTCTTGATGAGTACTTTAGCCCCGGAGTACTTTAGTCCAGTGTCTGATAATGAAGCCGAGAAGAAGCCATAGCAACTCCTCAACTAAGCAAGATATCTTCGTCGTAATTTTGCTATAAAAGCTTGTTTATAAAATGGTCTTTTTAAATTTAAATTATTTCCCCTGACCAAGATTTGTGCTGTGTCGGTGTCGAGTTGAGCATCTGTCAGAACTTTTTAGATCGTCATCAACCAGGTGGCGAGTGATCTTCCACGAAATCGTTTTGTTGTTATTGGACTTAAGTATATTGATCGCGTAAAATAATAACCATTCAAAGAACCCCCCATCATACTTCGATACAAGATATGCTTATAGAGTTGAACTTTTTGTGAAGTTTAATTATAATTACTGCGGTTTGATCTAGATCAAACTGATGAACAAATCAAACACTGGCATCACACATATATAGTGCAACTGAGGCCGCTTGTGGCACCATATTGTTAGCAATGCCCAGTCTAATCAAGTCTTAGTTTAAGCAATTATAATGATACTCAGGCGTAAACAAATAATTTCGGACAGACTAAACTCATTAAACAACGGTTGTTATCCGGCAGTAAAACATCTTTGTACTGTCCCTATCTCTACAATATATTCACATACCCATATAATCTGTATCCAGGAGCACATAACTCTAAGCAGTAAGAACTTCTTATCATGTCACGTTGCACGAACCGACTTTCAGAAAACTTATGTGAGGACACACGTATATGCAATTTTGAATCCTTTTCTCAGGTGAGTATTCAGATTTTCTTAAATTAAAGAACAGTATGAAAAAAGAGGAAGGGAGAGGTCAGAAAGGATCCCGCAAGTGATGATATAGGTATCCGGAGGTAGCGGAGAAATACTATGTATGCCCACATTTCAGCGACGATTTTAGGGCCGGTCCCAATGTAATAGCGGGTCGGTCGTCAATATATGGTCTGTCGCCAATGTACCGACCACATTCTGGACTCCGGATTGGTACATACCTTGTTCAAATTTTTCGATATAATCTATCTTCACGACAGATATCTTGTGCGGATATTGCTTATGTAATAAAAAAAAAAACCGTGGCACTTTTTACAAGCTTTTATTATTTTTATCTTGCGATTTTCGGTTGTCTGTCTGTTTTTCCGGTTCAAATTTTATGATTTATTTTTCAAGCACTTACGGGTATCCGATTGAGCTGAAATTTGGGATACGTATGTAAGTTCGGTGACCATGCAATAATATAGTATCATAGAGCTGATCTGATGATGGCTCGGAAGGTGGCCATAGGAACATGTGAACTGTACCGTCGTAACCCCCTCCTGTTTAGGTTTGTTAGATTGGTTTTGACAAGTACTATACAAACCGATAGTGTTTGTTCAGGGTCTGATGGTGAAGCCGAAAGGTGTTCAATGGAACCACCCAACTACTCAATATAACCCAATTGCCAAGGGCTCATTGGATTTGCCTTGATAAGTACTTTAGACCGGGATGGTGAGCAAAGTCTGATGATGGAGCCGGAAGAAAGCTATAGGAAATCCTCGACAAAGCAAGATATTTTCGTTGTGTTTTTGCTACAAAAACTTTTTTTTAAGAAGGTCTTTATTCGAATCTAGAACTACTTCGGGCGTAGCCAAGTGCCAAGTTGCAAACATTTTGTGTGTATGACCTTTTCCCAATCAATAGCGCCTTTTTTTGAACGCGTTACTTTTGTTGTAAAAAGTAATTCTATTTTTTCGGTAAAATGTCATTCCATATATTTATCCATTTTCAATTACCGTTAACGACTGTAGCTACAGAAGCTAGTTACAATGTGACAGAGGACAAGGATAACGCCATAAAATGTGCAAAAGTTATCTCATGAAATAAAACTATTTTACGGATTTTATCGCGGTTTATTTTTTTATTTTTAGTTCCCGACGTTTCGAGTGCTTTGCAGCACCCATGGTCACGGGAGGGACTGGAACTAAAAATAAAAAAATAAACCGCGATAAAATCCGTAAAATAGTTTTATTTCATGTGTAATATTCGCGTAAATCTAAGAACTCAATAAAAGTTATCTCCTTAAATCGAATCCCATAAATAGGATAGAAGGCTTGTTGGATTACCGGAAATTCCGCTTTCAGTTGCGTCGGCGTGCGCAAGACATGGCCTCCATTAATCATATACTTCCTAGTTTCACTAACGACTCTCATTGTGGCGGCATAAAAGAGAAATAGTTTAGTTATAGATTAGTTATGCTTGGGTCATTTGTTTTCTGGCTGTTTTGACATGATGACATAACCTTCTGAAGCCGTAAGAGAGTGTTGTCCCGTCCTTCTTTAATCAGTAAATATATAGTGTAAAAATTATGGCATATCAACTCGATAGCGTTACGACAAATCTGTTTTTACTAAGTCTTCTGATATACAAAGTGTAACGCTAATAACGCGAGACCTCAACCATCCCAATTAGATTGTCCCTCGAGTTGTTTGCAATTAAATTCGATATGAAAATGAAATTTCCTGGATTAAAGATTCGATTATCATTTTCCAAAACTCAATGTGTAACGGAGGCGTATTGGATAATGTATTTAGAAAATGCAATTGAAATAGCACTATTATTTTGAATAATCGGTAGAGCCCAAATCGGAACCAAGATTCGGATCAAAACTATCTCAGTGATGATATGTTTTTTCCCATTGTAATGCCAAATGTTCCCAATCCATTATATTATATTAAACACCGTTTAACTTATGGGCTAGTCTCCAGTATACATAGTACACATCTACCACCACTGCTTGGAGAATATAGAGGTGACGGTGTTTCTTATTTTTGTTATATTCTTAAAGAAAAACATTATAATTATTTAAAGATTCTTTTGTCAAGAGTACGGTGTGCGTGTATGAGACGAAGTATGAGAGTGAAGGAAGACAAAGAGGTCTTTAAGGATATAGCCTATAGGAACGCAAGGGATTTGGCTTAATGATATAGATATTAATATCAGCCTATACTGCCCCAGTGCTGGGCAAAGGCCTTTCCTCACAAATCGCGGTGAGTGAGATCAGGTTATAATCCACCACGCGGACCCAGTGCGGATTGGAGGAGGCAAGGTCGTGGCCACCAAGCTAAAGCTAAGGCTTCCAACTTGACTTTACGACTACTACATTACGTGGTAGCCGGCACCAACGGCTTAACGTATCTTCCTAAGCACGGAGACGCTCGAATATTAAAATGCCACAAGCGGTCACCCATCTCAAGCCATCTGATTCGAAAGCTGCCTACCCTCGGTGATCGGTAAGAACACCACGGTCGCACAGCGCTACGAGCGCTTCCTCAGCGCTGCGAACATCTATGCGCTATGATATAGATAGATAGATATTTTTAAATCATCTGCGCTAATGCAGAAGAGTGTACAAATTCCCCTCCATTTTACAAAATGCCGCGCAAAAAGCTAAAGGCGCGCTCGCTCGCAGTTGCACTCGACCGTGACTTATGGCTCTTGCCAACTGCTCTATTTCATATTCATGCGACACTTTATAAAATATTAGAATCTGGAAAATGGAGATCACTTTTCCCTGGTATTGTGGGACTGTTGAGGTTTTTATAGCAACAAAATTGCTATGGGGATACACAAGTGAAATATCACTCTAAAAGGGGGAAAGATTATTGTTGATTTCTAAAAAGTTTTTTATTAGTTATTGTTACTGCTCTGATATGGAAAATAAATGTATTGGCCAAGTTTGAGATAGTATTCGAAAAATTCCTGCACAACAACTCAAAAATGTCTGTACTTAACCGCCAATATTTTAGCGGACGATTTAGCGCAGTGGTTAAGAGCTTGAGCTGCTCCGCCCACTGTGTCGGATAGTCGCGGGTTCGATTCCCGCACGGGACAAATCTTTGTGTGATCCACAATTATTTGTTCCGGTCTGGGTATTTGTTTTTGAATTTTCATGTTTGTAAACGCACCCATGACACAGGAATAAATCATAGTGTGGGGCTACGTTTTTAAAAAAATATACTTAGGTACCATATTTTAGAAACTACAGTACGTAGAAAAACATTTCCAAGATAGGCTCATTAATACCAAATAGGCTGCTGATTTCTTTCGCAATGTAATCAAAAATGGAGGCTAAAGTCGTCCTTTTGCTTCGGGGCAGTAAGGAATATTATTAGAAATAAACTGTCATATCTGAGAAACCTATTAAATGATCGAATAATATGAAATAATTTGCCGAATCATCATTAGTCCTACTCATGAACGGTTGCTGGCTTGTGGGGATTGGTCCATCTGGAATCCTTTTGACACTCTTTATAAATAATATCATTAGTCTCATATCTCGGTCGTACGGCATCAAACTGGAACTAAATTGTAAACTATTTATTTATAATCCGCATGCGCCGGCGACGAGAATAACTCTTCCAGACGACTCAAGGCGCGCGATATTTCGGGCAGGGTTAATAGTTCGGTCTAGTTTACATAACGGAACCCTTTGCTTGTTTATTGACCGTCACTAATCGATGGAAAGTAGGCGCCGGCAGCAGTAAGACTAGGCATACAACTAAACAAACAATCCGCTCCAGATGAAAGTGTTAAGAAAATTGACACCAATTCCGTAGAGTTCAAATCCACTAGTGTAAAATATGGAATAAGATGAGGTCATCGCCCTATGGTCATTTTTTTTTTCTGTGGCAACACTGGCGACACTCAGTATTAGCTCCGTAAATATTTATTCAAAATAATAGTTTATTAGTGTTTTTCGCTGTATTAACGTGTTTTTCCTTTTCTTATCGGCGCTAACGCTGATGGTATAACAATAACATGTAACTCTGTTCGATAAGAAAGATTGGCTACAGAAGAATATCAAGAATCGTACGGTGATCTGGTGACTAGTGACACATAAAATAATTAAAACCATACAATAACTAATCAACAGTGTTAAACATAAATAATTGAGTGCTTAAAATCAATATTATTAACAATATAGTGAAGTCGGTGCGTGAATTATCAGTTGTTTACAATCTAACCGTTATCCAGAGAAAATTTATAAATTGGACTTTGTACCCATTTGACAAATAACCAGTGACAGCCGTCAGTGTCAGTTCTGTCAAACCAGGTTGACAACGTCAACTGTCAATTGTGTTTGACAGCGTCAACTGTCAGTTGCGGTTGACAACGTCAACTGTCAAAACGTCAACTGTCAATTGAGTTTGACAACGTCATCAGCATAACGTACCAAAGAGAATTTGGGTTGCCAACGAAATATTCTATCGTACCTCCGAAAGGATTTGGCGTTAAGGCATTGGTCAGCATGACGAGCGCATCACTGAAAACGACTGGACTGTTGTGGGGTTGCTGTAATAACGAGGATGATGCTGACAATAATATTGTCTGCGAGAAATGTGATAAGTCATATCACTTAAAATGTTTGGCGCTTCCATATGCATCTAGTTCTAAGTACGCAAATAACTGGATCTGTCCCTCGTGTATGAACCGTGGGCCTAAAGTTACCAAAGATGATAGTACACCTATTCGCAATGTCTCCGGGCAAAGGGGCAATAAAAGACTAGCCTTAAGTTCCCCACAAAATACTACTAGTTCCTGTACGTCGGTGTGTTTGGAGGATATCTGTAACACGGTTAAGGAAGAACTACAGTCACAACTGGCTCAAATGTTTTCTAAATTCAATATTAATCTAAGTGGTGTTATATGCAGAGAAATAAGGCCGATAAAAGAAGACATATTGGAAATGAAAGAATCTTTAAACTTTTTAAGTGGCCAGTATGATAGTTTGCTCTTAGAACACCAAAAAGTGAAAGAAAACATGAAAGATTTACAAAAAGAAAACGACAGACTGGAAGCTACTATTACTGATCTTAATGTACGCGTCAACCAATTAGAACAATCAGCACGTTCGAACAACTTGGAGATCCAATGTGTTCCAGAAAAAAGCCAGGAAAACGTAGTGACCATAAGAAAACAATTAGGCAAAGTGGTCGGGTGTGAACTAACGGATAATAATATACAGAATTGTACTCGAATTGCAAAGATGGATCGTAGTAATCCGAGACCTCGCTCAATTATTGTTCAACTATCATCTCCTAAAATTCGAGATAATTTCATCTCATGTTGTATAGGGTTTAATAAATCGTACCCTCAGAATAAATTGAATAGTTCCCATATAGGCATAAATGGAAACAAGGTACCAATTTTCATTAGTGAACATCTTTCTCCTATCAATAAGGCCTTGCATGCCGCTACCAGAATTAAAGCAAGAGAAAAGGGACATAAGTACGTGTGGGTTAGAAACGGAAAAATATTTACGAGAAAAAACGATGAATCAAAATATATTGTTATCAAAAATATGGTTTCTTTAGATAAATTAGTTTAATTGTTTTTTATAATAATTATAGATGCATGTATCGAATTATATTAATTTTTATATAAAATTAAAATTCTCACCATTAAACATTTATTATCAAAATGTTCGCGGGTTACGTACCAAAACTTACAATTTCTATAAAGAAGTGTGCTGTAATAATTACGATGTAATAGTCTTGACTGAAACATGGCTTAATGCTGGCATATCCAGCGAAGAGCTATTCGATGACAGGTACGTGGTTTATAGAAGAGATAGAGAAACTTCGGATTTCCACGGTAATAAAGACGGAGGCGGAGTTTTGATTGCAGTTTTGAACAAAATTAAATCAGTCCGCAGACCAGATTGGGAAACCAAATGTAAAGATATTTGGATAGTTTTGGATGTACCATCAAGCACACCAGTTAATTGAGTAGCTCTTTGTGGTATATATCTACCTCCTTCCGTAAACCGGTCAATGTTGGATCTCTACCTAGAAAATTGTAACCAAATCATCGAGAAAACTGATACTCATGTTTGTCTTGTCGGAGATTTCAATATTGGTAATATAAACTGGAATTAAGTGAGCGATGAGTCGATGGGTTATGTCACACCCAGTATTTGTCAATTTCTAATTGATTTTATCTATCTTAACAAACTAACACAGTTGAATTACCTGTATATATGTAATAAATCAAACCGCCTTCTGGACTTAGTATTAACTAATTTGCCATGTGGCACATGTTCTATAAGTGATCCAGTTAGTATACTCACTCCTATTGATCCTTTTCACCCACCTCTAGAAATATCATTTACAAAAGAAAGCGATGAAAAACTTGCCTACAATGTAGCTTACAAAAGGTGTGATTTTCATAAAGCAAATTAAAAACAGATAAATAAACATCTCTCTAGTATAAAGTGGCCTGAACTTTTTAATAATACAGACTCCGTAAATAAAATGGTGGAATTATTTTACGCAGAAATTAGAAAAGTGATAAATGAGTTCGTACCACTCAAAAGAATGGCAAATAATTCTATGCCACCGTGGTTTAACGCAAACTTGAAGAGAGTGATACGTGAAAAAAGAAATATTAAATGCCGATATAAAAAATACAAAAATCCACGCGACTAGCTAGAGTTACAATTAATAAGTAAGCGTTGTAGCACATTAACGAATACTTGTTATAAAAATATATTAATACAATGGAACAATCGATAAAAAATAATCCGAAACTGTTCTGGTCATATATAAAAACCAAAAGATCTGGCAAAAGCAATTATCCAAATACCATGTTCGATGGTAGTGAGACTTCATCGGATGGTAGTGCAATATGCGAAATGTTTGCATCATACTTTAAGGCTATGTACAGTATTCACGACAGCAATGATGGCTTTGACTATAATGTAGACCACTGGAAAACTTTATTGAATCAAACACAAGCTCTAATAACGCCTGACGTCTCAGAAGAAATTGTCTTATGTAAGTTAGTCCTTAGACCCCGCTAAAGGTCCTGGCCTCGACGGCATCCCGCCAACTTTCATCGTATCCTGTGCTTCAGTACTTGCCACACCATTATGTTTAATTTTTAACAAATATTTGCAGGCAGGAATATTTCCAAATACTTGGAAGACCGCGAAGGTAGTTCCTATTCACAAGGGCGATAAAGCCGAGGTTATCTGCAACTACAGGCCAATCTCAATTCTTTCCATCTTTGCTAAAGTGTTTGAATCAATTATTTGTACATCTATACAAAACCACTTAAAACTTTATCTCACTGACTATCAGCATGGTTTTGTGAAATCTAGATCCACTAGTACTAATTTGGTCATCTTCACGGAAACGCTTGCCTCAATTTTAGACTCAAATCAGGAAGCTGATGTCATCTACACAGATTTCTGTAAAGCGTTTGATCGAGTCTCTCATGATATTTTGCTGGCAAAATTGGAAGCATACGGTGTAACTGGAGGTTTGCTCAATTGGATTAAATCTTACTTATATGATCGAATATTCAACGTCGTCATTAACGGCTTCCAGTCAGGAATGCGTAAAATAACATCAGGAGTACCACAGGGCTCACATTTAGGACCTATCCTTTTTAATATATTTATAAATGATATACCAAATTGTTTTCTACATACTAAACCGTTTTTATATGCAGATTACTTAAAATTAGTAGGAACTTGTGGGTCAAGTCAAGACATGAATCTGATTCAATCAGATATTAATAGAATGGTATAATCACATGAAAAGTATAATCAAGAGGGCATCACGAATGTTAGGTTTCATTATCCGCAATACCAAAGATTTTAAAGGAAATAATATAAAATTTATTTTATATAATGGCTTGGTAACGAGCCTTTTAGAGTACTGCAGCATTGTATGGAGGCCACACTTCTCTACGCATAGTCTTAGACTGGAACGAATCCAAAGAAAATTTGTCTCACATCTCGCCTTTAAAAATGGGATTGCAAGAAGGGTCCGGTCTTAAGAAAAACGACTGAAATGGTTTAACATGACAACATTGGATACACGGAGGGACTTGTTGGATCTTATCTTCTTGTCTAAACTATTAAAAAACAGAATTGATTGCCCCCCCGCCCCTATTAGAGCATTTTATGTATCGAGTTCCTCGGCGAATCCCCCGTACTCCCGTAACTCCTCTATGTCCCCCTTTCCGCAAATCGGTCCAAGGCGCGAACTCTCCGATACCAAGATTGTGCAAGTTGTTGAATAGTTGTAGCGATCTAATTGACATGGGAACTGACTCACTTCGCAAGATACAAAAAAGCTTTTTAAATGCATCAAAGAGTTATCAGTGAGCTCGCTCTAGATAATAATTCACAATGTTCTATGTAATTTCTTATAAAGTTATTTGTTGTTCTGTATTCTTTAATTATTGATACCACATAAGTAAGTAATTTTGATATTTTTTATTTTTATCTTTATTTTATGATCATTTTTATTTTACTTTTTGTTTTTTTTTGGTTTAACACTTTTAATTTATAAAGTAAGCATTTTTGTCGTCTTTACAAATAGCATGTGGTGTTTACCTGTAATAGTTTGTCACACTTATGTTCTACCTATAATACTGTCAAACCTAGTTGTAAGTATTAGTGTGTATATCAATCAATCAATCAATCAATCAGCCTATCGTAGTCCACTGCTGGACATAGGCCTCTCCTAACACGCGCCATTGCACACGGTCCCCCGCCTTCCGCATCCAGTCCGTCCCAGCGACCTTCTTGAGGTCGTCGGTCCATCTAGCTGGGGGGCGTCCTACCTTACGCTTACCAAGTCGCGGTCTCCACTCTAGGACACGCTTGCTCCATCGGCCGTCGGTCCTTCTGCAGATGTGACCAGCCCATTGCCACTTTAGCTTACTGAGTCTGCGAGCTATGTCGGTAACTTTGGTTCTTTGTCGGATTACCTCGTTACGAATTTTATCCTTCAAAGAGACGCCGATCATAGCTCGCTCCATAGCCCGCTGTGCGACTTTGAGTTTGTGAACTAGTCCCACTGTGAGTGTCCACGTCTCGGCCCCGTAAGTCATAACAGGTAGAACGCATTGGTTAAAGACTTTAGTCTTCAGGCATTGCGGTATAGGCGAAGCGAAAACGTGACGTAGTTTGCCAAATGCTGCCCAACCCAATTGGATCCTGCGGTTGATTTCTTTCTCGAAGTTGTTCCTACCAAATTGGACAACTTGTCCAAGGTAGACATACTCCCGAACAACTTCGAGCATCGAACCATCGACGTAGATCGGTCCCGGCGTGACATGCTCATTAAACATGATCTTGGTTTTATCCAAGTTCATGCCGAGACCGACACCTCGAGAGGCTCCATTTAGGCTATGCAGCATTCCGCTCAACTGTTCCAGTGACTCTGCCACGATGACGATATCATCGGCAAACCGAAGGTGTGAGATGTATTCGCCATTGATGTTAATGCCCCGCCCAGTCCAGTCCAGCGTCTTGAAGACGTCTTCGAGTGCATTGGTGAAGAGCTTGGGGGATATTACATCCCCCTGTCTTACCCCTCGATGCAGCTCGATCGGGTTGGTCTTTTGGCCCTGGAGCTGGACGGTCATTGTGGCGGTATCATACAGACATCTCAACACCTCGATATAGCGCCAATCGATGCCACATTGCTGCAGAGCATCCAAAACCGCCCAGGTTTCGATGGAGTCGAAGGCTTTCTCGTAGTCCACGAAAGCCATACACAGCGGCTGATTGTACTCTTCGGTCTTCTGTACAATCTGCCGAACAGTATGGATGTGGTCTACGGTGCTGTAGCCTTTTCGAAACCCGGCTTGTTCCGGTGGCTGGAACTCGTCAAGTCTTCTGGCGAGGCGGTTTGTGAGTACTCTCGAGAACAACTTGTAGACGTGGCTCAGGAGTGAGATGGGTCTGTAGTTCTTCAGCAAGGTTTTGTCACCTTTTTTGAAGAACAGAACCACCGCACTCCCGCTCCACGCTTGAGGTGTTAAGCCCTGGTGGATGACGGAATTAAAGAGACTCGCTAGCTTTTTCAGGATTGGAGTCCCGCCTGCTTTTAGGAGCTCAGTGGTGATTCCGTCATCGCCTGGCGACTTGTTGTTTTTGAGCTGCTCGAGAGCCACTCTGACCTCGTCCTGGTTGACATCAGGGATGTCTTCCGTATCGTGGCGTGCTAGTGGGGCTCTGTGGTCGTCAGCGCTGGGTCTCGAGGGTTTAGCCATCCGTGATGCGTACAGGTCTTTGTAGAAACTCTCAATTTCCTCGAGTATCTCGAACTTGGAGGTCACGGTTTTGCCATCCGCTGTATTAAGTTTCGTCAGATGGGATCTACCTAGCTGGCGAGCGAAGACTTTGGTGCCTCTGTTCTGTTCAATCGCAGCCGCGATGGCGCGGGTGTTGGAACATCGGAGGTCACGTCGCACCCGCTTCCGGATCTTCCGGTTGAGGTTCCTCCCATCCAGCGAAGACGCCTGCGTGGATGACATTTCCCGTCTCTGCCTCATAAGTTCGAGAGTCTCGAGCGAGAGTTTAGACTCTCTGTTACCGCTTTTGCCGGGAAACACCCTTCGAGACACATCCTGTAGCGTTTTGACCACTGTGTCGGTTTTCTCGTCAACATTGCCTTCGGTTTCCAGCAGGTCGAAACGATTTTGAAGCTCCAGTTGGAACTTTTCGGACCCTAAAGCTATTTGAGGCGCAGTAGGTCTGAGAGTAGACCTCATCATGCGACGTCTTTCGGCCTTGAAGTCTATATTTAGAGCGCCTCGGACAAGTCGGTGATCGCTGCCGGTATTAAACCTGTTGATCACGGAGACGTCTCTAAATATAGACTTCCTGTCAGTCATGATGAAGTCTATCTCGTTCCTCGTCACAGTGTCGGGGCTTCGCCATGTCCACTTTCTATGAGGCTTCTTCTTAAAGAACGAATTCATCAAGAAGAGCCCCTGCGACTCCAGAAAGTTGACCAGCATCTGCCCCCTGTGGTTTCGGCGCCCGACGCCGTGGGGTCCGATTATCGTTTCGCCGCGTTCTTGTACTCCCACTTTGGCATTGAAGTCCCCCATAACAACGTTGTAGTGAGCCTTGGTGGTGCCATGTAATGCCTTGGCTATGTCTTCATACATGGCTTCGGCTATGTCGTCGCAGTATGTCGAGGTCGGCGCATATACCTGTACCACCTTCAGGGTGTACCTGTTGGTGATTTTAATTATGAGGTACGCTACCCGTGGCGACACACTGCTGACTTCCACAACGTTGTTAGTGAGAGCTTTGTTGACCAGGAAACCGACACCGCCCTGAGAGGGCCGATCACCTTCCCGAAAGTAGAACAGGTGGCCTGACTCAAGGGTTATCGTGTCCTCGCCCTGTCTTCGGACTTCGGATAACCCCAATATGTGCCAGTTTATGCGACCTAGTTCTACCTCGAGTTCAGTGCGGTGTTGGTCCAGCCGTAGAGAGCGTCCATTGTACGTAGCCAGGGTCAGGTGTTTTTGGTAGCCTTGTGTCGTAGCCCGGAGATTCTTCGCACCCCCTGCCCCACTGTTACCGCGACCGCTACCGTGGCAGCGGACAGCGGGACTACCGGGAACTGGGGGCCTTTGCGTTTGGTGTCTTAACATATTAAGAGGTTTTTTGGCCTACTATACCACGCTGGCCAGACGGGTTGGTATAGGGTTTGTTTCAAATTTTCCTTTTCTGGTCGTTGATCGGATGACGTTACTACCTTTGGTGGACTCTTACCACCAGCCAAGCAAAAGTATGGCTACTGGGGCATTCTAAGTTTTTCTTTCGCTTCCAGCCCAGTAAGGAAGATTGTATAAGCGCTGGTAAACCTTAATAATAAATAAAAATAAAATAAAAAAATATGTAAACTGACTATTGTAAACACCTCCGCAGGGCTTATACACAATAAATTATATGAGTTTGAATTAGTTATGAAAGAATTAAAATATGTTAAAAATATTTACCATATACTCTTCAAGATGCTCGTTGCGCTGCATTGCCAAACAGTGTACGGCCCAGCCACTCTGTTAAGAGTGACCGTTTAAGATAAATCGATTTTCGACCGGTTCCGTGATTCGGAAGGTTCGTCAGGCCATTTATCCCTTTTAATCTAGGTGTTATTAAGCCGAGTTGAAAGTCAGATAACTTGACAATTCCCAACTAGCAAGCCACAATATTGCTTCTAGGTAAAAGGACCCGATACGGATTGGTAACCACATCGGGTCCACATGGCACAATATGACCTGTGCCTGTAGCCAAGTGTGCTTTCTATAGTCTTCTTCTTCTTTAAGTTATGGCTTCACACTTATTTTAAATGTATTTTGCCAATGCCGAGTGTACGATTTAATTTCCAAATTAATCGAGCTTCCCGATGAACTTGATGACAACGACGATAATGAAATTGACGAAGAACCCCACCTTGCATAGTAAAGCGGTGTACTTTACCTTCACTCATGCACTAATAAGTATACACAATGGTTAATATTCCACCAGCATTACACATTATTATTCAAAACAACACAAGTTTTTAGAATTAAAATTTACAGCCATCAACGTTAATAGAAAACGTAAAAATGTACAGGACATTTTATAACGAAAAGTGGTCACGTGGTCAAGTACAATGCTCTATCGATTGCGACAAGAGAATAAAAACAAAATACCACTTGGCTAAGCTTTTTAATTTCTCTCCCCTCTATTTGTGAGAGAAGGCCTTTTTCCAACAACCGGACACTATTAGCTATGTTATTATATCTATCATATCGAATTGGCGCCATAGGTTATTCATAGTATAATTAAAACTTAACGCACGTAACACGCCAGTCAATATTAGTGATCATAATTAGATGAACAGCCTGCATAGTAAATGAGAGTCGCACCAGCTATTACCCTTGCGGTTACAGAAGCAGAATATTGAGTAGCACATGGCTTTCATCCCCAAAGTAACAGTTATTGCATATATCGCTAGCCGAATGGAAAATCAACCCAACTAAAAAGCAGAACACGAGAGATTAAACTTTATTATCTTGCAAATAGAGTGCTGATTCAAATAAAGATATTTTTGAGTTGCGTCCCTATTATATTCCACTAGTGATATGCTCATTAGCACTTTAGTTCAGTTAATATTTTGATGCTGATGAAGTGTAAATTAAGACCGTCCATGGAAGCAAAGCGTAGACTTTGGATTTGACGTTGACAGATACTTTGTGAATTCATTAAAAGCCTACGTTTTCAATTAAGGGCGGTTAATTGTGTATGTCTGGAACCTACCTACCTGTTGGAACTCTGTACTCTCTGCCTACCCCGCAAGGGATCTGGCGTGAGGTTATAGATAGATAGATAGAATTGTCTATGTCTTCGCCGCGTGGTTCCCGGCTTAGAATAGGACCAACCCATCTCATCCCATCGGGTGTCGTACAAGGCGACTAAGGGAAAACTAGGGAATGGGCAGCAGCGTTCCCTTAACACTTCTACCATCAAAAACTGCGCTCGCCAACCCGCCTGCCAAGCGTGGCGAGTATGGCAAACCCCCCCCAATTTATTAATATGGAAGAAAAAGATAAAACCAGGCCCCTAGTCCCCGGCGGTCCTGTTCGTCCTGGCCACGGTAGCAGCTATGGTAACGACAGGACAAGGGGTGCTAAGAATCTCCGGCAGAGATTCGGCTACCACCAACTACGAAAATTGGCCCTGGTGACATACAACGCACGCACATTGAGGACAGATGAGAAGCTTGTTGAGCTGGAAGAAGAGATAAACAAGTTGCGGTGGAATATTGTTGGTTTATCGGAGGTCCGAAGAAAGGGCGAGGACACGATAACCTTAAAATCCGGCAACTTGTTTTACTACCGGGAGGGCGAACAGCAGTCCCAAGGTGGTGTCGGATTTATCGTCCACAAGTCACTCATAGACAACGTTGTGTCCATCACTAGTGTGTCGAGCAGGGTAGCGTACCTGATACTCAGAATATCCAAAAGATATTCGCTGAAGGTCATACAGGTCTACGCACCGACCTCGGCATACTCAGATGATGACGTCGAAGTAATGTATGAGGACATTAGTAGAGCCATACATACTTCCAAAGCACACTTTTTAATAATAATAATAATAATAATAATAATAATAATAAAAACCATCCAACACATTACAAGTGCCTGTCCAACATTAACCCAGACAGATTACACTCACCGGCATAACCAAGTAGCGTACATAATTCATCAGAAACTTGCCATTAAACATAAGTTAGTACCTGATAAGCCGTCCCCTTATTATCAATACACACCAAAACCTGTTCTGGAAAATACTAGCCACAAACTATACTTCGATAGAGCCATACTCACAGACAAAACCATACATAATAATAGACCTGACGTAACCTTAATAGATAAAATAAACAAACACGTTTACCTAATTGACATAGCAGTACCTAATACACATAATTTACATAAAACTATTTCTGAAAAAATACAAAAATATACAGAATTAAAGGAAGAAATAAACAGAATATGGAACATGAATAGAACGACTATAGTACCACTAGTACTTTCTAGCACAGGAGTTATACCGAAACATCTTTTACATAGTTTGAATATCATCGACCTTCCTACAAGCACGTACATTACTATGCAAAAAGCCGCAATCCTTAACACTTGCCGAATAGTACGGAAATTTCTTCAGGACGACATCCAACCAATAATAGGAAATGGAGTTCACTTGGCTTAGGCCCGTGTACTTCTAAAATACCGAGTTAAAAAACTCGAGAATGTCTAGACAAATAAAAAATAATAATAATAATCTTTATTTGCAACAAAAACAATTAACACATTACAAGCAACGTTATATCATACACATAATGCTCTGCTTAGAGTAGAACTAATAAAATATGATGCAACTGTGCCTGAACTAGGCATAGCCTGTATTTCAGGACACAGTCTTCTCCTCATAGCGTGTGTATAAGCGAAAGCGACATGATAACATAGGTTATATTTTTTGGAATAGTGTTTAGGTCTGCGCATGCGTGGGTGCGTGTGTGTGTGTGTGTATGTGTGTGTGTATGTGTGTGTGTGAATATGTGTGTGTGTATGTGTGCGTGCATGAGTGAGTGCGTGTAAGTATATGTGTGTATTGTGTGAATTACTCATAAGGCAACTACACTAAAATATTTAGAAGCTCTTCAGTTTTTTAATAATCACAAGTAAGTAAAAAATCTCGGACATTATTCCTGCACATCTTTTTTGTTAAAGGGTAAATGTTAAGAACAGAGTTCAGCTTATTGTAGACAAACGGACCAAGGAAACAAAAAAACTTTCTGGTAAATGCATGTTTAAATTGAGACGGGTTGGGTACAACATAGTGACGTCGGTTCGATAACTTATTCTTATCAAATGGTGTAAGGGAATGTTGTTTGAGAGTAGAGAAAATAATAAAAAGTTGGCGAACAGTAAGTAGATTCCAATGCCTGTATAAAAGTGAAGTCGGATAATAAATGGGTCGGAAGGAGCTCACTTTTAAAATAGCCCTTTGTGCAATCTCTAAGGATAGTATAATTGTTTTAGGGGCGCCACCCCAACACGTGATACAATAAGTGAGTAATGATTGACAAATCGCCATATAAACGTTTTTCATAAGTTTTATATCAGCTACAAATCTTAAGTTTTTGAATATATATATTAATTTTCTTAACCTAGTTTGTAGTAACGTAACATGAGACCGGAAATTTAGTGAAGAGTCCAGAAGCACACCCAAATATTTTATTTCTGCCTTCCGTGACAGCGAGGGGCAATCGCAAGTGTCTAGTGTGGGAGGGTGTGCGTTTATATGTGATTTTATAGTAAGTGTAGAGGGGGGCTGGTTATTGTTTCTAACATAAAATGGCATATACATGGTTTTGTCAGCGTTTAAAGTAAGCAAGTGAGAATTTAGCCAATCAACAACACTATTAAAGCCTTTCTGAGCAAGAGCAAAGGTATCGATCCATGTATCAGAGGAAAACAGCAGCACAGTGTCATCAGCATATGATATGATAGTACCCTGCTGTAACGCAAGGTTACAGAGGTCATTCAAGTATATTGAAAATAGTGTTGGCCCTAGCACTGAACCCTGGGGAACTCCGAAGGTGATAGGTAAGTCAGAACTAGTGTAAGGGCCCACCTTTACACACTGTTTGCGACAACTGAGGTAATCCTGGAATAATTTCAGTGGTAATCCTCGTATTCCTACACTTTCAAGCTTAGTGAGCAGTAGCGGGATGGATACTGTATCGAAAGCTTTGGCAAGATCAAGGAAGAGAGCCAACGCTTTTTGTCCATCATCAAGCTTACGAACAACAAAATCCGTCAGTGTGTGTACAGCGTCTTCGGTTGATTTGCCAAAGCGGAACCCATATTGATTAGTAGATATCAGATTATTGTCCTCTAGGTACCGCGTAAGTCTTTTATTTATAACTCGTTCTAATAATTTGGAGATACCTGGAAGTATTGCAATCGGTCTATAATTGGATGGGCACTGTTTGTCTCCAGCCTTGTGTATAGGTATAATGATTGATTTTTTTAATACGTTAGGAAAGATACCTTGATTAATGCAGTTATTGAACAAATGTGTTAAAGGTGAAAGAATTTGATATCTTATGGCTTTAAGAAGGTCATTCGATATTTTATCGTGTCCTACTGAACTTGAAATTTTCAAATCATTTATTAGTGAGAATTTCCATCTCATCGGTATCAAGAAGCACAAAGGATTTATTAGTCTTACTAGAATATGATGGCATTCGAGTTAGACTTTGATTATTAAGAATATGCTCAGCTAACGAACTGCCAAGATTCACAAAATAACTGTTGATCCTGTCTACAGATTGTTGTGGTAGTGACCCCAACAAATTAGTTGCACTAGACTTAGTTTTATTAGTATTTGTAATTTGTTTTATAGTTTTCCAAAGTAATTTATTATTCTTAATGTTCCTATCTAATTCTCTTTTTTCAAATTCCCTCTTAAGTTTTTTTAATAAGTTGTTACAAAAATTTCTGTATTTGGTATATATAATTCGCAAAGTTAAATCATTGGGGGTTTTCTTGGAATTTTTATGAAGACGATCTCTGTTCCTAATACATTTAAGTAATCCTAACGTAATCCATGGTTTGTAAGTACGTTTGCTACGAGATATTTTAGTCACAACAGTGTTATTAGTAGTTATATTTCCGATTATGCTTATGAATTTTTTCATAGCTTCGTTGGGATCAACAGTGGTACGAGTAAAATCAAAATTAATGCTTTCCAATTGTTTATTAATAGCACAAAAATTAATTTTAGTAATATGAGTCTGAACCTGTAGAAATTTGTGGCGATGTTGGTAAAGACATAGAAGTACAGCAGCGTGGTCAGTAATAGAACTATTTAACACAAATGTTTGCGATCGGAATTTTGTTTTGAGCACAACATGGTCTAAACAGGTTAAGCCATGTCTTGTGGGGAAATTATGAGCCGATAAGTATCCGTGAAAGGCCATAGTGTTTAAATATTCAACAGCTTTGTTGTCCAAAGTTTGCGAGCATATGTCAATATTAACATCACCAATTAATACAACAGATTTTATGTTTTTTAAAGCCGGTAAGGTAGTGTTAAGAGATGCTAGAAATGGGCTTAAGTTAAAGTATGATGGTGATCGATACATTGCAAGTATAGCTATTTCATTGTAAATAGTTAATATCAAGCAGTTACTGTCAGAAAATTCAGGTTCCATTATTTGAACACTGAGTGATTCCTTGTAATAGATTATTAGTCCATTGTTTTGATTTTTATATTTGTTCGTAATATGATTACAGTAGCCCGGTAGAATTGGAATAGAACCATTGCACGATAGCCAACATTCAGTCAGTATAATTATATCTATGTCCATTTTTAATCGATTTAGCAAAATTAGCAGTTCGTGGTAGTTACGAGATATACTGCGTATGTTTTGAGTCATGATTTTTATGTTTGGTAACTTATGCGCAATAAAACTATGACAATCCTCAACATCGCAAACCATTGATTCCGAAATATTAATACTATCCAATTCCATGTCGGTGTCAACCATTTTCAATGAAAATACTAATTACATGTACCCCAAAAGCGATCCACAAGGAACAATCACAATGAGGGCCTAATACCTGTTCTACGTATGCGTAATAAGTGTAGGAATTGATAGATTGTGAATAAACAAGTAAAATCGATAAATTGTAGGGTACATTGGAGTTAATATATGGCAAATAATAGATGTTGTGTGCTGTGCATGACCTGAGTAGATGATGTCTTGTAACCCAATAGTTTTTAACGGTATCAACAATCCACACATTCTGATACGTTTGAACCCCAACCAGTAAACAAATTATAAACAAAACCAAAGCAGTGGGTAACAATCTAAACTTAGATAAGATACACGCTAGTAATAAACCAAGTAAGTAGCGTTTGTCTATACTTAAAAGAGACGAAACATTCCATGAGCAAACATTACAAAAATTTACACATATTACTAATAGCAGTTTATTGCAAATAACAAAACGATAACTATTATAAAATCTATGAGTGGGTAGAAATGAAAAAAAGTAACGTTCGAATAAAATTAGGTTGGTGGCACACCGCGTAAGACTTATTATAAAAAAGAGACAACAAAAATAATATTTCGAAAAAGCAGATAGCAGTAACGAGAAGTCGAGTCATATTTTCTTCAAGTTAGCTAAATCCTCATCACATTTAACCTCTAACCGTGGTCCTCCTTCAGTCTTCCGCAAATAAATTCTGCCCTTACTTATCCAGCAATACTTATACTCTAGAGTTCTAGCTATATCTCGGGCCATGGCGAAAAGCCTTCGGTCTTTCTTGGTTAGTCTCTCGGAGACGTATAATGGTATTGAAGGGCCTGGTAGTCCAATGGAGTCCGATGAGAGCTTAAGAGAATTATTTCTGTTATATTCCTTAACGCCATTTAATATTTTGTTCTTACATAAAACCGATGTGAGTTCGGTAATAATAGTAGATGAACCTAGTCTATTTTTGGTTCTGTGAGTATCCTTTATTTCAGTTGGTTGAATTTCAATTTTGAGAACATTACACATCTTTAGGACAAGTTCACTTAAGTCCTGTTGTGTCTCTAGCTTATCTAGTTGCATACGATTAGGGACGTTTCGGATCTCTACGACTGTGGACTTGAGCCATTTTTGCATTTCTTCCACTTTATTATCGAGAGTTGCTATGTACCCAGCATTTTGTATTTTTTCCTTCTCCAAACTTAGAACTGTTTTCTTCAGGTCGTCGTATTCTTTAGACAGATATTGCATACCTTTCTCCAACTCGGTTGTAGTAGCTTCAATGTTAGAATTTTGCTTCTTCAATTCGGCAATATCTGTGCATAGTCTCTTTAGGAGGAGATCTTGGTATTTTTTCCAATTTGTAAGCAAGGTAAGTAGCTCTTCTTTTAGCGATGAGCCATCCAGTCTTTCTCTACCATCACCAAGTGCTTCAACAAAAACTTCCACCTCGGGTGATGGTTCATCAGGTTTCCCTTTACTCCGAAGCTGAGTCTTTTCCTCCGAAACAGGGTGAGTTTTATTACCGGGAGAAGACTTTGTTCTTTTCGGCATATTGTTAAAAATTGGTCAAGTTCCGAGTTTATGTGACTCAGTTTGGATTTTCGCGGAACGACACACTCGATGATTAAAATATTACATTGATGAGAATAATTTGAGAGCACTACGTTGTGTGTACCACAGTGTGAGTGAAATGTGAGTGAAATTACACAGGTTATTAATAAACTTTTTGAAATACCGTTCTTAAATATGTGAACTAGCAAGTGCGCACGCGTTATCGCTTCCGCGGTTCGCAGTGAACAGTGGTTATGGGTGATTCAATGCGCGGCTGGGCAAACGGGGCGATGATGAATTGAGAGTGGGGCAATTTGGATATGGGCAGCGCAACCCCAGGGGTCAGAGGCTGGCCGAATATCTGGAGAAGGAGGGACTCTTTATGATGAACTCTTTCTTCCGGAAGCCGCCTCATAGGAAATGGACCTGGATGAGCCCTGATGGTTCCACAAAAAATGAGACAGACTTCATCTTGAGCACCAAGCGACAAATATTTAATGATGTCTCCGTGATTCACAGGGTAAAAACCGGCAGTGATCACCGAATGGTCAGAGGCACATTAAATATTAATGTCAAAATGGAAAGATCGCGTCTGATGAAGTCTACGCTCCGACCTTCTTATGCACATATCCAAAACCCCGAGAACTTTCAACTCGAATTGGCAAACCGCTTCGAATTGCTAGACAGCAGCGCATCAGTGGACGAAATCAACAACAGGCTGGTAGAGACTGTCCATACGGTCGGGTCTAAGTATTTTAAGCCCCACCGTAAAAATAGACCTCAAAAACTATCCAACTACACCCGAAACCTCATGGCTGAGCGACGTTCCATGACGCTCCAAACCTCCGATGATGCTAAGTCCTATAAGCAGCTCAATGAACAGATACTGAAGTCCTTGCGACACGATTTACGGTCCTTCAATACAAGGCGTATTGAGGAGACCATAGCACAGAACAAGGGCTCCAAAGTGTTCGCAAGAGACGCGTCTATTGGGCAAAGCCAGTTGACGAAGCTGAAGACGGAGGACGGAAACGTAACGTCAAATAGGTCAGAGGTGCTCAGGGAGATAGAGAGGTTCTATGGGCAGTTGTACACCTCAGTAGCTGAACCTGTTGTTGACTTGGAAAAAGACCCAAGAGCCAAGCTAACCCGACACTACACTGAAGATATCCCGGACATCAGCCTGTACGAGATTAGGATGGCTCTCAAACAACTCAGAAATAACAAAGCGCCAGGCGAAGACGGAATTACCGCAGAGCTTTTGAAAGCGGGCGGAACGCCGGTACTTAAAGTCCTTCAGAGGCTGTTTAATTCCGTCTTGCTCGAAGAGAAAACGCCGGAAGCATGGAACAGGGGTGTGGTGGTACTGTTTTTCAAGAAAGGTGATAACACTTTACTGAAGAATTATAGGCCCATCACACTGCTGAGCCATGTTTATAAGTTGTTTTCGAGAGTCATCACGAATCGTCTCGAACGCAGGCTTGATGACTTCCAGCCTCCCGAACAAGCCGGTTTCCGGAAAGGCTTTAGTACCATAGACCACATACATACGCTGCGGCAGATTATACAGAAGACCGAGGAGTATAATCGGCCACTATGCTTGGCGTTTGTGGACTATGAGAAAGCCTTCGATTCGATCGAGACTTGGGCGGTTCTTAGATCTCTCCAGCGATGCCGCATTGACTATCGGTACATTGAAGTGTTGAAGTGCTTGTATAATAACGCCACCATGTCAGCCCGAGTACAGGGGCAGTGCACGAAGGCGATCCCCATAAAAAGAGGAGTAAGGCAGGGAGACGTCATTTCTCCGAAACTGTTTACGGCCACCTTAGAGGACGCCTTCAAGCTCTTGGAATGGCAAGGACTTGGCATCAACATCAATGGCGAATACATCACTCACCTTCGATTTGCCGACGACATTGTGGTCGTGGCGGAGTCGCTGAAAGATCTAGGACGAATGCTCGGTGACCTCAACAAAGTATCTCAACAAGTGGGTCTTAAAATGAACATGGACAAAACGAAAATAATGTCTAACGTCCATGTCGTACCCACCGCACTCACCGTTGGGAACTCTACTCTTGAAGTTATCGACGAATACATTTACCTGGGACAGGTAGTCCGGTTAGGTAGGTCCAACTTTGAGAGAGAGGTCAATCGACGAATCCAACTCGGCTGGGCAGCGTTCGGAAAACTGCGCAACATCTTCTCATCCAAAATACCTCAGTGCCTAAAGACTAAAGTTTTTAGTCAATGTGTGTTACCAGTGATGACATATGGATCAGAGACGTGGTCTCTTACAATAGGTCTCATAAAAAAGCTCAGAGTTGCTCAGCGAGCTATGGAGAGAGCTATGCTCGGCGTTTCTCTACGCGATCGAATAAGGAATGAGGAGATTCGTAGAAGAACCAAGGTCACCGACATAGCCGTTAAGATTAGCAAGCTGAAGTGGCAATGGGCGGGCCACATAGCGCGTAGATCGGACGGGCGTTGGGGCAGAAAGATTCTAGAGTGGAGACCACGTATTGGCAAGCGCAGCGTGGGACGACCGCCTGCCAGATGGACCGACGATCTTGTAAAAATCGCAGGAAGTCGTTGGATGCAGGTGGCATCGGACCGGTTACGCTGGAAAGCGATTGGGGAGGCCTATGTTCAGCAGTGGACAAGTATAGGCTGAGATGATGATGATGATGATGAATTGTCCATCAATTGGTAATATGGCGGTATTAGTATCTGGTAATCTATGCGACAGGAATTTCTGAAAAAGAAAATGTAAGGATATCGATCTCGTACAAAGAATTAAACTCAAATCACATTGCAAACATAAGTGTAAGCTACCTTTGTGGATGTGAAATGAATGATTACTAGAAGTGAGTTCTATTCACACCTTAAAGGATGAACACATCGCTGGCAATGTTATGATGACACAATAAAAAAAAAATGTGTATTTCAATTAACACCAAAATTAACAAACAGACAGTTTGATTATTATTCTTGCTATTTTGTTGTATGACTACTCCATTCGTTCAATGTATAACGAAAGTAGTTTGTTCTGTAACCGAATCGATTCGAACTATTTATTCTTTGTATTTATATATATTTTTTTTTTCAATTTTATATCAGCTAAAACTGCCTCTTATTCAATCATTCCTCGGTCCGCTTTACTTAATAAACAAACTCTACTTCAAAGTAATACGTTTCATATTGTATCTGCTACCCTTAATAACCCGACAACAACCCGGATACAAAGTTAACCCAAATTTACTCCTCCATTAAAACCGTCCTCAATCTTTTGATAACAGGAAATTATTATTCAAGACGTCAACTACGCGACACCGGCCAATAGACGATCTGAAAGACTAATCAAAAGTTAATCCAAAAATGTTTCAACCCATTTCAGCCGGGTGACGTGTATATAAAAATATACTGAAAAATAATCTATGCTGACAGCCGAGACCGCTGAAAAGTGCCAGTAATTTGACCACAGAAATCGTTATAATAAGACACTAGAAATGGTAGTCTGTCTAATAAAAATGAGAGTGATTTTTTTAATGTTTTCATAAGCTGGCAATACTGAGACTAATGTCACCTATTGTTCTAGTGAATCATAGATATAGACGAACTTATTTTAATACTGCTTGCTTTATTTAATGTATATTATCATTTTATAAAACCCTACAAAATTTAACACCTCTGACTATTAAATCTCACTGTGTTCCATATCATCGAATTAATGGATTACATAGATAATACTTCGAGTCTTCAGACAATATGTATCGTACTAAAAGAATTGAAAGTCTTACGAGAAATTGATTTAATATATGAAAGCCGATAAGTATCAGGTAATAGTAGAAAACAAAAGACATGGTTTATACCATGAATATAAAAGAATGTATTTTGTTCGAATGCTATTATTTCTGATTCTTAATGATTAATTCTGATTGATATATTATGGAACTCCCTCCCTACTCCACCTCTCTCATCTGAGTTCCTCCACTCTCCTGTGTGTATTAAAATATACCCTAAAACGGTAAACTTATATACTCGATTAGTATCACATCCGTTCATTCCCAGTTCATCCGAAATTGCACGACCTAATTTATTTTAATTTGCCGCTATTTTCCACTCTCAGCTTTCATGAGACAGACTCTATGGTCACGTAAACTTGTCGCCACTGATGTTAGAAAATTATCACAAAATTTTATGACTGCGTGGGCAGGTGACTGGATGTATGTGATACAATCGCTGAAATTGGTATGAAATTATTCCAAAACATAACTGTACTTATAAAGTAATACAATTCATTGAATATTATTTTTACAGCAATAATGTGTGTGTATGTGAGTCTGTGAATAATGTTTTCAAACTGGAGACCGTGGTTTTAAATAAAATCATCCGCTCTTGCACTTCTAGTATTTTAATATTAGGATTTCTGTGAATTTAACCCTTCTCAAATATGTGATGTGGTAAAAGTGTAAGCCGCGGAACATTAGGCATCGAAACATTTGGAACAGACCGGCTGTGACGTCATACAGCGTATTAATTGTAGTCACAGGGATCAAGTTGAGTTAGGTTATTTTTTAATTGAACGCGAGATTTGTTTGGTTCGGTCGTAGTCGATTTTTATGTTCGTTTGTATATTTCTTGTAAATAACACCACATACCCCTCACGTAAGATGATAGTCTCTTGTAGTTGATTTTTCATTATTTGTATATTTTTTTACATCGAAAATTAAACCACAGGCAATCTATCGGGGCATCGATTTATTCCATTAATGTGTAGGAAAGTTGTCAAAGTTGATAGGATGCTGTTTAATTAGTTGTTTTCAGTAACCTGTTCTTCAATGGAAAGAAATAACATGTTGAAATCTATACAAATAAATAAAATTGCAGTGCCTGTTTGTTATATCAAAATAACAGCTTTTTACTAAATACATATAGAAGTATATACGGTACATATAACAAAAACACACAATTTTTAAATTTTTTGTCTGTCAGTCTGTTTGTTCCGGCTTATCTCTGAAACGGCTGCACCGATTTTTGACGAAAAATTCACTGACTGATATCTGATGTTATAAGGCTACTTTTATTTTAGACAAAGATTTTTGTTTATCTCCACGCTGGCGAAGTCGCGGGTTACAGGAAGTATTTCATAATATTCATAATCAGAATAAGGCTATTATTTTGCTCAGTAAACACTTTAGATTAGGCATTAATCAAATATCGATACCGTAACAAAGGCCCAGTTGCAGAGACTTCCTTTCTACTTTAAAGCTGACGTTAGTTGCTTATCTCTTATTAAATCATTACATAAAACAAAATTAGGAATTTATTAATGACTATACACTGCCACGCCTATATTTATAAGCAGTGGTTGCAGAGTTGTACTGAGTATACCCACCCCCGACGATCGACGATGACGTTAGATCCCACGTAATAGGGGGCGAGCCTATAGCCATATACCAGGCACAATTCCAGACTCATACTAGGAATTTTTCGTTGAGGATAGGATAGGATTTGAACCTAGGACTTCGTGATCACAAAGCGATGTACTTTACCACTAGACCAACGAGGCAGTCGCATAAGTAGTGACTATGGCGTTTTATATAATGAAATATTAATTATAAACTTTTGCTACTGAGCGAAAGATACTCCACGGTTATTCCTTTAAAATAAGACAGGTGTCTTATTTTAAGGGAATAACCGTGGAGTATCTTCATGAGAAACCTAAAATCATCAATGTATGCAGGTTTAGATGATTTTAGGTTGCAATATAATAGAAGCAAATCTGTCAAAACATTCAAAATTTTCAGCCGTAAAACCCGTATTTAAAAAAATAAAAAAACCGTAGCCCCTCACTAGGATTTATTCCTGTGTCGTGAGTGTGTTTACAAACATGAAAATTCACCTTCACCAATACCCAGACCGGAACAAATAATTGTGGATCACACAAAGATTTGTCCCGTGCGGGAATCGAGCCCGTGACTATTAGACACAGTGGGCGGAGTAGCTTAAGCTCTTAACCATTGCGCTAAATCATCCGTCAACTTCAGGACAAAGACTCCCCACAAAGATTGGCACGACTACCGGCTGTGTGTACATATCCAGCTGCAACCAGTGACCTTCACTGATCATGGATAATACATTACTCTATTAAAATATCTTCAATCACTTTTCGCCTGTTTGTAAACGCATCCAGGACACAGGAATAACTATTAGTGTGGGGGAACGATATTTAAAAAAATAAATAAACACCGTCATGCCTATATTCCCCAGTCGGTGGTGTGACGATGTTAGGTCCCATGTAATAGGGGGTAAGCCCATTTCCGTATAGAGAATTCTAGACTCCGGAATAACACTGGTAATATTTTTCGATAGCAAAACTACATCTGTCCGACCTAGGATTTAAAGGCCGATCCTTGTGATCACAAAGCGTATTATTCGCCACTAAACCAATGAGGCAGCCTATTCATCAATTGAAAATCTTTTAAAAAACAAAAAATAACCGACTTCAAAATGCAAGAAATAAATATTTGAAATCGGCGCCGACTTCAAATATTTATTTCTTGCTTTTTGAAGTCGGTTTTTTTTTAAAAAAAAAGATTTTTATTTTACAGTTTTAAGTGACAAGTAAATAATTTACTAATATTCGCAAAAAGAATCATCAAAATCAGTTCATAAATGAAGACGTTATAAAAAAAAAACATTCCTCCTTTTTTGAAGTCGGTTAATATTCTGATTAGTTTTATGACAAGGTACCTATGGGATTAACGTAATACCCATTATACTGTGTCCTTCGTTCTCGATATAAACTATATTAGCAGCTCTCTCGAGTCGCTTGGCAACCGCGCGTCATTCAGACAATTGAAAACTCAACGCCGCCTCTATGGTAACTGTGGACATAACCTCTGCAATCATTCTTTTGAAAGCGCGGCAGCCGATGCTTTGTAATAAAGTTTTTGGTCGACATTTAATTTAATAATCTTGTTATGGCACTGAAATTATATAACAAAAAGGTCGTAATATACTCAAGTGACCTTGTGAAATAAATTTAAAACATCGTATAGGCAAATTTAGAAAAGTTTACGTCCTGGCAAAGAAGTACATTCTAAAAAGATCAACCGATAGTTGTTTATTTGTGGTGTTTTCAGCTTAACTTGTTTATTTATATAATATCTAAAATTTGGAGACGTGCATTTCGTCATATTAAAATTTGGGAAAGCTTCGTCGCCCGAAAAGTAAACTTATGAAGTCTATGTCCCTATTCGTGTACAAACAGTTTAACACGAAATATACCTGAAAACGATTATTAACCGTCTATCATCATCATCATCATTTCAGCCTATACTTGTCCACTGCTGAACATAGGCCTCCCCAATCGCTTTCCAGCGTAACCGGTCCGATGCCACCTGCATCCAACGATTTCCTGCGATTTTCACAAGATCGTCGGTCCATCTGGCAGGCGGTCGTCCTACGCTGCGCTTGCCAATACGTGGTCTCCACTCTAGAATCTTTCTGCCCCAACGCCCGTCCGATCTTCGCGCTATGTGGCCAGCCCATTGCCACTTCAGCATGCTAATCCTGAGGGCTATGTCGGTAACCTTGGTTCTTCTACGAATCTCCTCATTCCTGATTCGATCACGTAGAGAAACGCCGAGCATAGCTCTTTCCATAGCTCGCTGAGCAACTTTGAGCTTTTTTATGAGACCTATTGTAAGAGACCACGTCTCTGATCCATATGTCATCACTGGTAACACACATTGACTAAAAACTTTAGTCTTTAGGCACTGAGGTATTTTGGATGAGAAGATGTTGCGCAGTTTCCCGAACGCTGCCCAGCCGAGTCGGATTCGTCGATTGACCTCTCTCTCAAAGTTGGACCTACCTAACCGGACTGCCTGTCCCAAGTAAATGTATTCGTCGACAACTTCAAGAGTAGAGTTCCCAACGGTGAGTGCGGTGGGTACGACATGGACATTAAACATTATTTTTGTTTTGTCCATATTCATTTTAAGACCCACTTGTTGGGATACTCTACTGAGGTCACCGAGCATTCGTCCTAGATCTTCCAGCGACTCCGCCATGACCACAATGTCGTCGGCAAATCGAAGGTGAGTGATGTATTCGCCATTGATGTTGATGCCAAGTCCTTGCCATTCCAAGAGCTTGAAGGCGTCCTCTAAGGTGGCCGTAAACAGTTTCGGAGAAATGACGTCTCCCTGTCTTACTCCTCTTTTTATGGGGATCACCTTCGTGCACTGCCCCTGTACTCGGACTGACATGGTGGCGTTATTATACAAGCACTTCAACACTTCGATGTACCTATAGTCAATGCGGCATCGCTGGAGAGATCTAAGAACCGCCCAAGTCTCGATCGAATCAAAGGCTTTCTCATAGTCCACAAACGCCAAGCATAGTGGCCGATTATACGATTATAACCGTCTATAAATTGGCAATATTATACCTCCAATAAGAGAAATTAGGGGGACGTTCATCAATTATGATGATTGTTAAGGATCGATGGCATTTTAAGGACACGGGTGATGTACGAGATACATCGACGTGGTCCGCAAGACTTGACGATAATTCAAGGACACGGGTGGTGTACGAGATACATCGGCGTGATCCGCAAGACTTGGGGCCCATGCGAGATAGGTGCTGAACGTCATACTACTCATAGGTTTTATCCATGAGGTGTTCCTGTGCAGTTCACATTTCTACAATGGTAAGAATCAAAAATTGTACCTAAAATACATACCTTAAACATGCCTAAAACAGTAAATACAAAGACTATTATATCTCCAAAAGGAGACTTACTGAAAGGGTAATTAAAGTTACATTGTTTATGTATAACAATACATTATTAATAACAAAAGCCACTCCTTTGCAGAAACATAGTGTTTTTATTGATTTCATTATTAGACATACTTGTATAATAATACTGAAATAGCCCAAACTGGAGCTTATTACACAAATAATTGTGCAAAATTATGAGTACTTGTATTAAAAAAGTTAAATCCAGCAATACTTATACCTGAACAGGGTTTATAACCAAATAAGCCAAAGTAATATACTAATGGCAATGCCTGTTGTAACTGACAAATATAATATCCAATTATTATATTCCAAATATAATATCTTATCCTACCGATGCTGCGGCAGGCAGGTTGTGGGATAATTTGTGTTATGCACAAAGATACTTAAAAGATAATATAACATACCTGGTCTATCCAGTTAACATAAAACTAATAATTATCTATCAATATTATTAACCCAGACTCCTTGCAGGGTAGCCAGAAAAGATGAATCCTAACAATACAGTCATGAAACCTTTATTGAGATAAGAAACTTTAAGGTCAGCAGTATATATTTTGCATAAAAGGAGTGTTAATATAGTGGATTATCAATATGGAATTATTAACTAGCTAGTCATAGCCAGTAGTTAAAATTTCATAAAATGACCACCGTTGTAACCAATATAGAACAACAATCCTCATCCTGGGTGTGAAAATATTAAGTCACAGTGTACCTATCAGTTCACCAAAAACAACATCACGTTGGACATTGGAAATCTCCTACCAAAGAAAGTGAGGTACAAAAAGCATGATAGGCATTTTACACAAGGACTTGGTTTTTAAGTTGCTGAAAAATTCAGAAAAACAATCAGGAATACAACATGGGTTTTACAAAGAAACCATAATATTGGAGGCTAAAGGTATTCACTGACTTTGGTATGTATCTATGACACTAATAACGCCTTCAACGACAAACATAATTTTATTGGTTTTGTGCAAGTACTTGCACTTCAGACAAGTGAATCTTGTCCTACATATGTTTAACATTATGTATAGAAACATTATTATTAGAAACACTATTGTTTAATAATTGATATATAATTTATAGCCATTTTAATAAAATAAAAAAAAAGAAAGAAACAACAAAAACTTAATGCTAACAATAGACCTTACAGTCATAATAAATATACTAATAGAAAATTTATTGGTACCTATTCAGTTTTCTCTCATGTAATGAGTTCAATGGTTTTGGGTTTTTTGATTATTTCCTGTATCAATTATAGTGTACTTAATAATATTAGAAATTTGAGGCACACACAATGGAAAGCTATACATCAATTCATGATTTGGAGAATTAGATGTTTTTACTGTATTTTTGTTTGATCATATGATAATCAATAAATAATATGTAATTAAATAAGATTATTCAAGAAATTAATAACTATAAAAATAGTTTTGTAATTAGTTTGGAATGTGTACAGTTATTTTGAACACCAGTGATGTTTTCTGGTATAGTTATGATAACACTAGTACAAACTGCTACCATTAAAGTAACAAGTTGGTTTTAGAGCACTATATATGTTGTAATTTATTTAAAGGTGTTTCAGTAAAAAATATTGGATTGAGATATCATATAACACTGGGGTAGGTTATGTTTGTTTACCACGCATTAGTACTGCCCTTCGTTCCAGACTCTAAAATTGGGGGGGGGGGGGGGCGAGATTATATAGGTAAAGCACATAGCCTTATGTGAGGAATATCTCCAGATAAGATGTGTGCGTGAGTGATGTACGCTGATGGCCGCGAGGCCTTTACAGCTTCACCGGACTTAATTCCATATAAGTTCATTAGTACAAAGGCCTCTAGTACAAAAAATGTTAAATTTTGATATATGTACATCTTTAAAGATTAAAAATATAACTAACATTAAATATAGCCGACTGTTGATATTAAAAAAAAAAAAAAAAACACATTAAATATGTAATGATAGCAAAAACATTCTTATAATCACCAAATTAATTCGTAGCCTTTGTTTGGTACTGTACTCAAAAAGAGATCATTTGACAAAAAAAAAAAAACAGAACCACATGCCAGTTGGAAAACATACTGGGGAAATAGGTTTCCCTGTTATATTTGTATCATATTGTTATAGATTGGGTACTAACCGACTTTGTTTTCAGGTCTAGTACACAGTAAGGGTTTCTAGCTATCTATCTCTATCCATATTATGACGCCAGATCGCTTACGGGGTGGGCCTCATGCCTGCCTGGCTTTCTTCACTCTCATAGTTCGTCTCATAATGGTTGTCAATGATACAAGAATTATTTTAAAGGATTTAATTTTATATAAACAAAACTCTAGATGGGCAATTCCTCAACTCTTGTTATATAGAAGATATCTATAGAAGAAAGATCTCTATAGAAGACATAACAGATGGAGACTGCACTGATATGTAATAATTGATTAATATTACCCGGTATTAATGAATTTTGGACAACAGGTGTGGTATAAAGGTACATAACAGGTGCTTTAAAGGTTTTGTTGGGATGGATCGACACTACATAACATAACATGTTATAGAATTTGATTATATAAATTTATTTTAAATAAGTTAGACAGACTGGTTGTAAGAAACAATATATGTGTATATATTTGTTGTGTTTGTGTTGTATGGCAATACAAAGAACGGGAATGTGTTATAGTACAAATATACTCATGATATGTTATTTTTTAGAGGTCAGGCTCAAAAAAAAAAAAAAGCCTTTATGTGGTATACTTCAACTTTACCCTTATAGCTCTAAACAGCTGCTAATATAGTTTATATCGAGAACTAAGGACACAGTATAATAAGTGATCAAACGAACTTACCTGAAGTGAAGTTCGATCATTATTATGCGAAGTCCTTCGTTCGAAGATATAAGTACCCAACCCGCCCAGCCCGTTGGTAAAGTTGAAATGTACTACTTCTAAAAGGAATGATTGCAGAGGTTATGTCCACAGATACCATAGAGGCGGCGTTGACTTTTCAATTGTCTGAATGACGCGCGGTTGCCAAGCGACTCGAGAGAGCTGCTAATATAGTTTATATCTTCGAACGAAGGACTTCGTATAATAATGATCGAACTTCACTTCAGGTAAGTTCGTTTGATCACTTATAATATCTCAATCTACGCATTCGTATTGTTTGTCGTTAAGGAGTTCCCTGGAGTATCTTCTAAATTCAAGGTCCAATACCGATAAAATTGGCCTATAGCCATTTCGGAGCTATACTGAACCAAATGCAAAAAGAATTTTCAAAATCGATTCATAATTGGCGGAATGATCATGTAACATACATACAAAAAAAAAACAACTTACGGTCGAATTGAGAACCTCCTTTTTAGAAGTCGGTTAAAAACTAAAAAAAATGCCTATAAATATCTTGAATCATATTTCGTCTACACAAAAACCTATCTAATTCTATTCAAAACCGCAAATAACACAACATTGGACAACGTTTCGCGAGTTCTTTTCAGAAATCTTATGAAAGGGAATGTTAAAGCGATCACCGGAAATAATGTTTCAGCAATTATGGGACGTTTTCGCTCTCCCGTAAAACCGCTGGGGTAACGTTTAACACCACGAATACTTTCTATTTATAAAAGGGATTGTTTTAAAAAGAAAAAAAAATAAGAAAATGTGTAACATTGTTAAATGTTCTTGGAAGGCAGAATTTGTAGATATTCAAATTTAATACACATTTGGTCCACCGAACTCCACGGTTACTCTTCCTCAAAATGAGAGTATTACAATTCTTTTTGTATACAATGCATTCATGGGGTATGGGAGAACGGTGCAGATCAAGCCAAATAGGTGTGCTTGAGTATAGATTAAACATAAGTGTACTTAGATTTATGGTATCAGTCAGTGTCTACATAGTCCTTTCAAAATGGAGGCTTTGTAAAGGTATATAATAAAAAGTATAATAATAATAGAAAGAAAAACAAAAGAATAACTGTAAAACATGTAAAGAGTGCGTTCCAAATAATTGGTTATAGCTATATTATATATATTGAATATTACGGTTGTTGATTTGTATTCTCACGGAATTTATCTTAATATATAAAAATTCAATGCGCGTGTGTTCGTTATTCTTCTCCTCCTAAACGGTTCAACCAATTTTGGTAACTGTTTTTTTGTACTTATGAAGTTACCTGAATGGCTTTTAGCTAGTAGGACCCGGTAGGTAGGGCAGTTATCGACTGGGTCCGAAGCCGCAGGACACTGCTAGTAGAATCATTATAATAGATAGAGTTTTTGACGTTTGTAACTGCTTTTTATTGCCCTAAACAACTGACTTTGATTGTTCTACATTACTTGTTAGTTACCTATTGGAACTTTGGTGCCATGATATAGTTAGATATTTTAGTTAGAACGATATTTTACATTTTACCCAGTATTTATTATTTGTAGAATCTTTTTATTTTTACCCACATTATTCGTCACTAATGGCGGACGATTTGACGCAGTCGTTAAGAGCTTAAGCCTCTCCGCCCACTGGGTTGATAGTCACGAATTCGATTCCCGCACGGGACAAATCTTTGTGTGACCCACAATTACTTGCTTCGTTCTGGGTATTTGTATGTGTGAATTTTCATGTTTGAAAACGCACCCACGATACTGGTATCCATCGTAGTGTGGAGCTATGTTATTAAAAAAATTACGAATAATTAATTGGTAATCGGCTTAAAGCCAACAACGCATGCAGGACAACAGCTGCTTAAAAGAGAAAGTAGCTGCCGTTTTACAGCTTTAAGCTGTACTAAAGATATTTAACAGAGTATAGGCTGCATAATGCTACTATTCAGCCGGTACTCTCTTATACAGCTTTCATTATCATCATCAGCCTGTATCATTCCACTGCTGGACATAGACTTCTCCCAAGGCATGCCATTGAGCCCGGTGTTCGTCTCTTCCCCTCTAACCGCTGCCAACCACCCCGCGTATATCCTCGCTTCACCTAGCTGCAGGGCGGCAGTTACTTCCTCTATTAAGCAGCAGTTGTGCTACTTAGAATGGTAGTTTAAAATACAAAGTATATGTGTTTAGAGTGGATTTTGACATTTTTTCAAGTACCCAATAATATTTTGGCCTATATTTTCGTGAGGTCAAAATTGGACCGTGTTATTTCGTCCTACTGTGACACTGCCGCCGCTTCCTGCCTCGCTTGTCCATGCTATTAAGGGAGTGAAATGTTTAGTGGCCCTAACGTGAAATTCGTGTACTTTTATTACGCTTAATGAACCGTATAATCTCAAAATAAACCGGTCGATTTTCAGTTACACTATTATTTTATGCACGTCACAGAAAACCCGTAAAATATTTCACCACTAAGTTGTGACATAATCGTCTATAAATCTTCAATAATATTACTCTACTTGCAAATGTAATTATGGCACGGATTGATAGTTACCTGCATACATATATTTTTTTTTTTTTTGCAGTGTGAATAGAATTCAGTACTATGATAATTCAGGACTAAAACAATATTTTAAAATTAAATTGAGTCTTTCAAAAACATCTTCACTCATGCGTACTCATTTTTTTCAGGCGAATCATAAAACAGTTTCTTGAAAAAAATGCCACCAATTGGATAGTGACTTATGGGGTTTCTCAGAACTCATGTAATTTTTGACGTAACGTATTTGATATGAAAACGCACTGATTTCTGTGGTCTATTGACTTGTGAGAGTAAAACCAACTCCAAAAATAAAAACTGTTTTAGAAGGAATATGACATGGTGTTTCTAAAAAGTCCGATTTATTTATGTTATGACGTATAGTTACGTTTAACCCTATTAATGCAGTCCACTGTACATTCATTATTATGGTAATATCAATAGACATAAAGCGAGGGAAATTGGTGCTTTGGAACAAAGATGAAGGTTTCAATGTACCTGTGTAGTATAATAGTTTCACCGGAATTCGTAAAATACTGGTAGATTATTGCGATTCCCCCATATAGATATAGTAAAAAACTGCTATGGGACTAAAAACTATATTGGTTAAACAACATACTTCAAATATTTTTATATCTATCTATCTATAACCTCACGCCGGATCCCTTGCGGGGTAGGCAGAGAGTAGAGAGTTCCAACAGGTTCTTTCCTTACATACTTCTCTGGCTTCCTCGACTCTCATAGTTCGTCTCATACACGCTCGCCGGTTACGGAGACTCTTGACTTTTCCATCAGATAAGACTCGGTTTATTTGGTCGTGGTAAGATAGTCTAGGTCTTCCCCGGTACCTGCATCCTTCCACTTTCACATTGTATATCTGTTTTGAAATTCTTTCCTCTGGCATTCTTTCTATATGCCTAAACCAACAGAGCATGCCCTTTCTCATCTTTACACCGATACTATCCTTCATACCTACTCGCTGTCTTACTATGCTGTTGCTAATGCGGTCGGTCAGCTTCACTCCGCACATCTTCCGCAGAGCTCGCATTTCTACCGCATTTATCCTACTTTCATTCTCCTTCTTACATACCCAGCTCTCGCTACCATATAACAGCGTTGGGACAAGAACTCCGTTATGTATGGCCAGCTGCGCCTTATGGCTTAAGTGCCGGCTCCCGAGTAGATTTCCCATCACACCATTCACTCTGTTCCCTGCACTCACTCTTCTCTCTATGTCAGCGGTGTATTTCCCATCCTTACTGAAGGCGCATCCAAGATATACAAACTCATTCACTTGCTCCAGCACATCGTTACCAACCACAATCCTTACATTCGTTCTGGTTTCTTCCCTTTCAAAAACCATAATCTTGGTTTTCTTCACATTCAAGTGTAAGCCATTGATCATGCAGTCGTCTTTCATAACTGTGACTAGTGTTTGCAGATCAGTGGCTGTTGGCGCTATTAAAACCGCGTCATCTGCATAAAGTAGATGGTTTACCACTAAGTCACCCATTTGTACACCTTCATTCATCGCTTTCAGTCTTTGAAGACTTTTGTCCAGATATATTATAAACAGTCTAGCGGACAACACGCAACCCTGCTTGACGCCGATTTTAACGACAAACCAGGGTGACCTGTTACCACCCACCCGTACGCATGCCTTGCAGTCCACATAAGTGGACTGGACGGCTCGCAACAGAGTGCCATCTATACCATACTCTGGCAAAATGTCCCAAAGTCTCTTTCGCACAACTCTGTCAAATGCCTTCTCCAGATCTACAAAACCGCAGAAAACCTTCCGCCCCACTGCCAGATGCTTCTCTACGATGTTGCGGAGTGCGAAGACTTGATCCGAACATCCTCTTCCAGACCTGAAACCCCCTTGTGCCTCGCACAACATTCCATCGGACTTCACGCGCATTCTCCGTTCAATAATTTTACCATACACTTTGGCTGCCAAGATGATCAAACTGATGGCTCTGTAATTGGCGCAGTCATATTGTGAACCCTTGCCTTTATACAAGGGTACTATGACTGCGCGGCGCCAATCTGTAGGGACTCTACCGTTCCTCCAGCAAAGGTTTGCAAGGGCCCGGAAAGCGTCCCGGACGCAAGTTCCACCATATTTGATCATCTCGGCAGATATCATGTCTACTCCCGCAGCTTTACCGTTTTTCATACTTCCTATCGCCCATTCAACTTCTTCCATAGTGATGTCCTCCGTTGATTCTGGTGCCGCAATCTCGCCTTTGGGCACGTCTGCGGTATCAGCATCCGGGTCATCTCCATACATTTCTCCAAAATATTCACTCCACCGGTTTAGCACAGCTTGTGTGTCTGCAACAATGTCACCATCTTTAGATTTTATCCTTTCCATTCTGGAGCCTGACGAATCACCTCGAGCCTTTCTCACCTTGCTCTAAAAGAGTTTGGTGTTGTTCTCGAAGTTCTTCGCCAGCCTCTCCTCCTCAATCATACTGGCTCTTTCACGCCTTTCTTTCACTAAAGTTTTAGTGGCATTCTTGCATTGCCGGTATATTTCTTTCCTCATCTCTGTCATACTGGCATTCAGGTTCAAAGAAGATACATAGTCCTGCCACGCTTTCTTCTTACTTTCTACGGAGCTTTGCAACTCCGCATCCCACCATGCATCACCTTTTGCTGTAATATGTTTCTTTGAGCAACCACATACTTCTTTCGCGGATTCCACCAAACTCTCTTTCAGGCTATTCCAGCATTCATCTACATTTGAGTCCGAAGAGCCTGCTGTCAAAAGCTTGTCCCGGACTCTGTCTTCATACATTCTCCTCACGCTCTCATCTTGCAACTTTTCAACCTTTAATCTTTCAAGGTCTCCGAAGGGGATACGCTCTCGCCAGTGCCTCCACTTCCTGAACAGACCACTAAACCGCGCAACTACGAGATAGTGGTCTGATTCCAGAGTGGGGCCTCTATACGCACGCGTATCTTGTAGTTTGCTTCGGAGACGTTTATCAACCAGGATCAGATCTATCATGCTTTTTTGTTCATTCCTTCTCCACGTATACAAATGTATGTCCTTGGGCTGGAATAAAGAAGAAATTCTGGAATTTTTATATCCTATCTAAAAACTGTACCTGTGCTCTCTCAGACCTAGACAAAAACCTTCTCTCGCAAATTAAGATGAGCTGATAGATTATTAAACCCCTTCTTTACTAGTTATCTCCCGCAGTGGGTTTATATGTGGACCAAGTTCTTGTGGTCAATCTGTTGATGGAGCTCATAAGCTACATGCTTAGAATAAAATAAACAATAAACAGTGTCACTCTTACTTTCCACAAGCGAGAGTGGTAAAAGTATACTATAATTATCCATTATTTCGCTGACGATGCGAGATTCCAATGTAGGATGCGAGCGTATTGCCATATTGAGAATTTTTTGACATAGAAAAACCCCAGATAACCTAGCTAAAAGTTCCTCTAACTAATATCTAGCGAGCGGTAGCTATACAATGCGCACTAGATCAGGGAAGGCACCTATAAGGCTTCTTTATGAGGCAGTTGGGACCAACGGCTAACGTGTCTTCCAAAGTACGGAAATGCTTTAAAATACCACAAAAGGTCACATTTTTCAGACCGACCAGAGGCCTAGTGGCAAGCGTTGTATTTCTATTCTCTAGCCGAAATTGACAGCACATTGATCTGACCACGTTATTTTACGTTAAAAAAGGTCATTCCAGTACATTTTTTCGTTTTCTTTTAGCGTTAACGACTAGAAAGTCTACTTCTCTACAGGCCCTGGACGTTATACGAAAATAGGAATGCATCAAACGGTCAATCTTCTCTCATTTTTAACTGAACAGGACGATCAGAGTTCTTTGAAAACGGCACAGTCCTACAGTGCTACGAACTCCTCACACTGCAAAATCCGCATTACTAGAATATGAATGGTAATCATAAATATCACAGGATATGCAAAGGAGCCTAATCCAGATTTTGCGAACAGATGGCACACGGGCGCTGGCAGCGACACAATGGCGTGAATCCAGCAAGCGAGATAATATTTATCACAGCACCGACAAAACCTGCACAAACTTCGTGTTAGGAAGCCCTTGTTAGGACTGCATCCACTTGTAGTACGTTATGATAAAGATTTATTATAATGAAGAGTATACTAAACTTGTACTTGTCAACTTATACCTTCTGCTTTGTAGCTGGGCAAAGGCCTTCTCTCACAAATCGAGGTGAAAGAGATTAGGTCATACTCCACCACTCAACACGGATTAGTGGGGGCAAGTTTATGGTCAACTGACGTTGGAACTCATCAAGCCACACATGAAACCTCCAACTTGGCTTAACGACTATCACATGAAGTGGTAACCGGGAACAATGAAAAGTAATGCGTAGGAAAGTAATGTAAACACGTTAATTCACGCATTACGACGCAGGTGAAAAAATAGCATCATAGCCTATTGGTAGCTTCGCTTGCACTGTGACAATAACCAGCAAAGCGTTTCATGCAATGAGTCGACACTTATTCATATCGCGCACAATAGGAACTTTCAGTCGGATAATGGTTTTTAATGTAGTTTGCTTTTATTGTAAAACTTTCCTTTGTTGATACGAAAGCGAATAAGGAACCTCCTGACTCTTATTGCCTTTCGTTCTGATTTTGGTGATGATTTCCTTAATTTTTTGAAATTATGATGCGTTAATAAATTAAGTTATTGATGTATGATTGCGATATTTGGTTCTCAAAACTAGTGTTGCTCAAGTGCAAGACCTAGACGAGACTGACCCTGGTCTTGGTCTCGCATCAGTCACCTGTCTCAATTCTTATAAGATATGGGTCGAATTGTCTGTTATGGAAGGGCATGGACCAAAACCTTTAGGATCCGTAGCCGCCACCTGGCCCGGAAGGCTATTTTTTATTTGGTCAAAACCACATACACTCTCATACGAAACATCGAAACAATAAAAATGCATATCTAATTTAAATTCGCACGTAAGTCGTTACATAAAAAAATGTACTCACTGAACTTCGAGACCGCAAGAGTCTCGCCCGCGGAATCAGTCTTGGTCTTGCTCAAGTCGTGCAGTGTCGGTCTTGGTCGTAATCTTGCTAAAATTAGGTGCTATCGAAGCTAATTAGGCTAACGCGACCAATTTAAATTGTACGCAAAGGGGTCATGCGTGAAATAAAAATAATAAATCAAACTAAAAACAAAAGTAATCATTCAAAGTTTCAGAAGGGACATTTCTTTACTTTGTATTTACAAAGTCCAGATATGAAACCAGGCTCACAGGTGTTTTTGAAACCTACAAAACGTGGATTTATCATTTGATTTTATGGCATCTATCCCACATAAAACACTGCGCTCGATAAATGCTGAATCGCATGCCAACATTGATCCGCTGTTACCAGCCCATCTTCTTTTTATTTCCTACGACAACGTTTGACGTGTATTCAGTTGTGCGAAATTTAATGTTTCGCGTGTTGGTTTATGGTACAAGTTGAAAGAGAAAAAATATGTAACTATTTTTTTTCTCCAATCCTCACTCTATAAATCACCGACAAACAAATTCTAGTATTTTCCTGCTATACCTAATAAGTGTTTCTCTTATTCTTTTCAAAGAGAGTAAGGTAAAAATTACTTTACACTCTCTCTATTTCTCTTACTAAACTTTTACGATTGGAATTGAAAATTACAGAATCAGAAACCCGAATAATAGATTGATAAAAACGTATTTTTTATAATAAAACTATTATATACCTAGCATTCATAGAAAAACAACTCGAAAGTTATAAACAGAATCTGTCCAAATGCTACCCAAGAAAATATGCAACAGCGATTTCAAACTTAATCTTCTTGTGTATACTCGTACTCCAAACTTATCCATATAATCTTCTTTATCGTACTAAAAACTACTCAAACTTGTTTGTAACGCTGATCCGAAGGTAATATTTTGTTTTTCATGCCATAAGCTTATGACTAACACCAACGCCCAAACAAGCGAGCAGTACTAATAAACGACTGGTGACCCCAGTTAAACCGCGATGACGGGACAAAACATTGCGTATGACATCGATTTTTGGCCGGGTCCGAACCTGCTACCTGTTCACACTACTAGTGAAAATTAACACAATATGTCATTATGAAAACATCATAACAAACTATAAAAATATGTGTTTCGGAAACATGTACCATCGCTGTCGTTACGTCACGAGGTCACGGTATGGTCAGTAATATTTGGTATCAATTATCAGTAACATTTTAATAGTGACCCGAAACGCTTCTTTGTCTTAGTCTCCTACCACTAAGGCAATTGCACTGCACCGGCTCAATTTGCACACCGTCACGCCTATATTCCCCAAGCGGAGGTGTTATAGGTGTACTGTGTGCATCCACTTTTCACTGACGATGTAAGGTCCCATGCAAAAGGCGGCGAGTGTATTGCTATAGACTCAATTTACTTCTTCTTTAGTAGAAATAGACTTAAAGCTTCTCTTTCTACCTCATCCACGCCAGAACCTTACGAAGTAGGAGAGAGTAGAGTTTCAACAAGTTCTTTCCTTACTAGTTAATATCCATATATAAGAATGTAGTGTTCTTTATAGACCTCTCTTGCTTCCTCCTCTCATAGTTCGTCTCATAAGACACGACGATAAATATAATTTTAAATAAATCTTTAATATATTATGTTTAAATCACACTAGCTGATAAACGCCTATAACTACATCCAGAAATTAGGAGTCATTCTCAAATATAAATAAAAAAATGACGACATAAACGATTTCCGCCTAATTTCATTCGTTATGACACAAAACAAAATTAAGACCATAATGCAAAACCATACTAAATATGTAAAACGTGTTAGCCAGAAAAGTCCGTGAGTCCAAATTGGCGACACAACGCACCTCTATTAAACATTGAGTTATTGTGTACTAGAAAGGACTAGTAAAAATCAGTGATAGCCTAGTGGTTAGACCATTGGACAGCAAAGTCAGAGGTCTCGGGTTCAAACCCAGGCACGCACCTCTGTCTTTTCGAAAGCATGTGCGTATTAAAAATTAACTATCACTTGCTTTAACGGTGAAGAAAAACATTGCAAAGAAATCTGCATGCCTAAGAGTTTCTCGAAGGTGTGTGAAGTTCGCCAACCAGCACTGGGCCAGCGTGGTGGACTATGTCCTAAAACCTCTCAGTGTGAGAGGAGGCCCGTGCCCAACGGTGGGACATTTTCTTAACAGGGCTAATATTATTATTGTTATAGAAAATAGATGTCAAAAAAAAAGAAGTTAACAGGAATGTTTTAGTTTTCATCCATACTTCCTAATTTCTACGAATATTATAAATTCGAAAGTAACTTTATCTGTCTGTCTGTAACCTTTTCACGCCCAAACCGCTCAAGAGATTTTGATCAAATTCGGCAAGAACATAGATTTTGTCCAGGAGAAGGACCTAGGCAACATTTGAACCCAAAAACATAAGAGTGTACAATAATAATAATAGTAGATAATAAAATATTATAACGCTGGAGTTCTTGAAGCAGTATTTCAGTGCCAGTGATGGGCAAGATGGTGTATTTATGATTAACGATTGCAATTCCATTTTGTTATCTTCAACGTTTACGATTACACTTTTAATCTTAAATCATGATTGAAAATGCGAAAGTGGAAGGATGTAGATACCGGGGGATACTTAAGACTATCTTACAAATAGACCGAGTCTTATCTGATGGACAAGTCAAGAATCTCCGTAACCGGCGAGCGTGTATGATACGAACTATGAGAGTGGAGGAAGCCAGAGAGGTATGTAAGGAAAGAACCTGTTGGAACTCTGTACTCTCTGCCTACCCCGTAAAAGACGTGGCGTGATGATATGGATAGATGATTGAATATTGCAAAATGCAATTGTAATCATTAATCTGATTACATTTTGCCCATCTCTGCTCAGTGCAAATGAAAGTATTTAAAAAAAAACACATAGCACACGAACGTGTCACGTTTCGAAAAAGACCTAGCACTAAGTAAGCTAGAGTGTAAGCACTCTAACTTTTGTTAAGAAAACAATTGTTGAGGTTGTCATCTCTAGTACGTAGTATATGCTACAATGATATTAAACCATAAAATATGTATGAGGGTGGAAATTAGACGTCAGCGAGAGGGTAGGGGTTAAACAACCCCGCTTTGCATTTTTATTGCCGTGACACTTTTCTTCCACTGAAGATTAACCACACATTAGGACGGTGAATGCATCATTTAACCGAAGTGAGTACACTTGCAGTCTCTTGAAACTGCTCTTTCTACATTATCACACCAGATCCTTGCACGTACTAGGGAGCACAGATTTCTAACACGTTCTTTTCTTACTAATTTATAAATTAACGCAAGACCTGAAAGTAGTTCTAAATCGGTAAATGAATTGATTCCAACAATTTTCAAATATAAGTTACATATTCTTTTTTAATTTGAAAATATTGCTGTTCCTTCATTGCGCTATAACAAACTTATTTTCAAAGCACTACGAAAATTTCAAATGCATTTCTAATACGTATTTCTTACTACACGCATTTCTTACTACAATATGCATACATTAAAAAAGGGTAAAAAAATTTAAATTTGGATATTTGGTTTTCGTATTGAATTTGTTATGCAATTATCTAATGGGAGTGTCTGAGGTCTTGCGTTATTTATGATACATCTTGTATGAGAATGTACTGTTATCCTTACAGACCTCTCTCGCTTCCTCTTCTCTCATAGTTTGTCGCATAAGAGGCGACAAATATAATTTCAAATAACTCTTTTATACATAATCTTTAAATTAGAAATCAGCTAACAGACATATACAACGATATCCGCGAAGTAGGAGTAATTCGCTATTGCAATAAAAAATGACGTAAAAGATTTCCGCCTAATTCCATTCGTTATGATACAAACAACATTAAGGCCATAATGCGAAACCATACTTAATATGTAAAACGTGTTAAGCAGAACAAATCGTGAGTTCAAATTGGCGACATAACGCACCTATATTAAACCATGAAATATGTATGAGGGTGGAAATTAGTTGTCAGAGGGAGGGTAGGAGCTAACAAACCCGATAGATAGTCATTTTACTTCCTCGCTGGTATATTATTAGTAGCAGTCCATAAGAAGTAATAGCCTAGTGGTTAGTCCGTTGGACTGCAAAATCAAGGGTCTTGAGTTCGATTCCAGGCACGCACCTCTGTCTTTTCGAAAGGATGTGCGTATTAAAATTTACTATCACTTGCTTTAACGGTGAAGGAAAAAATCGTGAGGCAACCTGCATGCCTAAGAGTTTTCGAAGGTGTGGGAAGTTCGCCAACCCGCACTGGGCCAGCGTGGTGGACTATGGCCTAAACCCTCTCGGTTTGAGAAGGAGGCTCGTGCTCAACGGTAGGACAGTTTCTTAACAGAGCTAATATTATATTACTATAGCAGTCCATAGTGTCGAATTGTGGTCGGTATAATATTTACATTGGAACCTTACGACCAAATGTGTGTGTACACAGCGCAGCTTATTTTGGAGATCGCGTAAAACGTACATACGTTTATTTTATCATAAAAAAAACTTCTGCTTTTTAATTCGATACAACGGTATGTTCATAGATATAGGTAGATACTCCATATATTCATTTACAAAATGGATGCAAGAAAGCAATAATCGGATAAACTAACAAATAGACTTCCATCTGAATAAATTACTCATCAAGGTATGGGCCCCTATAAACGCCATAAATAGGTCCCGTACAACGCTATAACTAGATATTCAGGACTTAATAAACTCCAAAAGGCGACACTTTTCACGCATGAACGAACAGATGCGAATCTATTTTTCATCTGTTTCCTTAGGCGTGACGTGACGGAGTGTCTGGTGCGCGTCAGATGAGGCCATACGACCAGCGGGGAAGGTAGCGGATGTGGGCAGAATAGTTTTGTAAGCAGTTTCATTATTTTAAACTGGGTTCATATTTTACTAATTTGCATGGTAGTAGAAAGAGAGTTTACATAGTCTGTTTACAATGCACGTCTACTTCCTTACTTATTACTGCGGCAAATGTCTACATGTAATTTTTAGAAGGTGGAGTACTGAGTATTTTCTAGAATTCGAGTCCATGGTATTGAGTTTGAAAATGATTGTCGGATACTCTGTTATTTCACTCTATATCTGATTACTTTGTTAGTACATCATTTAATAATAATTTCTAGCTACACTCCTCACGGGATAATCAGAGACTACACAGTTCCAATAGATCCTATTCTTACGGACCTTCTTGCTTCTTCTATTGCTATAGTTTGCTCATACACGCTCGCCGGCTACGGAGGCCCTTCAATTGCCCATCAGGTAAGACAGGTCTATTTGGTCCCTATCATTGAATTTCCATGTTAGTACTAAATTTGAAAACGCACTATCAAGGCCACAGTTTCATTCTCCCTCAATTTTCTTACATTACGATAATAGCGGGTAATCTAAACAAATTAATAATACCACTAGTTTCGTGGCCTATCAATACTAATGTAATATTCAGTGCGCTGTCTGTACACGTGGCACGTCAGCTCGATGTTACACGTAACGTTTACGTACCGTACATGTTAATACACATTTTCATTCAACAACACAATTTGTCCGAACTTATGAACCTTTAAACAGTATGAATGAAAAAAAGCTTTAGAAGAAAATGGCAGAACAGAAATCCATTCTTCTAATAGTGTAGACTGTTACTGAAACGTAGTTATTATATACTTACATGTATATCTGCGCATGATGCAGCTGTCTATCTCTAACTTCGGGTCCGAATCGTCATTTGAATAAAGTGTAGTTTTCTATCGAACAATTTTCGATAGCAATCCAGAGTTTTGAATTGTGGCCGATATAGTAGCAATGAGGTCGCCTCTTACAATATTGCACCCTAATATCACCGGCGAAATACGGGAGTATACAGTACGCCTCTGCTAGCCCCTCTTGGAAAAAATGTTAATTTAATTGTTGAAGAATCCCATTGTGATACCACAAGGAGATTCTTGAGTCTTAAAATTATTTGTAGGTAGTTCAGTAACCACTTATACTTTTCATGGATGTTGTAAAAGGATGTTGACTACCTGTCTATATCGTCACGCCTGACTCCTTAAAGGGAAGACAGAGAAAGTAGGTATAAGCAAAAATCATTTCACATCATTCGAGCAGCGAGTCGGCATTAGGAGTACCCCTATTTGGTGTTAATTAAGTGGGTTGTTTGAAAAATTTGTAGTGCAGACTTTAGAATTTCAACATCTCCGACCAATCTTTCTGATAAGATTATCAGTTAATGCGAAATCAATATTGCGTTTAATATGATGTACGCTTGATTAGATAATCAAGCATACCTTATATTGAACACAATAATAATCTACTAACCCAGTAGTTTCACTCCACAACGCCGATCACATTATGCACATACATTACCCACTAACAATGGAATATGTTAACACATGAGGCTGAGTGCCGGATTGATAAGTCCGCACAGAATGGCACCTAACAATGCACGTTACAATCACGAAGATCGATTCAATACAGCTAATGTAGTACTTGGTGTTGTGACTATAATTTACGATAATGTTCGGACATACAATTTCTGTATTAGCACCGGCCAGTTTAAATATATACAACAAATTGTAACCTGAAAGAGTTTAAAATCCTGTGTTGTGCATAAATGGCGCTGACTGGACTATTTTCGAGTCATACCCTGGAAACTTTCATAATCAGCCATTGAAATGAAGAAATTAAAATTTATACCCGCTTTTCAGTTACATATGTTCGATTCAAAAATTGGCGCGTGATTCTTAATTTCGTAATTTTTTATCTTCAATAACGACAAATGCGTTATATTTGAAACAATATGTGTGTAATACTTTTAAATTGCCAAGATTTCCAGTATAAATAAGTAATATGTTTTAAGCGTTGACATTAAAATTTATGCAAACAAAATGAAAAAGTGAAATATAATCAATTTCATTAAAAAAAAAGTTAAATGTTATCGATTTTATTAAATGTTAATATTTTGCCAATTGTATGTGTTTATGTAATAAATGGTTTAGGTGAGCCATGATATTTTGTAGTTTTTTTTTGTGCAGCTTAAGTTTCATATAAAGTGATTCAATGAGGTCAAGTCAAAGACAAATCTTATATTAAAAGTTACAATAATAAAGCATAGAGATCGGTGGAAAAACCCGTTGATAAATCGTTATGATCACGAGAGCTCTTATCTTATCTTATCTTAAATTGGCTTATCGGACCGAGGAAACCTCTGGCGCACTTCGACCCATGGGATCTTTTGTGCTGTCCTTGCCCTAATGCTCTTACGTACCTGAGGTGTCCAGTACTCCCTGTATTAGGTTGTAGATTCCAGCAGGGGGACAGAGCCGTAGTTCTTCTGGGTTTGGATAGGCCACTCCCAGTAGTTCCATTCGCCGCGCAGCCAGAGCGTCGCAGTGACAGATGACATGCTTCATGGTTTCAGTTTCTGTGCCACAGCACCTGCATACCACGTCGCCGCATAGGTTCATCTTGTGTAGATGTTCTTTCGTGCCATAGTGGCCTGTGAATGCTCCCGTTATTTGCCTTAGTTGTAGTCTACTATATTTTAGTAGTCTCTTGCAGTCGCTTTCACACCATGTGGAAAGGAATTCCTTTGAGTGTCGTAGCCCTGTGTGTGCTTCCCATTCTTTCTTATGTTGTTCTTGGGCATATTTAAAGAGTGCGCCTCTATAGGCGCCGTCTGGTATGCCTATGAACGGTTCTGGACCAACGGGTTTTCCCATTGCTCCCTTCCTGGCTAAGTCGTCCGCACGCTCATTGCCATCAACTCCCGTGTGCCCAGGGACCCAGACTAACCTGACCGTGTTGCGCGCTCCACATCTGTCAAGAAGGTATGCGCACTCCGCAGCCAGTGCTGAGTTTAGCTCATAGGAGCCGACGGCCTTGAGGGCAGCCTGACTATCACTACAAATGTAGATTTTCTTGCCCGTGATTCGTTTGTCCAATATCTCTTTTGCACAAATGTTTATCGCATAGGTCTCTGCCTGGAATATTGATGTAAACCTGTCCATGCTTTGGCTAAGGCTATATCCTTCCGTGTATACTCCGGCTCCTGTTCCAAACTTGGTTTTGGATCCGTCAGTGTACCATATCATTTGCTCCTTGCCTTGCTTATTTAGACCACTTTTCCATTGTTCCCTGGTTGGGATATGAGTGCTAAATCTCTTATTGAACATGTATGTGGTTATGATCTTGTCACTTCTCATGTTCCTTATGTCATCTAGTTCCTTATCCGGTTCTAGCTTGGTGTGTTCGAGGCCTGGCGCCGTTATGCTCCATAGTCCAGCTTTCTCTAGCCTATAGAGTGCCTTCCTTGCCTCAGTTTCAATGACGATATGTAATGGAGTTAGGTTGAGTAGCCTCTCCATAGCTGCCGTCGGTGTTGTTTTAAAAGCACTTGTGATGGCCAGGCAGGCTGTCCTCTGCAGTTTTGTTAAGGAATCCCTGCACGTCTGTGTCTTGGTTCTAGGCCACCACACGATGCATCCATACGTTATTATCGGTTTTACCATGGTGATAAATAACCAGTGCATTATTTTGGGCTGTAGCCCCCATGCCTTTCCATACGCTGACCTACACATGTTCAGCACTCTCAGTGCTTTGGCTATGGTTAGATCAACATGTGTATGCCACTTCAGTTGCTTGTCCAGGGTCACCCCCAGATACTTGACCTCAGTGGCCCATTTAATTTTACTTCCGTACATGTACAGGTCCTGTAAGCCCGTCAGTACCTTCTTCCTTGTAAACAGGATGACATTAGTCTTCGTCGGGTTGACCGAGAGGCTATTTGTTGTGCACCAGTTTGTTACCTTATCTAGAGCTTCCTGCATCAGTGTCGATACTGTGTTTGGAAACTTCCCATTGATTGCTATCACTATATCATCCGCATATCCTACTCCGTAGAACGGACCTTTGTTGATTATCTTCAAGAGGGAGTCCACTACCAGGCTCCACAGAGTCGGCGATAAGACCCCTCCTTGCGGGCATCCTTTAGTGGTTCTTACAGATAGCCCTTCTCCTAATAGAGTGGACTGGACTATCCTGTTCTTTAGCATGTTTTTGATCCATCTGACAAGAGTTGGTTCTATCCCATGCTCTATAGCAGCTAGTTCTATGGATGAGAATGTTGTGCGATCAAATGCACCCTCGATATCCAGAAAAGCTGCAGCACAAATTTCCTTTTGCTGCAGAACCATCTCTGCACGATTCACCACATAGTGCAATGCCGTTTCCGTAGACTTACCAGGTAGATAAGCGCATTGCATCTTATGTAGGGGATAATCCTTTAGTGGACCATCCTTTATGTGCCTATCTATCATTTTCTCTAGACATTTTAAGAAGAATGAGGATAGACTGATTGGTCTGTAGGATTTAGCATCCTCATAGTTGGGTTTCCCTGGTTTGGGAATGAACGTCACCGTCACCTGCCGCCAGATATTAGGGGTATGCCCAAATGCCACGCACGCCCTGAATAGTCTGCACAGGTGTTGGCTGAGTACTGGTTCCCCTTCTTGTAGTAGGATGGGGTAAACACCATCCGGACCAGGGGCCTTAAATGGTTGAAAACTCTTTAAGGCCCATTTGAGTTTGTTCTGTTCCACGACTTTGCCTGCCGTCTCCCAGTCAGCTCTAGTTGTCTTTAAGCTTAGCTCATCTATTTGGACATCACACATGGTGTCCTCTCCCTGTATTGCCACCGAACCTGGGAAGTGCACGTTGAACATTGTTTTCAGTGTTTCTTCCCCATTGTTTGTAAGTTCCCCTACCTCATTCCTCACTGTAGTAAGTGAATTTAATTTGGCCATGGATATTGCCTTGGCTAACCTCATACCCTCAGGGAGGCTGTCTATGCTTTGGCAGTGTCTTTTCCAAGCCCTTCTTTTTGCTCTCCGCACTTCTGTATTGAACCTCGTGAGTATCGTAGAATAGTCCCCAAAGTTCTTGGTTGCTTTCGCAGTGTTGAATGCACGTCGAGTTTCTACTCTTAACCGCGCTAGCTCTGGTGTCCACCATGGGTCACGTTTCGCTATGACTCTGCTCTCCGGACAGTTATTAGTCCAGGCGGTCTTTACTGCCCGAGCTACGCTATCCGCCTCGAACTCTATATCTAATACAGAGCTGAGTCTGCCTCGGACCTTCCCTAACTCTGCTTTAAGGTCACTTTTATATGCGGCCCAATCAGTGTTCCTTGGGTTCCGCCTTCTTGGATTTATATTAAACGTTTCCATCCCATACTGAAAACATATATAATTGTGATCGGAGGATGAGATCTCATTGGAGACATGCCAGTTGTTTACCTGTCTGCTCGCTCTATTAGAGGCAACTGTAATGTCAATAACTTCTGCCCTACGTCTATTAACAAACGTGGGCCTATTTCCTCTATTGAGAATTTGTAAAGGAGTACTTACCAGAAAGTCCAGAAGTTTTTCCCCTCTTTGATTAGTGTCTGAGCTGCCCCAGACGACGTGATGCGCGTTTGCGTCACATCCTACGATTAGCTCAACCTTCTTATTGCAGGAATATTCAACCAAGTCCCGCAGATGCGTTGTAACAGGGTCCGCGCTTTCGTAGGGCAGATAGGCAGCCGAGAAGATGACTTCTCGGCTACCCTTGTTACCTTCTAATTTCAACTTCACCGTGGTGAGGTCCCTATAACAGAAAATGGACAGAGGCAAAGCGTTTATGCCATTCCTGACAAAAATGCAGGTCCTCATGTCATTAGTTGTGCAATTGTGAAACAGGTTACCCCCCGCTCCATCAAGGCCCTTTATCTGTCCCCTATAAATATAGGGTTCTTGAATAAGTGCTAAGTCAAATTTAGCTCTTCGCAGCTGGCGATCTAGCATCGCCGTAGCCGCCTTAGAGTGGTGCAAGTTGATTTGTACGCACCTTAGGCCAAGCTCCTTTGTTGCCTGGTTGTGTTCAGTTGGTAGTCCGCATTAGGGACTACCTACCTTGCAGCTCTCCTCCGGTTCGCTGCTATCTGGGGCTTCATCATCCTCCCCTATCGGGGAAGACGTGATGCCCAGATTGTCGAAGCCGCCCGCCAGTCCATCCGATCTCACCGACATGGCTGGCGATGGGACCGGACAGTCCGCGAGCAGTGCCTCCTCCTTATCTGTTGCAGGGGTGTTTCCCCCCTGCTGATGATCTGGTAGTGTCTCCACCGGAGTAGTAATGGGTACTACCGCTGGTTTATCGGACCCAACCGCAGCCTCCTCTTTGTCCTCCGACGTTTCAAGGACTTTGAAGTAGCTGCGGTCAAGCCCGGCGTGCAGCATGTACCCGGCTTCTTTGATGGCATCAGCCGAGGACTGATCCATCAGGATGATGCTCCTTGCCTGTCTTCCCTCTGTCGTCGTGTTCACGACCCTCCAGCGGTCCGTAAGTATAACCTTATGGAGTCGCTGGAGCATCTGAAGCTCCATTAACAGAGGGACCTTCTCGCTCACGCGTGTCCTCTTCCACGCCATTTTCACAGGACGGGGTAGGTCCCTATCTCTGATCACCTTGACCTTGACACCACCGACAGTTTGACCGTCGTAGTGCTTCAGCCAGGTGATCGCCTCATCGCTGGAGCAAGTTATGCTGATGATGCCGCCTTGGACCCCCTTCCAATCAATGGTGAGGACAGGATCGCTCCACATCCTCCTCCAGATGACGTCCTTTATGCTCCAGGCAGTCTCCTCATCAATCATCGTCTTGGGATAGTCATCCGCAATGATGACCATCCTTGTCATAGTTAGGGCTTCTTTAAAGGAGGACCCGAGGCGAACTCGCTTCAGATCCCCTGCCGCATCCCTAGCTTCATCGCTGACCTCTCTCGCCCGTTTAGAGAGCGTCGCCTCCTGTACGGGCGTCTGAGAGACAGCCGATTGCCTTGCGAGCTCGATTCGCTTCCTCCGCTTAGCGAGCCCGCTGAGTCTTTTGCGTCCCTTAGGGGGGACATGGTCACGCAGTCCGCCAGCACCGGCCGCCTGGGTGGTTTGGTTTCCGGGTCCAGCAGAGCCGGACGCCTTCGCCTCCACCTTGGCAGCCGGGGGCAGACCGGAAGACACTGTGTCTCCTCCAGATCCGCAACTCTTAGGTGCAATTTTGGGGACCAGACTGGCGCCACCACTGGGGTTCGCTGCCGTCACTTGTCCCGCTGCCTTTTTTATGCCCGAGGGCCTTACACTTTGCCCCGAGGGGCCTTGTGTGCATGACGCACTTTGTCCCTTTTTGGGGACTGTTTTGGGGTTCTTTTTGCTCTTTTTGTCCATATGACTTAATACTATTCTTCATTCTGATGATTCCCCACCCGCCACGGAGTCCTCACCTTTGGGGATGCTTTATAAGCACCAGGGCTATCATCAGAGTATAGGGTTCCAGGGTGAGTTGTCCACGAGACTAACGGTGTTCACCTCCACTCCCGCGTAGTGTAGGCTCACACCGCCGCCTGCGGACCCCTTCACCCCAGAACCCTAGCCTAGCCCATCTGAAGGATGGACTTCAGCCGATTGACTGCCACGCGGCTACGTGACAGCCTCCCGTTTGGACAGAGATCCAGACCAAAGAGGCGTGTTGCCGGCGACAGACAACAACTACCGGTCCATCACCAACTCAACCCCCAGGACTCCTTCACCCTGCTGTACGGGTCACCGCGCACGGCACAAACACGCAGGAGATTGTCCCCCCCCTTCCCTCCCCCCCCTACCCCCTGCCGCAGCACCCAATCCCAAGCACCGCGCCATGTCAGGTCATCCGCCATCGCCAACAAGATCCCCCGTGAGGGAAGTTATTGACGATACCCGGGGTGCACCGTCCCGCTCCCATTGTCGTTCCTCTGGACGTATCCGCGGGACTGGCAATGGGCCGGGCACACTAGGAGGTTACCCGACCGCAGCACCCCACGAGAGCTCTTAAAACAAAATTTGAAAACTACAACCGCTTTTTAAAAAACAATCGTGATATTTCTATCTATCTCCATCATCACGTCAGATCCCTTGCAGGGTAGACAGAGGATACACAGTTTCAACAGGTTCTTTCCTTACATACTTCTTGATGTTTATTTCTGTGAGTAAAAAAAATACAATAACCAGTTTTGTCTTTCGCTTTATATAATAATAATAATAATAACCATGGCAACCGCTGTCAACGACACGTCGTTTTGTGTAAATAAAAATTTTTTTTGCGAAGAAATATTGAAAAGTATCCGTTTAGACATCAACAAACAACAAAAAATAACACACTTTAAGAGCAAAATTTACAATGCGAACGTGGGTTCGCAAAATGTGGATTTGGAAGAAAAACATAACACATCTGTAAATGGCCGAGCCCAGCCGAAGAAACCCCGTGCGGCTGTGTCGGCAGCGGGATGCCCGGTCACCTAGCGCACGCCCAACACCTTTGCCCGGCTCGCCCACCTCGCCCCAGCCTTCGGAGGATGAAGATTTCTTCACACCGCCGACATCTGGGGCCTCTAGCGACGATGCCGGGATATCGGCGTCTCCACCTACATTAACATCTGCGAGGAGAGGACGCCCACCGCTGCCGGCACGCCTGGGACCAGCGGGACATTGTGCTCCGCCCACGGCCCCTGCTACCGGTGGTGTAGTGCGCCGCATGAGATGGACTCCAGAATTAAATTTGAGTGTCATGCGGGCCTACTATGGTGCTACAGAGGGAGGAACCATCCTCACCGCTTACCGTCCGAAATTGTTGTCTCTGTTTCAGGGGCTTCACCCGACTGTCGCCGTTACTGCGCAACGACTATCGGATCAAGTACGTGCCATCCAGCGGTGCAAGTTGTTGGATGACACAGTGCTTGAGCGACTGCGCCGCGAAGCACTTCCTGCTCTTACTGACTTCAACGTGCGAAGTGTTGAAGAACCGATCTCTTTAAATAACTTCGCACGATCGGAGGAGGTAAATAGCGAGCAGGTAAGTGTTAGTGACCAGCTACAGGAGCAGGTGAGGAGAGCTCTGGAGGATGCATTTGCGGAGTATCGGTCTGCACCGATTTCCCTAAGACCATGCCTACCCCGTTTGCCCATGCATAGACGTAACATTTCGCTTGTGAGTGCCCTAGACAATGTTTTAAAGCCACACTGGGAGACCAGTGTGGACTTATGTGATACCCATTCTATTTTGTACTGTGGAGCGGTGGCGGTGTGTCGGGTGGCAGGTGTAAGATTTCCTAATCTACATCGAGCCACCCAACCCACAAATACTAAACCATTCTGGCAGTGCAGAATAGAGCGGCGTATAAATATGGCTAGGACACTCATAGCGAAATTGTTGTGCTTCCAGGCTGGAAACAACCGCCCGAGAGTTGTGCGTTTCGTGACCCAAGCCTTTGCAGGCACACGAGTGGCTCCTGTGGACTATGTGGCAGGAGTCGCGGAACGCATAGACTACTGGAAGCAAAAAGTTTATGCATGGGCGAAGAGAATTCGCAGGTATAAGGCGAGAGCAGACAGATACCACGTGAATTGCACCTTCCAGACGAATCAAAGGAGTGTATACCAGGCTTGGGAGCGCCCCCAAGAGAGAGTGACTGACGTGCACTTGCCAAATGCGGCCGTGATGGCCGAGTTTTGGCGTAAAATTTGGTCAGTGCCCGTCACTCACTCCGAGGGCGAATGGTTTGATGTTGTTGGACGATCCTGTGGGCCCATTCAGAAAATGGAGCCCGTAGTCATAAGCCGTGAAGATCTGGCCTGTGCGGTTCGTGCGGCGCCGAACTGGAAAAGTCCGGGGCCGGATGGACTGCACGCATTCTGGCTAAAGAGGCTCCAGGGCTCACATTCTCGTCTAGCGACTCAATTCCAAGAAGCTCTTCAATTGGGATCGCTTCCTAGTTTTATGACATCGGGTGTCACTCACTTGATTCACAAATCTGGCAGTACTTCGGAACCTAAAAATTATAGACCGATTACATGTCTACCTACGGTCTATAAACTCCTTACATCCATTCTGAGAATAAAAATCAATAATCACCTTAAGGCACAGCATATTCTATCGCCTACTCAGAATGGCTGTAAGGGGGGGTCCCGGGGTACAAAGGATTTGCTCCTCATTGATATTGCCATTTGCCAACAGGTACGACGATCCAGAAAGAATGTCTCCATGGCCTGGATTGACTATAAGAAGGCCTATGATTCGGTGCCTCATACATGGCTGGGGAGGGTGCTAGAGCTGTACAGAGTACACCCGGCGCTATGCTCTTTCCTCGGTTCGTGTATGAGGCAGTGGACCACAGTTCTTCGTCACCCAGGATGTGTTGGCCTTTCTGGTTCGTCGGACTTGATAAAGATAAGCAGGGGTATCTTTCAGGGCGACAGTTTGAGTCCGTTGTGGTTCTGCTTAGCTTTGAATCCATTAAGTGCTATACTTAAGGATTCAAAGCTAGGTTACCATTTGCGGAGGGAGAGTGAGCCTATATCTCATCTACTGTACATGGATGACCTCAAGTTGTACGCTTCGAAGAAAACAGACCTGATGGAGTTGCTCAAAATAACCGGCAATTTTAGCAACGACATCGGAATGGAGTTTGGAGTAGACAAGTGTGCGGTCATCCATGTACAAAGAGGGAGAGTTGAAGATTCTTTTAATCTACAGCTCTCTGAAGATATATCCCTCAGGTCTCTCTCTGAAATGGATTCTTACAAGTATCTTGGTATGTCACAAGCCTTAAGTATAGCTGAACAGGATATGAAACAATCATTGAAAGATCGGTTCTTTGCCCGCCTGATAAAAGTGTTAAAAAGCCTTCTATCAGGTGGAAATAAGGTCCGAGCTTTCAATGGTTGGGTCATGCCTGTTCTTACATACTCTTTTGGCATACTAAGGTGGACTCAGTCTGAACTGGATGCCCTGGATAGAAAGGTCCGTCGATTGCTGACAGCGTATCGTATGCATCACCCGCGGTCGTCTGTTATGAGGTTGTACATCCCGCGGAAGTGCGGTGGTCGTGGGTTTTTAAACGCTAAGACACTATACTACCGCGAGGTGTGCAATCTCAGACAGTACTTTTTGAGTGTATCCGTGGTGATGTATCGAGATGTTGCCGCAATCGATAGAGGCCTAACTCCGCTTTCCTTGGCAAACGGGAACTGGCGAAGGCCCCAGGTATTAAGTACTTCGGACCGCACAGCCATATGGAAGGGCAAGGAGCTACACGGACGGTTCTATCGGGCTCTTACAGGGCCTGATGTGGACCAGCTCGCTTCCGTGACCTGGCTACGCTTCAGCAACCTTTTTGGGGAAACTGAAGGCTTTGTCTTTGCAATTATGGACGAAGTTATCATGACGAACAACTACCGGAAGCACATCCTAAAGGACGGCACGGTTGACATTTGCCGGGCATGCCACCGTCCCGGTCAGTCTATTAGACATGTAGTTTCCGGTTGTTCTCGTCTTGCTAACGGAGAGTACTTGCACAGACACAACCAAGTGGCTAGGATTATCCATCAGCAACTTGCTCTTAAATATGGCCTTGTGGACTCTGAAGTACCGTACTACCAGTACCAGCCTCTTCCAGTTCTCGAAAGTGGTCATATCACGCTCTACTGGGATCGATCTGTCATCACGGATAGGACTATTGTAGCCAATAAACCTGATATCGTGATAATAGATCGATCGATGCGTCGTGTAATGCTAGTTGATGTCACCATTCCGCATGATGAGAACCTTGTGAAGGCCGAAAAAGAAAAATTATCAAAATATTTGGACCTGGCCCATGAGGTTACCACCATGTGGAATGTTAATTCAACTATCATTATTCCGATGGTCGTTTCAGTCAACGGCCTTATAGCGAAGAGCTTCGATAAACACCTTGAGAAGCTCTCGCTAGGCAGTTGGGTGAAGGGCCTGATACAGAAGGCAGTAATGTTGGACACGGCACGCATTGTGAGGAGGTTCCTCTCTTTGGAGCCCTGACCGCCGGTAGCATGGGTCGTAGACCTTGCTGTCGGTGGAGCACATTTTTTTTTTTTATACAATATATATAAGAATATTTGTATTTTATATTTTTATATATATTTTATAAGAAATTATACCGAATAAATATATACATAATAATAATAATATTTATTTCACCAAATAAAAGCACATACATATTTCTTAGATCTAGGGCTAATCTTATAGCAAAATGATGCTGAGGGGTGCCTCTGCAGCCGAACTAGGTGACAACCTGTATTTCGGCATGCAGCGCCATTCCCAAAAAACAAATACAAAAATAAAAAATATCTCTCCTAATCAAGTAGAACTACTGTTTCAACAACGGAAGAGAAGCATATTTCCAATTAAATATTCATAGTCCGGGCTGTAATGTATCCATAAATTCTACAGTAAACGTGTATTAAGCAATTGTATTGGAACAGTACTGTGCAAATATTGAGCGGGCCGGAATCACGAAGTAGACGCAAACAGAAGTGCCATTGTTTTAGTTAGGTATTATTGTTGTTAATTTAGATTTCTTTTTACTTTACAAAAGCACAGTTCCTAAATTCACTGCGTTCTAACCGGATCACAACGCATGTCAGGGCAGTATTTGGGTAAGTCTCAACCATCTCAATTGTAGGAAATGACTTGAAGGTTTCTTTGTACCTTAACCGGTCTATGGTTTGTTGGTTGTTTTAATAAATTAATAATCATTTACCTCGCCTCCAATCCCTACATCTTTCATCTAGGAGAACATAATGCGGCTTGACAATCCTGGTATCAAAACTCTAGGTCTAACAAAATGTTATTGGGGATTTTCTGCAATCGTTCCCCCCGATTCAATGGTACTCCCCCTATAGTACTGGGAATTGACATTGATGTTTAAGTGTGGGTAAACAAAATTCACAGCCACCACTCACGATTCGTGAATGAAGGCATAACTTCGTATTTATTTTAACAACACTTCATAGACCCTTTCAGTTACCCTATTTTGTCATATTCATAGATTTTCATAGTTGTCCCGTGTATTTATGAATATTTATTTGTGTTGTTTGATCTTAACCAACTTACCAGCTTCGTGATTTGTTAGCTCCTTTGTGCGGGGTGTACCTTCTGCTCCTCTGTTTTAGTGATGTGCTGGAGTACTACCTATGTGCATTATATTGACTCGCTTTGTGACGTTTGTCGTAAGATTTCCAATTCCTCCAGCGACGTGAATCTGAAGATCGAATGAAAATGTTTCTACTATTGTTATGCTGTATTCGTTTCAGCTTTAGGTAATTTATTTTGCTTGAATTCAAAAATAACTCTATACACAAGGACTCAATACAATATAATTTTCGTATTAAAATTACCTACCTCATACGTAAACCGTAGGAGCCCAAAAACACATTTCCAAAATGAGAACAATATGTTATCTGCGAGTAAGTAAAAGAGCACACACGAGTCGTGCTCGGGACACAATAGGAAGCCATCGAAGTATGAACCGGGGCGGCCTTTGTCTCCACCTGCCTTTGTGATGGAAGCTTCAGACTTTCGCTCGTAAGGAGTTACTTACTAATGAGAACCGTGATATTTTAGCAACGCAAGTGAACCACTCTTCAACAAATTTACACCTTTCGCGAGTGTTATGGGTAAAAGGATGGGCGGAGGTATTTATTGTACACTGAAATTACACTGAGATATTTTCATATGTAAATACCTGCCAACCCTAGTCAGCAATTGACAGCAACAGCGGTAAGCTAACTCAAAGTCTCGATGGATCGATATATAAATAAATAAGCTATAATATAAATTTATTTATTTAAATATAAGTTATTTATATTTATATGTTTAGAAAAATAAATCATATATACAAGGTGTATTATATATAACGCAAGACCTCAGACACCCCAGTTAGATTATTGCTTACGAATTCAATACGAAAATTAAACTTCTAATTCTAAGGGGTTTTATACTATTTTAAGCTCTTTGGTAAATTAACCATAAAATTTAATAATTAATTATGTTTTGTATGCATATTGAGGTATGTGCAATAGAAATACATTTAAAATTGCTGTAATGCTTTAAATAATTATTAAATATTGCTCAATACAGCAAACAGAAAGAGTAACAGCTTTTTTTAAGAACATAAATAAAAACTTTTAAAATAATTCTTTAATTCTACACACACACACTAAAAATGTTACAAAATAAAAGGCGAGTTTAACTCAAAATTGAGTTCTCTGACAGCAAACCTTTGAGTGAATAAGAGTAGAAATGAGTGTACAACACGAAGGGAATAGTTTTAGATAATAAAATGATAGAATACATATAGATAGAATATATACTCGTACCTATAAATATACTACACACTATACGATAACATGAAATATACTACTTGATATAATACATACATACATATAACTTACATAGATAGGAAATGTTCTTTAATTCTTTTCTTGAAGATCTGCGGAGTGGAGCTATCGCGTAAGGAGTGTGGAACAGAATTCCACAAGCGCACAGCACGTACAGTGAATGAGCTATGATACCGGCTCGATGTATGCCGAGGAGTACTAAGAAGAAGAGAAGATGAAGAGCGACAGGGTTTTTCCCTGGGAACTAAATACTCAAAGCGTTCCCGAAGATATGCAGGGGAGTTAGGATTGTGAAGCACAAAGAAAAGTAAAGATAGAATGTAAATATCCCGACGCTGCCGAATAGGGAGCCACTTCAATTTAGTCCGAAAATCTGACACATGATCATACTTTCGAAGGCCAAAAATTAAGCGAATGCACAAGTTTTGGAGACGCTCAAGTTTATTGAGAAGTTCTTCAGTTGCATCAAGAAAACTTACATCAGCATAGTCGAGTAGTGGTAAAAGAAGAGATTGGGCGAGAGTTACTTTAGTTTTAAATGGCAGGAACTTCTGGAGCCGTTTGAGAGACTGGAATGAGTAATAGATTGGAAAAATACTTGGAATTGATTCAGTTGCCGATTTAGAACTACTCTCAGGTCTTGCGTTATTTATGTTACACCTTGTATATACCAATGCTGTCTCACTGCTGGGCATGGGGGGGAATGAGTCCTACTCCACCACATGTACCCAGTGCGGATTGATGGAGGCACGTTTGGGGCTACCTGCTGTTGGAACTTATCAAGCCGCCTATTGGGCTTCAAACTTGGCTTAACTACATGAAGTGGCAATCGGGAACGGCTGAACGTGCCTTCCGAAGCACGGAGACGTTTGGTAATAGAAATGCCAATAACGGTCACCCATCTCAAATCATCAAAATTGACCGCGCTGAGCGAAGCTTAACCTGGTGATTACAACCTGGTATAGAATTACATGCGCCTCAATATTCTAATGTAAATAACAGCAACAAATAACCAGTCAGCAATAAAAGCAACATCAGTTGCTAAGCTGTATGCTGGACAAGTAACAGACGATGTTACTTGCTGCTCGCTCGCACCCTACAGACTTAATCATGGAACTTAATTATTTCGTAATAACTTCAGTTGTGGATAAGCTGCAGCTCAAACGGACCGCGGGGTTGATTGGTTATCGATTGGAAGTTAAACCGTAGGGTTCTATTTGTGGGGATTTGTAATTACTTGAAATGCTTGGGATATTATGAAATAAATAGTTATTCTGAGGTATCCTCAAACTTCCTAATTATTTTTGTTGGTCCGATCTACGCAGATGCGCTCACAGTGTCTTGAGGTCTTGTGATGTAATAACCCACATTGAACCAAAACGTATTTTAATTTAATTGAATATTTTTTCATTTCAATATATATATATTTATTAATTAAATATTAAGTTTTTGATCAATGTGGGGTTCAATACTATTCCTATCGTTTTTAACCGACTTCAAAAAGGAGGAGGTTCTATGTTCGGTTATAAGTACGCTTTTTTTTATGTATGTTCAGCGATAATTCCGTCAATTGTGGACCGATTTTGATGATTTTTTTTTGCATTGGGTTCAGTGTAGCTCCAAGGTGGTCTCATTTTAATTTCATTGGCATTGCACCTAGGACTTAGAAGATACTCCAGGGAACTCCTTAACGATTATGGGTACGTATAACGTAATACGATATTATGGGTATTACGTCAATCATATAGGTGCCCCACCATAGAACTAAGCAGTATATTAGCAGACTTCAAAAAAGGAGTAGGTTCATAATTCGTCCTTTTTTTTATAACTCCTCTGCTTATGAACCGATTTTGATAATAATTTTTGCATTGGGTTCAGTACGGTTTTGAGGTGGTCCTATTTTAATGTTATTGGTATTGGACCTTGGACTTTGAAGATACACCAGGGAACTCCTTAACGGCGAACAGCGCGAATGTATAGATTCCGTTATTATAGTTAATATATTAATCCTGTAGGTACCTTACTGTACAACTCAGCAAAATAATGTAATATCGGTATTTAAATATTAGTAAATAATTCCCTAGTCACTTAAAATTGTTAAATAAAAATCTTTTTAAAAAAAGGCTAACCGACTTCAAAAAGCAAAAAATAAATATTTGATGTCGGTGCCAAGTAACCGACTGCACCAACCAGCACCGACTTCAAATATTTATTTTTGCCTTTTTAAGTCGTTGTACCTTTTTTTTTAAAGATTTTATATAGTTTGACAATGAGTAGTTGAAAACTCCCCAAAAAGTAGGCCAAGACAATATTAAATAAATATATAATTTCCCCAAAAATAAAACTAGGTTTAATTAAAGGCATGTTTTGTAGAAACTATAAAAATGCTGTAGAGTTCATCAAACATACATTGGATAACAAAGGATTTGGAAATATTTCACATTCTTTGAGATAACCATAACACCAATAGTACCACAAGAATCTATTGGCCCGCGGCCAAAATTGTAACTAACGCTGTCAAGAAACACCGTCACGCTCATATTCAAGCGAGGGTGGCATATGTGTTCTGAGTACACCCACTTTTCGACGACGATTTTAAGTCCCATGTAATAGGGGGCGAGTTTATTGCCATATACCGGGCAGAATTCCAAGCACCGGACTCATACTGAGAATTTTTCGTTAAAAAAACTTCATTTGTCCGACCAAGGATTTGAACCCAGGACCTCGTGATCACCACGCGATGCGCTTTGCCACTAGACCAACGAGGCAGTCTGTCTAACGCTGTCATCGAGTGAAATGTGTCATGACCTTGACAGTCGCAGATTTACCGTTTGTTATAAAATTTACCGAAGTTCGTTTTTTAATTAGTAACCGTTTTTACTTAATTTAATTAAAACCGAAATTTTACTAAATGTAAGCCCGAATGTGAAATTGGGGCTTACATTTAGTAAAATTTCCCTCGTTGTCGTCCCAACGTCCCCTTGTTAATGTTACCCATGGGCCAAACGATCCTTGTCGCACTATACAAGATTTTTTTAATTAGTGATTGATAGTGACTTTACCATGGTTTCACAATGCTGCAATCAATTACCAGCCAGAAAAATATAATTTTTACTTTTTTATAGCTGGCAACTTGAAAAAACTTTTTGTAAGTCCCTAAAAAAGAGAATATAATCACTAGGTAGGTGGACCCTAAAAGAACCATTATAATGTATCAGTAGTGTCCGACCGAAGCTTCGGCTTCAGCTTCGGCCACCTTTGGCCAAAAATACCACTTTCGGCCAACCCTTCGGCTTCGGCCAAAATAGGCGGAAGTTTTGGCTGAAGTCGAAGGTTACGACTTACGAATTGTTTTAAGTAAATAAATATTATAAATAATAATATGTCAATGTTATTATTTTTAACCAGTTGTGGGTAATTTTAATCATCTCGTTAAGTTAATACAGTCAACATAACTTTTTAAAAATTTAGCCAATCATGAACCGAATTTCTAAGGGTGATTAAACCTTCTGCTTCGGCTTCGGCCGAAGGTGTTGGCGATGGCCTATAAATCGGCTTCGACTTCGACCAAAACTCGACCTTCGTTCGGACACTATGTAACAGTTTCATCGAACCCACCATCTGTGGAGGAACAAATTAATTTACCGCAAGAACAGGTAAGGATGAAGCCTCGCAGCGGGGGATTTATTATGAGAAATTTTCATTTTAAGGTTATTCACCCTAATTGGTACCTATTACCGGCGTGGTACCATAACATTGTGCAAATACGAGCAAGTTAAGATTACTTAATAAACGCTTTATTAGAGGTTGAAACTGAATAAACTTGTTATACGTTGGAAGATCTTGTTTATGGTTTAACAAAATTTGTAGTCGGTAATCAAGTAGACACAGAAAGGTATGTGATTTAAATAAGTTTTATTTCAAAAGTAAGCACATCTGCAAAATATAGGTTCCTAAAAAAATCTCATTACTACTCGATTTTTTTTAAATCCCTACGGGGACTTAGTAATTGACAGTTTTACTTATTTTTTATTTAATCTACCTATTTATCTACCATTAAGACGGGAAGCGGCCTCCACTGTGCGGCCTTCAAGTCAAGCTAAAACTTAGCAGGCTTGCCTTTTTTAAATGTCAATTATTCTCTGTCTTCTATGACATAATATATATTGGTACAAGATACATGTAGCTTTTCTATAAACAAATGTAGCTTTTCTATCGAAAAATTCCAAGTATCAGTCCGGAGTCTGGAATTGTGCCAGGTATATTGCTATAGGCCCCCTATTACACGGGACTTAACATCATCGGCAAAAAGTGAGTGTACACAGAACTCCTCTGCCATCCCCGCTTGAGAAATATAGGCGCGACAGTGTGAGTTCAGGATACATTACGTTTGGGTCTATGTGAAATTTGCGTTGGTGAAGGCATCCACGACATGCAAAGAATACCGAGTGCGGGGCAAGTTTTTATTTTCAAACAAAACAGAAAATACCCAGCATGCGAATCAAATCACAGTACCGTTCAATTTAGGTTTAAACATACTCCAAACTTCTTCATTTTGTTAACAAAATCCATCAATTAAATTTGTATTATAAAGAGCTTTCAAAACTTGGTATTTCGTAAAAAAATATTAAAGAGAGGTTCCCCGGATAAATAGAATTAATCTGCTTTGGTCTGGCCGTTTTCTAGATATTGGTCACTTTCAGTTTCAAAATTAAAATGGGTTTAGGGAGCGACCGGATGTAATAATATAATCTGACCAAACATTTCTAAAACCATAAAATGCGGTAATTAAACTGTAAGATCTTGTATCCTGCGTACTATTATGTGGGTTTGTTTGAAAACTTATTATAGTAATAATTTATGACGTAGAACAGAGCTTAGAATGGCGATCAAGAAAAACGTTAAATGTGGTACATAACAACCAAAACAAAAAGGACGATGGCAATTAACTTAATATAATATGTTACATAATAATATATAAATCATACTGCCATCAAGCCTCAGCGTTATGCTGGTTGAAGCAACCAGCGCTGGTATTCTGGTTAGGCCATTAGAGAGACAACGGGCTGTCACGCCAAATACACTCCGAAAATTATTATAATATATAATAATAAAAAAAAACTTGTAAAAACAGTTAGCGGGCGTTCATGATGCGGGCGTTCAAATGATACATTTTCGCAAGATATGTGAATGGAATAGATTAGCACGGCACCGGAACGAATGACGTGGTAGAGGAGAGCCCTGCGGTCAGCAGGTAGATACAGGCTGATTAATGATGATGATGAAGTAAATTGATATGCTTGAAGAATGGGAATCAGCTCGCTCTTGTCACATAAGAACCAAAACTGCCTCGGCATAATGTGGCTAATACTCCTCTACCGATCTTTTCTAGGAAAACTGATGTGAGAGTTTAAGAAAGTAAAACCATTGCATACGGTATTACGCTTTATGTGCGCTCAAATGAGAGATTAAAACGCTCGTGTCAAGATAGAACTTGGCACGTTTTGATACTGAATTTATATGAAGGAAACATTCTGTTTCCTTCATTTAAAGGCAAGTGTAATAAATAATAAATAACACTGCAATGGTATCGACAATTCTGCAGAGGCTCAGCGTAGCGGCCTCTATCTACGTAGGGTAGCCACTTTCAAATAAACATTCCAAGGGGGAACGTTTTTAATTTTGGCTTTATGAGGCGGGCATATCTTAATCCTTTGGAAAATTCAAATAAGGGTTATTATCCTCTACCCGAGACCTTGTTCCTCCTCGTCATTTTAGGCTGGGTACGTAAGCATGAGATCGTTGCGTTGACCTTAGGAATATACTGGATATACTGCTACGCCCAGTCGTTATGGCAATCCTTTTGGGGGTGGCTTTTGTCCTGTAATGATCATTTTTAGCTGATGATGAAATGTGGCTGAATTTCTCTCGTTAAAAGGAAACCATGACTTAATGAGGTAGTTTCAAATGAACGAAAATTATGAATGTAGAACTTTTCACCTTTTTGCGGTACGGTGTTTGTTACTTGTAATATTTTTGTGTCCTATCATCCGTTATGTCACGTCCAGTCCAGGTGATGTTTTATCCATAATGAAAGTAAACTAAAACATTCACCTAATAGCACGCGTATCTCAATGTTAAAGAGGGCGAACGTATTGCAATTATACCGAGGACAATTTCTTTTTTCGAACTGCGACTGTAATTTTTTATTTTTCGGTTGAAAAAGCTTACTCTCCGACCTGGAACTTGAACGCAGGACTCCGTGATTGCTACTTAGATTCAAATTTAAATTCATTTATTCGAAAGTGTGTTTTTTAGTAATACGAAGGTGTTACATTATTTATTCGTAGCATCTTTAAAATTTGTCATGTGGCATACACTCATCAGCGCCCATAGCCGAGTTGGCAATCTACAGTCGTTAACGCTAATAGAAAGCGGAAAAGTGTATGGGAATGACATTTTGCAACGAAAAGTCGCGTAGTCAAAACAATGCGCTATCGATTGCGACAAGAGAATAGAAACAAAACGCTTGCAACTTGTCTAGGCCCTGAGGTAACTCACACTATACATCACTAGACCAACCAAAACAGTGAAGATTTCAAATTTACTATATTATTGGGCGATACTATAAATAGATAGATAGATGTCCTAGATTGGAACTGGTCATGGAGTGACATTTTGTAAGATAAATGACTGAGAGAATTTACGAGCTTAGTACAAGTAATGTCGTAATGTTAAATCGATACCAGACTGATTAGTTATGGCATTTATGCTGGTCTATAGGTTTACTTCAAATCCACTTGTACATCAAATGATCAAAATATCCTATTTTATGTTATTCTACCTAGTTCTACAGTAAGGTACCTATAGGGTTGATATAACACTTATAGTAACAGAATTAACACATTCGTGCTGTTTGCTGTCAAAAACTCCTCTGGTTTATCTTTAAAGTCCAAGGTCTAATACCAATAAAATTAAAATGGGACGAGAGAAGGGTTTACGCAAAAGCCGGGATGATTCTCGTATATCTGGACGAATATACGGTCATATAAGGGTCAGGTTTTCTAAATCACGTACATAATTATTATTATGTACGTGATTTGGAAAACGAAAAATATCCAGTGATTTATTTCCACTTACTTCGCTGATTATACCGTAGCTTGTTTAGGATACCTTTTCACCTAATCATCATAAATCCTTTAGGAATAGCCGGAGACGTTTCTCTTCTGTTTACGCGCTAAATAAATTTGTTCCATCATAAGTTTATACCGCGGCTTCGGTCGGCCGTAAGTAATTGATGGTCGCTAGACAGAGAAACTAAAGATTTTTAAAAAGTGAGTCTGTCCTCGGCGATATACAGTGCGTTGTAGACTGTAGTGTCCAGAGTGGTGTGAATCTGGTCAGACCAACGTGTTAGGCTGCAGCCTCAAGGTCTTTGTTTGTCGACCTTCAAAGTGATCGTAGGGTTCTCTAAGTTTTCACCGTCTGTTTGGCAATGTGGCCAAAGAACTCTGAGATACTCTAGGGACAGATGGTAGAGAGTTTTGTCGTGACTCGTAGCTGTTTCAGTATCGATACGTTAGTTCGATGAGCAGTCCAAGGTATCCTTAACATTCTCCTCTAGCACCACATTGCGAATGCATCCATACGCCTCCGGTCTGCTGCTTTAAGGGTATAGAAAAGACGAGGGTCCGCTCTAGGCTGATTTTCGTTTTAAGGCCGACTCCTCTGTTCTTCCAAATCTTTTCAAGCCGAGTCCTAAGACCTTTAACTATTCCGATGCGTCTTTGTACTTCAATTTTGCAGGTGCCATCGTTGCTGATAGTGGATCCAAGGTAAACAAAATTGTCGACTCTCTGTAAGTCCAGTACAACAGTAAAGTTCAGTTTGCTGGTGCGGTCCACCACCATGATTTTGGTCATCGACCTATTAATAGAGAGGCCCAAGCCATTGCTAATCACCTCCATCCTATTTAGAAGCAAGGACATTTCAGCTTCACTTGCAGCAAATAACGTCATGTCATCGGCGTATCGGAGGTTTGTAATCTTTATTCCGCCAATCCGTACGCCTCCATACCAGTCTATAAAAATGTGCCGTATGATATATTATCCGCAGGCGTTGAATAAGATGGGGGATAGGATGCAACTCTCGCGAACACCTTTGCCAAAGTAGAAGGGTTGGGATGAGATTTCATCAATTTTGACGACTCCTTGACATTTTAAGTGTAAGGATTGAAGCAACGACGTTAGATGACTTGGTATGCCAAGGTACGTAAGTACCTGCCACAAAGAGTTCCAGTTGACACAATTGAAAGCTCTACTGTCGTCTACGAAGCACATAATAAGTGGTACGTTATATTCACGGGCTTTCTCGGCTAGCTGCCTCACATTTAAGATTTGCTTCCGCGTACCTTTGCCCTTCACAAAACCGGCCTTCTCCTGTGGAATCTGGCGGTCCAAGTAATGTCGAATGTGGTTTTTAACTATGTGTAGCAGAATCCTACATGTGCGTGATATGAGTGCTAAAGTACGGTATTTTCACATTGCTTCTTTGATCCTTTCTTGTGCAACGGAAGGATTATGGATTTTGTGCAATCTTTAGGCCATTCACTATCAGCCCATACTTTATTGCAGATGGCATGTAAAAAGTTGATGCCATTGTCTCCCAAGGCCTTCAGGATTTTGGCTGTTATTGAATCAGGACCTGGCGCTTTCTTTTTTTAAGGGAGATCACCACCGTTACGATCTCAGAACGAAGAATATCCGGTTCCCTGCCTGGTGTATTCCCGATGAAAGCATTGTCCAATGTGTTCTTTCTAGGGTCTTTGCACAATTCTTCGCAGTAGGAACGTATTCTGTAATAAAAGAGGTATAAAAATTGTTTCAGACTGATATGAAACAATCAAAATCAAACGTTTTTTATTCATGCAGACCATCTACTTTATGCAGATGACGCGGTTTTAATAGCGCCAACAGCCACTGATCTGCAAACACTAGTCACAGTTATAAAAGACGACTGCATGATCAATGGCTTACACTTGAATGTGAAGAAAACCAAGATTATGGTTTTTGAAAGGGAAGAAACCAGAACGAATGTAAGGATTGTGGTTGGTAACGATGTGCTGGAGCTAGTGAATGAGTTTGTATATTTTGGATGCGCCTTCAGTAAGGATGGGAAATACACCGCTGACATAGAGAGAAGAGTGAGTGCAGGGAACAGAGTGAATGGTGCGATGGGAAAACTACTCGGGAGCCGGCACTTAAGCCATAAGGCGCAGCTGGCCATACATAACGGAGTTCTTGTCCCAACGCTGTTATATGGTAGCGAGAGCTGGGTATGTAAGAAGGAGAATGAAAGTAGAATAAATGCGAGCTCTGCGGAAGATGTGCGGAGTGAAGCTGACCGACCGCATTAGCAACAGCATAGTAAGACAGCGAGTAGGTATGAAAGATAGTATCGGTGTAAAGATGAGAAAGGGCATGCTCCGTTGGTTCGGGCATATAGAAAGAATGCCAGAGGAAAGAATGACAAAACAGATATACAATGTAAAAGTAGAAGGATGCAGGTACCGGGGAAGACCTAGACTATCTTACCACGACCAAATAAACCGAGTCTTATCTGATGGAAAAGTCAAGAGTCTCCGTAACCGGCGAGCGTGTATGAGACGAACTATGAGAGTCGAGGAAGCCAGAGAGGTATGTAAGGAAAGAACCTGTTAGAACTCTGTACTCTCTGCCTACCCCGCAAGGGATCTAGCGTGAGGCTATAGATAGATATAGATAGAACATAATAAACGCAAGACCTCAGGAGTAAGATTAATTATCACTTCATTAAGTTATCGTAACACGTTAAGTTACATGTTTATTTGCGCGTGATTGAGTAACAAACATACAAACATTCACATTTATATTATTAGTAAGATGAGGGTCCTGTACTGAATAAAACATATCTTTTCAAATCTTCTGTTATCTCCTCGTAAACATAATGACAACTTGACAGAATGGGTGCTAAGAACCGCTAAAAATCGATTTAAATAATTAGAATAGACTTTTACTAAAACTTTTTTATTAACTATATATATATATATCCCATCGCATATTTCGTGGGCTATGCCGAGGTCATGCAAAAACTCTTATAATGGGGTTATGTTGTGTAGTTGACATGTTCCAATGCCCAGGTGCCGACTTCACCATAAGACCAGCTCCATGGCACTATATTATTGCATTGACACCGAAGTTACATAGGTATGCCAAATTTCAGCTCAATCGGAGACAAGTGATTGAATAAAAAACTTTAAAAAAATCTTTATAAAAAAAAGGTCGTTACTAGTTAGTGCAGTCGGTTACTTGACACTGACTTGAAATATTTATTTTTTGCTTTTTGAAGTCGGTTTACCTTTTTTTAAAAAAAGATTTTTATTTTACGTTTTTAAGTGACGAGTGAATTATTAACTAATATTTATATAACTATATTATATTATTCTGCTGAGTTATACAGTAAGGTACCTACAGGATTGATATAACAACCATGATAATAGAATATATACATTCGTGCTGCTCGCCGTTAAGGAGTCACCTGGTGTATCTTCAAACTCCAAAGTTCAACACCGATTTCATTAAAATGGGACCACCTCAAAACTATACTAAACCCGACGCAAAAAGAATCATCAAAATCAGTTAATAGATACATACGTTACAAAAAACACAGACGAATTGTCAAAATCTCCTTTTTAGAAGCCGGTTAATATTCTGATTAGTTTTATGGCAGGGTACCTATAGGATTGACGTCATACCCACAATATCTCAATCTACGAATTCGTATTGTTTGTCGTTACGGAGCTCCCTGGCGTATCTTCATAGTCCAAGGTTCCAATACCGATGAAATTAAAATTAAATTGAATAATTTGAAGTAAATATGTAATTATTTTTATTAATAACACGGGTGCATTAAACTATTTCACATACAGGCTTCTTACAAAATCTACTAAAGTAAGTTAGATGAATATGTCACCTACATTAAAAAGGGTACCCATGGGTGTACAACAAAAGCTTAAACAAAGATATTTCTGAGGAAAAACTAGATTGGGTACTCGGACTCACATCTCTGATTCGCTCGGAATTCGTTCAATTCGCGATAAGTGTGACAATCGCAAAATGTCAGGGAGACTAGAATAATAAAAAAGTATAAAGTAAGTAGAATAACGTGCGAAGTACTTTATTAGGCGCTGTACACACAAAACAGTACATCGTATGCAAATACACACGCGAACTAATGACACGCTAGCACTACTCTCGTTAGTACCCAAATACTGCTTCCAAGTCGCTGAGTCACTCGTAGTATCCGTATATCGATGCTAAAGTCGCCGGTGTATTCCACTTAGATCGCTTGCTCTCCGATTTGATCACTATCACTTCCGAGAAGAGACTGTCAGGCTCGCGAAAGTTATGTAGGAATAACGATTTTTATTTTAGTTACTGTCTTTTTAAACCCGCTGAAAGCGAAAGCCGTGTATGCTCAATATGAACTTTATAACTGCCTACTTTTCAATTTAGGTGCATTATACTGTTCCGCCATATTGAATTCGATATGTCAATTCCAATTGTCATTTGAAGTTGACATTTATCTTTGCTTGACGTAATGAAGTTGTCTATCATTATATAAAATTAATTTCGTTATTTTAAAATCCCTTTAGAAGTTGTTTTTGAATGTATAAATATAATTAGCTTTGTTTTCTGTATCACTTTTTGAATTCAAAAATGAGCAAAATTAAATGCGAGATCTGTCAAATAAACACAAATCGGGTGGGTGAGCAGAAAATAATTTTTATGGCTCAATTTCCTCTGGATGAAGATCGGTAACATGTTTCTGCTCTTAGGTTTCTGCCATAATACTATTTTACATTCATTTACAGTCATTAAAGATTTTTGCGATTCAGTTAAATAGGAACTACGTAAAAATAGTGATGTAGTCATGTTATCGATACTTTATATTCGTAATGTTAATAATATGAATTTAATACCAAAGCGTATGGTACTCTATGTTTTTCAATGCTAAAGAAATAATTAGTCTTATTATATCAAAGATTATAGTAGGTTTTTTACCTCTTTTTGATACGCATACTTATTTTTATAGATGTAAACAATGGGGGCGGCATGTTGACGTATATTCCCATAGAAAAGCTACATCAATCAAAATACATTTGCGGCACGCATTTCCGTCCCAAAGATTTTAATAAAAAAAAAACACATTTAAAGAAAAGAGCTGTTCCTTGCGTAAATATCGCTTTAAAGGCATTGGACGATGATTTGTTAAAATATTTTCCATTGCACAAAGCCAAGGACCACAAAAAGTCATTTCTCAAAGATCATAATTACTGCAGAAAGATTTTCGTTGCCTGTTTTTTGGTTCTATATTTTAAAAAGTACTATACTGTATTAAAGTACTCATTTCTATTAATAAAAGTTCCGGGTGCAATTAAATAAGGAGAAAATGTTTGTGCGATGAATAGATGTTTACTATCATGCTATAACTGTTTTTAAATATTTGTTTAGAACCCATACCACCGGGCATCTTTGTTTGGTTGGTTGTTTGTTTTAAATAATTATTGTTAATTGTTAATAGCCGTTTGATTGATCTTATCCAAATATGTTGTTTTATTTTTTTAATAGATTCGAAATAGAAAGAAAAATTTATTACTTCGATTGCGAATCGAACCTCCGTAATTATTTTGCTGTACACTGAAGCAGTATTTTTGGTAGTTAAAGCAGTACATTTTTTCTTTCTATATGTTCACGTCTTTAGAAAGGGGAATACGGTAGTATTCCCCTCAGTAGATACACTGAACCTGTTAAGCTACGGAACCCTAAAAATGTTACATATCGATATCGATAGATCGATTAAATTTAACGTCAAGGCTATATCCCTATACTTTTTTTATGTTGGCAATGTTGTTTTATTAGGTTGGCAAAATATCATAATTTTATGTTGGCAGCAATAACATTGTATCTTATCATGGTGGTAGAACTTTGCCCGTCATTTCCATACAATTTGCAATTGCGTGCTCTAGTATGAAGTTCCGCCTCTTATAACGTAGTGATTATATTCTCTTTGGAGACTGTATCCGTCACCGCGCTCTGTGTTTCTTTTATATTCATATGAAAGTTCTAGAACGGACGCGAACCCTCTAAGTACATCGAAAAATAGCCGGCGCGGCCTATAAAGCGGTATTATTATTACAAAATAGGTATGTATGTGAACAAATAGGTACTTGTATACCGCGACCGGGCGCCAATAATAATTAAAGGGATGGAACCTTCTAGACGTTTCAGCACTTTAGTGCGGATTCTAGATCTTTCTAGACAGATCGCTTGGGAACCTAAGTGTGTGTAATGCATTTTAAAATTAACATATCCCGATAAGGTGTTTACGAGATATCGGGGTGTTCTGAAGTCGTAACAATTGGTATGTTTGTACAATGCAGGGAAGTAAAAAAGTTGTAGTTAAGTAATACTGGACGGCCTGTTAAGGACCAGTCCTTTGTTAAACTCTACTTGGACATCTATTTTTGTATTAAAATTGTTCTTACCCTGACGTTAGCTGGAGTTAGGGCGGTAGAGAAAAGTAACTTACCGAGGCTTAATCGTGTAATGAAAAAAGGAATAAAACTTTTTTCGGATATCTGTCCGAAATACAATGTGTTAAAATTGCTGTGATTATTTTTGGTTGTTATATAATAAATCAACTTAAACTTTCCCACTGCTGGACAAAGACCTTTTATCACACATTGAGATGAGAGAATAAGTCATTCTCTATCACGCGGATCCAGTGCGAATTGGTGGAGAAAGGTTTTGTCCACTTCCTGTTGAAGCTTATCAAGCCACCGTAAGTGGTAACTAACGGCCTAAACCATCCTTTGAAGCATGTAGGCGCTCAAATCTAAAAATCAAATAAACGGTCACCCATCTAAAATCGATCGAGCTGAACTGTTTCAAATGCTACATACATGTTGGTCGAATGTGATATCACAACACTTCATGTATTCAACATTCAACACCTAAGATATTAGCCACTAAATGGAATTTTTGAATTTTATCGCGGTTTTTTTTGTATTTTTAAGTTCCCGACGTTTCTAGCAGCACCCATGGCCACGGGAAGGACTGAAGTCTTAGTCGTACATAAGGCACAATTATTCCGGGGTACCCTCCAACTTCAAAAAGAAACCGCTATAAAAGCCGAAAAATAGTTTTAATTTATGTGTAATATGCACGTAAATCTAAGAACTACATCATGCCATAGAGACACATCATGAATTTTCGGAAACTTATCCCCTGCTCCTCAGAGTCCTTTAAAAAAGAATAAAACAATATTGTCGGCGAACTATCATAAGTTTTTCACGATCCCATCAAATTTAGGAAACCGTTGCGATCACGGCAGAACTGTAGGGTGACAAGGTCTTTCAAAGGTCCGGACCGCGGAAGAATAAAAACATAGGAAGTGCCATCAAGCTACTTCGGTACAGGAAGCGGTAAATACTAACTCACACAATTTCAAACTGTATAGAACGCTACAATACACCTCCGTTACACATATTTTTAATATTTGTTTGTATAGTATTTGTATTCAGTTGTAGTATTTGTTTGTTTGTGGTAAAGATTTGTTTGTTTGTAATCGTTAAACCCTGAAATTACTGATCCAATTTTAATAATTCTTTCACCATTTGTAAGCAACGCTATCCAGAAATAACAGAAGCAATGTTGTAGGTATTTCAGTAATTAGATAACGGGAAACTGCGAACCGTCTTCTCATTCAAAATACCTCAGTGCCTTGAGACTTAAGTGTTTACTTCATGTGTGTTGCCAGTGATGGCTTACGGATCCGAGACGTGGTCTCTTACAATAGGTTTCATAAAAAAGCTCAGTGTTGCTCAACGAGCTATGGAAAGAGCCATGCTCGGCGTTTTTCTCCGTGATCGAATCAGAAATAAGGGGATTCGTATGAGTAGTCTTTATATCTGGTGGCATAGCCATAATTCAATTGTTTAATGTTTACCTGAAGACTTCCCTTGTAAGCGGGAAAGTAAGCGCGACTGCGCCCTGCTCAGGGCCGGGTATGCGGATTAACATGCATTAGTAACCGCAGACTGCCTCCTTGGTAAAGTTTGGTTAAGCGGCGAACAATGCGCGTACGGATCACGAGGTCTTGGGTCCAAATCCAAGATTAGAAATCGAATATTCCCAATATTAGTCCAGAGTTTGGTACTGTGCCCGGTATATGGTATTAGGCTCGCCGCCATTGTCGGCAAAAAGTGGGTGTACCCGGTACACCCCTGCTTGGGAAATATAGGCGTGACGGTGTTTGTTTTTTTGCCTACCGTGCGCTAGCTGTATGGCACTTCCTCTAGTTCATTTTTCCGTAGTTCGGACAATCGATCGGGTGAGGGTGACCATCATTCTTATTTACCGAGTGACAGCTGGATTCGTCCGGATAAATAGAAATGTACGAGATAAATAACTTGGGTATAAAATTGTAGCGGGATTGCAGAGGTATCCCGGTGATTTGTATTGAACAATAATAAATCAGCCTGTTTTGTCCCATTAATGGGTAAAGGACTTCTCTCGCAAATTGACGTGACACAGAATAGGTGCTACTCTACCAAGTGCGCCGAGTTAGTAGACTATAGCTATTATATGGGAAATTTAAGTTTAAAACATACATATATTTCGTTCTCCTGTGATCTTTCACCTCACTTAAATTAAAAAAATATTTACGTTGACATTTTTAATTGCTTTTTAATGGCCTATAATATTAAAGTCACTTAAAACGTCTTATTTTTTATCGTATATCATCGGTAAAGGTTAAGTATGTTTTAAAATTCTAAAACTTTGTACACATAAAAACAAATTGTAGTGTCCGAAACAATAAACTTTATACTAATCAATTTTTTGGACTGATAGCTAGGATATCTCAGAAGACCCAATAATTGTAATCTTTTAATTGCTCACTTCATGGCCCACAATGACCGTTGAGTTTGTTCTAAATCGGCAACTGAATCGATTCCAACTATATTTAACGTTAGTTTTTTAATTTTCAAAAAATGCTGCTTCCCTTTCGTTATGCTTTATTAAACAAAATTTAATAATTATTCAATGCATTATGGCTTTTTAAATGTATTTATATTACACACACCTCAATAGGCATACAAAAGTTAATTATTTATTCAATTTTACGGTAACTTTGGGTCCCAAAGAGCTTGAAAAAATGGTGGAAAACTACTCAAAATTGGAAGTTTGATTTTTGTATTAAATTGGTAAAGCAATAATCTAATTGGGGTGTCTGAGGTCTTGCGTTATTTATGTAACACCTTGTATAGCCTTCTGTAACTTTTTGTCAATACCGTTTTCATTCCAAAACCAATACACCAGCTGATGCGCGTAAAAAGAAGTCATGATTGTTCAATGTGTCATTTTTGGAACATCAGCCACCCACTCGCAACACAAACCCGATATTGGCGAACACATCCATCATACCGTGGCAATATTTCTCGATACGAACAGAAAACAAAGAAAATGTTTTACAAGGGACCCTTTGGGACCTTGGTTGAGATCAATGATGAAAGCTGGAGTAACTGAATAACCTTTAACATGAATATAAATAGAGAAATGTGAGAGATTTAGGAAACGAAAGAAATGTTAATGTTGGTTATATTTTTACAATCTTTTATTTAGAAAGGAGAAGAAAGAATGCTTATTTATTTTGCGACGACAATAAATGTTATTAAATTCTTAATAAAATAAATATGGATACATGTCGTCATCAAAATGGGCTCCCCCTAGGCTAAAAGCTATAACACGTTTGTAACCGAGCTACAGCGTTGATTTTCAATGAGGGTCCCAAGTGACGTGCGAGCATTGGATCAAGCCAAAACAGGTATTTCGCGGTATTACAATTATAACTGTATAATACTTAACACATAATAAATGCGACGGATTACGCAAAACTAATTTAACTTGCAATGTTTGTGTGTCTATTTGTCTCTCTGTCTTTCCAGTACAAATTTTGTGATCCATTTTTCAAGCACTTGCGGGTATCCGATTGAGCTGAAATTTAGTATACGTATGTATATTCGGTGACAATGCAATATTATGGTACCGTAGAACTCGTCTCTTGATGCGGTCGGAATGCGCCCATAGGAACATGTAAACTACACAATGTAACACCCTCGTGTTTAGGTTTGTTAGATTGGTATTGATAAGTTCTATAGAAATAAATAGTGTTAAATGTCTGATGATGAAGCCGCAAGATGTCCACTGGAACCACCCAACTACTCATTATAACTTCGCCGTGTTTGGACTCGTTTGATTTGTCTTGATGAGTACTTCAGACACGGATGTTGTCCAGTGTTTGATGATAGAGCCAAAAGGAAGCTGTAGAAACTCCTCAATTAAGAAATATTGATACGTTTGAGCAATTAAGCTTGTTTTTAAAAATGTATTTTTAAATTGAAAGTTGTATTATAGACAGATAAATAGAATACCTTAGAATAGATATTTTGCAAATAAGAAGGCTCAATATGACCGAAAGGGCGATGGAGAGAGTTATGCTCGGAGTTACCCTGCGGGATAGAATCAGAAACGAAGAGATCCGCAAGAGGACGAAGGTCACTGACATAGTACAAAGAATTGCTAAACTTAAGTGGAACTTGGCGGGGCACATCGCTCGTCGAACTGGCGGCCGATGGGGCAGAAAGGTTTTTGAGTAGCGACCACGTACTGAAAGACAACGAGTGGGCAGATTCCCTACAAGATGGACCGATGACCTTGTGAAGATAACGGGTGGAAGTCGTACGTATGTCCAGCACAAAGCCGGTCTTGGCGATATTTAGAGGAGGAATTTGTCCTGCAGTGGACGTTTGTTTACGTGTAGATCTCTTTACTGTTATTTCATATTTAGATACGATTAAGGTTTTGCCACAGAGCCGACGCAGCGCGACAGGGGCGCGACAGTGGTGCGATTTGGAAAGTTGTAATGTATGTTGATATGTACGGGCGACGACACACAGCGCAGCCACACGCGGCGCGACGACAAACGTCATGTCCTGCCACCGTCGCGCTCAACGGGGTTACAGACGAAGGACGGCGGGAACGAGACGCCAATATGTGTACCAAACGCCACCATTGCGTTCCGTCGGCTATTTGACCAAACCATTGTCTAGCACAGATGGCGCTGACTAACGAAAAATGCATGAAGCTAAAACATGGCATATTGACTCTCCATACAAGCCTGGATCGGGCAAGAAGAATTTTCACGACGCGTTTTTATAATTTCTTGACATCAATTGCTTATAAGTGACATATTCCGACGATTTACGTTACATAACTTAATTCTAGTACGTGCCACATACTTTTAAAAAACGGGGGGTGTACTGAGTGATTACACCCACTTTTCACCGACGACGTTAGGTTCCATGTAACAGGGGGCGAGCCTATGGCCATATACCGGGCACAATTCCAAATCAATGTAAAATGTAACTATAATAAACTCTACCGCCTGACTTAAGAGGTCATGAAACTTCATTCAACTTCAATATATCATATTCTAACGAGAATTCCCTTCCCGTTTCTCTGCGACAAACAAAGGTCAGCAAAAGAGTTTCCATAAAATAAATCTTTCACGAGGCGTCAATAAAATAACGCTTGATATAGAACATAAAGGGAAACAAATAAATAATTGAAACTTATAGTTGTCTCGTTTGCTCGCAATTTATTTGCTCAAATAAATTGAGTTCACGCACAAGTTGGAATCCTTATATGCGGCTTGATAAGTTCCAACAGCAGATAGCTACAAACCTTTGTTATTCGCACTGGGTCCGCGTGGTGGAGTATGACCTATCTATCTATCTATAACCTCACGCCAGATCCCTTGCGGGGTAGGCAGAGAGTACAGAGTTCCAACAGGTTCTTTCCTTACATACTTCTCTGGCTTCCTCGACTCTCATAGTTCGTCTCATACACGCTCGCCGGTTACGGAGACTCTTGACTTTTCCATCAGATAAGACTCGGTTTATTTGGTCGTGAGTATGACCTAATCTCTTTAACCTCGATTTGTGAGAGAAGACCTTTGCCTAGAAGTGGAAGAATATAGGATACTATTACACGATCGTTTCACGAAGATGTTATGGTGTCCCGCGTTTTGCCATATATAATAAGGACCCTGAAAGACTCGGAGAAATTCCGACGGTAACTTGGTTCGGGGACGCAAGGGCGTGTTTTATTTATACGTCACCACAGAGTGCTTTACCTATGCGGCAAGTTGTCTGTAATATTGTAGTTCGTGGGTAGTGCAATTGTACGTTTGCCATATCAGGAAGGGAAGTTTGAAGACAGCTTAGACCGCAGTGTGCTGAAGGAAGATTGAAGAGCTTAGGCCGCTGTGTTTTGTGTTAGCCGTGCATTAGGTGGTTAGAGTTGGGTATACAGACTGCTTAATTCATAATGTTTGACCAGTCAGTCTAGGTTGACCGTATACAACGGTAGATTGATGATTGGTTGTTAAACTTTTGTTATTCTAGTAACAGTAAAAATCACGCTTCAACAAAACAGGAGCACTTCAGAAGCATGATTAGTTCCTCCAAATGTCAAAAACATGACAATAATTAGGGCTCAGCATGAACATTTTTAAGTTTAGCGTAACACTATCGAGTTGATATGCCATCCTTTTCATGCTACAAATATACAAAATAAAGATAAACATGACAGCACGCTTACTCGACAATGTAACGATAAACGACAATGAAATGATCTGTGCTAAGCCCACAGAGGACGAACAATTAACGTTATACAGTCACCGGGAAAGGGTGTTTGCCGTTGATATTTATTTGATTAATGTCTAGAGTGAAAGGGATAGCATGTCAACTCAATAGCGTTACGCTAACGTTAATTTGTTCTTGCTCTTACGTCAGCTGTATCCAAAGCAATGCTGGAAGCATGCAGAAATTCATTCTCTATTCAGCCGGGCTCAATCCCACGGTCCTTTAGATGCAAATGCGGTGACAGTATCAAAACTTGGCTGTTCGAGTCGTGACTGAACATCCGAAGACAATCAATCTCCATAGACAATTAGTTGTGCAGTTGGTTTGATCATTATTGACTTGGCAGTTGCTTTGTTTGTATAACGTCTGATTGCGATTCTGTCTAATCGCCGGTAGTAACCCGGGAAGGGAAGCTAGAAATGAGCAATGCAATGTAAAGCTTTGCACTGATGGCCGTTGGGGCATTAAAGTTCTCGAATGGCGATTTCAGATGTAAATTTTGAATAGACTTAAAATGATGTGCCCGGACAGATTACTTCGGCAAAGAGTGCAGAGGGTTTAGCAACTTTTGATCTTTTCATCCTTAGCTCTCAGTTGGTGATAACGAGGTCCTGAGTTGCATCTTTGAAAGCACACCTTGTGTGACTCTGAAGTTACACAAAGTGTACTTTTTCCACAAAATTATTCTCAATAGCAGTTCGAAAACTGGCATTATGCCCAGTATAATGGAAATTGGCTCATCCCCTATTAACTTCTATCCCGTATTCTGTGCTTATCTAATCTAAAGTAATATTATAAAGAGAAAAGTTTTAAATTTTTTTTATGTCTGTTTTTAACGAATAAACTAGAAAACTATATATATCCTATGTAATAAAACGATTTTTAAAACAAAAGTACTAAAAGTACCGGTACATTTTATTTTCCAAAAAATTAGAGACCCCAACGGAAATTACAATCTTCTTATTATTTTGACGACAGATATGTCAAATCTATAAAGAAGCGGCCCAGAACGCGACCATTTCAACCGCGTTATCGATGGCATTCATCAAATCCGCAGTGCAGGGGTATGTAGAGCACAATATAAGGTGGGCAATCTTTTGGGTAACACCGCACAATTACTTCAGATTGGTATTGTGTGTGAGTCTCCACCCGAACATGTTTTCTTTGCTCCGGCCGACCCGAGTCCGAAGTCTATTTAAAGACTTCCAGACCGACCATGGTAATTTACGTCCATATAGGAAACACTCAGCAGGTGGTACAAGAGAATTTGGAAGGGACATTCCATCTCTCCATAGGTTGCACCTCGCTTTTGATGGCTCCAAAGTTAATGGATCGACACACTTGATAAAGCTTTTTCGGCTCTTCAGCCTTTGCTGCACTAGAGTATTGCCATGCATGAGGTGCCGTGGGTCGTTTTTCATTTTACGTCTTTCTACAGAGCTCGCCACAGCCCCGCAAACAACCGGGCGCTATGCCAGCTAATGTGTACAGCAATTTTATCGGCGTCGCTCTGAGGCAGCCCGTGATGATCTGGCAAGTTTCATTTAGTGCTGTATCCACTAGCTTAGTATTGGTAGAGCGACTCCATACAGAACACGCATATTCGCCAGCAGAGAATACTAGGCAAGGTAAGTCGTTCGCATTAGCTGCGGTGAGGCTCCCCGCTTGGTGGCGGTGAGACGCTGGAGCAAGTTATAGCGGTCGTGCACCTTTTTTTTAATGGCTTCATATTTTTTCCCGGTTGTGAGGGACCTGTCCAGAATGATACCCAAGTATTAAGGATGGTGATTGTGGGCTATGAGCACGCCCTGCCATACGATATTGAGCCTACGACCCGCTTGGTTGTTGCGAAGGTGAAATGCACAATTGCAATAATGTAACTCAAGGTATCAAAAAATTGCCTATAAAAGTCATAATTTGGCGTGCGCTGTGAACACTATTAATGTCCAAGCCCACAAAAAAGTCTGCGAAGCTATATGTCTAACTATTATAGTTAAGTCACAATAACCACCTTTTGTTGAAATTAGTCAGTCAAAACACGGGTAGATTCGAAAGATGATGGCATTCATATTACCGTATTAATCCCCATTCACTAAATAGTTTCATAATAAATGTCGATTATGTACAATTTGTAATTCCTCTTGAAAATGCTAAAAAGTTAGAAAAATGCCGCGGTGTGAGCCGACAGTCCTACGCTTAATGTATTAATTACCTACACACATACTACACACTTTTACACTAATAAAATATATTAAGGCGAAATGAAGTTCACGGGGCAGCCCGTTATGTAAATAGGAACCTAACATCGTTCGCCATAAGTGGATGTACATACATAGTACTCCTCTGCCACCCCCGCTTGAGGTATGTGGGAAAAGTGGTATGTTATGGCCTTTAACATTTGAAATTTAATTACAAGCACTTTAAAGACTATTCTGTGTCGTTAAACGAATATTTCTTAAAAGAAAAATCTTTTGAAAATACTTTGTTAAAAATATGATTCTTAAGAATCTAAAACCTCAAAAGTATTTTAATATAAATTATTCAATAGAAAAACAAATGGTCAAGCGCTTGTTAAGCATGCGTTTAAGGGTTCCGTAACTAAAAACAGACGGCAGCTTGGTCCAATGACTAAGATTTTGAGTCGTTCTGCCCGTTAGCTCGAGTAGTCGCCGGTTTGATCCCCACACGGAACAATTATTCGTATGACTCACAAATATATCTGTTTCAGTCTAGGTGCTTGTGCATCACAATGTTTTATAAGAAGGTATGTTAATAAACCACGCAAGGGATCTGTCGGAATGATATAGATAGATAGGTATGTTAATAATATCGAACTCTAGATACTACAAAGACAAAAACAAAGACAAAGACAAAAAATGAAACTTTATCCTAAGCGTTTGGGTCTAATAAATACGTCCTTCATTTTTCGGGGAGAATTATATGATAGTTATTAGTGATGTGTATGTTCGGCATAGTTTTGTTTTAAGCAAAGAATCATTCATACGTTGGACTCAATCATAAATAGATCGAGTAACCTTGGCTTTGGTCTTAGGAATTATTGCGTGATCGACAATCTTTTTTTTGGTCTAAATGTGAAAGTCATACGACACAGGAATAATTTCTAGAATGCACAATTATCGTGAATCTGTTGGTTTCTCAAAATACTTCTCAAAGTTCCATTACTTCTATTCTCAGCTTTTAACTACAGATTCTGGAGGGTTTTTCCACAATTTCTATTTTCACAAAAATCCCTAAAACGGTTTTAATTGCTCCGTCGCGACGTTAATCGAACGAGCATTAAGCAATATAAAAGATAAAATTCTATGGTGACGTCGTAATTTCTTTGATCCCCGCCATTAACTGAACAGTAACCAAGTAACCAAGTAAAATTACAGTAACAGTGGTTGAAATCCCCTTTTAAGTAAATATTATACTTGTGCTAGGGGATCCCGCTCTCCATTAATAGTGAGTTTAGTTACATGAACAAAATATATTCTAACATGCGATAGTATTTGAAGTAGTAACACTTTAGTTATTTATTCAAGGATAGTAGCTAGATACATTTTTCCTTATAACTAGGTAGGTGGGTACGAACATTAAATTAAAATTAAAAGTGAGCTAATGTGTGGTGTCCCTGCGCGCGCGTGCTTGTATGTGTATGTGTGTGTGTGTGTATGTGTGTATGTGTGTGTGTACATTCTTATTTTTTTTTTTTTTTTTTTTTTCAACATTTATACAGCATTATATCCTCAGTTTCCTCATATGTTTTCGTTTTTAACCAATTAACTATAAGATTTTTAATCTCACGATATGTTTTAGGATAGATATTTAAGTGTTCATTTATGTAATTATATATGTGTGGTGATTGTTTAATGTGTTGTCGCCTGGCAAATACTGACTTCACATTGGGGTTAGGAGCTACGTATGTTTTATTTCTTTTATTCAATACTTTTGGATCATATGGGAGCGACTTGTGAAGTCTTAAAACTATGTGCATTATATATAGTTTACGTACAGTAAGAAGGTCACTTGTAATGTAGAGCTGGTGTGTTGGAAATCTATACGGTTTAAAATACATGACCTTTAACAAGGACCTTTGCGCTCTTTCTAGTTCCAGAAACTTTGTTTTGGTGGCTCCTCCCCATATTGCTATACAGTACGTCATAATTGATTGTGTTAATGACGTATATATTTGTTTTAGTATCTGTGATGTAGCTACGTGTCTTAGATTTTTGTAGAACCAAATGAATTTTCTCATTCTGTTCATCATAAGTTCTAGATGAAGATGCCAAGATAGGCGTTGGTCTATTATAACTCCCAGGTATTTAGTGTGGGTTACTTTTTCTACTTCTTCACATGTACAGCCAGGGTGATCAAGAGTATTACTGCATGAGTGTATTTTAATGGTGAGACTTGGTTGTGTATGAGCATATTTCGTAAAACATATGTAGTTACACTTTGAAATATTTAATGTCAATAAATGTGCCATTAGCCAGTTGGCAACCTTAGCTAGTCCTTTTTCAGTCTTAGATCGCACCAAACAACCGAACAAATTTGATTAATAACCGCAGTACTTAGCCACCGGGAATTAAACGAAAACAATTTAAAGACAGTTTTTTGTTGATTTTTATCAATTATTTGTAGTAAGCAGTATTATCTATAGTAAGCAGTATATATATTAACACATAGGATATCTATATCGTCACGCCAGCTCCCTTGCGGAGTAGGCAGAAAGTACACAGTTCCAACAAGTTCTTACCTTACAGACCGATCTAGCTTCCTCCATTCTCATAGTTCATCTCATACACGCTCGAATGTTACAGAGACTCTTGATTTGCCCTTCAAATAAGACAAAGTATAATAAAAAAAAAAAGTGAGAAAGCACTTTTTTATTGATATTGAAATCTATGGACATGAGGAATGATATATACTAGCAAATTTGCCGCCAGCATGGCCCGTGTGATATTGGGACAATGGTTAGCGAAAAATAGATGTACCTATGCCCTATTTTCCCCATGTCCGAACCATTATGGTGTTTTTTCCCATCATCTGCAATTTGTACTAAACTTAAGATGAAAACGAACGTGGCCCAGTGGTACTGCGACGTTGTAGCAATCATCAAGGTTAAACAGCTTTCGACTGGGTCAGCTTGAGATGGGTGACTATTTATGGCATTTACATTTTTGAACGTCTCTACCACTTCACGTGGTAGTTGTTAGGTTAGAAGCCTTACACGAAGTTTCAACAACAGGTTGCCACAAACCTGTCTCCGTCAATCCCTACTGGATCCGCATGGCAAACTATTCCATTCTCTTTCACCTCATTTGTGCTGCCTTTGCTCACCAGTAGACTAGCAGTAAAACATAAACAGAATAATCTTAAAAAAAAACAACAACATAACTATCAAATACACCGACAACTATCTTTAAGATATTATTAGATTTCACCTTTAAAGGAGCCACCGAATCCTGTTTTATCAGATCAAATATAATAGGGGAAAAATCCGAAACACTGAGAGATAAGTTTACTATTATCTCACTATTATTGAATGGGGAATATTCGAGCGTTAGGTCTCTATCAAATTTATCGAATAATCCACCGGATAAGCTGGCGGATTTGCCTCTTGTCTGATGGGTTTTGAGAATGGAGGGATTTGGTTTGGTAATCAGCCTATCGCAGTCCACTGCTGGACATAGGCCTCTCCTAACACGCGCTATTGCACATGGTCCTCCGCCTTCCGCATCCAGTCTGTCCCAGCGACCTTTTTGAGGTCGTCGGTCCATCTAGCTGAGGCCCGTCCTACCTTACGCTTACCAAGTCGCGGTCTCCACTCTAGGACACGCTTGCTCCATCGGCCCTCGGTCTTTCTGCAGATGTGACCAGCCCATTGCCACTTTAGCTTACTGAGTCTGTGAGCTATGTCGGTAACTTTGGTTCTTTGTCGGATTACCTCGTTACGAATTTTATCCTTCAAAGAGACGCCGAGCATAGCTCGCTCCATAGCCCGCTGTGCGACTTTGAATTTGTGGACTAGTCCCGCTGTGAGTGGCCACGTCTCAGCCCCGTAAGTCATAACAGGTAGGACGCATTGGTTATAGACTTTAGTCTTCAGGCATTGCGGTATAGGCGAAGAGAAAACGTGACGTAGTTTGCCAAATGCTGCCCAACCTAATTGGATCCTGCGGTTGATTTCTTTCTCGAAGATGTTTCTACCAAATTGGACAACTTGTCCAAGGTAGGCATATTCCCGAACAACTTCGAGCATCGAACCATCGACGTAGATCGGTCCCGGCGTGACATGTTCATTAAACATGATCTTGGTTTTATCCAAGTTCATGCCGAGACCGACACCTCGAGAGGCTCCATTTAGGCTATGCAGCATTTCGCTTAACTGTTCCAGTGACTCTGCCACGATGACGATATCATCGGCAAACCGAAGGGGGAGATGTATTCGCCGTTGATGTTAATGCCCCGCCCAGTCCAGTCCAGCGTCTTGAAGACGTCTTCGAGTGCATTGGTGAAGAGCTTGGGGGATATTACATCCCCCTGTCTTACCCCTCGATGCAGCTCGATCGGGTTGGTGTTTTGGTCCTGGAGCTGGACGGTCATTGTGGCGGTATCATACAGACATCTCAACACCTCGATATAGCGCCAATCGATGCCACATCGCTGCAGAGCATCCAAAACCGCCCAGGTTTCGATGGAGTCGAAGGCTTTCTCGTAGTCCACGAAAGCCATACACAGCGGCTGATTGTACTCTTCGGTCTTCTGTACAATCTGCCGAACAGTATGGATGTGGTCTACGGTGCTGTAGCCTTTTCGAAACCCGGCTTGTTCCGGTGGCTGGAACTCGTCAAGTCTTCTGGCGAGGCGGTTTGTGAGTACTCTCGAGAACAACTTGTAGACGTGGCTCAGGAGTGAGATGGGTCTGTAGTTTTTCAGCAAGGTTTTGTCACCTTTTTTAAAGAACAGAACCACCGCACTCCCGCTCCACGCTTGAGGTGTTAAGCCCTGGTGGATGACGGAATTAAAGAGGCTCGCTAGCTTTTTCAGGATTGGAGTCCCGCCTGCTTTTAGGAGCTCAGTGGTGATTCCGTCATCGCCTGGCGACTTGTTGTTTTTGAGCTGCTCGAGAGCCACTCTGACCTCGTCCTGGTTGACATCAGGGATGTCTTCCGTGTGGTGGCGTGTGAGTGGAGCTCTGTGGTCGTCAGCGCTGGGTCTCGTGGGTTTAGTCATCCGTGATGCGTACAGGTCTTTGTAGAAACTCGCAATTTCCTTGAGTATCTCGAACTTGGAGGTTACGGTTTTGCCACCCGCAGTTTTAAGTTTCGTCAGATGGGATCTACCTAGCTGGCGAGCGAAGACTTTGGTGCCTCTGTTCTGTTCAATCGCAGGCGCGATGGCGCGGGTGTTGGAACATCGGAGGTCACGTCGCACCCGCTTCCGGATCTTCCGGTTGAGGTTCCTCCCATCCGGCGAAGACGCCTGCGTGGATGACATTTTCCGTCTCTGCCTCATAAGTTCAAGAGTCTCGAGCGAGCGTTTAGACTCTCTGTTACCGCTTTCGCCGGGAAATACCCTTCGAGACACATCCTGTAGCGTTTTGACCACTGTGTCGGTTTTCTCGTCAACATTGCCTTCGGTTTCCAGCAGGTCGAAACGATTTTGAAGCTCCAGTTGGAACTTTTCGGACCCTAAAGCTATTTGAGGCGCAGTAGGTCTGAGAGTAGACCTCATCATACGACGCCTTTCGGCCCTGTAGTTTATATTTAGAGCGCCTCGGACAAGCCGGTGATCGCTGCCGGTATTAAACCTGTTGATCACGGAGACGTCTCTAAACATAGACTTCCTGTCAGTCATGATGAAGTCTATCTCGTTCCTCGTCACAGTGTCGGGGCTTCGCCATGTCCACTTTCTATGAGGCTTCTTCTTAAAGAACGAATTCATCAAGAAGAGCCCCTGCGACTCCAGAAAGTTGACCGGCATCTGCCCCCTGTGGTTTCGGCGTCCCACGCCGTGGGGTCCGATTATCGTTTCGCCACGTTCTTGTACTCCCACTTTGACATTGAAGTCCCCCATAACAACGTTGTAGTGAGCCTTGGTGGTGCCATGTAATGCCTTGGCTATGTCTTCATGCATGGCTTCGGCTATGTCGTCGCAGTATTTCGAGGTCGGCGCATATACCTGTACCACCTTCAGGGTGTATCTGTCGGTGATTTTAATTATGAGGTACGCTACCCGTGTCGACACACTGCTGACTTCCACAACGTTGTTAGTGAGAGCTTTGTTGACCAGGAAACCGATACCGCCCTGAGAGGGCCGATCACCTTCCCGAAAGTGGAACAGGTGGTCTGACTCAAGGGTTATCGTGTCCTCGCCCTGTCTTCGGACTTCGGATAACCCCAATATGTGCCAGTTTATGCGACCTAGTTCTACCTCGAGTTCAGTGAGGTGTTGGTCCAGCCGTAGAGAGCGTCCATTGTACGTAGCCAGTATCAGGTGTTTTTGGTAGCCTTGTGTCGCAGCCCGGAGATTCTTCGCACCCCCTGCCCCGCTGTTACCGCGACCGCTACCGTGGCAGCGGACAGCGGGACTACCGGGAACTGGGGGTCTTTGGTTTAGGTGCCTTATCATGTTAGGTTTTTTGGCCTACTATACCACGCTGGCCAGACGGGTTGGTATAGGGTTTATTCCGAATTTTCCTTTTCTGGTCCTTGATCGGACGATGTTACTGCCTTTGGTGGACTCTTACCACCAAAAGTAAGTCTACTGGGGCATTCTAAGTTTTTCTTTCGCTTCCAGCCCAGTAAGGAAGAATATTATGAAATTGGTATTAGAGTATTATGAAAGCCTGAGATATACATAGACTTTCCTGACGTTGAAAAAAACTACTGCTGCATATCCTAATATTATATTATTATATATTCCTTCTTACTAATATTATAAATGTGAAAGTTTGTACGTTGGGATGTTCCTATGTTTGAATGTTTGGATGTTTGTTACTCAATCACGCAAAAATGGCTGAACGGATTTGGATGTTATTTGGTACACAGATAGTTTATTACCTGGATTAAAACATAAGATACTTTTTATCCCGGTAAAATGTTAGATTCCGGTCTAAAGTCAACGCGGACATAGTCGCGGGCAAAAAATAGTCTACTATTAATAAACTCGGCTATGTTCGTCGTATTTCATAAATAGAGTTGACAGAAAGAATCTAAGAATAAAATATTTACTTTTGCAGTCCCAGCCTGCAACAAGATTATATGAAACTTCTTAATAGTGAAATGGCAGAAGTTGTATAAACCCACATATCCAATGTACATAATAGGAGGAGCCTATTCCCACGTTGTACCGGGCAAAATGCCAGATTCCAAACTGCTACATGGAATTTTTAAGTACTACTACCTAGAATTTTCGGCAATACACACAAGAGTACACCTCCCCCAATTGGGAACTATAAGCGTGATAGTGTTTTTTTTTTCTAAAATAGGAACAACCATAGTCCATGCTTTCGTCACCCATCATAACATCTTTTATTCATAAGTCCTTCCCTCACCAATATTCGATCAGCCGAGCTCGGTTGGAGGTGGGCCGTGGGTGTACCAGGCTATACCAAAGAATATCAAACAAAAAATAATTGAATTGATCGACTGCTGAATAGACGGACCGGAAATGGAAATGGAAACATACGAAGATAATATTTTCCTCATACCAGATAGGGGCAAAATGTAATCAGATTATTGATTACAATTGCATTTTGTACCATTCAATCATGATTCAAGATTAAAAGTGTAAACGTAATCGTTGAAGATTACTAAATGTAATTTTAATCGAATACACCATCACGCCTATATTCCCCAAGCGAAGGTGGTTAATCTTTATTCTGATTACATTTTGCCCATATATGTCTGATAAACTGGTTTACGAGTGACTAAAAATATCGAGAGTCAAACTATCTCTCCATTTAACGGCAACAGAAGAGGCCAAAATTGTTTAGGTGAAATGTTTATGTATTGTGTAGCCTCCTCATACGCCTTCGGAGGAATCGGATGTAGGTGGCGCCTGCCTTATACCTTCATTTCATTAAGATAAAATAAATGATTTTCCACTAGATAATACCTAAACATAATTTAATGACGTGTTGCATGCAAAAAAAAATGGTAATTGTTCAAAATAGTTAATATATAATTTACGATACAAACATACAATTATTCCAAAAGAAAAACAAGCAGTATGTGTCTTACTACTAAACTAAAATGACGTCCAGATTAGCTAACTGCGAAGCACAAGCGCTAGACGGTGATTTTTATCTGAATCTTGAACGGAATACAGAATAGTAAACCATGAACGGAATAAGTAACAAAAGATCTGAGAGCACGAACATATTGACATTAACATGATGCTGGCGAGTAAGCGTGATATCGCTTTCATGTTTATTTCGTAAATTTGTGGCGCGACAAGGATGGCATACCAACTCGCTAGCGTCACGCGAACGTCAATCTGTTTGTGCTAAGCCTTCAAGATTCCCCTGAGTTTTCATGGATGTTTAACAGATGACTATTAATAATACACATTCTCTTGATCCATATTCTTACTTCTCGCATTTCGTGCATTGTTGCCACAGATACAATTGTAGTGGTTGCTCTGCATCAATGGTGACTTCCAAAGCGGTCTATCCGAGTAAAGCATTCAATACTATCTACATACCTACAGCGTGGTAGTGTATTCGTTACTTCATTCTGATTTACTAGGCTAAAAAAACATGGCATATTGTAAGCATTGTAAGTCCCTAGCCAGCAATGCTGAGTATAGGTCTCCTCCATAGCACTCTATTCCCTTCGGTCTTGAGTTTTTCGCATTCGAACCTTTCCGGCCCCCTTCGTCAGACGATCAGTCCACGTCACAGGTTGTCATCCTACATATTGAAGCTTCCTCCATCTGTTGTTCAACCTCCAGTATATGCGTCCTGTCCATTTCCGCTACCGTTTGAGCTAGTAAAACCATTACGCGTTCTATATGGATATATCAGTAACTTGCGCTTAAATGCTCGCGGTTGCAACGCAGTTTTCCAACAATTATATACCCGCCGCGATTATTTCCGCAACACATTCTCCTGTACACCATAGGGCAGTTAAATAATGCCCTATTGTAATCGAGTTGACGTTCCATCCCTCACGGCCGCCCGCAGTATTCGTTATTAACCGATTCTTTGCCCGGACAAAATTGAATCAAGATATCGCACAGCGCGTGGTTGTGCGGCCTGCTACAATTACGTTATTAATAAAAATGATAAGCTATTAATAAGTAACGATAACTATTTTAAAAAATAAAACACCTTTACACCTATATTTCTTAAACAGGGATGGCAGAAGTGTACTGCGTACACCCACTTTTCAACGATGTTAGGTCCCATGTAATAGGGGGCGAGCCCGTTGCCATATACCGGGCACAATTTCAGACTCCGGACTGATACTAGGACATTTTCGACACACTTAACAAACGAGGTAGTCCAGTCAGAGATTACTATGTTCTACGTTATATTAGGCCTATTTTTTTTATATACACTAACTAGTTAGACCGCAAAAAACATGTTCGGTGGACGAAAGTGATAAGAGAGCGGACAACGGAAGTGGCATAGAGACAGAACACCGTCACGCCTATATTCCCCAAGCGGGGGTGGCAGAGGTGTACTGAGTACACCCACGTTTCACCGACGATGTTAGGTCCCATGTAATAGGGGGCGAGCCTATTGCCAAATACCGGGCACAATTCCAGACTCCGGACTTATACTGGAAAGTTTTCGTTAGAAAAACTACATTTGTCTGACCTAGGATTTGAACCCAGGACCTCGTAATCACAAAGCGATGCGCTTTGCCACTAGACCAACGGGGCAGGTAGAGATAGAAAAAAGGCAGTATTTTAGTTATCAGCCCTACATTCTCTAAGAAGGGGTAGCAGAGGTGTAATACGTACACCATATTTTGTAGATATGTTAGGTCCTAGTGTAGTAGGTAGCGATCGAACCTGTAGTCATTATGCCGGGCACGCGGATTGCAACTGAGAATTTTCCGATAGAAAAATCTCAATAACACTTTGTCCGTTTACGTAGTTTTGTTATTTATGTCGAATCAACTATTTAACTGTATCGGAAATTAACGGTATTACTGGATAAACATTATTGGTGGGTTTTTCATTTACTCCAGTTAGATTTCTCTTTTTCTCGAATAGTGCCGTGTTGTACCTATCGTCCTATGTATCCCGCGCGATCGTAACTTTGGCAACGTACAAGTAACGTTATAATAACAAATTTCATTTTGTTACTGCCTCGTTGGTCTAGTGGCAAAGCGTATCGCTTTGATATCACGGGGTCCTGGGTTCAAATCCTATGTCGGAAAAATGTACTTTTTCTAACGACGAATTCTCAGTATGAGTCCGGAGTCTGAAATTGTGCCTGGTATATGGCAATAGGCCCGCACCTTATTACTTGGGACCTAACATTGTCGGCGAAAAGTGGGTGTACTCAGAACACCTCTGCCATCCCCGCTAGGGGAATATAGGCGTAACGGCGTTTATTTTTGTATTTAAGTTCACGTTTTTACTCGATACCGTTCTCTCACAGTAACAGAAAATATGTTATTGCCGTGATACCTTTACTGTTACAACGTTAAAATACCGTTAATGTGTAATGTCAATTGTAACGTTTCCGAATCCTGCTCACGAATTAATACAGTATTTATACGCAAAACTGGAGCATCAACTTAGAGCAAACACGTTACTCTATGCCACATCGTCAGGTATGCGCAGAAAGTTCTAAACCAAACATGCTTCTCCCTCGGTTCGGTGAAACTTACTCGTAGGTAGAAATTTTATTTTGATTCACATATTTGTTAAATATCTATTACGATTGAATTTAACATTTACCAATACAATAAGTATGATATATAGTATCGGTGTAAAGATAAGAAAGGGTACGCTCCAGTGGTTCGAGTATATAGAAAAAATGTCTGTATAATGAATGACAAACCAAATATACTTGCGAAAGTGAAAGGATATATGTAGGTACCGGCGACGAAACTAGCCGCTACCGCCGTCCGTGGCATGTTCTCAGCGACTCTGCCGATGCCCTTACATTACTTCTTTCGAATACAGATACCACACACAGGATCAGACACCGACCTCGCCGGCCGGTGCACCACGGCGAGACACCTAGTAAGCGACTGCCCAAGTTGAGGCCGTTCCTCCATGAGGCGCCCTTGAGCTAGTTGCCCCCTTGCTCTTCTGGGTCCGGCGTAGTGGTTGCACGCTCGCCCTTTTGTCCGGTGAAGATATAAAAGCCCCGCGGCGAGTGAGCAAGTATAGAAAATTAGCACAATTTATAATAGCATTACGCAAAAGAGGGACAGACTTATTTTAGCATTCGCAATTTCAAAGCGGAACTTCTAGGTCTCCTTTTCTCAAAATTTGGCGCAAAATGTGTCTAAAGTTGTCCTTAAGAAAGATTTTCCTAATTTAAAAGAAAACCCAACGCAGGTGAAGGACTAATAGTCTGATAAGTATCCAACCATTATATCGGTTTGAATCCAGTGATGCATGTGTCCCAGCATCAACGGTTTCATAATTACGTATTTCTGCCTCTGGCTCTTTTTCTTCCTTTTATTTCTATATTTCTCCCACTCTCTTAGCATCAAGCCTTTAAAAGCACATAATCATGCACTATGCAGCAAATAATCATAACCTTTGCCAAATTTACATTGTCTCTAAACCAGGTCAGACGTTTATAGGCGGCTTGAACACTTTTAACTAATCAAAGGAAGATGGACTTTTTGTAAGGCTATAATGCAAATAAATGATGTCCTTTACAATAGACTAGGTTGTTTTATTCGCCAGAGTGAAGGACATTAAAATGCAAAGCATTTTATAGCAGATCTGTGGCTGTATTCGCGCACTAACCCTGTTTATGTGATACTATACAGGGCCGGACTACACTTGTTGGACGAATTCCATTTTGATCTGGTTAAATTAGGTGTTTTTTTACACACACCTAAACGGGCAGATATGTGCGTGCTTATGTGTGTGTATAACTTTTGAAAGTATAAGACACAGTAGCTAACAAAAACACGCGGCCCTTTTTGGATATGGTATATAACTACTCGACACTAAAAATTACTCGATTTAGGTTATTATAATTTAGCGGTTTGTTTTAATAAGTTGACTGCTATTAGTTATCTGCAACATACGAATAAAGACTTTGAATTTAGTAATTATAGAATACTATTAATAATAGATTAATGCAAGCGATAATTATATAGGACATAAAATTAATATAAACTCCTATAATAGTGAAACATAGGTATTCTAAGACGAACTATGAGAGTCGAGGAAGCCAGAGAGGTATGTAAGGAAAGAACCTGTTGGAACTCTGTACTCTCTGCCTACCCCGCAAGGGATCTGGCGTGAGGTTATAGATAGATAGATAGATAGGTATTCGTATTTCCGTTCAACGTCCATCTTGTTTTACCATTCACCTTATAATGTAGATTTTATGTAAAAAATAGGTTCTATACCTATCCAGTACATGCCTCTGCTACACCTGCGCTTGCTGACGTCACCACGTAAGAAAAATAAAGTTATTCCGTGGGCTTCACCGTGCTTCTTTCTTTCGTTTAACATAGCTTTTAATCCGTCGCTGCTAAAACTCTCACTATTGTGACTGTGTTACACAAAGTGGTACTTATATTGAGCGTAAAAGCAGTTTACTCGTTATTTCAAGATGTAACGCTGATAAAGGATACAGAATAACGAAATAATAACACATACGTAATATGCCGGACAGCTTGGTCCAGTGGGTAATGGACCATGATCTCAGGCCGACTAGACCCGCGTCATTTTATGAAAGCTAGAATTTTGTGAATGAATAATGAAATATTATTATATCTGCCTACCCCGCAAGGGATCTGGCGTGAGGTTATAGATAGATAGATAGATAGAATAATGAAATGAATAAAGAATGAAAAATAATAATTTATTTATCTTTCAAGTTCATGCACTCATATTTGTTAGTAATATTGCACTGATAAACTATGTTAGTATTCTTATTATCTATGTACATGTATGACCTGGTGAAGGTCGCGGGTAGAAGTTGGATGCGTACAGCACAAAGCCGGTCGTTGTGGCGGTCTTTAGGGGAGGCATTTGTCCTGCAGTGGACGTCTTTCGGCTGAAGAAGAAGAAGATGTACATGTATGATATGTGAACCACCCCTCAACCTAGATGATGAAAGCCAGCAGCAGCGGTAGCTGTTTCGTCTGCTCGCTATACAGCTTGGGATGCTGTTGGGGCTGGCCCGCATACGGCACACCAGGAAAGCGCATTTCTTACGCATCGTTGCAAAGAAACAATCGATACGGGCATCAGCAAACATCCCCGATGCACTGCAGAAACGGGGCAGCCCCATCAGAACCCGGAACGCATTGTTGAATTGGACTCGAAGAGAGCTGTACGACTTTTGAGTATAATTTTCCCACAGGCTGCACGTGTAAAATGAAGTGCAGTAGGCACGGAATAACGTTATTTTAACTTCCTTAGAACAGCATGCGAACCTGTGATCTATCATATTAGCTTTAACCGACAGCGCCCTTCGTTCCCTTTCAATGTCTTCATCGTCCTTGAGGTTGGCGGTCAAAATGTGCCCTAGGTATTTAAATTTAAAACCCCTCAATAATGGTACTCCATTCAGAATTATAGGAGGAATATTTTCAGGGCCACGGCCGCCAGCCTCAAAAACCTTGATCTCACTTTTAGTGACGTTATAGACCAGTCCGTGTCGAATTGAGTATTGTTCACAAATGGCCACAAACCTCCTAAGACCACACACCGAGGCACTCAGCAGAGCCATGTGATCGGCGTAGCTGATATTGTTGACGCAAACTCCATCAATGTGACAGCCGACTCGTTCTTTGCTTAGTGCCTCGATCAGCTCATTAAGGGTGAGCTCAAACCCTCCCTGTCTCAACCCATTTGGCTGAGACAAAACGCCGGCCCATCGTACTCGATTGATCTGGCCTCCATACCAATACTTCAAAACATTAATTAGCTCTGGACGTACTTCAGCTTTCACCAATTTCCTCCAGAGAATATCTTAAGAGACCAGATCAAATGCTTTGGACAGATCTAGAAAGCAAGCATAAGTAGGCGTTTTTCGATCCTTGTAGTATTTGACAGCCCGCTTAAGACACAAGATGACACTATCAGTAGATAGCCCAGATCGAAATCCGAATTGATTATGGTGTAGATATACGAACTTATAAAGCTGGGTGTTAAGTAGGCTGTCAAACACCTTCGCAATCACAGCAGCAAGAGAAATGGGCCTGTAGTTGGTTTTGCTTGTCATATCACTTTAAAATGTTCTTTAAAGAGATTGGCAATAGAGACAGGATCACTGACACCCTCAACAAACACAGGGAGGTCAGGCTTACAGCTTGGTCTTTTCGTATACTTCCAGAAACAACGAAAGTCATTACGTGGGTAATGCGGGGCTAGATTATCCAGTTATATTTGCTCTACATGATCTTGACACCATTTTAAGCGCGACTTCTTTTAGCCTTACATATTACCTGATACTTGTGGCCAGTAGAAGGTTTGCCGAGTTCTTTCCATATTGAAAACCTCAGCCTGGCCTCCCCGTGCGCTTCACTTACATGTCTATTCCAACCTGTTATTTTCTTATTTTTTTACACTTATTGGTGCGTTTAGCCGCCACGGCGGACTCTCTTAAGGCACAATTTTTCACAATTTTATCATACAGAATATCAATATAATTTTTATGCGAATGATTTTGACAGATGTTAGCACACCAGTTCCTGAAAACTTCAGGTAAGTCAATAAGGCTCAATTTTTCATGACAGTTGATAAGAGAGTCTTTGTCTGTCCTGTCTCCCCATACAGCCAAATTTGTCAGAGGTTTAACACTAGACTGCTTAACACAGACGGATACAAATGAACATTCTAGGACCAAAGGGTAGTGATCAGACCACAAAGTATCATATTTTACCGCCTTAGTAACTACGCAGTAGTCTAGCCACCTTCTTGTACCGTGCGATTAAAGCGGGGCCATCTTATAAAAAGCAAGCACAAAAGTTACATAGAATTGTGCTAACCTGTTTGGAAGCTGGTTTTATATATACATACAAAAAGCAACATTCGATACTGCCAGTCACAATATGTGGGTTCCTTTAAATATCGTAAATGTCTCCAAGTACTTTCATAGCAACATATCTTGACTGTGAATTTCATGTTAATAAACGCGCCCATGACACTGGAATAATTCTTAGTGTGGGGCTACTTGTTTCTTTTAAATAAAAAAAAATCCTGCTAAAATTCACAATGTTTGCGACTGTGCAATACAAAGTGTTGTTTATATTGAGCGTAAAAGCAGTTTACGAGTGGCACTCGGCAGCCGAGAGGTAACGCGGATAAAGAGACAGAGTAACGGAATAATCATACATAGGTACATGTACGACGGATAGCTTGATGCAGTGCTTAAAGGACTAAGATCCCAGGCCGCCTAGACCCAGGAATTCATACGCGGCTGCAGCGCGGGTGGAGCCCTGCAGTCACGCGTTTTTATTTATATAGATTTACAACGTACTGCAGTACTTTGCGGCAAATTTTAAGGTGCCCCAATGAATAGTCTTATATGAACGTATGTACACTCGGTAGGTTCAAAGCGAGGCCGTTTTAGAGGTAGGAGTTACAAAATATGCGTAAAAATGGTGTCAACCTACGTCATACTATGAAAGATCTATCTTTCAAATATATACACCAAACATCCGATACTGCCAGATACTTTCCATGGGCCCTAATTTCTGCTAGACCCGTAAAAGGACGTTAGAGTTACTGCGAGCCCCTTCTAGTATTATCTTAGCAACATATCTTGTATGTGAATTTCATTGTTTGTAGCCCATGAAACAAGAATAATTCATAGTGTAAGATTCTTATTTATTTATTTTAACATAGCAATTAATCCGTCCCTGCTAAAACTCGCAAGGTTTGCGATTGTGTAACACAAAGTGTCGTTATAATGGTTGCACGCTCTTGTCCGGTGAAGCTGTAAAGATCGCGGTTAACAGCGTAGATCATTCATATAAATACACACACACACTCAGGGCCATCATTCGATATAAACATTTTTATTTAAATCTAGCCTCTCTAAGAATTGTTTACAAACACATCACGTGCACAAACTCACTCAGACCAAAACAACAACAGCACGGGGAGAAGCAGACTCGCATTATGTAATTGATTTTAAATGGACATGTCTAATTAACATAACAATTTGAGTTTTTCAAACCGCTCGCACATTTTTGATTTGCATCAAATACATTATTTTTGTTGATCCAAATATATTATAGTATCCTGCCTAATAATGGGGCCTTAACGATCTTCACCACCGTTTTTATAATAAAGAGTATTATCGATTTAAAAAACTGAGAACATTTAGCGACTTATGTTGCTGACTGTACATCAGCATTATCATCAAAGAAATGCCTTTTAGAAATGCATTTGAAATTTTCGTAAATAATAAATAACATGTATGATACATTAAAGTAATAAGTAAGTAATTATGTAAGATACATGAGGTACTGTGTTAGATTTTGTAATAAAATTCCTCTTGACGTGACTAAACTTAGTAACAATAAATTAAAAGCTTGTATTAAACGTACGCTTAGTAAGCGAGCTTATGAAACGCTGGATGAATATTTAAAAGACAAAAATACTTGGATAGGGGCTGTTCCAGCTCCACTTGATTGAATATGGCTAACTTGTTCAGCTATTATTATTTATCCCTCTTTTCCTTCTATTAATTTAGTTAAATTCATCTTTTTTTTTCTCATTTCTGTATCTGTAAATGAAGGAACTATGTAGCCATTCACATGAATAGTATAATAAGTGATCAAACGAACTTACCTGAAGTGAAGTTCGATCATTATTATACGAAGTCCTTCGTTCGAAGATATAAACTATATTAGCAGCTCTCTCGAGTCGCTTGGCAACCGCGCGTTATTCAGAGAATTAAAAAGTCAACGCCGCCTCTATGGTATCTGTGGACATAACCTCTGCAAGCATTCCTTTTAGAAGTAGTACATTTCAACTTTACCAACGGGCAGGGCGGGTTGGGTACTTATATCTTCGAACGAAGGACTTCGTATAATAATGATCGAACTTCACTTCAGGTAAGTTCGTTTGATCACTTATTATACTGTGTCCTTCGTTCTCGATATAAACTATATTAGCAGCTGTTTAGAGCTATAAGGGTAAAGTTGAAGTATACCACATAAATAACATATCATTAGTATATTTGTACTATAACACATTCCCGTTCTTTGTTTTGCCATACAACACAAACACAACAAATATATACACATATATTGTTTCTTACAACCAGTCTGTCTAACTTATTTAAAATAAATTTATATAATCAAATTCTATAACATATTATGTTATGTAGTGTAGATCCATCCCAACAAAACCTTTAAAGCACCTGTTATATACCTTTATACCACACCTGTTGTCCAAAATTCATGAATACCGGGTAATATTAATCAATCATTACTTATCAGATATCAGTGCAGTCTCTATCTGTTGTCTTCTATAGATATCTTCTATATAACTAGAGTTGAGGAATTGCCCATCTAGATTTTTGTTTATATAAAATTAAATCCTTTATAATAATTCTTGTATCATTGACAACCATTATGAGACGAACTATGAGAGCGAAGAAAGCCAGGTAGGCATGCAAGGAAAGAACCCGTCGGGACCTTGCACTCTTCGCCCACCCCGCAAGAGATCTGGCGTCATAATATGGATAGAGATAGATAGATAGCTAGAAACCCTTACTGTGTACTAGACCTGAAAACAAAGTCTGTTAGTACCCAATCTATAACAATATGATACAAATATAACAGGGAAACCTATTTCCCCACTAATGTGTCTTCCAACTGCCATGTGGTTCCTGTTTTTTTTTTTTTTGTCAAATGATCTCCTTTTGAGTACGGTACCAAACGAAGGCTACGAATTAACTTGGTGATTATAAGAATGTTTTTGCTATCATTACATATTTAATTTTTTTTTTTTCTTTTTTTAATATCAACATTCGGCTATATTTAATGTTAGTTATATTTTTAATCTTTAAAGATGTACATATATCAAAATTTAACATTTTTTGTACTAGAGACCTTTGTACTAATGAACTTATATGGAATTAAGTCCGGTGAAGCTGTAAAGGCCTCGCGGCCATCAGCGTACATCACTCACACACACACCTTATCTGGAGAGATTCCTCACATAAGGCTATGTGCTTTACCTATATAATCTCGCCCCCCCCCCCCCCCCAATTTTAGAGTCTGGAACGAAGGGCAGTACTAATGCGTGGTAAACAAACATAACCTACCCCAGTGTTATTACTATACCATTATTATTCTATCTATCTATCTATCTATAACCTCACGCCAGATCCCTTGCGGGGTAGGCACAGAGTACAGACCAGTGCCACTATTATTAATTCAATTTAAATTTCGAAACTATCCCGGAATCATTTCCATGTTCTGCGTGTGCGCCGACAAATAAATCCTTGGCTACCTAAATATTTATGTATTACTTAACGATTCGTTCTTGCGCAATAACGCCCGCGAACGTTCGTTTTGGCAATACGATTGGAGCACTCCTGAACCAATTACATTACTGATACTAAAAATACTAAAAAATACACTCCTAATTTAGTAATAACTTAAGAAGCGAATAAGTTACAGTCGACTTAACCGAACCATGGGTTACAACTGTATCATATTGGGAATCCTATTCATAACTGAATTATTTCATACCACACTTCCTTTGCTTTTTGTATGTGACTGTATTTATAAGTAAAAACAAAAATTGCAATGGGTAACTTTCTAGTTAGTTCTAGATGTCCAACCGTGAGAATTGAGTGTTACTCAACTTATTATTATGTATCCCCCATTAATAATTAATAAATAATATCAAGTTCCTTAGGACTTAGATTATTGTTGATACCACATAATATTTATCATCCCTGTGATTAGAATATACTTCTGATTATTCTTGTTTAAGATAATCCATACTTTCAAATACTGTAACTCAATATTTCATCCCCCGTAGCTTGTCAACATAATATCATTAAATTTTCAAATGGATATTATTATCAAGTCATTTGCATGACTTTATTTTCTTTTTATATATAGATACCTATTTATAAGATACATGTAACATGTGGATGTAATAATTTAAATATAACAATACCAAAATTGCAAATTTTTGTATATCTCAATCCAATATTTTTTACTGAAACACCTTTAAATAAATTACAACATATATAGTGCTCTAAAACCAACTTGTTACTTTAATGGTAGCAGTTTGTGCTTGTGTTATCATAACTATACCAGAAAACATCACTGGTGTTCAAAATAACTGTACACATTCCAAACTAATTACAAAACTATTTTTTATAGTTATTAATTTCTTGAATAATCTTATTTAATTACATATTATTTATTGATTATCATATGATCAAACAAAAATACAGTAAAAACATCTAATTCTCCAAATGATGAATTGATGTATAGCTTTCCATTGTGTGTGCCTCAAATTTCTAATATTATTAAGTACACTATAATTGATGCAGGAAATAATCAAGAACCCAAAACCATTGAACTCATTACATGATAGAAAACTGAATAGGTACTAATAAATTTTCTATTAGTATATTTATTATGACTGTAAGGTCTAGTGTGTTAGCATTTTTTTTTTTTTTTTTTTTTTTTTTTTTTTTTATAAAAATGGCTATAAATTATATTTCAAATTATTAAACAATAGTGTTTCTAATAATAATGTTTCTATACATAATGTTAAACATATGTAGGACAAGATTCACTTGTCTGAAGTGCAAGTAATTGCACAAAACCAATAAAATTATGTTTGTCGTTGAAGGCATTATTAGTGTCATAGATACATACCACAGTCAGTGAATACCTTTAGCCTCCAATATTATGGTTTCTTTGAAAAACCCATGTTGTATTCCTGATTGTTTTTCTGAATTTTTCAGCAACTTAAAAACCAAGTCCTTGTGTAAAATGCCTATCATGCTTTTTGTACCTCACTTTCTTTGGTAGGAGATTTCCAATGTCCAACGTGATGTTGTTTTTGGTGAACTGATAGGTACAGTGTGACTTAATATTTTCACACCCAGGATGAGGATTGTTGTTCTATATTGGTTACAACGGTGGTTGTTTTATGAAATTTTAACTACTGGCTATGACTAGCTAGTTAATAATTCCATATTGATAATCCACTATATTAACACTCCTTTTATGCAAAATATATACTGCTGACCTTAAAGGTTCTTATCTCAATAAAGGTTTCATGACTGTGTTTTTAGGATTAATCTTTTCTGGCTACCCTGCAAGGAGTCTAGGTTGATAATATTGATAGATAATTATTAGTTCTATGTTAACTGGATAGACCAGGTATTTTATATTATCTTTTAAGTATCTTTGTGCATAACACAAATTATCCCACAACCTGCCTGCCGCAGCATCGGTAGGATAAGATATTATATTTGGAATGTATCCACAGTCCTGTTGCTTGTCAGTTACAACAGGCATTGCCATTAGTATATTACTTAGGCTTATTTGGTTATAAACCCTGTTCAGGAATAAGTATTGCTGGATTTAACTTTTGTAATACAAGTACTCATAATTTTGCACAATTCTTTGTGTAATAAGCTCCAGTTTGGGCTATTTCAGTATTATTATACAAGTATGTCTAATAATGAAATCAATAAAAACACTATGTTTCTGCAAAGGAGTGACTTTTGTTATTAATAATGTATTGTTATACATAAACAATGTCACTTTAATTACCCTTTCAGTAAGTCTCCTTTTGGAGATATAATATGACAAATTGCTTATAGTTTATAGCAATAGTCTTTGTATTTACTGTTTTAGGCATGTTTAAGGTATGTATTTTAGGTAACATTTTTGATTCTTACCATTGTAGAAATGTGAACTGCACAGGAACACCTCATGGATGAAACCTATGAGTAGTATGACCTTCAGCACATATCTCGTATGGGCCCCAAGTCTTGCGGATCACGCCGATGTATCTCGTACACCACTCGTGTCCTTGAATTATCGTCAAGTCTTGCGGACCACGTCGATGTATCTCGTACATCACCCGTGTCCTTAAAATGCCATCGATCCTGAACAATCATCATAATTGATGAACGTCCCCCTAATTTCTCTTATTGGAGGTATAACATTGCCAATTTATAGACGGTTAATAATCGTTTTCAGGTATATTTCGTGTTAAACTGTTTGTACACGAATAGGAACATAGACTTCATAAGTTTACTTTTCGGACGACGAGGCTTTCCCAAATTTTAATATGACGAAACTCACGTCTCCAAATATTAGATATTATATAAAATATTATGAAAAACACCACAAATAAACAACTATCGGTTGATCTTTTAGAATGTCCTTCTTTGCCAGGACGTCAACTTTTCTAAATTTGCCTATACGATGTTTTAAATTTATTTCACAAGGTCACTTGAGTATATTACAACCTTTTTGTTATATAATATCAGTGCCATAACAACATTATTAAATTAATTGTCGACCAAAAACTTTATTACAAAGCGTCGGCTGCCGCGCTTTCAAAAGAATGCTTGCAGAGGTTATGTCCACAGATACCATAGAGGCGGCGTTGACTTTTTAATTCTCTGAATAACGCGCGGTTGCCAAGCGACTCGAGAGAGCTGCTAATATAGTTTATATCGAGAACGAAGGACACAGTATAATTTGTTTAAATTAACTTACATCCACCTGATAGACCAGCCTACATTGTTCTCCCATATTTCACAACAAAATGTAGATGGAAAAATACAGTGTAAAAATATTATTTTAAAAGAGTAACCGTGGAATTTCTTGCACTTCTTCTCCACAGGCGTGACATTCCGAAGAGGTGGTAGAGTACTTTTTTATACAATATATTTATTTGGAACAAACTACTTTCAGGTTATGTTACACCTTGTATAAGCTCATTATACTGTGTCCTTCGTTCTCGATATAAACTATATTAGCAGCTCTCTCGAGTCGCTTGGCAACCGCGCGTCATTTAGACAATTGAAAAGTCAACGCCGCCTCTATGGTATCTGTGGACATAACCTCTGCAAGCATTCTTTTGAAAGCGCGGCAACCGACGCTTTGTAATAAAGTTTTTGGTCGACATTTAATTTAATAACTTGTTATGGCACTGAAATTATATAACAAAAAGGTTGTAATATACTCAAGTGACCTTGTGAAATAAATTTAAAACATCGTATAGGCAAATTTAGAAAAGTTTACGTCCTGGCAAAGAAGTACATTCTAAAAAGATCAACCGATAGTTGTTTATTTGTGGTGTTTTTCAGCTTAACTTGTTTATTTATATAATATCTAATATTTAGAGACGTGAGTTTCGTCATATTAAAATTTGGGAAAGCTTCGTCGTCCGAAAAGTAAACTTATGAAGTCTACGTCCCTATTCGTGTACAAACAGTTTAACACGAAATATACCTGAAAACGATTATTAACCGTCTATAAATTGGCAATGTTATACCTCCAATAAGAGAAATTAGGGGGACGTTCATCAATTATGATGATTGTTCAGGATCGATTGCATTTTAAGGACACGGGTGATGTACGAGATACATCGACGTGGTCCGCAAGACTTGACGATAATTCAAGGACACGAGTGGTGTACGAGATACATCGGCGTGATCCGCAAGACTTGGGGCCCATACGAGATATGTGCTGAAGGTCATACTACTCATAGGTTTCATCCATGAGGTGTTCCTGTGCAGTTCACATTTCTACAATGGTAAGAATCAAAAATGTTACCTAAAATACATACCTTAAACATGCCTAAAACAGTAAATACAAAGACTATTGCTATAAACTATAAGCAATTTGTCATATTATATCTCCAAAAGGAGACTTACTGAAAGGGTAATTAAAGTGACATTGTTTATGTATAACAATACATTATTAATAACAAAAGTCACTCCTTTGCAGAAACATAGTGTTTTTATTGATTTCATTATTAGACATACTTGTATAATAATACTGAAATAGCCCGAACTGGAGCTTATTACACAAAGAATTGTGCAAAATTATGAGTACTTGTATTAAAAAAGTTAAATCCAGCAATACTTATTCAGTAATGCGTTTAACACAGTCGATCATGATATCTTGCTTGCTACGCTGCGTTCCCTTAATGTTTCTCCTTTGGCGATCGACTGGTTCCGTAGCTATCTGTCTGGGCGTCGGCAACGTATTCGCATAGACGATACTTTTTCCTCTTGGTGTGAAGTTTCCGCCGGCGTACCGCAAGGGGGTGTGCTATCTCCGCTGCTTTTTGCAGTCTTTATCAACTCAATTACCAATGAGTTAACGTCATCGTATCATCTTTATGCTGACGACTTACAAATATACTCGCAGGCTGCTTTTGATCATCTGTCGACTGCTATCCAAACTATAAATTGCGACCTAAATTCTATTAATTCTTGGAGTAAGTCACATGGCCTAGCAGTTAATCCGATCAAAACTCAAGTTATTGTGATAGGCAGCCCTTGGTATATGTCTCGAATTAACTTTGATCAACTTCCTGCGATTACGTTCGACGGGGTCCTTATTCCATACTGCGACAAGGTGAAAAATCTTGGGGTTATCTTTGACAACACTTTGTCGTGGAGACCGCAGGTTGCTGAGGTTAGCAGGAAGATTTTCGCTTCAGGAGCCTCACTTAGACGCCTACGTAATTTCTTGCCTGTCAATACTAAAATTGCGCTTGCACAATCCCTTCTGTTGCCTATTCTTGACTACGCTGATTCTTGCTACCTTGACCTGACGGTGGAGCTTCTTAATAAACTCGAAAGACTTCAGAATTATTGCATTCGTTTTATATTCGGCTTACGTAAATATGACCACGTATCCGAATTCCGTTCTCAACTTGAGTGGCTCCCTGTCCATCACCGTAGGAATATGCATGTACTATCACTACTCTATTCTATCTTATTTAACCCGTGCACTCCAATGTATCTTAAGGAACGTTTTTCCTTTCTCGCCACTACTCAGTCGCGTGAACTTCGTTCCTCTTCGACACTTCGCCTAACTATCCCTACCCATTCTTCTAACTTCTTTACTAATTCCTTCACTGTCCAAAGTATTCGTCTTTGGAACTCCTTACCTGATTCTATAAGGCGTGCTAAGTCCCGGGAAATATTTAAGCGGGATCTTAAAGCACATTTCCTGCAGACCTAACACCTTTAGCAAGTTCCCTTTTAATTTTAGTTTTTTTACATTTGCTCGTATCTCTTTCGTTTCTCCTTTCCTTAATATTTATTTATTTCGTCATTCAGTTGCGTAATGTATAATAGGTTCTTTTTGTTTTATTTTACTTCTTTTTTATTTTTATGTTATTATATTCATTGTTGCACCTTACCCATTTCCATTTTTTTTTTTAACATCTCTGTCCTCTATCTAAAGGTTGCCTGGAAGAAATCGCTTTAAGCGATAAGGCCGCCTTACTGTACCAACATAACTATGTTCGATCTTGTTCCCTGTCATAATATTTTATGTGCAATAAAGTGTATTATTATTATTATTATTACTTATTCCTGAACAGGGTTTATAACCAAATAAGCCAAAGTAATATACTAATGGCAATGCCTGTTGTAACTGACAAGCAACAGGACTGTGGATACATTCCAAATATAATATCTTATCCTACCGATGCTGCGGCAGGCAGGTTGTGGGATAATTTGTGTTATGCACAAAGATACTTAAAAGATAATATAAAATACCTGGTCTATCCAGTTAACATAGAACTAATAATAATCTATCAATATTATCAACCTAGACTCCTTGCAGGGTAGCCAGAAAAGATTAATCCTAACAATACAGTCATGAAACCTTTATTGAGATAAGAACCTTTAAGGTCAGCAGTATATATTTTGCATAAAAGGAGTGTTAATATAGTGAATTATCAATATGGAATTATTAATTAGCTAGTCATAGCCAGTAGTTAAAATTTCATAAAACGACCACCGTTGTAACCAATATAGAACAACAATCCTCATCCTGGGTATGGAATTATTAAGTCACAGTGTACCTATCAGTTCACCAAAAACAACATCACGTTGGACATTGGAAATCTCCTACCAAAGAAAGTGAGGTACAAAAAGCATGATAGGCATTTTACACAAGGACTTGGTTTTTAAGTTGCTGAAAAATTCAGAAAAACTATCAGGAATACAACATGGGTTTTACAAAGAAGCCATAATATTGGAGGCTAAAGGTATTCACTGACGGTGGTATGTATCTATGACACTAATAATGCCTTCAACGACAAACATAATTTTATTGGTTTTTGTGCAAGTACTTGCACTTCAGACAAGTGAATCTTGTCCTACATATGTTTAACATTATGTATAGAAACATTATTATTAGAAACACTATTGTTTAATAATTTGAAATATAATTTATAGCTATTTTTATTAAAAAAAAAAAAAAAAAAAAAAAAAAAAACTTAATGCTAACACGCTGGACCTTACAGTCATAATAAATAAACTAATAGAAAATTTATTAGTACCTATTCAGTTTTCTATCATGTAATGAGTTCAATGGTTTTGGGTTCTTGATTATTTCCTGCATCAATTATAGTGTACTTAATAATATTAGAAATTTGAGGCACACACAATGGAAAGCTATACATCAATTCATGATTTGGAAAAAAATAGTGTTGTAATTAGTTTGGAATGTGTACAGTTATTTTGAACACCAGTGATGTTTTCTGGTATAGTTATGATAACACAAGCACAAACTGCTACCATTAAAGTAACAAGTTGGTTTTAGAGCACTATATATGTTGTAATTTATTTAAAGGTGTTTCAGTAAAAAATATTGGATTGAGATATCATACAAAAATTTGCAATTTTGGTATTGTTATACTTAAATTATTACATCCACATGTTACATGTATCTTATAAATAGGTATCTATATATAAAAAGAAAATAAAGTCATGCAAATGACTTGATAATAATATCCATTTGAAAATTTAATGATATTATGTTGACATGCTACGGTGGATGAAATATTAAGTTACAGTATTTGAAAGTATGGATTATTTTAAACAAGAATAATCAAAAGTATATTCTTATCACAGGTATGATAAATATTATGTAGTATCAGCAATAATCTAAGTCCTAAGGAACTTGATATTATTTATTAATTATTAATGGGGGATACATAATAATAAGTTGAGTAACACTCAATTCTCACGGTTGGACATCTAGAACTAACAAGAAAGTTACCCATTGCAATTTTTGTTTTTACTTATAAATACAGTCACATACAAAGAAGCAAAGGAAGTGTGGTATGAAATGAAAATTTCATGGTATGAAATAATTCAGTTATGAATAGGATTCCCAATATGATACAGTGTTGTGGTTTAGTCGACTGTAACTTATTCGCTTCTTAAGTTATTACTAAATTAGGAGTGTATTTTTTTAGTATTTTTAGTATCAGTAATGTAATTGGTTCAGGAGTGCTCCAATCGTATTGCCAAAACGAACGTTCGCGGGCGTTATTGCGCAAGAACGAATCGTTAAGTAATACATAAATATTTATGTAGCCAAGGATTTATTTGTCGGCGCACACTCAGAACATGGAAATGATTCCGGGATAGTTTCGAAATTTAAATTGAATTAATAATAGTGGTATCGTAATAACACTGGGGTAGGTTATGATTGTTTACCACGCATTAGTACTGCCCTTCGTTCCAGACTCTAAAATGTGGGGGGGGGGGGGGGGCGAGATTATATAGGTAAAGCACATAGCCTTATGGGAGGAATATCTCCAGATAAGGTGTGTGTGTGAGTGATGTACGCTGATGGCCGCGAGGCCTTTACAGCTTCACCGGACTTAATTCCATATAAGTTCAAAAAAACAAAAAAATGTTAAATTTTGATATATGTACATCTTTAAAGATTAAAAATATAACTAACATTAAATATAGCCGAATGTTGATATTAAAAAAAGAAAAAAAAAAATCTTAAATTAAATATGTAATGATAGCAAAACCATTCTTATAATCACCAAGTTAATTCGTAGCCTTCGTTTGGTACCGTACTCAAAAGGAGACCATTTGACAAAAAAAAAAAACAGTTGGAAGACACATTAGTGGGGAAATAGGTTTCCCTGTTATATTTGCATCATATTGTTATAGATTGGGTACTAACAGACTTTGTTTTCAGGTCTAGTACACAGTAAGGGTTTCTAGCTATTAATCTATCTCTATACATATTATGACGCCAGATCTCTTGCGGGGTGGGCAGAAAGTGCAAGGTTCCGACGGGTTCTTTCCTTGCATGCCTGCCTGGCTTTCTTCACTCTCATAGTTCGTCTCATAATGGTTGTCAATGATACAAGAATTATTATAAAGGATTTAATTTTATATAAACAAAACTCTAGATGGGCAATTCCTCAACTCTTGTTATATAGAAGATATCTATAGAAGAAAGATCTCTATAGAAGACATAACAGATAGAGACTGTACTGATATCTGATAAGTAATGATTGATTAATATTACCCGGTATTAATGAATTTTGGACAAAAGGTGTGGTATAAAGGTATATAACAGGTGCTTTAAAGGTTTTGTTGGGATGGATCTACACTACATAACATAATATGTTATAGAATTTAATTATATAAATTTATTTTAAATAAGTTAGACAGACTGGTTGTAAGAAACAATATGTGTGTATATATTTGTTGTGTTTGTGTTGTATGGCAAAACAAAGAACGGGAATGTGTTATAGTACAAATATACTAATGATATGTTATTTTTTAGAGGTCAGGCTCAAAAAAAAAAAAAAAACCTTTATGTGGTATACTTCAACTTTACCCTTATAGCTCTAAACAGCTGCTAATATAGTTTATATCGAGAACGAAGGACACAGTATAATAAGTGATCAAACGAACTTACCTGAAGTGAAGTTCGATCATTATTATACGAAGTCCTTCATTCGAAGATATAAGTACCCAACCCGCCCTGCCCGTTGGTAAAGTTGAAATGTACTACTTCTAAAAGGAATGCTTGCAGAGGTTATGTCCACAGATACCATAGAGGCGGCGTTGACTTTTCAATTGGCTAAATGACGCGCGGTTGCCAAGCGACTCGAGAGAGCTGCTAATATAGTTTATATCTTCGAACGAAGGACTTCGTATAATAATGATCGAACTTCACTTCAGGTAAGTTCGTTTGATCACTTATTATATCGTATTCAATAACATAAATATTTAACGTTCTATACTTCAACGTAAAATTTGTCGTAATTTTGTTTTGTGCAATGATCCTGTATAGATTACGAATTAAAGTCATCATTAAAATTTAAAGAACGTCTCTGCAACTGCAGTTAAATATAGGAAACGGTCACTGATGTTAAATAAAGTCTGTGAGGTACTTACCGATTCTTAAGTGTTTTAATATACTTTCTGGCAATAAGTAACTCAGACTGTTGGGATACAAAGTTGTAAAGTATTAATTAATCGGGGGCTAAGCCGCACCAATCGTTAGAAATTCAATGAGTCGACTAATTTGCTATACAATGTCATTGTGATAATCAAACAGCTACTTAACCCCACATTGTTCAAATGACTCACAATTATTGCATGACAAATCATAGCGAACTCTGTTTCTAATGCCATAGAGACGATAATTAAATAATTATAAATTGCTACTTATATGTTACTGACTCGAACACATATTCTGGGACTTCCCGTGCTTTACTGTACTGCTATTGGTCGAGAGACGAATACGTAAGCGATTTTTAGCTCAAAATATTTTTGTAAAAAACTTCCAATACCTGACATAAATGGAGATAAAAACTACAACCAGTGTATAAAGAAGGACAAGTATAGTAGATTTGAAGAGACAAAATGTCTTAGTTAATGCCGTTTACATGGGAATTTTGCAAATAAAATATGCGTTCTGAATCGCGCAACCAAAGTTTTCTGTTCAGTTAGTATATATACGAGAATCGGCGTTATACTATCGGTCCTTCTCTGGGTTTCTTCTTCGACCGACCCACTAGCCGCGGCCCGTCACGGGGTTGTGATCCATGTTGATCACGGGCACCTCTAAAGTTTGAGAACATCTGATATAAAAATCCTTTCCTCGGGTAATCCGTTAGGTGCCCTTGGCTCTTCATGGTCACTCCTCTCGTGAGGGTTGATAAACAGCGGCCGGCGGGGGCCCCTCGGGCCCGCAGCAGCGCGTGAGGGGCGGGGGTGGCGCCTCACCACGGGCGAAGCCCTGCGCCGTACACGCTGCGACGCTTGCAAGATGAAGACTCCTGGGGGAGGGACCCGCTGAAGCAAACAGCGTTAAGAAATTGTAAACCCAACAAACCCAAAACAAACAAACAAACCTTTTGTCAATTTATTTCGCGAAATTAAATCATAAACTTATTTTCACCCAATTAATTTGAAATGTAAGTACAAAAAAACTCTGTACTAGGGATCCCCGCTAGGGATCTCACGTGACGATTTAGTAGCAGTAGTATTTAAAATAATATCAGTTACTTATGAGAGATGTTGATAACTGAAAATATAAAGATTTTTATTTAACAATTTTAAGTGACCAGTGAATTACAGTAGGGTATACACATACCTATTGTTTGTCGTTAAGGAGTTCCCTGATGTATCTTCTAAGTCCAAAGTCCAATGTCAATAAAATTAATATGGGACCATCTTGGAGATATACTGAACTCAATGCAAAAAAAATTATCAAAATCGGCCCACAATTGACGGAAATATCGCTGAACATACAAAAAAAAAAGCATACCGAACAAAGAACCTCCTCCTTTTTGAAGTCGGTTAAAAACATGACTCCTTTTCTCAGATGAAACGTATCTACTTTATTATTTACAATTATCGTAAATATTGTCAATGCTGTCCCATTGGTCATGCGATAGCGATCATGATATTGCGAACTATCACGATGTCCTGAGTTCGAATCCTGGATCGAAATTGGCGTCTTCCCTACTTAAAATTTTTCAAAAACAAATCGGAGTCTTAAATCGCTCCCGGTATAAGGCCATTAACTCGCCACCTATTACATAGGGAATTACCATTGTTGGCGAAATGTGGGTGTACCTAGTAGCTTTATCTGTCGCTGCCAACGTTTCGTCACAAATCGGGGTAAGAGAGGTTTTCCTAATTATCCGTAAATATTTATTTAAATAAAAGCGCAGTTTGATGTTGCCATATCAAAGAGACACTACGCGATGTAGACACCAGACAAATTAGTTTTAATTTTAATTATTAGAACTTAGAACCTACCCCCTTGCTTTGTGCTGAATAAAGGAACGCGAAGCTTTCATATCTATTTAAAAATTGGCAAAGGTTTAATCAAAGAAAATAAATAAATACCATCGCGCTTGCATTCCTCAAATAATTTTTGATAGAAAAACTACATTCGTCCGATCTAGGTTTTGAACCCAGGAGTTGACAGATTATTCCCCTCTACACCAACGAGGCAGTCAGCATAAGATGCTGAGTAAAATATATCAATATCACACCCTATGCCCTATCTGACCAATGATATTGGCTTTAAGGGTAGAATTATGTCAGTTGGAGCGCCTGATGAAATTTAAACGCAACCACCGGACGTCTGATTATTAGCACTAGGACTTTTGTATGTAAATGAGATCCTTAACGGCTATGTCCTTTTATGCTTTCACTTTGTCACGAGCTCTGAGTACACGCACACGTTCCACACTAGGAAGTTTTATTTTGTCCATAATCCCGCCAAGTCGCCACATTTTGGCCTTCTACGATCCGGATGTTCTGGAAGATAATATACTATAATAGATATTAATATAAATCATCGCGAAAACAGAGTGAATGGTGCGATGGGAAAGCTACTCGGGAGCCGGCACTTAAGCCATAAGGCGCAGCTGGCCATACATAACGGAGTTCTTGTCCCAACGCTGTTATATGGTAGCGAGAGCTGGGTATGTAAGAAGGAAAGTAGGATAAATGCGGTAGAAATGCGAGCTCTGCGGAAGATGTGCGGAGTGAAGCTGACCGACCGCATTAGCAACAGCATAGTAAGACAGCGAGTAGGTATGAAAGATAGTATCGGTGTAAAGATGAGAAAGGGCATGCTCCGTTGGTTCGGGCATATAGAAAGAATGCCAGAGGAAAGAATGACAAAACAGATATACAATGTGAAAGTGGAAGGATGCAGGTACCGGGGAAGACCTAGACTATCTTACCACGACCAAATAAACCGAGTCTTATCTGATGGAAAAGTCAAGAGTCTCCGTAACCGGCGAGCGTGTATGAGACGAACTATGAGAGTCGAGGAAGCCAGAGAGGTATGTAAGGAAAGAACCTGTTGGAACTCTGTACTCTCTGCCTACCCCGCAAGGGATCTGGCGTGAGGTTATAGATAGATAGATAGATCGCGAAAACCACCGATTACCTAATCAAAGGAAATTGGATGAACACGTGGCGGGACATACATGCCGACCGTGGACGCGGTTATTACGGTGGTGCTGCTTTAACTTTGCCTTATATCACCCCAACACTCGTACAGGTATTATAATTCCTAAATAATTAAGGGAATTTATAAGGTTAGTGCCTTTACTTGTTTTTTTTTTTATTGTGTTAGTTTTGTACTGATGCCTTATAAGTAGTTACTTTTGCATTGTATTTACTACATGCTATAGCAATTATGGTCAAAATCGTAGTTATCAGTACAGTAGGCATTTAGTACTACATTTTTTGATTATATAGATGCTATTCAAGTGTTAACTGTTACTTTTTTATAAAGTAGGTATGCACAAGTATTTCTACACAATATAATTTTAAGTAGTGTTTGATATTGGCAAGTTTTTTATTGTTATTTACAATTTATATCACCGTAGTGTACTTTTATATAATTATTTTGTTAATTCATACAAGTCATTGTTGATAGTTAGGCAGTTAATCGGTATAGCAAAAAACATTAACGATTTTTTTTAAAATTACGATACATTTAATTATATTCATTAAATTAGATGGTATGAGTAATATTTTGTTACATACAAATCATTAGATATTTAGATTTATTAACAGAACTTAAGTTTGTAACAATAGTTTAAAACAATAGTATATAAAACAGAAAGTAGTATTTACAGTTAGGACCTAAATCTGTTCATTCGTTCTACAAACCGTTTGTCATTGTATAAATTCCAGATCGACAATACCCGACTCCCAGAATGTCCGAGGAAAAGGATTTAGTTAAAAAACGTGGTAGCTTAAAAGGCCGATTAACCATATTCGCAAACTATCTTGATGCGCTGGATGAACAACCGCTGACCAGTTGTGATGTCACGGAGCTGCGGCTACGCGTAAGCAGGATTGAGACATTGTATGAACAATACGATGAAGTGCAGCTGAGTTTAGAATGTTTTGTTGATGATATTAAAACACAGATGACTGAACGTTCTGAATTTGAGTCGTTGTACTATAAATCCTTATTTTGGTCACAAAACATAATTAGAAATTACAATGAAGAAAATCAGTCTGTTAATAGTGACAAATGCACTCGAGCCAGTAACTGTAACAAGCAATCTGTACATTGTGAGAAGTGTACACGAGCCAGTAATTACAAGCCGGTTAGGTTGCCTACTATACAATTGCCTAAGTTCTATGGGTGTTATAGTGGTTGGTTAGAGTTTCGTGATACCTTTACGAGTCTCATCCATTCAAATGATGATATTGACGCGATTAATAAATTTCATTACTTGCGAGCGTCACTGGTGGGATCCGCTGCTGTAGTTATTCAATCGATCGAGTTCTCAACCTGGGCCCTTATTCGCTATGACAATTTAAACACGAAACAAGACGTGTTATCAAACATACGTGTTATTGGCGTGGAATGGAATTCTGTATGCCACTGTCAGATTTGAAAACATGACAAGGCTCGTCACACGCCATGTTTCGAACTGTCAAAATAACACGCTCCGCGCTTGCGTGTTATTGAAAACATGTTAAAAACTTGCTAAGGTAATTTAATGGAAACAAACATTTTTAAATAGTTTTATTGCAATTTAAATGATATATTATGATCATCGCGTCGTCGTCGTAGTAATAAATTATTACTCATAACCAGTGACATTGGAAAATTGTGGTGGCTCATCTATTAAAGTGATCTTCTCAATTTCAACAATAGTGTACACATTTATCTTAAAAATACGGTGTTTTGTTTTAGTTTGTAGTCACAATGAACCGGACGAAAGCTTCTACAGCCCAATTAGCATATTTACCCACCCACAGGTGGAATCTGGGTACATCAATTGTTCTCCTCAAGGAAGGTCATCGAGAAATGTGGAAAGACCTAACCTACCAATTAAATGCGTTAGGAGGCCCATTTAAAACTGTGATCATAAAAAACAGGTACGTATCTACTAAAATAAATGTGACTTTTGTTATTTTATAAAGACAAATAATTTGTGGTGTGCTACATTATTGATTTTGTGGTGAATTAAATATTTGTATCATTGATTTATTTATAGGGCATAGGTGGATGATGTTGACCTAAAATAACATAATAGGCTATTTTTCATTATCAATTTTCATTACAAGTAGAATGTAGGGTTATTATAATGCATTTTCTATTAGTGAGTCTTAATTGTTCATCAAATAATGTGTTGCATATATTATGAAGCACTAATTTTGCATCTAAAATCATATCTTTCATATGAAACTTCTTTTACAGAATTGCTGATGGTTGAGAAAATTAGGACACCCAAGTTGACCCATTCTTGTAGAGGAAGATGTGCGGTGATGTCATCTGTGGTGGGAATTTTTATACTAATGAATGAAAGAAAAATGTTTTTATTTCAATTTGTTTTTCAATTATAGCTGCATAATTATGGTGTGGTAACCTTGGTAGCAAAGTGGAACCATTACTGTTTGGTATACCAAACTGTATAATTTTGAATGTTTGTTGTTAAAATCAAATAAATTGCATTTATTGTGGTCATAGGTTACAAAGATGGTATGTGTTGTTGTTCTGATGAGGACTTACAAGTTTCCATTTAACAATACTAAATGACTTGCATGTGATTATTGATTTGTTATTCATAAATAAAACTTGTTGATTTACCAATTACTTTTGTTTCATTTATACTTTTGTTTCATTTTTATACATACCTGCCCCGCAGGGGATCTGGCTTGATGATGTTTTTATTATTTTATTTTCTTTATTAATTCTTTAATTTAGATATATACATAGATTATGTATCTATCTATGTATTTGTGTAGATAGATAGCTAGTAAAGATAAAGATAGTAAATAAACTAAATAAAAGTGTATACCTTTTAATTCACTGTATGTATATTTGCAAAACAAACTTTAAAATAAAAAATAAACACCGTCACGCCGGTATTGCCGGAGTGGGGGGCAGAAGGGCATAGGGGCAACTAGGTTCAGGGAGGACCGGCCTCGACTTGGGCTGTTGCTATGGGGGAAGGCATACATTAGGTGTCTCGCCGTGGTGAACATGAAAGAAACTTGTCCGCTGGCCAGTGCAGAGATGCACTGGCTAGCGGACAAGGGATTCTTCCACGTCGCCGGCGAGGTCGGTGTCTAATCCTGTGTGTGATATCGGTATCTGATAGGAGGGAAGTAAGGGCATTGTAAGGGTTGCTGAAAATATGGCGCGGGCAGCAATAACGGCTGATAGGAGGCGAGTCAAGTGCGTAGGCGGCAGCAGCTAAAAAGGGCTTTTATATAGGTGCGAATAGGTTCAAGGCTGCGATCGGAATGGTGCTAGGTTTAGTCTGGTTTTTCTTAAGTGGCCAATTTTATGAAAAAACATGGTTTGACAACTAAAGACACTAAAGTGGTTGGTTCGGACGAAGAGCAAGGATTGGGGAATTAATGAATGAATAAAATAAACTAATTTTGAACCAATTGTATTGCCTTAAGTTATCACACAATATTTTTATGTAAAATTGACCACTTAAAAAAAACAGACTATATATATGTGTGGGGCAAGTCTTTGTTTGTTTAGGTGTGGGTATAGGTTATTTTATTTGACATTCGTACGTTCTAAAACTTGGATCTTTGTTTAATGTTAATTAAAGTTGCCTTTTTTATATCTGGCCCTACTTATTTGCTTAGTTTTCAAGAGACACTTACTTAAAACCATGTTATCAGCACATATAAATATATTTTTACCGAAATTGAATAAGTTGAAACGAATATTCGAAAAACCGATACTTTACCGAAATTAACAGATGTAAGATTATGAACGAATCCAGCGAAATCTCAAATTAAAAATAAAATTGCCGTAGACAACATTCCTTACGGCATACCGAATACCATTTTGTAATTCCACGCGAAGGCTCGTCAAGGAAGCGTGTTTATGTTTACTACTTGTTATGACGTCACACGTTACTTGCGGGGAATCTAATGTGGCATAGCGAATAAAGGCCCAGCAACTACGTAGTTGCGTGGGACCTCCTATGCGATCGTTATGATAACAAACGCTTGCTGGTGCAAAATCATGTTTCAGCCTAATTCAACATAGAAACCATTCATAGGGAATCATCCGTTGCTTTAAAAGGATTGATTGATCTATTAAATAAAAATCTAAGGGCTTTAGAATCTTTAAGCGAGCCTGTAAACAAGTGGGACACACTGTTGATTTATATTGTCACACGCAAATTAAATCAGAAATCTTATCGTGAGTGGGAAGAGTATAAAGGCAGGTTAGATAAGGACGATACGATAACATTTGACGCATTCCTCAAATGCATTCGTAGTCGCGCCGATTTAATTGAGACCTTAGAATTATCAGGCTTGCAAACGCAAACATTAAGTAAAGGTCAAAGGGTCAAATCAATGGTCATGAACAGAAACTTCGACCATTACAGGGTTGACTCGATTTCTAAGGCTAGTTGCCCTAAGTGTAAAGGTGATCACTATCTAAACACTTGTCCTCAGTTTTTGTCTATGAGCACCGACGCCCGTTTTAAATTACTGCCTCATTTTAAAGTTTGTTACAACTGTTAGCGTCCAGGGCATATGGCTAATAGATGTAAAAGATCAGGTTGCAAGTTGTGTAAGCGAAGACATCACATATTAGTTCATAATACGAAGCTTAAACCCACAAACACACACCTCGAACATGATAACATGCAGAACAACACATCGGGTGACATTCTGTCGGCTTCGACGTCGACATCCTCTCCGGGCACTGTGCACACAAGTACTAACGTAGCCCTGTCCATTAACGTGATAGCTACGAGTAGCAAGCGCATTCAGCGCGGCGTTTTATTATCGACTGCATTAGTTAAATTGTACGATCGCGATGGTCGCGAATTTTTTGCACGTGCAATATTAGACAGTGGCAGTACCTCGTGTTTTGTGTCCTATTTTGGACAATTTTCGCGTCCCTCGCTTAGTAGTTTTTAATTCATGTAGGTTAGAGCTACATGTGTTCACAGACGAATCTGAGCGCGCCTACGGTGCATGCGCTTATGTTCGCAGCGTCAACGGGTATGATGATTGCAAGGTACGTTTATTAATGGCTAAGAGTCGAGTAGCATCCCTCAGGCCTACCACAATTCCAAGGTTAGAATTGTGTGGGGCCGTAGTAGGTGCTCGCATTTGTGAAAAGGTTTTAAATTCACTTCGGGTTCGGTTTAGTCATGTTTACTGTTGGACTGACTCGACCATACTGTTGGGATGGTTGCATTGCTGCCTTCCAAACTTCAGCCTTTCGTGCGTAATCGCGTAGCTGAAATTCTGGATAAGGCAGGCAATTGTTCGTGGCGTCACATCCCAATCGACATGAATCCAGCAGACCTAGTATCCCGTGGCGTGGACATCGGTGATCTGCAGTCGTTGGATTTATGGTGGTATGGTCCCAGTTTCCTTAGTCAAGATCAGTCTCAGTGGCCGTCACAACTCAAGTGTTTGGAACTAGACTCGTTACCTGAAACTCGACCTAATATTTCATTAAACGCCGTTATTACCGAATCCAATCACAATTTTATTAATTTTAGTCGTTTTTCTAATTATTTACGTCTTGTCCATTCCATAGCGTATGTACTTAGATTCATTAGATCTTGTAGAAGGCAGAAGTTACATAATTTTATATCACAGGACGATTTACAAGACGCTCTAAATGTTATTATTGTTAGGAGTCAAATATACTCATTTCGTGAATATAATTATCTTATGAAAACCAGGGTTTGCCTAAAAAGAGCGCTCTTCTTAAATTTAATGTTTATTTAGATACTTTTAATATAATGCGTGTTGGAGGTCGTCTCGATAATAATTTAGATTTCCCTTATGGAAAAAGGCACCCTATATTGTACAGTCCACTCACAAATTTACTAAATTATTATTTGATTATGAACATAAAAGGCTGTTACATGCGGGCCCACAATTATAATTAGCTTCGATTAGAGAATCTTATTTGCCTATAGGTGGTCGCAATTTAGCTAAGGTTTGTTATCATAAATGTGTACTCTGTCATCGCATGAAAGGCAAGGTTATTAATCCTTTGATGGGAAATTTGCCTAAGCAGCGCATCTCTCCAGGTGGATATATCCTTTTGATAATACAGGAGTAGATTATGCTGGTCCTATTATGTGTGCTAGTCGCCAAGGTCGCGGATGTAGGCTGGTAAAGGTATATATTGCCATCTTCATCTGTTTCTCAACTAAGGCCATCCACTTGGAATTTGTAGGTGACTTAACTGGCAACAAGTTTTTGCTGGCATTAAATAGATTTATAGCGCGACGGGGTAAGCCAGTGAACATATATTCAGATAATGGCACTTCTTTCGTTGGGGCATATAATGATCTCTCCAAGTTCCTAAAAACAAATTCTAATTCTTTGACTGAGACTATGGCTACCGATGGAATTGAGTTTCACTTTATTCCCGCATATACTCCTCATTTCGGCGGACTCTGGGAGGCGGGCGTTAAATCGACGAAGTACCATCTTCAACGAGTGTTGGGTAATTGTAATTTGACACAAATCGAGGCTGTTTTAAACTCGCGTCCACTAACGCCGCTGTCTTGAAGTCCCGCGGACCTCAATGCTCTCAGGCCAGGACATTTTCTCGTCGGTCGGAGCCTTACTTCAGTGCCCCAGCAGGATTACCAGGATTGCTCCATTAGTAGTCTGACTCGCTTCCTACGGGTTGAGCAGCTCCGACAACACTTCTGGACAAGATGGAGCAAGGAGTATGTGATAGGATTACAGCAGAGAACGAAGTGGCGCTCCTGCAAGGATAGCGTGCAGATGGATTTCTTGGTTGTCATTAAGGAGGAGCATCTTCCTCCATTGAAGTGGAGATTGGGAAGAATTGTTGCTGTCCACCCAGGTCCAGAGGTCGTACGAGTTGCCGATATTAAGACGACAAACGGCATAATACGTCGAGCCTTCAACAGGATATGCCCGCTGCCTGTACCATCAGATTCTTCTTAAAAGGAGACCTTTCAACGCTCGGGGGCATGTCGGAGCGCCTCATGAAATTTAAACGCCACCATCGGACGTCTGATTATTAGGTCTAGGACTTTTGTAGTGTGTTTTAACGGCTATGTCCTTTTATGCTTTCACTTTGTCACGAGCTCTAAGTACACGCACACGTTCCACACTAGGAAGTTTTATTTTCTCATAATCTCGCCAAGTCGCCAAAATGTCCTAGTGATCCCAATTACTTTAGGGGAAAGAAAGACAAAATGGACCCTGCAGGTACAAAGGTCCACCTTCATAATTTAAAGACTATTAACAATTTAATTAAATCGTGTACGTCAAACGATAGTTCATCATGCACCCGCTCTTGGTCAGTGTCCCCAATAATAATCGAAAGGTGTGCACTTTTTTAGGAAAGATAGGTTGTTTTTAGGTGTAAAAGGTGATATAAAATTAACGAATCTTAATTTACCTACCCTTTACGTTGGTTTAATAAAATGTATTCTTACGATGTATATATGAAAATTGTCTTACGATTTATGTAATACATAACTGTAACGAAGCTAGGGCTACTCGAAGCGATAAAAATGCAGAATGTTGTTGCTGATACGTAAAAGGCAAAACGGACCAGAATAAATGGAAAATCGGACTATGGTTTTGAATCAAAATTACCAACGAACGGTAAAACATGAAGAAAAATTAATGTAGCGATCTAAAAGGAAGAAACATTACATTTTCATCCATCGTCGATGATATTGATTATTTCACTGCGCTAATCTGTTTTCAAAAACTGACACCAGCAATCGAATGGTAGATAGCAAGTTGCTAGTGCCGTAAGTGTCTTCTTTGGCTTTGTATATATCCTAGTTGCCATTGCGCTGACGTATATAACGACGATGAGACAATATTCGTTTGTGACTTATACTCAGACTGTTTTTTGTTTTAGTCCGTTGTGCCTCGCTATGAATGTAAATCGGTCTAAAACTATTGTTTTTAAATTCACATAATATCATCATTATACGTGACTTTATCAAAGACGTTATTGGTGGGTTTCGTAGAGTATAAAATTATGCTTTGATTTTATCTTATAAGAATTAAATAAAGCTTATACTTTTTATTCTACGACTGTTTTCGCTTAAGCAGTGATAGCTGGAAGATAGTGGTTAGACCGTTGGACTGCAAAGTCAGGCGTCTCGGGTGCAAACACAGGCACGCACCTCTGTCTTTCCGAAAGCATGTGCGTATTGAAAATTAACTATCACTTGCTTTAACGGTGAAGGAAAACATCGTGAGGAAACCTGCATGCCTAAGAGTTTCTCGAAGGTGTTTGTAGTTCGCCAAGCCGCACGGGGCCAGCGTAGTGGACTATGGCCTAAACCCTTTCAGATTGTGAGGAGACCCGTGCCCAACGGTGGAACAGTTTCTTAACAGGGTTAATATAATTATTTCGCTTAAGTTTACGGACCGTTTTGCCTTCCTTTCCCCTAACCGATTGATTTTCCCTGAACCTGTTCACTCAAATTTATGATGTTTGCTGAAGTAAGCAAATATGGGATGAGTGATATGTCAAATACGTGTTGGAAAGCGAGGCCGTACGGACTGGTAAAGTTCGTTAACAAACCCAATAGCGCGTGGGTTCAATAAACCACCCGTTGTTGGATAGTGGTCAATACCAAGGGAACAAAATCACTCGTGATATATAAAGATTTGGATCATTCAGTTCAGTGAGTATTTTTAAAGTGGTCATGTTGTTTTTTAATAGGTACCTATCCTCGCACTAAGATTATTACTATGTCGTGGGTGCGGTTACAAAAATGAAAATTAACATGCACAAATACCCAGACCGAAACAAATAATTGTGGGTCACACAAAGATTTGTCCCTTGGGGTAATCGAACCCGCGCTATTCGACCCAGTGGGCGGAGCGGCTTAAACTCTTAACCACTGTGCTACATCGCCCGACAAATTTTGAATTATTTGTATTGTAATGCCAAATTTTTTTTTTCTTATTAATGTAGGTTAAATGGTAATTTAGATCAGGCTAGTAGCTAAATTGTGCCCGAAAAGGCACACCAATTAATATAGGAGAAGATAATATAAAAAAAATTGTGTTAGTGTTTTTTTAGTTTTTATTTTAATACACATAGCTCAGTGGATAGAGCGATCGCTCCGATAAGGTAGTATACGTGAGTTCGATTCCCACTCGAAGAGATATATACTTATTTCTATTTAGAATCACTATTCTACTAATTAAAATTACCTAATTCGATTGTTAATTTCTAATAGACATAATTTAAAGACACCTGTAAATTTACAATAAAGTTTGTTAAGTTTTTTCATCATTTTCGCGCCGTAATCGTATAGCCACTCGTTAAAAAAAAACCTTACTTCATATGATCAAATACGAAGTTTTAGAAAACAGCAGCCTTAATGTCTAATCACCACTTAGGGAATCTAGACGTGAAACTCTATTAAAAAAAATCACCGTCACGTATATATTTCCCTAGCGAGAGCGGCAGAGGTGTACTGAATTCACCCACTTTTCGCCGACGATGTCAGGTCATGTAATAGGGGGCAAGCCTATTGGCACATACCGGGCACAATTCCAGACTCCCAACTTATACAGGGAAGTTTTCGATAGAACTATATTTGTCCGACCTAGGATTTGAACCCTACCGGGTTCAAATCCTAGGTCACATATGGTCACAAAGCGTTGCGCTTTGCCACTAGACCGACGAAGCAGTCACTATATTTTACTACATGTTTTATCCTTACACTTGGCTTAACAAATCGTTATGTGACCCATAAGTATTGAGTCTGAGAGTTTGTGTATGTGAATTTTATGTTAGTGAACGCACCCACGATACAGTAATAATTCCTAGTGTTAGGCTACTTTAAAAATAAAGGCAGAATCAAACATACTCTACTCTACTGGGGCTTGCACTCAAAATGCATGCTTATTAAATATCGTAATAAAATCAGGCATCAGTCAACTTCTACACGTGGAGGAAATAGAAAAGGTCTGTAAAGAAAGAACATTGTGAAACTGTGTACATAATAATACTGTGTACATATAAATATATATATCATGTAAACACTTATACAAGTTTGTGCGTTTCTTATTCAAAATTATAGATTGAGCGAAAATATAATACGTAATGAATGGATGAAAGCTCACGGATTCAAAAAGTAGTAGATTTGATTTGTTATTTATTAGGTTTGTTGGATTTATAATTTCTTAACCCTGTTTGTTCCAGCGGTACCCTGCCCCTGGAGTCTTCATCTTGCAAGCGTCGCAGCGTTTACTGCGCAGGGCTTCGCCCGTGCTAAGGCGCTGCCCCTGCCTCTTACGCGCTGCTACGGGCCCGAGGGCCTCCCCAGCCGCTGTCATCAACCCTCACGAGAGGAATGACCATGAAGAGCCAAGGGCACCTAACTGATTACCCAAGGAGAGGATTTATATAATATTCTGTGTGTTGACATGATTATAAACTTCTCGTATATATACTAACTGAGCGGAAAACTTTGGTTGCGCGATTCAGAATCGAAACATTGATTTTAATTTTCCCTGTACTTAATATATTTTTTATATAATAAGTTCGCCTGAGTCTATCACGGTGACCCTCTTTATATATTAGTAAAATAATATTAGTAATTTATGTCAGAAACTAGAAGATTTAACGAAAGTTTTCTGAACAACAAATCGCATACGTATTGACATTTTACCCAATAGCATCAGTTTAATAGGGGAAGTCCCAGACAATGTAGAGTTAGGGTAACAACGATACGCAATGTTATTCAACTTTCATTCTTACGCTGCCACGAATAGCGATCCACTATAAATAGTACGCCTTTTATGATTCATTCATTCGGCATGAATCATTAAAATAACATTAAATTCTATTTAATGGCAATTTCTCTCCACCAATGTGCACGGGGTACGCGTGCTGGAGTATGACGTGAACTTTCACTTCGATTTGTGATTGGCCTTTGTCTAGCTATAGTGTGTGGTAATCACGAGGTCCTGAATTCGAACTTGGGTTGGACAGTGTGTTTGGATTTTCCTTCCAAAGTCTCTGGAATTGGGTCATTTTCACTATACTGACAACAGGGTAACTTCTCTATCACATTGGGACCTGACATCGTCGGCCATAATACGGGAATACAGTACACCTCTGCTAGCCCCGCTTGGGAATGTAGGTGAATGTACAGGTGACTCAGTGCTTTGAGTGATCATACGACGTGAAATATAAAAATATAGAGTCGTAACTGTGCTGACTTCATCCGGTGCGTTCTCACGCGGAAACCAGAACCCAACAAGTATTTAATTTAAACACAAAGCCTCGTAACTATATACGGTGTAATTTTAGTGGTCATGGACCGAAATCCCGAGTGATAATTCAATGCCCGATATAAGACTATACTTACTGATTTTATTGATTGATTTCTGCCACTACCAAATCAAAGGTCGTTATCCCGAGGTGGTGCAGAATCTCACTTCGCGTTTTAGACAAGTATTACGGATCGCCAGCACCATCTGTTAGCAGGTAGTCAAACTATGTCACTACTGACTTTGGCTTAAGTCATTTATCTCTAAAAGTGTGTCTAAAAGAATATGTTTTTATTATAACGCGGAGGGAGGTAATGGCCCTCGTTCGGAGGTAATGCGATAAGTAGGGCGACGAAATTAAATTTGGGCGACGGCTGTGGCGTCCGCCATTGTTGCGAATTTGGCTTTGTATCTTAAGCTTACCAAAATTATTAATATATACAACAGGGATCATAAAGAATGAAAAAACAGATATACGATGTAAAATTGGAAGGATTTAGGTACCGGGGAAGACCTAGACTATCTTACCATGACCAAATAGACCGTGTCGAGCGTGTATGAGACGAACTAAGAGTGGTGGAAGCCAGAGAGGTATGTAGGGAAACAACCTGTTGGAACTGTATACTCTCTGCTTACCCCGGAAGGGATCTAGTGTAATGATATAGATGGATAGATCATAAAGAATATTTATCAGCAGCTTAAACACAGTATCCTCCTATATTGAATGGCATTGGGATTAGGGGCATTTAAAACACTATCTATTTATCACTAGTTGTGCCCGCGACTTGTGCGCGTTAAACAGAAACCTTACATTTTTCTGGGATAAAAAGTATCCTATGTGTTAATCCAGGAAATAGCCTATCTGTATGCCAAATTTCATCCAAATCCGTTTTGCTGTTTTTGCGTGATTGAGTAACAAACATCCAAACATCTAAACACAAACTTTCACATTTATAATATTAATTAATAGGAATACTGCAGGAAACACTGGTCAATAGAAAAGAAAAGGAATGAAAAATATATGAGGGCATATCTAATGGTCGAGAAATACAAAACAATACTTCATACATACGTTAATAATGGTGAAGTATCAACAAAATAATAAAAAAATATAATCTTTTAAAAACACGCGTTTAGAACCAAAATATAACGGAGCTATCTTTTATAATAATAAAATTAGCCCTGTTAAGAAACTGTCCCACCGTTAGGCGCGGGCCTCCTCTGAAGCTGAGAGGATTTAGGCCATAATTCACCACGCTGGCCCAGTGCGGGTTGGACCTTGTTTAGTTGGGGATTTTTCTTAAAAAAGAATATGCGTAAATTTCATTATGCTTACTTAAAAATCATTCCAAATTTCAATTAACAGATGTATCTATTACTGATCATAGCCCATATTCGCGCTGACCAATTAAACACGTAACGCAACTCGTTATGATAACCTCTCTATCTCATCCTATAACCCTACGTTCGCACAAGCGCTTTTTAAATGCGTTAGAAAAAGCTGAAACGAAATAAATGGTCAACAGTACACTTTTTAGCACTTTGAAAGCGCTGTACAGCACTTCACCACCGCGCGTTGCGTTCGTGCGATCGAGGGGTAATAGTACTCCAGTGGCGAATAAAATACCTACCATCACACGACAATTTCACCAAGTTATCGTGACGCGCCGCGTTTGGTCATGATTAATAACCCAGCAAAACTTTGAGGGTGTGTTTGTTTCATCATTATCTGAAAAGTCGAAGTAACAAGCACCTTCATTACGCAACCTCAGCGTGTAACCAAAAACCATCGAAGGTACGAAAATAAACCACTAAAAACTACATCGTCGGCTCTATTACTGGAAAGAAATTAGTGAGGAAATTATAGATTTTGACGTGTGGTCCATAAGAAATAGAAAATTGGATGGTTTAAAAAAAACGATAGTCTTTAAAAATGCCCCACATCAGGAATTATTCTTGTGTCGTGGGCTCGTGGTTAGACTTACAAATACAAAATTTACATGCACAAACACTCAGACCGGAACATATATTTATTTATTTTTGTGGGTCACACAAATATTTGTCTCGTGCAGGGATTGAAACCGCGACTACAGATCGCCACCGCGGACGCGGCTGGACGCGTTGGTTTGGGTGTACCCTTACCTAATCGGATAATTGAGCTGAAATTTAGAATTCGTTTGGAAATTCGGTGTATGTAATATATAGTGACTGGAATGTGGCCGAAAGTACTCAAAAACTACTCAACACACTGCCATCGTGTTAGAGATCACTGGATTTGTCTTGACGACTACTATAGCCCTTGTCGGTGTCCGGGGTCTGATGATGAAGCCGGAGGGTCGCCATAAGAATCCCTTATCTAAAGAACCGTTGTTAACCGAAACGATGATGGCGTAACGACTTGGACACTTGCGAGAAAGACATGGATACTACAGGCCTAGGATCGATTTTTGTGGAGACGTGAAGGGGAAGCCGTTGCAGTGGGATACAGAATTACAGAATAGGCTAAAAATAAGAAAAAATAAATAAACACCATCCCTCTGATATTCTCCAAGTGGGGGTGGCAGGAAGAGGTATTTTTGTACATCCAGTTTTAACTAACAATGTAAGGGTCCCATGTAATAGGAGGCCAGCATATTGTCATTGCACCCGATACAATGCCAAGTTCCAAATTGATCCTGGAAATTTTTCTCTTAAAAAACACATGTGTCGTTGTCTGACCTACCTTTTATTTACTTGGAAAAAATCCTGCATAGGACTTCCACGAGCCTCGGGGCAAGCTCTAGGGGCGAGTCGGATTCCTACCCAAGAAAAACCCTAGGGTTTCTCCGGCCTACCTAACCAACGAGGCAGTCAACTTAATTTTTATTTTTTATAATCTTTACTTCAAAAACTACTTAATAATCAAAATATACGTGTACTAGTATTAAAATGTTTGTTATTATATTGTAGCCGGGTATCTGAAATGCAAATTTGAGCAATGTTGCGATGCAAAGCTAGTTCGTAAAATGCGCATTATGTATGAATTTCTGTTTTGAGTGCACCTGTCTTCATTCTTAGATGGAAAGGTTTATGACTTGAATCTGAAACCCGATAAAAAACATACCTACATAGGTAAGATAAACGTGACTAGCCAATTTTGCACGAATTTGAGGAAAAAAATGTAAAAAATATGTAAATCTAAATATAGGTTTCAATCTGATACAACAATTAGATCGTGTACACGTAAACAAATTACAACCAGTTTTTTTATTTACAAAATTTCTATATTATATGTTTCTCCCTGCTATAATTATTAAATAATATGCATGTATTTGTCTTAAAATTTGAATGATTTTTATGGCGGCATAATAACAACATTGCCCTCCACGATTTTCGAGGTGAACATTTAATTAAAATGTAATCATGATTCCAAAATGTTCAGCTATATTGGTCCTAATGGCGAGTCCATTCCGGCACGTTAATTATGCATGCAGCCAAATCGGAACATCGCGAAAACCTATAATCAAATGCGAACCGTGAACTGTTGTCCTTTATCAAGGTTATTATTCGCTATGACCATTTAAACACGTAACGCGGCGCGTTACGATAACTCCTTGATTTGATCGTTTAATACGCCAGTGGCATGTATAATACCATAACACGAACATTTCAAGAAGTAATCGTTACGCACCGCGTTTGATCATAGTGAATATGTCTGTTTGGATGTGTTATTCGCATCACCGCGCGAGTTCAGGTTTTGTTGTGAAAACTATTTCGAATGGACGGCAGAACGAAATGAAATAATATTTTATGTTGTTTTGTGTTACAGGTTATTTTTGTTAACAAAACATATTACCCCACATATGTTAGTCTTTTCTATGAATGCATTTATAAACATGAAATCCACATGCACAAACATTCATACTGACACAAATATTTGTAGGTCACACAATTTGTCCCGTATCTCAAAATGGTGACCCAACGAATGATGTTAAATGGTTTTTAGTAATTCAGTCTCCTTATAAGACCTCTACAAGAAGAAAGGAAAAGGGTGCGTCGGCTGTACACATACTCCCTTCGCACTTCAAGGGTCGCTCTGTTTTTCTTATGTTTGCAAAAACTCCTGAAACCAAATTGTTCTTTTCCCCGAAACAACATTGTTTTCATAAAAATATCGCTAAGGCAATTTTAACACTAGCTCTGCCATTGTTTTTCTGTTGCAATATCCGCACATTTTTTTTTATATATTTATTTTTTTATGTGAAAAAAAAAATACATTTCTTTAGTTTTTTATCGTTAAGTTTTTTATCAATATTATTTTTTCTCTGTAATTACAAAACGTTTTCTAATTCAGCCACACTGAGTGAGGGTAGCCTGTCAGTCTTATGACTCCCGCTCAAAAAACCGCCAACGAAGGGGGCGCCCGGCAGTGACAGTGTGGGAAGGGAAGTAGAGCGTAGGTGGCGCACTTATGCGACTAACCCTCACTTCACGCGGAAATAAGCGATGTGTAAATTGGGTATTAAATTAGAGAAAGAACCGTTTTCTATTATAGCATACATACAAAGGTAGTGAAATGTGGTGCTAATATGTTAGCGACTTCATCAGCCGGAAGAGGTCTACTGCAGGTTATAGGCCAAAGATCGCCACGACAGCCAGCTTTGGGCTATACGCCAGGGATGTTGCGGATATTCGCTATCCGCACTCACAATTGCGGATCTTCCGCATCGATTTAAACATCTGCATCTGCATTCGGATCCGCAATAATCAATGCAGATGTTCATGTAGATGCAGATGTAATACAAGTCGCGACAAGAAAGAAAGTGGGTAGGGTCGGCGACTGGCGCGAGTCGTAAACTTTAAAAATGGTCAACATTGATGAAAATCCACTCAAATGGTGGAGCGTTCATCGAGAAGAATCCAAACTATTATCGCCAATAGCACGCAGATTTTTATCGACCCCACCAGCCAGTGGTACTAGTGAACAGTTGTTCAGTAGCGCTAGTTTAATTTATGAACCTCTGCGAAACAGACGTGAACCTGAAAAGGCGGCGATATTACTTAGTAAATACAATGCACCAATTTTTGATTTCACTTACTAAATATTAACATAAATATGACTATATTTTTACTTTATTTCTGCACCCATATAAAATTTCCCACGGATGCGAGCCTCGAAAAATCCGCATCTACATCCACCTCTGCGGTTGTCAAAAAATCTGGATCCAGGACATCCCTTCCATACGCAACCCGTTTTTACCCGTGACCTTCAGTAGATTCCCCGCTTAAAAAGGCATTAAGCTGTCATGAAAACTGAACCTCAAATTGACGCCTAATTAAAACAATCTTAAGTGAAATAAACTCCTAATAGAGAATTTTATTATACAAAAATCAACAGCAATATCTTATATTGCAGAAAATTGAAAAAAAAATCTACGAGGCCAGGAGCAAATTATAAAAGCTTCGAGTTGACATCAAAGAGAATTCTTATACTGGAAGTAATCTTGTCGTTGAGACAACAATGGCTTCGTGTAGGCATTTGTTAACGGTAAAATCAGTCAGATAATGTTGAAGAAAATAAGTTTCTTTTTCTTTGATTCTCGATCAGCTACTACAAAATAATGCGCGTAGTGATAACTAGATCCTGAGTTCGAATCCTAGGTCGACCAAAAATTTAATTTTTCTGTAGAGAAATTTCCAATATCATTGTAAATTCTAGCATCGTGCGCGGAATAAGGGTAAGCTCGTCCCCCATTTTATGGCACTTAATATCCTGGGCGAACAGTGGATGTGCACGATACACCCCTACCACCCTCTCTTGGGGTATATAGGTGTGGCAGTGACTATTTTTATTTTAATCCTTGAAGAAAGAGTCATATATTCTTGTAGATTTGGTTTTTCCAGCGGAGCAGCTTTGAGGGCAGCTACCCAAATTAAGCTAGAATTTCAACGGCGTGAGCGATACACTAAAAGCAAATAATAATAATAATATCAGCCTATACTGTCCCACGGCCGAGAAAATGTCTAGTCTCACAAATCGAAGTGAGAGAGATTAAGTCATACTCCACCACGTAGACCTAATGACCTAGTGCAGATTGGTGGAGGCAGGTTAGTGGCCATCTGCCGTTGGAATTTATCAAGCCTCCTATAAAGCTAACCGATTACCACATTAAGTGGTGACCGGGACCAACGGCTTAGCGTGCACTCTGTAGCACAGAATCGCTCGAATATGCAAATGCCAGAAACGGTCACCAATCTTAGACCGTGTGTGTATGTGTGTGTGTGTGTGAATGCTCTACGCTGTTGGCTGCGGGGCCTTTACAGCTTCACCGGCCAAGAGGGCAAGCCTGAAACCACTACGCTCGAGCCAGAAGGGCAAGGGGGTAACTAGTTCAAGGGCGCCTTGAGGAGGAACGGTCTCGACTTGAGCAGTCGCTATAGGGGTGGGCATAACTAGGGTTATCGTCGTGGTGCTCGCACCGGTCGGCGGGCAAGGGAATATTCGACCTCACCGGAGAGGTAGGTGTCTGATTCTGTGTGCGGTATCTGTATCCGAAACAAGGGATCTAAGGGCATCCGGAGGGTTGGTGAAAACATGTCGTGGACGGTAGTAGCGGCAGATAGGAGAGGAGTTAGGTCCGTAGTCGGCGGTGGCTACGATAAGCGGATTCCTATGATTGGAGACCGAGGACGAAATGGAGACTTCTCAGACCGACTGAGCTGAAAACCTTAGTGATCGTTTAGAACACCGCGTTCGCACAGCGCTACGAGCACTTTGTATATTTATACCATGCCATACCTAAAAGAAAAGCATCTACACTCGTATGTTTGTACCATACGCAAATCACAGTTACTATGTAAGTTCTGTAAGTTATCATAAAATAAGTTAACGCTTGACAAGTTATCACTCGATTAATTCACACTCGAATGGTTATCACAGTTCGTCGGTTTTCCGGTTTGTTGGAGATCGGTATAAGTTGTACGACTGTTGTTTCGCAAAGTTATGAAGAAGCGTGACCCAAAACTTCCTAATTGTATTATTGGAATATAATGTCTTTTGTGTGAGAGTTCCGAACGGCTTTAGTAGTATAAAAAAAAACCGTTACGCCTATATTCACCAAGTAGGGGTGGTAGAGATATATTGTGTACACCCAAAAACCGACCCCAAATACCGCTGACGATATTAGATCCAAAAATAATAGGGGGTGAGCATATTAACATTATACTGAGACATTTGATATAATACCTAATATTAATTTAAAAAGACCTTTTCGAAAACAAGCTTCTATAGCAATAACACATCGAAGATCTTGCTTAGTTGAGGAGTTCCTATGGCTTCCTTGCGACTCCATCATCAGACCTTGGACACCATCCAGATTGAAAGTACTCACCAAGACAAATCCAACGAGCCCAAACAGAGCGGGATTATATTGAGTAGTTGGGTGGTTCAATTGGCCACCTTTCTGCTTCATCAGACTCTGAACACTATCTGGTTGCTATACCCGTTAATACACATCTAACAAGCATAAACATGAGGGGTTCACATGTACCTATGGGCACCTTCCGACTCCATCATCAGACCAGCTTTATGGTACCATATTATTGCATTGTCATTAGACTTACAAACGTATTTCAAGTTTCAGCTCAATCGGATACCCGTAAGTGATTGAAAAACGATAAAAGATTTGAATCGCAAGATCAGACATACGAACATTGCAAGTTCAGAAGAAGTTTGTGTAAAGCACGCTTTGTCTGACCCAGGATTTGAACCTAAAAGCTTCCGTTGGCTTCTCGCGTTTTGAGATACTAGATCAACGAGGCAGGCAGTGCAAAGATACTTATAGATTCATCCATATTTTTGAGTGACTGGTTGTGTAACTATATCATCACGCCAGATCCCTTTCCGGGTAGGCGGAGAATACAGCGTGTTCGTCTAAGTCTGAGTGTAGAAGTCCACATAATATTAGAAAATTCATTATACATTTTGTTGTTGGCATGGATACTTAATTATGTAATGTTGTAATTAAAACAAACTGTAAATAAAACATAATGTTTTGTTTAGTTCTTAAAGATAAGCTTAAGCCGCTCCACTCACTGGATCGGGTACGTTGTCGATCCCCGCTCGAGACAAATCAAAGACAAAGGGTAAACACCCTTTGTCTTTGATGTGCTTACAAACAAGAAAATCACATACACACCGACGACACAGGTATGAGTATTGTGTTAAAAAAAGCAATAAAAATATTGAGTTAAAGATAATTTTAACAAAAGGTTTTTGTTGTGGGTTGATTATTTCTTAACGCTGTTTGTTTCAGCGGATCCGCCCCCGACATATTCATTTTCCAAGCGTCGCAGCGTGTGCGCAGGGCTTCGCCCGTGGTGAGGCTTTGACTCCCGCCCTCGCAGTGCTTCGGACTCGGGAGGCCCCCGCCTGCCGCTATTCCCAGCCCCTCACGAGAAGAAGTGACCATGAAGAATCAAGGGCACCTAACTTACGGATTAAGATAGTGTCACTTGGTGACACTGCGGCACCCGTGATCGACTGGTTTACCACCCTTGTGGAAGACCACCGCAAGAGGGTCGGTCAATGAACAAACCAAGGGGAGGACCAATGGTAATATTGGCAACATCAGTGTATATCCTAACTTTACAGAAAACTTTACTTGCGTGATTCAGAATTCAAATTTGATGCGCGTTTTCTGTGCCAATAAATTATGCCATAAATTAAATTTTTGTATTGGCTTGTGAAGTTTTTCATTCTGTAATGATGGGTTGTAATATTTACACGCATTTAAGTAAAGATATTGTGATTTTAACTAAAGTTTAAAATACTTTCACGTGTTCGGTATTCCGCCAATAGCGACACAGTATAGCAGGGGAAGTCCCAGAACGTGTCTTGAGGTAATGGAGGCCGTTGGACAGTTTTATTCAAATTTCATCCTTATGTAGCACAATAATTATTATTCTAAGGATGCAAAACAGGTATCATTGACGAAGATAAAATCGGACCAATAGTGGACTGTGTCTGTTACGCGTTAAAGTTATTTGTTATGAGAAAATATTCAAGATCAGTAACTGAACAAAATTGCTAAAATTGTGTTCGGGTTAGGTACGGTATATACGTTATTAATAGTCATTAAATCAGTGTCAGGCGATTCTTATGGGAAGTTCTAGACTTATGAGTAGGGTGGGTACTAGATTATTGCCTCCACTTGAATTCAACGGGATAGATATCCCCCAAAGCTCTAGCGTTAAGGATCTCGGTTTGCACATTGGCCCTTCGCTTAGTAGGCAAACACAAGTCATGACTGTCGGTCAAAAGGTTACTGGGACGTTACGATACTTGTATAGATTAAAAAACTTGCTTCCCACCAACACAAAAGCAATGCTTGTGCAATCCCTGATCTTTCCTATTTTCAATATTTGTGTTCTAACCACGATAAACATCTTCGCTCTGCAAATAATCGTCTTCTACAGTGCCCCCTCATACTCGAAGTACTTATTTCATTAATTCTTCCCACTTTGTTCAGTCTATCCTTCTTTGAAATGCTTTACTGGGCTGGAACTCAGGATGGCTACCAATCGTCCCTTTTTTTAAAAAGTCTGCAGGACTATCTACACAAAAGGTAGATTGCCTCTCAGTGTTAGTTATTTCATGTCGTTATATCGCACAGTTTTAGTTTATGTATACATTGTATAATTATTTATATATGTATATATTTGTGGTTTATATAAATATGTATGTATATTATTGTTATAAATAATTTGTATTTATTTAATGTTATAATAGTTTATTATACTGTGTCCTTCGTTCTCGATATAAACTATATTAGCAGCTCTCTCGAGTCGCTTGGCAACCGCGCGTTATTCAGAGAATTAAAAAGTCAACGCCGCCTCTATGGTATCTGTGGACATAACCTCTGCAAGCATTCTTTTGAAAGCGCGGCAGCCGACGCTTTGTAATAAAGTTTTTGGTCGACAATTAATTTAATAATGTTGTTATGGCACTGATATTATATAACAAAAAGGTTGTAATATACTCAAGTGACCGTGTGAAATAAATTTAAAACATCGTATAGGCAAATTTAGAAAAGTTTACGTCCTGGCAAAGGAGTACATTCTAAAAAGATCAACCGATAGTTGTTTATGTGTGGTGTTTTCAGCTTAACTTGTTTATTTATATAATATCTAATATTTGGAGACGTGAATTTTGTCATATTAAAATTTGGGAAAGCTTCGTCGCCCGAAAAGTAAACTTATGAAGTCTATGTCCCTATTCGTGTACAAACAGTTTAACACGAAATATACCTGAAAACGATTATTAACCGTCTATAAATTGGCAATGTTATACCTCCAATAAGAGAAATTAGGGGGACGTTCATCAATTATGATGATTGTTCAGGATCGATGGCATTTTAAGGACACGGGTAATGTACAAGATACATCGACGTGGTCCGCAAGACTTGACGATAATTCAAGGACACGAGTGGTGTACGAGATACATCGGCGTGATCCGCAAGACTTGGGGCCCATACGAGATATGTGCTGAAGGTCATACTACTCATAGGTTTCATCCATGAGGTGTTCCTATGCAGTTCACATTTCTACAATGGTAAGAATCAAAAATGTTACCTAAAATACATACCTTGAACATGCCTAACACAGTAAATACAAAGACTATGGCTATAAACTATAAGCAATTTGTCATATTATATCTCCAAAAGGAGACTTACTGAAAGGGTAATTAAAGTGACATTGTTTATGTATAACATTACATTATTAATAACAAAAGTCACTCCTTTGCAGAAACATAGTGTTTTTATTGATTTCATTATTAGACATACTTGTATAATAATACTGAAATAGCCCAAACTGGAGCTTATTACACAAAGAATTGTGCAAAATTATGAGTACTTGTATTACAAAAGTTAAATCCAGCAATACTTATTCCTGAACAGGGTTTATAACCAAATAAGCCAAAGTAATATACTAATGGCAATGCCTGTTGTAACTGACAAGCAACAGGACTGTAGATACATTCCAAATATAATATCTTATCCTACGGATGCTGCGGCAGGCAGGTTGTGGGATAATTTGTGTTATGCACAAAGATACTTAAAAGATAATATAAAATACCTGGTCTATCCAGTTAACATAAAACTAATAATTATCTATCAATATTATCAACCCAGGCTCCTTGCAGGGTAGCCAGAAAAGATAAATCCTAACAATACAGTCATGAAACCTTTATTGAGATTAGAACCTTTAAGGTCAGCAGTATATATTTTGCATAAAAGGAGTGTTAATATAGTGGATTATCAATATGGAATTATTAACTAGCTAGTCATAGCCAGTAGTTAAAATTTCATAAAACGACCACCGTTGTAACCAATATAGAACAACAATCCTCATCCTGGGTGTGAAAATATTAAGTCACAGTGTACCTATCAGTTCACCAAAAACGATATCACGTTGGACATTGGAAATCTCCTACCAAAGAAAGTGAGGTACAAAAAGCATGATAGGCATTTTACACAAGGACTTGGTTTTTAAGTTGCTGAAAAATTCAGAAAAACAATCAGGAATACATAATGGGTTTTACAAAGAAACCATAATATTGGAGGCTAAGGGTATTCACTGACTTTGGTATGTATCTATGACATTAATAATGCCTTCAACGACAAACATAATTTTATTGGTTTTGTGCAAGTACTTGCACTTCAGACAAGTGAATCTTGTCCTACATATGTTTAACATTATGTATAGAAACATTATTATTAGAAACACTATTGTTTAATAATTGATATATATATAAAAAAAAAACAATAAAACAAAATCTTAATGCTAGCAAAAGACCTTACAGTCATAATAAATATACTAATAAAATATTTATTAGTACCTATTCAGTTTTCTATCATGTAATGAGTTCAATGGTTTTGGGTTTTTGATTATTTCCTGCATCAATTATAGTGTACTTAATAATATTAGAAATTTGAGGCACACACAATGGAAAGCTATACATCAATTCATCATTGGGAGAATTAGATGGTTTTACTGTATTTTTGTTTCATCATATGATAATCAATAAATAATATGTAATTAAATAAGATTATTCAAGAAATTAATAACTATAAAAAATAGTTTTGTAATTAGTTTGGAATGTGTACAGTTATTTTGAACACTAGTGATGTTTCTGGTATAGTTATGATAACACAAGCACAAACGGCTACCATTAAAGTAACAAGTTGGTTTAAGAGCACTATATATGTTGTAATTTATTTAAAGGTGTTTCAGTAAAAAATATTGGATTGAGATATCATACAAAAATTTGCAATTTTGGTATTGTTATATTTAAATTATTACATCCACATGTTACATGTATCTTATAAATAGGTATCTATATATAAAAAGAAAATAAAGTCATGCAAATGACTTGATAATAATATCCATTTGAAAATTTAATGATATTATGTTGACATGCTACGGTGGATGAAATATTGAGTTACAGTATTTGAAAGTATGGATTATCTTAAACAAGAATAATCAAAAGCATATGCTTATCACAGGTATGATAAATATTATGTAGTATCAGCAATAATCTAAGTCCTAAGGAACTTGATATTATTTATTTATTATTAATACATAATAATAAGTTGAGTAGCACTCGATTCTCACGGTTGGACATCTAGAACTAACTAGAAAGTTACGCATTGCAATTTTTGTTTTACTTATAAATACAGTCACATTCAAAGAAGCAAAGGAAGTGTGTTATGAAATGAAAATTTCATGGTATGAAATAATTCAGTTATGAATAGGATTCCCAATATGATACAGTTGTAACCCGTGGTTCGGTTTAGCAGACTAACTTATTCGCTTCTCAAGTTATTACTAAATTAGGAGTGTATTTTTTCATCAGTAATGTAATTGGTTCAGGTGTGGCCCGATCGTATTGCCAAAACGAATGTTCGCGGGCGTTATTGCGCAGGAACGAATCGTTAAGTAATACATAAAGATTTATGTAGCCAAGGATTTATTTGTAGGCGCACACTCAGAACATGGAAATGATTCCGGGATAGTTTCGAAATTTAAATTGAATTAATAATAGTGGTATAGGGGTAGGTTATGTTTGTTTACCACGCATTAATACTGACCTTCGTTCCAGACTCTAAAATTGGGGGGGGGGGGGGCGAGATTATATAGGTAATGCACATAGCCTTATGTGAGGAATATCTCCAGATAAGATGTGTGTGTGTGAGTGATGTACGCGGATGGCCGCGAGGCCTTTACAGCTTCACCGGACTTAATTCCATATAAGCTCATTAGTACAAAGGCCTCTAGTACAAAAAATGTTAAATTTTGATATATGTACATCTTTAAAGATTAAAAATATAACTAACATTAAATATAGCAGAATGTTGATATAAAAAAAAAAACATAAATTAAATATGTAATGATAGCAAAAACATTCTTATAATAACCAAATTAATTCGTAGCCTTTGTTTGGTACTGTACTCAAAAAGAGATCATTTGACAAAAAAAAAAAAAAAAGAACCACATGCCTGTTGGAAAACACATTAGTGGGGAAATAGGTTTCCCTGTTATATTTGTATCATATTGTTATAGATTGGGTACTAACAGACTTTGTTTTCAGGTCTAGTACACAGTAAGGGTTTCTAGCTATCTATCTATCTCTATCCATATTATGACGCCAGATCTCTTGCGGGGTGGGCAGAGAGTGCAAGGTTCCGACGGGTTCTTTCCTTGCATGCCTGCTAGGCTTTCTTCACTCTCATAGTTCGTCTCATAATGGTTGTCAATGATACAAGAATTATTATAAAGGATTTAATTTTATATAAACAAAACTCTAGATGGGCAATTCCTCAACTCTTGTTATATAGAAGATATCTATAGAAGAAAGATCTCTATAGAAGACATAACAGATGGAGACTGCACTGATATCTGATAAGTAATGATTGATTAATATTACCCGGTATTAATGAATTTTGGACAACAGGTGTGGTATAAAGGTACATAACAGGTGCTTTAAAGGTTTTGTTGGGATGGATCTACACTACATAGCATAACATGTTATAGAATTTGATTATATAAATTTATTTTAAATAAGTTTATATAATTGACAGACTGGTTGTAAAAAACAATATAGGTGTATATATTTGTTGTGTTTGTGTTGAATGGCAATACAAAGAACGGGAATGTGTTATAGTACAAATATACTCATGATATGTTATTTTTTAGAGGTCACGCTCAAAAAAAAAATTAAAAAAAAAAGCCTTTACGTGGTATACTTCAACTTTACCCTTATAGCTCTAAACAGCTGCTAATATAGTTTATATCGAGAACGAAGGACACAGTATAATAAGTGATCAAACGAACTTACCTGAAGTGAAGTTCGATCATTATTATACGAAGTCCTTCGTTCGAAGATATAAGTACCCAACCCGCCCTGCCCGTTGGTAAAGTTGAAATGTACTACTTCTAAAAGGAATGGTTCCAGAGGTTATGTCCACAGATACCATAGAGGCGGCGTTGACTTTTGAAGGATCTAAATGACGCGCGGTTGCCAAGCGACTCGAGAGAGCTGCTAATATAGTTTATATCTTCGAACGAAGGACTTCGTATAATAATGATCGAACTTCACTTCAGGTAAGTTCGTTTGATCACTTATTAGTTGATATTTACATTTTTTCCTGAACTTTTTCCTACTTGTGTAATTTCGCACCTGCCACACTTATCTCTACATCACCCTAAGGTAGACTGGCAGAAAATGCCTCAGGCGTTGAGTCCGCCTATGTGCATAAAAGTGCATGAGAAATTAATAAATAAATAAACCATGTTTGGCAACTGGTTGCATAGCAGGATTTTTTTTATGCAACTTAATAGTCATGGCAGCCGGAGGAATCTTAAATATTGTCTATAGTGTTAAGTGGACGCGTAGGTAATGGTATTTTACTATTTAATAACTGGTTACAAAAAGAGGGAAAAGTATTTTTTCATAGTCGACTGCAAAGGATAGTCACATGAATGTATTACAATTTTTATTTAAAAACTAGTTACTATTATCTGCCGAGAGATGCCCACTGCAGTATGAAGTCCTCCCCCAAAGATCGTACCACGACCGCTTTTGTGCTCTACGCATCCACCTTTCACCAGGTCATTGGTCCAGGTGTAAGGAGCCTCCGTCTCTAGGTCTTCTGGCACGTGGTCGCCTCGCGAGAATCTTTCCACCCTAACAGCCGTCAATTCTATAAGCGCATTGAAGCGAGTTACGTAAGCATGAAACAAGGATTCCTCCTTCGTAACCAGTAACGAAATATAGTTATGAATCTAGAAAAAAGTCCGGATTGCAAACCAGTTATGAAATGACGAAATAAAATTCTTCTTTGGTAGCTACTTATGAAAATCGAGGTACGAACATGGACCATAGGATATTTAAATTAAAAGATGTCTCACAAATACTCAAAAACAATATTTTCACAAGTTCAAAGTTGCCAATTTCCAATAAGATGGTTCTGAATGGCGTCTATTTTTTTATTCATAAGTCTCTTTGACCGTCGCGACTCGTGGCTCCGTTTCGCTTCGTATAAAATTAATTATTCTACTGATATTAAAGTACACAGTATTTCTTATCGGTTATTTTTGCAACCAAATCATCGTGGGAAGGGTGCCGTTATGATGCAAATAATATATCGGCTTATACTCCCACACTCCTGGGCGTAAAGGCATTCTTTCACAAATCGAGATGAGAGAGAATAGGTCATACTCCACCACGCGGATCCAGTTCGGATAGGTAGAGTATTAAATATATCTGTGAAATATAGGTAGTGGAGATGCTATTCTCTCACAAATTGAGGTGAGAGAGATTAAGGAATACACCACGCTGACCCAGTGCGGATTGGTGAATGCAAGTTCGTAAGCACCTGCTGTTGGACTTATTTAGGTACCTATGCCTATAAGGCATCAAGTACTCCACATATAAGACAGTTTAACGACTACTTCATTATGTGACAGCCGGAACTAACGGCGTGTCTTCCGAAGCATGGAGACGCTGACGCTGAATAGTTTTATTTCAAGTAAAAGGTAAACTATTATATAGTCTAGATCTTCTCCGGTACCTAGAACCTTCCACTTTCACATTGCAAACCTGTTGGAACTCTGTACTCTCTGTCTACCACATAAGAGATCTGGTATAATTGTATAGGTGATATAGAAGTTTAACTAATAAAATTCTATTAATTTCCCTATTTAACTATATCTTCCTTTATCCAATTTAATAAGCAGATAACGTAAACACGTTGTAGCATCATCCTTTGTACACAATGAGGGGTGTCGACAGAGCTCTTATTCGTTATTACCAATTAAATACATAACGCAGTGCGTTAAGATAACTTCGTGAAATGATCGTTTAATCGCTCGCTCCAGGGCATACAGAGAGCTTAGCACGAAAAGATCGACGTTCGCGTGACGGTAGCGACTAAGCGCGCTGACACGTTCATAATTATTTAGTAAATTTGGAATTAGACAAGGATGCTATATCAACTCGCTAACGTCGTCGCTAATATCAATCTTTTTGTCTAAGACTGTTTTCCAACATGTGGGTCGCGAAGCCTCTATAAGAAGGTCGAGGGTAGTCGCGAAGCCTCAGTAAGAATGGAAAAAAAGTTTAAAATTGTAATTTTATTAGAAAAATTAAAGGACATACGTATTCTATAGGTTATATTAGGTATATGTTAGGGATGTTTTCGTAATACAAGGCAACAAGAATAAAAAGAATTCATTTGAGTCATATTCACATTGATGTGAAGGTTTCCCCTGTTTTTAGGAATTTATATATTGAAGTATGTATTTAGCCGATCCCTAAATATAAAAATTAATATAAATGTGCAAATTTGATATTTGCAACATAATTTAATATAGTTTACAAACCGCGGAAGGTCGGGGGTTGCGTAATGAACAAGGTTGAAAAACACTGGTCTAAGCGCTCAGAATACCATTAGTTTCTTGAAGATATCGTAACGCGCCTCGTTTTGTCATAACAGATAAAGGCTCAGGGTAGTTTTTGATTAATGGCCGCCACGTCGAAAACACTGTTTTATCTGCGTACTGCGAACGCACCGATGGAAAAGTTTTCGTAATATTGGGATTTTGGGGGCCCGGATTGAAACTTATTTTAAAGTCGAGAGAGTCGCGAAGAGTCGCGTCTATAGAAATCCTAATAATAATACACACGTCCTTTGACATATATATTTACACTTTATACTATCTCGGACTCCATTAATGACCGTTTCCAATATTCCACACAAGGATAGGTTTGCTTACTGTTAGCACAATTTTGACAGATTTTCCATACAAAATATGGCACAATTCTACCTGTAGTAAGCAAATCTATCCCCGAGTTAAATATTGAAACCGGCCGTAAGTGATGTACAAATTTGTGCTTAATAAGTATAAAAAGATGTGGCGACGCGCGGCAACACGCGCTTCATTTTGAGCTAATACTCGTGCGCACGTTGACGATACTCGAGCGCAGTTTTCAATCCGCGGGTATCACCGGTACGGTCCGGACGCGCAAAAACGCGGCTGTTTACGTGATAACCCATGAATTTGATGTTTATACTCAAAAAACGTATACGTAATTTGAGTATAAACCTCATTTGATGGACGGCTTGATCCAGTGTTTAAACGCTTAAGTCGCTCCGCCCACTCGATTGAGTAGTCGTGGGTTTGATTTAAATCAAATAGTTTTTATTTAGGTCGCGGGTAGAAGTTGGATGCATACAGCACAAAGCCGGTCGTTGTGGCGGTCTTTAGGGGAGGCCTTTGTCCTGCAGTTGACGTCTTTCGGTTGAAGAAGAAGAAGAAGTTTTTATTCAAGTAGACCAAAAAGTACTTACTTATAAATAGTCAACAAAGAAAGCTAGTGATTACTGAAGACTCTACCACACGTTCGGAATGTTATTCCTGTGGAGATGAAGGCTCGAGAAGAAAAAACTTCACGGTTACTCTTTTAAAAATGAGACTAACATTTTTTTTTTGTGTGGGTAAGAACAATTAAAAACGCGCTAGATAGGCTTAAGTATTAACTAACCCTAATATATCGATAGCGTGTCTACGCAGTGCTTTCATTTACAAAATTGAGACTTGGTAACGATATATAATAAAAAGTAATGGTAATGATAATATGACAAAATAATAATGAGTGCGATCAAAATTCTTGATCATAGCTCTACTGTGATGCCGAACGAGAAAGAATACAACAGTACGACAAATAATCGAAGTCGAAGGATAATCGACAGACTAATCCCCACCAGCAGGACCCGTTCACGAGTATGACTTGAGAAGCATTGAGAGACTTGGATGGAAGAGAGAATATTCCCGCACGGGACAAATCTTTATGACCCAAAAATATTTGTTTCGGGCTGAGTGTTGGTGCATGTGAATTTCATGTTTGTAAACGCACAAGAAATAATACCTAGTGTGGAGCTACGATTTTTAATGAAACAAAAACATCATCTCATTTTATACTTGTTCACTGCTGAACAGAGTCCTCCCTAATCGCTCTCCAGGGCAACTGGTCCGATGCCACCTGCATTCAACGACTTCCTGCGATCTTTACAACATCGTCTGTCCATCTGGCAGGCGTCCTAAGCTGCGCTTGCCAATACAGAGTCTACTCTAGAATCTTTCTGCCCCAACAGTCATCAGATCTATACGATATGTGTCCCGCACATTGCCACTTCAGCTTGCCAATCCTATGGGCTATGTCGGTGAACTTGGTTCTTCTACGAATCTCCTCATTCCTGATTCGATTACGTAGAAAAATGCCGAGCATAGCTCCTTCCATAGCTCGCTGATCTTCTATGTGACTTATTGGTGAAAAAAAAAATAACTTCGCAAAATCACTATCGATCGCAAATCCGGTAAATATAGCTATAAAGAAAAAGTTGTTCGTAATAACTACCATCGCCTGCCCTTTATTACACCTTGAATACGTATACGTAATGTACAAACTACTTATGGTAGAGTCTTACACTATACTCTGTGGCAGAGCTTAGCTGGGAAATATATTATTGTTCTGAATATCTTTAAGTCTTTTGAGCTGAAAGATGAAACGAACTTAATATACGTACCTAGAATTTTTTTATAAGATATTAATAAAAAACAAACGTCGCGCCTTTTATCTAAAGATGAGGTGGCAGAGACAGTAACTTTTAAAAATATAGCGACACTCATCATGTCAATACACGGAACAAATATGATCTAATTGTAATTTCTACTTGTTTCCATAGAATACTTCTTTCATGGGACAATGAAACAACAACAAATTACCCATAGATATCCGAAACATGCCTATCAATAAGTTCAAAAATGTAATTATAACTAGACTTTGTAAGAAAAGGTATCACAAAATTTCTGATTATCTTTACGATAAAATAGATTAGGTTTAGAGCAGCTTCACAATCAGGAATTATGAAACACAATGTTGGATAAAACAATTACGAAAAAAGAAATGATTATTAGAAAGGCCAATCGAATATAACAAATTAAGTTAAAAGAATAGCCCGCAGAGTCTAGTTCTAGCGGGATCTTCTCAGGTTCCTATCCGGTAGTAGATGTAAAAAATGTAATTTTGGTATTTGTAAGTGTATTGGCCTATACAATAAAAAAATTGTCTTTTACTTTGAACTATAGATGGCGTGATGACTTGGATACTCGCGGGAAATATATGGGTACTAATGGCCCACTATGATCACTTAATCGCAAATATCAAGTTTCTAATCCTGGGGTGAATAAAGTCAGTAAAGTCCCTAATAAGCCTTACAAGGTATAAAAAAACATAGCAGCTATTAAAACTCTTGGCGGCAGTACAATTAAAAATGATAACTTTTAACTTCTTTTAACCTTCAACAAGGTAAATAGGTACCTGTGTTGAATTAATGTTAAAGTTCCGTCCATTTGAATACAGACTATTTCCTGTGATTCATCCTTTTGAAAGCCTTAAAAACTTGTGGAAAAGTTTAGTAATTACAGCAGCTTTTAACATTCCGGCAGGCTATGAGTTTTGTTTTGTTTAATAAGTAAAGTTCCCTTGTATAAACAATCTAGCAACCGCCCAGCGTATTGACAGCGTAAAAATGTTGAACAGATAATAGCATATACGGGTGTTAAACAAAGCACTTACTATTTTAAACGTAACGACACCTGGACCTATATATTTCTAGAGAGAGTCTCAGAGAATACAGAGTTCCAACGTTCCAACCGGTTTTTTTTTCCAACAAATCTCTCTCGCCCCCTTTTTTATTAGTTCACCTTAAATACACTCGCCGGTTACGGACACAAAAAAAGACACAAAAATAATGATACTGTGTAGATCTACATTTCATGAATTTACGATAACCTGTTTTACGTACATCATGGTTTACGATTCACGCCGTAGTGAGTAAGGAAGTGACTCACTGCCGCGTGTGCCCTTTTCTATGTATGTACGTCACAGTGAGCCCTTAATTGCTCACTTCCACGTGAATGGTATACCAAGCTGTACGTATAACAGCTTATTATTAATTCATGTTATGTAGATAGACACAAGATAACTATTTTCCTGAATCTTCAAGTGATTCAGGGGAGTCCCTCCCCAGGGAATCTTCATCTTCCAAGCGTCGCAGTGTGTACGAGAGTAGGGTTAGCTCGTGGTGAGGCGCCGCCCTCGCTCGCCCCTACGCGCTGCTGCGGGCCTAGCCAAGCTCCCGCCGGTCGCTATCATCAACCCTCACAAAGAGGTGTGACCATGAAGAGCCAAGGGCACCAAACTTATTACCCAAGGAGAGAATGATTGATATACGTGTCAAGAGAGGTGACAATTGATAATTGCCTGACACTAAGGCACCCGTGACCAACAGGTCTACACCATATGTGGTGGGCCGCGTCTAGTGGGTCGGTCGAATTAGAAACCCAAGGGAGGACCGACAGAATACTGAATTACTTCGTATTTATTCTAACCGAAGGGAAAACTTTGCTTGCGCGATTCAGAATTTCACATTTGATACAAGTTTCCTTTTCACTGTCAATGTATTCAGACACTGTTTTTACATACGTTATTGAATTTTACATTATTATTTCGATTTGTGTTAGTGTAGATTCATCATTTAGTTAGAAATCAAAAGATTTTTACTACAATTATTTAGAAAAATGTGTGTAGGCACGTATTGATCGATAGCCAATAGGACCGCACTGAATAGGACGAGTTGCATATTGACAAAATGTCTTACATTAGGGAGTCGTGGCGAGGTATACTTTGCACAACAAAAATAAAATTAGAGCTATAAGATCGACGATAGGCGACTTGGTCTAGAAGTCAGAGCGTAGGCACTTCACTGTTCACTGAATAGTGTAGTCACAGATTCGAACCCCGCACGGGACAGATCTTTGTGTGCCCCATAAACATTGTTTTCGTCTAAGTGAATGTGTATGTGAAATTCATTTTTATAAATGCATCAGACTAAAATCTTTATAAATAAAATTCCGGTGGGCATGTGTTCATAATTGTTCTCCTCCAAAACGGCTTTACCGATTTCGATTATGTTTTTTTTCATATATTTATGGGTTTACCTGGACGGTTGTTAGCAATAGTTGGATGTAAAGCCACAGGAAATTGCTAGTCAATAGTATAACTATTCAAACTAGGTTTCCACCATCAGGTAATTGACGTAGCATCACTTTGGATAATTTAACAGCCAGTTAACTAATGATAAAAACAGGTAGAAATAAAAATGTTATGCGTGTGGATACATATAATGAAGAGAATATGAGAGAGCTAGAATACATGAGCATCGAAGTATTTTTGGAGAACAGCGTTTAAAATTATGGAAGGAGGATTAAGTGAATAAACCATGGCTTCAAATTGGGACTATTTCATCACGATGGTTACTTTCCCCTTTACGTTCTTAATAGGTTATGCTAAGTAAAATTTTAATTATGCCTACATAGTTTGTCAATATGCAGCACAGTAACGTAAAAATTGTACGTAGCTTATCAGAATTATGTAGGACGTTAAAGATAAGTTACGATAACACCCAAAGATATTATACACTCCGAGATAACGCCTCATGGGTCTATTGACATATATTACGCGTAGCGATCATGAGGTCTTGGGTTCGAATCCAAGGTAGGACAGTAAAGTATTTCTATCGAAAAAATCCCAGTTTCAGTCCAGAGTCTGGAATTAAGCCTTAGCCCACTTAGCGAAAAGTGGATGAGCACAGTACCCCTTTGCCAACCCCGGGAATATAGGTGTGACGATGTGGTTTTTTAATACGAAAACACCGTCACGTCTATATTCCGCAAGCGGGGGTGGCAGAGGTGTACTGAGTACACCCACGTTACGCCGACGATGTTAGGTCCCATATAACAGGGGGCGAGCCTATTGCCATAAACCGGGCACAATTCCAGACTCCGGACTTATACCGGTAAGTATTTTTGTTAGAAAAACTTCATTTATCCGACAGGGCAGTCAACAATACACGTAATGTAATATTAAGTAATGTAATATACAAGGTGTATCGTAAATAATGCAAGAACTCAGACACCAGATTAAATAATTACTTAACAAACTCAATACGAAAATCATATTTCCAAATTGAAAGCTTAATTTTATTTACCCTTTTTTAAGCACTTTTATACCCCAATTAATCCTGTTGGAACTCTATACTCTCTGCCTACCCTGCAAAGGATCTGGCGTGATGATATAGATAGATACCCCAATTAATAATGAAACTTGTACTTGTATGTGTGCATATTAACGTATACGTTTTAGAAATGCATTTATATTCAATAGCAATCAAGAATTTATTTAGTTTGTTGTCACGCACTGAAGAAGAAATAGCATCTTTTGCAATAAAAAAAAAATTAAGATACATTGCAAATGGTTAGAATCAATTTATTTACTGATTTAGAACAAACTACTTTCAGGTCTCGCGTTAATTATTTTACAGCTTGTATAAAGACCCGCGTGTTTAAATATAAATGTTACATTGAAAAGTAGCTACATATTATTAACTGCACTCATATCTCCCTGTGCGACGATGTTCTTACCGATCACTAAGGTTAAGCAGCGTTCGGGTTGGTCGGCCTGAAATGGGTGACCGTTTGTGATATTTTCATATTCGAGTGTCTCCGTGCTTCGGAAAGCCCGTTAAACCGTCCGGTTACAACAATGCGGTAGTCGTTAAGCCATGTTCGAAGCCTTGTCGGCGACTTGATAAGTTCCAACAGCTAGCAGCTATAGTTCGGCCCTCACCAATTCGCACCGGGTCCGTTTGGTGAAGTATGACCTAATCTACCGGCACGCGTGTAAAGATGAACTACGAGACTGGAGGAAGCCAGAGAGGTATGTAAGGAAAGAATCTGTTGAAACTCTGTATATGTGCCTACCCCGCAAAGGATCTGGCGTGTTGATATAGTTAGATACACTTTCTCACCTCGATTTGTCAGAGAAGGCCTTTGCACAGTAGTTTATTAATATTTATTACATAGGTAGAGAAATTTGACAGTTGTAAATACGCGACTCTAGAATTATTAATGGCGCGGTCGTCGCGGTACAGTGGCGCCACGGTCACGTTTCATCAAATCTATTTGGAGATAGTCTTGCTATACTATCTGCAGTGTCTAATTGTGTTGCTACTACTAAGTAGCAACATAATTAGACTCTGCAGGTACTCTATCAAGCCTATACATGTTATAATATTTTTTTTATCTAACCTGTTGTGTCGCATTGCTGGGCAAAGGTCTTTTTTCCTTCCAAATAATCACATCCTAGGCCAATGATGGCCATCAAGAAGATCGCACCACCGGTTTATTGTCATATTATTAGCGTTGATCAAATAATTAAAGATTAATTAGAGTAAGTAATTGAAAAAATATCCTAGAAATTAAAATATCCCTTAGTGTTTGCCTCTAGACGTTTACTACTTACCTATTTATTTATTAGATACAAGCACGGCACACCGCTTATGTAAGTAAAAAAGAAAAAAAATGGAAAGAATCGTACGTACGAACTAAGTAACCTTTATATTTTGTGCTTGTCCAAAGTCAGACGACTTGGTCCAGTAGTTAAGTTTAGGCCGCTCCGCCCAATGAATTGAGTAGTCGAGTTCGATCTCCGCCATGGACAAATTTTGTCGAACCCACATATATTGTTTTGATCTGGGTATTTGTGCATATTAATTTCATGTTTGTAAATGCACCCATGATATAAGAATAATACCTGGAGTGGCCTTTATTTAAAAAAAGATGGCCCAAACTGTGTACCGAATGGGTCCCACAACAAGGTCAAAGTCACCGAGGCAGGTGCGATGACCTCGACGCGTGTCTAACAGAATGGGAATAAAGATCGTTGTAAGAGCACCTTTACCCACCATTGAGACACATCAGGTTCGTAAAAATGTAGTTATTACAGTAGATAGTTAATTGAAAAATGATCCCCCTGTATTCCCTTAGTATGTGCCTCAAAGTAAATAATTTTTCTATTTTATAGCTGTCCATAGGTAAAACAAAATATGAATACTTAAAGTGGGGTTGGTCGGAACCGCATTCATAGCAAAGCGCTGACGGCTGTCGACACGTGCATTAGTTCAATTAAATCCCCTTCCCCTCGCTAGCCCCCTGGGGTATGGAATAGTCAAGAGCGAACGTAGTAACATAGTATACGATATTTATATTCTTATTTCCGTTACAAATTACACCACTGCCGATGTCGCCGCTTCCAGCATAGAGCATTGAGCAGTACCGTGACAGTCCGACAGAACGTCGATTTTTCAGATAGGTACCTACTTACTGCCAGACGGACCGACGATCTTGTAAAGATCGCAGGAAGTCTCTGGATGCAGGTGGCATCGGACCGGCTGGAGAGCGATTGGGGAGGCCTATGTTCAGCAGTGGACAGATGTAGGCTGAGATGATGACGATCATGCGAACCTACCTACTCGCTTCGTCAGGATCATGCATTACGAAGGGTTAGGAGGAAGTCCGGAAATTTATTTAGCGCTATGGACAATAGTCAACGGCTAGTTGCCTCCTCGCGGAGCGGTTGAGCGGTGCCTACACGGAAGACAAAATACTCATACACTCATACTCTCTTACAAATTAATATACTTCCAGTACTGGTAAAGGGCTTTCTCCCACAACTCGAGGTGAGAACTAATAAATCATGCTCCATCATGCAGAAATGGTGTGGATGGTACTCTTGTCGTCCTGCCGTCCGTCAGCAAGGCATTTATCAAATATAACCGTGTGCCTTGATAAAATTTATCAACAGCAAAATTCTTCAATGTTCTACTTTTGATAGCGGAACCCTAAAGTAAAACGTGTTGTTTTGTACTCCATACACTTCAAGAAGTTTATGGATTTGAGACTTAGTATATCAAAATATGATTTTGACGGATTACACGATCAAACGAAAATTCAGGTTAGAAAAAAATCTAAAGGTATCTCTATTGCTTTACATTTTATGATTCCAATAGGAAATGCTTAGGAACTAATCAATAGTATTTACTTAAAAAATGCCAAATAATTGTATCAACGTTCTTGTAAAGCAGTTTTTATTTCTTACTGTAGTTTTTTTAGCAAATGAAAAAAATTGTTTTTGCACGTAAGTACGTCGTTTACTTCCGAGCGCGCGTTCAATATATCCGTCCCTTATTATTCTCCCGGTCGATAAATGGACAATCGCGCGGTTGCGGTAGGTCCTTAAGTAGGTACTTAGGTATGAGCAGATGCAGTATGAGTATTTCTATTTAATTAAAAGTGCCCGAGTTGAGCCAACAGTTCAGGTTATGCACTTGGTTTTGATTTCAAACTTTTCCTGTAAGTATATTCCGCATCCATTTTCTATATTAGTTGAAAAGATTTGATTGAACGAGGATTTCACTTAAGTAACAAAACATATATGTTCAAAGGTTCACACTAAACCGCATTCAAGCAAAGATCTGATAGCTTTTGACACGCTTTGGAACGGATCTGTAAGTATCTGATCCTCCACTAATTCGGACTGGACCCGCGTGATAGAGTATGACCTGTTCCGTCAGTGGAGTGTGGTCCTTACTCACAAATTAAAGCGAGAGCCTTGATTTGTTATAAAAGGCTTTTCTCCGGCAATTGGACACTGTCGTCTGTATTATCTGAGTTGCGAATTAGCTAGTATAACAAATTAGGTAATATCTGTAAGTTCTATCGTTAAACGTCATTATATTATTGTAAAATTATCCTTACATTAGTATATGCCCCACCCCATAGCGACTGCCTAGGCCGAAGCCGTTCCTCCTTGAGGCGCTCTGAATCTAGTTGCCCCTTTACCCTTCTGGATCGAGCGTAGTGATTACACGCTCGCTCTCTTATCCGGTAAAGTTGTAAAGGCCCGCGCCCAGCAGCGTAGATGATTCACAAAAAAACAAACAGAGTTTACACTCTATTCAAAAACTAGATATAAGCGCGCTTCAGAGAGTCGGTCAGGGCCCCCAACTCGGCGTGTCTTCGTCGGTCGAGTGGAAACCGAAGGGTGCCCGCAGGAGTCTCGGCTCTGGCTAGCCTTAATTGGCCGTCCAGAGAGGAGCCGTGAGAGCTATATTGACGTAGGAAGATAATGCGTTCCTACATCGATGTACTCCAGGGGTGGAAGTGTTAAAGGGCATAACGCCGCGAGTAACTTCGGAGAAAGCGCAGCACACCTCTCTACACCCCTGAGCCGCTCACACCGGTGTTGCCCTCAGTTGTCCTAGGACGACCGTTTGAGGGCCCATCTAGTAAGCGGCGAGTCACCGCCGGCCACGGGTAATTAGGTATCACTAATTATGGCCGGTGTCCGTCCCCTTTGAAATAGTCCAGTTTTTGTCCATCAAACCTCATTTGCATAGCCCTTGTTTTCTTTCCATAATTTACAATAGTCCTTGCACCTGCCGGGGTCAGTTCGCTGGTTATGTTTCTTCATTTTCAGCAAGTGGTCTCAGCAGGTGGCTTACATAACATTAACTTCTCGCAAAGGGCCTCTACGTGTTGGACCCATGTCCCCATGCAAGCCTTTCAAAGGTCCGGGTATAGCCCGTGAATCTCAGCGAGATACATATATAATAATAATAATATTTATTTCAACAAACAAAAGTGATACATTGGGAAAAAAACTTACAATTTGTTAAATGGTCTAGTCATCTAGAATAAGCTTAATTAGCACGATGAAAGTGAATTTCAGCCGATATAATTGTAACGAGCTCTTCTGGGTCTATGTTCATAGTTACTCCTCTCAAGAGGGTTGATGACAGCGGCCGGCGGGGGACCTCGGGCCCGCAGCAGCGCGTGAGGGGCGGGACGGCGCCTCACCACGGGCGAAGCCCTGCGCCGTACACGCTGCGACGCTTGCAAAATGAAGACTCCCGGAGTTGGGACCCGCTAAAGCAAACAGCGTTAGGAAATTGTAAATCTAAAACAAACTACAACAAACAAACCTTTTGTCCATATATTTCGTGAAATGAAATCATAAACTTATTTGTGTGTAATTAATTTGAAATTTACTTAAAATAGAACAAGGGAAAAAATTTTTTAGCTATAATATTCAAAACTATACTCTCTGCCTACCTCGCAAGGGATCTAGCGTGATCATATAGTAGTAATTAAAACAATATTAGTTATTTATGACATGATGAAAATTAAACATGATTCTTTCCCAAATGAAAAGCAGGTTACAAACAGAAATTGTAGTAAGTAGGTATTCTAGTTAATGCTGTTACGTTGGTCTAGTAGCGAATGATCTTACTACCAATCACAATGTCCTGAGTTCGAATCCTCGGTCGAAATTGTCTTCCCTACCTAAAATTTTTCAAAAGCAGATCTGTGCCTCGCGAACCATCCTTGGTAGGAATCGGTGTTCTTTCACGAGTATTTGTGGTCTATGAAATCTGATGTTATGGCGGGTGCGGTCAAGGACATGTTCATAGACTGCAGACTTCTTTGAGCGACGGTGTTTTAGGTCAGCTATGTCCTGTAACCCGAGTTCATTTCATAGATAAAGATAAATAAAATATTCGATTGTTAGGTGTTGACAAATTCAGGTGATGACAGCCCCACTCTTTCTTCGATGGCTTCAGAAAAGGCGGAAACAGAAGTAAAAATTATTTAACATCACCGGGCTGTGGCAATCAGCTTACTTTGTAATTATTATTTTCGTTGTAATAATTTTTTCTCACACTTTTAACGTCCATCTTTTAAAAGAAACGAGTCCAATAAATAATAAAACACCGTCAAGTAGGGGTAGCACTGGTGTACTGAGTACCCCCTTTTTTTGCCGACGATGTTAGGACCCATGTAAAGAGGGCGAGCCTATTGCCCGGCCCGGCCTAGGATTTAAACCCAGGACCTCGACATCACAAAGCGATGCGCTTTGCCACTAGACCAACGAGACAGTCATAGCAGATAAGCCTTAAGTAAAAAAATATAATATATAAAAACGAATTATAACAGTCATGATTGACTGATTGCCTCGATAATCTAGTGGCGTATAATGAGCGTAGCGATCCAGTGTTCGATACATAGGAACAAAGTGTGCTTTTTTTTATAGAAAAGTTATCAGTAGTCTTAGGTCTGGGTGATCATTATAATTACAATAGGCTCACCCTCTATTACATTGGGAACTAACATCGTCGCTGAACAGTGAGTGTGCCTGTACACGGTAACACCACTGCCACCCCCGCTCGGCGAATATAGGCGTGACTGTGTTTATTTTTTCGTATTTTTAACATCAGCATCATCTCAGGCTATACTTGTCCACTACTTGATACAATCGCTTTCCAGCGTAACCGGTCCGATGCCACCTGCATCCAACGACTTCTTGCGATTTTCACAAGATCGTCTGATTTTTAACATTCCACTTTTAAAATATTTACGCCAAAAATAATTTTTAAGAATAATAATATAAATCGTAACATAACAACAAAACGTAATTTTTCTGAAATTCGAATTTCAAACTATTATAAAATTCCATTACATCAACGTCTAGTGATAGTTATAGAGAAGTAAAGTCGGTAATAATTAACCCATGTTTACATGTTTACATTTTTTTCAAACTTACTAATCTTCCAAGCGACCGGAATGCGGCCTTCACTGAGGAGACCCGGTGAGAAACTTTTTTTAGTATTATTAAATCCAAATAATTCCCAACACGCACAATAAAAAAATGTAAGGAGTTACGAGCTGTTGAGTTTTTCTGGATAGCCTGCAGCAAAACTGCGTGTAAAGGTATAAATGAAACTGATCCACGTGGAGGAATCTTAACGATCCCCTTAAAACACGAATGACACATATCTTCTGTAGATCTTAACTTTAGTTTATAAACAACTCACTCTCAGGGCAGTGTGTATGTGTGTGCGTGGGTGTGAATGATCTACGCTGTTGGCCGTGAGCCTTTACAGCTTCACCGGACAAGAGGGCGAGCGTGCAACCACTACGCTCGAGCCAGCAGGGCAAGGGGGCAATTAACTCAAGGGTGCCTCAAGGAGGAATGGCCTCGACTTGGGCAGGCACTATGGGGGAGGGCATATACTAGGTGTCTCGCCGTGGTGCTCTGCACCGGCCGGCAGGCAAGGGATTCTTCGACCGCGCCGGCGAGGTCGGTGTATGATCCTGTGTGTGGTATCTGTATCCGAATAAAGGGATGTAAGGGCATCGGGACTGTCGGTGAAAACATGCCGCGAATGGCAGTAGCGGCTGATAGGAGTGGAGTTAGGTTCGTAGTGGGCGGCGGCTACGATTAGTGGATCCCTATGATTGGACGCGTTCGCAAAATATCGGGTTGTGGCCTTTTTAATAAAGGCGCGAATAGGTTTAAGACCGAGATCGGATTGGGCTTAGGGCAGTGCAGAGGGCTGACCACTAACAAATTGACGTTAGTAAAAAGCTACCGATGTACTAAATAAATATCAAATCAACGTGACAGCACAAATTCCTCGACAAACGTTAAGCTTTCTCAAGACTGCAACTCAATAAAGCTGGAAGTCATCTTGGGACCATTTTATTTTCAAATTATGTAAAAGAAAGGAAACTATCTTGTTATCCGGTTTATGCGTTTTGTCTCTACTATACCACAAAACACACTGTCGGTTTCAAACTTATATCTCCTCTTGTTTGTCGGAGGTTGAATAGGATATGAAAAACTCATGTAGACAGGAGTGGCGTGGGAGGAGCGTCTTGTCACTGTCTCAAAATAATGATAGATCGTCGTCTACGGCTTTATACGGATTCCAACCGTTCGGTAAACTTTGAAAACTTAGACATTCAAGTTTTTCTTATGCCGAAATTTGAAAGATTTTTGTACAAGAAATATATTATTTTAAAATATGCAGAAGACCTAGGCTCTATTTAATAAAACTCATAATGTGACATGTTTGTCAGGAGATGACATAAGTCTCACATTCTCATAATAGGGCTTGTTAATAATAAAGTTTAATATGACTATCATTATCAGTATTACTACAGTGTCCTAGTAATGGGTACTGGGGATGTAGGTTTAGCTATTTTATTTGGTTCACGTGTGATAACTGAAATTTTATTGTGTTTGTATGGTCCACTTGGAATTGACGAAATTAATTTTATTGTTGGTGTGAGTGAGAGAGAAACATTTGTCATGTATTAGCAACAAAACGGTATATCATTATATCATCATCATCATCTTCTCAGCATATACTCGCTTATTGCCGAACAAAGGCCTCCCAAATCGCTCTCCAGCGCAACCGGTTCCATGCCCCTTGCATCCAACGACTTCCTGCGATCTTCACAAGATTTGCGGTCTATCTGGCAGGCGGCCGCTCTATGCTGCGCTTGCCAATACGTACTCCACTCGAGAATCTTTTTGCCTTAACTGCCGTCCGATCTTCGCACTATATGGCCCGCCCATTGCCACTTCAGCTTACTAATCATATGGGCTATGTCGGTGACCTGATTCGATCACGTAGAGAAACGCCGAGCATAGGTTTCTTTTATAGCTCGCTGAGCGACTCTGAGCTTATCATTACATTATTACCCATCATTATATATCGTTTTATGATCCAAGAGTGAGTAATTATATATCTTATTTTAGTAGCCTGTCGAATATGACTTGGTTCTAATTAAATGTTTTTAGTTTTTGGAGGCCTAAGACGATCTAAGGATTCAGTACCACACTTGATCAGCTCTTAGCAAGTTTGGAAATGACGCATTTCATCTTTTGTTAGATTCCAGATATATTGCTCAGTATATATTATAATAAGATTATTCATAAGTGAGTGACATAAGTTACCGAACATTCAAATATATCAAATCGAAAAAACTCTTTGTATTACAAAAGTCGATGAACATTGTCAAAACCAAATATTGGTAACATATTCAAATATTATTTAGATTAAGAAAAATAATAGATTTGATGAATAATAAAACTACGTAAGCGATTTGAAAAACAAACAATGTTCAGTTACTTTTGTCGTAGGCCGTACTTCTAAATTCATTCATTTACGGTAATGATTTTTTTTAAGACACCTGTCTCATCCACGATGAATTGTTCAGGAGAGTAGGTCGCCAGACGAAAAATGTAATTTCAGTTATTTTTTAACACTTACAATTTTTTTACTATTTATCATGCCTCAAAGTCGTATATAAATGATGGAATTAGTATAAATGTTTTTTAAGGGAAGCACCACCCTTATAAGGGTGTGGCCGTTTTCTGGGAGGCTTCGTAGTTAAACTGCTATAATGGTAAATAACTGTTTTTAATTGAACGTTTCGTTTTGGTCGTATTGATATAGTAAATCAATGATCTATTTAGGGTCTGAGGTCTTCACTCATTCATGTTACACCTCGTATATTAAGCGGGTATCAAACATCCAAGTACCATTTTAACATCTTAATAATTCTATTTACAAAACCCAACATTTTTCTTCCCCTTATACACGTCCCATCAATCCACATTATGTTGCTTATAATGATGGATCGACACACATATTATGTTTATTATATATTAAATTATTTATACTTTATTAATAAATTAAATCTAGAGTTTTTTTTTTGTTTAAACGCGCTAATCTCTACTACCAGACGAATTTAAATAATTCTTTTTGCATTTAATAGCACAATTCTCGAGAAAGGTCTAACATCACGCTATAAATTTTAGGAGCCGTCCGTCCAAAAAAAAGTCAAAAATAATGCTAAGTGAATAGCGCGGGCAGGCGACGAGTTGCCACCGTATTGGTTTCGTGATAAAAGACGGGTGAAACCGCGGGGCACAGCTAGCTACAGCTTTTCTATATTTTGTGGTAACCCTGCCTCTTGAGACCCATACGTCACTAGCTCCGTACCGCGGCGATGTCTGGCGCCTTGAACTGAATTATCTGGATCTTAGGCCGAGGACGAGGGTGCAAACTCCAAGGGGCTATAAATTTGGAATTATAGCTGTTTTAAAGTGATGGTAATTGTGCGTGACGAATCTTCGTTAAGTAATTTGATGTAAATCGTTCAAGTTTGATTCGATATTCCTTTGGGTCTTATTAAATTTATCGCTTATCCCTACTTTGCTTTTAAAATGGCATTGGAAATTTTGTTTTAAACCGTAGTTAGTGATTTACTTATCTATTACGACAATTTACCCATCTAAACACAGATTTATAAAAATTCAGACAGAAGTATTAGTAGTATTACCACAGTGGAAATATGTAATACTGTCCCATACATAAGGCACCGTACTGTTTTAAGGTTAAATAAAGCGCTGCGATATGTGGTCGGATTGAGTTGTGTGTCGAAAGTAGAATCCATGCTTTGGTTTTATTCTAAAGTACATAAATAGAGAAGGATGTAGGATATAGGTTCCAATACGTTGCCTAGCAATAGCGTTCTGCTACTGCTGCTGTGACGTTCCACGTCAAGTGGGGCAAGTTGAGGATACTTAATCAAATATGGCACGCCGGGCTAATTTTTACAAAACCGCCTTTGCACTCATTATCTCGTATTTTAGTTACGCCTACGAGTTCTAGTTAATGATGGTGTTTGAATACGTATTATAGGTGTCCTTTTTTTGTGTTTTTTTTTGTGGTGTAATATACATAATGCCATACACAAAATGCAAACTCGTTTGGAAAGGAAAGTCAAACTACATAGATTGCGTTTACAGTTGCAAATGAAATGGCATGTCCTCAAAGGTTCAGGTTGTAATGTGTAAAGCATTCCCGTAACAACCGAGCACCTAAGTTACACGCTTGTCAATGTCATTAGTGACATGACATTTCACTTGGTAATGTGTACACGGCGTGTTGCATGCCATTTCACTTGTCGTGTTAATGAGTAGCTGTCTTTACACACAAGGAAACAAAATTACCTTATTGTTTTTACCTTATAAAATATATACTTTTATGAAATTGTAATGTGGCTATGTAAAAAATTGGGAGATTGTTATAAATGATTGGGAACCACTATTTGGAGATCTATGAACGCGAAACAATGTTTAAAAGTCAGTTTGGTTTACGAAGTACATGGTTTGGCTCTTATTACAGGCATCGCGTAAATACCCCTAAACCAATTTTAAGGGGACATTCATATTTGGATATCATACATGGTAGTATTATAGTGGTAATATAATATGGAAAAGATGATGCGGTATGACTGATCATTGGCTTGGATCTTGGCTACAAGAGCCTAGTGATACAGCTTAACCAATCCTTGTTATGCAAGGAATATTAATTAAATCTCTAGTAGAACGCGTATTAGAGAGAGTTGGTTACATTTTCTAATTCTGATCATCTGTCTATGTCTATCAATGCACTACGTTTACGAAGAAAGGGACGTGGGCGAAAATTATTCAATAAAATTTTGGTTGAAATCATAATACTTCGATGAATATAGGTTTGTTCTATGTACGCTCTAAACGAACTCTTTCGTGGTTATTAAATTCCATAGTGTACACGCTGATTAATGTAATCTAGTTGAAGCATCAGACATTTCCAATATTAGCTTAATACAGGGCTGCCACAACGGTAGTACAGCAACCAAAAAGTGATAAATAAAAATCTGCAGAACATTTTCATACAGGTCATTTACTTGTCAAATATATTTGTTTAGACAATCGTAAAAGTTTAAGAAAATAGGTACATATTTTTAGCAACTTAAAAGTAACTCTATAGAAGGTTACTTTATTGTACCTATGAGAGCAAGCGATTTTCTTCTCAAACTTTTTTATCCAAATTTTACATAGGACGAAAATATTTCATTATTATTGGAATACCAGCCTAAAGAATGTTACGTAGGTATAAATTTTGTTCACTGATTTTTTTATGTAAATATCTTTAAAGAGTGAATTGAGTAAATAAAATTATAATATAATCGGCAGTCATAGCTAACTGTTGTTTAAGTACTAAAATATCAATATTATGTTATTAGCAAATTCTGATTTAATGAAAAACCTCTAAAAATCGACAGACATGCCTAAATGTACGGAGATTTATTTTATTCTCGAGATTCCTTATACTCTTTTAGAAATGTATTCTCCAATCCAAAACATTCCATAATAAACTAGGCTAGTGCCAACCCTAGGTGCATAGACAAGGAAGACACTGCAATATACAATGGGGACAGGTTTTATACTATTTATCAGATATTTCTCTGCGTGCCTCGACCTCCAGAGACGCCTCAAGATTTGCCTTGCCCGTACCAGAAATAGCAAATCGAGTTTCTTTAAATTTATATGAACAGAGAATTAATTGGTATTTTTTGTTTATTTTTATTATTTATTTTTATTTATTTTTTATTAAATAGCCACACAAACAATACACATACAAAACATAGGAACAATATGTCAATAGAAGAAACAACTTATAATAATAGTATGGGCATCAGTTACAGGTGAGTACAACATACACCTAGTAGTCCAAACATCGTCTCACATATAAAATAATAATGAAAATAAAGTATATAAATTGTAATTGAATGAAATAATAATAATAATAAGAGAAAAAAAAATGTCACACCAAAATTAAAAAACAAAACTATATAAAACAATTAAATATTTTTTTTTTGTTTTGTTTAATAAAAAACGTAGCCCCATACTAGGATTTATTCCTGTATCGTGGGTACGTTTACAAACATGAAATTTCACATACACAAATACCCAGACCGGAACAAATAATTGTGGATATCACAAAGATTTGTCCCGTGCGGGAATCGAACCCGCGACTATTAGACACAGTGGGTGGAGCGGCTCAAGCTCTTAACCACTGTGCTAAATCGTCCGTCAGGTAATATCAAACTGAAATTTGAAAAATTGTGAAAAATTATATAAACAGCAGACAGTTGGCGGTACTAAAGAACAATACTTCGTTAATGTTATTGAAACTTAGAATCAGGATTGAGTAAAGTGTGAATATAAGGAATGTTTGAATGAAAAATAATTTGGGTTAAAAATGTCAATAACAGCAGGTTGGAGTTTATTAAATAATCGGGACATACGAGTAAGTGGGTTATTGAATACAGTGTTAAGCGTGGAACTAGGCAACTCAAAAAGTCTAGGATATCTTTGAACGCGATTATTTATTTTAAATTTACAGTATTCAATTAGATTGGCATCTATCATACCGTTTACGATTTTATATAACATTAACAAATCAAAAATCTTACGTCGAACTTCCAAGCTGATCATGTTGAAGTAGCACAATCTGTCATCATATCCAGAAATAACTTTTCTGACTCCAGATCGTGAACTTAGGTATCTAACAAATCTAGATTGCACTGATTCTATCCGTCCTATATATTTGGCATAATATGGTGACCAAATGCAAGCACCATACTCCAGCAAACTCCTAACAAGAGCATTGAATAATAGAATTGTGCTGGAAGGATTCTTAAATGGCATAGATACTCTTATGATAAAACCTAACATTCTGTTTGCCCTCAGAACTGTTTGTTCATAATGGTTACGGAAAGACATTGCTGAGTCAAATATCACTCCCAAATCACGAACTGAATATACCCTCTTCAATTTGTCTTGTCCAATTTTATACTCAAAATCAACGTATTTCTTCTTGTTAGTGAAGGTAATGTAATGACATTTCTTAGCATTCAGTGACATACGATTATATTCGCACCACTTCAAAAGTACATCCATGTCATTTTGCAGTATCAGACAATCGTCAAGTGAATTTATAGCCCGATAGATCTTAATGTCATCAGCATATGCCAAACATTCACAATGAAGACTACCAAGAAGATCATTGATAAAGATCAAAAATAATAATGACCCTAATTTGGAACCCTGAGGAACTCCAGTATGTGCTGTAAATGGCGAAGACTCATACCCTGCTATCGCAACGAACTGACTTCTGTTTGCTAGGTAGCTTTGGAACCATCTTAAAAGATCACCATGTATACCTATGTGATTAAGTTTCGTCAATAGTACAGAGTCGTTCACTCGATCGAAGGCCTTGGAAAAGTCTGTATAAATAGAGTCCACCTGACCACGATGTTCGAAGGTTTCATAAATAAAGTTGCTGTATATTAGTAAATTAGACTCCGTTGATCGTTTACTAACAAATCCATGCTGCCGATCATTAAGTAGGTGCTTAAAGTGGTAAAACACCGCATCATAAACGCAGCCCTCCAACACCTTCGCGAAACAAGAAATTAGAGACACTGGCCTATATTTGGCTACATTGTTCTTGTTGCCATCCTTAAAGATCGGCACTACATGTGCAATTTTCCAAAGTTCAGGAAACACCCCCTCACTTATTGATTTTTCAAATATTAATTGCAACGGTTTCATCAGCACCGTAGCACACATACGAATGAAAATAGGGGGTAGGCCATCGGGACCAGCGCCTTTATATAGATCTAATTTCTCAAGTCGAAACAGGATGTTTTGTTCCCGAATATGCACTGTACTAAAGGTATAATTAGATCTCGTGCAAGTTGGAAAAAAAGATCCGGATGATGAACCATTCCCATATACAGATGAAAAGTACTCCGCAAATGCATTAGCAATATTGTAACCTCCCTCAAAGACTATTCCATTACTGATAACCTGGCCCGGAATACTGTTACCGTCTTTTTTTTTGTTTTCTATAACGCCAAAAAGCCTTGATATTGACGGTAATGTTGACTTCGATGTTTTGAATGAAACTGTTAAAACACTCATCCATAACTCTTCTAGACCTATCCCTAAGACTCAAAAAGGTGTCATGGTCTCTGGGGTTTTTAAATTTCCTATACCTTCTTCTGAACTTGAATTTTTCTTGAAGTAATTTTTTAAGTGAAGAAGAGAACCAAACGGAATAATTTGACTTTCTTTGTTTAGCTAATGGGGTATGCTTTTCAATAATAACCCATAATATGTTATAAAATTTAAGAATAAACTCGTCACACCTTAAATAAGAAAATTCTATTCAGTTAATTTGTTCTAACTCTGATAAACATGCCTCATAATTCATTTTTCTAAAGTTATATTTGACGCTTGACTTATTGACTAGGTAGTTCATTCATGTCTGCCAATTGCACAAGTAACTCGAATGGAGGATGATGAGAATCTTGCTTAGTAAGGAGAGGAGCACTAGCTATAGAGATATTATGATTTTCGTCAGTAATAACTAGATCAAGTATGCAATTATTATGGTTATTAATATAATTAATCTGGGTTTGGTTGGTGACTGCCAAGTATTCTTGCAGGGCTAAAGCTTTGAAGTCATTAGATGCGCGAAATGGAGCAATGGGATGTTCCCAGTCGATTTGTGGCAGGTTAAAGTCGCCTAACAAAAGACTAACATTATCAGAATTATTTAATGTAATTTCTTCCGCCTTTGTCAGAAAGGATTTAAGAGATTCATTAGTAATATAGGATGGTAAATAAACGACACATAAATTTATAAAAGATCTACCAAGGTTAATTCGGACCCATAAATCCTCAACAGATGATGTTTGCCAATCAATTTTCGTTAAAAATTTAATCTATTTGAAACAGCGATCAGTACACCACCTCCATGTCTTTTATAGTGCATTTGTTTGAAATCATTCCCACGATCCCTTCTGATTACAGAGTATCGCTTATCAAAATGTTCAGAGGACATGACCGACTCATCCAACCAAGTCTCCGTTAAGCAGATAATATCATAATCATTTGACAGAATAGAACTGATAAAATACAATGATTTTGACTTAATACCTCTTACATTTTGATAGTATAGTGTTATAGCCATTATAAATACAATACTTAATCAAACTAACATTACAGGTAAACAGAGACATTCATTTAAATAATTTTATCTAGACAGTCCATATCCATAATAAGTATGTGTCCAGAGTTTTCATCCTTACGGACATAAATTCTACCATTTCGGACCCAGACAAATTTGTATGCCTTGTCTCTAGCCCTTTGACGTGCAGCTGAATGCATCGCTTTGCTGATAGGAGATAGATGTTCCGCAATGTATACAGGTTTGGGGTCACCGCCGATTCCCAGAAGACTCGTATTAATCTTGGCATCTTTATGGGCTTTATTGTATCTTGTCACTGCCGAATACAGTTCATCACGGCACCTGGGGCTCCGCAATTTAAGTACAACTGTACGAGGGCGAGTGGAATTCTTATCGATTTTTGCAACTCTTGTACATTTTAAAATATCATTATCATTCAGCGGATGAGAGACTACTTTAGCTAGTTGCCTAATCAAATTTGGCAGGTTTTCATTGTTGTGCTCCGGAAGACCATGAATTTCTAGATTCGCTTCACGCAGATTTTGTTCCATAGAATTAATTTGTCCCGATAGGTTTTTGACGGACTCTCGCAACTTTACATTCTCCTCACGTAACTCTCGTAACGTAACTTGTTGTCTATCCGGAGTCCTCCAAGCTAATCTTTTAGTTCATTGTATTGAGCAATATCAAATGACCCAGAAGATTTCAAATCGTCTATTTGATTAATAATTCCTTCTAACTCTACTTTAATCAGTTCACGCACTAAGTTCCTCATTTCAGCACGCATTGTACTCCTTATATCTTTACGAATGGTTTTTATAATATTAGTATCCGCCTGGTCAAATTCAGTATCCGAACTCTCTGCGCTATCTTCAACCATAGGCCTAATAGATGTATTTGTATTGTTACTCCTAGGTTTATTGATCGTGCAACTAGGGCACATCCATGCAGAACGAGCTTGTTGTTGTTGTTGAACAATGTTGACTTGTTTTTATTAGAGTCACGTAGGGATTCGTTAGGGATCTAGGGTTTTTTGTAGAAAGTTAGACGTTCACAGGCCGTTGCGTTGGCTGATCGGTAACGATCAATGATAAGCAACGTCAGATACGGTCAGTCCTTTGATGGTAGACTGTTTTGGGAACCAGAGGAAATTAGAGTCTTTGGCATTTGCAATGTTTGAATATATATTTTAACAAAAAGCGTTTCACATTATATTTACTACTGTCTGATTTTCAGTAAACAGTTTTATGTGCAAGTTCGATAATTGAATTACTGGTAGGAGTAAACGGTATACACCAGACTCCTCCTCCTCGACTAAATTATAACTTGACTGAATATAAAAATGAAACGACTGAACTGTTTTATTCATGCAACGGTATATGTTAAACTTGTGTTGTATTTTATTTTATGAATAAATTTTATCAACAACGCACCTTCCCTCCCTGTTCATGTTGACTGTAATATATTTTATGTGTGGTGGGAATAAAATAATTTTGGGAGTCTAGGAACAACCCAAAATTTAGTATACCCACAAGTCACAGGGTGTAAGCACATATTTATATAATTTTTAAAATCGCTATTTCCTCATTTTTTGTCGAACTCTGAACTGCGTGTACCGATATCATAACACGTTGTACGGTCGGGTGCGAAACAAAACTAACGTATCATACTCCGGCCCAGTTGTTCAAATGTCGCAACTTTGTGCGTCGATATCATAAACATGAACAACTCGCGACGTGACTTTTTTACTTGTAACAAAGGAAAACTTATTCTAAACCATAAGGTACACTGTGTGTATTGTGTACTATCGCAGTGACCTAGATTTTGCCTGTACGATGCTAGATGTTTATGCGAGTTACTCTTCGTTATATTAATAATGCCGTGGTGGTATGTTGTCCCATTGCTAAAAGGCTTTCTCGCACGAATCAGGTGAGAGAGTTTAGGTTATATTCCACTACGCGGACCCAGTACGGATTAGTAAAATCAGCGCTGTGGCGCAAAGGGGAGCTTGGTATCAAGTCTTACTCCGATGGTGGGCTCTTAGGAGTGCGGCACAACAGGAGCAACGGTGCATCACATACCGAATCCCGGAGTTCTTCCAAAGTGTTGATGTCGCCACCCTGGGGTTTTAGTCGGTAGGAATCCAACACGCCCCGCGAGTTTCCCAGTGCCTGGCGGATGTCCTAGAAGGCAACCTACCATTGAAACTGATCAATCCGCCTATTAAGCTTTAAAATTGGTTTAATGACTTCCACATTAAGTGTAACCGAGACTAATGGCTTAAAAGTGATATTAAGATGTTCTTTTAAAATTCTCAGTAGCGGTGCATTTCTGCCACATTTGGGGAATATAGGAGTGACGGTGGTTTTTATTTAATAATAATATAAGGCGTTGGTGGTTCATGATCTTAAGTCTTTTTTCAATTACAACTTCAAGTTAACATCTAACTTGTTAGCAAGAGCATGAATTTTCTAAAATCGGGTTGGTTGCATTTGTCGGTGTCATCAATACTTACATATGCTTTTACTCATTTTGAGAATAGAATTATGAATACGATTATGACTAGGAGGTTCTCATGGGAATGTAAGTGTACCTATTTGTTTAGTTAATTGACCGTAGTGGACGGATGACCCGGTGACTATCACGGGTAAAAGCTGAATGCGTAGAGCACAAGGTCGTTGTGGCGAACATTTTTTTTTAATCGTAGCCCCACTAGAATTTATTCCTGTCGAGGGTGCGTTTACAAATATGAAAATTCACATCCACAAATACCCAGACCGAAACAAATATTTGTGGGTCACACAAAGATTTGTCCCGTGCGGGAATCGAACCCGCGACTATTACACACAGTGGGCGAAACGGCTTAAGCTCTTAACCACTGCGCTAAGTCGTTCGATGCGATCTTTAAGAGAGGTTTTTGTCGTGACGTCTATCGGATGATGATGACGATAAGGTGCATGGTGATGATAACGATCGTGATGATGATTTATTTAGTTCGCACAACTTCCATGCCAACCAGACGATGCGGTTTTAGACCAACGAAACAATTTCATTTAACACAGATGCATCTAAAAGGCATTTTAATCTTAGCTCTATAATTATTAATATTAATATAAAATTTGTTTGTTCAATAGAAGAGACGGCTCCAAAGTCCGTCGGGAACGATTCAGCACAGAACAGTACCGACAAAAACACAAAAATTCCGTCACACGATCAGCCCAACATGATGGTCAGTAAGTACACACACTTTTATGGGTCTACTTTTGTCTTAAACCTGTAACGCTGTCGCGTTTCTTATAAGCAACATGCTTATATTCTCTAAGCGGGTGTAGTAGAGGTGTGCTGTTTAAATTCACACAGTCCACCTAATGTGATAGAAAAACTCTAATAACATTTTGTCTTACCTTCTATACTTATCCTGTCTTTGCGAACGCAGGCTCAGCAGTTACCGTCTCTCTATATGACTTATGGATGCAAAATTACCTCCCTTCGAAATTAGTTCACATTACATTCTGCCTATGTATTCACGCAATTACGCACGTAATGTTAGTTGTGAATAATTCCACACAAAGTTGCTCTTCCCTCGCTCGAGACGAGTTGGAACTTGAGAGGCTCTTCAAAAGGCACACGAAGAGTAGCCTTTTGATAACTAGTGGAATATGCGAGATGGAAATTACAAGTGAGGGTTGAGCACAAAAGCTTGGCATTAGCGTGACGCTAGCGGGTAATCGTGCTGTCATGCTCATGTTTATTTAGTAAATTTGTAGTGTGACAAGGATGGCATATCAACTCGTTAGCGTAGTAACATTAACGTCAATCTTTTCGTACTAAGCTCTCTGGGTTCATTTCCCCAATGAGATTTATTTCAATTTTTTCAAGGTAGATATTTTCTCTTTGGGTCACGTCCGTAACTGGATTTTCATAACCGGCTGTCAAAGAAGTTTTTCTTGTCATTTCGTAACTGGTTCTTAACATATTTTTACTGAATTCATAGCTATGTTCCGTACTGGCTACAACAGAGGAATCTTTTCAGTCATCGAAAATCAAGTTCATCATACTATTCATAGTATAAAATATATTTTATGTGATCACATTGATGCCACATTTTGAAGTGTTTTTCGGTCCTAATGTGACAAGGATAAGTCTGTCGCTATCCCTCAGAATTAATTAAAGTATTAATCTACGCGCCTTGGGAGAGGCCTACATCCAACAGGGGACCGATTCGGGGCGATCGCGATAATCAATTATCTGCTCATATTCTTGTAACTTAAATGACACTATCTGAAACATCCTAATAAGTTTTTTGTTTTCAAATTCAAAACCACAATCAAACTTCCAGTTTTAAACAGTTTATCACCATTTTCTTAAGAACTTTGATATCCAGATTGAATAGGTATTTACCTTGTCTTACGTGCCCGTACTCAATAATTTCAGAAGTTTTAATCGCTCCGTCTGGACCTTGTAGTTGCGGGTTCGATTCTCGCATGAGACAATCTTTGTGTGACCCACAAGTGTTTGTTTCGGTTTGGGTGTGTGTGTAGGGTAAAAGCCGGATAGTTGCCTCAGTGCCCCGGTTTTAAATACACTATGTTAGGAATGTTGGTGGCATTAGCACTTAAGTATGATACGAAGTGCCTCTCCCGTAGGCCTCAGAATCATGTAAGCTGTCGGAGTAGGCTTATGCGTTTTGTCCGTGTGAGCAAAAATCCTCCCCGGCGAAACTTTGACGGGCGTCGAAATTATATTACTAGGTAGTTTCTGTTGAATATTTTTATTACTGATTGTGATTTCAGTCAACGTTTTGTTTCTTTGCTTGCATTAGGGTTTAAGTTACACTGTTTATAACGTTTTATTGTTAAATAGTTTTTATTTATTATCAAATAAAAAGGCTAAGTATCCGTATCAAAAAGGATAGTCGCCCTATTTACTTTTGCGGATAGTTGCTCGAGGGACAACTATCCGCATCAACGAGTATAAATTCTTTAACGAGTAAAGATTCTTTTTGTTCTTTTGGTATTTTTTCCAGCTTATTGTGACTATAACTTGTTTTGTATAAAATAAACCGAGTGTTATCTGATGGAAAAGTCAAGAGTCTCCGTAACCGGCGAGCGTGTATGAGACGAACTATGAGAGTCGAGGAAGCCAGAGAGGTATGTAAGGAAAGAACCTGTTGGAACTCTGTACTCTCTGCCTACCCCGCAAGGGATCTGGCGTGAGGTTATAGATAGATAGATAGATAGATTGTATAAAATAAATACTTAACTGTTTCATGCGTTCAATTTAGGTAAGCAAAATGCCAGAGCAGAATAGCGTGAACCAAAATCACTTACCACCTAGGCCGTCTTTAAACCTCTTGAATCTTTCTCAAGATTGTTTAGCCGTAGGACATTATAAATTACATTTTTTATGGTACTAAGCTATCGTTGCCATCGCTGATATCTTATGAATCACAGAACAAAAACCTTGCATTGTGAAGAAAAAAGAGCAACCGCAAAAAAGAAAAAGACCATCATAGAATATTATCAGCAGTGAAACTGAATCTGATAACACAGATTTTAATGAATGAAAAAAGAATACAGTTACAGTTTCGGCAATGAAAATAAAGAAAATGTTATAATTTCAAAACCATCTAAAGGTAAAGCCAACGAAGGACTACTACCAATAAAAAGGAAAAAGGACGAAAAAATCGATGTCACTGAAAATTTTAAAGTGAAAAACGCTAATTCAAATTTTATTTTTATGGTTAAAACGTTAAAACTTAATACTATTTTTTAATGTTGCTTAAAATTTTGATTAGTACTTAATATAGGATCTTGGTTAGTAATAAAAACCGATTACATAAATTGATATACATTTGTTTCTATCTAAAAAAACTCATAGAGAGGCGTCTATCCCCGCACGAGGCAAGTATCCTCCGAAGATTTTTTAACGTTAGGCTACTATCCGCTACAGTAGGCAACTATCCCGTTTTTGAGCGTTTGTTGCTCGTGGTACTACCAGTAGTAACACGGGCAATAATTGTTGCCCGTAGAACTACCGACAGGCCCAGTAGTAACACGGAAAGCTCATTTTACCCGTGGTACTACCAGTAGTAATACGGGCAAGAATTTTTTACCCGTTTGTTTCCCGTATTACTACCAGTAGTTATACGGGCAATAATATATTCCCATATTACTACTGATAGGCCTAGTAGCAACTTAAGATGTCCTTATGCATTTCTTAACTAAATTAATCCCAAATAATAAAATAAAAGTGCATTTAAATCAGCAAGTATTAACCAAGATATAAGACCGAGCCTTATCTGAAGAAAAAGTCAAGAGTCTCCGTAACCGGCGAGCGTGTTTGAAACGAACTATGAGAGTGGAGTAAGCCAGAGAGGTATGTAAGGAATGAACCTGTTGGAACTCTGTACTCTCTGCCTACACCGCAAGGGATCTGGCGTGATCGTATAGATCGATAGAAGTATAAACCAACTTTTATGATATAATAAAATTTGGCCTAAGAAACGAAAAGCTTTCCTTCAGATCAAAAAAAAAAACATTGTCATTCTCCATTTACATAGTTTTAATTTAAAAAGATCTTTTTATATGCAAGCTTTTATAGCAAAAACGACGGAGGTATCTTGCTTATTCAAGGAGTTCTTAGGCCTCCTTCCGGCTTCATCATCAAACCCTTAAATACTTAAAATAAAACTATGTTTCGGATTTTATCGCAGTTTATTTTTGATTTTTAAGTTTTTGACGTTTTGAGTGCTTTGCAGCACCCATAATCATGGTCACGCAAATTAAAAATAAACCGCAATATAATCCAAAAAATAGTTTTATTGCATGTGTAATATTCGCGTAAATATAAGAATTCAGTGTATAGTATTTGTTTAAATGATTTTTATTGCATTGTAATCGAATTTACATACGTGTTTGAAAAAATGCCGTATGTTACCGTAGTTTACAATGTCATGTTTTCTTCTTCTATTAAACAGTATCTCATCCTTTGACGTGATTTTAATACAACTTTTTAGGCAAACTTTATTCAGATCATTTAGTAGCCGCATCAACGTAACGGTATTTTATTAGGTGCCTTATTAATTTTTGAGTGATACCCCTCTACCGCATTATAAGTTAGATATCTTATACCATAAACACTGAGTAGGTTAAGATATTTATCTTTATCGTAACTCAATTTTTTTCTGATTATTGAAGAAGTAAACTAAGTCAATTAAAAAGACTTGGTATTTCAGTTATCTGTCCACCACATTGCTAATTTAAATGCATTTTTATTCTATTACTTGGGATTAATTTTGTTAAGAAATGCGTAACGACATCTTAAGTTGCTACTAGGCCTATCAGTAGTAATACAGGAAAGTATTATTGCCCGTGTAACTACTGGTAGTAATACGGGAAAAAAACGGGTAAAAAATTCTTGCCCGTATTACTACTGGTAGTACCACGGGTAAAATGAGCTTCCCGTGTTACTATTGGGCCTGTCGGTAGTTCTACGGGCAAGAATTATTGCCCGTGTTACTACTGGTAGTAAAAGCTGGTAGTACCACGGGCAACAAACATTTTTGAGAGGTCAAAAAAAACAGGATTTACTCAAAAACCATATTACTCATGTTCACAAAAATGGGCTTCTATAAAAGATCAAAGACCTATGTTTTGATATAAATGTTGCATTATTCCTATTAAGTACATATTTAGTAATAGAGCTTTTTTGAAAAGTGGGGCAACTATCCGGCTTTTACCCTATATTAAATTCATGTTTGTAAACGCACTTAAGATAGTATAGATAGAGAGTAATTCCTAGTGTGGGAATACGTTTTAAAAATGATTTGGCCACATTGCTATGAATTATGACGGTCAAACTATTTTTGTTAGCCAAAAAAGTAGTTGCTACAAACACAGACATGTTATTATTTGTCTGGGTACGAATTCCTATTAGACATGCCCAAAATAAAATTTTGACGAGCATGATGAACGATTGTTCTCACAATTAGATAGTATAATTTTTACGGCAATCTTACACGTCACTCGACAAAGTGTCTAATGCGGATTAAGTCGTAAAGCGATTTCGCATTGCTGGTGACAAGTCGTAAATGTGTCGTAAAAACTCACATTAAGGTAAAAGTAAACTCGTAAGGTAAAGTTGGGTTTAAGTCTGATATTAGGTATAAGGTGACTGGTAGATATAGAGAAAAATATATTTTTCTTTATAAAAACGTAGCCTCGTAGTAGGAATTAAATTCTAAAGTCTTGGGTGCATTTACAAACATGAAATATACATACAAACACCCAGAACAAAATATTTTTTTAAAAAAACGTATTCACACACTAGGATTTATTCTTGTCATGGATGCGTTAACAAACATTTCACATACACAAACACTCAGACCGAAACAAATAATTGTGGATCATATAAAGATTTGTCCCGTGCGGGAATCAAACCCGCGACTATTCAGCCCTGTGAGCGGGGCGGATTAAGATCCTAACCACTGCCAAATCGTCCAATTTGTAGATTTGTTTCGGGCGGTGATCGATCTAGTGAACGGAGTCACTTACGCTTCAACCAAATCCACGACGTCGATAGTACTGAACTACAAATCAGACAATTAACTCTTGCAAAGTGAAAACCTGCGGACACGGACCTGTAAAGATATGGGAATACATGGAAGTTTGTTGTTCTTTAGCGCAGTCTACTGAACGTATTTTAATGAAACTACAGTACAGCTTATAATTACATTAGACTAATACATAGGTTTCATACTAAACTATAATTTACACACTATATTTCTTTTACAAAACTCTTTTATAGTAAACGGTAATTTATGTAGATTTTCACAAGTCTAACCTAATACTGCTTACTTGACTGCCTCGTTGGTCTAGTGGCAACGCGCATCGCTTTGTGATCACGAGATCTTGGGTTCAAATCCTAGGTCGGACAAGTGTAGTTTTTCTAAAGAAAACTTCCCAGTATGAGTCCGGAGTCTGGCATTGTGCCCGGTACATGGCAATAGGCTCGCCCGCTATTACATGGGACCTAACATAGTCAGCGAAACGTGGGTGTACTCAGTACACTTCTGCCACCCCCGCTTGGGGAATATAGGCGTTACCGTATATCTAACCTAATATTTTTTCCATACCTCCTACCATTTTTTTACACAAAACTATAACTAAATAAAGTTAATGTCATTCAAGTTAAGATATCAAATAGCCACATACTCACCCTTAATTTGAGACGTAGACTCGGAAAAAATGCGCAGACGGAGCGTGAGTAATGTGCACTAGGTTTTAGACGTACTTTATATTAAGCTGGAGTTTCATTTAATAAAACTAAGTAATGTTGTTTTTACAGCATTTTTACTCAACCCTCGTGTAGATGTGGGCTAGAATTTCTTTTTTTACATATACTATGTGTGTACTTAATGGCTTAGATTTATGTATGTGGCTCCACATTTTAATGCGTATGAGACGAACTACGAGTGTCGAATAAGCCAGAGAAGTCTGTAAGGACCTATTGGAACTCTGTATTTTGTGTCTACCCTACAAGGGATCTGGCATGACGATGATTTAGATGTGGCTCCACCAGTCCGCAGTAGGTCAGTCGAATAAAATTAAGAGACTAGCTCGCTGTGTTTTTCGGCGGAACTTCTCAGTGGAGGTCTCGTTCGAATCCAGTGGTATTGTTTCGGCTAAAACGATTTTTGACTGATTGCATAAACCGGGCAGGCAGTAGTGGCTTAGGCAAAGCAGTATCTAGATAACAATGTTTAGTAAAAGTTTAGCCCCTCACGGCTACAAGCAATCCTGACGGGGACAGTAGCATAAGTGGCTCCACGCCTCCGTGAGCACCAAGAGTGTAAGGAAGCAATTCTGATGGTCCAAGATGTCGTCATTCGAGGGAGAAAGAAAAGAAGGGCCCTGATGCGTTCCGTTTGGAAATCTTGAAGCCTACTGTGTGGAAGTAGGGCACCCGCGGTCTTTTTTATAGTGGTAAATGTCTCATATACCTTAGTCTTCCACAGACAATTCAGAATCTTCTAAAGATTTTGTCTTGCTAAATAGGAGAAAAGGATAAAAGATCAGTAAGTGTGAATTTGAAATAGTCACAATTTTTTTTTTTTTAATATTGCTCTACTATTAATTTGGCGGACTATGCGGCGAATAGATGAATGATTCGGCACAGTGGATAATAGCTAAGCCACTCCGCCCACTGGGTCAAATAGTCGTGGGTTCGCTTCTCGCACGGGACAAATCTTTGTATCGATCCAGTGGGCTGCTTAAACTTCTAACCACTGGACTAAGTTATCTGTCTAATATCCAAACAACTTATTGCCTTTACCATATAATAACCGTTCTAGACAAGAAAATCCCTAAACATTAATTACTTTGGCTATCTCCCTTCAATGGAAGTCTTATAAAAGGATAAACTCTGCGTATTATCTACGATCGAGATAAACAAAACTTTAGGTATTTACGAGATTAATCTAATCTCGTAAATACCAAAATTACTTTGGAAGTTGCAGAGGAAGAAACTTTTGCTTATGCCATTATTTGGACTTAAATACTGTATTTATTATTAGCCAGGTAACTGTGAGGTATACTAGAATAAGTAATAAATATGTGTGGAGGTAGACGTACAATAAAACAGTTGTGTCGCAAATTCCGTGTTCAATTGATCGCTCCTCCCAAAATTACACAAATATCACACTGTAACGAGATAGACAAGCGTATTCATGCGATACACAGGGTTAAGCACAAACCATCTGACGTTATCGTAACAGCGTGCTGGCAAGTTCGTGCTGTCAACTCAAAGCGTAGCGTGTTGTGCCTAACGAGTTCGGGGTACTGATGCTTTGTAGACACATTCTGACTACCGCCTTTAGGGTTCTGGTTGGGTCATGCTTACTAAAATGTCTTTACTTGCGGTGGCTATCTGGCGCGAGTCACTTCCTTTCCTCCAATGTGTTGAACGGGGGACTGGTCCATCTGGAATCCTTCACACACTTACTCTTTAGAAATAACATCACTAGTCGCATATCATGATTGTAGGGCATCAAACTGGAGCTAGAGCTTAACTATTTAATTGTAACCTAAACATTGTGCTCACACAAAATAATAAAAAAACAGTAAGAGAATTCAATAAAAAAACAAGCCCGCTGAGTTTCACACCGGATCTTCTCAGTGCCGCGTTTCGATCCGGTGGTAGCTTAATAGTTAGATTAGATAAAAAATGTAAACTGACAATTTTTAGGTACCCCGCAGGGTTTACGCAAAATAAATTATTTAAGTTTGAGTTCATATTAATTCAGTTATAGGGCAACAAGAATCTTCTCACATGTGGAAAACATTGACAGGTGGTCATTGGTGTGAAATTAGTGCTACTATATCTATCTATCTATCTATATCATCAAGCCAGCTCCCTTGCGGGTTAGGCAGAGAGTACGGAGTTCCAACAGGTTCTTTCCTTACAGACCCTCTGGCTTTCTCCACTCTCATAGTTCATCTCATACACGCTCGCTGCTTACGGAGAGTTTGACTTGCCCTTCAGATAAGACACGGTTTATTTGGTCATGGTAAGATATCTTCCCCGGTACCTACACCTTTCCACATTCGCATTGTATATCTGTTTTGTCATTCTTTCTTCCGTCATTCTTTCTATATGACCGAACCAACGGAGCACACCCTTTCTCATCTTTATACCAATACTATCTTTCATACCTATACGCTTTCTTACTACGCTGTTGCGAATACGGTCGGTAAGCTTGACTCCGCACATCTAAGCTGCCATTGGGTAAAATTTTCCTACTTCAATATTTAAATAAATATTTCAAAAAATATTTTAATATTACCCCGGAAAAAAGAAAGACGAAGACTTGCGAAAGTTGACTAACTTATTTGACAAATTTAATCATGCACAATGTGGACGCTGTAAATCAAATTTATTTATACAACAAAATGAAAATATAATAATAATAATAATAAATCCAACGTGCGAAGTGTTGAAGATCCTATCTCTTTGAATAACTTCGCACGATCGGAGGAGGTAAATAGCGAGCAGGTAAGTGTTAGTGACCAGCTACAGGAGCAGGTGAGGAGAGCTCTGGAGGATGCCTTTGCGGAGTATCGGTCTGCACCGATTTCCCTAAGACCATGCCTACCCCGTTTGCCCATGCATAGACGTAACATTTCGCTTGTGAGTGCCCTAGACAATGTTTTAAAGCCACACTGGGAGACCAGTGTGGACTTATGTGATACCCATTCTATTTTGTACTGTGGAGCGGTGGCGGTGTGTCGGGTGGCAGGTGTAAAATTTCCTAATCTACATCGAGCCACCCAACCCACAAATGCTAAACCACTCTGGCAGTGCAGAATAGAGCGGCGTATAAATATGGCTAGGACACTCATAGCGAAATTGTTGTGCTTCCAGGCTGGAAACAACCGCCCGAGAGTTGTGCGTTTCGTGACCCAAGCCTTTGCAGGCACACGAGTGGCTCCTGTGGACTATGTGGCAGGAGTCGCGGAACGCATAGACTACTGGAAGCAAAAAGTTTATGCATGGGCGAAGAGGATTCGCAGGTATAAGGCGAGAGCGGACAGATACCACGTGAATCGCACCTTCCAGACGAATCAAAGGAGTGTATACCAGGCTTGGGAGCGCCCCCAAGAGAGAGTGACTGACGTGCACTTGCCAAATGCGGCCGTGATGGCCGAGTTTTGGCGTAAAATTTGGTCAGTGCCCGTCACTCACTCCGAGGGCGAATGGTTTGATGTTGTTGGACGGCCCATTCAGGAAATGGAGCCCGTAGTCATAAGCCGTGAAGATCTGGCCTGTGCGGTTCGTGCGGCGCCGAACTGGAAAAGTCCGGGGCCGGATGGACTGCACGCATTCTGGCTAAAGAGGCTCCAGGGCTCACATTCTCGTCTAGCGACTCAATTCCAAGAAGCTCTTCAATTGGGATCGCTTCCTAGTTTTATGACATCGGGTGTCACTCACTTGATTCACAAATCTGGCAGTACTTCGGAACCTAAAAATTATAGACCGATTACATGTCTACCTACGGTCTATAAACTCCTTACATCCATTCTGAGAATAAAAATCAATAATCACCTTAAGGCACAGCATATTCTATCGCCTACTCAGAATGGCTGTAAGGGGGGGGTCCCGGGGTACAAAGGATTTGCTCCTCATTGATATTGCCATTTGCCAACAGGTACGACGATCCAGAAAAAATGTCTCCATGGCCTGGATTGACTATAAGAAGGCCTATGATTCGGTGCCTCATACATGGCTGGGGAGGGTGCTAGAGCTGTTCCTCGGTTCGTGTATGAGGCAGTGGACCACAGTTCTTCGTCACCCAGGTTGTGGTGGCCTTTCTTGTTCGTCGGACTTGATAAAGATAAGCAGGGGTATCTTTCAGGGCGACAGTTTGAGTCCGTTGTGGTTCTGCTTAGCTTTGAATCCATTAAGTGCTATACTTAAGGATTCAAAGCTAGGTTACCATTTGCGGAGGGAGAGTGAGCCTATATCTCATCTACTGTACATGGATGACCTCAAGTTGTACGCTTCGAAGAAAACAGGCCTGATGGAGTTGCTCAAAATAACCGGCAATTTTAGCAACGACATCGGAATGGAGTTTGGAGTAGACAAGTGTGCGGTCATCCATGTACAAAGAGGGAGAGTTGAAGATTCTTTTAATCTACAGCTCTCTGAAGATATATCCCTCAGGTCTCTCTCTGAAATGGATTCTTACAAGTATCTTGGTATGTCACAAGCTTTAAGTATAGCTGAACAGGATATGAAACAATCATTGAAAGATCGGTTCTTTGCCCGCCTGATAAAAGTGTTAAAAAGCCTTCTATCAGGTGGAAATAAGGTCCGAGCTTTCAATGGTTGGGTCATGCCTGTTCTTACATACTCTTTTGGCATACTAAGTAGGACTCAGTCTGAACTGGATGCCCTGGATAGAAAGGTCCGTCGATTGCTGACAGCGTATCGTATGCATCACCCGCGGTCGTCTGTTATGAGGTTGTACATCCCGCGGAAGTGCGGTGGTCGTGGGTTTTTAAACGCTAAGACACTACACAACCGCGAGGTGTGCAATCTCAGACAGTACTTTTTGAGTGTATCCGTGGTGATGTATCGAGATGTTGCCGCAATCGATAGAGGCCTAACTCCGCTTTCCTTGGCAAACGGGAACTGGCGAAGGCCCCAGGTATTAAGTACTTCGGACCGCACAGCCATATGGAAGGGCAAGGAGCTACACGGACGGTTCTATCGGGCTCTTACAGGGCCTGATGTGGACCAGCTCGCTTCCGTGACCTGGCTACGCTTCAGCAACCTTTTTGGGGAAACTGAAGGCTTTGTCTTTGCAATTATGGACGAAGTTATCATGACGAACAACTACCGGAGGCACATCCTAAAGGACGGCACGGTTGACATTTGTCGGGCATGCCACCGTCCCGGTGAGTCTATTAGACATGTAGTTTCCGGTTGTTCTCGTCTTGCTAACGGAGAGTACTTGCACAGACACAACCAAGTGGCTAGGATTATCCATCAGCAACTTGCTCTTAAATATGACCTTGTGGACTCTGAAGTACCGTACTACCAGTACCAGCCTCTTCCAGTTCTCGAAAGTGGTCATATCACGCTCTACTGGGATCGATCTGTTATCACGGATAGGACTATTGTAGCCAATAAACCTGATATCGTGATAATAGATCGATCGATGCGTCGTGTAATGCTAGTTGATGTCACCATTCCGCATGATGAGAACCTTGTGAAGGCCGAAAAAGAAAAATTATCAAAATATTTGGACCTGGCCCATGAGGTTACCGCCATGTGGAATGTTGATTCAACTATCATTATTCCGATGGTCGTTTCAGTCAACGGCCTTATAGCGAAGAGCTTCGATAAACACCTTGAGAAGCTCTCGCTAGGCAGTTGGGTGAAGGGCCTGATACAGAAGGCAGTAATGTTGGACACGGCACGCATTGTGAGGAGGTTCCTCTCTTTGGAGCCCTGACCGCCGGTAGCATGGGTCGTAGACCTTGCTGTCGGTGGAGCACATTTTTTTTTATACAATATATATAAGAATATTTGTATTTTATATTTTTATATATATTTTATAAGAAATTATACTGAATAAATATATACATAATAATAATAATAATTTCCTTTTTGGGGAAACTGAAGGGTTTGTCTTTGCAATTATGGACGAAGTTATCATAACGAACAACTACCGGAAGCACATCCTAAAGGACGGCACGGTTGACATTTGTCGGGCATGCCACCGTCCCGGTGAGTCTATTAGACATGTAGTTTCCGGTTGTTCTCGTCTTGCTAACGGAGAGTACTTGCACAGACACAACCAAGTGGCTAGAATTATCCATCAGCAACTTGCTCTTAAATATGGCCTTGTGGACTCTGAAGTACCGTACTACCAGTACCAGCCTCTTCCAGTTCTCGAAAGTGGTCATATCACGCTCTACTGGGATCGATCTATTATCACGGACAGGACTATTGTAGCCAATAAACCTGATATCGTGATAATAGATCGATCGATGCGTCGTGTAATGCTAGTTGATGTCACCATTCCGCATGATGAGAACCTTGTGAAGGCCGAAAAAGAAAAATTATCTAAATATTTGGACCTGGCCCATGAGGTTACCGCCATATGGAATGTTGATTCAACTATCATTATTCCGATGGTCGTTTCAGTCAACGGCCTTATAGCGAAGAGCTTCGATAAACACCTTGAGAAGCTCTCGCTAGGCAGTTGGGTGAAGGGCCTGATACAGAAGGCAGTAATGTTGGACACGGCACGCATTGTGAGGAGGTTCCTCTCTTTGGAGCCCTGACCACCGGTAGCTTGGGTCGTAGACCTTGCTGTCGGTGGAGCACATTTCTTTTTTTTATATAATATATATAAGAATATTTGTATTTTATATTTTTATATATATTTTATAAGAAATTATACTTAATAAATATATGCATAATAATAATAATTTATTTATTTAGCATTCAGTATAAACTTAATTCTAGCACAATTGATGACACATAATTTATGAGTATAGAGGTACATAATTTCATAATTATTAAATATGACTACAACATTCCTACTAATTAAAAATAGAATATAAATAAATTTCATAGCAAACGGAAACTCCAGCGCACTGTCATGACATTTCACTTAATGACAGCGTTAGTTCAGATTTTAGCCAGATGCCAAAAGATCTTTGTAGTGGTCTGAAACGGATGGCATGTCAACTCGATAGCGTCATGCTAACGTCAGTCTGTTCGTGCTAAGCTCTCAGTTAAGTTATACAATCACGCTACGATAGTACACTACTATAAGGGTGTAACGTTCGTAATTCAAACAACTAAATCGCCATGTTGTTTTGTTCATGTCTCTTTCTTATTACAACATACACTAAAAATCTCACTCTCACACTAATTGTCAAATCTTATTTTCTTGTCTTTCACTTAAATATTTTAATTGTATCGCTATATTTTTCATTCGCATTCTGGTTCAAACGTTCCATTACCACCCACACAAGGGCATGCCGCTCGAGGACGATTTGTCCTCGGGCGTGGTGGAGGCAGCGTTCCAAACCGGTAGTAGATTAGTAATTAAATTAGATTTAAAAGAAATGTTAGCGCTCCCGCAGGGCTTATACTAAATAAATTATTTGAGTTTGAATAAAATGAAATTTATTTTTTTAATTGTTTGCTTGATGTTAAACGCAGGTATAATTCAATAGTTAGTAGTTTTTTATAGTGTACTTAACTATGGAAATACGAAAAACTATCTAAGTGTTTAGGTTTAGTTCACCACATAACAAGTTAAACGTTTTTACTACTTTTTAAGATTCGTATGTAAAAGTCTTGAACTATGGTAAATACAGGTAATATACTCTACCTTGCTTTGGTGGCTTTCTTCTACATGGTCTACATGGTGTGGGTAGGGTCTCCAAGATCTTTGTGAAATACACCTGTGACCGCTTCTTGCGACTACAGCGTAGTCAGTTAGTGTATCACGTTGGTCGCTTATTGTATCGAATTAGTCAGTTATTGTATAAAGTCAGTCAGTCATCAGTTAAGTTAGTTTCTGTTCGAACGCTGCGCCTTTTGCTGGCGGTGGGCGTTAATAGCTGCGACACAGTTTTTTTAACTAATGCAGCTATTATCGTACGCAATTCAGTTGTGTACATTGTTATGTTTCCAAAATATACAAAATGTGTGAAAAATACTTTACAAATCGTGTTTTTCCAGGGCTGCGATTGGTACCATATCATTGTATGCCATAAATAGTCTGACAGACGCAGTTAGTGACTGATTGATTCTTCGGTGATATTTATTTAATTACCTTGTTTACAGGAAAACTGAGGACATTGACGATGAGATTTACACCATTCCACTCAACGTGAACGGGGACGTGCATAGTGCGGGCAAACGCAGTTTAGTCAGTCCATCTTCTAAGGGGGCTTACAAGCCTACAACAATGCGATGGTGCGTCGCGTCTCTACGAACTGTCGCAACAGCCGAATTTGGAATGTCTAAGATTTTAAACGTAGTGACGCTCAAAGTATTTTATTTTGTCGACAGTTATTTGATGATGTTAGTTTTGAAATTAATAAGTAGTTCTAATTGAATGAAAATGAATAATAACAACTATAAATTATGATTTGATTGGGAAAGAGCCTGTGAAACATGTATCGGATTCCAGATGTATTTGGTGTATGGTCTTGTATTTGAAATTGAAATTTTAGAGGAGGATTATAATATAGAGACTATGTGATTTTTAATTATGAACGATTATTTCAGCAAGCTTTATCCATTGTAAGATATTATTTTAGATACCGATAGGCTGTATTTTTGAAACACATTTTTGTGTGATTATAAGCAATATTTACAGTTTCTACTGAGATTTATTCGATATATGAATATTGCTACACACTTAGAGGCATCAAATTTTCCTCGGTTGTAAACCCCATAATTTGAATTTTAAATAATGCGGGCGTCTATCGTTTCAATCAAATGATTTGTGATAATTTCATCACAATTCCTAAGCACTTTCATCGTCATCATTATCAGTCGAAACACGTCCACAGCAGGACAAAAAACTTCCCCAAAGATCGCCACGGCGAGTGGCTTTGTTTCGTATGTATCCAGTTTTTCCCTGCAACCTTCACCAGGTCATCGGTTCACCTTATGGCTGATCACTTCATGTCTTCCGGTACGAAGTTACCATTCGAGAACTTTAAAAAAAGCGTAATTGACCTAGAGCCGATCATGTCCGAAATGTTCGCAAGTCAAGATGTCCCCTCTTAATGCTCAAGTAGTGTACAGTTTTGGCTTTATTGTGCGGTAGTTTAGCCTACGCTCATAGATACTTCATGGTTTTCATTAAGTCTGGTAATTGTTGATGTTTTTATATTCGGCGGAGTATGTGGAAAAATCTGTACTGAATAAAAAGCACTTTATCTTTATTGGGTGTTTCATTCATAATTGAAATTGTTTTTGGAAAAACTATTGTTAAGGATTCGCCACGACCTGTACTGTGTAGTTTTGACATAAATAATAATCAGTATCTTACTAATTTCGGTCGATAAGTCCTAATGAATTCATTTTAACGAAATTTGGTGCATGTGGTGGGTAGTCTTTACATCTAAAGTTATTATAAATCGATAGCTTTGACATTGGATACGTCTGTCATTAAATAAATTCTTAAATACCAAGGAGGGAAATCAATAAAAGAGCGATCGTTATTCATGTCAAGACCGCGGACCTAGTGTATTTTAAGAGTCGATGTTTAGTATTCATCGAATTCATTCATTACATAGAAGCTTATTTATAAAATACTTTAACATATTTATCAAGATAAAAATACTGTCCCACTGCTGGGCAAAGGACTTCTCTCACAAATGGAGGTGAGAGAGAGCATTGGTCATACTTTACCACGCGGACCCAGTGCGGATGGCGCGGCAGGTTTGAGGCCACCTGCTGTTGGAACTTATCAAGCCGCCTATAAGGTATTTTACTTGGCTTAACGACTACCACATTGCGTGGTAACTGGGACCAACGTGGACCAACGTGCCTTCCGAAGCACGAAGACGCTCAAATATGAAAACGCCACAAACTGTCACCCATCAACATCTTATTTAATAACACTTGTATAGATAGAATTGACCAAGAGACAAGCCTAAAAAACATTGACGTGACAACACGAATGCATTTCATAAACACTGGCCAGAGGTGGCCACATATAGATTCATTTGGGAGGTTAGACCTTTGTCCAGCCTTGGAACGATGTTGAAATTGTTCATTTGTATCACTTATTATATTCAGTCAGGTTTTGATTTAGTTGATGGAAAACTTTTATCTCTTGATTGAAAACTGCACTTGGGATAATAAATGTCTAAAGGAAAACACAACGGTTTTATTTGATCGAGTCTCAAGGCTATCATTTCTATTGCGCCTCGGGCTATGTTAGTGACGTATCCAGTCAACCTAAAAATATCCTTAGAGTGCCGTATTGCCGACACCAGGACATAAAGTAAATTATAGAGAGGTAAAATAGAAACTATGTCAGAAAAAAGAATGACAAAACAGATATACAATGCGAAAGTGGAAGGATGTAGGTGCCGAGGAAGACCTAGACTATCTACGATGACCAAATAGACCGTGCCTTATCTGAAGGACAAGTCAAGAGTCTCCGTAACCGGCGAGCGTATATGAGACGAACTATGAGAGTGGAGGAAGCCAGAGTGGTATGTAAGGGAAGAATCTGTTGGAACTCTGTACTCTCTGCCTAGATAGATAGATAGATAAAGTAGAAACATATAACATTTTTCAATAATATATAACAAAATAACCTAACATCTTCGACGAAAAGTGGGTGTATATAGTACACCTGGGCGGTGAGACTTTTTATTTTTTTAATACAAAATATATTAATACAGTCACGCTTATATTCATTAAGCGGAGGTGGTAGAGGTATAGTATAAACCATTCATCTTTCGCCAATGATGTTAGTTCCCATTTTCCTTATGACAATTATACCGGTCACAATTCCAGACTCAAGACTGCAACTGATAATTTTTCCATATATAAACCTCAATATCACTGATTGGCCCTATATTCGAACCCAGGAAATTGTGATTAACAGCCACATAATACGCCACTAGACCATCGAAGCTATCTACGAAAATTTCACATCCATTTTCCGTATCTTTCGAAAATTTAATTTACCTCTCAGTCAATTGCACGGGGCCAGAGTGAATCGTCCGTACCGTGTCAGTGAAACGCTTCTCATTAAAAACGCCAGCGGCCACGACACGGCGCCACGACATTTTTAATTTTTCATGTTATCAGACATTAATGTAATGGGCCTTTGGGCGAAAATACAATAGGGGTGCCGAATTTAGTTCGATAATGATAATGCAAGTGCTCGTAGCCCTGTACGACCGCAGTGTTCTTAGCGATCACCAAAGTTAAGCAACGTTTGCTTCGGTCGGCCTGAGATGGGTGACCGTTGGTGGTATTTTCATATGCGACCTTCTCCGTGCTTCGGGGGCACACTTAACCATTGGTTCTGGTTACCACTTAATGTGGTAGTCGTTACACCAAGTTGAAAGCCTTAAGGCCTGATAAGTTTCAACAGCAGGTGTATTTGCATTTCGAAATTAATATTTATGGGCCATATTTCACGGCCCACGTAATGCAAGGTAAGCCTTTTGGGCCGTCTTACAATTTCAGCGCATACACAAAACAGCGATGTGATCACAGAAGTCGTAATTAAGTATTACGATTTCCGTCTGTGTGACAATTTATGAAAAAAATCTACGGTGAGGCACAAGACGTCGTAAGACTTTCGATACTAACTTAAAATTGTAATGCGTGGTGGTTTTTTCGATGTGTACACATTGTAGATTATCTGCCGACTCCAAGTTTTCAGGTATATGATCGTTCCTTGTGGAGTTCACCGGTTTTTGAGTAATATCTGGTTTAAATAAAATGCTTCTAAACAATAGCTTCGTTAATCCATGGTCAAGCAAACGAGGTATCTTTTCACGCGTTGTTTGTCCATTTTGAACGCTAAAGAGGCATCTTAAATGATTGTCTAGTTGTTCGGCGCATCACATGGTCCTGATTTGATAAACTGTTGGTGTGAAGTGGGATAAAGTGATTACAAAGATAAAAGTTACGGTCATAAGTAAGCAATGTTATTTTTTAGGATTATTTATAAAATATCATTTATAGATAAAATTGAGGATATAATAGACAAGTTTCTTAACCGGCGAATATATATATATATATATGTGATAAACTATGAGTATGAGTATGGAAGAAACAAGTGAGGACTATAAGCACTCTTGTACGCTATGACCAATGAAATAGGGCGTTAAAATTCACTAGTGGCATACATACGGCCCTGCGTTTAGTCATCCATACTTATATCATAAATTCGAAAGTAACTCGGCCTATCTATTTGTATGTAACCTTTTCACGCCCAAACCGTTAAACAGATTTTGATCAATATTGGCAAGGACATAGATTTTATTCAGGGTAAGGATATAGGCTACCTAGTGTCATAAAAAAGTCAAGGGTGTGAAATACACTCCTAAACATAACGCGAACGAAGTTGCGGGTACGGCTAGTAGCGAATAAGGTTCCCCCTACATTTATCGACCCTGCAACAGATCTGGCGTGATGATGTGAATAGATAATTTAATTAATTACAATTTCAGCGCCACAGCTCTATTTGACGGATTGGATTATATCATAAAATTGAATATAGTCGCGCCGGCCGCTGTAATTAATTCTGAGCTTTTTCATTGGTTAATTAAAATGTTACCCGATCAGATATTACAACTTGCTGGTGAAAATAAACTCAAAATGTGTGGTTCTACTTTGTAAGTCCAAGGCCTTGTATGCATAAAATATAAAGGTTTAAGGATCAGGTGTGGATTAGGCAATGTCACCGTAAAATTGCTTAATATTATTAAATAGGTAGGTACGTACAAACATGGAGAGTTCCTTTTATAAAATATGTTGACGCTAAATATCTATAAATAAATATAGGGATGTCTATATTCCCAACTAGGTGTAGCACAGTGCGTGTTTACCTCATCTCGCAGTCAATGACCAATATCATAAGGGGCTAGTCATTGGGAGCCGAGCTGGAATTCCGCTGGTATTCCACGGCACCACCGGCACGGACCACCGGGCACAATTTCGGATTACGGATTACTACAAGTTAACGAGACATTAAGGCAGGTTAAAAATGGTATAAATAAAAAAATTAACACCGTCATGATTATATAACCCAAGCGGGGCAGAGGTGTACTGTGTAAATCCACTTTTTGTCGACGATGTTAGGTCCTATGTAAAAGATGGTGAGCCTCTGCCCATATACCCACAATTGCAGACTCCGGACTGATACTAGGAAGATTTCGAGATCATCGATTTATCCATTAATATCAGCCTATAGTGTCGCACTGCTGGACAAAAGCCTTCTCTCAGAAATCGAGGTGAGAGAGATTAGGTCATACTCCACCACGCAAACCCAGTGCGGATTGGTGGAGGCAGGTTTGTGGTCACCTGCTGCTTAAACTTACAAGCCACCTATAGGCTTCCAACTCAACCTAACGACTACCACACTAAGTGGTAACCGTGACCAACGTTTTAACGTGCCTTCCTAAGCACGGAGATGCTCAATTATGAAAATGCCACAAACGGTCACCCATCTCAAGCCAACCGAACTCGGTTGGCGTTAAACTAACGCTACTGAGCCTTGGTGATCGATACGAACAGCGCTACAACCGCTCCGATGAAGGTGAAATATATATTTCAGCGCTGATTCGTACTACAACAAGTTGAAAGAATTACAATGTCACATTAGTGAATTTAATACACGCTGCTAATAACTGGATTGAGGCATTTGCTAAGAACTTCACCGGCTTTATGAGAAAAACAGCATCCTAACCACATTAATTAACCATTTGGTTCGAAATCCAAGATGGCGATCGTGAATATAATGCGTAGGAATCCGCGAGCAAAAACCACTTTACAAAAGAGGGAGCATTACGATCTTGTTATTCAACACGTTTCCGCCACTTATCGACTCTTACATATAGATAAGGATAGTCTATAAAATACGGTCACGGCTTAGGACCCTTCTGCAGGGCTCGCACAGATGACGCTACATATGAAACAGATTTTGTCGCTCTATGCGTGAGATAGCCGTTTTGTCTTACGTGCTAGTATGGCGTGCCGTGACAAAAGTTTTATTACAGAAAACTTTCTAGAATTGTATTGTATATTTTGACGTATGAGTATGAGGCGCTCGTACCACCGTGGTGTTTTAGTGATAAACAAGGTTAAGGCAGTACTTGACTCATTCGGTCTGAGATGGGTGACCGTTGGTGGCATTTTTATATTCAAACGTCCCCGTGCTTCAGAAAGCACGTTAAACCGTTAGTTACCACTTAATATGGTAGTTGTTAAGTCCGATCTGGGTCCGCGTGGTGGAGTATGAGCTAATCTCTCTCACCTCGATTTGTGAGGAATGGCATTTGCTCAGCGGTGGAACAGTATAAGTTGATATTATTTATTACTGACGTAAAGACGAGACTAATTTGACTTGCGTGCAAGACCCGAATCAGGTGCCGATAAAATTATGTCGTGTGCGAGAAAAGTCTTACCGGCCGTGCCAACAATGTTGCCAATTACTAAGATGCCAAGTCGGGCTTTGGCTAAAATGAATTGCAGAGAATGGTCTGTGACATATTTGTTATTAATGTCAGGTTATCCTAAGACAGTGGAGCTGGTATTTTAGGATTTGAATTTTTTATATTTAATTTTTTTTTTGTAGATAGGTCGTATTTTAGGTACTAAAATAGCATTATTATATGGCACTCTCTGATTAAGAAACCTAAGGGCTAAGCACGAAAAAATTGCCGTTAGCGCAATGCTAGCGAGTAAGCGCGCTAACGTTTAAATTTATTTAGTAAATTTGTAGTGTGACAAGTATGGTATTTTGACTCGATAGCGTCACGCTAATGTCAATCTGTTTGTGCTAAACCTTCTGAGAGCTTAGCATGGACATATTGATGTCAACTTAACTCTATCGCGTTGATATTTACTAAATAAATGTGAAAGTGACAGATAGAGTTGGGTGAAAATTATTGCTGAAAACAATTAAATTGCTATTCAAATATTTCACATTTAATCGCGGTTTATTTTTGGGTTTTAAGTTCCTGACGTGTTGAGTGCTTTACAACACCGTGGTCACGGGAGGGACTGAGGCGTTTGACGTCCAAATGTCATTGTTTTGCCGGAGTACCTTCAGGGGATTAATTTGATTGCAATTAAAGTTTCAATTGGTTGATCCGATCAATCAATCAAAGATCAATAAACAATTAATTGAATACTTCCCGACGCAGACGTGACAGTACGTGTTTAAAGCGATTTTTTCCAGACAACCTTTAGGTAGCCAGCAAAGGCCCCGCGGGTAAAACACATACACACAAACCAGCGTTTAAAATTACGTAGTAATTGTTAATAAATTATACCAAGATTTGCCCCTAAAACACACAACCTCTAAATCAGGGCACACACGATATAGCAATTTCAGTAGATAATTACACCCTTCACGCAACAATATATTTTTGATAACAACCCGCCCGCGGGCGGTTTTCATTAAGCGCAGTTAATAATTAACCAAGCAACCCTTATTGTGAATGTTATATGTACCTTACTAGGGCTCTTATTCTCTCTGACCAATTACACTCATAACGCGCGACGTTATGAAAAAATCCTAATCCCTACTTATATTATTAATGTAAAAGTTTGTATATTTGAACATCCAAACGTAAACACTTATACACATCTAAACATTTAGATTTTTGTTACTCAATTACGCAAAAATGTCTGACCGGATTTAGAAGAAATTCAGCACATAGATAGTTCATTTCCCGGATTAATACATACTTTTTATCCCGGAGAAATATTAGGTTCTTGTCAAAAGTAACCGCGGACGAAGTGGCGGGCAGATACTAGTAATATTATAAATGTGAAAGTTTGCATGTTTAGATATTACGCAAAACTGTTAAACGGATTTGAAATTAATTTAGCACACAGATCTAGTCTATTACCAGAATTATCACATAGAATAAAGATGCGCGACTGCGAATTATCCGACTATTCGAATCATCTACAACTACTAATTTTCTGATTCGACTTGAACATTAGTAATATACTAATTCTTATATTCGAATGACAACTACTAATTAGTAACTACTAATGGCGATTCGATTAGATTATCTGCGACTCTCACCCGATATGAATGAATTATTCGAATGATTCGCCGCTTCTCGCGCAATTTCCGCGCCAAAACCAATTACGTGTGCGAGTGAGTAGTAACAACTAAACTACATAATAACGCTCCTGCTGGTTTGTGTATAAAATTGCCTTTTAATAAAGTTTCTAGTTTAGCATTTAAATATAATCCGCGCGCGGAAATTAAGTGCTGGAATGAAATAATAGTACATTTTTTGAAAAGCGCTTACAGTGCTTCAACAGAAAAAGCGCCTGTGCGAACGTGGGGGTAAGCTGCGGTCTGAATGATGCAAACTTACGCTCCGTTGTAGTCTGTCGTGCGACCGATAAGTAAATTCACCGAACTTATCATTCATTATTCATTCATTCAGTCTAGCAAGCAAAGTCGAATGGGAGGCAGTTAGTAACTAATTTTTGTGAATCATTCGAATTATTTATGAAATCGTATGATTGAATGCAATCATTCGGAGTCGCGCGTCGCTAACATAGAATATTATTTTTCCCGAATAAATGTTAGGTTCCTCTTCAAACTCAATGCGGACTAAGTCGCGGGCAGAAATTAATAAATAATAAAATAAACTGGTGAACGCTGACACGCTTATATGCTTCAAGCGGGGGTGGCAAAGGTGTACTGTGTACAGCCACAATTCGCGAAAGATGTCAGGTCCCATGTTATAGATAGCAGGCCTATTGCAATTATACCTGACACAATGAAAAAAAATCTATAGAAAAATTACATTTTTGTCCGACCTGGTAATCGAATATAGGACCTTGTGACGCATTATTCGCTACAAGATAACTTTGTCTAGTGATTTTTATGGTAATCCAGTGGCATACCGAATACCATTACATGATAATTTCACGAAGTTATCGTACTGCGCCGCGGTTAGGTTCTACCGAATAAAGCCCCAAAGGCCTAAGCACGAACAATTTGACATTACAGTTACGTTATGGCGTAAACGTGTTGTCACGTTTATCTGTATTTACTGAATGTGAAGTGTGAGAAGGATGGCATATCAACTCGATAGCATTAGGTGAATCTGTTTGTACTAAGACCTCTGATTGTATAAAGGTTTATTATTTGGAGTGTGTTATCTTTGAAATTTGAAAGTTTTATATTGTCTGGAATAATAACCCCGCTACCACTAACTTATACCTGTGGTTAATAAAGTAAACACCTTCTCGCTTATGTTCCCTAAGGAGGATAGTAAAGGTGTACTGTGTACATCGACTTTTCGCCGCCGATGTTAAGTACCAATATAATAGCGAACGAGTCGATTGGCATTCGAGCACAATTTCAGAATCCGGGATCCTGTAAATCTTGATAGTCACATTTTATCCGACGTAGTATTCGAACCCACGACCTTGTAATCACGAGTCGCATCATGCACCACAAGACCGACTAGGAAGTCAATATTTAAATAAAAAAGTAATATCGACTAGCACAATTTTGATACAGATTACAAATGAAGAACGTGAGACATGAAATAGAGATAGTATTTGAGTAGTGGTTCGGAGTAGCTGTCATTGAGAAAACTTACATAACAATGAGTTCATTACACTTGCAGGGAAGTAAAATTAAATAAGCAGTAATAAAAAAATATTGACGGACGGTTTAGCGCAATGGTTAAGAGCTTAAGCCCCTCCACTCTCTAGGCCTAATAGTCGCGAGTTCGACTCCCGCACGGAACAAATCTTTGTGTGATCGGTGTGATCCATTTGTTTAGACCTGGGTATTTGTGTAAGTGATTTTTTTGTGTTTGTAATCGCACCCACGACACAGGAATAAATCCTAGTATGAGGTTAAGGTTTAAGAATCTTTATTTCTCTTTAAGAATAACTCTAATTCAATTACAGAGAAATTAAAACTTAACATAAATAAACTTAAGGTTAGCGTACAGAAAAGATGTTTTCGTTAAAATATTTTTATGAATCAAAAGTGGGTAGTCAAAGATGTTACGCTACAAAATGAACACAACAAACATGGATGTAAAGTTGTGATCTGCAATTATAAGAATTTTAGAATAGATTTGGAAAGAATATTTATTAACTTGTTTAGTTGAGAGGTTAAATGGTTATATTTGTATTTATTGTAAAGTGATATTTTTTTTTATATGTATGTTTTATTTATTTATTTTATTATGTATGTTTGTTAAGGTTAAGGTTACATTTTAATAAAAAAAATGTTTCAAAATAACTTGGGACAACCTGGTCCGAGTTATTTGACTTTGAATTCGAAAAGCTATGGAGTAAGTTAAGGTACACTATATTGGCGTATAGGTAAGTAACCAGATTTCACGATTTCCTTTAAACAAATGTACCTTTTTCGTCGTAATATAGATCTAGCACCTAATTAACGCTAGAAAGTTAGGAGCTAAATGCGACGTCGAGTTAGTTAAATAATCTATCAGCTGAAAGCGGGTCCGCGCGGTAACTAGCTCTATTAACAGATAACTTTCAAAGCGCCAACTCTGTTTTATTCAGCGCTTGTAAAAGGCAACACGACTTTTGTTAAGTTGCAATTATGATAGTTGAAAATTTATAGTTTACGAGTTAAAGTAAATATATCTATGATAATAATAAATTATGATAGCAGGTGGATCACGGCCGTGATAGAGTGGTGACATAGAGACGCAAGCAGGCCATCAGTGAGATGGAGCGATGACATTGTGAAGGTGGTCGGAAAATTATGGAATAGACTAGCACAGGACCGGAACAAAAGGAGGCCTTCACTTAGTAGTGGGTAGATACAGGTTAATTGATAATGGTGATAAATAACAAATGACGGAAGATTTGGCGCAATGGTTAAGAGCTTAAGCCGTTCCGCCCACTGGGTCGAATAGTCGCGGGGTCGATTCCCGCAGGGGACAAATCTTTGTGTGACCCACATTTATTTGTTTCGGTCTGGGTATTTGTTTATGTGAATTTTCATGTTTCTAAACGCACCCACGACAAGGGAATAAATATCTTTTTAAAATAAAAAAAAACCGACTTCAAAAAGCAAGAAATAAATATTTGAAATCGGTACCGGTTAGTGCAGTCGGTTACTTGGCACAGACTTCAAATATTTATTTCTTGCTTTTTGAAGTCGGTTTTTATTTTTATTTTAAAAAGATTTTATTTTACAGTTTTAAGTGACAAGTAAATTATTTATTAATATTCGCAAAAAGAATCATCAAAATCAGTTCATAAATAAAGTCGTTATAAAAAAAAACACAGATGAATTGTCGACCCCCTCCTTTTTTGAAGTCGGTTAATATTCTGATTAGTTTTATGGCAGGGTACTTATGGGATTGACGTAATACCCATAATATCTCAATCTACGCATTCGTATTGTTTGTCGTTAAGGAGTTCCCTGAAGTATCTTCCAAATCTAAGGTCCACTACCGATAAAATTGGCCTATAGACATTTCGGAGCTATACTGAACCAAATGCACAAATAATTTTCAAAATCGATTCATAATTGGCGGAATGATCGTGTAACATACATACAAAAAAAAATAATAAAAAAATAACATACAATCGAATTGAGAACCTCCTCCTTTTTAGAAGTCGGTTAATAAATACAAGTGTGAGGCTATGTTTTTAAAAACAAATCAGCAGCTGTACTACTGCTGGTCAAAAGCCATTACTCGCAAACCCAGATGAGAAAGAGAAAAGGTCAAACTCCACTCCACGTATCCCATCACTAACCACATACTAATATTAATAATAAATCAGCCTAAACCGTCCCACTACCGGGCAAAGGACTACTTTCATAAATAGAGGTAAAAGAGAATAGACCAAACTCAACCACGCGGATGTAGTTTTTATTCTATCTATCTATATCATCACGCCAGATCCCTTGCGGGGCAGGCAGAGAGTACCGAGTTACAACATATTCTTTCGTAACCGACCTCTCTGGCCTCTGTTGAAACCAATTAGAATTGAGTCCGCGTGGAGGTTTGTAACCACCTGCTATCAAAACATATCAATTCAAGGCATCTAACTTGATTTAATAATATCCCAAATAAATTTTATTATTATTAAATAATATATAATATTAGCCCTGTTAAGAAACTGTTCCACTGTTGGGCACGGGCCTCCTCTCAAATTGAAAGGGTTAAGGCCATAGTCCACCACGCTGGCCCAGTGCGGGTCGGCGAACTACACACACCTTCGCGAAACTCTTAGGAGTGCAGGTTTCCTCACAATGTTTTCCTTCACCGTTAAAGCAGGTGATAGCTAATTTATTAATACGCACATGCTTGCGAAAAGACAGAGGTGCGTGCCTGGGTTTGAACCCAAGACCTATGACTTTGCAGTCCAACAGTCTAACCACTAGGCTATCACTGCGCTGCGTTGGCTATTATTTTTAATTATCAAAATTTGCTACAAGCGCTTCAATCAAGAATAAAACATTTGCTGACTACTTTCAGCCGTGTCCCAAAGGGTCTTCTCTCGTAAGGCCGAAGTGAATATTCAATTTTCTTCGCCCAATGCCAGCAGTTCCCAGTTAAGTGCAGCGATAAATATCGACTTAACAACGTTACCTTACGCTACAACGCTTATCCTAACGACATCGCGGTTATATTAACACCTCGGCAATGTATGTGATTTTGAGAGAGAATAATGTTTATTTGAAAAAGAAGCAGTGATAGCTCAGTTGATATACAGTCCTACAACGATCTTTTGGCCGAAGTCCAAAATTGGAACTAGCGCACTCATCAAGTGAAATTTCACTTCATGACAGTCGCAGAGTATCCGTTTGCCATGAAATTTACTCACATTTTTTTTTTAATTAGTAACAGTGCAGTCCCACCTGTTAAAATATCTCTTTGGAAGTAGGGAAATTTTTATAAATGTCAACCCTAATTTGACACCAACAGTCAATGTCAATATCATCTACGGGCCGAATGATTCTTGTCGGACTATAACTAATATTATTAGTAATAATAAGAGAAAACGACAAGAAAAAAAGAAATAGATAGAAAAAAAGAAGCTCATTCATTCCATTCCCTGGCAGCACCCAAAATATTCTGTAAAAAATATCACTCCATACATCCAACCAGAGCGCCTGGCCAAGTAAGTAGCAAGCAATTTATATTTTTGTTTCGCAATCAATAGCGCCTTGCTCTGACCTCGTGAGTCTTCGTTATAGAATGGCATTCATGTACATTTCTGAAAAATGTTTTTTATGCCCAATGCAGAAAGTGTCAACTTGTCTACATTCCCTGGGCCAGTAGCCACACCCTTGTGTACGAGAATGGCATTTAAAAAAGGTCCCATAGATATAACAAAGTATAGTGCGACAAGGATCGACCCGTGGATGACACTGACAATATCCTACTTCCAAGGGAATATGTCAACAGGTGGGTCCGCACGGTTAGCTACTAATTAAAAAAAGAACTTGGGTAAATTTCATAGCAAACGGCAACTCTGCGACTGTCATGAAGGACATTTTACTTAATGACAGCGTTAGTTCCTATTTCGGCCAAAAGATTTTTGGCGGACTGTATTTTTTTATGCCGTGTGTGTCATTTACTATAATATCGTCAAATGGAAAGATTGCCCTAAATTATGTCACGAAACATCACGCGATGCAAACGTCAGTTATATTTTCCAAAAGGCACAAGAGACACAAATATGTTTCACGTTTGTGTACGTATTCGTGTGTGATAGGCATACAGAGCGTATCGGAATGGAGTTTTGATGGCGTCGACTTGCGGGGCAAGCGTGACTGCCGCCATTGCAAATGGAATTTTTATAATAATAGTATTTCTAAGGTAACATGTATATAAATACACAGGGTTATTGGTAATCCACAATAACATAGTAAATAAAGCGTAGGTATCATAGATAGTGTCGGTGTGGAGATGAGAATGGCATGCTACAGTGGTTCGGGCGTATCGAAAGAATATTGGAAAAAAGAATGACAAAACATATACACTGCGAAATTGTTGACGGACGATCTGGCGTAGTAGGTCGCTTAGCGCGCAGAGCTTAAGTCGCTTCGCCCACTGCGTCCAATAGTCGCGGGTTTGATTCCTGCACAGGATAAATCTTTGTGTGACCCATAGTTATTTGTTTCGGTCTGGATATTTGTGTATGTAAATTTTCATGTTGGCAAACGCACCCACGACACAAGCATAAATCCAAGGATGGGGCTACGTTTTTTAAAAAGAAAATAGAAATTGAAGGATGTAGGTACCGGAGAAGAAGAAGATGAGAGTGAAGGAAACAAGAGATGTCTGTAAGGAAAGAATATGTTGGAACTGTATATTCCCTGCCTACCCTGCCGGGATCTGACGTAAAGATAGAGATAGAAAGGTTATTAGTAGTTAATTAATACCTCCTACAACGTTTTTTCTGAGATTTTTTAATTTAAGCCAAAAATGAGCTCTTTCATATAAAAAAAGAATGTCAGGTTTTACAAACAACACTAAAAATCTCATACATTTTTCTATTCTCGCACTTTAATAACGTCATATGTTATTAATATGGTAACATTTATATGGAATAAATGAGGCAACACCGAGACGCACTGGATGAGGCAAAGTATATAAATAGGCTGGCAACATTTAATCTAAGTGGTACTAGACGGCGGACAAGATTCTTTGGTTATATTTTTTTTGCTGGGTAATAGGAGAATGTCGACGGTCCCGTACCGAAAATAAATGACATTTGCAACCTTCGTGGTCGTCGATAAGGTTACAATAAATAATAAATAAATAAAATTGTATATTTCTCACCGCTTAATGTATTGTACAATATTATTACATACATATTGCGGTAAAAAAAACCGTCACGCCTATATTCCCCAAGCGGGGGTGGGAGAGGTGTACTAAGTACACCCACGTTTCACCGACGATGTTAGGTCCCATGTAATAGAGGGCGAGCCTATTGCCATATACCGGGCACAATTCCAGACTCCGGACTCTTACTGGGAAGTTTTTCGATAGACCTAGGATTTGAACCCAGGACCTCGTGATCACAAAGCGATGCGCTTTGCCACTAGACCAACGAGGCAGGCTTTTTTTTTATTTATGCCAAATATAAATATAAGATTATACCTTGTGGAATTGTTGGAAAATTAACCATTATGTATTCGTATATGTGCATGGGTGGAGATAATATTAACAAAATGATTAAATGTGACTTTTCTTTTCAATGATTTAACTCCGAGACGCCCGTTGTATTTGGTCTGTTAACTATCCACCGCGTTCTTAATGTCATTGAGGAGTAAAATTAATTTAGAATAAAACTTGACATACTAAAGGCCTCTTTCACCACCCTCGAGAATACTGCTGTTAGTTACTTCTCGATCAGCTTTACTCAGCAATTAAAACTGACTGATTTAACTGTCGGTTAGGGTTGCTCAGAGATTGTGAAATTCGTATATAGATTTACTTGCTATTATTATTAAGTCTACTTCAGACTTCAATAGAGGGTTTAAAAAGGCCTTTACTAAACTACTCTACACTGGGTAAAAACGGCTCAATTTTGTTCCACATTACCATTTGGATGTTTTGGCGCAGTGGTTAAGCTGCTATGGCCACTGGGTCGACTAATCGCGGGTTTGTGTGATCCACAATTATTTGTTTCGGTACGGGTATTTGTGTATGTGATTTTTTTATGTTTGTAAACGGTCCTACGACTAAGGAATAAAAAAATAAACCAAAAAAGAAGTAGAACATTACTTGGTAAGTTTATTTTTCAGTCGTAGATAATGTAACTAGTTAATTGTTTAAGTTTTTATTTCCCATCAGTCCCGATAGGTGCTACACAGGTATTTTTACGTATTTCTACAATTCACAGTCGCTCGTTTGTTTCATAAAGAGCAAAAGTAAATGAGGGAGCGAGTTTACCATTTCCAATATAAGTTTTGTTGAATATTGCGAGCGGAACAATATGGCATGCGATGCGGAATAAGTTTCCTCATTATTTCGATCCCGAGCCTCCACGTAGTCCTTATTCGCTACAACCTAACGCGGCGCGTTACGATAACTTCGTGAAATGATCGTGTAATGGTATTGTGTATGCAATTGGAGTTCCGACCCTTTTTTCCTTTTTTCCAGAAAAGTAGCCCTACACTTGGAATTATTCCTGTGTCGTGGGTGCGTTTTCGTGCGTTTACAAAATTGAAATTCGCATGCACAAACACCTAGACCGAAACAAACATTTGTGGGTTACACGAAGATTTGTCCCGAGTGGGAATGAAAACCGCGACTTCTCAATCCAGTGGGCGGAGCGACTTAAGCTCTTAATAATTGAAGGCCAATCGAGTTTTAATTATGAATTGACACACATTTGGTATTCTGCTCCATTGAACTATCATTCCGATTTCATTATCATCTCAGTCTATCTTCGATATTATGTCAAGATGTTTAATTTCAAATAAATTGTTGATTATGTGTCGATCACATGTTAATCGCACCGGCCACAGTCTAAATAAAACACATCTAACTGAAATCTTCAATTTGCCGTTTGTTATGTGTGTTTGTTTGTTCATGTCAGTTCAAAATTTTATCGGAATATCGTTTATAATTTGCTCAATTTTTGGTCCAATCTGGATTCGGTCGATGTTGATATTTTACAAGAATACGATTTGTGAGATTTATGACATTGAAATTATATTGAGACTGCATTTTGAACACTTTTAATTACGAGAATTGGCCTTCTGGACCAAGCTCGATCGATCATTTCACGAAGTTTTCGTAACGTGCCGTGTTTGGTTATAGCGTGGCCCAGTTGAAGTATGGCTGTATTTACTCGAAGACGCATATTAAGACGATCCTATCCAGAAAGGGATAGAATTTCAAAAGTTTTAGTACCAGCAAATGCGGAAAAGTTTACGAGAAGTATCTCCAGTATATTGACTTCATAGTTTTATGCGAATTTTACACATGAAATTGAGCTAATTTTCCACATTTTATCACATAAAACTATAACTAAAAGTTTAGTTTTATGTTCCCGACGTTTTTAGAGCTTTATGGCACTCGCGGTTTATTTTTTGGGTTTATGCTTCTGTCATTTTCAGTGCTTTATGGCCTTGCATGGTCAAAACAACATTTGTCTAAAAACGCAGCCCCACATTAGGAATTATTTGTGTCGTGGTTGATTTAACAAACATGAAATTCACATTTCTCAACATTCAGTCTGAAACAAATATTTGTGGGTCACACAAAGAAAGATCTTAGTCTGTTGAACGAACAAGTCTGTTGTACGAAGAAAGTGCGTCAAACTATCACACACAAACGGAATCGAATCGGCTTCATGGAGCCATATTCAATTCCGTATATCGTTAACTGTCTGGGACTAAACGCAGTAATTACTTGAGTCGCTTGCACTGTACCACCGCCTGCGTTTAGACATTCAGTTTGTATTTTATACAGTTGTAGTTCTTGTGAAATTAATTAGTCAAACTACTTTTGAAATTTGTTCTACATATCATATTTGATACGTGAGAGAGCGACAGAGTCCCACATTCCAAGGACATATGGACATTTTACCACTTTCAAGTAGCAATATGAAAGATAGCAATCCAGAACCAGTTTTTGGGCACATTATTTTACACGTTTTGCGAAAACATAGTAAATTCTTTCAGAAATACAGGAATTGCGATGTTGAGGACAACATCGCAATTCCTGTATTTCTGAAAAAAACGAGTTTAAATAATACCGATATCTGCTAGTAATAAGGATAGTACTAGCAGATATCGGTATTATTTAAACTCGTCTGTGCTATTAGCAAGTTGCAAGCATTGCACGAAGAATAAATGAGACACCTATGCTTACGCATGCTAACAAACACACAAACGGAATCGACGCGGCTTTGCTACATCATATTCAATTCCGTATCTCGTTAACTGTCTGGGCCCTTATTCGCTATGACGAAACGCGACACGTTACGATATCTTCGTGAAATAACCGTGTAATGCTATTGTGTATGCCACTGGTGTACCATTAAACAGTTATTTCATAAACTTATCGTAAAGCACCGTGTTACGATAACTTTTATAGGTCCCAGGGATTAAACGCGGTAATTACTTGAGTCGATTGCACTGAGCCACCGTGTGCGTGTCTACGTTAAATTTGTTCTTCATTATGATGTTTGCCAAGTTTATTACACAGGCTGTCGTTGATTTGTTTGCCAAGGTCTTGATTTTTAACTTGGTCAAGATTGATTGATAAACTGCTTGGCCCAGTGGTTACAAGCTTAACCCCTTTCCGCATACGGAGACATTTATAGTTGTTCAAGTCTCTTATTTTGTCAAAAAACAAATATTCTTCTTAAGATTTCTTAATATGGGACCTAAGATCGTCGGCTAAAAGTGGGTATGCACAGTACACCCTTGCCCCTGCTTGGGGAATTTAGGCGTGACGGTGTTAAAAATTCATGCTATAAGGGGCTAAACCACTCTGCACGCTGGATCGAGAAGCCGCGGGTTTGGTCCCGCACGGGATAAATCTGTGCGTGACCCACAAATATATATTTCGGTCTGGGTGTCTATGTATGTAAACTTTATGTTTGTAAAATCACACACCATACAGGAACAATTCCTACTATTTTTTATTATTTTCTATTTCTATTTCCTACTACTACATTTAAAAAAAAGGAAATCAAGAATAAAGGGTAGTTCTTTTTTATTAATTCTTGGTCTGGTGAACCCTGTCTCACCTAATGGGAAGTGACGATGGGGCCGAATATGTGGCTTGCTGTCTCAGTTATAGTCTATTTAGCGAAAGTGGAAGGATTTAGGTATCGGGAAAACTTATCTTACTATGACCAAATAGGTCTTATTTGATGGACAACTTAAAAGTACTCGTATATGGGACGAACTATCACAGCAGAGGAAGCTAGAGAGGTTTTTAAGGAAATAACATAATTACAGGCGAGCTTGTTAATTATTGGGCACGATTCTAGACTTATGGGTATTATATTAATCCTTTAGGTACCTTCTTATAGAACTAAGCAAATATTAGCCGACTTCAAAAAAGGAGAAGGTTCACGATTTGTTTTGTAACCGGTTTATGAACCGTTTTTGATGATTTTTTAATGTTAGATTAAGTATAGCTCAAAAGTGGTCCCATATTAATTGTATATGTATTGGGCCTTGGTATTTTAAGATACACCATGGATCTCCTTAACGACCAACAGCAAGAATACTTAGATTGAGTTTTTATGGGCATTATCCCAATGTAGGTGCCTTATTATAGAACTAAGCCGAATAATATAATACATAGGTAAATAGATATTAATAATTACTTTACCCATAACTCAATATTGTGAAATAATTAACTTTGAAAAAAGAAATATTTTTTGCGTTTGAGTATATTATTTTTACATACTTTTTTTAAGTTAATTATTCTATCTATATCATCACGCCAGATCCCTTGCAGGGTAGGTAGAGAGTACAGAGTTCCAAGTTAATTATTCATTAGCAAAAGGGACCATTAAGTCCGGAGTTCGGAGTAAGGCTGTAGTTAAAGCTCCCTGACGCAATAATTCTAACTGCCTATTTACTCTGAAATTTGCATCCCCTCATCCTATGAGGGGATGCAAATTTGAACAAAATCAAAATATTCCAGAATACGATAGCTTTCTTATTTGTGAATTTGAAGATAAAACGGGAGTGATAGCTACATGGGAAATACTTCTTCTTGAAGTGCCTCTCCATTACTGGAGGTCGGCCGTCAGCTATCCGGATCTGCCTCTATCCTGAGCCACACGGAACAACTGTTCAGCGCTGAAAATCTGCTCCACTCCCTCATGTTCCGCAGCTATGGTTTCTTCCGTCGTCCAAAGCGTCTTTTGTTCTCAATCTTCCCATCTATTGAAGCAGGTGATAATCTCGTAGCGCAGCATGATTTGGTTTTGATGGCATTTTGATGGTTTGCATCACTATTCCGACATATATGTTTGGCTGCTCAAATCTTTATACTCGTAAACGATTATGACGACGACGACGAACAGGCGGGATCTGCTTGTGACTGATCCACTCAGAATCTCTCTTTAAAAATTTTATTGTCTATAGTCTTATATCTCAGTCCTAAGGCATATTGGAGCTAGATTGCATGCTTAATTTTGATAATATAAAAATGTATCGACAAGATTAAGCAGCATTCCGCTTGGTCAGTCTGAGATGGCCCGTCACAAGATGGACCAATGACCTAAAGGCCAATTCTCGCATTTAATTTTCATTGAGGCTGAATATTGACCGGATTAAGATTTGATTATGAATTGACTTTTTTACGTTTTAGCAACGTCATTGGCCCACTTGCAAATTGCTTCCTTTTTAATATTATACAATTTAACTTCTACTTCGTTTTGATTTCATTTTTACTTCAATATACAGTCCTCTTAGTCAAAAACCCAACAAACTTAGATTTGATATTCTGCTCCACTAAAATATCGACTCGATTTCAATATCGTCTCACTCTAATTTCGATATTATGTCAAGTATTTAATTTAAAATATATTGTTGATCACATGTTAATCTTAACTGCCACTACTCAAATAAAAATATCTAACTGCAAGCCTCAATTTCATGTTTCTTTTGTATTTCTGGTTGATGTCATTTGAAAATTTTATCAGAATATCCTTTACATTTTGATTCAACGTTCGGTCCGATATCGATTCGGTCAATGTCATTGAAGGCTTTGACATTTTACGAAAATGCCATTTGTTAGTTTCATGACATTGAGCTTAGATCGAGAATGCATTTTGAATAATTTTAATTACTAGAATCGGTCTACTTGTTTTTGAGCTAGGTCTTTGTTCTGCGGTGGCAAGTTTTCAGATGAGGATAAATAATATGGTCTTACTTTTTTCCACTACAGAGTTTTCTTATTTACAACTTCATTGATATTATATGACCACTGTGCCAGCGCGTGCCAAGTAGGCATGCTCTGTAATTTCGCAAATTACGCCCGTGCCGTGTCGGGCCGAATTCCCGCGTACCTGCCGCTGTCAACATGATGAAGCTTGATAGCTTTGCTAGGCAAGGGAAAATGCGAACGCTTCTATCGATAATATGTACGTTTCAAAAATAATTTTGCAATTGAAATGAAAATTTATTCATACAAATTAAATTATAGTCTCAGGATTCATTGAAACCCCGCGCAAGCAAAACCTGTCTATTGTATATGTATAGTAATACTTAGTTGAAGTTATTAATATATATATATATATATATATATATATATATATATATATATATATATATATATATATATAATTACTTATACCTAGTATATACAACTTAGTAACAAGTAATGAAAACACACTACCGTCACGCCTATATTCCCCAGATGGGATGGCAGAGGTGTACTGAGTACACCCACGTTACGCAGATGATGTTAGGTCCTATCTAATAGGGGGCGAGCCTATTGCCATATACCGGGCACAATTCCAGACTCCGGACTCATACTGGGAAGTTTTCGTAAGAAAAACTACACTTCTCCGACCTAGGATTTGAAACCAGGACCTCGTGATCACAAAGCGATGAAGTAATGAAGCCAATACAAATTTAAATTGTATATTTAAATGATAAATATTACGTGGTTAATACATTACAGTGTGTTTAAGATTTTACGTTCTATATGAAAAATAGTAAAAGTAAAAGTGAATGTATAATAATCGAAAGATAAAGGTAAAGATCAATTTCTAAAAGAGAAATAAAATATAAATATAATATAATAATTCATTTATTCAAACACAATTTAATTTGAACGTATACGCCTAATGCGCTTGTAGCACTGTGCGAATGCGATGTTTTTACTCATTACCAAGGTTAAGCAGTGTTCGACTCGGTCGGCCAGAGATGGGCGACTGTTAGTAGCATTTTCATATCCGAGCTTCCCCGTGCTTTAGAAGGCACGTTAAGCACGGTTGGTCCCGGCTACCACGTAATGTGGTAGTCGTTAAATCGAGTTGGAAGCTTTAAAGGCGACTTCATAAGTTCCAACAGCAGGTGACCACAAACCTGCCTCCACCAATCCGCACTGAGCCTGCGTGGTGGAGTATGACCTAATCTCTCTCACCTCGATTTGAGGGAGAAGGCCTTTGCTTAGCAGTGGGCAGTATGGCCTAGTATTATTATTTATTAATTTTGTCCATTTTCATATTTCCGAAAATAAATATCCATTTGGAAATTATTTCTTTTTATGAATCCGTTGCAGACTCATTTTAACACGATGCGATATTTGATAAATAAACTTATAAACAATTTTGTGTTGTGTGTTCGACGATAACGTCGAATTTGAAAATTGACATTTATTTTTATCGATACCCCGGACCGAGCATCAAGTACATCACTATTTAATAACGAACGCAGCCTGCTTAATTAAAGACGTCACTGTTATCCAACGCAATAAAATGTGTAATGTATGCCATTTCATTGTCTATCTATCTATCTATAACCTCACGCCAGATCCCTTAAGGGGTAGGCAGAGAGTACAGAGTTCCAACAGGTTCTTTCCTTACATACTTCTCTGGCTTCCTCGACTCTCATAGTTCGTCTCATACACGCTCGCCGGTTACGGAGACTCTTGACTTTTCCATCAGATAAGACTCGGTTTATTTGGTCGTGGTAAGATAGTCTAGGTCTTCCCCGGTACCTGCATCCTTCCACTTTCACATTGTATATCTGTTTTGTCATTCTTTCCTCTGGCATTCTTTCTATATGCCCGAACCAACGGAGCATGCCCTTTCTCATCTTTACACCGATACTATCTTTCATACCTACTCGCTGTCTTACTATGCTGTTGCTAATGCGGTCGGTCAGCTTCACTCCGCACATCTTCCGCAGAGCTCGCATTTCTACCGCATTTATCCTACTTTCATTCTCCTATTTACGAGGATCGTACCCAGTGGCGTGCACTTGGAGAGGCCTATGTCTAGCAGTGGACTGCTATAGGCTGATGATGATGATGATGATGATCTATATTCCTTAAACGCGGGCGGCAGAGGTGTACTGTGTTCACCTACTACAAGAAATAGAATAGAACGATACTTCTAATTGATATTTCTATCTATAACATCACACCCCTGCAAGTTAAGCAGAAATTAGAGTTCCAACAGGTTTTTCCTTTAGAGACTATTCTGGTCTGCCAGGTCTGTCTCGCCAAAGGCTCGACTATTCGCAATGGTGTGCTGACGCCTACGCTTATGTATGCTAGTGAATGTTGGGTATGGCAAAAGAAGCATGAAAGTAAAGTGAATGCTTTGGAAATGCTTTACGGAGTATATGTGGAGTCCCCCTTGCTGACCGAATGAAAAATAGTGTGATTAGAAACCAATGTAAGTTGAAGGATGGCGTGGTGACTAGGATTGAAAGAGGTATCTTAAATTGGTATGGGCACATACATGACCAGGAGAGGATGTGTGACAGGCGGCTAACGAAAGAAAAATATCGAGCAAATGTGAGTGGAAGCGTCGGAAGAAGTCTATCTATCTATCTATCTATAACCTCACGCCAGATGCCTTGCGGGGTAGGCAGAGAGTACAGAGTTCCAACAGGTTCTTTCCTTACATACCTCTCTGGCTTCCTCGACTCTCATAGTTCGTCTCATACACGCTCGCCGGTTACGGAGACTCTTGACTTTTCCATCAGATAAGACTCGGTTTATTTGGTCGTGGTAAGATAGTCTAGGTCTTCCCCGGTACCTGCATCCTTCCACTTTCACATTGTATATCTGTTTTGTCATTCTTTCCTCTGGCATTCTTTCTATATGCCCGAACCAACGGAGCATGCCCTTTCTCATCTTTACACCGATACTATCTTTCATACCTACTCGCTGTCTTACTATGCTGTTGCTAATGCGGTCGGTCAGCTTCACTCCGCACATCTTCCGCAGAGCTCGCATTTCTACCGCATTTATCCTACTTTCATTCTCCTTCTTACATACCCAGCTCTCGCTACCATATAACAGCGTTGGGACAAGAACTCCGTTATGTATGGCCAGCTGCGCCTTATGGCTTAAGTGCCGGCTCCCGAGTAGCTTTCCCATCGCACCATTCACTCTGTTCCCTGCACTCACTCTTTTCTCTATGTCAGCGGTGTATTTCCCATCCTTACTGAAGGCGCATCCAAGATATACAAACTCATTCACTTGCTCCAGCACATCGTTACCAACCACAATCCTTACATTCGTCCTGGTTTCTTCCCTTTCAAAAACCATAATCTTGGTTTTCTTCACATTCAAGTGTAAGCCATTGATCATGCAGTCGTCTTTCATAACTGTGACTAGTGTTTGCAGATCAGTGGCTGTTGGCGCTATTAAAACCGCGTCATCTGCATAAAGTAGATGGTTTACCACTAAGTCACCCATTTGTACACCTTCATTCATCGCTTTAAGTCTTTGAAGACTTTTGTCCAGATATATTATAAACAGTCTAGCGGACAACACGCAACCCTGCTTGACGCCGATTTTAACGTCAAACCAGGGTGACCTGTTACCACCCACCCGTACGCATGCCTTGCAATCCACATAAGTGGACTGGACGGCTCGCAACAGAGTGCCATCTATACCATACTCTGGCAAAATGTCCCAAAGCACCGGACCGAGCATCAAGTACATCACTATTTAATAACGAACACAGCCTGCAAAATTAAAGACGTCACTGTTATCCAACGCAATAAAATGTGTAATGTATGCCATTTCATTGTCTTAATTTAATTTAATCATTCCGAATTATAAAGAAAAGCGTTATTTAAAGAGGCAATAAATTGTAGGTACCTATAAGAAAACAGAGGAAGTTTCTCGAGGAAGACCTCAAAAACGGAAATAGGGACGGTTTGAAAAACTTGTTTACTCTGTATGAGAATAATTTTAATTAAGATAAATTTAAACTTTGTAACATATTTAAAATGTACTTATTCTACATTAACGATCTCCCAAAAGCAGTGCGGCATCCTATGATATTATTTGCAGACGACAGCACGGCCATAGTAAAGTGTAATAAGTTAAGTGAATACGAAGTTGACGTAAATAATACAATCTGTGACATAATTAATTGGATAAATAATAACAATTTAATCATTAATTTAAATGAGGACTGCCTCGTTGGTCTGGTGGCAAAGCGCATCGCTTTGCGATCACGATGTCCTGGGCTCAAATCCTAGGTCAGACAATTGTAGTTTTTCTAACAAAAAACTTCCCAGTATGAGTCCGGAGTCTGGATTTGTGCCCGGTATATGGCAATAGGCTCGCCCCCTATTACATGGGACCTAACATCGTCGACGAAACGTGGGTGTACTCAGTACACCTCTGCCACCCCCTCTGGGGAATATTGGCGTGTCGGTGTAATTTAAATAAGACAAAAATCATGCACTTTCACCAAAGAACCCCAGTCCATAAACTTGACCTTCAATATAATGACCATACGATAGAACCTGAAACTGTTACCAATTTCCTAGGATTATGGATAGATAGCAAGCTAATGTGGAAAACCCACGTAGAGGAAACTGCAAAAATTACATAAATATGCTTATGTTCTACTAAGGCTTTCAAAAGTTGTTAACAAGGAATCTCTTTTAACAGCCTATCATGGCTTAGTAACATCGACATTAAGATTCGGTCTTATATTTGGGTGCCCTCAACGGACAGAGATAACGCCTTCAAAGCTCAAAAAAGATGCTTAAGGTCAATGCGCGGTCTGAAGACACGTGACACCTGTGTGCCAGTGTTCAAATCTCTAAATGATTTAACATTGCCTTCACTTTACATCTTAGAGGTAGCTTTATTTGTAAAAACCAACGCTGGGTTATTTTTAAAATATACACCAGTACGCGGTGCGCAGTATTCCAATATGATATGCCTCCATAAATGTAAAACGGCTCTATCAAAGAAAAGCCTCCTAGGTATGGCACCTCAAATCTATAATAAGGTGCCAAATGACATAAAAAATCTAGAAAATAATACATTTAAACACAAATTGTCATTATTATTAAATGAAAAATGTTATTATAGTGTTGACGATTTTTTAAATGATAAATTAATTTAATGACTTTTACTTATATTTTATCTTACTCAATTATAATTTTATATTCTTAATATATTATTAATAATTGCCAATTGATAATTTCGTATGTTGTATGGTAGTACATGGAATGACCCATTGTAATGTTAACACCTTAGCCTATATTTACCTATGTACACGAAATAAATGATTTGATTGATTGATCTTAACTGCCTCGTTGATCTAGCAGCACATGGTGCGCCGTGCGATCCCGTGGTTTTGGGTTTGCATCCTAGGTCAAAAACTGTGGTAAACAATAGCATAAACATGTTCATTAGGGTTTTCACGGACATGGAGATTTTCTCATAAGTTTTACCTCAGCTTTAGAAAGTTACAATTACGCATAGGTTTTTGGAGGCCACAAGGCGAGCACTAGTAGGTTATCACTGCTACGTATCTTCGTATCACTATTTTAAAAAGCATGTTGTCATGGATAAGTCCAGTAATCTATACTAATATTCGAATTAATTTGAAAGGAACTCTGCTTGTCTGTTACCTTTTCACGCCCAAAAAAGTTAATGAAATTCGGCAAGGTAATAGATTTTATTCAGGCGAAGAGCACAAAAAAATAAACAAAACCTAAAAAAAATAAACAACGTCACGCCTATATTCCCCAAGCGGGGATGGCTGAGGTGTACTGTGTACACCGACTTGTCGCCGACAATGTTAGGTCCCATGTAATAGGCGGCGGGCCTATTGCCATATACCGGGCACAACTCCAGACTCCGGAGTGCAACCGGATTTTTTTCGTTAGAAAAACTACATTTGTTTGACCTAGGATTTGAACCCAGGACCTCATGATCCCAAAGCACATTATTCGTCGTTAGACCATCGAGACAGTAAAAAAAAACTTAAGTCTGAAAATAACACGAACGGAGATACAGTTAGTTACTAATATATTTTTTACTCTATACCCATATATTCACCATAAACTGGTATTCCGGGAAAATTGAAACGGATCTCCCTATTCCCGTATCCTTACATGAAACGTATAACAAACGTTTAGGTTATCTTTATGTGTTTACGCTGAGGTACCGCTCTTATAAATGTTAGTTTAAGACCTATCTTCCACCAAAAGCAATGAGATTTCAGTGCAATGTCGTTCCTAGACTTAAACAATGATAAAAAGCTGATTGTTAATAAATAGGCTGTTTTTATATCAAATTACTATGGTATTTTTTTAAGTAATAGTCCCTTAATTGTCTTATTAGAAAACCGTAAGTTAGAGGCAGACAATACTTTGTTAATATAAAAATACAATTTAACAGGACTGTTAGCCAGGATTTTTGCTTAAATTTTGTCAAATTTGCTCAGACAGCTCTTTATAAGTATATCAACGCCGTGTGATAGCCTAGTGGTAAGATCGTTGGACTGTAAAGTCAGAGGTCTCAGGCTCAAACCCAGGCACGCACCTTTGTCATTTCAAAAGCATGTGCGTATTAAAAAGTAACTATCACTTGCTTTAACGGTCAAGGAAAATATCGTGAGGAAACCTGCATGCCTAAGAAATTCTCGAATGTGTGTGAAGTTCGCCAACCCGCACTGGGCCAGCGTGGTGGACTATGGTCTAAACTCTCCCAGTTTAAGAGGAGGCCCGTGCCCAACGGAGGGACAGTTTCTCTAGATGGCCGTTTTTCAATGTTGGAAACGGTGAATGGTTGATTTATCTTCGTTTTCACAGTCGTCCGCATGGTGGCCGAACATAAAAGAAGTCTTGAAATAACACTGGAGTCTCGTCCGGTACACTAATCTTTCTTAATATGCGAGTATGCGCACAATAGTTGGAGATTAAGTCACATGGAATGCAGTGAGGTTAGCTGCTCCACAACACGTCCGACCGGTTGCCCCGTTGCCAATTGAATAACAACGCAGCGCCGTCCGCCATCTTACATCGACTATCGTTATCGGTGAGTCGTCATCTGTCATTGCTTCACAACTAAACGCACTCGAGCACTCATAGAGTATGTCTATGACAAGATTATAAGGTAACTAAAATAAAACTAACTGCTCGTCATTCCATTAACCGATTTTGAATAATAGGATGCGACATATATTATAGTTTGTCGTATACCTCTCGCATAATTTGGACTTAAGCTTGTAAACGCAATAAGTAGCTCAATCCCTGTATAATATAATACATAAAAAGGCTATGGACAGCAAGGATAGTTGAAGAAAGACCTCGTGACTTTTCATTTCAAGTAATCCATACCTTTTTAAGTTTTAATTATAATAAACCAGCATGTCCTTTCTCACTGCTGAATGTCGTTTTCCCTCACAAATGGGGTAAAAGAAAACACACTGACTCTGATGCATTGTTGTCACTTCGCATAGCTTCGCTTTCAGTAGTTTCAAAGGTCATCTCTCCTCGGGTTTTATAAGGAAATGATATTTGGTAATCCTATTGGAGTGATATATTCTTATGCAGTTGTTTTTTTTTGTAGAACCAGATTGAATTAAACGGCGACTAACATTGAAATATGGCATACAAGAATTTTTAGATGATTGTCTGCCTTGTTGGTCTAGTGACAGAGCAGGCATGCGTGGGTTCGTATCCTAGGTTGGATAAAGGGTTATTCGGATTTTTCTATGGAAAAATCTAAAATATCCGGAGTCTGGAATAGTGCCTGGTATGATGACAATACGAATCTAGGACGACGTGATTGCCAGCCACACTGCGTATACCAAACAGTCGGAACATTTAATTCTTCAAATAAATTCGCAGCCTTGTGATTACAAACGTAAATTAATTTTCCCATATTCCAGTTCTCCATACATAGTTATTTCTATTAATTTCTAATACCTGCACATACACTGACTCCCTCGTTGGTTACTTACGGATTGTGCAGCCGTGTTCGAATCGTTCGAATCCTAAGGCATGGATCGGAGTTAGGAGCGGTGACTGGTATAATAGCAATATACTCGGCCCCTACTACATTGGTAAATAACATCATCAGCTAAATCTGGGTGTCCAAATTGCACCTCCGCCACCCATGCTTGTATATATGTCACGGTGTATATATTTTCCTACACACATACATAAATACATACGCATAGTCCTACAACTATATTTGTATCGCTTCGCTCTGTAATCTCCCTCATTAAGATAGGTAATCAAACAGGTGCTAATTGTACAGCAAACTGCAGAAACACACGACGATCTACTTGAAAGTTTAACCACGTTTAACCAGTTTATCCGGACATAAGCACGTAGTTTGCAAACACATGTAAGCGGAAATAACTGAACTAGAGAAAACTTGAGGAGCGACTGGTCAAAAGGGGCTATTTTTACAGGAAAAAACTTTACAAAGAATAAAAAAATCTTATCCGACAGTATGAGTATGAGAGTGATAAAGCACGTCTACAATTCTTGAGACGAAAGTTCTTTGAGCCCCAGACTGAATGACGGGTGATCATAGAAATATTGTCTTTTTTGTTTTTCGTAAGGGTAAATCTTAGTTCTCTATGTGGTATACTAAGGCATCTTCCTTTTACCATATTAAACATTACACACAAAAATTTCCTTGTCCTGTGTCTCGCCCATTTAGGGCAAACAGTATCATTTCGCTCAAATCCTCAAAATGGTCACAGCCGCGTGGAGCCGCTGACAGCATTATCCTCCTCACTACCGCTGCGACATATAAGCCCCAAGTTTAAAAAAAAATGAACGACATTAACACTGTCGGTTTTCGTTAATTGTAACTGAACTGTTGTTGTACCACGACATAATTACAAATCACGTAAAAAACAGACTTAGGGCCTTGGCCGGACCCTTGGATCTACACCTCAAGATGTCAATGTATATACAGTCCTACAAGGGTATTTTGGCTGCTAGCGGCCATAAGAGCCTTGTGGAACTGTATATCCCGCTTATTTCCAACACAAACCTACCACTGGTACACAGAGAACAAGCCGGCATCCCAATTAAAGCGTACTTTGTCGTTTGACCGGAAGTCCGGCAAGTTTAGATGGCAATTAATAGTTGGTTGTCGACCGTACTTAGAGTTTTTGTACGACGAAGATAGAGAACACGAACTTGTCTTGATCTTGTTGGTCGGCTTGAAAAAGTTCTGAAGTCTTCGAAACTTTAGCTGTGCCTAGCAAAATTTTAACATTATAATATATTATTGTATATGTCCGTCTGCAGGCCAAAAAGGTCCTTAAATAATAATAATAATAAATCATTTATTTCAGGCAACTGAAGTTTCACAAAAATATTATGTGCAACTTACAGGCTCATAGAATATATACCTTACACACTAACAATACATATAAATATAAAAACTTATAAAACTACAACACATGTGTTGACGGCGACATGTTGCGCTGTGCAGGGGCGTCTCGTATTCTTCCACGAAATCTCCTGAAGACGACGCCCTTTGGCCAGAATTTCTCGCTTATGAAGGTCTCCAGCTTGGCGGTGGGAACTCGCACAACAAAGGAATTGAATGCCGTATTGTTTTGCGAGTTCAGCTTCTTGGCCCTCATAGTGTAGAAGGTCTTCTTACGGGCGTACTCCGTAATGTGCTCGGCTTTAGTGGTGTAGTGTAGCCGAGACACGTACAGCAGTGTTGTTGGTACCGCTGAACGAAGGAGTATGCCATCTAATACTGGTGCAGTCCCACACCGGTTTCATCGGGGAGGCTTCTTCTTCCTCTTCACCTTGATGAAACGTTCCTCATCAATTTGACCCTTCGTGCGGGCCTTCCCGCTCGTCGCCGCCCGCGCGCTTGAGAAGACAACTGGGAAGGCATCTTAAGCGCGCGGGCGGCGACGGCGGCGTAATCACGACGAGAAGTAGTCGTGTTTACGTTTGACGGTGTGCTGCGGGTGGCAGGGCGCGGTGTCCTGCAGGCGGCGGGGTGCGGTGCATCGCGCGGGGCCGTAGCAACAGTCGGCGACGCAGCAGCCTTAAACTGCCGACGGATGCATATTGCGCCCCGCGACGTACGTTGACATTAGAAGCCTCGTGGAACCTACTTTCTGAGCTAGCGCCACGCAATGACGCAACCTCTTCCCGTAGTTCGTGGATGGTAGTTTCCGAAGCCTCCAACTTAAACCAAACCTCGGCCAGGCTAGACAGGGTGTTTATATCCTTGAGCAGCCTGGTTACGTCGACGTGGTCGAATGTGACGGGGTGCAGCCTGTGCAGCTGCCTCGCCAGGCGGGCACGTCGACGGGATCTGTCTCATTCAGCAGGGTGATGATGTCTTGGAGACTTCTCTCGCCCTTTTCGTCCCTCATGTGGGTCGGCATGCGATCGCTCATCCCGATCGATTGGTATAGCATCACCTTTGCACTGCAAATTTCTTCATGTTTGAAGTTAGTCTTGCAAATCTGCAAGATGCTAACTTCATCCATCGTGTCTATGGCGTACTGTAGAAACGCTACGACTTCGTTGGCTATGAGTTTTTCCGAACTCATAGCGGCAATCACGTGCAGCGGCTATAGCCGCGCAAATCGCGAATTATAATAATTCATAAATGCAATATGGCATGGCCGAATCGGAGCGCGCACTGGACTGCACTAACCTTAAAGGGAAACTGTTAACTACTAACACAGATATTCTGTGCTAAAAAAAACTAATTTTTTTAACTTACTTATCTACCACCGGATCGGAACGCGGCCTCTACTGAGAAGATCCAACGAGAAACAAGGCTTGTCTTTTTTTCATCATTTTATGTATATATACATATATTTTTATATTATATAAAGTCATTTATGCGATCCAGCTCCAGTGTGATGCCTAACGACTGAGATATAAGACTAATAATAATAATTGTAAATATATTTTATAATAAAAAGCTAGAGGATTTTGGGTGGGCCAGTCTCCACAAGCAGCTACCGTTTACGACTACTTGAACAACTATCACCTCCGGGAACCGGGATGTGACACGCACCAAATAGCCCCTGCAGACTTTTTAGTGAGCATGCCCAATCCTAGGCCTCAAACTGCAATCAAAAAAAGTGTAGACTTTTTCTGACTGCACTCTGAGGTCTGGGATTGGGGAAAAAAAAAGAGCAGTCCTTCGAGCTTGTTTGGCACAACATGCTACGTTTTGATATTTTTGTTTACAATAAAGACGTGCTTTATGACCAATAATCGTCAATAAATCGTATTCTACTAATGCCTACTGCCTACTTCAATTAGGGTTATTAAGAGCCAATGTTTTTGTAATGGTGTCCAGTTTATCCCGCCATTTCTTCCTAGGCCTGAATTGTAATAAAATATAAACACAGTCATGTCGATAATTCCCAAACTGGAAAGGCAACGATGAATTTTGCCGAACGATATTAGGTTCAAATTGAACAGTGGCCGAGATTTTAAACATTATATCGGGCACAATCTAGACTTCAAAATGTTACTGAGATACAAAAAGAAAAATTCTAATCACATTTTGTTTGGCCTAGGATTGGATCCCGTGATACGCCAAATTTCCCAAAGGACCAATATTGTAGTTAAATAAAATTAACGTTTTGACGAGTCACACGTCATATAGTCTGACAAGGATCTTTTGGCCCATGGATGACATTGACAGGGGGAAGTTGGCATTCGTGTGAAATTAGGGTTATCATTTAGTACAATTTTCCTATTTCCAGCGTAATATTTTAATAGGTGGGTCCGCACGGTTACAAATAACATAACTACGTTAAATTTCATAACAAACGCCAACTCTGCTACTGTCATGAAGTGTCATTTCACTCAATATCAGCGTTAGTTCCGAAGTTGGCCGCGGGCCAAAAGATCTTTATATGACTTTAAGTCGCGTCGGCTAGCGTTATATTATTCTTAGTATATGCTTTGTGTGTCTTGCGTATTTCAAATATTCTTAGTACTGAATATTCTACGACTTATGCTCTTTACTGTCCTAACCGAAAGTCACAATTGCCATCTCATTTAAAATAATAATGCCTTCGACAAAGGGGATAAAAGGATCTTATGAAATAATAATAGTCGGCGGACACCACCAGATGAAACAAAGATGAAATTTTGCGCTCAACTTAGTCTTTTGAATGAAGCCTTTGCAAATTAAAAATTCCTTCGTCGGGGTTTCAGTAACTTTTTAATTTAACTTTCTCCTATCTGTGCTTTTATCAAAACTTATAGTTGTTGATTTGTAGTCAAATACAGGATTAGCGGGACTCTGTCTCTGGGGAAGTTCTGTGGATCGTTTTAATGATACCTCGGTCAACGATCTTGTTTTGAACTACTGTAATTTTTATGCTAAATACTTTGGTGCATAGACGTATGTTATCAGGACTTTTATGTCAGAGGGGATGGTCAGAGAAAAATGAAGAGGGGTGATACCCTATTGATGCTAATAATATTGTATGAACCATTATGTTACAAGTACATGACATTGGATTTAGCTATTTGAAACTAAACGAGTTTTTTTCACATACATACGAGTACACTCACGCCTTTATCTTACTGGGGCAGAGACAAAAATCCACAAGACTAGGGGGAAGCTCATGGCTTTTGTTTGAATAATCTATCTATCTATGTATATCATCACGCCAGATCCCTTGCGGGGTAGGCAGAGGGTACAGAGTTCCAACAGGTTATTTTCTTACATACCTCTCGGGCTTCCTCTACTCTCATACTTCGTCTCATACACGCTCGCCGGTTACGGAGGCTCTGTTTCTGATATATGTCTTATTAATATAAGCTGAATATGAGGTGCAAACCGAGATTAAATCCTAGACTTTCTTATTAAGAGACGTTCGTTTTATCGACTAACTTACTTCTGCTTGGCAAAATGGAGAAAAATCGATCAGTCTCCATATCCAGGGCCAATGTAGTGCTTTTGAGCAAACCTTGTATGTTCTTAATGTCCATTCACTTGCACGCAAGATAACCGTAACGAAGTCGTTGCCACTTTTTAAACCAAAATATCATCTAAAACCATCGACTCCATAAATAACATTAGCCCTGTTAAGAAAGTGTCCCACCGTTGGGCACGGGCCTCCTCTCAAACTGAGAGGGCTTAGGCCAGAGTCCACCACGCTGGCCCAGTGCGGGTTGGTGAACTTCATACACCTTCAAGGAATTCTCAGGCATGCAGGTTTCCTCACGATGTTTTCCATCGCTGCTAAAGCAAGTAATAAAATTTTTTTAATACGCACATGCTTTCGAAAAGACAGAGGTGCGTGCCTATATTTGAACCCGAGACTTCTGACTTTGCAGTCCAACGGTCTAACCACTAGGCTATGACTCAATCCTGGGTATAGAATCAGGTCTTGTTTACCATAAAAATGCATTGTCATGAGACTTGAACCAATATTTCAAATTTAAATTCCGTTAGACAAAATGGAGTGGTACTAATTTAACCTCCAAGATTTGATCGAAGCAAACAAACAAACATTGCAAGTTAAAAGCTTGTAAAATCTGTTACTGTTTTAATATAAATAATAATACAGTCACGCCTATGTTCCCCAAGTGAGGGTGGCTGAGGTGTACTGCGTTCACCCACTTTTCGCCAACGATTAGGTCCCATGTAATAAGGGGTGAACGTATTGCCATATACTAGGCCCAATCCCAGACTGATATTGGGAGTTTTTAAATATTTGAACCCACGACCTCGTAATCGCAACGCTCGTTATGCGCCACTAGACCAATAAAGCAGTCAATTTGTTTTAAAAGCACATTTTTCTAAGGTTTCTAAGGAAACGTGTAAATAAAACGGCCAAGTCATAACATTTTAAGGAACACGGAGAGAATATGAAGAGGAACGATCGCCCGGATCCCTCGCTTTGTACTTAAACCGGAATATTCGAAGCTATAAGCAATTTACGAGACAAATCTCTCGGACGCGTCTACAAAGACCGACTTGTAACTGGTGACAACGGTAATTTGGGTGTTCCGGACATTATTTTTCCTATTTACGCCTGTAAAATAAAAACACTGCGTAGAACGACCGAAACCAGCGTTTTCGCTCCTTCTTATCAATCTTTAACACTAAAAGCGACTTGCTGATATAGACGTTTCACATTAAAACCAATGATTGAGTTCCTCGACACAGCCACACCCGATAATTTTGACTTCTGTCACATTTTATTATTTTAACTTACTAAATTAGTAGCGGCTGTTAAGGCTTTAGAACTCGCCGCACGGTGAATTCTGGTTAATTTTAATTACATTCGTAGATTCGATGAATCTATTTAGAAGAGTATCATCATCTTCATCACCTGAAAGACATTGTTTTCGTATTGTCGTGTCGTATTACTGTAATAGGCTTAGTCTGTGTTACTAATTCTAGATATGTCTCTAATGATTCTTACTAAAATATAGATGTATATTGGTTCAATATCGCATAACTGATTCTACATCGATCTGCGAGCTACAGACAAATTACTACACACCGTCACGCCTATATTCCCCAAGCGGGGCTGGCAGAGGTGTACTGAGTACAAATTACTAAATACCTTAAAATCAGCAAAGTGTTGTTAATGGGATTGTAAAGGACGAAATGTGGGTCGCCGGTTCAAAGCGGGGCCGTGGATGACCCGCGCGTTTCACATATCTATTATACTTTGCAAGTTATTGAGTGAAATTGCTGAGACTTTGCCCTTGAGAAGGATACAAGACGTGGGAGAGCATTTTTTTTTTATTTATAAAACGTAGCCCCACACTAGGGTTTCTACCTGTATCCTGGGTGCGTTTACAAATATGAAAATTCACATACACAAATACCCAGACCGAAACAAATAATTGTGGATCACACGGAGTGGCTTAGGCTCTTAACCACTGCGCTAAATCGTCCGTGATAGCCACTGCAAGACAAAGTCCTCCCCAAAGATCGCTACGATCCGCGACCTTCATCAGGTCATCGGCACAGCTAAAGGAGGGTCTGTGTATTCCACGTCTTTCGGCGGTCATGGCTTGAGAGAGTTTCTGCCTAAATGAAATAAGTACCATCTATATATCTATCAGTCAAAAAACGTTCACTGCAGGACAAACACCTCTCTCAAAGATTGCCACGACGACTGGCTAGTAAGGAATAAGTATAGTAACCACAATTGCTTGGAAAGAATACAATGGTCTGTGTGAGTAATAACGTACGTAAAAGATTAAAAACCTAACTGCAAAAGTATTAAACGGTCAAATCTAAAATGAATTACTTGTCTAATGGAGCGTCGTGCGCCTGGCAATGACATAAGATTTATCTACCCATAGACAAGTTGTAGTGCACACAATACATTGACAGCTTATGGACAAATCGAACACTGGCAACACGCACCAAAAGTGCGTAAGTGATACCACTTTTGGCGCCATTTTTGTTAGCAATGCTCAGTCTAGACGGTCCTTGAAAGGTCCTGAAAAGTTAGCCATGTTTATAGATATAAACATGGCAAACTTTTCACTTTTACTCAAGTATACACTTAGCACATCATATTAACTGTATAGTTAGAAACTGCGAAAAGTGAAAAATGACAAAAGTTAGTTTTGTATAGAATTTTAAGCACATGAGTTTACTCGACTAAGTTCTTAAGACTATTTAATTAAATGTCTATAGATTCGAGCGTTAGTGTAAGGGTAAAATAGAGGCTTAGGTGTAAATATCCATCTTAAAATATATCTCTGGTCACTGTAGTGATAGGCGATCGAGCGACACCCAAACATCGACAAACCGCGGACTTGGACACAAATTGAAATTCCGTCGGAGAAAATGTCTTTGTACAGGAGTTAGGAGACATTGTGACCGCAAACGAGTACCTTGGAGTAACCCCGGGTGTAAGTACCCACTCGGCACTACTATGTAGCTCAACATTAGGGATTATTCCTGGGTCTAGAGGGCGTTTACAGGTATAAAATGTATATATACAAACACCTAGATCGATATAAATATTTTTAGCTCAATATTTCTACAAATATCATATGTACGTAGGTACACAAAGATTAGACAGCTTTGTTAGACTGTTAGCGAATAATGGGCGTATCGCGTAATCGCGATCACGACGTATTGGATTCACATTCTAGGCCGGATAAATAGTAATTCTTCGATGGAAAATTTTCAGTATTCAATTAGTTGCAATTACGGCAATAGGCTTGCCCCCTTTGCACGCTGGCACTTAAGATCGTCGGCGAAAAATGGATGAACACAGTACACCTCTGCCACCCCAGCTTGAGGAATAAAGGCGCGACGTGTTTATTTCATTTTACAAAGATTTGTCCCCTGCGGGGTTCGAACTCGTGACTACTCGATACAGTGAGCGGAGCGGCTTAAGCTCCTGTCGACAAGACATTATCGAAAGGAGCTTAAGCCGCTCCTAACTTATCTTCAATATTCGAGTACCTATTATTTATTACTAGCGACCCGCCCCGGCTTCGCTCGGGTGAATTATACACATAAACCTTACTCTGGAATCACTCCGTCTATTGGTGAAAACCTTATGAAAATCCGTTCGGTAGTTAGTTCATTGCGTTCAGACCGACTGAGAGACGCGGCGGGGGACTTTGTTTTATAATATGTAGTGATATAACTTTTTAGTAACAAATTTCATTGTGGCGATATTTAGGGAAGTCTTCCTTCAGCAGTGGACGTGCTTCAGCTGGTGATGACGCTGATGCATAGAGATCTGGTAAAGGACACGTTAAGTGGAGATTTGAATGCTTCTTTCTTTAGGGGTATCGTTCTACGAAAGAGGCCTTTGTTCTGCTGATGATGATGATGAAAAGAGATTTGGTTAAAGGTAGTTAAGATTTTGATACTCCTTTTTAGGCGTAACAAGTAATAGTGACATAACGAATGTTGAATAGTAACTAAAACAGCTTATTTAGAACAAAAAAGAGTAAAAGAAGTCAATATCAGGCTTACATTTCACAAGCGGGGTGGCAGAGGTACCGATTAATCCCAGATTTCGACATCAATGTTAGGTCCTAATGTAATTGGGAACGAAGCAATAGCCATAACACCGTTTACAATACCAGACTTCAGACTGCTACTAAGTGTTTTTGTATATAGCCTCTAATGTCAGTTTTATTCGACTGAGAACTCCTACGTAGGACCTCGTCACCAGCTGCACCATACACCACTATATCCAATGAGAGGAAGGCAGTCGTGTAATTTGATTGTATAGAAATTATCATTTTGCGGTTATGAATGGCGGTTCGTGAATAATGATCATTAAATTTGAAATCCACACATCAATTTCAATCAACCTACATTATTGATCGTAATTGATTTCCGTACACCAGTACGTGGTTGTTTTGGAATTTTAACCCTATTTACTCAACAAACATGGAAACGAATGGAGCTAACTTATTTATACAAATATTGCAATCAATTTTAAACTAATGTCCCGATGAACTAGCAACTTAAAACTTTAACTCTTGATCGGAACTGGAAGTAAGTACAATATTGTATTATACTCAAAATAAAATACGGACCAATTACGCTGTATCTGATATAGAAAGGAAAAGTCAAGAGTCTCCGTAACCGGCGAGCGTGTATGAGACGAACTATGAGAGTCGAGGAAGCCAGAGAGGTATGTAAGGAAAGAACCTGTTGGAACTCTGTACTCTCTGCCTACCCTGCAAGGGATCCGGCGTGAGGTTATAGATAGATAGATCTGATATAGAATCCGAATCCAAAACCTCGTGGACGCCAGCCTCACCACGCTCAACTAGACAACAAGGCGGTTGATATTATTAATAATAATATCAGCCTATACTGTTTGCTGCTGGGGAAAGGCCTTTTCTCATAAATTAAGGTAAGAGGGAGTCATACTCCTTCACGCCGACCAAGTGCGGATTGGTGGAGGCAGGTTTGTGCCCGCCTGCTGTTGGAACTTATCAGGCCGCCTATAAGGCCTTCAATATGGCTTAACGACCACATTAAGTGCTAACCGGCACTAACGGCTAAACGAGCCTTTTGCAACACGAGAGATCCTCGAATATGATAATGCCACGAACGGTCACCCATCTCAGACCAACCGTGCCGAACGCTGCTTAACGGTAAGTACACAGCGCTACGAGCGCCTCACGAGTTTATTTTAATAACGTAATTATTAACACTACCTACTACTGTTTTTAAAATCAGTAAATAAAAACTTAATAAAAGTTGGCTTAATTGGCTGTAACGAACGCTCCAAAGAGAATTTGAATTTAAACGCTGTTAAACAGAAAGTTACCGGCTCGTTGGTCTAGAGGCTAATAGTGTACTTTGATCACGGGGTCCTGCGTTCGAATTCTATTTCAGACCAATGTAGTTTCACGAGGTCCTGGGTTCGAATCCTAGAACAGACCAATGTAGTTTTTCCATCGAAATATTCCCAGTATCAGTCCAGAGTCTGGAATTGTGCCCGATCCATGGCAATAGGCTCGCCTCCTATAACATGGGATGTAACATCGTCGGCGAAAAGTGGGCGCACACTACTGTGTGCTCCCAGGTGTACTCACCTCAACCACCCCTGTTTGAGGAATATAGGCGTGACGTGTCATTGGGAGCGGGCCATACCATACAGAGCGCAATTCCAGATTCCTGACTAACACTAGATTATTTTTTTATATAGAAAAACTACAAATACCAGACCTAGATTTTGAACCCAGGACCTTGTGATTGCTACAGTATCTTTCCCGAGTAGACCGACAAGGCAGTTGGGTTATATATTAAAAAAAAAATGAAATTTAAATCTATCGATATCATCACGCCAGATCCCTTGCGGGGATTTCAACATAATATTATTAAAGTTCTCATTTTACTCCGGGAATGCAATTTCGTTCTTTAACAGGTTTTTTCTAGGGTCACCCTGTGGTAAATAGCTTTCTACTGATTTATGTTCGCTCCTGGGGTGGTTTAAGAATAATATTGGAATATAAATAAGATGAGAAGTATAAAGATACCCTTTACTGAAAATAAACGGTTGAGGGTAGTATCAGATGATACATAAAGTCTGTTGGTAGACTGGTATTTTATGAGAATTGTGTGCATACCAGTGTGTGTTACTAGTGATGACTTACGGCACCGAGACATGATCACTCACTATGGGCTTCATAAGAAGGCTCAAGATCACCTAAAGGGCAATGGAAAGAGCTATGCTCGGAGCTTCTGTGCGAGATAGAATCAGAAATAAGGAGATCTGCAGGAGAACCAAAGTCACCGATATAGCTCTCAGAATTGCCAAACTTAAGTGGCAGTGGGCGGGGCATATCGCTCGTAGAACTGACGGCCGTTGGGGCAGAAAGGTTCTCGAGTGGCGACCTCGTACCGGAAGACGTAGAGTGGGTAGGCCCCCCACAAGGTGTAGCGATGACCTGATGAAGGTGGACGGACGCATACAGCACGATGCCGGTCGCAGTGGACGTTTTTCGGCTGATGATGATGTGTGCATATTGTAAGGGTAATTTGTGCAATAAATAATTGAAATTTAAAAGGATTTATTTATTTTTAATTTATTCTTTATTGTATACAGTTAAAAGTGGAAGAAAAAAAGTTTACATTTAGGCAGTATACAAAAAGGCGAGCTCGAACTCAAATATGAGTTACCTTCCAGCGAACCTTTGAGTGTTGAGAGATGAAGAGAAGAATAAGAGGGCAGTTATACAATATAACGTCGAAAGATATAAAATAAATACTGTATTTTCAAATAAATACATATATTTAGTACTTACGATACAAATATTAATATATGTAATTATAATATATACATAAACATAAATATCTAAATGAAATCAAGATAGGAAATGTTCTTTGATTATTCTTCTGAAAACATCCAGAGAAGAGCTTGCACGAATGGAATGAGGAAGTAAGTTCCATAGACGCACATCACGCACAGTGAAGGACCCGTCGTAACGACTGGAATAATGAAGAGGGGTACGAAGAAGGAGAGATGTAGCTGTACGGCAGGGTTTGTCCCTTGGAATCAGGAAGTCAAAACGCTCTCGGAGGTAAATTGGGGATTTAGGATTATGTATAATGGAGTAGAGAAGAGAGAGAATGTGCAAGTCCCGGCTACCTATCCGGCTGCGAGCCGGATAGGTAGCCATTTCAGTTTCGATCGGAATTCTGATATGTGATCAAATTTACGTAAACCGAAAATGAAACGAATACATAAATTCTGCAGACGTTCGAGCTTATTGACCAGTTCTTCAGTAGCATCTAGGAAGCAAACATCACCATAGTCTAAAAGTGGAAGAAGGAGAGACTGAGCAAGACTTATTTTAGTTTGATAAGGGAAAAACTTTTGCAGACGCTTGAGAGAATGAAAAGTGCCGTACAGGATCCTAACAATCCTAAAAGTGTGATGCCTAACAACTGAGATATAAGACTAATAATAATAATTGTAAATATATTTTATAATAAAAAGCTAGAGGATTTTGGGTGGGCCAGTCTCCACAAGCAGCTACCGTTTACGACTACTTGAACAACTATCACCTCCGGGAACCGGGATGTGACACGCACCAAATAGCCAAACTGCAGTCAAAAAAAGAGTAGACTTTTTCTGACTGCACTCTGAGGTCTGGGATTGGGGAAAAAAAGGAGCAGTCCTTCGAGCTTGTTTGGCACAACATGCTACGTTTTGACATTTTTGTTCACAATAAAGACGTGATTTATGACCAATAATCGTCAATAAATCGTATTCTACTAATGCCTACTACCTACTTCATTTAGGGTTATTAAGAGCCAATTTTTTTGTAATGGTGTCCAGTTTATCCCGCCTAAAATATAAACACAGTCATGTCGATAATTCCCAAACTGGGAAGGCAACGATGAATTTTGCCGAACGATATTTTAAACATTATATTGGGCACAATCTAGACTTCAAAATGTTACTGAGATACAAAAAGAAAAATTCTAATCACATTTTGTTTGACCTAGGACCCATTAGGTTTGTCCATTGGGAAATTTGGCGGATCCCGTGATACGCCAAATTTCCCAATGGACCAATATTGTATTTAAATAAAATTAACGTTTTGACAAGTCACACGTCATATAGTCTGACAAGGATCTTTTGGCCCATGGATGACATTGGCAGGGGGAAGTTGGCATTCGTGTGAAATTAGGGTTATCATTTAGTACAATTTTCCTATTTCCAAGGCAATATTTTAACGGTTACAAATAACATAACTACTGTAAATTTCATAACAAACGCCAACTCTGCTACTGTCATGAAGTGTCATTTCACTTAATGACAGCGTTAGTTCCGAAGTTGGCCGCGGGCCAAAAGATCCTTATATGACTTTAAGTCGCGTCGGCTAGCGTTATATTATTCTTAGTATATGCTTTGTGTATCTTGCGTATTTCAAATATTCTTAGTACTGAATATTCTACGACTTATGCTCTTTACTGTTATAACCGAAAGTCACAACTGCCATCTCATTTAAAATGATAAAATGCCTTCGACAAAGGGGATAAAAGGATCTTATGAAATAATAATAGTCGGCGGACACCACCAGAAGAAACAAAGATTAAAGTTTGCGTTCAACTTAGTCTTTTGAATGAAGCCTTTGCAATTTAAAATTCCTTCGTCGTGGGTTCAGAAACTTTTCAATTGAAATTTCTCCTATCTGGGTTTCTATCGAAACTTATAGTTGTTGATTTGTAGTCAAATACAGGATTAGTGGGACTCGGCGAAGTTCTGTGGATCGTTTTAATGATTCCTCGGTCAACGATCTTCTTTTGAACTACTGTAATTTTCATGCTAAATACTTTAGTGCATAGACCTATATTATCAGGACCTTTATGTCAGAGGGAATGGTCAGAGAAGAATGGAAAGGGGTGATACCCTTTGATGCTAATAATATTGTATGAACCATTATGCTACAAGTACATGACATTGGATTTAGCTATTTGAAACTAAACGAGATTTTTTTCACATACATACACTTACGCCTTTATCCCACTGGGGCAGAGACGAAAACCCACAAGACTAGAGGGAAGCTAAGGGCTTATGTTTGATTAATCTATCTATCTATGTATATCATCACGCCAGATTCCTTGCGGGGTAGGCAGAGAGTACAGAGTTCCAACAGGTTCTTTTCTTACATACCTCTCGGGCTTCCTCTACTCTCATACTTCGTCTCATACACGCTCGCCGGTTACGGAGACTCTGTTTCTGTTTTATCTCTGATTAATATAAGCTGAATATGAGGTGCAAACCGAGATTATGTCCTAGACTTTGATATTAAGAGGTGTTCGTTTTATCAACTAACTTACTTCTGCTTGGCAAAATGGAGAAAAATCGATCAGTCTCATATCCAGGGCCAATGTAGTGCTTTTAGCAAACCTTGTATGTTCCAAATGTCCATTCACTTGCAGGCAAGATAACCGTAAAGAAGTCGTTGCCACTTTTTGAACCAAAATATCATCTAAAACTATCGACTCCATAAATAATATCAGCCCTGTTAAGAAACTGTCCCACCGTTGGGCACGGGCCTCCTCTCAAACTGAGAGGGCTTAGGTCAGAGTCCACCACGCTGGCCCAGTGCGGGTTGGTGAACTTCATACACCTTCGAGGAATTCTTAGGCATGCAGGTTTCCTCACGATGTTTTCCATCGCTGCTAAAGCAAGTGATAAAATTTTTTTAATACGCACATGCTTTCGAGAAGACAGCGGTGCGTGCCTGGATTTGAACCGAGACCTCTGACTTTGCAGTCCAACGGTCTAACCACTAGGCTATGACTTAATCCTGGGTATAGAATCAGGTCTTGCTTACCATAAAAATGCATTGTCATGAGACTTGAACCAATATTTCAAATTTCAATTCCGGTAGACAAAATGGAGTGGTACTAATTTAACTTCCAAGATTTGACCTAAGCCAACAAACAAACATTGCAAGTTAAAAGCTTGTAAAATCTGTTACTGTTTTAATATAAATAATAATACCGTCACGCCTATGTTCCCCAAGCGAGGGTGGCTGAGGTGTACTGCGTTCACCCACTTTTCGCCAACGATTAGGTCCCATGTAATAGGGGGCGAACGTATTGCCATATACTAGGTCCAATCCCAGACTGATATTGGGAGTTTTTAAATAAAAAACTACATTTGTTCGACCTAGGATTTGAACCCACGACCTCGTAATCGCAACGCTCGTTATGCGCCACTAGACCAACAGAGCAGTCAATTTGTTTTAAAAGCACATTTTTCTAAGGTTTCTAAGGAAACGTGTAAATAAAACGGCCAAGTCATAACATTTTAAGGAACACGGAGAGAATATGAAAAGGAACGGTCGCCCGGATCCCTCGTTTTGTACTTAAACCGGAATATTCGAAGCTATAAGCAATTTACGAGACAAATCTCTCAGACGCGTCTACAAAGACCGACTTGTAACCGGTGACAACGGTATTTTGGATGTCCCGGACATTATATTTCCTATTTACGCCTGTAAAATAAAAACATTGCGTAGAACGACCGAAACCAGCGTTTTCGCTCCTTCTTATCAATCTTTAACACTAAAAGCGACTTGTTGATATAGACGTTTCACATTAAAACCAATGATTGAGTGCCTCGACACAGCCACACCCGATAATTTTGACTTCTGTCACATTTTATTATTTTAACTTACTAAATTAGTAGCGGCTGTTAAGGCTTTAGGACTCGCCGCACGGTGAATTCTGGTTCATTTTAATTACATTCGTAGATTCGATGAATCTATTTAGAAGAGTATCATCATCTTCATCACCTGAAAGACATTGTTTTCGTATTGTCGTGTCGTATTACTGTAACAGGCTTAGTCTGTGTTACCAATTCTAGATATGTCTCTAATGATTCTTACTAAAATATAGATGTATATTGGTTCAATATCACATAACTGATTCTACATCGATCTGCGAGCTACAGACAAATTACTAAATACCTTAAAACCAGCAAAGTGTTGTTAATGGGATTGTAAAGGACGAAATGTGGGTCGCCGGTTCAAAGCGGGGCCGTGGATGACCCGCGCGTTTCACATATCTATTATACTTTGCAAGTTATTGCGTGAAATTGCTGAGACTTTGCCCTTGAGAAGGATACAAGACGTGGAAGAGTATCTTTTTCTTTATAACCCCCCACACCAGGGTTTCTACCTGTGTCCTGGGTGCGTTTACAAACATGAAAATTCACATACACAAATACCCAGACCGAAACAAATAATTGTGGATCACACGGAGTGGCTTAGGCTCTTAACCACTGCGCTAAATCGTCCGTCATAGCCAATGCAAGACAAAGTCCTCCCAAAAGATCGCTACGATCCGCGACCTTCATCAGGTCATCGGCACAGCTAAAGGAGGGTCTGTGTATTCCACGTCTTTCGGCGGTCATGGCTTAAGAGAGTTTCTGCCTAAAGACAGTTATAAATGAAATAAGCACCGTCTATATATCTATCAGTCAAAAAACGTTCACTGCAGGACAAACACCTCTCTCAAAGATTGCCACGACGACTGGCTAGTAAGGAATAATAATAATAATAATAATAAAGATTTATTTTTCTCTTTTACAAAGTAGTTACAAAATTCTTTTAAATTATATCTAATTACAATAACAGCATTATTTAAAACTTTGTAAGAGACTGGTATCTGTACTAGGTGACCCTGTTTGACAGATTACCAGGACCTCGTTCAATGGACTTGCGTTAGCTGGCTATTAGATAATAATCAGGTATATTTATCTATATAACATTAGTTCCTTGAGATAAAAGAGAAGCAAGATAAAATTAATCTTACCTAGATTAATTTTATCTTGCTAAAAAAAAAAATGTTTGTGTGTGTGTGTGTGTGTGGGTGTGTGTGTGTGGGTGTGTGTGTGTGTGTGTGTGTGTGTGTGTGAGTGAGTGAGCGTGTGTGCGCGCGTGTGTTTAGGTCATGATTTTTAAAAGATCTTCGGTTTTGGTGTAGTTCAGGCTTAATAACCATTTGTGCACCTTCTTTTTACATTGAGTTTTAGGTAAGGCATATATCAATAATTCTTTATTAATTTTATTATATAGATAACTACCAAGGAAACCGAAAAATTTATGTGAGAAACTTGTTTTGAAAGGAATTGTAGGACATACCATATAATTTCTCCGCTTACGAAGAAAAGATGGATCAAATTTCAAAAGAGAGTGCCTTCTAATATCTGATTGTAATACAAAAAGTTGACGAACTGTCAGAACTTCACATTTGTCGTATAGCTCTGTCGTTGGATAAAAGAATGGCAGGAAATTGCTGACCTTTAGAACCGCCCTTTGGGCTCTTTCAACTTTAATTATAGAAGATTTCGATGCGCCGCCCCATATAGTTATACAATATGTTAACAAAGATTGGCATAGAGCAAAGTATGTGTTCTTGAGAATTCTTTCGTTAGCCACATGTCTCAAATTTTTAAAAACAAATATCAGTTTCCTGATTCTCGATGTAAGGACGTTCATGTGCGAGTTGAAGTTAAGATTTTTATCAATTATGACTCCTAGGTATTTAGCTAGGACCCTCCTAGCTTCATCAACTTTACTGAGCTTAGGACAAAGTAGAATTAGAATAAGTATAGTAACCGCAATTGCTTGGAAAGAATACAATGGTCTGTGTGAGTAATAACGTACGTAAAAGATTTAAAACCTAACTGCAAAAGTATTAAACGGTAAAATCTAAAATGAATTACTTGTCTAATGGAGCATCGTGCGCCTGGAAATGACATAAGATTTATCTACCCATAGACAAGTTGTAGTGCACACAATACATTGACAGCTTATGGACAAATCGAACACTGGCAACACGCACACATAGTGCGTAAGTGATACCACTTTTGGCGCCATTTTTGTTAGCAATGCTCAGTCTAGACGGTCCTTGAAAGGTCCTGAAAAGTGAGCCATGTTTATAGATATAAACATGGCAAACTTTTCACTTTTACTCAAGTATACACTTAGCACATCATATTAACTGTATAGTTAGAAACTGCGAAAAGTGAAAAATGACAAAAGTTAGTTTTGTATAGAATTTTAAGCACATGAGTTTACTCGACTAAGTTCTTAAGACTATTTAATTAAATGTCTATAGATTCGAGCGTTAGTGTAAGGGTAAAATAGAGGCTTAGGTGTAAATATCCATCTTAAAATATATCTCTGGTCACTGTAGTGATAGGCGATCGAGCGACACCCAAACATCGACAAGCCGCAGACTTGGACACAAATTGAAATTCCGTCGGAGAAAATGTCTTTGTACAGGAGTTAGGAGACATTGTGACCGCAAACGAGTACCTTGGAGTAACCCCGGGTGTAAGTACCCACTCGGCACTACTATGTAGCTCAACATTAGGGATTATTCCTGGGTCTAGAGGGCGTTTACAGGTATACAATGTATATATACAAACACCTAGATCGATATAAATATTTTTAGGTCAATATTTCTACAAATATCATATGTCTAACAAAGCTGTCAAATCTTACTACCTACGTACACAAAGATTTGACAGCTTTGTTAGACTGTTAGCGAATAATGGGTGTATCGCGTAATCGCGATCACGACGTATTGGATTCACATTCTAGGCCGGATAAATAGTAATTTTTCGATGGAAAATTTTCAGTATTCAATTAGTTGTAATTACGGCAATAGGATTGCCCCCTTTGCACGCTGGCACTTAAGATCGTCGGCGAAAAATGGATGAACACAGTACACCTCTGCCACCCCAGCTTTAGGAATAAAGGCGTGACGTGCTTATTTCATTTTACAAAGATTTGTCTCCTGCGGGGTTCGAACTCGTGACTACTCGATACAGTGAGCGGAGCGGCTTAAGCTCCTGTCGACAAGACATTATCAATATTAACTTATCTTCAATATTCGAGTACCTATTATTTATTACTAGCGACCCGCCCCGGCTTCGCTCGGGTGAATTATACACATAAACCTTACTCTGGAATCACTCCGTCTATTGGTGAAAACCTTATGAAAATCCGTTCGGTAGTTAGTTCATTGCGTTCAGACCGACTGAGAGACGCGGCGGGGGACTTTGTTTTATAATATGTAGTGATATAACTTTTTAGTAACAAATTTCATTGTGGCGATATTTAGGGAAGTCTTCCTTCAGCAGTGGACGTGCTTCAGCTGGTGATGACGCTGATGCATAGAGATCTGGTAAAGGACACGTTAAGTGGAGATTTGAATGCTACTTTCTTTAGAGGTATCGTTCTACGAAAGAGGCCTTTGTTCTGCTGATGATGATGATGAAAAGAGATTTGGTTAAAGGTAGTTAAGATTTTGATACTTCTTTTTAGGCGTAACAAGTAATAGTGAAATTACGAATGTTGAATTGTAATGTTCTAAAACGGCTTACTTAGAACAAAAAAGAGTAAAAGAAGTCAATATCAGGCTTACATTTCACAAGCGGGGTGGCAGAGGTACCGATTAGTCCCACATTTCGACATCAATGTTAGGTCCTAATGTAAATGGGAATGAAGCAATAGCCATAACACCGTTTACAATACCAGACTTCAGACTGCTACTAAGTGTTTTTGTATATAGCCTCTAATGTCAGTTTTCTCCGACTGAGAACTCCTACGTAGGACCTCGTCACCAGCTGCACCATGCACCACTATATCCAATGAGAGGAAGGCAGTCTTGTATAGGCGGTTCGTGAATAATGATCATTAAATTTGAAATCCACACATCAATTTCAATCAACCTACATTATTGATCGTAATTGATTTCCGTACACCGGTACGTGGTTGCTTTGGAATTTTAACCCTATTTACTCAACAAACATGGAAACGAATGGAGCTAACTTATTTATACAAATATTGCAATCAATTTTAAACTAATGTCCCGATGAACTAGCAACTTAAAACTTTAACTCTTGATCGGAACTGGAAGTAAGTACAATATTGTATTATACTCAAAATAAAATACGGACCAATTACGCTGTATCTGATATAGAAAGGAAAAGTCAAGAGTCTCCGTAACCGGCGAGCGTGTATGAGACGAACTATGAGAGTCGAGGAAGCCAGAGAGGTATGTAAGGAAAGAACCTGTTGGAACTCTGTACTCTCTGCCTACCCTGCAAGGGATCCGGCGTGAGGTTATAGATAGATAGATCTGATATAGAATCCGAATCCAAAACCTCGTGGACGCCAGCCCCACCACGCTCAACTAGACAACAAGGCGGTTGATATTATTAATAATAATATCAGCCTATACTGTTTGCTGCTGGGGAAAGGCCTTTTCTCATAAATTAAGGTAAGAGGGAGTCATACTCCTTCACGCCGACCAAGTGCGGATTGGTGGAGGCAGGTTTGTGTCCGCCTGCTGTTGGAACTTATCAGGCCGCCTATAAGGCCTTCAATATGGCTTAACGACCACATTAAGTGCTAACCGGCACTAACGGCTAAACGAGCCTTTTGCAACACGAGAGATCCTCGAATATGATAATGCCACGAACGGTCACCCATCTCAGACCAACCGTGCCGAACGCTGCTTAACGGTAAGTACACAGCGCTACGAGCGCCTCACGAGTTTATTTTAATAACGTAATTATTAACACTACCTACTACTGTTTTTAAAATCAGTAAATAAAAACGAACGCTCCAAAGAGAATTTGAATTTAAACGCTGTTAAACAGAAAGTTACCGGCTCGTTGGTCTAGAGGCTAATAGTGTACTTTGATCACGAGGTCCTGCGTTCGAATCCTATTTCAGACCAATGTAGTTTCACGAGGTCCTGGGTTCGAATCCTAGAACAGACCAATGTAGTTTTTCCATCGAAATATTCCCAGTATCAGTCCAGAGTCTGGAATTGTGCCCGATCCATGGCAATAGGCTCGCCTCCTATAACATGGGATGTAACATCGTCGGCGGAAAGTGGGCGCACACTACTGTGTGCTCCCAGGTGTACTCACCTCAACCACCCCTGTTTGAGGAATATAGGCGTGACGTGTCATTGGGAGCGGGCCATACCATACAGAGCGCAATTCCAGATTCCTGACTAACACTAGATTATTTTTTTATATAGAAAAATTACAAATACCAGACCTAGATTTTGAACCCAGGACCTTGTGATTGCTACAAGTATCTTTCCCGAGTAGACCAACGAGGCAGTTGGGTTATATATTTAAAAAAAAATGAAATTTAAATCTATCGATATCATCACGCCAGATCCCTTGCGGGGATTTCAACATAATATTATTAAAGTTCTCATTTTACTCCGGGAATGCAATTTCGTTCTTTAACAGGTTTTTTCTAGGGTCACCCTGTGTAAATAGCTTTCTACTGATTTATGTTCGCTCCTGGGATGGTTTAAGAATAATATTGGAATATAAATAAGATGAGAAGTATAAAGTTACCCTTTACTGAAAATAAACGGTTGAGGGTAGTATCAGATAATACATAAAGTCTGTTGGTAGACTAGTATTTTATGAGAATTGTGTGCATACCAGTGTGTGTTGCCAGTGATGACTTACGGCACCGAGACATGATCTCGATCGATCACGATGGTCTTCATAAGAAGGCTCAAGGTCATCTAAAGGGCAATGGAAAGAGCTATGCTCGGAGCTTCTGTGCGAGATAGAATCAGAAATAAGGAGATATGCAGGAGAACCAAAGTCACCGATATAGCTCTCAGAATTGCCAAACTTAAGTGGCAGTGGGCAGGCATATCGCTCGTAGAACTGACGGCCGTTGGGGCAGAAAGGTTCTCGAGTGGCGACCTCGTACCGGAAGACGTAGAGTGGGTAGGCCCCCCACAAGTTGGAGCGATGACCTGATGAAGGTCCCAGGTAGAAGCTGGATGCATACAGCACAACGCCGGTCGTTGTGGCGATCTTTGGGGGAGACCTTTGTCTTGCAGTGGACGTTTTTCGGCTGATGATGATGTGTGCATATTGTAAGGTTAATTTGTGCAATAAATAATTGAAATTTAAAAGGATCTTTTCAAAACAAGCTATTAAAACAAAAATGCAACGGAGATAGCTTGCTTTGTTGATGAGTTCCAATGGCCAGCTTTTAGCTCCATCATCAGACTCTGGACACAATCTGGGTCCATAGTAATCGTCAGGACAAATCCAAGGAGCCCAAATATGGTGTTGTTGAGCAGTTGGTTGGTGGTTGGCCTCCTTTCATCTTTATCATAAGACCATGAACACTATCTGGTTGTAAAGTATTTATCAATACCAATCCAACGAGCCTCAACACGAGGGGGGTTATGTTGTGTAGTCGACATGTGCCAATAGCCACCTTCCGACTCCGTCATCAGAACAGCTCCATGGTATTATTGCATTGTAACCGAACTTACATATGTATGCCAAATTTCAGCTCAATAAGATTTCCTCAAGTGGAAATCAGATCGTAAATTCAAATCGGTAAGACGTACAGACAGACACACAAACAGTGCAAGTTAAATAAAAACGGGTTAGAGTAATAGTACGTAGATTACATATTAAAGGTACGACCAAATCAAAGCGTTCAGTCGCGTCCACGATGGCGTGCACGGTATCAATCATTACCTGCAGTACTGTTTCTATGGACGTGTTTACACCAACGTGTCTTACGTCCTCCACGCGTGGTCTGTGCGGCATCTCCACGCGTGACCATAAGGAGGTAGGTACTGATCGCCACCGCGCGTTGGTTTGCCGTACCTTAAGTCTGTTGGTAGTCTGTTAATTTCGGTGGCGGGAGAGTCTCTCTTACTTTTCTAACGAACCATAAATACATTAATGGTTTACATAAATTAAAAATATTTTGTTTATGAAATTCGGGTAGGTTAATTTGTAAACGTCAATTTGTTCGATTATTGAACAATTGAATAAGTGATATTCGATATTCTTAATATTCTTTGTCTTTCTACATGATTATTTTATTTACAAAACGTTTTAACGTTGCTCCTCACTAGGAATTATTCCTATGTCGTGCGCAGCTTAGGTGCGTTTACAAATATGAATTTCACAAACATGATTACCCAGACCAAATCAAACACCTGTGGGTCATACAAAAAATTGTCTCGTGCGAGGATTGAACCTACGACTTCTCAATCCAGGTAACTGCACGGCTGACTAAAATAGGTCGTTAATTTGTCTACACTCATACAACTATACCAAGTGGCATCTCGTAGATGTAGTTGGATGAATTACAAAGTTTCCGGTTCCAACCATGACTTGAAATTTCGTTTTTTTTTCGAAACCCATGTGTATGTTAATGACTTCGATGCTAACAGAGGAGCATTTACAGCTATTGAATACCTAAATATGTGCAGATGACATTTTTTATAGTAACATAGGACACAATTTAAAAGCGCAGATATAGGTTAACATCTATTTTATTTACTGTACACTGTTATGCCTATAATCCTCAAGCGAGGGTGACAGAGGCGGTGTAATGAGTACACCTACTTTTCGCCATCATACTGGGAAGATTTCGTTAAAAAAAACTACATTTGTCCGACTTAGGATATAAACCTAGGACCTCGTGGTCACAAAGTTATGCGCTTTGCCACTAGATCAACGAGGCAGTAACATCTATTTCTCTCATAAAAAGTAAGTAAGTGTGCACCCCTGTCTACCCTATCAGAGATATACAAGGTGTAACATAATAAACGTAAGACCTCAGACACCCCGATTAGGGATTTGCGAAATTCAAAACGAAAACCAAATTTTGAAATTTAAAGGTTTTTACCCTTTTTTAAAACACTTTTATACCCCAATTAACAATGAAACTTGTACGTGTATGTGTGCGTTTTGAGAAATACGTTTTAGGAATGCATCTTCTTCTTGCTATGAATCAAGAATAAATTTAGTTTTTTATAGAGCACTGAAGGAGTAAAAGATTTTTAGCAAATATAAAAAAAAATTAGGATACATTAAAAATTGTTGGAATCAATTCAGTTGCCGATTTAGAACAAATTACTTTCAGGTCTGCGTTTATTATGTTACACGTTGTAGAGCATAAAAGGCATTGCTCATATCTTCCATTTATTAACACACAATATCGATAGTCAATGCATTTTGAACGTGTCTACAATATCCTAGACGATATTTCAATTTAAACGAAACATGGCCGGTATTCTCCGCTGGGCGCTAGATTAAACTTACCAATAGTACTTAGAGACGGTGTTTACTTCAAACTATACAGTGCGGTGTTTACATAGAAAGTAGCTAAGTTAGGAACAGTTATTACGCGCGTACTACCTATAAGGCAAGTATTTATATGAATCTATACTTATTTATAAAAAGAAAATATTTTGGAATAGATAAACTTTGAAAGGACTGAACCTTTTTTAATAATTATTACACCATTAGAAGCTGCTAGATGGCTAGATGGCGATGTCGAACAGTTGCGTAGCCGCGGGAAACAGCTAGTGTTAAATAAATACTTGTAACTAGTCTTGTAATTTGTTTTAATGGATCGCTAATATAAGTATAGTATATTATAAACGTTCTCAATTTTTAAGTGTCTTGATAAAAGAAAATAAATACAAGTAACTACAGATGCAAATAAAATGGTAACTTTGAACTTTATTTCTGAGATTTTATAGCAAATATCACACGTCACAGGGACTGGGATGGAACTTGGATGGACATTGGAAGATAAAAACGCTGACGTCAAAATAACGTGCTATTGACTCTACTAAAGGCGTTACTTGAAAACATATATCATGTTTATAATATATCCTACTTATAAATGGTGTCCCAAAATTCACGCAATATTTGAATGGCATATTCAAATATTGCGTGAATTTTTGCGGTGACATTTGTGCGGCAGTGTTAGCAACCTAAAAAGAAACCAGTTTGACAGTGGCAGTTTAGGGCTAGTGAAAATGAAGATTACACTTCGAGAGAACAACGTTTTTACTTTACACCGTCTCACGAGTTTTTATTTTTGAACAATAATTAAAAAATAATGTAACTTTGGCGGCCGCAGTTCGGAAATTTCGTACAAAGTATAGTCGGAACATTAATTCCACTACGTCAAATGTGAAGAGATTAATTGAAAAAATAAGGAAGACTGGCTCGATTGGTGATGCTAAATACACTGGTCATCCAATAAGAAACCGTTTAAATGACACTGAAGACATCATTGGACCATACTTCTGTCACTTCTACTTCTTCAGTGACTGTTACGGCTGCTCGATATCGCGATATGATAACAGAATTATTTCTATCTTAATTTGATGATATTTATATGAACGACATGTGGTTTCGAACTGACGATGCCACATGCCATAGCTCCCGTCAACAATTTCAATTACTGCATAAGACATTTCCTAGTTGTATACGCTCTTGCTTCGGTAAACAGAATTTGCCCCCTAGGTCATGTGCTTTAACATAACTAGCACTCTTTTATGTGTGTGTTTGAAATCAAAGGTCTTGCCCACAAGCCCATAACCACTCGTGCATTGAAGGAGGAGATTTAACGCTGCATCATCGAAATTAAACCACGGTCATGGAAAATTTTGACAGCAGAATGCTTATAAAGATTACCGTCACTGCAGAATTCCTCTGGAAAAAGGGCAAGAATCTCTACAGTTAGTTTTTGAAATAAATGTTCTTGCATATACCCGTACCTGTCACGATCCGATGAAATAAAATACCTATAAGTAAAAGAGATAACTCCAAGCCGACACCCAAACAAATTAACATCAATACGGCGATATACGTTTAGGCGCAACCTGACTGTACATAGCACTACTTTGGACCCTCAATTATCTTAAAACCAACATAACCTGGCTCCCCGTAGTCTAAACATTGTATCTGGGAAATTGATATTTTATTTAAATAGGACGCCGAAGGTAAGTCAATTGATGTTTGCCGGCAGGAAAGGTTGGAAAATATTTATTTTGTTCGCATAGTCAGTGTACTTGAAGTGGTAACGTTTATATTTGAGGGACAACTTGGCGTTATAGACGCATGTTTGTTAGTTTGTGATCGATAAACTCTGAAACTATAGAACCGATTTTAATAATTCTTTCACCATTAGAAAACTAGGCTATCCAGAAGTAACATAGCTATATTTCAGTGATAATAAAATTTTAGTTTACTTATAATAAGATTTCAGCCCGAAATCATGGTATTTGTAGTATTTCATAAAGATATTACAAGATAAACGCATGAGCAGCCGCGGGGTAACGACTAGTATTGTATAAATCAGGTACCTACTGTTCTACTGTTGGGCAAAGGACGTTTCTCACAAATCAAAGTGAAAGAAGTTCAGTCATACTTTATCACGTGGAACCATTGCGAATTGGTAGAGGCGGGTTTGTTGCTACATGCAGTTGGAACTTTTGGAGCCGCCTATAAAGCTTTCAACTTAGCGTAACGTACTATTTTCTATCTATCTATCTATATCATTACACCAGTTCCACACAGACACATGATCCATATTTAGTTACAATAAAAGAGTAACATATGACAATAAAACCGTAAAGTTATAAACAATATAAAGTCTAAAAACAAAAAAAATATTACTACTTAGTTCGTCTCACTCACGCTTACGTTACGAAGACTCTTGTGTAAATTTTTCAAAGAGTATCAGTATCAATCTGTTCAGAGTCTGGTCTTTTGTCCGCATAAGTGCAAAATCTATTACATCGGAACCCTAACTTTGTCGGCTAAAAGTGTATGTATACAGTATACCTCTGCCGGCGCTTGAGAGATATAAGGCGTGACTGTGTTTATTTATTTTTTTCGAATTTCCATTTACAGTCCGGAATTCGGTACTCTGCCCGGTGGTCTCAAAATGACAATGGACTCGATCCTTATAGCATTGACCTTATACCATTGATCCACCATCGTAGGCGAAAAATGAGTACTACACTTCTGCCGCCTACGTTTGGGAAGTATATGCGTGACGTATTTTTTTTCATTTTCTATTATCAATTGAGAGTCCGGTATTGTGCCCGATAATAATAATAAAATTTATTTTCTCATCAAAAATGGTTGCAGTAAGGTTTACAATACTGTCTTAACTAGATTCCGCCTGTGTGAAAGACTGGTGCCTGACGTAGGTTTTTGAAAGAAAACCTGTATTACAGGTCACCAGGGCTCCACCCGCGGATAGAATTAATAGTATTGACATATTGGCAGACTATGAAAATATTGTTGATTATCAATGTTCTTTTATAACTAAGTAATTTAAGTTATGAATAGATGCGTAAAAAATAGTGTGGAGAATAAGTTTCCAATATATACGTATTTATGTATGTATGTGTGTGTGTGTGTGTGTGTGTGTGAGTGTGAAGAGTGTTAATGACTGAAAAACGAGCATGAATTGAGGATTTAATAGCAATGAGCTCGCTCCTAAATTAATTTGACTTACCATCGTTGGCGAAAAGTAGGTGTGCTGTGTGACGGTTTCTATTTTTTTTTATATTTCTATTATCAGATCGGATACTGGTATTGCCCCCGATAATTTCAATAAGCTCGCTCCATATTGCATTGGGACTTGGCGAAAATATAGGCGCGACGGTGTTTTTTTTTTATTCTCTTTATCAGTCTGGAGGCCGATATTGTGACCTATATAATAGCAAGAGCCTCGCTCCCTATTATTTTGGGTCCTAACATTACCTGTTAAAAGTAAGAGCACACCGTACACCACTGCCGGCGCTCGAGAAATATAGACGTGACAGTGTTAATTTTTTTTCAATCCCCGTCCGACAAATGAGACTAGTCCGAAAACTGGTATTGTGCCTGATACATAGATGGGCAAAATGTAATCAGATCAATGATTACAATTGCATTTTGTAATATTCAATAATGATTCAAGATTAAAAGTGTAATTGTAATCGTTAAATATTACAAAGTGTAATTTTAATCGGTTATCATTAATACACCGTTAGGCATATATTTCCCAAGTAGGGGTGGTTAATCATTAATCTGATTACATTTTACCCATCTTTGGCCTGATATAATAACACATAATAATAGGCTCACTCTCTAATCTGTACTCTTCCTACTCCTCCTGTTTTATTTTCTTTCGAACTAAATTTGCTGGTGGTTCCAAGACAATTAAAGCACTCCCCGGGATACCCCAAGGCTCAAACCTTGGTGTCCTCTAAGGGCCTCCTTATGGGTCCTGGCCTACAGGGGTTACAGTGGTGGGATGTGTGTCGGGCTTAGTCCCTAAAAAAGTTAAATATTAATTTAGGACCTAACATCGTTGGCAATAAGTGGGTGTACTCAGTACACTTTTGCCCGTGCTAGGGATATATAAGCGTGTGGTTTTTATTGGTCTAGAAAAGCTCTCTATCGCTTCCCGATGCAGTGCAGATACGCCCGACGCGCTGCTATTAATCAAAAACTAACGAGTACTGGGCCCGTATACCGCCCGCCCGTATACTGGGCCCGCTAAAAGCAATTAAACACAAACGCGGCGAGTTACGATGACTTCGTTATATTGTCGTTTAATGACCTTCTTTACTCTAACTCAAATTATTTATTTTGTATATACCCTGCGGGGTTAAACTACTATCAAATCATCATGTTTATATTATTTTTTTGTAACTTACTATCACCGGATTACTATCACCGAATCGGAACGCCGCCTCCACTGACAAGATCCGGCGAGAAATCTATCTTACCATTTTGAAATAGACGGTGGTTAATATATAACAAGTCTTCATAACCATGTAGTAGACGAACTATGAGAGCGGAAACGCAAGAGGTTTATAGGAAAAGCACCTGTTCAAATTCTATTCTTTCTACCTACATTATAAAATCTGGCGTGATAATATACTCGTACATTGATAAACAAAGATACGTAATTTATTAAAATCTAATTTCACGATACTCAAAATGTTCAACTTAACTAGTAAAAGGCATTTCTTCCTTCGACATCAAAATGGTAAGAAACCGATCCTCACCTCCAGAATTAAGAATCTATTTATTTATTAAATGAATTATCGTTCGCAGACGTTTCACGACCACATTACTGGCATCAAAGGCAAAGAAATGAGGATAAATATCAAAAGAGTGCGGTAAAATATGATTGCCTACCCCCGCATGATAACTCCATGGCTTCTTATATCCTTTTTGGGATAAATTCTGATACGTTACTTTGTAAATGTAGGGTAGGATTAGATGGTTCGTTTTTATTTGTTCTTCAAGAACAAATTCTATAATAGACTTCAATCAGTCAATAAATCAGCCTATCGCAGTCCACTGCTGGATATAGGCCTCACCTAACACGCGCCATTGCACACGGTCCTCCGCCTTCCGCATCCAGTCTGTCCCAGCGACCTTTTAGAATAGATTTCCAATAGAATAGAATAGAAATCCAAATTAATATTATAAAAAATCTACTTAAAAAAACGACTTCAAAAAGAAAAATAAATATTTGAAGTCGGTACCGGTTAGCGCAGACTTCAAATATTTATTTTTTGCTTTATGAAGTCAGTTTTTTAAAATTGTTATTTTACAATAATATTTTGCTGAGTTGTACAGCAAGGTACCTAATGGATTGATATTATAACAATAATAAGGGATCTATACATTCGTGCTGTTCGCCGTTAAGGAGTCCCCGGATGTATTTTTAAAGTCCAAAGTTCAATACCGATTTCATTAAAATGGGACCACCTCGAAACTATGCTAAACCCAACGCATAAAGAATCATCAAAATCAGTTCATAAATAAAGACATTATAAATAGACACAGAGGAATTGTCGACCTCCTCCTTTTTTGAAGTCGGTTATTATTCCGATTAATTCTATAGCAGGGTACCTATAGGATTGACATAATCACAATCTACGCCTTCGTATTGTTTGTCGTTAAGGAGTTCCCTGGTGTATCTTCCAAGTCCAAGGTCCAATACCAATGAAATTAAAATGGGACTACCTTGGAGCTATACTGATCCCAATGCATAAAGAATCATCAAAATCGATTCATAATTGGCGAAATGATCGCGTAACATACATACAAAAAAAACATACAGTCGAATTGAGAACCTCCTCCTTTTAGAAGTCAGTTAAAAAGAAAAGATTTATTTGTTTGTAATCGATAAACTCTGAAACTATTGAGCCGATTTTAATAATTCTTTCACCATTTCAAAGCTACATTATTCATAATTAACAAGGAACCGGTAGTGGGATATACACGGTGTAATTTTAGTAGTCCTGGAGCGAAAACCCAGATGATGTATCCAATGCCTAGTATTCAATGGTACTAAATACAATGAAAAATATAACACTTCAATAAGTAACATCACCAAAATAATGCGTGTGTTTTAGATGGTGGTTTGTTGGTTAAGTGGACTGTAAATTGATAGGTTGGGAAAGCAGTTGGGACTCACCGCGTGATCGCTCAGCGCCAAGTCTAGACGCTCGCTGGTGAACATAATTTTATCGACACTAATTGGTCTGGCCGGCCAGTTCCTTTTTTTAAGATTAAGATTGTGATTAGTGGGTCAAAAGCTGCAAATTCAAGTACGTCATAAGTCATTGCAGTACGTACAATAGGCAGCAATAGTTATAGCGTTCAAACACTTCTCAAAATCTTTTTATATATGTCTGATGTATCACAAATGTGAAAATTAGTACGACCAGCAGATTCTATGACATCAGGAAAATCCAAAATATAAAATCGATCTGGACACCCCAATGTCACGGTACTGGTGGCACGATAATGTTCCAAAGACTTCCCTTTGATGCTCACTCAAATCTTTTTAAATGACAGCAGTAGTTCTCCATTCATGTCTTGGCTTGCGTAAAAATTGGTCCCCTAACGATAACGTACTTGCTCCTAAGATCCCGTCACACGGACGGTGATTCCTGTTCTATGAATCGATAATAATAATACAAATTCCAAAGAAACTGTCTGTTTGTCCGTTACCTTTTGACGCCCAAACCGCTGAACAGTTTTGATCAAATTTGGCAAGGATATAGACTTTTTCCAGGGGAAGGACATAGGCTACCTTCATTTTCGGTTACGTCACTATGAGTCTCTTCTCAAAATCAATTTGTGACGTACGAGGGATGACCTCGTCTGTTACTTAACAACGATTTCCGTAACATATCAGGCTATGAAGCCTAGTCACTAAACGCTTGCCATATGATTAAAAGGTACAGAGATCCAAGCCCGATGAGTTACTCTGGATATTAAAAGCTGCGATTCCCACTTAGGTGGGCTAAGGGTGGTTAAGGTTGAAGGAAAACATCGTAAGAAAACTTCCAAATTCGAGTCCCGGAGAACTTAAAAAAGCGACAGAAATAAAAATAATGGAGCCGAATAAAGGCAACAATTGTAACCTTTGATGCTGGGATCAAAAATCATATGATCAGTCACAAAACATACACTGCAGAACATAGCTTCCTCCAAATATCATCTCGCCGATCATCTTTGAATTGTTTGTATCCAGCTTTTACTTACAACCTTTACGAGGTCATCAGTCTATCTTGTGGAAAGCCTGCTCAGTCTAAGTTCATCGGCAAGTGGCTATTTATAAAACCTTTTTATCTATTTTATTTCTGTGATCAATGTGTTCCGTTTGCAGTAACATAATGTAATAGTGTGGGTGTGCCATGTACACCTCTGTTCAATTTCAGGGAAAACGAGCGTGTATCCTGCACGCTCGTATCTTATTTATACAGTTAATGGAATGTCAGACGGTTGTCATTTTAGTAAATTTTAATCTTGTCTATAGACAAACTTTATGCTTTTAATAATTGACACCGCACAAGAATCTAGTGTTATTTCAAGGTTTCCATGTTCGGCCATCATGCGGACGACTACAAAAACGAAGATAAGCCCTCCTTTTACCGTTACCAGCATTGAAAGGGCCACCTCGAAAACCTAAGCGCCGATATATAATATTAGGTCCTGTTAAGAACCTGCCCCACCGTTCGGCACGGGCCTCCTCTCAATCTGAGAGGGTTTAGGCCATAGTCCACCACACTGGCCCAGTGCGGGTTGGAGAACTTCACACCTTCGAGAAAATCTTAGGCATGCAGGTTTCCTCTAGATTTTTTCCTGCACCGTTAAAGCAAGTGATAATTAATTTTAATACTGGCACATGCTTTCGAAAAGACAGGCGTGCCTGGAACTCGAGAACGAACTCGAGAACCCCGACTTTGCAGTCCAACAGTCTAACCACTAAGCTACCACTGCTTATTTATTCATATTAAAATAGGCAACTAAATATAGAATAGATTAAAAGGTATCTCCTTAGTAAACTCAAACTCAAATAATTTATTTTGTATAAGCCCTGCGGGGGCGCTTACAAATAGTCAATTTATATTTTTTTTTTTAAATCTAAAATAACTACTAATCTACCACCGGATCCGAACGCGGCCTCCACTGAGAAGATCCAGCGAAGAAACACAGCGGGCTTGTCTTTTTTATTTACTTCTCTTTCTTTCCTTTTTTTTTAATCATATTGTGTGGATACAATGTTTAGGTTACAATTAAATAGTTTATGACCTAGCTCCAGTGTGATGATGCCTTACGATCAAGATATGAATCTAATGTTATCTGGAAAGAGCGTCTAAAGAATTCCAGGTGGACCAGCCCCCACAAGCAGCACCCGTTCACGAGTATAACTGCTGGAACAGCCATCATTCTCCTCGATTATATTGGAGGGAAGGGAGTGACCCGCGCCAAGCAGACAGCCACCGCAAGCAAAGAAATTATAGTGAGTATGGCGGTATCATAACAAAAACACACCGCTGTTAGATAAATTGCTGAAATCTCTTAGCGTCTGAGGCTTTTGAGTGAGACGATTTCAACTTGTTTTGTAAATAGATTGACTGTGAACCCAGTCGTAAGTCGTGGAGCCATTGAAGTTAATTTAAAAACTCTCTTAAAAATCTTTAAATAAATAAAATTAACTTTGTTCGTCTATATTTCCCAAGAGAGCGTAGCAGAGGTATGTGGTACACCCACTTTTTGCCGACGATGCTAGGTCCTAAAGTTAAGGAGCAAATGAGCACAATTTCAGATTCCGGACTGATACTGGGGATTTTCCAATAGAAAAAATTCGAAAAATCTTATTTTTGAAGAAACTGTTGCTGGGAAACTGTTATTAAAAAAATGGAAGGAGATGTTTTTAAGATGTGATATTTCTTGCTATCCTTCGTTTTTATTTTAATAAATAGAGTATCTTGTGTAATAAGCACTTTTTTATTCTAATTTAGTTACCTATATAAAAATATATTTTTTTATTATTATAATAAGTTTTCATAACAGCCGGATATATAATATTAATTTTGAAATTGACATAAAGGTATCTCACATAGGTACTATGTGTGGTATGGTGTAAAAATAAAATTAATTTTAACATACGCACTGCCTGGTTGGTCTAGTGGCGAATGATGCACTTTTTGATCACAAGGTCCTGGGTTCAAATCCTTGGTCGTACAAATGTAGTTTTTCGAACGAAAAATCCCAGTAAGAGTCTTGAGTCTGGAATTGTGTCCGGTATGTGGCAATCGGCTCGCTCCCTATTACATGGGGCCTAACATCGTCGGTGAAAAGTGGGTGTATTCAGTATACCTCTGCAAACCCCGCTTGAGGAATATAGGCGTGACGGTTTATTTTTTATTTATAATTTCAACATTTTCACAAACTTATTCCGATACGGTCTGTGAGGGCAGAAACTTTTGGAACTCTATACTCTCTGCCTAGCCCGCAAGGGGTCTGGCGTGATGATATAAATGGATAGTAGTAGTAAAGATAGTAGTTTGGCTATTAATAGTCTAGAAAATGATAACATTTAAATTATTTTTTCCTAACGAACCATCTCGTAACATAGACATTTAGTTCTATCTTACAAAAATACCTACAAAAATCTACCTATAAATAAGATTTAATAATAATAAAATTCAAAAAATCATTTCAACCTAAATCTTAATTATCTATAACCATTAAAAGCGCCAAAAACATCAAAAGCTTTGCACTACACTTCTTGAACAAAAATCGCTCGATTTAAATTCACAGTGGCTTTCAGCAAACTCGTTAACTCTCAACTTACAGAAGACCAAATTTATACGATTTTCCTTGCCCAATTCTCCCTCCTTACCTCCTGAGTCCAATGTTATTAGAGCCCACAACTGTCCAGATCATGATACAAACTGTCAATGTCCTATGCTCACCCTGGCTTCTAATATCAAATATCTCGGGGTGTACATAGACGAAAAACTAAACTGGCGCGCCCATTAAGAGGCATTATGTACGCGGACGAGGAAACTAATTTATAATTCAAAGAACTCCGAAATTTAGCAGACCCCGAAACTCTAACTTTGGTTTACCAAAGCTTATGTGCATCAATAATCACCTATTGCATTCCGGTATGGGGAGGTACACATAAAAATCTACTACTTCTAGCTGAACGAGCACAAAGAGCAATTCTAAAGGTTATGCATTTTAAGCGTAGAGACTACCTCCCTGTTGTATTCTGAATCCCAGGTACTTACTGTGCGACAACTTTTCATATTGCGTATTATCTTACGTCAACATTCTAAGCTCCCCCTCGATTCAAGCATCCTTCAGAAGCGCCGCGGTCGGCCGGTTTGTGATACCGTTCAATTTCGCACCGCATTTGCAAGTCGCCAGTACCCAATCCTAAGTGCACGCCTTTATAATACAATTAATCGATTGATATGTGTATTGGTCTAGTGGTATACACACTAACCAAATTCAACATAAAAATCAAGCTTACTGAATGGTTGCAGAAATTGTCATACGATTATACGGAAAGCATTTTAAACACTCCATCATAAATGCTCCAAACACTGTTACGTCCATTGAGCTACAAGAATCGTGAAGTTGTCATATTTTTCTCATGGGAGGAACAATGGCTCCTGAGATACAAGTATTTTTTACTTAGTTCAGGAGTCAGTTGTTTTAGTATTATGATTACTGTTTTGTACAACTTAGGTTCTATATGTCTGACTTATGAAACATGATAATTGTACAATAAATAAATATTAATATTATTATTATTATTACAGCGTAACTTGTAATATCAACATTTTAAATGTATCGGAGTACAGCACAAATAATATCTCAGCTATTATATTTACTCGCACGTTCGGATCGATCGGTGTAGGGTGACCGTTACACAGAATAATAGAGGAACAATTTCGAGACAGTATAATTTGCAAGGACATACATATTATGTACATCAACTATTTTAATAACATTGTTAATAGGAAGCAAAGTCTCCTAGGACATGTATAACTATGTTTAGGAGACTCCAACCACTGTTAAGGAATGTTTTGCTGTTTTATTTTATTATTCAAAATAGCACTCAAATATGTATTGTCGAACACCATAGTAAGGACAGATAACAGACAACCGCTTCAATAATTCAAAATAGTAACATTTGAGAAAAAGGCTTGTGATCCCCTGCACTCTTTGTCAATCTTGGAAGGGATCTAGAATAGATAGAAATTATTTTATAGCAGTTCCCATGGATATCCTAGTTCGCAATGAGTGAGCACTGATGCGGGGCAAACTTTGCGTTCATAGATCGTGTTGCATTGTGCTTTTAATGGCTTTCATGAACTTTGCAATAGTCAGCTTCCGTCAAACAATCTCAATTCAAATGTACTATTTACGGATATTTTAACATTTTTAAACTGAAATTTAACTATTAGTGTGTTAAGTACTACAACACTTAAGCTCCGCGCTAATGAGCCACCAACCACAGCGACCGGTGGCTAGCGCAAGTAGTGTACATGAATTTTCATACGTTTTCTATGTACTCGCCGCACACGTGTAGTGAGTGGTGGCGACTCAATGTCCGCGACACGCCACTGGTGGCGGCCACTCGCGTGTTTGCGCCAAGTTTACGCGCGACAGCCACCGGTGGATGTAGGCATATTCATATTCATATTTTATTTTGCGTTCTACAATGTTGTTTGGATGGTAACATTGATCAGCTTAAAAGCTAGGTAACAATCAAGGACCCTGTCGGGTACAGCAAAGTGTTTAGGAGAGAGGAAGACTAGTAGGAGTTTTAGTTTGAAAGTAAAAAATATTATTAAATTTTTATATTGAAATACTTAGCTACGAACTGTTATTGTTGGTAGGAAGTCAGTAGTGATAGATTTTTTTAATAGATATATTATGTCTTTTATATTAGTCTTTTTATAAATATATTATTATTATTATAAATGTCTATTATTATTATTATTACAAAATGTATATTATATTACGTTATCTTTTATGCCAGGTTAAATTATATTTATTATTATAATAATATAGTTTAGTCTACGTCACACGAAATTTAAAATATTCTGGTGTTATAGGTAGTGAATTTATATGCGATGAGCATTTCTTTGTCATTCATATATTCGTCAACTGTGTAAAATGCTTTTGTGATTAGTAATTCTTTTGTTTTATTTATAAATTTACTAAAGTTAGGTTCAATTTTTATTGGGTCGGGTAGTTTATTGTATATCTTTATACACATCACGCATGGGCTATTTGAGTGTAGTGTTATCCGAGAAGCGGGTTGAACCAGTCTGTTTCCGTGTCTCAAGGATCGGTTTTTATATGTGTCTGCTCGTGTTGCGTAAAAAGTGCTATGCTTTAAATTTGCATATTTCAAATACTAGGAGGGATCAAAAAGTAGTAAGAACGACATACTCCTTGGTAAAAAAAATACTGGCAGGCATAGCTCAGATACATATTTTTAATATTAATAAAAAAAAATCTTCGATTCTCTTTTGTTTTTTTCTGAATGTAGTCATTTGTTTGCTTCGTGTCGGAACGAGTTCTCGAAAATGAAGAAAAACGAAGTGCGAGCCGTTATTAAATACCTATGTTTAAAAAAGTTAACGACGCTAGAGATTCATTGCGATTTGGAGGCAACATTAGGAGAGTCTGCTCCGCCGTATTCCACTATCGCAAGGTGGGCTTCTCAATTTCGAGTAGGGAGAACGAGCACGGAAGACGAACATCGTTGCGACCGTCCATCGACGTCAGTCACCCAAGAAAATGTTGCGAAAGTCGAAAAAATTGTATTGAGCGATCGAAGAGTTACCATCCGATACTTAATTCAAGAAACGGGCATTTCATATCGAAGTATTCAATCCATATTGAAACAATCTTTGAATATGAGAAAAGTGTCCGCAAGATGGGTTCCGAGAATGCTAACCGACAGTCAGAAACAAAATCGACTTGACATTTCGAAGATATTGTTGTACAAGTTTCAAGAAGATTCTGAAAACTTTTTGTCTCGTTTCGTAACAATGGACTAAACATGGGTCCATCATTTTGATCCCGAGACAAAACAGCAATCTTCGCAATGGAAACGGCCATCATCACCGACCCCGAAGAAGTTTCATGTCGTGGCATCGGCTGGCAAAGTTATGGCCTCAATATTTTGGGACTCAGAAGGAATATTGTTGATTGATTACCTGGAGCGTGGAACCACTATTAGAGGCCAATATTATGCAGCTTTAATTCCCAAGTTGAGGAATGCCATCAAAGAGAAAAGGAGAGGGAAACTTCAAAGGGGCGTGCTGTTTCATCACGACAACGCACCCGCGCACAGGTCGGCAGTTGCGATGGCTGCCATTCAGCAAGCTGGCTTCGAATTGGTTGACCACCCCCCTTATTCACCAGATCTGGCAGCTAGCGATTTTTATCTGTTCCCAAAATTGAAAAAATACTTAAGGGGAAACAGGTACGTAGACGATAACGAGGTGATGGATGCCGTGGAGAGTTTTTTGCAGGACCAAGACAATTTTTTTTTTGTGAAAGGGATTGAAGCCTTGGAAAAGCGCTGGACTCGATGTGTAGAGAGACTCGGAAACTATGTAGAAAAATAAATTATTAAGTTATCAATAGTCATTATATTCTATCTCATTCTCACTACTTTTTGATCCCTCCTCGTATGTAAATACACGGTAATGTTAATATTTTATGTTTTTGGAACAGAGGTTTGCAACTATCGGTTTGTTTGATATTACCAAGGATGCGTATTAGTTTCTTTTGTAGAATTTAAAGTGTAGGTGCATTTGTACTGTTTCCCCACATTATAATTCCATAGCTGAGCCAAGCATATGCATAGGCATAATAGGTTGATAATGCGGTTTGTAAGTCTGTCGTTTTTTTGATTTCGCGTAACGCATTAATGAATTTTGAAATTTTTGTTGCTATATTTTGTACGTATGCTTTCCAGTTTATATGTGTATCGATGGTAAGTCCTAATAGAGTGAATGCGTCCACTGTATCTATATTTGTATTATTAAATGAAAATTTCACCGGTAATGGTGATTTTTGTTAGGGATAGAAAGTCATTAGCTTGGTTTTTTTATAATTTCTGTCTGTGGGTCATTTGCAGCCTTAATGCTCACTTCCTCCTTCCTTTGGTATTTGTCCCCCTCAATTGGTTTTTGAACGTCCTGTTTACTTCTTAGGCGTGAATTCATGAAAAATCTCTTCTGAGTATTCACGTACATAGTCTGTGCAAATTTTTTTTTTTTTAAAACGTAGCCCCACACTAGGATTTATTCCTGTATCGTGGGTGCGTTTACAAACATGAAATTTCACATACACAAATACCCAGACCGGAACAAATAATTGTGGATCACACAAAGATTTGTCCCGTGCAGGAATCGAACCCGCGACTATTAGACACAGTGGGCGAAGCGGCTCAAGCTCTTAACCACTGCGCTAAATCGTCCTTCATCATGCATGGGGATTAAGTAGTCCTTGAAGACCAAGTGCTGCTATCTCAGTCAGTGTAAGAATTTCAGAAGTACGATCAGACTGTATTTAGTTTTTACTAGTTACATCTGGGGTCAGCAAGGTGGTGACGACCTGGCGAAGTGGCCGGAACGGACTGGATAGGGATAGCGTTAGAATAGAGAAAAGAATGGAGTCCTTTAAAGAGACCTACACTCAGCATTAAGCTGGCTATTGGTTGATAATAATTATTGACGGACGGTTTGGTTTAGTGTTTAAAAGCTTAAGCCGCTCCGCCTACTGGATAGAGTAGTTGCGGGTTCGATTACAGCAAAGGACATATGATTGTGTGACCCACAAATATTTGTTTCGGGTTGAGTGTTCACTGGGAAAAGGCCTTCTCTCACAAATCGAAGTAAGAGAGATTAGGTCATACACCACCACGCAGACCCAGTGCGGATTGGTGAAGGTAGGTTTTTGGCCACTTGCTGCTGGAACTTATCAGACGACTTACGACTTACAACCACATTAGGTGATAATCGGGACCAACGGGTCGCGTTAGCTTAACGTGCCTTCCGCAGCACGAACACGCTAGAATATGAAAATGCCACAAACGTTCACCCATCTCAAGCCGACCGAGTCGAACACTTGTTAACCTTGGTGATCGGCAAGAACGTCGCGAGCGCACAGCGCTACGAGCTCTAAGGTGAGTAAATTATCGATATATTATTTGTACTAGAATAATCTCTAGTGTATTAATCTAAGCAAAGGGCAACAAATGAAATGTTGGGAAAATTAGGTCAGAGGAGTTGCTGGGCCAGAAAGACATGGGCGTATTTAGTTTGTTGAAAAACAAACTGTTTAGATTAAAGGTTTTGCCACATAGCCGACGCAGCGCGACGAAAGCGCGACGGCGGCGCGGCTTGGGGAGTTGTAATGTACTGAAATGTACAGGAGACACAGGGCAACCCCGCTCAGCGCGACGGCATACGTCACGACCGAACGTAGCCAAATATTTCCGTCGCACTTCGTCGGCTATTTTCCCAAACCTTTAATATTAATTAAGGAAATTTTTAAATACTTTGGAATTGTAAACAGCAATCAAAGCTTATTTTATTTTAATTCCTAGTGTAGGCTACGTTTCATAAAATATTAAATACTCCTCGGAAGTTTTCAGTTTTATATTAGTATTCATATAATGAGAGTAAATGACGCGTTCCGTTTGTTTCAACAATCAACTGCTGATGAGCGGTCATGCATTATCTGATTATTCGCTCATTAAGCTACAAATTATACGCTGCGAGGTGGGACAATTAGTGTGATAATAATTGTATGTTTTTGGTAATTACTATTCAGTAAATATTATTTATGTACTAAGTTTAATACGTATGTTTGTTGAAACCCAATTTGTAAGGAATTTGCAGTTAGAGTTAACAACTTTTTTTCAGAAGAAATAAAGTGAAAGAGAGTATAAGAATACAAACTTATAAATAGTTATGAACTTTAAACATGGGACCAAACATCGGTAAAACTACCTACCTAGCATCGGCAAAAAGTGGGTGTAAGTACACTGTCTCACCTTTGCTTCCCCCGCTTGAGGAATGTAGGCGTGACGGTGTGTTTATGAAGTGAAATATTTTGAAAACAAGCTTTTATTAATCAAATACAACGATGGTTTCATGTTATAAAGTTCCTATTGCCACCTTCCAGCTTCATCATTAGACCCTGAACACTGCCTAGGGTTCTAGCACTTGTTAATACATATCTTACATGCCCAAATACGTAGGGGTTATGACGAGTAGTTGGTGGTATTATGTATGTAGTAGTTGACATAATATCACAGGTGGTATTATATTAACTTCTACTACCACAACCACTCCCAGCCAGGGCGTTATCGTGCACTACGCCTGGCCGCTACCCTGGCCATGACCAGCAGGGCCGCCGGGGACTGGGGGCCGTATAATTTTAGTGTCGTTCATTGGGAGGTAATTGCCATAATCGCCACACTTGGCAGGCGGGTTGGCGATCGCAGTATGGGATTTTATATGAGATAAGAGGACGCTGCTGCGCACCCTCTTTACTGGTGTCCCTTAGGTGTCTAGTACGACACCTTCAGGAAACGATATTATTCCCAGCAGTAACCCAACTGACTAGGGCTATGGATGACACACACACATAGGTGCCGCCATTCCAAGGAGTGGTGTCCTGCTTCCGACCACACTTAGCCCAGTCAAGCCCTCCTCCGATGTGGCACCGGAGTACTGACTTGTCTGAACTACCGCTGTTTGCGGTATTATTGCGCTGGATTTGGTCGCCTCTTACGATCCTCTGTCTGTCCAGCATGCAGTGGGGAGATTGTACTCTTATGCCGTCACCACACGGCAAATACTCACAGATAAGTATAACAAAAGAGACTGATTATAATGCATCTTATTTTATCAGCAAGCAGAGAGATAATGGTCTTTGACCATCTTTTTGAAAGAAACCGACGACGTACACAGTCGCCAGCTTCTTTCAAACACACAAACTTTTCGCCGATGATATGTTATCTGACTAATAACTTTTTTATAAAGGATCGGTCAGTGATTGACTCCTAACCCACCTGGTGGTAAGTGACGATGAGGCCAAAAATATAGCTCGCCGCTACGTAATGGTTTCTTAGTTTGTTAATTGTCTAACGAGTTTATTGACATATTCTTGGTTTAATTCCTAAAAGGCCTTTTAAACTTTTGTAACTAGTTTTGTTTGTTAGTAAATCAGATAAAAATGATTTTTTTCTAATCCTTTTTAAAGACTTCGTGATCCAGCATCAAACTTCGGTGTCATTGATAAATGGATCAAATATAGGTAGATACACACTTGCAGCACGAAAAATGGCACCACCAAAAGGCAGGCAAAAGTGGACGGTACTACAAAATTAACAGGTTTCCGCTTTTTTGCAAATGCAATTTTAGGCTATACGAGTAAGGTACAATATGCCCTAATGTATGTTTATATTATAACTAAAACTACTCACGTGGATTTGGGGATATTTTTTAGGGTAATTTTTAATGTTACTGTGCATCTTGTGTTGATATATTGATGCATTGATAGATGTCACTATGGATTCATCAGGAGGTTACTCCTGTAAGTCAAATAATTTTGCAAACATGCCCACCACTCATGATGGAATGTTTGACGGGCTTAGTCCGTAAAAACACCCAAATCAATCTTCTCAATAGCGGAGACACTTCTAATATTTGCAAAGTTGAATAAGGTCGACAAACAGTTACTATGTACTAATAAAGGTAGTACATTTCAACGTATACATATCTACCGCTTCCAATATAGACAGTGTGTGGTACTGATTTCGGCGTAGTAAGTGTAATAACATCAAAATATCACTTACACTCTACTTTCCAAGCTTTGTGTTTACGAACATCATAATATTCTCCAACAACTTGTGTGAAAATAGATCCATAAACGAAAACAGGATGTAAGCCATTCCCATACGATTTTCGACATTCTATATTAATGAATAAGGTATCAATTGATTCGTAGCTTTAGCCTATAACATTGAGTACTTTAACGCGAAGTTTACAAGCCAGATAAGTTGTGAGTTCTTCGGTAAACAGATTCCGAAGGTCATTCAGTATAAAGCATTCGGCGAAAAATTTGAATTATTATGAGTCATTCAATATGACATGTTTGTTTTTTCTAAGAGTTGTTAACAAATTTGTAAAATGGGAACTCTGTAAAATATACGGCTTTTCATACTTTAGAGAAGTTTCAAGGGGAATATGTATGAAGGAGGATGTTATAATTTGTTATCTTTAGTAAAAGGATCTAAGTAATCTGCTTGCGCTATCATAAAAACCAAAGTCCAAAATATTCAAAATATTTTTTGGTTTAGGATTGTTTTTTGCTTATCATCGATTACTATTTTGATGATCTAATATACGATGCTTGTAGCCCTGCAAGACCGCATCTAAGATGGGTGACCGTTTCTGGCGATACCATTTTTTAGCCGTTGGTCCAGTTCACTACTTAAAGTAGTAGTGCCTTACAGGCAGCTAGATAATTTTCATCAGCAAGTGGCAAATACCTGCCCCCACCAATCAGCACTGGGTCCAGGTGGTGGAGCCCCTATGACCTATTTTCTTTCACCTCCATTTGAAGCTAAGACATGGACTTTGCCCAACTCTTGCTATCCCAGGTACTATTTTATTATAGACCACAGTTTTTTTATTCATAAAAACTTACCACACTGCGATTTATTCTCGTATCGTAAGTACGTTTACAAACGATCACAGACACTCATACCGAAACAAATATTTGTTGATCACACAAAGATTTATCCCGTGCGAAAATCGAACTCGTGACTACTCGATCCAGTGGGCCCAAGCCGTTCGTCAAATCCTAATAATATTTCGATTTCTGTGGTGTAGTCTGATTTCTATATTCAACACAGAAATAAGACTGATATTCAAAGATTTTCCAATCCCAATTAGGTATAGTCTATGGCTCCATCGTTAAACATGCGTTTAACGATTATTCTGCCGATGTCAAGTTTGATGACATTTAATCGGTACAAGCAGGAATTGAGCGGTATTTTATTCAAATACAAATTCAAATACGAAACACCAAATTAACTTGGGCAAAAATAAAACATAGTAAATTAGGTAACAAGAGGATTTTAATGGATTGCAACAGGGTTAAAAAAGCGAAGTAAAAGTATAAAAAAGGGCATATAATTGATATTCGAATAAAAACAAAAAGTCAGTACTGACAAAATGAAAGTAAGATGCTTAATTTATTTTGTAACAGTATCATTCTATCATAAGTAAGAATAAAAAAGAAAACAAATAACCTTTCTTATACTCATTTTACATAAAAATGTCACGGAACTACGTAGAAATTTATTTTATTAGATCTTTAAAAACTCCTCTAGACACTAACAACCAAGGAGCATCAAACCCTCACAACCCATCTTAAATATTAAATTACAAAACATATATTTTTATTACCGCCCGTCTGAAAACACCGCTAATCTTGTTGCGTTGCATAATTTTTTCTGAAATATTGCCACCATCTTGCCACTAGGGTATTCATTTTGTTAACTTATAGCGGCCATTTTAGTTTGACACATCAAAGGATTTTGAGCTTTATTTTTTACTGTATACAATAGGATACTGTATGTGGAGTGAGTTATGAGTTCAACTCTCGACTGGAGTAGCCTATTATTATATATATAAAGTACAATTGTGTTAAAGCAAGTGCAAAGGTACTTTGATGTAACACTAAAATAAATAGTAATTTATAGAGCTTTTTGAAAACTATTGTACCTGCATCCCTCAAGCGGGTGAGGCAGAGGTGTACTGAGTACACCCACATTTCGCCAACGATGTTAGGTCTGAGCTTACCGCTACTATACCGGGCACAATTTCAGACTCCGGTCTGCGAATGAAAAAGCACATTTTGACCGACCCTAAGATTCAAACCCAGGACTTCGTAATGATCACTCGCACTATGCACTACCAAGCTACTACGAGGCTGCCAACAATTCTCTTTTACCATTTCAGTAATACTAGCGACTTGCCTCGACTTGAATAGTTGGGCCAAATAGTATGAAACACCCGTAAATAATATTGCCACACCTGGAGACCGCGTGTCGGCAAACGTAGTGTAGGGCGCTCTGTAGCTAGATGGAGCAAAGATATCTGCAAGGCAAGAGCAGGGATTGGAGGAGGAAAGCTGAAGATCTAGCTAAGTGACGTGCCAAGGGTGAGGCGTATGTCCAGCGGTGGACTGACTCGGGCTGATGATAGAAACCTTTCTCGTGAATCAGTCTGTCTACTGGTGAAAACTAAATAAAATCCGTGTAGTCGTTTCTGGAATAACGTGTACATACATAGAGAAGACGTGACTGGAGATTTCATTCTACATATTCACTTTCACAATATATTATAAAACAAAGTTCCCCCGTTGCGTCTGTGTGCCTGAACGCCATAAACTCAATAACCACTGAACAGATTTTCATACGGTTTTCACCAATGGACAGAGTAATTGAGGAAGAAAGAGGAAGGTTTATGTGTATAATTCCCCGTGCGAAGCCGGGTGGATTGCTAGTTATAGTATATAAAATCTGGTGTGCGTGTGTTGTAGTCCTAAACGGCTTGACTGAATTTGATGTGTTTAGGTGTTGGTACCTGGGGGGTAGTTTGCAGTTATAGTTGGACCTGGAAGGTGGAGCTGTTGTAGACCGGTCGCAAAGTAGCGGGCTATCGCTTTTATATACAAGGTGTAACATAATAAACGCAAGACCTCAGGCACCCCAATTAGAGAATTGCTTCATAAATTCAAAACGAAAACCAAATTTCCAAATTTAAAGGGTTTTACCCCTTTTTAAGCACTTTTATACCCCAATTAACAATGAAACTTGTACGTGTATGTGTGCATTTTGAGAAATACGGGTTAGGAATGCATTTGTAATCTCCTTATTGCTCTCATAGCAATCTCAAGAATAAATTTAGTTTTTTATAGCGCACTGAAGGAGTAAAAGCATTTTTTGCAAATTTAAAAAGAATGATTATATACATTAAAAATAGTTGGAATCAATTCAGTTATCGATTTGGAACAAACTACTTTCAGATCTTGCGTTAATTATGTTACCGCTTGTAGATACACATTTTTTATCTAGCAATAATAGGATCATAACCTAAAATAACTCAATGAAATATAATCACAATACCTTTGAAACTAACTCCAGTGTAATAAATAAAGCCAATTATACACAATAGGGTATAAATGAAAGATATATAAAAAAGGACGGTCGCCGAATTCCTAATTTCATTTCATTTTTACCGTAGTAAGTGTAATAACATCAAAATATCACTTACACTCTACTTTCCAAGCTTTGTGTTTACGAACATCATAATATTCTCCAACAACTTGTGTGAAAATAGATCCATAAACGAAAACAGGATGTAAGCCATTCCCATACGATTTTCGACATTCTATATTAATGAATAAGGTATCAATTGATTCGTAGCTTTAGCCTATAACATTGAGTACTTTAACGCGAAGTTTACAAGCCAGATAAGTTGTGAGTTCTTCGGTAAACAGATTCCGAAGGTCATTCAGTATAAAGCATTCGGCGAAAAATTTGAATTATTATGAGTCATTCAATATGACATGTTTGTTTTTTCTAAGAGTTGTTAACAAATTTGTAAAATGGGAACTCTGTAAAATATACGGCTTTTCATACTTTAGAGAAGTTTCAAGGGGAATATGTATGAAGGAGGATGTTATAATTTGTTATCTTTAGTAAAAGGATCTAAGTAATCTGCTTGCGCTATCATAAAAACCAAAGTCCAAAATATTCAAAATATTTTTTGGTTTAGGATTGTTTTTTGCTTATCATCGATTACTATTTTGATGATCTAATATACGATGCTTGTAGCCCTGCAAGACCGCATCTAAGATGGGTGACCGTTTCTGGCGATACCATTTTTTAGCCGTTGGTCCAGTTCACTACTTAAAGTAGTAGTGCCTTACAGGCAGCTAGATAATTTTCATCAGCAAGTGGCAAATACCTGCCCCCACCAATCAGCACTGGGTCCAGGTGGTGGAGCCCCTATGACCTATTTTCTTTCACCTCCATTTGAAGCTAAGACATGGACTTTGCCCAACTCTTGCTATCCCAGGTACTATTTTATTATAGACCACAGTTTTTTTATTCATAAAAACTTACCACACTGCGATTTATTCTTGTATCGTAAGTACGTTTACAAACGATCACAGACACTCATACCGAAACAAATATTTGTTGATCACACAAAGATTTATCCCGTGCGAAAATCGAACTCGTGACTACTCGATCCAGTGGGCCCAAGCCGTTCGTCAAATCCTAATAATATTTCGATTTCTGTGGTGTAGTCTGATTTCTATATTCAACACAGAAATAAGACTGATATTCAAAGATTTTCCAATCCCAATTAGGTATAGTCTATGGCTCCATCGTTAAACATGCGTTTAACGATTATTCTGCCGATGTCAAGTTTGATGACATTTAATCGGTACAAGCAGGAATTGAGCGGTAATTTATTCAAATACAAATTCAAATACGAAACACCAAATTAACTTGGGCAAAAATAAAACATAGTAAATTAGGTAACAAGAGGATTTTAATGGATTGCAACAGGGTTAAAAAAGCGAAGTAAAAGTATAAAAAAGGGCATATAATTGATATTCGAATAAAAACAAAAAGTCAGTACTGACAAAATGAAAGTAAGATGCTTAATTTATTTTGTAACAGTATCATTCTATCATAAGTAAGAATAAAAAAGAAAACAAATAACCTTTCTTATACTCATTTTACATAAAAATGTCACGGAACTACGTAGAAATTTATTTTATTAGATCTTTAAAAACTCCTCTAGACACTAACAACCAAGGAGCATCAAACCCTCACAACCCATCTTAAATATTAAATTACAAAACATATATTTTTATTACCGCCCGTCTGAAAACACCGCTAATCTTGTTGCGTTGCATAATTTTTTCTGAAATATTGCCACCATCTTGCCACTAGGGTATTCATTTTGTTAACTTATAGCGGCCATTTTAGTTTGACACATCAAAGGATTTTGAGCTTTATTTTTTACTGTATACAATAGGATACTGTATGTGGAGTGAGTTATGAGTTCAACTCTCGACTGGAGTAGCCTATTATTATATATATAAAGTACAATTGTGTTAAAGCAAGTGCAAAGGTACTTTGATGTAACACTAAAATAAATAGTAATTTATAGAGCTTTTTGAAAACTATTGTACCTGCATCCCTCAAGCGGGTGAGGCAGAGGTGTACTGAGTACACCCACATTTCGCCAACGATGTTAGGTCTGAGCTTACCGCTACTATACCGGGCACAATTTCAGACTCCGGTCTGCGAATGAAAAAGCACATTTTGACCGACCCTAAGATTCAAACCCAGGACTTCGTAATGATCACTCGCACTATGCACTACCAAGCTACTACGAGGCTGCCAACAATTCTCTTTTACCATTTCAGTAATACTAGCGACTTGCCTCGACTTGAATAGTTGGGCCAAATAGTATGAAACACCCGTAAATAATATTGCCACACCTGGAGACCGCGTGTCGGCAAACGTAGTGTAGGGCGCTCTGTAGCTAGATGGAGCAAAGATATCTGCAAGGCAAGAGCAGGGATTGGAGGAGGAAAGCTGAAGATCTAGCTAAGTGACGTGCCAAGGGTGAGGCGTATGTCCAGCGGTGGACTGACTCGGGCTGATGATAGAAACCTTTCTCGTGAATCAGTCTGTCTACTGGTGAAAACTAAATAAAATCCGTGTAGTCGTTTCTGGAATAACGTGTACATACATAGAGAAGACGTGACTGGAGATTTCATTCTACATATTCACTTTCACAATATATTATAAAACAAAGTTCCCCCGTTGCGTCTGTGTGCCTGAACGCCATAAACTCAATAACCACTGAACAGATTTTCATACGGTTTTCACCAATGGACAGAGTAATTGAGGAAGAAAGAGGAAGGTTTATGTGTATAATTCCCCGTGCGAAGCCGGGTGGATTGCTAGTTATAGTATATAAAATCTGGTGTGCGTGTGTTGTAGTCCTAAACGGCTTGACTGAATTTGATGTGTTTAGGTGTTGGTACCTGGGGGGTAGTTTGCAGTTATAGTTGGACCTGGAAGGTGGAGCTGTTGTAGACCGGTCGCAAAGTAGCGGGCTATCGCTTTTATATACAAGGTGTAACATAATAAACGCAAGACCTCAGGCACCCCAATTAGAGAATTGCTTCATAAATTCAAAAGGAAAACCAAATTTCCAAATTTAAAGGGTTTTACCCCTTTTTAAGCACTTTTATACCCCAATTAACAATGAAACTTGTACGTGTATGTGTGCATTTTGAGAAATACGGGTTAGGAATGCATTTGTAATCTCCTTATTGCTCTCATAGCAATCTCAAGAATAAATTTAGTTTTTTATAGCGCACTGAAGGAGTAAAAGCATTTTTTGCAAATTTAAAAAGAATGATTATATACATTAAAAATAGTTGGAATCAATTCAGTTATCGATTTGGAACAAACTACTTTCAGGTCTTGCGTTAATTATGTTACAGCTTGTAGATACACATTTTTTATCTAGCAATAATAGGATCATAACCTAAAATAACTCAATGAAATATAATCACAATACCTTTGAAACTAACTCCAGTGTAATAAATAAAGCCAATTATACACAATAGGGTATAAATGAAAGATATATAAAAAAGGACGGTCGCCGAATTCCTAATTTCATTTTTACCTTTGTATTGGTAGAGAGGGGTCGAGTGAATCTTTCGCTCTATTTATTAGGTTAAAACATTCAGTTTTGATGGAATTATATAATTGTTATGTATGGACAATAGTTTAAAAGCGTGAAATATAAATTAGAGGGCTTACGATGAAGGCATTACACGTAGCGAGTTGATACACTATCCTTGTCACATTAAAAAAATATTAAATAAACATGACCGAGACAGTATGATTACTCGCTAGCGTCACACTACCGTCAAAATTCACTGAGTTAAACCTTAGTGGTAGCTCAGAACACCGGGATCATGCAGTGCTGCGGGTGTCTAGAACATACGAAACCCATATTTAATTAAGATATTAACACAAGATGTTTATTAACGAAATATAATTTTTGTAACGCTGTTTGCTTTTCATTACCGTATCTCAGTTATTACTGAGGCCTATGCACGAATGATTTGACGTTATATTAACATTGATGAGAAAGCGTGCTGTCCCGTTTATATTCATTTAGTAAATGTGTCGGATGAAAAGGATGGTACATAAACTCTATAGTGTTACGTTAACGTCAATCTGTGTATGCTAAGCGTTGTTTAGTTAATTCTGAGCTGACGCGCTTCGGATACCAAAATATTTGTGTCTGCACGAACGATAACTTGTTAATTTGTAATTTAACGTTATTAACAACTGTTTACAACAATAGGTTTTGATAGGTTTGTTCACAATTTAAATAATAAACCTTAATAATCTTAATTAAACAATATTTTAAGCGAAAACATGAAGAAGTTAAAGAGGAAGAAGTTAAGAAAAAGAGGGTAGTTCAAGCAGTGACAATGGTTTTTTTGAGCTCCTGATAATTAATAAAAATAATCTATTCAAGCGGATATTTTTACCTTTTACATATGCTACATACATTATAAACATCCTGCACGCCCTGCACGCTCTATCTGGACGGCGTCTGCACGCGCAATCATAGGAAGATACTGATCGCCACAGTGATCACCGCCGGGGACGCCACCGCGGCCGCGGCTTAACGCGTTGGTTTGGCCGTACCTTCACAGCTTTTTTTTTTTTTTTTTGCTTCAATTACAAATTTTTATATAAAGATACATTGCCACACACTACGAATCATTCCCAAATATTCATTCATATACACAATTTTTACTTGCATAAATAGCCAGACGGGAACAAATGTCGTGGTCACATTTGACCCGTGCAGGGTTAAACCCTCGACTACTCGATATATAGACTCTCATGACCAAGCCATTGTTATGTCAAACTTTTATAGTTTCCCATATCATACAGCCTAATACCACAGTGTAAAAACTGAAGTACTATTTATTAGGGTCTAGGGAAGAGTTATTTAGACTGTGCTACTACTCTCTCAGTCTGGTTTGAAATCTGAAAGCAAATCAACATTTAACTAATACAGTACGTGAGATGTAAACCCTAATTCATTCCATTTAAGGCCCGGGCAGTCACGTTGACAATATAGCAGTAGAGTCAGCAACAAAACTCTTATAACAAAATAAACATCTTCACGGCTATATTCCAGCTTTATTACGTTTACGGTACGGTTTACGGTTACGATTCAGAATGATCTCTGACTCCTAAACCAGCAAAAAACTGTGTGTCAGGAGACAGTGCCTCCCCATTAGTGTCAAAAACAGACAAATATGTTCCATGTACACCCACTTATTGCCAATATTAAATTCGAATGTAATAGGAGGCGAATCTACTGCTATTATATGCACATCTATTTAGCTCCTTCTGCACTGTTCTCTCATACCTTCTTCTCCTCAGAAATGACTTTCCGAAAGGGTGGTAGAGTATTGAGTAATCATAAATTTTCTCTTTTTGACTATTTATAAGTGTTTTTGGTCTACATGAATAAAAAAGTTTTGATTTTGACTTTATACCGGTCTCAAAAATAAAAGTCATGGAAAAAAATTAAGTTCAAATAATACTTAAGCATTACCACTTCCTAGAAACCCTCCAAAATATCTTTCTTTATCATTATAGAACAATCACCATGTTCTGTGTTCGAATCCTTGCTTGGACAGTAGTATTATTAAGGTTTTTATTATCAAAAAATTGTTAAAGAAAAATCTGGATTTTTAGGGCTGGGGAGAACAAGCGCGAAGATTTAAATGTATAATACTATATTTACATGTTAGGCTAAAGCAACAAATTGAACAATTGTATATTTAAAATAACTTTAAATCGTTCAGTTTTTTATTTCTGACACAGTTTTTTATAAATCTTATTAAAAGAACCCTTGTATTGTTTCATAATAAAACATATTTATAAAAAAAAAAAATAAACAGTTTTGAAAGTTATTAAAGGCTTTAAGTACTTTATTATTTCGTAAATTTAAATCTGTCCATAAAGTTTTGTTGCGAACCGTACATGGACCTATTGTTAGCGCCCCGTTTGGACATCTTTTGTTCGCTTCCAAACACTTTGACGCTATGATCGCAAATATGTTTTTTTTTTATAATTAGACACTGCGGGCCCGGTTTGTTCCGCACCTTTTTTGTTTAATTTATATTTTGTTAGTTTTGCTTTTATAACTCGTATGGTACATTTCGCTTATTTTTTTTTTGGTTATGATGTTACAGTGATTGGTATTTGTTTGTTGCGGTACTTCAGTAGAGGATGTTTTATATATTTTTTTTTCTATTACTTTTTTTTATGTTATTGCTTCAAAGGTGTACAATGTAAGTGTATGAGGTTTTTTTTTGTCACAGTTTTGGCTTGCCTTTGAGCGAGAATGCTTCAATTGTGTGGATGTTTGGCTGCTTGTGAGGGTTTCCTTTAGGCCTCCGCCTCCAGCAGCTTTTTAACAACTACCATGTCTCGACTGCGAATAGCCATCTTAATCTTCACAGCTGTCTGTGTAGTAGACGCAACTTCCAGTGTGAAAAAATAAAATAAAAAAAAAAGGAACCTACCAACGCCACGGGGGATAGTCGCTTAAATCAATATAAAAAAATTTAATTTCTCATCCTGTTCAAAACCCAAGGGAATAAAACGTTCCAACCAATAACTGTGTGAGTTATTTATGTCCCAGCGTGGACATAAAGTTGGTGACCGTGACATCACAAACAAAACAGCGATCTGGACGGATAATGCTCACGCGCAATGGTGTACGTGACAAGGAAATTTTGAACAGGACTAGTGAGAATAAACCATGAAGAAAGGCCAAGACAAAGGTGGTACCAATCCTTTCTTTCCGTAATCCTTTTGCAGCCTATTTTTTAGCCTATTTTGCAAGGAGTCGCATGTACCTAACCACGCTATATCTATCGGGTTATCGCCCCAAGCCCGTCATTTTGTTTTACAATAATTCAAAATTTTCATGGGCATATTTCATTGCAAAGTACGTTTATGCTTCAATTTCAAGTCATAATTGGGTGTGCCTACTTGATGTTCTACCCATTTAACCCTAAAACTAAACCCCGAAACTAACTGTGTTTGCCTATTTCCTTTCGTGTTAGTTAAACGTGTTTTCGTTGCTAGCATTTGTTGTGCTGCACCCGCTGTCGACTGCTTCTGCTACGGCCGGCTTCTAAGCAAGGTTCTGTTTCGCTTCAGCGCTACAGGAATCAGCGGCTCGCATGCTTCGACACTGCTAAACCGGTGGGATCTGCACATTTATTACATTCAACCTAATTCATTGTAACAGACCGCTATACAATGGCCGATAAAGGTGGAAACACTCAATGTTCTCATCCTCTAAATGCCCATGAAGGGTTGGATCTGCAAAGTCTGATTCGTAAATGAATTTCCGTTAAGGGTCGTTTAACTAAGATGAAAGAACTCATTCAAGCTCTACTAGTAATCACGCCTTGTGAAATAAAGGGCACCCAAATAAAATAATTATCTATGCGTTTAGAAAAATGTCAAAATTTATTTTCATCATTTGATGATATTCAAACAAACATTGAGAATATGTGTGATGATTTAGACAACCAGTTGATAGAAAGAGATCTTATTGAAAGTCAGTTTTTTTCTCTGTTATCTATAATACAAGAATTAATTGAATCCGCAAACTCGACCAACCCGGTTCAACTCAATGCTGCTTTAAGTCAGCAAGGAAGTTATTCCAATCATTATGATAACAACATTAAATTGCCTACGATTAAACTTCCATTCTTTGATGGCAATTATCTTAACTGGCTCGAGTTCAGAGACACTTTTGAATCTTTAATCAATTTAAATGGTTCCATACCTACAATAAGTACATTTCACTATTTGCGGTCAGCCCTAGAAGAGTGCTCTTGTTGCAATAAAATCCAAAGATTTCACTGCCAATAATTATCAGACTGCATGGGATCTGCTATGTGAGAGGTACAACAACAAAAACATTTTCGATTCAAGTGTAAGCCATTGATCATGCAGTCGTCTTTTATAACTGTGACTAGTGTTTGCAGATCAGTGGCTGTTGGCGCTATTAAAACCGCGTCATCTGCATAAAGTAGATGGTTTACCACTAAGTCACCCATTTGTACACCTTCATTCATCGCTTTTAGTCTTTGAAGACTTTTATCCAGATATATTATAAACAGTCTAGCGGACATTACGCAACCCTGTTTGACGCCGATTTTAACGTCAAACCAGGGTGACCTGTTACCACCCACCCGTACGCATGCCTTGCAGTCCACATAAGTGGACTGGACGGCTCGCAACAGAGTGCCATCTATACCATACTCTGGCAAAATGTCCCAAAGTCTCTTTCGCACAACTCTGTCAAATGCCTTCTCCAGATCTACAAAACCGCAGAAAACCTTCCGCCCCACTGCCAGATGCTTCTCTACGATGTTGCGGAGGGAGAAGACTTGATCCGAACATCCTCTTCCTGACCTGAAACTCCCTTGTGCCTCGCACAAAATTCCATCGGACTTCACGCGCATTCTCCGTTCAATAATTTTACCGTACACCTTGGCTGCCAAGCTGATCAAACTGATGGCTCTGTTATTAGCGCAGTCATATTGTGAACCCTTGCCTTTATACAAGGGTACTATGACTGCGCTGCGTCAGTCTGTAGGGACTCTACCGGTCCTCCAGCAAAGGTTTGCAAGGGCCCGGAAAGCGTCCCGGACGCAAGTTCCACCATATTTGATCATTTCGGCAGATATCATGTCTACTCCCGCAGCTTTACCATTTTTCATACTTCCTATCGCCCATTCAACTTCTTCCATAGTGATGTCCTCCGTTGATTCTGGTGCCGCAATCTCGCCTTTGGGCACGTCTGCGGCATCAGCATCCGGGTCATCTCCATACATTTCTCCAAAATATTCACTCCACCGGTTTAGCACAGCTTGTGTGTCTGCAAGAATGTCACCATCTTTAGATTTTATCCTTTCCATTCTGGAGCCTGACGAATCACCTCGAGCCTTTCTCACCTTGCTCCAAAAGAGTGGTGTTGTTCTCGAAGTTCTTCGCCAGCCTCTCCTTCTCAATCATACTGGCTCTTTCACGCTTTTCTTTCACTAAAGTTTTAGTGGCATTCTTGCATTGCTGGTATATTTCTTTTCTCATCTCTGTCATACTGGCATTCAGGTTCAAAGAAGATACATAGTCCTGCCACGCTTTCTTCTTACTTTCTACGGAGCTTTGCCATTCCGCATCCCACCATGCATCACTTTTTGCTATACTATGCTTCTTGGAGCAACCACATACATCTTTCGCGGATTCCACCAAACTCTCTTTCAGGCTATTCCAGCATTCATCTACATTTGAGTCCGAAGAGCCTGCTGTCAAAAGCTTGCCCCGGACTCTGTCTTCATACATTCTCCTCACGCTCTCATCTTGCTACTTTTCAACCTTTATTCTTTCAAGGTCTCCGAAGGGGATACGCTCTCGCCAGTGCCTCCACTTCCTGAACATACCACTAAACCGCGCAACTACGAGATAGTGGTCTGATTCCAGTAGAGACGACGAGAATATTCCAATAGAGACGACTAAATATTTAAAATCCTCTTCAAGCCTTGCGGTTTCATTTGTTAGAAAAAACATTGGTGCTTGTCCTGTAGAGTTTAGGTTCAAATGTACTAGTCCACAGTCTGTTATATATAAAAGTATTCAATAATTTAAAAATAAAAATAACAGAAGACCTATGGGGCATGTCTGTTAAAGTATTTAAATCAATTATTCATACAATCGCGCCTCACTTAGCTTTAATTTTTAATATGTGTATGTAGAATGAAGTTTAGTAAAGTAATACTACTGTTTAAATCCGGCAATAGTAACAATCCTAACAACTATAGGCCTGTATAGATTAGGGAGTGTTCCCGGATTTAATGAAGTTTAGAAAAAGTAATACCACTGCTTAACTCCGGCAATAGTAATGATCCTAACAACTATAGGCCTGTGTCTGTTTTGCCAGTGCTCAGCAAAGTGATTGAAAAGATAATGCTTATTCAATTGTCAGATCACTTCAACGTGAATAACATCCTTGATAAACAGCAATATGGCTTCACCAAAAGACGTTGTACCTCCGACGCAGGTGTGACCTTAATAAAGCATATATTTGATGCTTGGGAGAACTCTCGGGATACCATTGGCATCTTTTGCGACCTGCCAAAGGCATTTGATTGTGTTGAACGTGAAACGCTGTTGCTTAAACTAGAGCATTCTGAAATCCGAGGTAAAGCGCTAAATCCACTAAAACCTTATTTAGGAGGAGACAGACAATAATGTGTTCAAATAAACGAAGTGAAATCTCTAGGAGCTTTAGTTAAAATGGGCATTCCTCAGGGATCGATACTGGGTCCGTTTATATTATTGGTATATATAAATGACCTGCCTCTAGCAGGTGAGGGGCGGGCGAAGGTAGAGCTGTTTGCTCTTTGATCTTTAAGGTAGTAAGACATGTAAATAACGTAGACGAGGTAAATGATGCTATTCTTCAAGTACATAATTGGTTCACATGCAAAAATTTAGTGCTTAATAATAAGAAAACTAAATGTATACGATTTTCTTTACCAAATGTGAAAAGTACTGCATGTGATATTATACTAAATAACGAGAAACTTGATCCAGCTTTCTGAGGGATTACGCTTAGCTCTAAGTTTGCAATGGGGCTCTCATATTAAGCCTTTAGGTAAACGACTCAAATTCGCTGCCTATGCCGTAAGAAAAATCAGACAGCTTACTTATGTGGACACCCCGCGGTTGGTCTACTTCAGTTACTTTCATAGTGTCATGTCTTACGGTATATTATTTTGGGGTAGGGCAGCTAACATAAACTCTATTTATATCTTACAAAAAAGGGCTATTAGGGCCATCTATAACTTAGGTAGTCGCGACTCTTTAAGATAATTGTTTAAAAAAGCCAATATTATTGTGACGGACCCATGTCAGTATATTTAGGAAAACATAATGTACATACGGAAAAACACAGTTAGGTGATAGGTATTGCTATAACACGCGACATAGAAATAAATTGGATCAACCGCAATTTCGTCTGTCTAAAATTCACACGTCTTTCATGGGGCACTGTGTTAGATTCTATAATAAAATTCCACTTGACGTCACTCAACTTAGAGAAAATAATTTCAAATCTTGTATTAAACGTAAGCTCTGCAAGCGAGCTTACTATACTCTAGATGATTATTTAAAAGATAAAATGCTTAGATAGGTGCTGTTCCAGCTCCACCCAAATGTGGATAACATGTTCAGCTATTATTCCTTATTATTCCCTCTCTTCCTTCTGGTAGTTAAATAAAATTGATCATTTTTCTTCCTCATTTCTTTATCTATAAATGAGAGAACCATGTAGCCATTCTTATGAATAGTTTAACTTGGTTAATTTAATTTAGACTCACCTGATACTACCTTGTTCTCCCATACCCCACAGCAAAATGTAGATAGAAAAATTGTAAAAATACTATTCTAAGAGAGTAACAGTGGAATTTCTTGCCCTTCTTCTCCACAGGAATGACATTCCGAAGTGGTGGTAGAGTCTTTGTTACTATTTTGACGATTCATAAATACTGTAATGGTTTACATGAATAAAAAATATTCTGATTCTGATTCTTTTGTCAAGACTACGGTGTGCGTGTATGAGGCCAAGTATGAGAGTGAAGGAAGCCAGAGAAGTCTTTAAGGAAATAGCCTGTAGGAACGCAAGGGATTTGGCTTAATGATATAGATAATAATCTTAGCCTATACTGCCCCAGTGCTGGGCAAAGGCCTTCCCTCACAAATTGCGGTGAGAGAGATTAGGTCATACTAGTGCGGATTGGAGGAAGCAGGTTTGTGGCCACCTGCTGTCGAAACTTATCAAGCTGTCTATAAGGCTTTCAACTTGGCTTAACCAATACTACATTACATGGTAGCCGAGACCAACGACTTAACGTATCTTCCGAAGCATGAAGACGCTCGAATATTAAAATTCCACATGCGGTCACCCAGGCCGACCGAGTCGAAAACTGCTTACCCTTGGTGATCGCTAAGAACACCGCGGTCGCACAGCGCTACGAGCGCTTCCACAGCGCTGCAAACGCTTATGCTCTATGATATAGATAGATAGATATTTTTAAATCATCTGCGCTAATGCAGAAGAGTGTACGAATTCCCCACCATTTTACAAAATGCCCCGCAAAAAGCTATATGCGCGCTCGCTTGCAGTTGCACTCGACCGTGACTTATGGCTCTTGCCAACTGCTCCATTTCATATTCATGCGAAACTTTATAAAATATTAGAATCTGGAAAATGGAGACCACTTTCCTCTGGGATTGTGGGACTGTTGAGGTTTTTATTGCAATGAAATTGCTATGTGGATACACAAGTAAAATATCACTCTAAAAGAGGAAAAGATTGTTGTTGATTCGTAAAAAGTTTTATTTTCGTTATGGGTACTGCTCTGACATGGAAAATGAACGCATTGGATGACATATATTTTGAGATAGTATGCGAAAATTCCCGCACAACAACTCAAAAAAGTCTGTACTTAACCGCCAATATACTTAGATTCCATATTTTAGAAACTATAGTTCGTAGAAAAACATTTCCAAGATATGCCCATTGATAGCAAATAGGCTGCTGAATTCTCGGGCAATGTAATCAAAAACGTAGGCCTAATTCGTCCTAATTTCGCTTCGAGGCAGTAGGGAATATTATTAGAAATAAACTGCCATATCTAAGAAAACTAATAAATGATTCGAATAATATAAAATAATTTGCTGAACCACCATTACATGTACAATATACTCTTCGCGCTTCGGCGCTTGTAGTGCTGCGTTGCTAAGCAGTGTCCTAAGAGCGACCGTTTGAGACACATCCATTTTAGAGCATTTCATGCTTGCAGCGTGCTTTAGAATGTACGTCAAGCTATTAATCGTTTTCAATCTAGGAGTTATTAGGAGGAGTTGGAAGTCAGATAACTTGACAATTTCCAACAGCAAGCCCAATATTGCTTCTACCTATCCGCATCGGGTCCACGTGGCAAAGTATGGCCTGTGCCTGTAGCCAAGTGCGTTATCTACAGTCTTCTTCTTCTTCTTTAAGTTATAGCTTCACACTTATTTTAAATGTATTTTGCCAATGTCTAGTGGGATGCATCGATTCACGATTTAATTTCTAAATTAATTGAGCTTCCCGATTAACTTAATGATAACGATGATAATGAAATTGATGTACCTCACCTTGTATACTAAAATAAATTAACTTTCACTCATGAACACATAGAATACATAATGGTTTACATTCCACCAGCATTATACATTATATTATTATTTTGTTATATAAAATAACAATATAATGTGCCTGCCTACCTCGCAAGGGATCTGGCGTGATGATATAGATAGATAGATAAAATAACAAAAGTTTTGGAAATTAAAATAAATTGATGACTTCCTGCAAAACTCTTCGATTTCCCGCAAAAGCTCGGCTTCTACAGCCGTCAACGCTAATAAAAAACGTAAAAATGTACAGGAATAACATTTTACAACAAAAAGTCACGTGGTCAGAACAATGGTCTATCGATTGCGGCAAGAGGACCCAGGACCTCATGATCACCAAGCGATGCGCTTTGCCACCAGACCAACGAGGCAGTTTTTCAATTATATATTTATTAATATATTTATAATAAATAAAATATATTTTTTTCAATTTTAAATCAGCTAAAACTGCCTCTTATTCAATCATTTCTCGGTCCGCTATACTTAATAAACAAACTGTACTTTAAAGTAATACGTTTTCTATTGTATCTGCTACCCTTAATAACCCCAAAACCACCCGGATATAAAGTTAACCCAAATTTACTCCTCAATTAAAACCGTCCTTAATCTTTTAATAACAGGAAATTATTATTCAAGACGTCAGCCACGCGACACCGACCAATAGACGATCTGAAAGACTAATCAAAAGTTAATCCAAAAATTATCCAACTCATTTCAGCCAAGTAACGTGTATATAAAAATATACTGAAAAATAAACTCCGCGGACAGCCGGGACCGCTGAAATGTGCCAGTAATTTGACCACAGAAATTGTTATAATAAGACACTAGAAATGGTAGTCTGTCTAATGAAAAATGAGATTGTTTTTTTTAATGTTTTCCTAAGCTAGCAATACTGAGACTAATGTCACCTATTGTTCTAGTGAACCATAGATATAGACGAACTAATTTTAATACACGCTTGCTTTATTTAATGTTATGTCATCATTTTATAAAATTCTACATAATTTAAATTTAACACCTCTGACTATTAAATTTCACTGTGTTCCATAGCATTGCATTAATGGATTACATAGATAATACTTCGAGTCTTCAAACAATATGTATTGAACTAAAAAAATTGAAAGTCTTACGAGAAATTGATTTAGTATATGAAAGCCGATAAGTATCAGTTAATAGTAGAAAACCAAAGACTTATAAACCATAAATATGAAAGAATGTATTTTGTTCGAATGCTATAATTTCTATGTAACTCCCTCCCTACCCTACGTCTCTCGTTCCTCCACTCTCCTGTGTGTATAAATATATTCCCTAAAACGGTAAACTTATATACTCGATTAGTATCAAATTCGTTCATTCCCAGTTCATCCGAAGTTGCAAGACCTAATTTATTTTAAATTTGCCGCCATTTTCCACTCTCAGCTTTCATGAGACAGACTCTATTGTCACGTAAACTTGTCGCCACTCATGTGAGAAAATTTTCACAAAATTTCATGACTGCGTGGACGGGCGACTGGATGTATGTGATACAGTGACTGAAATTTGCAAAGAATTCCTGTAAAACGTATAACTGTACTTATAAATTAATGCAATTTATCGAATATTATTTTTACAGCAATAATGTGTGTGTGCAATAACTGACGACCGTGGTTTTGAATAAACTCGTGCGCTCTTGCACTTCTAGTATTTTATTATCAGGGTTTCTGTGAATTTAACCCTTCTCAAATATGTGATGCGGTAAAAGTGTAAGCCGCGGAACATTAGTCATCGGAATATTTGGAACAGGCCGGCTGTGACGTCATACAGCGTATTAATTGTACTCACGGGGATCAAGTTGAGTTTGGTTATGTTTTTCATTGTACGCGAGATTTGTTTGGGTGGAACGTAGAGTGGTAGTCAGTCGTAGTCGATTTTTATTTTGGATTGTATATTTTGTTAGTAATTTTAATGGAAATTAAAACCACAGACCCCTCACGTCGGGCGATTTTCATTCAATCGAATATTGTTTTATATGGAAAATCAAACCACAGACAATCTAAGGGCATAGATTTGTTTTATTATTGTATAGGAAAGTTATTAAAAGTAGTATGTGGTTGAAGTTGGGAGTTTTCAACTATATTATTGAAGGCATAGATAAGTATAACATTTTGTATTTATTTCATATATTCATAATCAAAATCAGACAATTTTTTGCTTAGTAAATACTTTAGATTAGGTATTTTTAAATATCGAGAAAGTAACAAACACCCAGTTGCAGAGACTTTCTTTGTACTTGAAAGATGACGTTAATTGCTAATCTATTATTAAATCGTGAAATAATGAATTTATTAGTGACTATGCACCGTCACGCCTATATTTCCCAAGCGGGAGTGGCAGAGGTATATTGAGTACACCCTCTTTTCGCCGATGATGTTAGGTCCTATGTAATAGGGGGCGAGCCTATTATCATATACCGGACCAATTCCAGACTCCGGACTCATACTGGGAATGTTTCGTAAGAAAAACTACATTTGTCCGACCTAGTATTTGAACCCAGAACCTCGTAATCACATAGCGATGCGCTTTGCCAGTAGATCAAGAAGGCAGTCGCGTACGTAGTGACTATGCCGTTTTATATAATTAAATATTAATTCTGAACTTTTGCTTCTGAGTGAAAGATACTCCACCGTTACTTCTTTAAAATAAAACACCTGCATATATCAATGATTTTTGGTTTCAATATATTATAAGCGAGTCTGCCAAAACATTCACCTTTATCGGCCGAAAGACGTCCACTGTTGGACAACGAATTCCCACAAAGATCGCTACGACAACCGGCTTTGTGAACATATGCAGCTTCAACTAGTAACCTTCACCAGATCCCAGGTAATACATTAATCTATTAAAATATCTTCAATCACTTTTCGCCTGTTTGTAAGCGCATCCACGACACAGGAATGACTCTCAGTTTGGTGCTACGATAGTTTTAAAAAAATAAATAAATAAACACCGTCATGCGTGTATTCCCAAAGCAGGAGTGGCAGTGTACTGTATACACTTTTCGCTGACGATGTTAGGTCCCATGAAACAGGGGGCGAGTCTATTGTCGTATAGCGGGCACAAATTCAGACTCCGGAGTGATACTGGTCACTTTTTGATAGTAAATTTGTCCGACCTAGGATTTGAAGGCAGGACCTCGTGATCACAAAGCGTGTTATTCGCCAATAAAGCAATGAGGCAGTCTTTTTATCAAATAAAACTAAAAAATTGCCTATAAACATCTTCAATCATCACAAAAACCTACCTAATTCTATTCAAGACCTCAAAAAAATTGGACAACGTTTCGCGAGTTCTCGCAAGCTAACAAAAAATCTTTTCAGAAACCTTATGAAAGGGAATGTTAAAGCGATCACCGAAATGAATGTTTCAGCAATTAGGGGACGTTTTCACTCCCCCGCGCAACGCCCGTGGTAACGTTTAACACACGAATAACTACTATTTAAAATAGGTATTGTTTTAAAAAAAATATAAGAAAATGTGTTATGGTAACGATGTTCTTGGAAGACAGAATTTATGAATATTCAAATGTGTATTTTAAGACTATATTCCTGATGAATTAGTCACAAAATCAAAATCGATCAAAATAAACATTTTTTATATTTATGTAGACCAAAAGGCACTGATGAGTAGTCAAAAAGAGAAAATTATTGATGACTTACGACTCTACCACCCGTTCGAAAAATCGTTCCTGTGGAGAAGGGCAAGAAACTCCACGGCTACTAGTTTTAAAAAGGAGAGTTTTACAATTATTTTTGTATACATTGCAGTCATGGCGTATGGGAGTACAGTGCAGAAGGAGCTAAATAGATGTGCCCAATTAGATTATACATAAGTGTACTTAGATTCATGGTATCAGCCAGTGTCTACATAGTCCTCTCATTTACAAATAAGAGACCTTGTAAAGGGATATAATAATACCGGTTAGTGCAGTCAGTTACTTGGCACCGACTTCAAATATTTCGGTTTTCGGTTTCGGTATCGGTTTTTTTTTAAAGATTTTTATTTTACAGGTTTAAGTGATAAGTAAATTATTTACTAATATTTATATACCTATATTATATTATTTTGTTGAGTTGTACTGCAAGGTACCTACAAGTTGATATAATAAACATAATAACGGAATCTATACATTCGTGCTGTTCGCTTTAAGGAGTCCCCTGTATCTTCAAAGTCCAAAGATCAAAACCGATTTTATTAAAATGGGACCACCTCGAAACTATACTAAGCCCAACGCAAAAAGAATCATCAAAATCAGTTCATAAATAAACACGTTATAAAAAAAACACAGATGAATTGTCGACCTCCTCCTTTTTTGAAGTCGGTTAATATTCTGATTAGTTTTATGGCAGGGTAGGTACCCTGCCATAAAACATGGGATTGACGTAATACCCATAATATCTCAATCTACGCATTCGTATTGTTTGTCGTTAAGGAGTTCCCTGGAGTATCTTCCGAATCCAAGGTCCAATACCGATAAAACTGGCCTGTAGCCACATTGACTGAGTCGATTTTAGTTACACTATTATTTTATCTCGGGCAAAATCTCAGCAATTTTGCGCAATAACTTGCAAAGTATAGTAGATATATGGAATGAGCAAATCATCTACGGCCCAGCTTTGAACCGGTGACCCACAGGCCGTCCTTTACAATCACATTAACAACACTGTGCTGAGTTTAAGGTATTTAGAAATTAGTCTGCAGATCGATGTTGAATTGGTTTTTTAATATTGAACTTATATACATCTATACTTTGTAAAGTAACATCGGAGAAATATCTAAAATCACTACATATTATAAAAAAGTATCCCCGCCGCGTCTGTCTATGTGTCTGAACGCGATAATCTCAATAACTACCAAACGATGCCAGGGCGAGATGCTAGTTAATATTAAAACGGTTCCGCTGTTTGATTGATGTCATCGTCAGCTGAGTCAAGAGTCTCAGTAACCGTACTATGAGAGTTAAAGTACCCAGAGAGATCTATAACAAAAAACCTGTTCAAACTCTGTATCTGCCTATCCTGCAAGCAATCTGACTTGATGATATGGATACATAGAGATCATCAGCTGAAAGACGTTCATTGCAGAACAGAAACCTCCCCAAAGATACGTAGACGAATAGCTTGGTGGTTTATGCATCCAGTTCGAGCTTTTACCGCCCTTAAACCCGCCCTTAAACAAGTCATCGGTTTACCTAACGTGTGTAAAATATTTTACCACTAAGTTGTGACATAATCATCTATACATCTTCAATAATATTATTCTACTTGCAAATGTAATTATGGCACGGATTGATAGTTACCTGTATACATATATTTTGTTTTTTTTTGCTGTGTAAATAGAATTCAGTACTGTGCCAATATTTTAAAATTTAATTGAGTCTTTCAAAAACATCATGCGTATTCATTTTTTTCAGACGAATCATAAAACAGATTCTTTAAAAACGTGCCACCCAATTAGGCGGTGGCTTATGGGGTTTCTCAAAACTCATGTCATTTTTGACGTAACGTATTTGATATTTAAACGCACTGATTTCTGTGGTCTGTTGACTTTTGAGATTATACAAACAGAAAACCAACTCCAGAAATAAAAACTTTTTTAGAAGGAATATGACATGGTGTTCCTGAAAAGTCCGATTTATTTATGTAATGACGTATAGTTACGTTTTACCCTATTAATGCAGTCGACTGTACATTCATTATTATGGTAATATCAATAGACATAAAGCGAGGGAAATAGGTGTTTTGTAATAAAGATGAAGGTTTCAATGCACCTGTGTGGTCCAATAGTCTCTTACTTTCCCCAAGCGGGAGTGGCAGAAGTGTACTATAAGTATCCATTATTTCGCTGACGATACGAGATTCCAATGTAGAATGCGAGCGTATTGCCATTACTGGAGATATTTCCAGACTCCAGATGGATATTAAGAATTTTGTTGACATAGAAAAACCCCAGATAACCGAGCTAAAAGTTCCTCTAACTAATATTTAGCGAGCGGTAGCTGGACAATGCGCACTAGATGAGGCAAGGCACATATAAGGCTTCTTTAAGAGGCAGTCGGGACAAATGGCTAACGTGTCTTCCAAAGTACGGAAATGCTTTAAAATACCACAAAAGTTTACATTTTTCAGGCTGACCAGAGGCCTAGCCAAGTGACAAGCGTTGTATTTCAATTCTCTTGCCGAAATTGACAACAAATTGTTCTGAACACGTTATTTTACGTTAAAAAAGGTCATTACAGTACATTTTTCGTTTTCTTTTAGCGTTAACGACTAGAAAGTCTACTTCTCTACAGGCCCAGGACGCTATACGAAAATAGCAATGCAGCAAACGGTCAATCTTCTCTCATTTTAAACTGATCAGGACGATCAGAGTTCTTTAAAAACGCCTCAGTCCCGCAGTGCTACGAACTCCTCATTCTGCAAAGTCCGCATTACTAGAATATGAATGGTAATCATAAATATCACAGGATATGCAAAGGAGCCTAATCCAGATTTTCCGAACAGATGGCGCGGGCATGGCAGTGACACAATGGCGAGGATCCAGCGAGCGAGATAATGTTTATCATAGCACCGGCAAAACCTGCACAAGCTTCGTGTTAGGAAGCCCTTGTTAGGACTGCATCCACTTGTAGTACGTTATAATAAAGATTTATTATAATGAAGAGTATACTAAACTTGTACTTATCAACCTATACCTACTGCTTTGTGGCTGGGCTTGCCTTCTCTCACAAATCGAGGTGAAAGAGATTAGGTCATACTCCACCACTCAACACGGATTAGTGGGGGCAGGTTTATGGTCAACTGACTTTGGAACTCATCAAGCCACACATGAATCCTCCAAATCGGCTTAACGACTATCACATGAGGTAATGCGTAGAAAAGTAATGTTAAACACGTTAATTCACGCATTACGACGCCGGTAAAAAAATAGCATCATAGCCTATCGGTAGCTTCGCTTGCACTGTGACAATAACCAGCAAAGCGTTTCATGCCATGAGTCGACACTTATTCATATCGCGCACAATAGTAACTTTCAGTCGGATAATGGTTTTTAATGTAGTTTGCTTTTATTGTAAAGCTTCCTTTTGTTGATACGGAAGCGAATAAGGAGCCTCCTGACTCTTATTGCCTTTCGTTCTGATTTTGGTGATAATTTTCTTAATTTTTTGAAAGCATGATGCGTTAAAAAATTAAGTTAATGATGAATGGTTCTCAAAACTAGTGTTGCTCAAGTGCAAGACCTAGACGAGACAGACCCTGGTCTTGGTCTCGCATCAGTCACCTGGTCTTGGTCTTGGTATTGTACACTCAGTCTTGGTCTTGGTTTTAGTCTAAAGCAATAGTCTCGCAAGAGTCTTGCATTGACCTAATGCTTCTTATTAATCTATACATATGTTCTTACAAAAAGTTATAATGAGTGTTGATTCAGATTTTATAAAAGGTGAAATTAGCAACAAAACAAAGAGCTCATTCTCTGTTTTATTTTAGGTTTATAAGGATTAATTAGGAAGGTACCCACTTCTACAAACCTACCTACTGTATCAAATGATTGACTTACCTTGATCTCTCTCAATTCTTATAGGATATGGGTCGAATTGTCTGTTATGGAAGACATGGACCAAAACCGCCACCTTGGCCGGAAGGCAATTTTTTATTTGGTCAAAACCACATACACCCACACGAAACATACGAAACAATAAAAATGCATAACTAATTTAAAATCGCACGTAAGTCGTTACATAAAAAAATGTACTCACTGAACTTCGAGACCGCAAGAGTCTAGCGGAATCAATCTTGGTCTTGCTCAAATCGTGAAGTGTCGGTCTTGGTCGTGATCTTGCTAAAATTAGGTGCTATCGGAGCTAATTAGGCTAACGCGACCAATTTAAATTGTACGCAAAGGGGTCATGCGTGAAATAAAAGTAATAAATCAAACTAAATATAAAAGTAATCATTGAAAGTGTCAGAAGGGGCATTTCTTTGATTTGTATTTACAAAGTCCAGATATGAAACCAGGCTCACACCTCTGATGTTTTTGAAACCTACAAAACTTTATCATTTGATTTTATGGCATCTCTCCCATATAAAACACTGCGCTCGATAAATGCCGAATCCCATGCCAACATTGATCCGCTGTTACCAGCCCATCTTCTTTTTATTTCTTACGACAACGTTTGACGTGTATTCGGGTCTGTGATATTTAATGTTTCGTGTGTCGATTTATGGTTCAAGTTAAAAGAGAAAAAATATGTTACTATTTTTTTTTTCTCCAATCCTTACTCTATAAACCACCGACAAACAAATCCTAGTTTTTTCCTGCTATACCTGATAAGTGTTTCTTTTATGAAATGATTATTTTTTTCAAAGTGATTAAGGTAAAAATTACTTTACACTCTCCCTATCTCTCTTACTAAACTTTTACAATTTGAATTGAAAATCACAGAATCAGAAACCCGAATAATAGCTTGATAAAAACGTATTGTTTATAATAAAACTATTTTATACCTAGTATTCATAGAAAAACAACTCGAAAGAAATAAACAGAATCTGTCCAAACGCTACCCAAGAATATATGCAACAGTTCAAAAATAGAGGGCTTTTGTGAAATTGACCTTTAAGCATTCGATTTGAAACTTAATCTTCTTGTGTATACACCAAACCTATCCATATAATCTTCTTTATCGTACCGAAAACTACTGAAACTTGTTTGTAAGGCTGAACCGAAGGTAATCTATCTATCTATCTATCTATCTACATCATCACGCCAGCTCCCTCGCGGGGTAGGCAGAGAGTACAGAGTTCCAACAGGTTCTTTCCTTACATACCTCTCTGGCTTCCTCCACTCTCATAGTTCGTCTCATACACACTCGCCGGTTACGGAGACTCTTGACTTGCCCTTCAGCTAAGACACGGTCTATTTGGTCATGGTAAGATAGTCTAGGTCTTCCCCGGCACCTACATCCTTCCACTTTCGCATTGTATATCTGTTTTGTCATTCTTTCTTCTGGCATCCTTTCTATATGCCCGAACCAACGGAGCATACCCTTTCTCATCTTTACACCGATACTATCTTTCATACCTACTCGCTTTCTTACTACGCTGTTGCGAATACGGTCGGTCAGCGTGACTCCGCACATCTTCCGCAGAGATCGCATTTATCCTGCTTTCGTTCTCCTTCTTACATACCCAACTCTCACTGCCATATAACAGCGTTGGGACAAGCACTCCGTTATGCATGGCCAGCTGCGCCTTTTGGCTTAAGTGCCGGCTCCCAAGTAGCCTTCCCATCGCACCATTCACTCTATTACCTGCATTCACTCTTCTCTCTATATCAGCGGTGTATTTCCCATCCTTACTGAAGGCGCATCCAAGATATACAAACTCATTCACTTCCTCCAGCACATCGTTACCAATCACAATCCTTGCATTCGTTCTGGTTTCTTCCCGTTCAAAAACCATAATTTTGGTTTTCTTCACATTCAAATGTAAGCCATTGTTCATGCAGTCGTCTCTCATAACTGTGACTAGTGTTTGCAGATCAGTGGCTGTAGGCGCTATCAAAACCGAAGGTAATATATTCTTTTTCATGCCATAAGCTTATGACTAACACCTACGCCCAAACAAGCGAGCAGTACAAACAAACGACCGGTGACCCCAGTTAAACCGCGATGACGGGACAAAACATTGCGTATGACATCGATTTTTGGACGGGTCCGAACCTGCTACCCGTTCATACTACTAGTGAAAATTAACACAATATGTCATTATGAAAACTTCATAACAAACTATACAAATATGTGTTTCAGAAACATGTACCACCACTGTCGTTAGGTCACGAGGTCACGGTATGGGCAGTAATATTTGGTACCAATTATCAGTAACATTTTAATAGTGACCCGAAACTCTTCTTTGTCTTAGTCTTTTGCCGCTAAGGCAATTGCACTGCACCGGCTCAATTTACACACCGTCACGCCTATATTCCCCAAGCGGAGGTGGAATAGGTGTACTGTGTACATCCACTTTTCACTGGCAATGTTAGGTCCCATGCAAAAGGGGGCGAGTCTATTGCTATAGACTCAATTTACTTCTTCTTTAGTAGAAATAGACCTAAAGCCTTTTCTACATTATCCACGCTAGAACCTTACGAAGTAGGAGAGAGTAGAGTTTCAACAAGTTCTTTCCTTACTAATTAATATCCATATATAAGAGTTTAGTGTTTCTTATTGACCTCTCTTGCTTTCTCCTCTCATAGTTTGTCTCATAAGATACGATAAATATAATTTCAAATAACTCTTTAATAAATTATGTTTAAATCACACCAGCTGACAAACGCCTATAACTACATCCAGAAATTAGGAGTTATTCTCAAATGTAAATAAAAAAATGACGACATAAAAGATTTCCGCCTAATTTCATCCGTTATGACACAAAACAACATTAAGACCATAATGCAAAACCATGCTAAATATGTAAAACGTGTTAGCCAGAAAAATCCGTGAGTTCAAATTGGCGACACAACGCACCTATATTAAACATTGAGTTATTGTGTACTAGAAAGGACTAGTAAATAGCCTAATGGTTAGACCGTTGGACTGCAAAGTCAGAGGTCTCGGGTTCAAACCCAGGCACGCACCTCTGTCTTTTCAAAAGCATGTGCGTATTAAAAATTAACTACCACTTGCTTTAACGGTGAAGAAAAACAACACGAAGAAACCTGCATGCCTAAGAGTTTCTCGAAGGTGTGTGAAGTTCGCCAACCCGCACTGGGCCAGCGTGCTGGACTATGACCTCAACTCTCTCAGTTTGAGAGGAGGCCCGTGCCCAACGGTGGGTTTCTTAACAGGGCTAATATTATTATTATTATAGAAAAGACATGTCAAAAAAAGAAGTTAACAGGAATGTTTGAGTTTTCATCCATACTTCCTAATTCCTACTAATATTATAAATTCGAAAGTAACTATCAGTCTGTAACCTTTTCACGCCCAAACCTCTCAAGAGATTATGATCAAATTCGGCAAGAATATAGATTTTATCCAGGAGAAGGACCTAGGCAACATTTTGGCCCAAATACGTAAGGGTGTACAATAAACGCCTGAAAATAACGCGAACGAAGTTTCAGGTACAGCTAGTAGATAATAAAATATTATAATGCTTGAGTTCTTTAAGTGCCAGTGATGGGCAAAATGTAATCAGATTAATGATTAATCACCCCCGCTTGGAGAATATAGGCGTGATGGTGTATTTATGATTAACGATTGCAATTACAATCTTCAACGTTTACGATTACACTTTAATCTTGAATAATAATTCAATATACGAAAGTGGAAAGATGTAGATACCGGGGAAGACCTAGACTATCTTACCATGACCAAATAGACTGAGTCTTATCTGAAGGACAAGTCAAGAATCTCCGTAACCGGCTAGCGTGTACGAGACGAACTATGAGAGTGGAGGAAGCCGGAGAGGTATGTAAGGAAAGAATCTGTTGGAACTCTGTATTTTCTGCCTACCCCGCAAGAGATCTGGCGTCATGATATGGATAGATGATTGAATATTGCAAATTGCAATTGTAATCATTAATCTGATTACATTTTGCCCATCTCTACTGAGGGCCAATGAAAGTATTTTTAAAAAAACACAGCACACGAACGTGTCACGTTGCGGAAAGGACCTAGCACTAAGTAAGCTAGAGTGTGAGCACTCTAACTTTTGTTAAGAAAACAATTGTAGAGGTGTCCTCTCTAGTACGTAGTATATGCTACAATGAAATTAAACCATGAAATATGTATGAGGGTGGAAATTAGACTTCAGCGAGAGGGTAGGGGTTAAACAACCCCCGCTTTGCATTTTTATTGCCGTGACACTTTTCTTTCATTGAACATTAACCACAACAAATGATGCATTCACCGTCCTAATGACAGCATAATTTAACCTAAGTGAATTCAGTACACTTGCAGTCTCTTGTAACTGCTCTTTCTACATTATCATGCCAGATCCTTGCACGTACTATGGAGCACAGATTTATAACACAGTCTTTCCTTACTAATTTATAAATTAACGCAAGACCTAAAAGTAGTTTGTTCTAAATCGGTAACTGAATTGATTCCAATGATTTTACAAAACAACATTAAGGCCATAATGCGAAACCATACTTAATATGTAAAACGTGTTAAGCAGAAAAAGCCGCGAGTTCAAATTAGCGACATAACGCACCTATATTAAACCATGAAATATGTATGAGGGTGGAAATTAGTTGTCAGAGGGAGGGTAGGAGCTAAACAACCCCGCTTTGCATTTTTAATTGCTGTGACGCTTCTTTCACCGAAGATTAACCACACATTAGGACGGTGAATACATCATTTAACTTAAGTGAATTCAGTATGGACGGCTTGTTCACAGACTTCCATACTTCCATGACTTTTGTTTAGGCATAGTTACTATTTAATTCCCAGGGCATCTAAGAAATATATAGTACAGTCAACATACTTTACTTTGCCTACATAAGTATGTATGTAGAATTTTTACTTTATATGCATACTTCAGAATGTAAAGGTTTCGTGACATAGCCGACGCAGCGCGACGGGAACCTGACGGTAGCGCGGCTTGGGGATTTGTTATGTACCAAAATGTACGGGCGACGCCACACAGCGCAGCTACACTCGGCGCGACGGCAAACGTCACGACCTGCCGCCGTCGCGCTCGACGTGATTACCAACAAGGCACGGGAGGAGCGAAACACCACTACGCGTGCGAACGGGCCGCTAGTGTCGGGAGTGGGCCCGGCTGCCGCTGCCGACCGCCGGCCGAGCGCTTCCGTCGCGCACGTCACCGCTCCGTGGGCAAATGGGCCAAACCTTAAATGTCGTCTGACCTGAGATGCCGCGGGAAGGCATATTTAATATTTGATATTTATCCATGTATACTGGCGTGGTAGTTGCAGGTCTTATGTATGAAAGATTATTTTTCGAGGATAATGGGTTATGGATGTTGTTCCATATGTCTGTCTGTCATATGTGTATTGTATCCAGCCTGTATGGTCCCGTGGAGTGTCGTCAAAAGAAAATCCTAAGGACATATTGTACTTTTGCCGTATCACTTAAAGTTGTATTTGCAAAAAAGCGGAAGTCTGTTAATTTTTTAGTACCTTGCATGCCTTTTGATGGTACCATATTTCGTGCGGCGAGCGGGTATCTATCTATATTTGATCGAAGTATAGATCTCTATGTCCTGCTGTGGACGTGATTTGGCTGAAAAGGAAGATATTATAGACATTCATTTTACTTCCTCGCTGGTGTAGCGGCGTATGTTCGTTTTGGCGACCGTTAAGTCCAAGGTTCAAGTTTTAAATCGGACAAAGTGTTATTGAAATTATCTATCTATCTATATTATCACCTAGCGTGATAGTAGTGAGCGTCCCTTGCGATGTAGACAGAGAGTACAGAGTTCCAACAGGTTCTTTCCTTACATACTTCTCTGGCTTCCTCCACTCTTATAGTTTATTGGAATTAATCTAGTAAAATATTTTTAGCAGCAGTCCCTAAGCAGTGATAGCCTAGTGGTTAGTCCGTTGGACTGCAAAGTCAAGGGTCTTGGATTCAAACTCAGGCACGCACCTTTGGCTTTTTTTTTTTGGAAAGCATGTGCGTATTAAAATTAACTATCACTTGCTTTAACGGTGAAGGAAAAAATGGTGAGGAAACCCACAATGCCTAAGAGTTTTCGAACGTGTGTGAAGTTCGCCAACCCGCACTGGGCCAGCGTGGTGGACTATGGCCTAAACCCTTTCGGTTTGAGAAGGAGGTTCGTGCCCAACGGTGGGACATTTTCTTAACAGAGCTGATATTATATTATTGTAGCAGTCCATAGTGTCGAATTGTGGTCGGTATAATATTTACATTGGAACCTTACGACAAAATGTGTGTGTACACAGTGCATCTTATTTTGGAGATCGCGTAAAACGTATGTACATACGTTTATTTTCTCATAAAAAACTTCTGCATTTTAATTCGATACAACGGTATGTTCATAGATATAGGTAGAAACTCCATATATTCATTTACAAATCGGATGCAAAAAAGCAATACTCAGATAATCTAACAGATAGACTTCCACCTGAATAAATTACTCATCAAAATATGGGCCCCTAAAAACGCCATAAATAGGTCCCGTAAAACGCTATAAGTAGATATTCAGAACTTAAACCCAAAAAGGTGACACGTCTCATGTATGTACGAACAGATGCGAATCAATTTTCCATCTGTTTCCTTAGGCGTGACGTGACGAAGTGTCTGGTGCGCGCCAGACGAGGCCATACAACCAGCGAGGAAGGTAGCGGATGTGGGCAGAACAGTATTCTGTAAGCAGTTTCATTATTTCAAACTAGGTTCATATTTTACTAATTTGCATGGTATTAGAAAAAAAGTTTACTCTGTTTACATAGTCACGTCCACTTCCTTACTTCATACCGCGGCACATGTCTACGTGTAATTTTTAGAGGGTGGAGTACCGAGTAGTTCCGAGAATTCGAGTCCACGGTATGGAGTTTTGATATGACAGTCGGATATTTTGTTATTTCTCTCTATGTCTGATTACTTTGTTAGTATATCATTTAATAATAATTTTAGCTACACTCCTCGCGGGATAATCAGAGACTACACAGTTCCAATAGATCCTATTCTTACGGACCTGTCTTGCTTCGTACATTCTCATAGTTTGTCTTATACACGCTCGCCGGTTACGGAGGCTCTTCAATTGCCCATCAGGTACATCTATTTGGTCCCTATTATTTATTTCGTTACGTTAACAATCGGAACAAGGCCATAGCCAACTTACGTTTAATAATCGATAAAAGGTTAAGGAGGGGAACCGATTCTCCGACCAGCTTTCCTTGCTTGTCTATTATACGTTCAATCATCTTGCTCAAATAAAAATCACAATGACGCCAACGATTAATATATGCGCTGGGTGCAATAAAGCCATCAAATCAAAAGACTGCTTAAAATGCGCTATTTGTTTTCGGAAATATGATCTGGATTGTGCCAATGTAACAAGCAAAAGGTTTCATCAAATGAATATTGAGCATAAAAACACCTGAAAATGCCCTGAATGTCTTTGTAAGCAACCTAACTCTGACAATTCAAATACTCCTGTTCGTCCTGCATTTAACTTGGAAGCGTCGTCTTTGGATAACTCTGAAACGTGCAACATCACCGTGCGCGCCAAACCAAGTGTTACATTTCCTGAAATCCTAGAGACAGAAAATAACTATATAACCGAAATTAAACTACGCTCAATTTTAAAACAGGAAGTCGCTGCAGTTATTAAATCAACAATTGAGGGTGTGATATCAGACTAACTCAAACTAATCAAAGAGCAAATAGCAGGCTATCAGGAGACTATGAACTTCTTTAATGAACTCTTTGAGGAGCTCAAAAACAAATTGGAAGAGAAGTCAGCTATAATTACGGGGCTACAGAAAGAGAAGGACGATTTACAAGCAGCTGTCAACGACCTTAATATCAGATTATGTTCATATGCGTGGAACAGCATATGCGAGAAAGTAATGTCGAAATTATCGGAGTACCAGAGTATCGGAATGAAAACCTGACAAATACGGTACTGCAACTGCTAAAAACAGTGGGTGGTTCAGTGATGAAAACATTCTTCATGTTGCCAGAGTTGCAAAAATAAACAAAGCAAACAACAAACCTCGTTCTGTTGTCGTTAAGTTACGAAGCCCTAGAAAAAGAGATACCCTGCTCGCTGCTGTTTCTCAGTTTAACAAAAAGAACCCTAAAGATAAGCTAAGCTCGCAACACCTGGGGCTTGGAAGTACTAGAGTTTCAATATTTGTAGCGGAGCACTTAACTCCTAGTAACAAATCACTACATGCAGCTACTCGTCTGAAGGCCAAAGAACTATCTTACAAATTTGTCTGGATACGCAACGGTAAAATATTTGTACGTAAAGATGAATCCAGAATGTGCGAACTAAAACCAACGAGGTATACAATAATATATTGCAAAGTAATTATACCATTATAGCTTTTACAGAGACCTGGCTGAATGCAAATATTAGTAATCGGGAGTTTATCGATTCTAGATACGTAGTGTACCGTAAAGATCGATGTTTGTCGAGTGGATTCAAAAAAGGCGGCGGGGGTGTACTATTAGGAGTTTCGCGAAATATACGATCCACTCGTGTGCAGTCCTGGGAAACTGATTGCGAAGATATTTGGGTTACACTTCAACTAAACCTAAATAACATTTTAACAAAAATAGCTGTATGTGTAGTGTATCTGCCACCACCGGAAAATTTGGCAACACTTGATAGATTTTTAGAAAACACCTCTAACGTTATAAGTCATATAGATAATGTAATTATTTTAGGCGACTTTAACTTAAATTTGATCAGGTGGACCAAGGATATTGATCATCAGCTTACCCCCTCAAATTACAACTGTGCGCTGGGTTACTCTTTCGTGGACTTTATGTCAATGAATAATCTAAAACAAGTCAATGATAATATCAATATGGACGAAAGACTATTGGACCTCATTATTATAAATATGACAGGAGTAAGTACTAAGCCCCTCCTACTGTGCTCTCTAAATTAAATCCAAAACATCCAGCCCTTCTATTGAATTTAACTAATAATCTGACACATGACCTTGCCCCAAAGCCTAAAAATGACTTTAACTTCTTCAAAGCTGATTTCGACAACATTATAAGTACTCTGAAAAAAATAGACTGGAATGACAAGTTCGCAAAATCAAAAAACGTGAATGATATGGTTGAAATATTTTATGACTTATTAAGAAATGTAATAACCCAATATGTTCCCAGACGTAAGCCAAGGTTATCTGAGTTCCCGCCATGGTTTGATTTTAGGTTAACTTGGTTTTTATCCGAAAAAAACAAAATATGATTAAAATATTGTAAGTATAAGAATCCCCGTGATAAGATTGAATACGAATTGCTCAGAGATCGTAGTCGCAAACTTCTAAAACAATCTTACAGCAAATACCAAATTATCCTGCCACATATAAATAATACATCATTTTTATTAAATCGTTACGAACATTGCTCTCTGGAAAAATATTCGTACCTTAAATATTAACTTCCCAAGTCCTATAACAGTTACCTTTTTCATTCATCATATAAATGGCAAATCATTCCTGCTAATTCCGATGAGTTTGATTCCTATGTTGTATTTAATTAATAAACATCAACCGCAACGTTCAGGCTTACATATCTCAACATGTGCGTTCAATTTGTGTGACTTTATTTGTACCTACCGTGGTTCAGAATACATATACACAATACCTCATATTTTCACTAATAAAATTCCATAACACAAATAACAGTGTGCTCTCCGTTTACTATAAAAACTGCCGCGGATTAAGAACTAAATTAAATACCATTTACATGAATATATTATCGCACAATTATGATATTATAATCTTGACTGAGATTTGGTTGCATGATGGTATACTAAATAATGAATTTGTAGACCCCCGCTACAATATGTTTAGATGCGACCGGGATCGCGCAGCGACTCAGCGTCGTAATGGTGGTGGAGTGTTGGTGGCCGTGTTGCGCTCACTGAGCGCCGCGCTCTGCGCGCCCGCACTCCCCGCCACCCCTCTTGATATTCCACCCTTTATAGACTATATTATATTACAGTTACGCCTTGGTAGGATCCAATATTTATTGTGCAGCGCTTACGTTCCCCCCGGCATTGATTCCGATTTATATCTCACTTTTTTTAATAATATACAAAATTATATACAAATACTACACTACGATAACTTTTGTGTAATTGGAGATTTCAAGTTACCACACCTAGAATGGCACTTGGATGGAACGCAAATGAAACTTCGAAGTACAAGCAGTTTGGCGCCACCATATACTCATCTATTAAATTTTAGGACCGCCGTAGACTGTATACAAGTAAACGTTTTCAAGAACAATTTAAATAGGTTACTTGATTTATGCTTAACTAATATAGACAGTAGTAGAACCTTCGCTGCACCTATCACCTTAGTTGCACCTGACCTACACCACCCGCCTTTCGTCTTAATACCAGTTCATAATAATTTGGCCAAACCTTTGCCAACTAGACCACATACAATATATTGTTACAAAAATGCAAATTATGATCTAATTAACAATGACATCTTACACATTAATTGGAGCGAGCGGTTTCAAAATAAATGTGTGGAAGACAATATTAGTGTCTTTTATGAAATTATGTTCAAAAGTATACGTAAACACGTTCCATCTAAGCGTGTATTTAATTCTGTTTTTCCAGTTTGGTTTACTCCTGCGCTAATACATATTTTTAGAAATAAGAATAAGGCTTGTATTGAATGGAAAGTATACAAAAACAAATCAGATTACTTATTGTTTTCTATGTTTCGAGAAAGGTTTAGAAAGGAATCACTAATATGTTACAAAAAATATATGAAATCAGTAGAAGACAGTATACCTAACAATATAAAATATTTCTGGACTTATATAAAAAACCGTAAAAGTCACTCAGACATACCTATCAGTGTTAACTATGAAGGCGCAGAGTCGGATAGACCTGAGGGCATCTGTAATCTGTTTTCATCTTTCTTTCGTTCAGTTTTCCAGCCATCGGATGTATCTGACTCCTTCTGCATTGAAGATATAGTTGACGTCGATATGAGAATGCCTAACAATATTATTATAAGTGACATACATCTATCAGAAGCAAACGTATTAAAAGAACTAAAGGCTCTAGATAGTACCAAAAGCTCAGGGCTTGACAATATTCCCCCCATTTTCCTTAAAAATACTGCCTCAGCAATATATAAGCCGTTAACCGTACTATATAATAAATGTCTAAGAGAAGGCATGTGCCCCGCAGTATGGAAGTTGGCCAGAATAACACCAATTCATAAAGGAGGCTCATAACGAGATGTTGCCAACTATCGCCCAATCTCAATCCTTCCCGCGTTGTCTAAGCTCTTGGAGAGGTTGGTTCACAATAATATATATCCACTAATCCACGTATTGGCAAGCGCAGCGTAGGACGACCGCCTGCCAGATGGACCGACGATCTTGTGAAAATCGCAGGAAATCGTTGGATGCAGGTGGCATCGGACCGGTTACGCTGGAAAGCGATTGGGGAGGCCTATGTTCAGCAGTGGACAAGTATAGGCTGAAATGATGATGATGATGATGAATGCATAGTGCTATCCTTCCGCAGCAGCATGGTTTTGTCAATAAACGTTCCACTGTTACTAATCTTGTTGTGTATACATCGGAATTATTTGACAATCTAGATACCAATATCCAAACAGATAGTATTTATACAGACTTCCAAAAGGCATTTGACTGCGTAGATCATAAAATATTACTAGAAAAGCTCGCTTTTAACGGTATTCGTGGTAATCTTTGGAGGTGGTTTAAGTCTTACGTGACCAATAGAACACAAAAGGTATATCAATGGATTCGAATCTGAGACGGTGTTTATTACATCTGGAGTACCATAGGACTCTATCCTGGGTCCATTGCTATTCATCTTATTTATTAACGATATACACACCTGCTTTCACCATTCTAATTTTTTGTTATATGCGACCTAAAAATTTACTGAACTATAGATGAACCTAGTGATCAGCGCAAAATCCAGGAGGACCCAAAACGATTTACCAATTACTGTGTCATTAATAAACTGCAACTAAGTCTCACAAAATGTAAAATCATTACATTTACAAGAAAACGAAAGTTTGATACATTTAATTATTCTATAGGCGGCCACTATCTTGATAGAGTCCAGACTATCCGAGATCTTGGAGTCACGTTAGATACTAAGTTGGCAATGGATGCACATGTTGAAAATATTTGTAGTAAAGCTTACAGAATGTTTGGTTTCGTTATGCGAGCCAGTAACGATTTTACGCGTTCACATACATATCTGCATCTTTATAAAACCTTAATTCGCTCACAGTTGGAATATGCTGTATGTATCTGGAACCCTTTGTATAAGAAATATTCCGATGACCTTGAAAGAGTGCAAAAGAAATTCTTGCGTTCTATGTACTATAAATGCTGTCGTCACAGGTACCAGTACCAGTCTTATTCTAATCTGTTGCAAAAATATACCCTTTTAGACTTAAATTCGAGAAGAGCACAAATGGAGGCTATGTTTTTGTACGATATCTGCCACAACAGGTACGACTGTATCGACATAGTAAATAATATTAACTACAGAGTACCTGTTAGATCACACATACGACCCTGTCGAACCACACTACTATTCAGCACAAGAACATCACGCACTAACGCAGGCAAGCGCTCACCTATTCGTCGCATACTTGATTCGTACAATTCAAAATTTAGTCACATTGATATTAATGCGAATAGTGTGAGCGTTTATAAAAAACTAGTAATTAAGAAACTGCATAGTTATATATAGTTACAGTTATACAACTCTCAACCAGTAGTTACAACATTTACCATACCTGTGGTAAACGATGTGGATGTCACAATTATTAAAAATGTTTATATATATCTTAAGTGCTAAAGTTATTGTGATGTTGTTTGTTTACCCAATAAATAGAAAAAAAATACATTAACTGCATAGAATTAAACATAGCCAAAAATCCAAAATTAATATGGAGGTTCATTAAAGATAAACGAATGGAAGATGGGTCACTTCCCGGAATAATGTACTGTGATAACTATTATGTAGATACTGGTCCAAATATAGCCAATCTTTTTGCAAAGCACTTCTCATCTGTTTATGAAAACCATGTTACAAACCTGACTAAATGCACTGCACCGACTTCGTTACACAAATTCCTGAGTCGTGTTAGTTTCACCGAAAAGGAGGTACTTAAAAAGTTAAAACAGTTAGATATTGCAAAGGGTGCAGGTCCGGACGGAATACCCCCAATGTTTATTAAATGCTGTAATTCAGTTCTCGCTTTGCCTCTATCTCTAATAATAAATGAATCTCTTAGCAACGGTATATTTCCGAATAAATGGAAGAAAGCTAGGATTGTCCCAATACATAAAAAAGGTGAACACAACGACATAAAAAATTACCGTCCTATTTCTAACCTCTCATGTTTCTCTAAATTATTTGAGTCTTTAATACTTAGTACACTGAGGTACAATGTAATGATGGGACATCATTACATTGTACCTAAGTCCTTCTATCACAAATGCTCAACATGGCTTCAGGACTGGTCGCTCCGTCAATACGAACCTGATCTCATTTATATCAGACTTATCTGCAGATATCGACAAAGGTAGACGTTGATGCAGTATATACCGACTTTTTAAGTGCGTTTGATAAAGTGAATCATCATTTGCTGCTGAGAAAACTTGAAGCAAGTCTGATAAATTATTTTTGTATATAAATTCATAATTTATTGTTGTGTAGTAATTTAATTATTATTTTATGTACGTCTTACTCTTATTTTATTTAAATTTTTATTTCAATTGTACCTATTTTGTTTTCAATTTAATTATGTTTTTATTATTATTTAATAATCGGACTTGCCAATCGTAAATCAAGGAATGTTGTGTACATCTATAATTGATATTCATATAAGATTATAATATTGTTAAATGCTATTTGTAAATGTGACATATGAATATTGTTGATATGCCTAATATAAATAAATAAATTTCCACGTTAGTACAAATTTGAAAACGCGTTATCAAGGTCACAGTTCCCTTATCTCTCAATTGTCTTGCATCACGATAATAGCGGGTAATCTAAACACATTAATAATACCGCTAATTGCGTAGCCTCTCAATACTATTATAATATTCAGTGCGCTATCTGTACACGTGGCACGTCGGCGCGATGATACACGTAACGTTTGTGTATCGTACGTGTTAATACACATTTTCATTCAAAAACACAATTTGTACAAACTTATGAACCTTTAAACAGTATAAATGAAAAAAAAGCTTAAGAAGAAAATGGCGGGACAGAAATTCATTTCTCTAAGATTGTAGAAGACTAAAACGTAGTTATTATGTGTTTACATATCTAATTGCGCATGGTTCGGCTGTCTATCTCTAAGTTCGGGTCCGAATCGTAATTTAAATAAAGTGTAGTTTTTGTATCGAAAAATTCTCGATGGCAATTCAGAGTTTCGAATTGTGTCCGATATAATAGAAATAAGGGTCGCCTCTTATTATATTGCACCCTAATACCACAGGCGTATGGGTGTACACAGTACGCCTCTGCCAGCCCTCTTGGAAAAAGTGGTATTTTTTATTGAAAAATCCCCTTGAGGTACCACAAGAAGATTCTTAAGTCCTAAAATTATTTGTAGGTAGTAGAGTAACCACTCATACTTTTCATGGACATTGTAAAACGTGACTATCTATCTATAAGCTCACGCCTGACCACTTACGGGGTAGACTGAGAGTATAGAGTATGTAAAGGCAAAAAAATTTCATGTCATTCGAGCAGCTAATCGGCAATAGGAGTACCTCTAATTGTCCTCTAACTAAGTGGACTATTTGAGAAAATTGTAGTGAAATGCAGACTTGGAATTTCAAATCTCTGACCAATCCTCCTGATAAGATTATAAGTTATTGCGTAATTATTATTGCGTTTAGATAATCAAGGATCCCTTATATTAAACACAATAATAATATTCTTACCCAGTAGTTTCACTTGACTAAGCCTATCACATTATGCTCATACATGACCCTCTAACAATAGAATATGTTAACACAGGAGGCTGAGTGCCGGATTGATAAGTCCGCACAGAATGGCACCTAGCAATGCACGTTACAATCACGAAGATCGATTCAATACAGCTAATGTAGTACTTGGTATTGTGACTATAATTTACGATAATGTTCGGACATACAATTTCTGTATGAGCACAGACCAGTTTAAATATATACAACAAATTATAACCTGAAAGAGCTTAAAATCGTATGTTGTGCATAAATGGCGTTGATTGGACAATGTTCGAGTCACACCCTGGAAACTTTCATAATCAGCCATTGAGGTGAATAAATTAAAATTTGTACCCGCTTTTCAGGTACATATGTAGGATACAAAAATAGGCGCATGATTCCTAATTTCGTAAAATTTTATCTTCAATAAAGAAAAATGCGTTTATTTGACGTTGATATTAAAATTTATACTCCGTTTCACGTAGAATTTAGGTGCAAACAAAATGATTTAGTTAATATTATCGATTTTATTAAAAAAAAAGTTAAATAGTATCGATTTTATTTATTGTTAATATTTTGCCAATTGTATGTGTTTATGTAATTAATGGTTTAGGTAAGCCATGATATTCTGTAGTTTTTTGTGGAGTTTAAGTTTCAATTAAAGTGATTCGTACCCACCCGCCATTACAATGAGGTCAAGTCAAAGACAAATTTTATATTGAAAGTTACAAAAATAAAGCATAGAGATCGGTGGAAAAACTCTTTGATAAATCGTTATGTTCACGAGAGCTCTTAAAACAAAGTTTGAAAACTACAACCGCTTTTTAAAAACAATCGTGATATTTCTATCTATCTCCATCATCACGTAAGATCCCTTGCGGGGTAGACTGAGAATACACAGTTTCAACAGGTTATTTCCTTACAGACTTCGTGATAATTATTTCTGTAAGTAAAAAAAACTACAATAACGAGTTTTGTCTTTCGCTTTATATCTCTCCAAATCAAGTAGAACTACTGTTTCAACAACGGAAAAGAAGCATATTTCCGATTAAATATTCGTAGTCCGGGCTGTAATGGATATTCATAAATTCTACAGTAAATGTGTGCCCATTGTTTAGCAATTGTATTGGAACAGTACTGTGCAAACATTGAGCAAACCGGAATCACGAAGTAGACGCAAAGAGAAGTGCCATTTTTTTTTAGGTATTATTGTTGTTAATTTAGATTAACCGGTTCACACCGCATGCCAGGGCAGTATTTCGCTAAGTAATAAGTCTCAACTATCTCAACTGTAGAAAATGACTTGAAGGTTTCTTTGTACCTTAACTGGTCTATGGTTAGTTGGTTGCTTTAAAAAATAATAATCATTTACCTCTCCTCCAATCTCTGCATCTTTCATCTAGGAGAACATAATGCGGCTTGGCAATCCTAGTATCAAATCTCTAGATCTAACAAAGTGTTATTGGGGATTTTCTAACGAAAAATTTTAATAAGCTGTATGTGGTCTGCAATCGTTCCCGATTTAATGGTACTCCCCCTATAGTACTCGTACTGGAAATTGACATTGCTGTTAAAGTGTGGGTAAACAAAATTCACAGCCACCACTCACGATTCGGCAATGTAGGCGTAACTTTGTATTTATTTTAACAACACTTCATAGACCCTATCAGTTACCTTATTTTGTCATATTCATAGATTTTCATAGTTGTCCCGTGTATTTATGAATATTTATTTATGTTGTTTGATCTTAACCAACTTACCGGATTCGTGATTTGTTAGCTCCTTTGTGCGGAGTGTACCTTCTGCTCCTCTGTTTTAGTGATGTACTGGAGTACTACCAATGTGCATTATATTGACTCGCTTTGTGACGTTTGTCGTAAGATTTCCAATTCCTCCAGCGACGTGAATCTGCAGATCGTATGAAAATGTTTCTACTATTGTTATGCTGTATTCGTTTCAGCTTTAGGTAATTTATTGTGCTTGAATTCAAAAATAACTCTCACTAGACCTCAATACAATATAATTCTTGTATTAGAATTACCTACCTCACACGTAAACCGTAGGAGCCCAAAAACATATTTACAAAATGAGAACAATATGTTATCTGCGAGTAAGTAAAAGAGCACACACGAGTCGAGCTCGGGACACAATAGGAAGCCATCGAAGTATGAACCGGGGCGGCCTTTGTCTCCACCCGCCTTTGTGATGGAAGCTTCTGACTTTCGCTCACTCCTTACTTACTAATGAGAACCGTGATATTTTAGCAAATCAGGTGAACTACTCTTCAACAAATTTACACCTATCGCGAGTGTTATGGGTAAAAGGATAGGCAGAGGTATTCACTGTACACTGAAATTACACTGAGATATTTTCATATGTAAATACCTGCCAACCCTAGTCAGTAATTGACAGCAACAGCGGTAAGCCAAGTCAAAGTCTCGATGGATCGATATATAAATAAATAAGCTATAATATAAATTTATTTATTAATTTATATAAATATAAGTTTATTTATATTTGTATGTTTAGAAAAATAAATCATATATACAAGGTGTAACATATATAACGCAAGACCTCAGACACCCCAATTAGATTATTGCTTTACGAATTCAATACGAAAATCAAACTTCTAATTCCAAGGGGTTTATACTATTTTTAAGCTCTTTGGTAAATTACCCAAAAAATTTAATAATTAATTAAGTTTTGTATGCATATTGAGGTACGTGTAATAGATATACATTTAAAATGGCCGTAATACTTTGAATAATTATTAAATATTGCTTAATACAGCGAACAGAAAAGGTAACGCCTTTTTTTAAAAAATAAAAAAAGATAACTTTAGAAATACTTGGAATTGATTCAGTTGCCGATTTAGAACAAACTACTTTCAGGTCTTGCGTTAATTATGTTACACCTTGTATATACCAATACTGTCTCACTGCTGGGCAAAGGAATCGCCCCCCAAGAAGAGGTAAGTGGGAATGAGTCCTACTCCACCACATGTACCCAGTGCGGATTGATGGAGGCACGTTTGGGGCCACCTGCTGTTGGAACTTATCAAGCCGCTGTAAGGCTTCAAACTTAGCTTAACTAAATGAAGTGGATATCGGGATAAACGGCTGAACGTGCCTTCCGAAGCACGGAGACGTTTGGAAATAGAAATGCCAATAACGGTCACCCATCTCAAATCATAAAAATTGACCGCGCTGAGTGAAGCTTAACCTGGTGATTACAACCTGGTACAGAATTATATGTGCCTCAATATTCTAATGTAAATAACAGCAACAAATAACCAGTCAGCAATAAAAGCAACATCAGTTGCTAAGCTGTATGCTGGACAAGTAACATCGTCTGTCTCGCTCGCACCCTACAGACTTAATCAAGGAACCTAATTATTTCGTAATAACTTCAGTTGTGGATAAGCTGCAGCTCAAACCGACCGCGGGGTTGATTGGTTATCGATTGGAAGTTAAACCGTAGGGTTCTATTTGTGGGGATTTGTAATTACTTGAAATGCTTGAGATGTTATGAAATAAATAGTTATTCTGAGGTATCCTCAAACTTCTTAATTATTTTTGTTGGTCCGATCTACGCGGATGCGCTCACAGTGTCTTGAGGTCTTGCAGTGTTGTAACCCACATTGAACCAAAACGTATTTTAATTTAATTGAATATTTTTTTCATTTCAATATATATTTTTATTAAATATTAAGTTTTTGTTCAATGTGGGGTTCAATACTATTCCTATCGTTTTATAGTTTGACAATGAGTAGTTGAAAACTCTTCAAAAAGTAGGCCAAGACAATATTAAATAAATATATAATTTTCCCAAAAATAAATCTAGGTTTAATTAAAGGCATGTTTTGTAGAAACTATAAAAATGCTTTAGAGTTCATCAAACATACATTGGATAACAAAGGATTTGGAAATATTTCACATTCTTTTAGATAACCATAACACCAATAGTCCCACAAGAACCTTTGGGCCCGCGGCCAAAATCGTAACTAACGCTGTCAAAAAACACCGTTACGCACATATTCAAGCGGGGTTGGCAGATGTGTACTGAATACACCCACTTTTCGTCGACGATGTTACGTCCCTTGTAAAAGGGGGCGAGCTTATTGCCATATACCGGTCACAATTCCAAACACCGGACTCATACTGAGAAGTTTTCGTTAGAAAAACTTCATTTGTCCGACCAAGGATTTGATCCCAGGGCCTCGTGATCACCAAGCGATGCGCTTTGCCACTAGACCAACGAGGCAGTCTGTCTAACGCTGTCATCGAGTGGAATGTGTCATGACCTTGACAGTCGCAGAGTTACCGTTTGCTATGAAATTTACCCAAGTTCTTTTTTTAATTAGTAACCATGCGGACCCACCTGTTGAAATATCTCCTTGGAAGTAGGGAGATTTTACTAAATATAAACCCCAATTTCACACCAACGTCCCCTTGTTAATGTTACCCATGGGCCAAAAGATCCTCGTCGCAATTTACAGGATTTTGATTGAGCGATTGACAGTGGCTTTACCATGGCTTTACAATGCTACAATCAAATACCAACCAAAAAATATATTTTTACTTTTTTTATAGCTGGCAACTCGAAAAAACTTTTTGTCAGTCCCTAACAAAGAGAATATAATCACTAGGTAGGTGGACCCTAAAATAATCATTCTAATGTATCAGTAGTGTCCGACCGTAGCTTCGGCTTCGGCTTCGGCCACCTTCGGCGAAAATACCACTTTCGGCCAATCCTTCGGCTTCGGCCAAAATGGGCCGAAGTTTTGGCTGTAGTCGAAGGTTTCCAGCAAGCACCGAAATTAAAGTATCTGTTACGATTTACGACTTACGAATTGTTTTTAGTAAATAAATATAATATTATGTCAGTGTTATTATTTTTAACCAGTTGTAGGTAATTTTAATCATCTCGTTAAGTCAATACAATTTCAAGTCAACATTTTTTAAAAATGTAGCCAATCATGAACCGAATTTCTCAGCGTTATTAAACCTTCGGCTTCAGCTTCGGCCGAAGGTTTGGCGTTGGCCTATTAATCGGCTTCGCCTTCGACTTTGACCAAAAATCGACCTTCGTTCGGACACTATGTAACAGTTTCATTGAACCCACCATTTGTGGAGGAACAAATTAATTTACCGCGAAAACAGGTAAGGATGAACCCTCGCAGATTTAATATCAGAAATTTTCATTTTAAGGTTATTCACCCTAATTGGTACCTATTACCGGCGTGATAGCATAACATTGTGCAAATACGAGCAGGTTAAGAATACTTAATAAACGCTGTATTAGAGGTTGAATCTGAATAAACTTGTTATAAGTTGGAAGATCTTGTGCATGGTTCAACAAAATTTGTAGCCGGTAATCAAGTAGACATAGCAAGGTATGTGATGTGTATAAGTTTTAATTCAAAATAATATTTGCAAAATATAGGTTCGCTAAAATCGCTACTTAGTAGTTGTTTACTTTTACTTTTTTTTTATTTAATCTACCTTTTTATCTATCATTAAGTCGGAAGGTGGCCTCCGCTAAGAGAATCCAGCTAAAACTAAGCAGGCTTGCCTTCTTTAAGTGTCACTTTATTCTCTCTCTTCTTTGTCATAAAATATATAGGTACAAGATACATGTAGCTTTTCTATAAACAAATGTAGGTTTTCTATCGAAATATTCCAAGCATCAGTTCGGAGTCTGAAATTGTGCCAGGTATATCGCAATAGGCCTCCTATTAGACGGGGCTTAACATCGTCGGCGAAAAGTGGGTGTATACAGTACTCTTCGGCCATCCCCGCTTGAGAAATATAGGCGCGACAGTGTGAGTTCGGGATACATTACGTATCCCGAACTCACACTGTCGCGGGTACGGGTACGGGTCTATGTAAAGTTAGCGTTTGTAAAGGCATCCACGACATGGAAAGAATACTGAGTGCGGGGCAAGTTTTCATTTTCAAATTTATAAGAAAATGCCCAGCATGAGAATCAAATCACAATACCGTTCAATTTACGTTTAAACATACTCCAAACATCTTCATTTTGTTAACAAAATCCAGCAATTAAATTTGTATTATAAAGAGCTTTCAAAATTGGTAATTCGTTAAAATTTATCAAAGAGTGGTTTCCCCGGGTAAACAGAATTAATCTGCTTTGGTCTGACCGTTTTCTTGATATTGGTCACTTTCAGCTTCAAACTTAAAATGGGTTTAGGGAGCGACCGTATATTATAATATAATCTGGACAAACATTTCTAAAACCATAAAATGCGGTAATATCTTGTAAAATGTAAGATCTTGTATCCTGCGTATTATTATGTTGGTTTGTTTGAAAACTTATTATAGAAATACTTAGAACAGAGTTTAAAACGACGATCACCGTATATATAAATGAAAGAAAGAAAGAAAAACGTTTAAAGTGGTACATAACAAGCAAAACAAAAAGGACTATGGCAATTAACTTAATATAATATGTTACATAATAATATATAAATCATACTGCCATCAAGCCTCAGCGTTATGCTGGTTGAAGCAACCAGCGCTGGTATTCTGGTTAGGCCATTAGAGAGACCACGGGCTGTCACGCTAAATACACTCCGAAAATTATTGTATTATATAATAATAAAAAAAACACCTGTAAAAAGAGTTAGCAGGCGTTATTGATGCGGGCGTTCAAATGATACATTTTCGCAAGATATGTGAATGGAATAGATTAGCATGGCACCGGAACGAATGACGTGGTGGAGGAGAGCTCCCCGGTCAGCAGGTAGATACAGGCTGTTTAATGATGATGATGAAGTAAATTGATCTGCTCGAAGAATGGGAATCAGCTCGCTCTTGTCACATAAGAACCAAAACTGCCTCGGCATAATGTGGCTAATACTCCTCTACCGATCTCTTCTAGGAAAACTGATGTGAGAGTTTAAAAAAGTAAAACCATTGCATACGGTATTACGCTCAAATGCGAGATTAAAACGCTCGTGTCAAGATAGAAATTGGCACGTTTTTATACTGAATTTATATGAAGGAAACATTCTGTTTCCTTCATATAAAGGCAAGTGTAATAAAACTGCAATGGTCTCGACAACTCTGCAGAGGCTTAGCGTAGCGGCATCTATCTACGTAGGGTAGCCTTCAAATAAATATTCCAAGGGGGAACGTTTTTAATTTTGGCTTCATGAGGCGGCCATATCTGCTAAACCCTCTGAAAATACAAATAAAGGTTATTATCCTCCACCCAAGACCTTGTTCCTCCTCGTCATTTTAGGCTGGGTACGTTAGCATGGGATCGTTGCATTGACCTTAGGAATATACTGGATATACTACTACGCCCAGTCGTTATGGCAATCCTTTGGGGTTGGCTTTTGTCCTGTAATGATCATTTTTAGCTGATGATGAAATTTGGCAGAATCGGAAACGGAATCCATGACTTAATGAAGCAGTTTCAAATGAACAAAAATGATGAATGTAGAACTTTTCACCTTTTTGTGGTACGGTATTTGTTACTAGTAATTATTTTTGTGTCCTCTCCGTTATGTCACGTCCAGTCCAGGTGATAGTCAATGATGGTAAACTAAAACATTCACCAGATAGCACGCATATCTCAATGTAAAAGAGGGCGAACGTATTGCAATTATATCGAAGACAATTTCTTTTTTCGAACTGCGACTGAAATGTTTTATTTTTTGGTTGAAAAAGCTCACTCTTCGACCTGGAACGTGAACGAAGGACTCCGTAATTGCTACTTAGATTCAAATTTAAATTTATTTATTTGAAAGTGTGATTTTTGGTAAAGCGAAGGCGTTACATTATTTATACGTATTATCTTTAAAATTGGTCGTGTGGCGTACACTCATCAGCGCTTAAAGCCAAGTTGACAATTTACCGTCGTTAACGCTAATAGAAAGCTGAAAAATGTATGGGAATGATATTTTGCAACGAAAAGTCACGTGGTCCAAACAATGCGCTATCGATTGCGACAAGAGAATAGAAACAAAACGCTTGGAACTTGTCTAGTTACTCACACTATACATCACTAGACCAACGACACAGTGAAAATTACATTTTTTTTTTATATTATTGGGCGATACTATAAATAGATAGACAGATGTCCTAGATTGGAACTGGTCATGGAGTGACATTTTGTAAGATAAATGACAGAGAATTTTCGAGCTTAGTACAAGTAATGTCGTAATGTTAAATCGATACCAGACTGATTAGTTTTGGCGTTTATGCTGGTCTATAAGTTTACTGTTAAATTAGGTAAGTATATACCATCATTAGAATTTATTTTCTTACGAGGTATAGTACTGGTATCATATAACATTAAAATAGAGGAAAAAAAACAAATAACCTAGTTCTGCTTTTTCAACCATCAGATAAATACAACATCAAAATTAAAACATTATATTGTACAAGGCAGTCATTATGTATGTACTAAATTAAATATTTATAACGAATAGACTGAAATATTAAAAAAAAACATATTCTCGCCTATACATAGCTCACCACTGCCACCCCGCTTGGGACTCCCCAAGCGGGGTGGCAGTGGTGAGCTATGTACGCCAATTTTTCGCCGACAATGTTAGGTCCCACGTAATAGGGGGCGAGTTTGTGGCCATGTACTGGGCATAATTCCAGACTCCGGACTCATACTGGAAATTTAGGAATATAGTTGTCCGACCTAGGATTCGAATCTAGGACCTCGTGATCGCAAAGCGCATTATTCACGTCCAGACCAATGCTAACGAGGCAGTATGTATAATAAATACATTGAAAACTCAACTCTAAATACAGTTTAGCGGATCCGTAGTAGACGTGATTTAATCCTGTTTCTTGAGAAGGAAAGCTTCTCTTTGACCAATTTGTGCAATTAAAAAGTTACTTTACGTTTTATATTAATAGAGGTGTATATCAGAATCAGAATCAGAATCAGAATCAGAATATTTTTTATTCATGTAAACCATAACAGTATTTATGAATCGTCAAAATAGTAACAAAGACTCTACCACCACTTCGGAATGGCATTCCTGTGGAGAAGAAGGGCAAGAAACTCCACGGTTACTCTTTTAAAATATTTTTACAATTTTTCCATCTACGTTTTGTTGTGGGGTATGGGAGAACAATGTAGTATCCGGTGAGTCTAAATTAAATTAATAATTTTATTTAACTACTAGAAGGAAGAGAGGGAATAATAAATAATAATAGCTGAACATGTTATCCACATTCTGGTGGAGCTGGAACATCACCTATCCAAGCATTTTTATCTTTTAAATAATCATCAAGAGTATAGTAAGCTCGCTTGCAGAGCGTACGTTTAATACAGGATTTGAACTTATTTTCACTAAGTTGAGTGGCGTCAAGTGGAATTTTATTATAAAATCTAACACAGTACCCCATTAAAGACGTGTGAATTTTAGACAGACGAAATTGCGGTTGATCCAATTTATTTCTATGTCTCGTGTTATAGCAATGCCTTTCACCTAGCTGATTAAATAGATCTAAATTTTTCCGTGTGTACATTATGTTTTCATAAATATACTGACATGGGGCCGTCATAATATTGGCTTCTTTAAGCAATTCTTTCAAAGAGTCGCGACTACCTAAGTTATTGATGGCCCTAATAGCCCTTTTTTGTAAGATAAAAATAGAGTCAATGTCAGCTGCCCTACCCCACAATAATATACCGTAAGACATGACACTATGAAAGTAACTGAAGTAGACCAACCGCGCGGTGTCCACATCAGTAAGCTGTCTGATTTTTCTTACGGCATAGGCAGCGGAACTAAGTCGTTTACCTAAAGTCTTAATATGAGGGTCCATTGCAACTTAGAGTCAAGCGTAATCCCTAAGAAAGCTGTATCATTTATAAACTCAAGTTTCTCGTTATTAAGTATATCACATGCAGTACTTTTCACATTCGGTAAAGAAAACCGTATACATTTAGTTTTCTTGTTATTAAGCACTAAATTGTTGCATGTGAACCAATTATGTACTTGAAGAATAGCGTCATTTACCTCGTCTAAGTTATTTACATGTCTACCTACTTTAAAGATCAAAGAGGTATCATCAGCAAACAACACTACCTTCGCCCGCCCCTCAACTGCTAGAGGCAGTTCATTTATATATACCAAAAATAGAAACGGTCCCAGTATCGATCCCTGAGGAACGCCCATTTTAACTAAAGCTCCTAGAGATTTCATTTCGTTTATTTGAACACACTGTTGTCTATCTCCTCCTAAGTAAGATTTTAGTAGATTTAGTGCTTTACCTCGGATTCCATAATGCTCTAGTTTAAGCAACAGCGTTTCATGTTCAACACAATCAAATGCCTTCGACAGGTCGCAAAAGATGCCAATGGCGTCCTGAGAGTTCTCTCAAGCATCAAAGATATGCTTTATTAAGGTCACACCGGCGTCGGTAGTACAACGTCCTTTGGTGAAGCCATATTGTTGGTCATGAAGGATGTTATTAACGTTGAAGTGATCTAACATTTGAATAAGCATTATCTTTTCAAACACTTTGCTGAGCACTGGCAAAACAGATATAGGCCTATAGTTGTTAGGATCATTACTATTGCCGGATTTAAACAGTGGTATTACTTTACTAAACTTCATTAATTCCGGGAACTCTCCTTGATCTACACACATATTAAAAATTAAAGCTAAGTGAGGCGCGATTGTAGGAATAATTGATTTAAATACTTTAATAGACATGCCCCATAGGTCATCTGTTATTTTTATTTTTAGATTATTGAAGACTTTAATATCAGATTGTGAACTAGTATATTTGAACCTAAACTCTACAGGACAAGGACCAGTGTTTTTTTTTTAACAAATTAAACCGCAAGGCTTGAAGAGGATTTTATATATTTAGTCGTCTCTATTGGAATATTAGTAAAAAATCTTTCAAATTCGAGAGCTACTTCTCTGTCTGTGTTAAAGAGACCGCGCGGAGTCTCAAGGGTGAAGTCTGTACTGCGTCGTTTAGACCTCCCGGTTTCATTATTAATAATGTTCCAGGTGGCCTTTATTTTATCATCTGCAGATTTAATTTTTTTACTTATGTGAAGCGCTTTAGCTGCCTTACACACTCTTCTAAACGTTTTGGAATAATTTGTAACGGACCTTGCCAAGTTTTCATTATGATTTTGGGATATAAGATCATATAATTCAAAGAGCCCCTCCCTACTTCTACGAATTCCCGTAGTAGCCCAATCACTGAAGATAAACTTAGGCTTAATATATTTCATTTTAACAGGAAAGCTACTAGTACATTCCTTTTTTATAATCGAAAAGAAGTCAGCATAGGATCTACTAGGATCTTTTGGAATATACTTGAAAACACCTAATTTATTACCTAAAACGCTATTAAATTTATGCAGATTCTTAGGTGTCAATTAATTAACTATTTAGGATCAACCATAATACGGGAGGATAAAGTAGTGAAGGACACAGGGTTGAAATCATAGAAATAGGTATATTAAAACACTAGAAAATACCGCACGATTTCGTTCAAAAACACTGCCGCATCTATGATATACAGGCACAATTTAAAAAATAAAACAGTTTTTTATTTTACAATTTTTAGTGATGTGACTTAATTTTTAATTTTTGTAAACCTATTTTATATTATTCTATTTAGTTCTACAGTAAGGTACCTATAGGATTGATATAACACTTATAATAACAGAATTTACACATTCGTGCTGCTGTTTGCCCTGGTTTATCTTCAAAGTCCAAGGTCCAATACCAATCAAATTAAAATTAAAAATTAAATTTAAATTAAAATTTCCTTTTTCCCGCTTGGGGAATATAGGCTCACGCCTATACTGGGTGAACTCAAACACAACCAATTTATTTTGTACAAACCCTTCTTACAAATTGTCGAAATACATTTTTTTTATCTAACCTAACTACTAATCTACCACCAGATCGAAACGCGTCCTCCACTGAGAAGATCCGGCGAAGTAACTCAGCGAGGTTGTCGATTTCCTTTCTATTTTTTTTTTCAATGTCATCGTGTGACTGGGTGTGGGTGGATGCAATGTTTAGGTTACAATTTAGAAGTGTACGATCAAGTTCCAGTGTGATGCCTTCCGACCGAGATATGAGACTAATGATGTTATTTTCAAGGTCTAAAGGATTCCAGATGGGCCAGTCCCCATAAGCAGCACCCGTTCACGAGGAAGGGAATTACCCGCACCAGAAAGCCGCCGTAAGCAAAGGCATTATAGTGAGCATGTCCAAACCAGAACCTTAAAGACGGTAGTCAGATTGTGTCTACAAAGCAGGTGGCAGGGCTATACCACTTCAAGTGTCTTATTATTACGATGGCTTTGGTTGAAACCCTCCAGATTGCTGGATCCTTAGCTTATTGAACTGCCGTGGTATTAACTGAGATCGTTGAACTGACGGATTAACAAGGATGGCAAGGATTGATAAACGTAGGAAGAAACCAGTCCTACTTAGGCAACGTGCTATGCTGTGTGACATTTTAATATTGTGAAAATTATGGAATACTTTTAATGACTAGACGGATTACTTAATTATTTCACATTCATACATAAACCACGCTGTTTGTTTTAGCCCATATTATTACTATGAGATTGGAGGAAGCCAGAGTGGTCTGTAAGGAAAGAACCTTTTGGAAGTTTGTACTCTTTGCCTATCCCGCAAGGGATCTGGCATGATGATATAGATTGATAAATTACTAATACTCAATATTAATTCAGAATAATTCTTAGCACGGACACGCGGTAGAAGTAGGCGGGCCTCCACACACGCAGAATAAAAACACAAAATGTTTTATTAAAATTCAATATATCTTATTTTTTTAATCGGTAATCCTTTTTATTTACAAAGTAGCTGTTCCCCGACGACTTCCTCCACGTAAAATTTAACAAAAAACTCGTTTTCTAAAATATAAGTAGCCTTAGTTACTTCTTATAACATCAGCTATCTGCTTCCTTCAGTCCTTATTGGATTTAATGGTAAACAAACGTGTCCAATAACTAAAAAAAAATATTCTTTATTTTGCTTGCCGTACTTACCTTGTTTAAGATTAACCTATTCACCGCAGATCATAATAAGGACTTTAAGTAAAAAGAATAATGTGTGTGTGTGTGTGATGATCTACCCTGTTGGCCGCGGGATCTTTACAGCTTCACCGGATAAGAGGACGAGCGTGCAACCACTACGCTCGAGCCAGAAGGGCAAGGGGGGAACTAGCTCAAGGGCGCCGCAAGGTGGAACGGCCTCGGCTTGGACAGTCGGTATGGGGGAGAGCACCGAAAGAATGCATAAATCTTTCAAAACGAGAATGATTCTCGTATATTTGGACGAATATACGGTCATAGCAAATAAGGGCCTTGATTGAAGCTAATTTAGAAAAAGTATGTACGTGATTTGGAAAACTAAAAAAATACGGGGACTTATTTCCACTTATTTCGCTGATTATACTGTAGCTTGTCAAGAATACCCATTCAGCCCGTATCATAATAAATCCTTTAAGCATAGCCGGAGATGATTCTCGTCTGTTTTCGCGCTAAATTAATTTGTTCCATCATAACTTTACACCGCGGCTTCGGCCGACCGTAAGTAATTGATGGTCGCAGACAGAGGAACTTTAAACAGTTTTTAAAGTTGGAATAAAAAACCGAGCAGAGATGATGGAATTACATGAAACTTTTTGTAATAAAAGAGGTATAGAAATTGTTTTAGACTGATATAAAACGATCAAAATGAAAAGATTTGTTATTCATGTAGACCAAGAAGTACTTATGAATAGTCAAGAAAGAAAAAGTTAATGATTAATTAAGACTCTACCACCTGTCGGAATGTCATTCCTGTGGCGAAGATAGGAAATAAACTCCACGGTTACTCTTTTGAAATGAGAGTTTTACATTTATTTTTGTATACATTGCATGCGTATGGGAGAACAATGCGAACGAGTTAAGGAGATGGCTTAAGTATAGAGGCTTAAGTATAGATGTACTTACAGTCATGGTATCAATCAGTGTCTACACAGTCCTCTCATTTACAAAATAAAGACTTTGTAAAGGTATAAATAAAAAAAAAAAAAAAAAAATAAACTGCTTAATGTAAAATATGTAATGTGTGCGAACAAAATACTTGGTTATAGCTCCAGTGTGATGCCGAACGAGCAAAAAAAATTTGGCAAGCGGAGCCAGGGTGAGCCGTTAATGGTGTCTTTTAAGAGGACATTAAAAAAATTAATTAAACGCACACGCACGAAGTAGCACTGATTGATTAATTGAATGTTGGCAGACAGATGGGGCGACGCACTTCGGTAATCGATTTTAAATGAGCAAAGTTTTACTGTTGTTGTAGCAAAGTTTTATTGATGTGCAGATTTTATTAATAACAAGATCTGCCCGCAACTTTGGCCGCGTTAACTTAAGATAGGAACCCGCTGTTTTTGCGTGATTGTGTAACAAACTTCCAAACATCTAAACATACAAACTTTTACATTTATAATATTAGTAGGACTAGCTGTACCCGAAACTTCATTCGCGTTATCTACAGACGTGCATTTCACAACCTTAAGCTGTTTTTTAAGATAAAAAGTAACTTATGTCCTTCCTCTGGATAAAATCTATTTCCTTGTCGAATTTGTAAAAAATCTGTGCAGCGGGTTGAGCGTGAAACGGTAAGACAAGCAGACAGACACAGTTACCTTCTAATTTATAATATTAGTATAGATTCATTCTGAATTCAAGCAGTGATGGCCTAGTGGTTAGACCGTTGGTATGCAAAGTTAGAGGTCTCGGGTATAAACCCAGGCACGCACCTGTCTTTTCGAAAGCATTTGCGTATTAAGAAATACTATCACTTGCTTTAACTGAAGGAAAACATCGTGAGGAAATCTGCAAGCCTGAGAGTTTCTCGAAGGTTTGTGAAGTTCGCCAACCCGCACTGGGCCAGCGTGGTGGACTATGGCCTAAAGTGTGAGATCAGTGCGATCGGTGGCCCTCTATGGGGCGCCCGTGTGGTCACACCGACTGTCGGGCGTCCGGCGCAGCAGGATGAAGATTCAGAGCCTGCAGCGCAAGATGGCCATCCGTATCGCACGAGGATACCGTACCATATCCTTTGAGGCGGCAACACTTTTGGCGCGCTTTCCGCCGCTCGACATCCTGGCGGACATGGACGCGAGGGTCTACGACCAGACTCGTGGCGTCCGCCAAAGTGGCGAGGGCGTGCCTGCGCTCGAAGAAGTGAGACGGCGGGAACGACGGCGCGCTCTGGAGGAGTGGCGCGCGAGGCTTAGTCAAGAGCACATCGCGCGCAAGCGCGTCGTCCAAGCTATCCTGCCGTCCTTCGAAGCCTGGCACCAGCGGAGGAGAGGGCGAGTCACCTATAGACTTACTCAGATAATCACCGGTCACGGTTGCTTCGGTGATTATCTGAGGAAGATCGGACGCGAGGCGACGACGACCTGTCACCACTGCGGTGGGGATCAGGATTCCGCCCAGCACACGCTCGAAGAGTGCCCAGCGTGGGCCTCCGAGCGGCGGATCCTGGTCGACCGGATCGGACCGAACCTCTCCTTGCCGGCAATAGTAGCGGCTATGCTGGCAGGGGAATCGGCGTGGGGGGCCGTATCCTCCTTCTGCGAGACTGTGATGTCCCAGAAGGAGGAGGCCGAGCGGGATCGGGAGAGGGCCGATCCTGCTCGACGAAGGCGACGGCGCTGGGGCGGAGGCACAGCCCGCCCAGGCCCCCCAGCCCAATAGCCCGGGGCTTCAGAATACGGGCTAACTCGCGTCTCCCGCCGTAATATCTGGCGGGGGACCCCCCCTGCACCAACATCAGCAGGGGGGCCTTCGGGGTCGCGGACGCAAGGGGCGGGGGCCTTGAGCGTTCTTCACGAGCGACCCCGAGGAGGACGGCGGCGTGGTGTGGCCCACGTCGCCGTGAGCACCGCGTTGGTGCGGGGGGGAGCGTGTCATTAAGTCTCCCCCCGAAGGCGGGCTCTTCAGAGCGTGGCACAAGAGGGGCACCGGTGCGTTCCATACGGAGATCCCGGAGCCCCTCCAAAGTGCTGATGTCGGCCACCCTGGGGTTTTTAGTCGGTAAGATTCCGACACGCCCCGCGAGTTTCCCCCGAGGCTCGCGGAAGTCCTATGCAGGATTTTCCCCAGGTAAAAAAAAAAAAAAAAAAAAAAAAAAAAAAGGAGGAACCCACTGTTTTTGCGTGATTGTGTAACAAACTTCCAAACATCTAAACATACAAACTTTCACATTTATAATATGAGTAGCACTAGCTGTACCCGAAACTTCATTCGCGTTATCTACAGACGTGCATTTCACAACCTTAAGCTGTTTTTTAAGATAAAAAGTAACTTATGTCCTTCCTCTGGATAAAATCTATTTCCTTGTCGAATTTGTAAAAAATCTGTGCAGCGGGTTGAGCGTGAAACGGTAAGACAAGCAGACAGACACAGTTACCTTCTAATTTATAATATTAGTATAGATTCATTCTGAATTCAAGCAGTGATGGCCTAGTGGTTAGACCGTTGGAATGCAAAGTTAGAGGTCTCGGGTATAAACCCAGGCACGCACCTGTCTTTTCGAAAGCATTTGCGTATTAAGAAATACTATCACTTGCTTTAACTGAAGGAAAACATCGTGAGGAAATCTGCAAGCCTGAGAGTTTCTCGAAGGTTTGTGAAGTTCGCCAACCCGCACTGGGCCAACGTGGTGGACTATGGCCTAAACCTTATCAGTGTGAGAGGAGGCCCGTGCCCAACGGACAGGTTCTTAACATGGCTAATGTTATGTTATAGTTTCATTAGATTTGCTTGTAATCTATCTATCTATCTATCTATATCATCACGCCAGATCCCTTACGGGGTAAGCAGAGAGTAAAGAGTTCCACCAGGCTCTTTCCTTATAGACCCCTCTGGCTTCCTCCACTCTCATAGTAAATAGTAATTAAATAAGAATTTTTAATAATATATTTTTTGAAGACATTAATTTTTATCTAATAAATTTATAAACTTGAAAAGATATTTAAGGACTACTGATTTAAAGTGCCAATTATTTATTTCATTTCGATTCGACAGACGACTTAGTTCCATGGTTAAGAGCTTAAGCCGCTCCGCCTATTGGATCGAGTAGTCACGGGTTCGGTCCCTGCACGAGACAAATCTTTATGTGACCCACTAATACGTAAGTGTTCGTGTATGTGGACTTCATATTTGAAAAAGCACCCACGACAGAGGAATAAATCCAAGGGTGGGTCCAAAGATAAAACATATGTAGAGAGAGAATAATGTAAAAATAAAAGCGTGTTAAAAAGGTAAGCCCTTTCTTGGCGGATTTTCTCTGTGGAGGCCGTGTTCCAATCCAGTAGTGGATTAGTAGGTATATTATTTAGCTACATGTCTTCTCTTCTATTAAATTTGGCATACGTATGTAAGTTCGATGTCAATGCAATAATATAGTGCCATGGAGCTGGTCTGATAGTGACATCGAAACGTGAACGTCTGAACTACACAACATAGCCCCATTATTATAGTCTTGGCATTAACCCCTTGGCCATGAAATATAAGATGGGATATAGACGTCAATAATTTTTTTTTATGTAAAAGTCTATTCTAATAATTTAAATTGTTTTAAGCGTTTCTTATCTTCTGGGGTAAAGTTGTAATTATGAATACGAGAAAAAGACAAACTTGGAAATATTTTTTTTTTCAGTACAGGACCCTTATTCTGCTAATAATATAAACGTAAAACTTTGCGTGCTTGTTACTCAATTACGCAAAAACGGTTGAACGGATTTGGATAAGTATACAGCTAGTTTATTACCTGGTTTATTACCTTAACACATAGGTTTTTTACCTGGACAATGTTAGGTTCCTGTCTTAAGTCGACGCGGACGAAATCGCGGGCAGAAACTTGTTTGCGATACGCAAATAAATACGTAACTCGGCGCGTTACTATAACTTCATGAAATGATCAATTAATGGTACTCCTCTGGCATACAATTACACGATAATTTCACAGTTATCGAAACGCGCCGCGTTTGATCATAGCAAATAAGGGCCCAATACATTACAAAAGTCTTACCCATAACGTCATCGATCAAACTCCTAACATATCCGTACACTTTCCTTTCTGAAGGCGACAGATGATGTATTAAAGTTCCCGTCATACGTCATACAATTATGTAAGTCATATTATTATGAAAAAAACTTTAGCGCTCCTTTAGCGAAACAAACTTGAATCTTCTTTGTGCGATGTAATTTGTAAACGCACCTACGACCGATGAGTAACTCCCAGTGTAAGGGTACTTTAAAAGATAGTACGTCCTAGAAGGAAGAGGAAAGGATTTTTAGATGGTTATAACAAGAACTTTAATTAGTAAATGCTACGGACCGGTTGCGCTGGAGAACGATTGGGGAGGCCTATGTTCAGCAGTGGACAAGTATATGCTGAAATGTTTATGATGACAAAATTATAAACACCGTCACACTTATATTCCCCAAGCGAGGGTGTCAGAGGTACAATGTGTAGGCCCACTTTTGCCACAATGTTAGGTCCCATCACCTGTGATGGGATCACCTGATTCAGAAATTGCTAAAAATATACTGTAAAACTCAGTTTTGTACTAAAATTTGTACTTTTAACAATGAATAATTTGTGTACCGGTCCGTTGTACCGTACCTAGTTGTAAAATGTAATTGTTTTTAATACTAACACGGATGCCTTAAACTATTTCACATACAAGCTTCTTACAAAAACTACTGAATCAAGTTAAATGAATATGTCATCTACTTTCAAAAGGGTACTGGGTAATGGGTGGACAACAAAGATATTTTTGTCGAAAAACACGATTGGGTACACGGGCTCACATTTCTGATTCGTTCGGGATTCGTTCACGATAAGTGTGACAATTGCAAAATGTCAAAGAGACTAGAATAAAAAAACCCATAACGCCTACTTGTGTATACCCACACTTTACTGATGATGTTAGGTCCCAGGAGGTGAGCGTTTTCCATTTCGATTTCATACTCCGGACTGCTACTCAGAATTTCCTCCTTTACCCCACAATGGATAATATAGACAGAAAAAAGATAGCCCAGTCATTTTTCTTCTTCAACTAATAACGTAGGCAGAAGAAAATACTTAAACTCTTTTATCGAGTAATTGTGGAGTTCCTTTCCTTTCTAATCCACAGAATTGACATACCGAAGTGTAATGTGTTATGATATCGTTTAGTAGTAATCCGGTATTTCGTTTTGTGGTGTGTGAATGACTCACGCTGTTGGCCGTGGGTCTTTTACAGCTTCACCGGATAAGAGGGCGAGAGTGCAACTACTACGCTCGAGCCAGAAGGGCTAGGATGCAGCTAGCTCAAGGGCGCCTCAAGGAGGAACGGCCTCGGCAGTCGCTATGAGACAGGGTAATCCAGTATCATACAGTAGTGTTACATGATAATTTCACAAAGTTATCGTAACGCGCCGCGTTTGGCCATAATGGCTAAGTGTTCTGTAATGATGCTGTGATGCCTTTAGTCTCACTTATATATGTAAACAAAGCAAAGCGTAGGTTAGGTTAGACTCATCGACCAATCTAGCACAAAATGCTAATCTTTATACTCGTATATTTTTAGAATGCAGGAAAGTAAAAAGTTGTTGTCAAGTAATGTACTTTACGGCCTTTTAAGGCCCGGTCCTTTGGTAAACCCTACTTGGACTTCCCCTTCTATTTGTGGATCGGAATTATTCTTGCGAGACGTCCGCTGGATTTAGGGGGGTAAAGGGAACTTGCTGAGGCCTAATCGTGTAATAAAAAAAGGAACAGAACTTTGTTTTAGATTTCTGTCCGAAACAGAATGTCTTGAAAACTTTTGTGTTTGTTTTTGGTAGTTCTATAACAAATCAACTTAAACTGTCCCACTGCTAGACAAAGGTCTCCTATCACACACCTTATCACCTCATCACCTCAGTGAGAGATTATGTTTGTTGGGCTTCCAACTTGGCTTAATTTATTACACGTTAAGTGGTAACCGGGATTAGCGGCCTAAAACGTCTTCCCCAGCATGTAGACGCTCAAATCTAAAAATCGAATAGCCGGTCACTCATCTAAAATCGATCGAGCTGAACGCTGCTTAACCTTGGTGATCACTAATAGGACCGCAGTCGCACAGTTGTATCAAATACCACATATATTCTGGTCGAAGGGGATGTCACAAAACTTTTATGAATACAGCGATTTCTCCACAACACCTAAAATATTAGCCACTAAATGAAATAAAATAATTTTTATGATTTAATCGCGGTTTATTTTGTAATTTTTTGTTCCCGACGTTTTGAGTGCTTTGCACCACCCATAGTCACGGGAAGGACTGAAGTGTTAGACGTTCACAAGGCAAAGTTCTATCTATCTATCTATCTATATCATCACGTCAGATCCCTTTCGGGGTAGGCAGAGAGTACAGAGTTCCAACAGGTTCTTTCCTTACATACCTCCCTGGCTTCCTCAAGGCAAAGTTATTTTGGGGTATCCTAACACTTCAAAAATAAACCGCTAAATATCCGAAAAATAGTTTTAATATTCACGTAAATCTAAGAACTTTATCATGATATAGAGATACATCATAAATTTTCGAAAACTCCCCTGCTCCTCAGAGGCCTTTAAAAAACAATAAAACAATATCGTCGGTGAATAATCATTACCTTCTCACGATTCGATCAAAATTGGGAAAGGGTCGGGATCACGGCAGAACTGTAGGGTGACAAAGGCTTTTAAAGGTCCGGACCACGGAATAACAAAAACAAAGGAAGTGCCATCAAGCTACCTTAGTACGGGAAGCGGTAAATACTAACTCACACAATTTCAAACTGTATAGAAGGCTACAATACACCTCCATTACACATATTTTTAGTATTACAATAAGTTTTATTTATCCTAAAATAATGATAAAGAGCGATGATTTGTTTGTTTGTAATCGATAAACTCTGAAATTACTGATCTGATTTTAATAATTCTTTCACCGTTTGTTATCTACATTATCCAGAAGAAACAGAAGCAATATTGTTGGTATTTCAGTAATAAAATAACGGGAAAGTGCCAAACGTCTTCTCATCCAAAATGCTTTAGTGCCCTAAAACTAAAGTTTTTAATCAATGTGTATTACCAGTGATGACATACGGATCAGAGACGTGGTCTCTTATAATAGGTCTCATAAAGAGGCTCAGAGTTTGCTCACCGAGCTATGGAAAGAGCTATGCTCGGCGTTTCTCTACGTGATCGAATATCGAATCAGAAATAAGGAGATTCGTACGTCTTATCTTCTTATATGGTGGAATAGGCATAATTCCATTTATTTATGATTACCTAAAGACTTCGCATGTAAGCGGGAAAGCAAGGGAGACCGCGCCGGGCTTAGGGCCGGGTGTGTGCAATAACGTGCATTAATACCCGCTGACTGCCTCGTTGGTTTAGCGGCGAATAACGCGTGTCGGGATTACGAGGTCTTCCAAATCCTAGATTTCTATTGAAAAATTCCTAATATCAGTTCAAAGTTTGGTACTGTTTATGGTATTAGGCTCGCCGCCATTGTCGGTGAAAAGTGGGTGTACAGGGTACACCTCTGCCACCCCTGCCTTAGAAATATAGGCGTGACGATGATTGTATTTCTATTGTGTAGTACCTCCCGTACACTAGCTGTATGAAACTTAGTTTAAGTACTAAGTTTAACTTTAGTTTTTCCTTCTGTGGTTCGGACAATCGAGCGGGTGAGGGTGACCATCATTCTTATTTACCGGGTGACAGCTGGATTTGTCCGGATAAATAGAAATGTACGAGATAAATAACTTGGGTATAAAATTGTGGCGGGATTGTGGAGGTATCCCGGTGATTTGTATTGAACGATAATAAATCAGCCTGTATTGTCCAACTGATGGCCTTCTCTCACAAATTGACGTGACAGAGAAAGATGCTACTTCACCAAGTGGACCTAGTGAGTAGATCTATATAATATATAGTCATATATTATAAACAAAATTTTAATTTTAAAAATACATATATTTCGTTCTTCTGTGGTCTTTTACCTAACTGAAATTCAAAAAAGATTTATTTCGACATTTTTAATTGCTTTTTAATGACCTATAATAATAAAGTCACTAAATACGTCTTATTTTTAATCATATACCATCGGTAAAGGTTAAATTTGAACAGGCGACGAAGATTTACCACTAGAATATTTTGTAATATTTTAAAACTTTGTACACCTAAAAACAAAGTTTAGTGTCCTGAAACAAGAAAACTTTTTAGTAATTACTTTTTTGGACTGATAGCTAGGATATGTCAGAAGACCCTATAACTGTAATCTTTTAATTACCCACTTCATGGGCCACAGTGACTGTATACATATACAAGGTGTATTGTAAATAACGAATGACCTCTGACCCCCCGATTAGGTAATTGCTTCACAAATTCAATACAAAAACCAAATTTCAAAATTTAAAGTTTTTACCCTTTTATACCTCAATTATTTACAATGAAACTTGTATGTGAATGTGAGCATATTAAGAAACACGTTTGAAAACTCCGTATTGCTTAGAATCAAAAATAAAATTAGTTCGTTATAGCGCATTGACGGAGTAACAGCATTTTTTGCAAATAAAGAAAAAATTTACGATGCATTTAAAATAGTTGGAATCAATTCAGTTGCCGAATTAGAACAAACTAATTTAAGGTCTTGCGTTAATTATATTGCAGCTTGTATTCTGTAACTTTTTGTCTAAAACCTTTTCATTCTATAACCAATACACCAGCTGAAGTGAGTAAAAACAAGTCATGATTGTTCAATGTGTCATTTTTGGAACATCAGCCACCCACTCGCGACATAAACCCGATATTGGCGAACACATCCATCATACCGCAGCAATATTGCTCGATACGAACAGAAAACAAAGAAAATATTTTACAAGGGACTTTGGTTGAAATCAATGATGAAAGCTCGTGAATTGAATAGCCTTTAACATGAATATAAATAGAAGAATGTGAGGGATTTAGGTAAAGTAAGTGATATTACAGCTGACTACACTTGATTTTTCAAGTGTAGTCAGCTGACTTAGGGCTTAGAGTAAGGCAATTCTTACAAAAGGTCTAGGTTAGACGGTCAACATTAGCATAGGATGTTGACCTAGATGTGGCAGCGGAAGAGTGTTATAAAACACCAACGGTGGCACCCATGAGCCGAGTCAGATGGCTCACTATGCACTCACCAACCCGCATTGGACCAGCGTGGTGAGTTTTTACGTCCTACCCCCTCCACTCATGATTAATCACTCTAGCACTAGGCCCCAAGTGCCCGGCGGTTCGATCGGAGAGGCTGACGACAGTAGGCTCACACTCCGTAGAACCAGGGGTGCGAAGAATCTCCGGGCGGGATCTCCTTACTGTCAAACGACCACAGCTAAGAAAATGGACACCGAAAAATTAAACATTATATCTTACAACGTACGTACACTCCGCACAGAAGAACGTATGGTTGAGTTGGAAAATGCGCTGGAAAACATAAACTGGGATATTGTCGGCCTGGCGGAGGTAAGACGAGAAGGTGAAAATATTTTGGAACGACAAGATAACACCTTTTACTATGTCGGAGGACCTGGAAGTCAATATGGTGTAGGATTTCTTGTTCATAAAAGATGGAAAAATAACATTGTAGAGTTTGCAGCTTGTTCCAGTAGAGTTGCGGTCCTTAAATTTCAAATTACAGCTAACCACACGCTGACTATTGTTCAAGTTTACGCACCCACGTCTGCTCACCCTGACAGCGATGTGGAGGAATTTTACGATTTAGTAAACAATGCCTGCGATGATCACAGAGGCACTTGGACTTTAGTCATGGGAGACTTTAACGCAAAAATCGGTATAAGACAAGATCAGGATAATAACCATATTATAGGGCCATATGGTCTCGGTAGTAGGAATAGTCGCGGTGAGCGTCTCCTTCAGTTCGCATTTGGACAAAATCTGAGCATAGGCAACAGTTTCTACTACAAGAAATCCGGCCGCCGTTGGACTTGGCTATCCCCAAATTCTACAACCAAAAATGAAATCGACTACTGTCTTTCCTCCTCTAAACAGATAATAACTAATGTAAACATCTTAAATAATTTACACTTTAGCTCTGACCACCGACCAATACGAATAAGTCTTTGTTTTAATATGAAGATACACAGGCTTAATATGATTAGAAATTCCTTAAAAAAATTAAATAAAACATCGCTAATAATTGCTAAAGAGCAATTCAATCTCGAACTTCGTAACAGTTTTAGTTTACTTAATATGTATACAGAAAATATCACTGAAAGCTATAATAATATCAAACATGTAGTAGGAGAATCCACCAAAAAGATTAGATTAATTAAAAATAAAGAGATAAAATTATGTGATACTACAAAAAAGTTAGCAAACGAGAGACAGCAGTTATCACACTATACTATAGGTTATAAAATACTTGATAGAAAAGTTAAGAGAAACATCAGGAAAGACATTCGAAATTACAATAGTAAATTAATAAGGAACGCTTTAGAAAGAAACACCTCACTCAAAATAGCAAAACAGGGAATCGATAAAGGGAAGCCACAAATAACATGTTTAAAAGATGAAAATGGACTGAAACAAACCAGTAAAGATAAAATAATGAATATTAGTACAAACTTTTATAAAAATCTTTACTCAACCAATTCCACACTACACCAAACTAACAACGATTATATTTGTACCCCGGATATAGCCCAAATAACCTCCAAAGAAATCCACAACGCATTACAAAAGATGAAATTCAGCAAAAGCCCTGGAGATGACGGGATAACTACCGAAATATTAAAGATTGGGGAAACATCGCTCCTTCCATATATCACTCATCTTTTTAATTTAATACTGCAAACAGGAAATCTTCCCGATCAGTTCTGCCACTCTCATATAATTTTGCTCCACAAGAAAGGTGACAAGTCCAATATCGAAAATTACCGCCCTATTAGTCTCATTTCACATCTTTATAAAGCTTTTATTAAAGTTATCGAAAATCGAATTGCCCACCAGCTGGACACCCATCAGCCTGCCGAGCAAGCGGGTTTTCGCCCCGGCTTATCGACGACCGACCACCTCCATTCAATTAATCAAATAATCGAAAAATATCATGAATTCAAATTACCATTATATCTAGGCTTTATAGATTATTCCAAAGCATTTGACAGTATTCATCATAGCGCCCTATTCAAATCGTTACAGTCACAAAACATACCATCTACATACATCCATCTCTTAAAACAAATATATTTAAATAGCACAGCTGCAATCAAAATACATACCTGCGCAGGACCGTCCTTCCGAATCGAAAAAGGAGTAAAACAGGGAGACCCTCTGTCCCCTAAACTTTTTACCGCGGCCCTTGAAGACGTGTTTCAAAAGCTGGCAGCCGGCTGGAGCAAGAGGGGCATTGTCGTCGGAGAGAAAAGACTAACAAATCTACGTTTCGCCGATGACATTGTCCTTCTCTCTTCGTCAGCCTCTGACTTAGAGCAAATGCTTTGTGCTGCAAACTGAGTGCTGCAGGCCGCGGGGTCGGACTGCAGATAAATATGTCAAAGACCAAAGTAATGACAAACAGCGTCCAAAAAAAAATTAGGTTAGAGAATGTGGAGATTGCGTATGTCCATGAGTATGTGTACTTAGGCCAAATAGTTTCCTTCCAGGCAAGGCAAGAAGCAGAAATCTCACGCCGAGTTGAAAATGCCTGGAGGAGCTTTTGGTCTATGAAGGAGCTGCTGAAAGGCGATCTTCCTATGAAATTAAAGCGCAGGCTCATGGATATGTGTATTCTCCCAATCCTTACCTATGGCGCACAGACTTGGTCTTTGACCAAACATCAAAAGTCCACGCTAGCGGTTTGTCAGCGGTCCATGGAGCGTAGTATTCTTAATATTAAACTCACAGACCACGTCAAGAACACCACACTTCGCTCCATAACGCAAATTGCCGACGTATGTCAAAAGGCCGCCAAGCTTAAGTGGGACTGGGCCGGCCATATCTGCCGCATGAAAAATAACGAATGGGCCAAAATAATAACTGACTGGTCCCCACGAAATACAAAAAGGCAACGAGGTAGACCCAGGCGGAGATGGCGGGACGAGCTGGACCACTTTTCGAGGGACTGGCCTGACATGGCAACGAACGGAGAGGAGTGGAAAAAGTGGAGGGAGGCCTTTGCCCAGCAGTGGGACACAAATGGCTCGTAATAATAATAATAATAATAAGTGATATTAATGTTGGATAAGTTTTAACAAACTTTTATTTAACTTGCAATATTCCTATGTCTGTCTGTCTATATTTCCGGTTAAAATTTTGTGATCCATTTTTCATGCGGGTATCCGATTGAGATGAAATTTGGTATACGTATGTAAGTTCGGAGACAATGCAATATTATGGTCTGTTGATGGAGTTGGAAGGTGGCTATAGGAACATGTAAGCTGTCCATTGTAACGCCCTCGTATTTAGGTTCGTTAGATTGGTATTCATAAGTACTCTACAAGCAAATAGTGTCCAGGATCTGATGATTGAGCCAAAAGAAAGCTGTAGGAACTCCTCAATTAAGAAATATGTAACATAACGATGTTTGAGCTGTAAAAGCTTATTTTTAAATATTTTTTTTAAAGCGATCTACGATTTAGCGCATTGGTTAAGAACTCAAGCCGCTTCGCCTACTGTGTTTAATAGTCGCGAGTTCGATTCCCGCACAAGACAAATCTTTGTGTAATCCACAATTATTTGTTTCTGTCTGAGTATTTGTGTATGTGAATTTTCATGTTTGTAAACGTACCCACGTCACAGGAATCAATCTAGGAGAGGGACTTCTTTTAAAAAAAAAAAGTTATTATAGGCAGAGAAACAGAATACCTTTGAACAGATATTTTGCAAATGAGAAGGCTCAATATGACCCAAAGGGCGATGGAGAGAGCTATGCTTGTAGTCACCCTGCAGGATTCAATCAGAAACGAGGAGATCCGCAAGAGGACCAAAGTCACTGACATAGCACACGGAATTGCCAAATTTAAGTGGAGTGGGAATCAAGGCGGGAACGAGCTTTGCATCGCCAATATGAGTGCAAGCGGGACGCTAGTGTTGGGTGGCTGCCCGGCCGTAGTCGGTTTAACGTAGTCGTTATAGTCGTATTCTATTTGGCGGTTGGCGTGACGGTCGCGCCTCCAGTGTGACGTGAGCGCCGCGCTGCGGACCGCCGGCCGAGCGCTAGCCAAACGCCACCGTCGTGTTCCGTCGGCTATTTGACCAAAACTTTATCCAGCAAAAGATGGCGCTGGCTAACGAAAAACATACGAAGCTAAAACTTTGCATATTGATTCTCCATACAAGTCTGGATCGCGCAAGAAGAAATTTCACGACGAATTTCTTAACATCAATCCCTTAAAAGTTACATATTGCGACAGATACGATACTGAACTAACAGAAAGACTCTGCTATTCCGGTACATGCCACATACTTATAAAAAACAGGGGTGGCAGAGGTATACAGAGTACACCCACTTTTCGCCGACGATGTTAGGTTCCACGTAATAGGGGGCGAACCTATTGCCATATACCGGGCAACATATCATATTCCAACGAGAATTTCCTTCCCGTTTCTCTGCGACAAACAAAAGTCAGCAAAAGCGCTTCAGTAACATAAATCTTTAACGAGGCGTCAATAAAATAACGTTTGATATAAAACATAAAGGGAAACAAAACGAGAAAACTCAAACTTATATGTGTCTCGTTTGCTGGCAATTTATTTGCTCAAATAAATTGAGTTCACGCACTGGGTCTTTATTTGCTAAGAACAACTAGAAACGTAACGACGCAGCGCGTTACGATAACTTCGTGAAATGATCGTTTAATATTACGCCAACATACAGAAAGCGCTATGCAGTGTTCTTAACGATCACCAAGATTAAGCAGCGCTCGGCTCGGTAGGCCTAAGATGGATGACTGTTTGTGGCATTTTCATATTCGAGCATCTCCGTGCTTCGGAAGGCAAGCTAAGCCTCGGTTACTACATAATGTAGTAGTTGATAAGCCAAGTTGGAAGGGTATAGGCGGCTTGATAAATTCCGACAGCAGAAGACCATAAATAAACATGCCTCTGCCAATTTGCACTTAGTCCGCGTGGTGGGCTATGACCTAATCTCTTTTACCTCGATGTAAGAGAAGACCTTTGCCCAGTAGTGGAACAGTATAGGCTGATATTATTATTATATAGGATACCATTATGCGATCGTTTTACAAAGTTATCATGGCGATCCGCGTTTGGCCATAGCCAATAAGGACCCTACAAGACTTGGAGAAATTCCGACGATAACTCGGTTCGGGAACGCAAGAGCGTGTTTTATTTATACGTCACGACAGAGTGGTTTATCAATTTGGCAGGTTGTCTGTAATATTGTAGTTCGTGGGTAATTTAATTGTACCTTTGCCATATCAGGTAGAGTTGAAGGCAGCTTAAGCTGCAGTGTGCTGAAGGAAGATTGTAGATCGCTTAGGCCGCTGTGTTTTGTTTTAGCCGTGCATTAGGTGGCTAGAATTTGGTATCCAGACTGCTTAATTCATAATGTTTCAACAGCCAGTTTAGGTTGATCGTATATGACTGTTGATTGGTTGTTAAAGTTTTGACATTATAGTGACAGTAAAGATCTCATATCAAGCCTCAACAAAACACGAGCAATTCAGGAGCATGATTAGTTCCTCTAAACATCATAAACATGGTTATAACTAGGGCTTCGCACAAACATAAGCGTAATACTATCAAATTGATATGCCATCCTTTTCATGCTACAAATATACAAAATAAAGATGAACATGACGACACGCTTACTCGACAACATTACGATAACGTCAAATGGTTTGTGCTTAGTCCACAGAGGACGAACAATTAACGTTATACAGTCATGGGAAATCGTGTATGCCGTTGATCTTTATTTACTAAATGTCTAGAGTGAAAGGGATAGCATGTCAACTCAATAGCGTTACGCTAACGTTAATTTGTTCTTGCTTAGCTCTCTTATGTCAGCTGTATTCAACATTGAATCTATCCACACTATCCAAAATTCCAATTCAAACACCCCAAAAATATCCTCAGTAAGGCAAAGCAACAAAGCTTCCAAATGCAGAAATTCACTCTCTATTCAGCCGGGCTCGATCTCAAGGCCCTTGAGATGCAAATGCGGCGACAGTATCAAAACTTGGCTGTTTGAGTCGTGACTGAACATCCGAAGAGCAATTTCCATAGACAAATAGTAGTGCAGTTGGTTTGATGCAATTTTATGATTAGTATCTTGGTTGTGTTACTTTGTTTGTATAACACTTGGTTTACATTCAGTCTAATTGCTAGTAGTGAGTAAGGGAGAGTAGATAGATATGAGCAATCCTATGTGAAGCTTTATACTAACGGCCGTTGGAGCAGGAAGGTTCTCGAATAGTGATTTCGTACGCAAATTTTCAATAGACCTAAAAAGATGTGCCCGGTCTGATTACGGCGTTGTCTTAATGGCAAAGTGTGCGAAGGGTTTAGCACGATAACTTTATCGTTAGCTAGCTGAATCTGAATCGGGATATTAAGTTGGTATATCAACTGGCTACCGTTAATCTTTTCATGCTGAGCTCTTAGCTGGCGATTACGAGTTCCTGAGTTTGAATCTTCAAAAGCCCACTTTGTACAGAGTCACACAAAGTGTAATTTTTCATAAAATTACTCAATAGCAGTCGGAATACTAGCATTGTATCCGGTACGATGGCAATCGGCTCATCTCCTATCTATTCCGTGCTTATAACAAGCTTTTATTTAACTTACTATGTTCGTATGTCTGTCTGTTTGTTTTTCCGGTTTAAATCTTGTAATCCATGTTTCAACCACTTGCGGGAATCCGATGGATCTAAAATTTGGCATACAATTGGTAAGTTCGGTGATAATGCAATAATATGATAGAGCTAGTGTGATGATGGAGTCAGAAGGCGGCCACAGAAACATAAACTGCACATCGTAACCCCCTCGCGTTAAGGCTTGTTAGATTGGAATTGACAATTAATATACAACCAGATAGTGTTCAGGGTCAGATGATGAAGCCAATAGAACCACCCAACTATTGAATATAACCACAACGTGTTTAGGCTCGTTGGATTTGCCTTGGACCTGGATGGTGTGTTAGGTCCGATGATGGAGCCGAAAGGAAGCCATTGGAACTCCTTAACTAAGCACCATATCTTCTTTGTGTTTTTGCTATAAAAGCTTATTCAAAAAAGTCTTTTTGGATAAAAAAATATTTTTATATACATAGGAACCTAACATCGTTCGCCATAAGTGGATGTACTTAATAAAAATCTTTTTAAAATTTCTTTGTTAAAATATGAATTTTAGGAGTTCCTAACCTCCAAAGTATTTTAAAATAAATTATACAATAGAAAGAAATATGACCAAGCGCTTGTTAAGCATGCGTTACAGGTTTCCGTAGCTAAAAAGTGGTGCCAGCTTGGTCCAGTGGTTAAGATCTTGAGTCGTTCTGCCCGCTAGGTCGAGTAGTCGTGGGTTTGATCCCCACACAGGACAAATATTTGTGTGACCCACAAATATTTATTTTTCAGTCTGAGTGATTGTGCATGTCAATTTCATGTTTGTAAACACACCCACGATACACGTATTATTCCTAAAGTGGTGCTATATTAAAAAAAAACACAATAGAAACTTTTATGAGAGGTAAAGAAAAAAATATGGAGCGTCTGATGCCAATAATATCGACTTTAGATACTTCTAAGACAAGTAGGCACTGATAAAAAGAAATGAAACTTTATCCTAAACGTTTTTGGGTCTAATAAATATGTCTTTCATTTTTTGGGAAGAATTATGTGATTGACAAGTATTAGTGATGTATTTGTTCGGCATAGTTTTAGTTTTATACAAACAATTGTTCATATGATGGACTCAATCATCAACAGACCGAGTAACCTTGGCTTTGGTCTTGAGAATTATTGCGTGACCTACAATTATTTGTTTTGGTCTAGATGTGAAAGTCATACGACGCAGGAATAATATCTAGAATGCACAATTATCGAACACCAAATGGTTTCTCAAAGTTCCATTTTTTCTATTCTCAGGTTTTAACTACAGATTCTAGAGGTTTTTTTCCACAATTTCTATTTTCAGCAACAGATCCCTACAAAAATCCCTAAAACGCTTTTAATTGCTCCGTCGCGACGTCAATAAAACGCGCATTAAGCGATATAAAAGGTAAAATTCTATTGTTACGCTGTAATTTCTTTGATCCCCGCCATTAACCGAACAAACTTGATTAATAACCGTAGTACTTAGCCACCGCGAACTGAACGAAAACAATTTGAAGACAGTTTTCTTGTTTATTTTTTTAAATATTTATAGTAAGCAGTATATTTATATCGTCACGCCAGCTCCCTTGCAGAGTAGGCAGAGAGTACACAGTTCCAACACGTTCTTACCTTACAGGCCGCTCTCACTTCCTCCATTCTCATAGTTCATCTCATACACGCTCGAATGTTACAGATACTCTAGATTTGCCCTTCAAATAAGACAAAGTATATTTAAAAAAAAATAAAGTGATAGAGCATTTTTTGATTGATATTCAAATCTAAGGACATGAGGAATAATATATACTAGCAAATTTTCCGTTAGCTTGGCCCGTGTGATATTGGGACAATGGTTGGCGAAAAATAGGTATACCTATGCCCTATTTTCCCCATGTCCGAACCATCATGGTTTTTTATCCCATCATCTGCAATTTGTACCATACTTAAAATGAAAACGAACGTGGTCCTGTGGTACTGCGATGTTGTAGCAATCATCAAGGTTAAACAGCTTTCGACTGGGTCAGCCTGAGATGGTTGACTATTCGTGGTATTTACATTTTCGAGCGTCTCTTTCACTCCATGTGGTAGTCGTTAGGTTAGAAGCCCTATAAAAAGTTTCAACAGCAGGTTACCAACCTGTCTCCGTCTCCGTAAATCCTGTCTCCGTCAATCCCTACTGAATCCGCATGGCAAAATATTTCATTCCCTCTCACCTCATTTATGCTGCCTTTGCTTAGCAGTAGACTAGCAGTAAAACAGACTGATTCATAAACTTAAAAAAAAGAACAAAACTATCAAACACACCGACTACTATCTTTAAGATATTATTAGATTTCACCTTTAAAGGAGCCCCCGAATCCTGTCTTATCAGATCTAAAGTAATAAAGTAAATAGGGGAAAAGTCTGTAATACTGGGAGATAACTTTACTATTTTCTCACCATTATTACATGGGGAATGTTCGAGCGACAGATCTCTATCAAATTTATCAAGTAATCCACCGGATATGCCGGCGCGTTTGTCTCTTGTCTGATGGGTTTTGAAAATGGAGGGATTTGGTTTGGTATTAGAGTATTATGAAAGCCTGAGATATACATGGTATTTCTTGACGTTGAAAAAAACTACTGCTGCATATCCTACTTCTTACTAATATTATAAATGTGAAAGTTTGTATGTTGGGGTGTTCCTATGTTTGGATGTTTAGATGTTTGTTACTCAATCACGCAAAAACGGCTGAACGGATTTGGATGTTATTTGGTACAAAGATAGTTTATTACCTGAATTAACATATATGATACTTTTTATCCTGAAAAAATGTTAGGATTCGGTCTATAGTCAACGCGAATGTAGTCGTGGGCAAAAAGTAGTCTACTATTAATAAACTCGGCTATGTTCGTCGTCTTTCATAGAGTTGACAGAAAGAATTTAAGAATAAAGTATTTAATTTTGCAGTCCTAGCCTGCAACAAGATTATATGAAACTTCTTAATAGAGAAATGGCAGAAGTTGTATAAACCCACATATCCAATTTAAATAATAGGAGGAGCCTATTTCCACATTGTACCGGGCAAAATGCCTGATTCCAAAATGCTACATGGAATTTTTAAATACTACTACCTATAATTTTCGGCAATACACACATACACCTAACCATACACACAGTGCTTTTTTTTCTAAAATAGGAACAACCATAGTCCATACTTTCATCACACATCATAACATCTTTTATTCATAAGTCCTTCCCTCACCAATATTCGATCAGCCGAGCTCGGTTGGAGTTGGCCGTGGGTTTAACAGGCTGTACCGAAGAATATCAAACAAAAAATAATTGAATTGATCGAGTGCGGAATAGGCGGGCCGTGACGTCACAATAATCGCGTCTCAATTGGAAAACTTGGAAATGGAAACATACGAAGATAATATTTTCCTGATACCAGATAGAGGCAAAATGTAATCAGATTATTAATTACAATTGCATTTTGTAACATTCAATCATAATTCAAGATTAAAAGTGTAATCGTAATCGTTGAAGATTACAAAATGTAATTTTAATCGAATACACCATCACGCCTATATTCCCCAAGCGAAGCTGGTTAATAATTATTCTGATTACATTTTGCCCATATATGTCTGATAAACTTGTTTACGAGTGACTATAAATATCGAGAGACAAACTATCTCTCCATTTAACGGCAACAGAAGAGGCCAAAATTGTTTAGGTGAAATGTTGATGTATAGTGTAGACTCCTCATACTCCTTCGGAGGAATTGGATGTAGGTGGCGCCTGCCACCTACCTTCATTTCATTACGATAAACTGCTACTAGATAATACCTAAACATAATTTATTGACGTGTTGCATGCAAAAAAATGGTAATTGTTTAAAATAGTCAATATATAATTTACGACACAAACATACAATTATTCTAAAAGAAAAACAGTAAGTATGTGTCTTACTACTAAACCAAAATGCCGTCCAGATTAGCTTACTGCGAAGCACAAGCTCTAGACGGTGATTTTTATGAACCATGAACGGAATAAGTAACAAAAGATCTGAGAGCTGAGCACGAACATATTGACATTAAAATGACGCTAGCGAGTAAGCATGCTGTCGCTTTCATGTTTATTTCGTAAATTTGTAGCGCGACAAGGATGGCATACCAACTCGCTAGCGTCACGCTAACGTCAATCTGTTTGTGCTAAGCCTTCAGGATTCCCCTGAGTTTTCATGGATGTTTAACAGATGACTAATAATAATACACATTCTCTTGATCCATAGTCTTACTTCTCGCATTTCGTGCGTTGTTGCCACAGATACAATTGTAGTGGTTGCTCTGCATCAATAGTGACTTCCCAAGCGGTCTAGCCGAGTAAAGCATTCAATACTATCCACATACCTACAGCGTGGTAGAGTATTCGTTACTTCATTCTGTTTTACTAGGCTAAAAACATAGCATATTGTAAGCATTGTAAGTCCCTAGCCAGCAATGCTGAGTATAGGTCTCCTCCATAGCACTCCATTCCCTTCGGTCTTGAGTTTTTCGAATTCGAACCTTTCCGGCCCCCTTCGTCAGACGATCAGTCCACGTCACGAGTTTTCATCCTACATATTGAAGCTTCCTCCATCTGTTGTTCAATCTCCGGTATATGCGTCCTGTCCATTTCCACTACCGTTTGGGCTAGCAAAACAATTACACGTTCTATATGGATACATCAATAACTTGCGTTAAAATGCTCGCGATTGCAACGCAGTTTTCGAATAATTCTTTACCCGCCCCAATTATTTCCGTAATACATTCCCCTGTACACCATAGGGCAGTTAAGTAATGCGCCATTGTAATGGAGTTGATGTTCCATCCCTCACGGCCCGCAGTGTTTGTTATTAACCGATTCTTTGCCCGGACAAAATTGAATCAAGATATCGCACAGCGTGTGGTTGTGGCCTGTTACACTTATGCTACAAATCCGTTATTAATAAAAATGATAAGCTATTAATTAGTATAACGATAACTATTTTAAAAAATAAAACACCGTCACGCCTATATCAAACAGGGATGGCAGAAGCGTACTGCGTACACACTTTTCAATGATGTTAGGTCCCATGTAATAGGGGGCGAGGCCGTTGCCATATACCGGCACAATTTCAGACTCCGGACTGATACTAGAAAAATTTTGGACACACTATAAAAACGAGGTTGTCCAGTTAGAGATAACTATGTTTTACGTTATATTAGGCATGTACCTACAATATCTATCTATATAATCACGCTAGATCCCTAGAGTAGGCATCAAGTACAGAATTCCAAGAGGTTCTTTCTTCAGAGATTCTTTTTCTGTCTACATTTTTAATTCTTCTAATACACGCTCGCCGGTTACGGAAACTTAACTTGCCTTTCAGATAAGCAATGTTTGATCATGCTAAAATAGTAATTACATATATTCCCCGGTACCTACATCCTTCGATTTTCGTATTGTAAATCTGTGTATTACAATATTTGTTGAGAAACAACAACAGCCTTATAATGGTAGGTACCTAATACAAAAAAAGATTAATGTACAACAAATAAGGTTAACAATAGGTTTCCTAATTCAGATTCCCCTCGTGAGGAATATGTTTCCCAAGCGGAATGGTCGCTATCTATCAGACGGTGTTTATTAACCAGCTTTAAACAGGAACCTCTGCCTTCTATATTCATCTAGATAATTTTTTTACTTATCTTTTTCTGCATAACCTAGACACCTAAGCGTCACGTAATCAAAAGCATCTTCTAGGGATGAATGATCTGTAAATTATACAAATCTCTTCCTACCGCATTCCCGTGTATAACGTCACAGGTGTCGTATACAAGCTGCCGAGGCTTGGGTTCCAACGATGTGGAACTTAGAAACACTATTAACAAGTTACACCGCGATACACATGTTCCGGTGGGTGTAAGTGATAAGAGAGCGGACAACGGAAGTGGCGCCACATAGAGATAGAAACAAGCAATATTTTAGTTATCACTCCTACATTCCCTAAGAGAGGAGTAGCAGAGATGTACTACGTACACCCATATTATGAAGGGTATTTACGTGTCATATACGAATTATGCAAATCTACCTACTGCACTGCCGTACATGTATGACGTCACAGGTGTCGGTAACAAGCTGCCGAGGCTTAGGATCCAACGATGTGGAACTTGGTAACACTATTAACTAGTTACACTGCAATAAACATGCTTTGGTTTAAGTGAAAAGACTGCGCCAGTTCGGACAACTGAAGTTACATAGAGATGGAAAAAAGGCAGTATTTTACTTATCAGCCCTACATTCTCTAAGAAGGGGTAGCAGAGGTGTAATACGTACACCATATTTTGTAGATATGTTAGGTCCTTGTGTAGTAGGTAGAGATCGAACCTGTAGTCATTGTGCCGGGCACGCGGATGGCAACTGATAATGTTTCGATAGAAAAATGTCAATAACACTTTGCCCGATTACGTCATTCTGTTATTTATGTCGAATCATGTATTTAACTGTATCGGAAAAATTACCGGATAAAAGTTATTGGTGAGTTTCTCATTTACTCCAGTTAGATTTCTCTTTTTCTCGAATAGTGCCGTGTTGTACCTATCGTCCTATGTATCCCGCGCTGTCGATGGTGTGCGCAACTAGATAGGATCGTGGCAACGTACAAGTAACGTTATAATAACAAATTTCATTTTATTGTTGCCTTGTTGGTCTAGTGGAAAAGCGTATCGCTTTGAGATCACGAGGTCCTGGGTTCAAATCCTACGTCGGACAAATGTAGTTTTTGTAACGAAAAATTCCCAGTATCCGGAGTCCGGAGTACCTAACATCGTTGGCGAAAAGTGGGTGTGCTCAGTACGCCTCTGGTACCCCCGCATGGGGAACATAGGCATGACGGTGTTTGTTTTTATTTTATTTCATTCTGTTACTCGATACCGTTACATCAAAGTGACAGAAAAAATATTATTGCCCTAATACTTTTTAACGTTAAAGTACCGTTAATGTGTAATGAAATCTGTAACGTTTCCGAATCCAGCTCACAAGTTCAACTTGGAGCAAACACGGACTCTATGCCAAATCGTCAGGTATGCACAGAAAGTTAATCATGTTCTAAAGTAAACATGCTTCTCACTTGGTTCGGCGAAACTCTTTTGATTCACAAATTTGTTAAGTACCTATTATGATTTAATTGTACATGTCGTATCGATACATTAATAGTATCAGCCTATACTGCCCACTGCTGGCCAAAGGCCTTCTCTCACAAATCGAGGTGAGATAGATTAGGTCACACTCCACCACGCGGACCCAGTGCCGATTGTTGAAGGCAGGTTTGTGGTCACCTGCTGTTGGAACTTAACTTACACGTCAAGCCGCCTTTAAGGCTTCCAACTTAGCTTAACGACCATCACATTAAGTGGTAGCCGGGACCAACGGCTTAGCGTGCCTTCCGAAACACGGAGATGCTTGAATAATCATGAATCAAAATGAAATTTTCTAAATAATCTTTTAAGCAACTACTTGACATAACCATATGTGACATTGTTGACATATTTTTTTGACATTTTTTTTACCTCACTTAGACATTTTGTATTAACTTACCTGACATAATCTTATCTTATTATTGCTTTTTTACATTTTGTTTAGTCTGCAAAATATCTTATCGACAATCACAATAATTGTATTTTCCGTTTTATATACTCCACATCCTATTAATGCATGTTCAATAATTATTGCTACGTACTATTAATAATTATAATGCAATCTGCAAGTGCTGTGCACTTCTTTAAGTGACTGACACATCATGAAAAATAATGTATGTAATAATTTAATTCTATGACTTAACTGATGTGTAAGTTGTTGAGGTGCCTTTAAATAAATAAATAAATAAATATGAAAATGTCACAAACGGGCACCCATCTCAGGCCAACCGCGTAAGACGCTGCTTAACCTTGGTAATCGGTAAGAACACCGCGGACGCACAGCGCTACAGGCGTCTCCTCATTGACATATGAGGTATGAAATATAGTATCCGTGTAAAGATGAGAAAGAGTATGCTCCAGTAGTGCGTACCCTATTGAAAAAAAATGTCGGAAGAATAACAAAACAGATATATATGCCTAAGTGAAAGGATATATGAAGGTACCGTCGAAGAACTACACTATCTTACCATAACCAAATAGACCGTGTTTTATCTGAAGGGCAAGTCAAGAGTCCCGGTAACAGCGAGAGAGTATAAGACCAACTATGAGAGTGGAAGAAGCTAGAGAGGTATGTAAGGAGAGATCCTGTAGGAACCCTGTACTCTCTGCTGTGCCTACCATGCCAGTGCCGTGCCATTATTATATGGATAGATAGATAAAGATGAAGTAACTATTATTTTTGTGTGCATATTCTATCACTTCTTTTCACTATATTGTTTCACCCTTCCTCTCCTTCTTATCTTAAAGAACGTTTTGAGTACCTAAAAAGCACTGGCATCCAATGTGTTAGATCCTCAGAAACCCTTAGCCTAAGGATGCCCCCTCATAGTAGTAGTTTTAATGATAAGTCTTTTCAGGCGGTATGACTGTGGAATATTCTACCTGTCAGTATACGGCGTCCGTCGTCGCTAGAGAGCTTCAAAAATGAGTTAAAAAAGCATTACTTATCTCTTTGTCCACTGGATCCTACTGTCATATCTATATAAGTAATTATGTGTATGTTTAGTCATTTTGTATTGTATATCTCTATTATATCGTATTTTGTTGTATGTGTTTGCGTTTGTATATTATATTTTAGTCTATGTGTACCGCTAGCTATTTATTGTAAGTTTTTTTATTTTTTTACTATTTTTTTTTTGACAAGTGCACCTCCGTCTATACTACGACCAAATCAATTTCTCCATCCCAAGGTTTCCTGGAAAAGATTGCTTCTTAGCGATAAGGCCGCCCATTGTGTTATATATAGTTTTCCTTTTTTTTATCTTTTTATCTTTAAAGAGTTGTCTATCTATCTATTTTTTTTAATTCAAATTGGTTTTTAGAAAACGAGTTTACTGAATTCAATAAAGGCATTACTCAAAAGGACATACATTTCTTCTAGCATCCGCCATTTTGAAGCAGAATTTGCCTGTCTCTTTCCTTAAAATTTGGCGCAAGATTTGTCTAAACGTGTCCTTAAAAAAGATTTTCCTAAATCAAATGAAAGCCCAACGCAAGTGAAGAACATCCAGTCCATATTAACTATCCATCCATTGTATCGGTTTGTATCCAGTGATGCATGTGTCCCAGCATCAACGGTTGCATAATCACATATATTCTCTCTCTGGCTCTTTCTCTTAGTTTCTTGCTATATTCCTATTCTTCCTCTTCAAAAGCATGCAGAAAACAACAAATAATCATAACTTATGCCAAAAGTTACATTGTCAAGTCAGAGGCTTACAAGGTGGCTTGAATACTTTTATTTGTGTATGTGTATTTTCATGTTTGTAAACGCACTCACGACACAGGAATAAATCCAAGTGTGGGAACACGTTTAAAAAAAAAAAACTTAGTACACCACTAATCAAAGGAAGATGGACTTTTTGTAAGGCTATAATGTAAATAAATGATGTCTTTTACAAATAGACTAGGTTGTTGTATTCAACAGAGTGAAAGACATTAAAAATGTAAAGCATTTTATAGCAGATCTGTGGCTGTATTCGAGCACTAAACCTGTTTATGTGATTCAATGCAGGGCCGAACTACACTGGTTGGACAAATTCATTCCATTTTGATTTGGTTAAATTTAATTCATTTTACACACACGGACATATAGGTGCGTGCGCATGTGTGCATAACTTCTAAAAGTAAAATCACCGCAGCTAACAAAAGCACACGGCCTTTTTTGAATATGGGATGTATAAAAAAGTACTCAATTTGGGTTATATTAATTTAGCGCTCTATTTTAACATGTTGACTACTACTAGTTATCTGCAACATACGAATATAGACTCCAATTTAGTAAGTATAAATATATTAATGATATGTAAATGCAAGCGATAATTATACAGGAAATAAAATTAATATATACTTGTATTATAGTGAAACACTTACGTATACCTATATGCGTATTTGCGTTCAAACGTCGATATTTTGTATCATTCACCTTATAATGTAGGTTCTATGTGAAATAAAGGTTCTAAATATGCCTATCTGATACATGCCTCTGCTAAAGGTATGCCGTGGGCGTCACCGTGTTTCTTTAGTTTATTCAATATTTTAAAATTTTAAAAGCTTTGGCTTTTAATCCGTCCCTGCTAAAACTCCCACTAATCGTGACTGTGTAAAACAAAGTGGTGTTTGTATTGAGCGTGAAAGCAGTTTACTAGTTCACTGGCCGAGTCGAGACGTAACGCCGATAAAGGGTACAGAATAACGAAATAATAACACATACGTAATATGACGAACGGCTTGGTCTAGTAATGGACCAAGATCTCAGGCCGACTAGGTCTACGTCATTTTATGAAACCTAGAACTTTGTGAATACATAGTCTTAAAGTCTAATATGAAGGTATGCATACTCGCTAGTTTCAAAGTGGGGCCATTTTAAAAAAAGCAAGCACAAAAGTTACATAAAAATTGTGGAAGCTGTTTTTATATATAATAAAAACAATATTCTGTATAACGTATTGTTAAAAAGCAACATTCGATACTGCCAGTCACTATTTGTGGGCCGTAACTTCTGCCAGATCCTTAAAAGATCGTAAATGCGAACCCCTTCTAGTATTGTCATAGCAACATATCTTACATGTAAATTTCATGTTTGGAGACGCACCCATGACACAAGAATTATTTCTAGTGTAAGGTTCTTTTTTATTATTTTAACATAGCTATCAATCCGTCCCTGCTAAAACTCGCAATGTTTGCGACAGTGTAACACAATGTGTTGTTTATATTGAGCGTAAAAGCAGTTTACGAGTGGCACGCGACGGGTCGAGAGGTAACGCCGATAAAGGAGGTAACGTACCAGAGTAATAATGCATTATCCCGACGTTTCTACCATGGGTAGTCAGATGTTCTCACCGACCCTCCCGATGCCCTTAATTCCCTTCTTTCGGATACAGATACCGCACACAGGATTAGACACCGACCTCGCAGGAGAGGTTGAAGAATCTCTGGCCCGCCGGCCGGTGCAGAGGACCACGGCGAGACACTTAGTATGTGCACTCTCCCATAACGACTGTCCAAGCCAAGGCCGATCCTCTCTGGAGCGCCCTTGTGCTAGTTGCCCTCTTGCCCTTCTGGCTGGAGCATAATGGTTGCATGCTCCTTTCCGGTGAAGCTGTAAAGGTTTCACGGCCAACAGCGTAGACATTCACACACATACACTCAGGGCCATCATTCGCTAAGACCAATTAATTTTTTTGAATGTAGCTCCACACTAGGGATTGTTTCTGTGTCGTGGGTGCGTTTACAAACAAGAAATTGATATGCACAAACACGCAGATCGAAACTAATATTTGTGGGTCTCACAAATATTTGTTATGTGCGGGGATCGAACTCGCGACTACTCAAGCCTGTGAGCGGAGCGACTCAAGCTCTTTACCACTGGATCAAGCCGTCATGCGTCATTCAGGGTACGTCATCATTATCATCAATCAAGCCATCCCTTCTGGTCTTGTGCTAGTCTATTCACAACTTGGCCGGCCACCTTGAACTAGCTGACAGTATGCCTTTGGACCTTCGACCCTTTCACCACCTGCCATCATCCCTCATCAAGTGTCCTGCCCATCGCTGTTTTAACCTCGTGATCCGTGTATTCATATAACCATACTTGCCCCATACTAGGATTAATTCCTGTGTCGTGGGTGCGTTTACAAACATGAAAAGTCACATACACAAACACCCAGACCGGAACAAATAATTGTGGATCACACAAAGATTTGTCCCGTGCGGGAATCGAACCCGCGACTATTAGACACAGTGGGCGGGGCGGGCTAATCCCTTAACCACTGCGCTAAATCGTCCGTCGATCAATATACACTTTACTCGGGTAAAAACAAAAACATCATTCACAATTCTAAAAATAAATTTCAACAGAAGTTAGAGTGATAACGGGTTCGATGCTAACAACAGACAATCGCATGACATTAGACTTCGTCCGGTTAGTTTCAGCGTCAATGGACAAATATTTAACTCAATGATAATTTGCCTTTTACCAGTAAAATCATTACTTTTTATTTTATAGAAACGTATGATTAAAAATAGCCGTGTCAAACATAATAATTTTTAAAATATTAACTAATATGTATACAATTTTAGTAAATATTTAAAAAAAACTGTGCAATAGAAAACGTGGAAGGAATTCGTAAAACTTTATGGTCACTTTTCTCAAAACTCTGATTTTTGACTTGTATCACCTTTTTGTAAAGGTACAGAAATATTTCTGTATCGTGAGTGCGGTTACAAACATGAATTCATCACACACACAAATACCCAGACCGAAACAATCATTAATGTCTTAACCACTGCACCAATCCGTCGTCATGACACATCTTACATAGAAAATCTGAAAATCAAAATACTACTAACAGTAAACTATCAGCAAACCAATCAATCTACAGTAAGATAAAGATCCTTTGGCTCGTGGCAAGAATCGGAACTAATGCTGTCATCGAGTGAACTGTCGCAGAGTTGCCGTTTGCTATGAAATTCATCCAAATTCTTTTTCAATTAGGAACCGTGCGGATACCTGTTAAAATATCTTCTTGGAAGTAAGAAAAAATGACTAAATGACATCACTAATTTCACAGCAACGCCACTCTGTCAATGTCATCCTCGAGCCCAAAGATCCTTGTGTTGTGTGTATACGAGATGTACTGCAAATAATACCCAAATTGGATATCTGCTTCACAAATTTAAAAAATGGGAAAACCAAATTACCAAATTCAATTATTTTACCCTTTTTTATTTACTTTTATACCCCATTTATCAATGAAACTTGAACGTGTATGTGAGATATACGTTTATTTTATTTTGTTTAGAAATGCACTCGAAATTTCCGTATTGCTCCGAATCTAAAATAAATTTACATTGTTTTAGCTCAATGCAACGCATTTTGGCCAATTTTAAAATAAATGTAAGATACATTAAAAAAAGATCTAACTACTTACAGGTTATGTTACGTTACCTTGTATACACACACACACACACACACTCACTTTAATAACATAAAGCGTTCTATATTTCAACGTAAAATTTGTCGTAATTTCGTTTTGCGCAATGATCCTGAATAGATTAGGAATTAATGTCATCATTTAAATTTAAAGAACGTTTCTGCCATCGGGAATTAGTGAAATATAGGAAACAGTTACTGATGTTAAATAAAGTCTGTGAGGTGCTTACTAATTCGTACGTATTTAATTATATACTTTCTGGCCAAAATAACTCTGACTGTATAGTAGGATATATAAAAATATGAATTGACAAGTATTACCTAATCTGGGGCTTAACCGCACCGATCGTTAGCAATGCATTAAATTGACTAACTTATTTAGTTGCTATACCATTTTATCATTGTACACACACACACCGTCACGCCTCTATTCCCCAAGCGGGGGTGGCAGAAGCGAACTATGTACACCCACTTTTTGCCAAGGATAAGGGATGTAATAGGGGGCGAGCCTATTGCCATGCACCGGGCACAATTCCAGACTCCGAGCTGATACTTGGAATTTTTGATAGAAAAACTTCGTTTGCCCGACTTAGGATTTGAATTCAGAACCTCGTGATGCCAAGCCCATTATTCGCCAATATACCAACGCGGCAATCAAATATGAGACTAACGTTATAGAGTGAAGGCTGGTAATCTGAGCTTTGACCGGAAAGCCTTAGGGCTTTCCGGTCAAAACTCAGATTGATTGTTGGAATACACAGCAAACTGAAGCAAACTATCCGAAAATATATATGTCAAGTAGTATTTAACTTGACTGCCTTGCTGGTCTAGTGGCAAAACGCATCGCTCTGTGATCACGAGGTCAAGAGGTCACAGTTTCAAGTCATATGTCGGACAAATGTAGTTTTTCTAACGAAAACTTCCCAGTATAAGTACGGAGTCTGGATTGTGCCCGGTATATGGCAATAGGCTTGCCCCTATTACATGGGACCTAACATCGTCGGCTAAAACTGGGTGTACTCAGTTCGCCTCTCCTCCCCCCCCGTGACGGTGTTTATATTTTTTAAATTTTAATTATTGAACTTGAGCCTTAACCGCAGCAATCGTTAAAAAATTTAATGAGTTGACTTACTTATTAAGTTGTTATACAATGTCATTGTAATTATCAAATAGTTACTCAACCCCGCATTGTTCAACTGACGCACAATTATTGCATGCCAAATCATAGCGAACTCTGTTTCGAACGCCATAGGGACGATAATTACATAAAATTGCTACTTATATGTTACTGACCCGAACACAAGTTCTGGGACTTCCCATTCGTTACGGTGCTGCTATTGGTCGAGAGACGAATGCGTAAGTGATTTTTAGCTCACAAAACTTTTGTAAAAAACTTCAGATACCTGACATAAATTGAGATAAATATTACAACCAGTGTATAAAGAAAGACAAGTGCAGTACATTTGAAGAAACGAAATGTCTCTATTAATCCCGCTTACCTGGGAATTTTGCAAATAAAACATGCGATCTGAATCGCGCAACCAAAGTTTTCGGTTCAGATAGTACATATACGAGAATCGGCGTCATACTGTCGGTCCTCCTCTGGGTTTCTTCTTCGACCGACCCACTAGCCGCGGCCCGTCACGGGGTTGTGATCCATGTTGATCACGGGCACCTCTAAAGTTGTAAACATCTGATACAAAAATCCTTTCCTTGGGTAATCCGTTAGGTGCCCTTGGCTCTTCATGGTCACTCTTCTCGTGAGAGTTGATGACAGCGGCTGGCGGGGGCCCTCGGGCCCGCAGCAGCGCGTGAGGGGCGGGGGCGGCGCCTCACCACGGGCGAAGCCCTGCGCCGTACACGCTGCGACGCTTGCAAGATGAAGACTCCCGGGGGAGGGACCCGCTGAAGCAAACAGCGTTAAGAAATTGTAAATCCAACAAACCAAAACAAACAAACCTTTTGTCAATTTATTTGGTAATTCATGAACTTATTTTTTTACTCAATTAATTTAAAATGTACTTAAAGTAGAACAAGGAAAAAAACAATATTTTAGCTATAAGATTCAAAATTGTACTCTCTGCCTCCCTCGCAAAGGATCTAGCGTGATGATATAGTAGTGGTAATAGTAATTAAAACAATGTTAGTTATTTATGACAGTGAATAAACAGTGATAAACGAGTGAAGTAGGTGCAGAACCATAGAACTAAAAAAAATGTATAGGAAAATATGTAACATATATATAATTAGTAGAATAAATATAATATCGAACTGACATATAACGATATAATATAGATAATAAGTACGCATATACATAAACTAAATTGATATAAATATCATCTGCACAAAACTTTGGCGGAATCATCTAAATGATTCCGCCAAAGTTTTGTGCAGATGATCCTGTACTTTACTTTTGAAAGATAAGCGATTTGTGTGTGTATCTAGTACCTTCATCTGTCTCCGTGTCTTTTGGTCATGAATCGAGGTAAGAGAGGTTTTCCTAATTAGAAGTAAACATTTTTTTTAATAAAATTGCAATTTAACGGTGCCATATCAAAGCGACGCGACGCGATGGAAACGCCAGACCAATTAGTATTAATTTTAATTAATAAATGAGAGACTGTACACGTGCGGTGGAGGGCAGCTTAGAACCTACTCCCTTGCTTCGCGTTGATTAAAAGAACTAAGAAGCTTTCATATCTTTTCAAAAGTTAATGTATAAATAACAAACAAAAACAAAAATATATGTATACCATCGCGCTTGCATTCCCCAAGTGACGGTGATAGATGTGTTCTGTGTACACTGACATTATACCGACGAGGTTCCTATGTAAAAGAGAGATAATGAGTTTATAAACGCATTATGATGCAGAACAGGAATAAAAAAAAACTCGAAAATATAAAACCCACATCACCCCTATATTCCCCGAGTCGTAGCGGAGGTGTACTATTTACACTTACTTTTCACCAACGATATTAAGTCCTATGTAAATGAAAAAATGTAGGGGTCGAGCCTATTGCCGTGTACCGGGTAAAATTCCAGACCCCGGACTAATACGGGTTTTTTTTTACATTCGTTTGACCTGGGTTTTGAACCCAGGACATGACTTCATTATTCGCTACTACACCAACGAGGCAGTCTTATAAGATTTTGAGTGAAATATATCAATATCGCACCCTATTCTCTACCCTAAGCTATGAGCTTTAAAGTTGGAGTTATGTCCTATTGATCCCAATTTAAGTTTTCTTCAAGTGATTGATTTTCCCTGAACCTGTTCACTCAAACTTATGATGTTTGGTAAAGTAAGCAAATAAGGGATGAATGATATGTCAAATACGTGATAGAAAGAGAGGACGTAGGGACTGTGTGTTCACAAATCCAATAGCGCGTGGGTTCAATAATCCACTCGCTATTGCATAATGGTCAATACCAAGGGATCGAAATCACTTGTGATATGCAGAGATTTGAATCATTAAGTTCAGTAAGTGATTTTTAGAGTTGTCGCTACCTATTAATTATATAACTCTACATATTATTCTTTAAAAAAACGTAGCAACCTACTAGGATTTATTCCTCTGTCGTGGGTGCGGTTACAAACATGAAAATTCACATACACAAATACCCAGACCAGACCAGACCGAAACAAATAATTGTGGGTCACACAATGTTATATCCCGTGTGGGAATCGAACCCGCGACTATTCGAGGGCGGAGCGGTTTGAGCTCTTAACCACTGCGCTATATTGTCCGTCAAATTTTGAATTATTTGTACTGTAATGCCTAAGTTTTGAATTATTTTTTTTATTAATGTAGGCTAGATGGTAACTTACTTCAGCCTGATACCTAGATTGTGTCTGATAAGGTACACCAATAAATATAGGAGAAGAAGATTATTAGAGATTTGAAATTAACGGATGATTTAGCGCTGTGGTTGAGAGCTTAAGCCGCTTCGCCAACAGTGTCTAATAGTCGCGGTTTCGATTCCCGCACGGGATAAATCTTTATGTGACCCACAATTATTTGTTTCGGTCTGGGTGTGCATGTGTTTTTTCATGTTTGAAACCGCACCCACGTCACGGGAATAAGTCCAAGTGATACGTTAAAAAAAGAGATTTGAAATAAAAAAAGGATGTTTGCGTTTTTTTAGTTTTTATTTTAATACACATACCTCAGTGGTTACAGCGATTGCCCCGGTAAGGTGGTAAACGTGGGTTCGATACGGATATTTGCCATCACTTAAATAAAATAGATAAATAATGATGTCATAGATGAAACGTTTGTTGATTCTGGGGCAATATTCGACAGTGTCCTTTGTTATAAAATAAGTTCTTCACTGATCTTTATCTTTTTTTTGGTGAAACGGGGTACCACTGCTCGGCAAAAGCTTCTCAAGAATCGAGGGGAGAGATTAAGTTATATTCCACCGCGCAGACCAAGTGCGGATTATAGGAGATAGGTTTCTGGCCACTTGCAGTTGGAAATTATCAAGCTGCCTATAAGGCTTCAGATTTGGTTTAACGACTACCACATCAAGTGGTTAATAGGCCAATGGCGTACCGTGCCTTTCAAAACACGGAGATGCTCGATTACGGAAATGCAACAAACGGTCAGCCATTTAAGACGGACCGAGCCGAACGCTGCTTAGTTGTGGATCTCTATATGTACCTATGCATAAATTATTGGTGTGGCGATGTCGCAGGATTTGGCAAATAGAAAATCTTCCAGCCTAACGGGTTTGTGTCTGATGGGGTCTGCCACTACCAAACCAAAGGTTGTTATCCCGATGTTGTGCGAACTCTCACATCGCGTTCTAGACAAGTGTTTCGGATCGCCAGCACCATCTGTTAGTAGGTATTCAAACTATGTAGTGACGTATGCGGTCGCTATAGTGGCGCCACTGTCAAAAAGACAATTTAGCTCTAAAAGTGTGTCTAAAAGAATATTTTGTTTATTCCAACACGGATGGAGGTAATGGCCCTCGTTAGGAGGTAATGGGATAAGTTAAATTTGGGCGACGGCTGTGGCGTCCGCCATTTTTGCGAATTTGGCTTTGTATCTTTAGCTTGTCAAAATCATAATTATATATACAACAGGGCTCATATAGAATATTTACCAGCAGCTTACACACAGTTACACACATTGTCCACTAGGAATCAAGGCATTTTTATAGAAGGAGAATAATTTAGTTGGCAAGTTTATGTGTAATTATTAAAACAACACGAAGCCAAAAAAAATGTTTTAACGATGATAATTTTTAACGTAAATATCCCCGGGTAGTACCCGTAGGGATTATCATAGAGATGAATTACGAATGATTTACGAATAGTAAGATAAATGGCTACTTAATCTTAATATACCCAGTAATTTCCATCAAGTTATCGACAACACACCTTTTCTCCCTGTTTATGGTGACTCTACTTTTTATTTCTTGGGCATGCTCGGAATTGAAAATATAAGTCATGGAAGTGATAGGAATAGAATTTTAGAAATCTGGGAACAACCTCAACTAGTCAGGCAATTCAGTTATCCTTTTAATATAATAAATGTAAAAGTTTGTATGTTTGGATGTTTATTACTCAATTACTCAAAAGCAGCTGAACCGATTTAGATGAAACTTAGCACACATATAGTTTATTACCTTGATTAAAACAAATGATAATTTTCGTCGCGAAAAATGTTAGGATTTTATCTAAAGTCAACGCTGACAAAATCATTAGTTATTCAGTATTCGATCGATCGATCCGATATATATAATCCAAGTTACGTGTATGCTAAATTATTCCTTTGTCAACCGACCAACCCTTCTCGTAAGAGATTAAGTTCAGTATTTCATCCGGAGAAAACCGTTAATATTTAACTGTACGTCGGAAAGTGACTTTCCAACTAAGAACTGATGACCAAGTGGTCATCAGGCCACAAAGGCCCCAAAGGCCACTTACCGAAGTCGGTAAGTGGCCTTTGGGGCCGAGCTACATCGCAAGCATTTCGAATATATTATCTATCTATAATCGTTAGCACCTTGTTTTCAACTACATGAGTTTTCATTGTAAATTGCCATTCCCGTACATTTTTACTAGCTTTCAAATGAAAATTTAACAAACAAAATAAAGTTACTTTGTTCGTATGTCTGTCTGTCAGTCTTTCCGGTTCAAATTTTGTGATCTATCTTTTAAGCACTTAAGTTACCGCCAAACCAACGCGTCCAGCGGCGTCCGCAATGGCGTGCACGGTGGCGATCAGCACCTGCAGTAGTATTTCAACGGACGTGTTTACACCGACGCGTCCTCCACGTGCGGTCTGTGCGGCGTCTCCACGCGCGGTCATAGGTGCTGATCGCTACCGCGGACGCGGCTGGACGCGTTGGTTTGGGCGTACCCTTACTAAATCGGAATATTGAGCTGAAATTAGAATACTTATGTCACTTCGGTGTATGTAATATACAAGATGTATAGTAATTAACGCAAAACCTCAGACACCCTGATTAAATAATTGCTTCACAAATTCAATACGGAAACCAAATTTTTTACCCCTGTTTTTAAGCAAAATAAACAATGAAACTTGTACTTGTATTTGTGCACATTGAGAAATAAATTGATTGAAAGAAATGCATTTGAAATCTTCATATGGCTTTGAATCAATATTAAAGAGTAACAGCATATTTTGCAAATTAAAAAAAATAAATAGTTGGAATGTATTCATTTACCGATTTTGAACAAACAACTTTCAGGTCTTGCGTTTATTATGTTACACCTTGTTTGGTAACTGGAATGTGGCCGCAAGTACTCCAAAACTATTCAACACAACGCCATCGTGTTTGAGCTCGCTGGATTTGTCTTGACGAGTACTATAGCCCTTGAAAGTGTCCAAGGTCTGATGATGATTCCTGAGGGTGGCCATAGGAACCCCTTAACTATAGATCTGTGTTTGGCCGAGACGATGATGGCGTAACGACTTGGACACTTGCGAGAGAAACATGGATACTAAAGGCCTAGGATCGATTTTTGTGGAGACGTGATGGGGAGGCCGTTGCCCAACAGTGGGAGACAGAATTACAGAATATGCTAAAAATAAGAAAATATAAATGAACACCATAACGTCTATATTCCCCAAGAGGAGGTGGCAGGCAGAGGTATTTTTGTACACCCACTTTTTGCTAACAATGTTAGATCTCATGTAATAGAAGGCCAGCATATTGTCATTACACCGGAAACAATGCCAGATTCCAAACTGATGCTGGGAATATTTCTCTTAAAAAAGCACATTGTTGTCTGACCTACCTTATTTACTTAGGAAAAATCCTGCATAGGACTACCACGAGCTTCGGGGCAAGCTCTCGGGGCGTGTCGAATTCCTACCGACGAAAAACCCCAGGGTTTGTCCGGCCTACGTAACCAACGAGGCAGTCAACTTAATTCTTATAAATCTTTACTTTAAAAACTACTTAATAATCAACTTATACGAGTACTACCTGTATCGAAAAACGTGTTAACATTTTTGTTCTTAGATTATAGCCGGATATCTGAAATGCAAATACGAATGCAAATTTGAGCAAAGTTGCGATTCAAAGCTAGTTCGTAAAATGCACATTATGTATGAATTTCTGTTTTCTGAGCACCTGTCATCATACTCAGATGGAAAGTCATCAAATCTTCATCATTATGAGTTAGAACCTGAAATCCGGGAAAATACATACCTACCTTGGTAGGATAAACGTGACTAGCCAATTTTGCACGAACTAGTGGAAAAAAATCAAAGTTAAATACATGTTTAAATGTGCTACAATATTTTGATTGTGTACACGAAAACAAATTTTACCCAAAATTTTTAATTGACAATATTTTAATAATATTTGTTTTACCCTGCTATAATTTGATGATATGTATGTATTAAGTTACGTTATTAAGTTCCTAGAACGAGTTTGTAACACCACAATACGCTCGTAAACGGAAATCGCTGATGTGACTAATAAGTCTGCAAAGCTCAAATGGGAGTGGGCGAGGCATCTTTGTCAAATGCAACCTGAGAGATGGGCTAAAATCGTTATGCAATGGGTGCCTGCAGATGGGCATCGACGTCGGGGCGGGCCCAGGAAGCGGTGCCGTGGCGACTTGGATGCATTTCGAAAGGATTGGCTGGAGATGGCTAAAAACAGATCGGTCAAAAAACGTTTTGCCCAGCCGTAGGAGAATATAGGTAAAAAAAATGCATCCTAAAATTTTACCCAAAATTTGATTGATTTTCATGGCGTTCGATATACCAATATTCCCGACCACAATTTTTGTGAGAAATATTTAATTGAAATGTAATCATGATTCTAAAATGTCCAGCTATATTGGTCCTTATAGCGATGCGTCAAATGGTAGTTGATTTACGAGCGTGAGTACAGTAATTCTGTCCATTCCAGTACGCTAATTATGCATGCAGTCAAACCGGAACATCGCGAAAACCTATAATCAAATGCGAACCGTGCACTATTGTCCTTTTTCAAGGTCCTTATTAGCTTTGCCCAATTAAACACGTAACGCGGCGTGTTATGACAACTCCGTGAAATTATAGTTATCATTCCACAATCATTTCATGAAGTTATCAGAACGCGCCGCTTTAAGTCATAGCGAATATATCTGTTTGGACGTGTTAATCTCATCTCCGGGCGAATTCCGGTTTTGTTGCGAAAACTATTTCAAATGGACGGCAGAACAAAACGAAATAATATTTTATTGATGTAGTTTTATGTTACAGTGTATTCTTGTTAACAAAAAACAACATTGCCGCACACTTCTGAGCCTTTTCCATAAGTGCATTTATAAACATGAAAGCCATATGCACAAAGACTCATCCTAACACAAAAATTTGTACTCCGTTGTATGTTATATGGTACCAAGGAGGTGGTCTGATGTTGGAACTGGAAGTTAGCTGTAAGAACTCCTCAACTAATTAACATAATGCCATCGTTTGTCTTGACAAGTATATATATAGGGCCATATAGCCCTTGATGGTGTCCAGGGTCTGATGACGAAGCCGATGCCTAGTCATTGGAATCCGACAAATAAGAAGTTACGTCCGACGTTTTAAAGCTATAAAATCTTGTTTTTAACAGTTTTATTTGTTTATCAATTTTTGTAAACGCACCCATGATACAGGAATAATATCTGGTATGGGGCTACGTTTTTTAAGAAAGATATACGTCATACACATATATAGGCAAATATACGTCAGCTGTACTGACAAGAATTTAAATCTGAATTAGATAAACGTTCTCCGTAATGGGACACATACAAAGATAGTACAATGTAGTGTTGTAATTGTAGTTATCTACATCTTCTTCAGCCAACAGACGTCCACTACAGGTCATAGAATTCGCCCAAAGATCGTCACATCGACCGGCTTTATGCTGTATGCAAGCAGCTTTTACCAGCAACCTTCATCAGGTTATCTTCTTACTTAGAAATAAGCTATCATGAGCACTGAACTGCAAATTGACACCCAATCTGAATTGAAGTAAATAAAATTATACAATGCAAAAATGTTTTATAGGCGATTGCAAAGGATAGTCACTTGAATGGATTAAGATTTTTATTTAAAAACTAGTTACTATTATCTGCCGAGAGAGGCCCACTGCAGTATTTAGGGCTCCCCCAAAGATCGTACCACGACCGCTTTTGTACTCTACGCATCCAGCTTTCACCAGGTCATTGGTCCAGGTGTAAGGAGCCTCCGTCTATAGGTCTTCTGGCGTGTGGTCGCCTCGCGAGAATCTTTCTGCTCTTACGGCTGTCCTATAAGCGCATTGAAGCGAGTTACGTAAGCATGAAACAAGGATTCCTCCTTCGTAACCAGTAACGAAATATAGTAATGAGTCCAGAAAAAAAGTCCGGAATGCAACCAGTTACGAAATGACGAAATAGAATATTTTTTTCGTAGCTACTTATGAAAAAAGAATATTTAAATGATAGAGATATCTCAAAAATACTTACTTACTTTAACAATATTTTCACAACATTAAACTTGCCAATTTCCAATAAGATGGTTTTGAATGGCGTCTATTTTTTATTCATAAGTTCGGTGACCGTCGCGACTCGTGGCTTCGCTTCGCTTCATATAAAATTAATTATTCTACTGATATTAAAGTATACAGTATTTCTTATCGGATATTATTGCAAGCAAATCATCGCGTGAAAGGTGCCGTTATGATGCAAATATTCGTAAAGGCATTCCTTCACAAATCGGGGTAAGAGAGAATAGGTCATACACCACCACGCGGATTCAGTGGGGATAGGTAGAGTATTCAAATATATCTGAGAAAACATAGGTAGTGGAGATAGCCTTCTCTCACAAATTGAGGTGAAATAGATTAAGCCATACACCACGCCGACCCAGTGCGGATTTGTGGATACAAGTTTGTAAGCACCTGCTGTTGGAATTATTTATTAACCTATGCCTATAAGGCATTAAGCCATCCGCTTATAAGACAGTTTACCGACTACCTCATTATGTGACAGCCGGAACCAACGGCGTGTCTTCCGAAGCATGGGGACGCTCGTAAATGAAAATGCCTTTAAGTCACCCTTCGCAGACTGATTGAGCCGCGGGGTGCAACAGGGCAAGGCAGGGCTTGGAGTGCCGCAAAAAAAGTAGTAAATGTAATATTTTATAGTTAAGTTAAAGTAAGATAGTCCCGATAGTAGATTGCCGCGTGGTTCCCGGCTTAGAATAGGACCAACCCATCTCATCCCATCGGGTGTCGTACAAGGCGACAAAGGGAAAACTAGGGAATGGGCAGCAGCGTTCCCTTAACACTTTTACAACCAAAAACTGCGCTCGCCAACCCGCCTGCCAAGCGTGGCGAGTATGGCAAACACCCCCAACCAATATGGAAGAAAGTAAGAAAACCAGGCCCCTAGTCCCCGGCGGTCCTGTTCGTCCTGGCCACGGTAGCAGCCATGGTAACGACAGGACAAGGGGTGCTAAGAATCTCCGGCAGAGATTCGGCTACCACCAAAACCGAAAATTGGCCCTGGTGACATACAACGCACGCACATTGAGGACAGATGAGAAGCTAGTTGAGCTGGAAGAAGAGTTAAACAAGTTGCGGTGGAGTATTGTTGGTTTATCGGAGGTCCGAAGAGAGGGCGAGGACACGATAACCTTAAAATCCGGCAACTTGTTTTACTACCGGGAGGGCGAACAGCAGTCCCAAGGTGGTGTCGGATTTATCGTCCACAAGTCACTCATAAACAACGTTGTGTCCATCACTAGTGTGTCGAGCAGGGTAGCGTACCTGATACTCAGAATATCCAAAAGATATTCGCTGAAGGTCATACAGGTCTACGCACCGACCTCGGCATACTCAGATGATGAGGTCGAAGTTATGTATGAGGACATTAGTAGAGCCATACATACTTCCAAAGCACACTTTACAGTAATTATGGGTGACTTCAATGCGCGACTGGGCAAACGGGGCGATGATGAGTTGAGAGTGGGGCAATTTGGATATGGGCAGCGCAACCCCAGGGGTCAGAGGCTGGCCGAATTTCTGGAGAAGGAGGGACTCTTTATGATGAACTCTTTCTTCCAGAAGCCGTCTCATAGGAAATGGACCTGGATGAGCCCTGATGGTTTCACAAAAAATGAGATAGACTTCATCATGAGCACCAAGCGACAAATATTTAATGATGTCTCCGTGATTCACAGGGTAAAAACCGGCAGTGATCACCGAATGGTCAGAGGCACATTAAATATTAATGTCAAAATGGAAAGATCGCGTCTGATGAAGTCTACGCTCCGACCTTCTAATACACATATCCAAAACCCCGAGAACTTTCAACTCGAATTGTCAAACCGCTTCGAATTGCTAGACAGCGGCGCATCGGTGGACGAAATCAACAATAGGTTGGTGAAGACTGTCCATACGGTCGGGTCTAGGCATTTTAAGCCCCACCGTAGGGATAGGCCTCAAAAGCTATCCGACTACACCCGAAACCTTATGGCTGAGCGACGTACCATGAGACTCCAAACCTCCGATGATGCTAAGTCCTATAGGCAGCTCAATGGACAGATATTGAAGTCCTTGCGACACGATCTACGGTCCTTCAACACAAGACGTATTGAGGAGACCATAAAGCAGAACAAGGGCTCCAAAGTGTTCGCAAGAGCCGCGTCGATTGGGCAAAGCCAGTTGACGAAGCTGAAGACGGAGGACGGAAACGTAACTTCGAATAGGTCAGAGGTGCTCAGGGAGATAGAGAGGTTCTATGGACAGTTGTATACCTCAGTAGCTGAACCTATTGTTGACTTGGTAAAAGACCCAAGAGCCAAGCTAACCCGACACTACAGTGAAGATATCCCGGACATCAGCCTGTACGAGATTAGGATGGCTCTCAACCAACTTAAAAACAACAAAGCGCCGGGTGAAGACGGAATTACCGCAGAGCTTCTGAAAGCGGGCGGATCGCCGGTACTTAAAGTCCTTCAGAGGCTGTTTAATTCCGTCTTGCTCGAAGGAAAAACGCCGGAAGCATGGAACAGGGGTGTGGTGGTACTCTTTTTCAAGAAAGGTGATAACACTTTATTAAAGAACTATAGGCCCATCACACTGCTGAGCCATGTTTACAAGTTGTTTTCGAGAGTCATCACGAATCGTCTCGAACGCAGGCTTGATGATTTCCAGCCTCCCGAACAAGCCGGTTTCCGGAAAGGCTTTAGTACCATAGACCACATACATACGCTGCGGCAGATTATACAGAAGACCGAGGAGTATAATCGGCCACTATGCTTGGCGTTTGTGGACTATGAGAAAGCCTTCGATTCGATCGAGACTTGGGCGGTTCTTAGATCTCTCCAGCGATGCCGCATTGACTATCGGTACATCGAAGTGTTGAAGTGCTTGTATAATAACGCCACCATGTCAGTCCGAGTACAAGGGCAGTGCACGAAGGCGATCTCCATAAAAAGAGGAGTAAGACAGGGAGACGTCATTTCTCCGAAACTGTTTACGACCACCATAGAGGACGCCTTCAAGCTCTTGGAATGGCGAGGACTTGGCATCAACATCAATGGCGAATACATCACTCACCTTCGATTTGCCGACGACATTGTGGTCATGGCGGAGTCGCTGGAAGATCTAGGACGGATGCTCGGCGACCTCAACAGAGTATCTCAACAAGTGGGTCTTAAAATGAACATGGACAAAACGAAAATAATGTGTAACGTCCATGTCGTACCCACCGCACTCACCGTTGGGAACTCTACTCTTGAAGTTGTCGACGAATACATTTACCTGGGACAGGTAGTCCGGTTAGGTAGGTCCAACTTTGAGAGAGAGGTCAATCGACGAATCCAACTCGGCTGGGCAGCGTTCGGGAAACTGCGCAACATCTTCTCATCCAAAATACCTCAGTGCCTAAAGACTAAAGTTTTTAGTCAATGTGTGTTACCAGTGATGATATATGGATCAGAGACGTGGTCTCTTACAATAGGTCTCATAAAAAAGCTCAGAGTTGCTCAGCGAGCTATGGAGAGAGCTATGCTCGGCGTTTCTCTACGTGATCGAATCAGGAATGAAGAGATTCGTAGAAGAACCAAGGTCACCGACATAGCCGTTAAGATTAGCAAGCTGAAGTGGCAATGGGCGGGCCACATAGCGCGAAGATCGGACGGGCGTTGGGGCAGAAAGATTCTAGAGTGGAGACCACGTATTGGCAAGCGCAGCGTGGGACGACCACCTGCCAGATGGACCGACGATCTTGTGAAAATCGCAGGAAGTCGTTGGATGCAGGTGGCATCGGACCGGTTACGCTGGAAAGCGATTGGGGAGGCCTATGTTCAGCAGTGGACAAGTATAGGCTGAGATGATGAAGATAGTCCCGGTCTTCCCGGTACCTACAAATTTCCACTTTTCCACTTCTGCATCTACATTTCAAGAATTAACGATAACCTGATTTCACTTTTGCAATGTATACGTGATGGAACTCTGTACTCTCTGCAAGAGATGGGGAGTAATAATATAGAAGTTTAACTAATAAAATTCTATTAATTTAATAATAAATAATTTACCCATTTCACTGTCTTCCTTTATCTAAGTCGATTTTATAAGCAGATAACGTAAACACGTTCCAGCATCATACTTTGTACACGATGAGGGGTGTTGGCAGAGCCTTTACTCGCTATGACCAAGTAAATACATAACGCAACGCGTTACGATAACTTCGTAATATGGTTGTTTACTTATACAATAATATCTCGAAGACTGTAGTTTATTTTCACAAGACGGCACTAAGTGGACTTCTGAAGACAAATATTGAAAGTATGTGAAACATGCGCACACACGAAGCCGCCATGGCTGTTGAGACTTGCAACATTTTGCTACGTCACCGTGCCACGCTAGCATCTGCTAGAAAGAAAAGATGTTTCATTCGTCACAGCACAAGAGTCACAGTATTTCGTTGATATAAATAAAATACAGTAAATAACCATACAGATCAACGATTTATCGACAGAACGTTCTATAACTGATTGATCAATAATTTTAATTAAATACCTTATTAGTCTCTTACAAAAGGTCTCATAAAAAAGCTCGGAGTTGATCAGCGATCTATGGAAAGAGCTATGCTCGGCGTTTCTCTACGTGATCGAATCAGGAATGAGGAAATTTGTCGAACAACCAGAGTCGCCGACATAGCCCATAGGATTAGTAAGCTGAAATGGCAATGGGCGGGCTACATAGCGCCAAGATTGGACGGGCCTTGGGGCAGAAAGATTCTAGAGTAGAGACCACGTATTGGCAAGCGCAGCGTGGGACGGCCGCCTGCCAGATGGATCGACGATCTTGTGAAGATTGCAGGAAGTTGTTGGATGCAGGTGGCATCAGACCAGTTGAGCTGGAGAGCGATTGGGGAGACCTATGTTCAGCGGTGGAAAGGTATATGCTGAAATAATGATGATGATGACCTATCAGCTTAAAGGTATTAATAGAGGAATAAGCGGCGAGTGTGTATGGGACGAACTACAGACTTCCTGGAGGAAGCCAAAGAGGTCTGTAAGAAAAGAACCTGTTGAAACTCCGTACTCTCTGCCTACCCTGCAGGGGTCTATATATATATATATATATATATATATATATATATATATATAAGATGAAGGGTACAGTAAGCCTAAATAATTTGATGCGTACCTATCTAAAGTATGCGGAACACCCATACTTTTATCTTGTCTTACATATTTTTATCATGTTTTTAGAAACACTTGACTTGTTTTTCTTCTTTTTGTGTATCGCTTGAGACATTTTGATTTTTAAATATCGTAATGCGCCCGTTTTGTTATAGCAAATAAGGGACCAGGGTAGGTTTTGATTAATGACCGCCACGTCGAAAACACTGCTTTATCTGCACTCTGCAAATCCGCCGATGGAAAAGTTCGCATGATATTGGGATGGTGGGGGCCAGATCGAAACTTACGAGTATATTAAGTACGGCCCAGAAAGGATGTTTAGATAGATAGGTAGATAGAATACTCTTTATTGCTTCCTTACTGGGCTGGAAGCGAAAGAAAAAATTAGAATGTCCCAGTAGCCTTACTACTTTTGCTAGGCTGGTGGTAAGAGTCCACCAAAGGTAGTAACGTCATTCGATCAACGACCAGGAAAATTTGAAACAAACCCTATACCAACCCGTCTGGCCAGCGTGATATAGTAGGCCAAAACCTCCTAACATAGTAAGGCACCTAAAACAAAGGCCCCCAGTTCCCGGTAGTCCCGCTGTCCGCTGCCACGGTAGCGGTCACGGTAACAGCGGGGCAGGGGGTGCGAAGAATCTCCGGGCTACGACACAAGGCTACCAAAAACACCTGACCCTGGCTACGTACAATGGACGCTCTTTACGGCTGGACCAACACCTCACTGAACTCGAGGTAGAACTAGGTCGCATAAACTGGCACATATTGGGGTTATCCGAAGTCCGAAGACAGGGCGAGGACACAATAACCCTTGAGTCAGGCCACCTGTTCTACTTTCGGGAAGGTGATCGGCCCTCTCAGGGCGGTGTCGGTTTCCTGGTCAACAAAGCTCTCACTAACAACGTTGCAGAAGTCAGCAGTGTGTCGACACGGGTAGCGTACCTCATAATTAAAATCACCAACAGGTGCACCCTGAAGGTGGTACAAGTATATGCGCCGACCTCGACATACTGCGACGACATAGTCGAAGCCATGTATGAAGACATAGCCAAGGCATTACATGGCTCCACCAAGGCTCACTACAACTTTGTTATGGGGGACTTCAATGACAAAGTGGGAGTACAAGAACGCGGCGAAAAAATAATCAGACCCCACAGCGTGGGGCGCCGAAACCACAGGGGGCAGATGCTGGTCAACTTTCTGGAGTCGCAGGGGCTCTTCTTGATGAATTCGTTCTTTAAGAAGAAGCCTCATAGAAAGTGGACATGGCGAAGCCCCGACACTGTGACGAGGAACGAGATAGACTTCATTATGACTGACAGGAAGTCTATATTTAGAGACGTCTCCGTGATCAACAGGTTTAATACCGGCAGCGATCACCGACTTGTCCGAGGCGCTCTAAATATAAACTTCAGGGCCGAAAGGCGTCGCGTGGTGAGGTCTATTCTGAGACCTACTGCGCCTTAAATAGCTTTAGGGTTCGAAAAGTTCCAACTGGAGCTTCAAAATCGTTTCGACCTGCTGGAAACCGAAGGCAATGTTGACGAAAAAACCGACACAGTGGTCAAAACGCTACAGGAGGTGTCTCGAAGGGTGTTTCCCGGCAAAAGCGGTAACAGAGACTCTAAACTCTCGCTCGGGACTCTCGAACTTATGAGGCAGAGACGAAAAATGTCATCCACGCAGGCTTCTTCGCCGGATGGGAGGAACCTCAACCGGAAGATCCGGAAGCTGGTGCGACGTGACCTCCGATGTTTCAACACCCGCGCCATCGCGGCTGCGATTGAACAGAACAAAGGCACCAAAGTCTTCGCTCGCCAGCTAGGTAAATCCCATCTGACAAAACTTAATGCTGCAAATGGCAAAACCGTGACCTCCAAGTTCGAGATACTCGAGGAGATTGAGAGTTTCTACAAAGACCTGTACGCATCACGGATGACTAAACCCACGAGACCCAGCGCTGACGACCACAGAGCCCCACTCGCACGCCACTACACGGAAGACATCCCTGATGTCAACCAGGACAAGGTCAGAGTTGCTCTCGAGCAGCTCAAAAACAACAAGTCGCCAGGCGATGACGGAATCACCACTGAGCTCCTAAAAGCAGGCGGGACTCCAATCCTGAAAAAGTTAGCAAGCCTCTTTAATTCCGTCATCCACCAGGGCTTAACACCTCAAGCGTGGAGCGGGAGTGCGGTGGTTCTGTTCTTCAAAAAAGGTGACAAAACCTTGCTGAAGAACTACAGACCCATTTCACTCCTGAGCCACGTCTACAAGTTGTTCTCGAGAGTACTCACAAACCGCCTCGCCAGAAGACTTGACGAGTTCCAGCCACCGGAATAAGCCGGGTTTCGAAAAGGCTACAGCACCGTGGACCACATCCATACTGTTCGGCAGATTGTACAGAAGACCGAAGAGTACAATCAGCCGCTGTGTATGGCTTTCGTGGACTACGAGAAAGCCTTCGACTCCATCGAAACCTGGGCGGTTCTGGATGCTCTGCAGCGATGTGGCATCGATTGGCGCTATATCGAGGTGCTGAGATGTCTATATGATACCGCCACAATGACCGTCCAGGGCCAGGACCAAAAGACCAACCCGATCGAGCTGAATCGAGGTGTAAGACAGGGGGATGTAATATCCCCCAAGCTCTTCACCAATGCACTCGAAGACGTCTTCAAGACGCTGGACTGGACTGGGCGGGGCATTAACATCAACGGCGAATACATCCCACACCTTAGGTTTGCCGATGATATCGTCATCGTGGCAGAGTCACTGGAACAGTTACGCGAAATGCTGCATAGCCTAAATGGAGCCTCTCGAGGTGTCGGTCTCGGCATGAACTTGGATAAAACCAAGATCATGTTTAATGAACATGTCACGCCGGGACCGATCTACGTCGATGGTTCGATGCTCGAAGTTGTTCGGGAGTATGTCTACCTTGGACAAGTTGTCCAATTTGGTAGAAACAACTTCGAGAAAGAAATCAACCGCAGGATCCAATTGGGTTGGGCAGCATTTGGCAAACTACGTCACGTTTTCTCTTCGCCTATACCGCAATGCCTGAAGACTAAAGTGTACAACCAATGCGTCCTACCTGTTATGACCTACGGGGCCGAGACGTGGCCACTCACAGTGGGACTGGTCCACAAATTTAAAGTCGCACAGCGGGCTATGGAGCGAGCTATGCTCGGCGTCGCTTTGAAGGATAAAATTCGTAACGAGGTAATCCGACAAAGAACCAAAGTTACCGAAATAGCTCGCAAACTCAGTAAGCTAAAGTGGCAATGGGCTGGTCACATCTGCAGAAGGACCGACGACCGATGGAGCAAACGTGTCCTAGAGTGGAGACCGCGACTTGGTAAGCGTAAGGTAGGACGGCCCCCAGCTAGATGGACCGACGACCTCAAAAAGGTCGCTGGGACAGACTGGATGCAGAAGGCGGAGGACCGTGTGCAATGGCACGTGTTAGGAGAGGCCTATGTCCAGCAGTGGACTGCGATAGGCTGATTGATTGATTGATTGTACACACCAAATACATTATAACAAAACAAAGTAGTTGTTGTAAAATAACAAGCACAATTGGCGGTCTTATTGCTAATAGCAATTTCTTCCAGACAACCAAGTCGAAAGAAATACAACAAAAATAAAGGGCAGTTGGTAGCGTACATTTATTCAGAATAAAGTAACTATACATATACAAAACATGACATAAATATATAGTAAGTAATATATTAAATTTATATATAGTGCAATAGAAATAAACGTAACGTATAAATAAGGATAGGTAAATACAAAAGGTTAGAAGGCCCTACAAGGTATTAAAAAAGTTGCCAACTCTTAAAACTCCAGGCGACAGTACAAATAAAAGTGACAGAGTCGGAACATCTTAGAGCGTTAAATTGCAAAATCCTTCAACAAGGTAAATAGGTATATATTGAATTTACGTAAAAGTTACTTCCCTTTGAATACAGACTAGTTCCTGTAATTCATCCTTTTGAAAGCCTTAAAAACTTATGGGAAAGTTTAGTAATTACAGCAACTTTTAACATTCCGGCAGGCTATGAGTTTTGTATTGTTTAATAAGTAAAGTTTCCTCTTATATAGATGGCACATATACGGCATAGCAACCGCCCAGCGTATTGACAGCGGAAAAATGTTGAACAGATACATATCATATACGGGTGTTAAACGAAGCACTTACTCTTTTAAAAGTAACCTAAAATATTGCTAGAGAGAGACCCAGAGAATGGAGAGTTCCAACGTTTCAGCCATTTTTTTTCTCAACAAATCTGTCTCACCAACTTTTTCATAGTTCGCCTCGAATACACTCACCGGTTATATATACACTCTTCTCTATTAATGTTCTCAGACACTGTTTTTAAATAAGTTATTAAATCTTATATCATTCTTTTGATTTGTGTTAGTGTAGATTCATCTTTTAGTCAGAAATTGGAAGATTTTTACTAAACATATTTAGAAAAAATGTGTGGGCACGTATCGATCGATAGCCAATAGCAGCACTGTATAGGACGATTTGGATATTATCGAAATATACTTACATTAGAGAGGCGTGGTATGGTATGCTTTGCACAATAAGAAATATTTGAGATTCAAGATCGACGATAGGTGACTTGGTTTAAAACTCAGAGCGTAGGCCACTCTTCACTATTCATTGGATAGAGAAGACACAGATTCGAACCCCGCACGGGATAGATCTTTGTGTGCCCCATTAACATTGTTTCCGTCTGACTGATAGTGCATGTGAATTTCATATTTATAAATGCACCAGACCAAAATCTTTACAAATAAAATTCCGGTGTGCATGTGTTCGTAATTGTTCTCCTCCAAAACGGCTTCACCGATTTCGATGATTTTTTATTATATTTATGTGTTCACCTGAACGGTTCTTAGCAATAGTTGGAACCCGTAGGTGGCGCTGTTCTTCACCGGGTGCAAAGCCACGGGAAATTGCCAGTCAATAATATAACTATTCAAACTAGGTTTCCACCAGCTGGTAATTGACATTGCATTACTTTGGACAATTTAACAGCTGGTTAAGTTAACTAATGGTAAACACGGTAGAAATAAGAATGTTATGGGTGTGGATACATATAATGAAGAGAATATGAGAGAGACAGATTACATGAGCAATCAAAGTAGCGAACAGAAACAGTTCGGATTTGAAATTATAGAAGGAACCCTCCTTCTATAATTTCAAATCGGAATAGTTTCTTATTAAGTGAATAAACTATGACTTCAAATTAGTAATATTTCCTCACGATGGTTACATACCCTGTTAGGTTGTTAATAGGTAACGCTAAGTAACATTTTAATTATACCAAAATTGTTTGTCAATATGCTATATAATTACTGAGCTCAGTTACATAAAATCTTTAAGTTGCTTATCAGAATTGTGTAGGACGATAAAGATAACACTCTGAGAGACTTGGTTTGATTTGGTTTTTGATTATTGGTCTAATGACGTATACTGCGCGTAGTGATCATTAGTCCTAGGTCCGAATCGTAGGTAGAACAGTGGTATTTCTATCTAGTCTGGAATTAAGCCTAGTATAAACGGACCTAACATCGTTGGCGAAAAGTCACTGAGCATAGTACCTCTTTGCCAACCTCGGGAATACAGGTGTGACAATGAGTATTCTTTAAACAATACGTAATGTAATATTAAGTTATGTATAAAGACCCGCGCTTTTAAATATAAATGTTATTATGAGATAGTCCTAAAGTGGCTACATATTGTAACTGCACTCATAGCTAACCCTTTGCAACGGTGTTCTTACCGAACACTAAGATTAAGATGCGTTCGGCTCGGTCAGTCGTCTCCATACTTCGGAAAGCACGCTAGACCGCCCGTCCCGTTTACCACAATGCGGTAGTCGTTAAGCCATGCTCGAACCCTTGTCGGCGACTTGATAAGTTCCAACAGATGGTAGCCATAAGCCGGGTCCGTGTGGAGGAGTATGATCAAATCTACCGACGTGCATGTATGAGATTAACTGCGAGACTGGAGGAAGCCAGAGAGGTATGTAAGGAAAGAACCTGTTGAATCTGTACTCTTTGCCTACCCCGCAAGATCTGGCGTGATGATATAGTTAGATATACTCTCTCAGTTGATTTGTGGGAGAAGGCGTTTGCACGGCATTTTATTAATATTTATTACATAGGTACAGAAAATTATCTATTGTAAATACGCGACTCTATAATTATTAATGGCGCGGTCGTCGCGGTACAGTGGCGCCACGGTCACGTTTCATCCAATCTATCTGGAGATACTCTTGCTATAGTAGAAGCAACACAATAAGACACTGCAGATACTCGATCTACTCTATCATGTAATATATTTTTTATCTTACCTATTGTGTTCTATTGCTGGGCAAAAATCTCTCTTTCTTCCTAATAATCGTATCCTTGGCCAATGATGGCCACCGAGAAGATTGCGCCACCGGTTTAATGTCATAGTATGAGCGTTGATGAATTAATTAAAGTTTAATTACAGTAAGTAATTAAAAAAATATCCTCCTATATCCCCTTGGTCTGTGCCTCAAGGCCTAAGTATTTTTTTCTATCTTATAGCTGTCTGAAAGTAAAACAAAATATAAATACTGAAAGTTAGTTTGGTCGGAACCGCGTGCATAGCAAAGCGTTGACGTCTGTCGAGACGTGCATTAGTTCAATTGAATCCCCTTCCCCTCGCTAGCCCTCTGGGATATGAAATAGTCAAGAGCGAACGTAACATAGTATACGATAATTATATTTTTATTTCCGTCACAAATTACACGACTGCCGATGTCGCTTCCAGCATAGAGCATTGAGCAGTACCGTGACAGTCTAAAAGATCGTCGATTTATCACATAAGTACAGTACGATAGGCAGGTGCCTATCTACTGCCAGAAGTCTCTGAATGCAGGTGGCATTGGACTGGTTGCGCTGGAAAGCGTTTGGGGAGGTCTATGCTCAGCAGTGGACGGGAGTAGGCTGAGATAATGACGGTAATGAGGATCTTACTCTCTACTTCTCTACTCGCTTCGTCAAGATCGGGCATTACGAAGGATTAGGAGGAAGTCGCGAGGTGGTTGAGCTGTACCTACACGGAAGAAAAAATACTCATACACTCTCACTAATACTCTCTTATAAACTAATAATCTCCCACTACTGTGAGGCTTCTTCCACAACTCGAGGTGATAAATTATAAGTCGTGCTCCAACATGCGGGAATGGTGTGGGTGGTACTCTTGTCGTACTGCCGTCCGTCAGCAAGGCACTTATCAAATTTAACCGTGTGCCTTTATAGAATTCATCAACACCAACATTCTTTAATATTCTACTTTTGATAGCGGAACCCTAAAGTGTATAACTTAAGGGGCTACTGCGAAAAAACTTTTTTTGTACTCTATACACTTCAAGAAGTTTATGGATTTGGGACTTAATATATCAAAATATGATTTTGACTGTAGATTTTAGAAATGGTAGAAGAAATACACGATCAAACGAAATACTTAAGTTAGAAATAAATCTCTATTGCTTTACATTTTCTAAATTCAACACGAAATGCTTAGGAACTAATCAATAGAAGTTACTTGAAAACATGGCAAATAATTGCATCAAACTTCTTGTAAAGCAGTTTTTTATTTCTTAGTTTTTTAAGGAAATGATAATATTTGTTTTTGCACATACGTCGTTTACTTCCGAGCGCGCGCTCAATACATGTGTCCCTTATTATTCTTTTGTATAGTAATTGCTACACTGTTACTCTCCCAGTCGATAACTGGTCGATCGCGTTAGGCCCTTAAGTACTTAGGTATGAACAGATGCAGTATGAGTATTTCTTTTGAGTTAAAAGTGCCCGGGTTGAGCCAACAGTTCAGGTTATGTACTTAGTTTTAATTTCAAACTTTCTGTGGGTATATTTCGAATCCATATTCTGGATTAATTAAAAACCTTTTAAAGATTGGCTTGAACAAGGATTTCAATTAAGTAATTAAATATTACTACCTAGTTGGCCTAGAGGCAAAGCGCATCGCTTTGTGGTCACGAGGTCCTGGATTCAAATCCTAGGTCGGACAAATGTAGTTTTTCTAAAGAAAACTTCCCAGTATGAGTCCGGAGTCTGGAATTATCCTCGGTATATGGCGATAGGCTCGCCCCCTATTACATGAGACCTAACATCATCGCCGAAAAGTGGGTGCACTCAGTACACCTCTGCCACCCCCGCTTGGGGAATATAGGCGTGATGGTGTGTGCAAAAAACATTGATATTCAAAGTGGGTTCACACGAAACCGCATTCAAGCAAAGATCTGATAGCTTTTCACACGCTTTGGAACGGACCTGTAAGTATCTGATCCTCCGCCAATTCGGACTGGATCCACGTGATAGAGTATGACCTGTTCCCTCAGTGGAGTGTGGTCCTTCTTTACAAATTAAGGTGAGGACCTTGATCTGTTATGTAAGGCTTTTCTCCAGCAATTGGACACTGTCGTCTGGTTTATCTGAGTTGCGAATTAGCGAGTATAACAAATCAGATTATACATATAAGGTCTATCGTTAAACGTCATTACATTATTGTGAGATTATCTTTACATTACATTAGTATATGCCCTCCCCCATAGCGACTGGCTAGGCCGAAGCCGTTCTTCCTTGAGCCGCTCTGAATCTAGTTGCCCCCTTGCCCTTCTAGCTCGAGCGTAGTGATTACACGCTCTCCCTCTTATCCGGTGAAGTTGTAAAGGCCCGCGGCCAACAGCATAGATCATTCACAAAAAAAACATGGCACAGTTTATAATACTATATGGATTGCAAAATCGACACTATACAAAAACTAGGGTATAATATAACAGGCTAAAAAGGGTACTAAAAGGATCAAAAACAGAATCAAAACTGCTTTGAAGCACATCTATTCCTTTTGATAACGTATTTCTCGAAACCTGATAGATAAATTTTCTAAGTACGTTTTTATTTACTTTATAGATGATAAAGGTTTAATTGGCAAGATGAAAGGGAATTTTAGCCGATAGGATTGTAACGAGCTCTTTTGGGTCTAGGCTCATAGTCACTCCTCTCGTGAGGGTTGATGACAGCGGCCGGCGGGGGCCCTCGGGACTGCAGCAGCGGGTGAGGGGTGGGGGCGGCGCCTCACAACGGACGAAGCCCTGCGCCGTACACGCTGCGACGCTTGCAAGATAAAGACTCCCGGGGAGGGACCTGCTGAAGCAGACAGCGTTAAGAAATTGTAAATTCAACAAACCAAAATAAACAAACCTTTTGTCAACTTATTTCGTGCAATTAAATCATAAACTTATTTTCTCCCAATTGATTCGACATGTACTTAAACTAAAACGAGGAAAATCCATTTTAGCTATAAGAATCAACACTGTATTCTTTGACTACCTCGCAAGGGATCTAGCGTGATGATATAGGTAGTAGTGGTAATAGTAATTAAAACAATATTAGTTATTTATTATAGACATATTGAAAATGAAACATGATTCTTTCCCAGATGAAACGCAGGTTACAAACGTTAATGCTGTCACGTTGGTCTAATAGCGAATGATATTGCTACCAATCAAGATGTCCTGAGTTCGTTTCAAAATCAGATCGGAGTCTTAAATCCGGTATAAGGCAGTTAGTTGGCGTAATGTGGGTGTACCTAGTACCTTCATCTGTTGCTGCCTCGTTGGTCACAAATCAAGGTAAGAGAGGTATTCCTAATGAAGAGTATTTTTTTTAATAAAAGTGCCATATCAAAGCGACCCGATGTAGACGCCAGACCAATTAGTGTTAATTTTAATTAATATATGAGAGACTACACACGTGTGATGGAGGGCAGCTTAGAACCTACCCCCTTGCTTCTCGTTGATTAAAGGAACTAAGAATCTTTAATATATTTTTAAAAGTTTACAAAAGTTATAATACTATCGCGCTTGCATTCCCCATGTAAGGGTGAGAGATGTGTACTATGTACACTGACATTATACCGACGAGATCCCAATGTAAAAGGAGACGGGTCTTTTCTATTATACCGGGTCACGGGAAGGACTAAGGACACGTCCAAAAGGCATAGTTGTTCCGGGGTACCCTCAAACTTCTTAATTATTTTTGTTGGTCTGATCTACGCAGAATGAGCTCACGGTGTCTTGAGGCCTTGCAATATTATGCTTGGTTTTGGATTTGATTATATTAATAACCGCATTCCGAGTCGATAGAAGCACCCAGCCATCTTTTCTATTGAAATTAGGATGTTTTTTTAATTTCAATAGCCTCACGAACCATCCTCTGTAAGAGTCGGTGTAGTGAAGAAAGGAAACTATCTTGTTATCCGGTTTATGCGTTTTGTCTCTACTATACCACAAAAACACTGTCGGATTCAAACTTATATCTCCTGTTGTTTGTCGGAGGTTGAATAGGATAAGAAAAACTCATGTAGGCGGGAGTGGCGTGGGAGGAGCGTCTTGTCACTGTCTCAAAATAATGATAGATCGTCGTCTACGGCTTTATACGGATTCCAACCGTTCGGTAAACTTTGAAAACTTAGACACTCAAGTTTTTTGTTTTTGTTTTCCGAAATTTGAAAGTTTTTTTTTATCATCTTTTAAAATATTAAGAAGACCTGGGTTCTATTTAATAAAACTGATAATGTAACATGTTTGTCAGGAAATGACATAATTCTCACATTCTCGTGATAGGGCTTGTTAATAATACAGCTTTATATGATTATCATTATCAGTATTACTACAGGGTCCTAGTAATGGGTACTGGGGATGTTGGTTTAGCTATTTTATTTGGTTCAGGTGTGATAAATGAAATTTTATTATGTTTGTATGGTCCACTTGGAATTGATGAAATTAATTTTATTTTAGGTGTGAGTGTGTCAGAAACCTACATGTTTGTCATGTATTAGCCACAAAACGGTATACCATAATATCATCATTATCATCTTCTTAGCATATACTCGCGCATTGCCAAACAAAGGCCTCCCCAATCGCTCTCCAGCGCAACCGGTTTGATGCCACTTGCATCCAACAACTTCCTGCGATCTTCACAAGTATTTCCGGTCCATCTGGCAGGCGGCCTCTCTACGCTGCGCAATACGTGGTCTCCACTCAAGAATCATTCTGCCTCAACGGCCGCCCATTGCCACTTCAGCATACAAATCATATGGGCTATGTCAGTGGCCTGATTCGATCACGTAGAGATCGCCGAGCATAGGCTTCTTCCATAGCTCGTTAAGCGACTCAGAGCTTATCATTACATTATTACTTAGCATTGCATACCGTTTTATGATCCCAGTGTGAGTAATTATATTTCTTCTTATAGTAGCCAGTTGAATATGACTAGGTCCTAACTAAATGTTTTAAGTTTTTGGTAGTATATTGCTCAGTATATAGTCTAATTATTTATAAGTGAGTGACATAAGTTACTGAACACTCAAATATATCGAATCGAAAAAACTCTTTGTATTACAAAAGTCGACGAACATTGCAAAATCAAATATTAGTAACAAATTAAAATATGACTGCCTCGATGGTCTGGTGGCAAAGCGCATCGCTTTGTGATCACGAGGTCCTGGGTTAAAATCATAGGTCGGACAAATGTAGTTTTTCTAACGAAAATGTCCCAGTATGAGTCCGGAGTCTGGAATTGCCCGGTATATGGCAATAGGCTCGCCCCCTATTACATGGGACCTAACATCGTCGGCGAAACGTGGGTGTACTCAGTACACCTCTGCCACCCCCTCTGGGGAATATAGGCGTGACGGTGTGTATATTCAAATATGACTTAGATTAAGAAAAATAATTGATTTGTTGAATAATAAAACTGCGTAATCGATTTGAAAAACTGAAAAAGTCCAGTTACTTTTGTCGTAGGCCGTACTTTTAAATTCATTCGCTTACGGTAATGATTTATTTTTTTAAGACACCTGCCTCATCCATGATGAATTATTCGAGAGAGTAGGTCGCCAAACGAAAAATGTAATTTCAGTTACTTTTTAACACTTAAAATTTTTTGACCATTTATCATGCCTCAAAGTCGAATATAAATGACGGAGCTAGTTTAAATGTTTTTTTTAAGGAAAACACCACTCTTATAAGGATGTGACCATTTTCATGGACGCTTCGTAGTTAAAGTGCTAAAATAGTAAATAACTGTTTTAAATTGAACGATTGGTTTTGGTCGTATTGATACTGTAAATCAATGATCTATTTGGGATCTGAGGTCTTGACTCATTCACGTTACACGTCGTATAGTAAGCAGGTATCAAACATCCAAGTACCATTTTAATATCTTAATAATTCTTTATACAAAACCCAACATTTTTCTTCCCCATATACACGACCCATCATCTATACTTTAATAATATTTTAAAGCTAGATTTTATTTTTTTTGTTTAAACGCGTTATTTCTAAAACAAACAGATGAATTTGAATTTTTCTTTTTTCATTTAATAGCAAAATTCTCGTGGAAGGTTATAGGCTAACATCACGCTACAACTCTTAGGAGCCGTACGTCAAAAAACATCAAAAAGAACGCTAAGTAAATACCGCGGGTGGCCGACGCATTATCACCGCATTAGTTTCGTGTTTATTACTAGTAAATGACGGGCAAATCCGCGGGGCACACCTAGCTACAGCTATTCCATATTTTGTGGCAACCCTGCCTTTAAGAAGCCATACGTCACTAGCTCCATACCGCAGCGATATCTGGCGCGGTGAACGGAATTATCTGGCTCTTAGGCCGCGGACGAGGGTGCAAGCTCCACGGTGCTATAAATTTGGAATTATAACTGTTTCAAAGTGATGCTAATTATGCGTTGCTTCGTAAAGTATAATTTGATTTAAATCGTTCAAGTTTGGTTCAGTATTCATTTGGGTCTTATTGAATTTATCGCTTATCTGCACGTTGTTTTTAAAGTTGCGTTGGAAAATTGATTTTACACCCTAGTTGGTGATTTCTTTATCTGTTACGAAAATTTGCCCATCTAAGCACCGTCACGCCTATATTCCCCAGAGGGGGTGGCACAGGTGTACTGAGTATACCCACGTTTCGCCGACGATGTTAGGTCCCATGTAATAGGGGGCGAGCCTATTGCAATATACCGGGCACAATTCCAGACTCCGGACTCATACTGGGAATTTTTCGTTACAAAAACTACATTTGTCCCACCTAGGATTTGAACCCAGGACCTCGTGATCTAAGTACAGATTAATAAAATGTCAGACAGAAGTATTAGTGGTATTACCGCAGTGTAAATATGTAATACTGTCCCATACATAAGGCCTCATACAGTTTTAAGTGTAAATAAAGCGCTGCGATATATGGTCGGATTGAGTTTTGTGTCGAAAGTAGAATCGTCGCTTAGGTTTTATTCTAAAGTACATTAAGTATGTAGGATATAGGTTCCAATACGTGGCCTATAGTCTGTTTTACGAGACATGGCTATTGTGACGTTTGATCATATTCCATTTTACGCATATTGTATTTAAGAATAACGAAAATATAGAATCCAAAAAATAAACAGGAATATAAAAATACATCAAAAATCTGCTTTACTTTTCATGAATCACTATATGATTTAAATAAACTGTTCATAAATTTGCGTAATTATTTAAAAAACTTAAAATTTAAAACTCTATTACTTAATTATGTAACTTTTATCGGTTTGCATTTTAAGGACTGTCGATTGCCGATTTTTTTATGAATATATTATTCTTTGTATCTGACTGAAATATTATAATATAAATAAATTAATACATAAATATGGATGCGCTATCTTGATATATTAAAACAGAGTTTTATAGATTTTTTTAATAATAATATACGTAAGCGACGAATCAAGCGATTTATCAGATTATTTTCTGACCAATGGCTTGATACGTAAATATATAATGAGATAATTTTATTTTGTTCTCTTTTTGTTACTAAATTATTTTTATTAGTATCAATTCATTCTTCGATATAAAATTTCTTGATACGATATTCAAACGATTCTATTTCATACTCACCATATTTATAGAAACATCAAATTTGAAACGTCGTAGCGTACCCATTACTGGTGAAATGGTATTAGCGTTCTGCTACTGCTACTGTGGCGTTCCACGTCTTTGTGTGGGGCCAGTTTAGGATACTAAATCAAATATGGCAAACCGAACTAATTTTTACAAAATTGCCTTTGCACTGATTACAGGTATTTTAGTCACGCCTACGAGTTTTAGTTAAGGATGGTGATTAAATGCGTATTATTATAGGTGTCAATTTTTCTTTAGAATATACATCATGCCATACACAAAATGGAAACTCGTTTGCAAAGGAAATGTATACAGTGGTGATTCCCATACAGTGGTGATTCCCATTATCAAGGATAGAACAGGTGACTCGTCAGATCTTTGTAACTACAGGCCAATCTCATTAGCGACTGTCACGGCTAAGGTGCTTGATACTCTGCTTGACCGACAGTTGGAGAAGCACCTTTTACTACATGATGCTCAGTTTGGTTTTAGGCCTGGTATGTCAACTGAGGGTGCTATCCTTTGTCTCAAGCAGACTGTTAAGTACTATACGGCTAGAAACACGCCAATCTATGCTTGTTACCTAGACCTATCTAAAGCCTTCGATCTGGTGTGTTACGACAAGCTATGGCAAAAGCTCCAGAGTGAAACAGATGTTTCATTAGAAATTGTGTCAATGTTTAAGTACTGGTACAGTCATCAGCAAAACAGTGTAAGATGGGCGGGAGCGTAATCGGACGTGTACCGGTTGCAGTGCGGGGTGAGGCAGGGCGGTGTTACCTCCCCACACCTCTTTAATCTGTACATAAACGGCCTGATCGGTGAGCTCAGTGGCGCCAAGGTTGGCTGTTCCATAGATGGGGTATATATAAATAACATAAGTTACGCTGATGATATGGTGCTGCTGAGCCCATCGATAGGCGCGTTGAAAAAACTGTTGCGCATCTGTGAATCATATGCGGAGGCCCATGGGCTAAGATATAATGCCAAGAAGAGTGAATGCATGATATTAAGAGCCAAACACAAATGTTACTCAACCAAATCTGTTATTACTCTTTGCGGCACACACTTGAAATTTGTAACTAAGTTTAAGGATCTGGGCCACTGGGTCACTGATGACTTATGTGACAACGAAGACGTTGATAGAGAGCGCAGGGCGCTGTCGGTCCGGTGCAATATGTTGGCACGCAGGTTTGCACGATGTACCGCGCAGGTCAAAGTGACACTCTTCAGAGCATACTGCCAGTCTTTTTACACGTGTAGCCTGTGGACTAATTACACGCGGCGAGCATACAGCGCCCTGCGTGTCCAGTACAACAATGCGTTTTGAATCCTACCAGGGCTGCCGCGGTTCTGTAGCGCGTCTGCCATGTTTGCCGAGGCGCGAACTGACGATTTCTTTACCATCATCAGAAAGCGGGCCGCCTCACTCTGGAGTAGCATACGCGGGAGTACTAATGGGATTTTAAAAGTGTTGAGCGAGCGTTGGGACTCTTCCTTTTTGCAGAGATGGGTGGGATTGCATCTGAGTCAAATTCCCTATTTATTTTAATAATATCAAAATTTTGTGACTCGCCTATTAAATGACATATTAAAGAATTCATTTATTATAAAAATTAATTTGTAATTATATTATTTATTTTCATTTATTTTAACTTAATTTTGTAATATTGTAACCTGGAAGCTGACTAAAATGCAATGATTTATTATAATTTAAAGTGCACATATATTTTGTTTATTCTATTAGAATGTGTTGTTTGAATGTAATTGTGAAATATCTTGTTATTCTGTTTCTCTTATATGGGTCCAAGTAACCCGAAATAAATGATTTATTATTATTATTATTAAGGAAAGTCAAACTACATAGATTGCGTTTAAAGTTGAAAATGAAATGGCATGTCCTCAAAGGTTCAGATTGTTATGTGTAAAGCATTCCCGTAACAACCGAGCATCTAGTTACACGCTTGTCAATGTCATCAGTGACATGACATTTCACTTAGTAATGTGTACCCGGCGTGTTGCATGCCATTTCACTTGTCGTGTTAAGGAGTAGCTGCCTTTACACACAAGGAAACAAAATTACTTTATTGTTTTATAATACGAGTACAATATACACTTTTATAAAACTGTAATGTGGCTATGTTTAAATAATTTAGAGGTCTTTGAACGCGAAACAAGTTTTAAAACTCAGTTTGGTTCATGAAGTACATGGTTAGGCTCTTTTTACATGCCTGTAAAAAGAGCAAACCCACGTAAACACTGCTAAACCAATTTTAAGGGGACCTCCATATTTGGATAGTATACATGGTAGTAATATAATAAAGAAAAAATGATGCGGTACATCTGATCATAATAACTTGGCTGGAACAGCCTAGTGGTACAGCTTGGCCAATCCTTGTGACGCACGGAATATTTATTTCATCTCTAGTAGAACGCGTGTTAGAGAGAGTTGGTTAGAGTTTATTAATTTTTAATTCTGATCATCTATCTATGTCTATTAATGCACTACGTTTACAAGGACGGGGTCGCGGGCGAAAATTAGTCAATAAAATTTAGTTTGAAATCATAATACTTCGGTGAATATGGGTTTGTTCTATGTACGCTCTAAACGAACCTTTTCGAGGTTATTAAATTCCATAATGGTGTACACTCTAATGTTTTCAATCTAGTTGAAGCATCAGAAATCTTCAATATTAGCTTAATACAGGGCTGCCACAACGGTAGTACTGCAATCAAAAAGTTAAAAACAAAAATCTACAGAACACGTTCGTACGGGTCATTTACTTCTCAAATATATTTTTTCAGTCAATCGTTTAGTAAGTAGTTTTAGCAACTTAAAAGTAACTCTATAGAAGGTTACTTTATTATACCTATGAAATGAAGCGATTTTCTTCTTAAACTTTATTATCCAAATTTTACATTGGACAAAAATATTCCATTATTATTGGAATGCCAGCCTAAAGAATGTTACGTAGGGCAATTTTTTATTTCTATCATAGTTTCAGACTTCACCAAATTGACCCATCTCAAATCACCCTAGATTTACTTAGCTGACTAAATACGAGTCATATAAACAAAATTGGTATTTTTTTGTTAAATTCGTTTCTAACTTACAGAGTACTAGCACGTAAATATTGACTTTAGCGTGACGTTCACGAGTAATCGTGCTCTCACATTCCTGTTTATACAGTAAATTTGTAGTATGACAAGGATGGCATATCAACTCGGTAACATCTTTTCGTGCTAAGCTTTTGGGTCTCAGTACAGAATGAACTCGCTGTATTCAGGCTGTGCTGTAGTTAGCACAGTGGGTGACACGGGAAGTCCATCCATTAGCGTTGATTTGTTAACTCTTGTTGTGGACCGACAGGACGCGGAGAAGAGTAATCACCCACGGTAGTAATAGCGGCTTATATCGTAGACAAGTTTACACTAGTGACGCAACAATATTGGTATTACGAAACCGTTTCGTATATTTTGGTATTCGAGTTTGAGTTCGAACTGGGCCTAGAGTTCAAAATGTACGTATTCCTATGGCGTATTTTGTCTTCTTATTGGCTTCCTCGTTTCTACTGGAGAACACAAGATTCTGGGTTCGAAAATAATAATAATAATATCAGCCTATACTGCCCACTGCTGAGCAAAAGCCTTCTCTCACAAATCGAGGTGAGAGAGATTAGGTCATACTCCACCACGCACACCCAGTGCGGATTGGTGAGGGCAGGATTGTGGCCACCCGCTGTTGGACTTATCAAGCCGCCTTTAAAGCTTCCAACGTGGCTTTACGACTACCACATTAAGTGGTAACCGGGACCAACGGCTTAGCGTGCCTTCCGAAGCACGGAGACGCTCGGATATGAAACTGCCACAAACAGTCACCCATCTCAGGCCGACCGAGTCAAGCGCTGCTTAACCTTGGTGATCGGTAAGAACACCGCGGTCGCACAGCGCTACGAGCGCCGGTTCGAAAATAGTCAGGATTATATAAATAATGGCATAATCGCAATAGCCTTGCTGTATTGTTTTGAAATGATATTGATTAATTTCTGTAAGTTTTTCAGTATATAAGTAAATCTGAAAAAAATCCTTACCGAATTTTAACTAGTCTACCCAGGTTACGAGGAAGTAAGTACTTTCCTGTAGTTTTATCTCAGTCGCAATAGTTATATTTATCATCATTTTTAGACACCAAGATGAGCTACAGGAAGAATGATAACGAGACACGTGACGACACTTAAATAAAAAGTGGTTTATTATGCGTACGTAGAAATCCGATTTGTACATAATTTGTTTATTAGAGTGTTCAGTATTAGGTATAGTTAGATCTAGTTCTTCCGTATTATGTTTATAACAATATTCAGGAATTATTTGTTATTAGAAGGTATGTAAATTCAATGCGAAAGTAGAAGAACGTAAGTGTCGAAAAAGAATTTTTTCAACGGAGGTAAACTTTCACAGGATTTTTTGAACCCATGAAAAGGCTCGCGGGGTTATATCGGACTCACCTAAACTCCAAGTGGGATGGTATTGACATTGCTGGGGTCTGGGATCGCACTGACGACTGTGCCGTGGCACAGAGTAGTTTATCTCAGAAAGAACCTGAGATAAACTACACTCGTTTTCCCTCTGCACGTCACCTAGGCTAGATAGTCTCAATGGTAAGATTACCATGGTCAATTATAAAGTGCTGTCCCATGGACAAGTCAAGGGCCTATCGACCATTTATCGACCGGGACAGTGACGCTATTACTTTACAAAGGAATGATAAAGGGCGGATATATTGAGCCCGTGTCCGGAAATAAACGGCGTATGCGCAAGATCAAATTTTATCATTTTCTAAAAAAAAAATACACTAAGAATTATAAAACTGCTTTACAAGGGCTTTACTGCAATTATTTGCTGTATATTTAAGTAAATTTCATTGCTTCGGTCTTAAGCATTTCTCGTTGAAATCAGAAAATGTGAAGCAATAGAGATGACTTAAGATTTTTTCTCTATCGAGAAAATTTCGTATATCGCAGTAGTTCTTTTACCAGATTCTAAAAATCATATTTTGAAATATTAAGTCTGTAATCCATAAACTTCTTGAAGTGTATGAAGTTAAAAAAACTTTTTTTTGCGGTAGCCCTGCGAGTATGACTACTATGAGAGTGAGGGAGGCGAGAGTAGTATGTACAGAAAACATGTTGGAATTCTATACTCTCTACTTGTACTTTGACTTTGTAACACAGGTTCTGAAGACCAGATAGGGACCTATATATACAATATACATGCAGGTAAGACCGCCAAGCCGCTTAAATTCATCATAAATATCTTACAGTAGAATATCCCATATAAGAGATACGTACTATTTAGGGGATTCGGAATTCGGCTATTATGTCGAAATTCATGGTATTTATATGTCAGTATAAATAACTTTTATTGTAAAAATTCTTATTTTTGGAGAGTTGGTTTTTGTTTTCAATAAGAATTGATTAGCTGATCGAGTAAACTTGTGTGGGTAAAATGAAAGAAAAAATACAAAAAATAAAAAGTTGTAATACTAAATGTTGTTTCTTCTTCTTCTGCCGAAAGACGTCCACTGCAGGACAAAGGCCTCCCCTAAAGACCGCCACAACGACCGGCTTTGTGCTGTACTCATCCAACTTATACCCGCAACCTTGACCAAATCATCGGTCCATAATATAGGGGGCCTGCCCACTCCACGTCTTCCGGTACGTAGTCGCCACTCGACAACCTTTCTGCTCCAACGGCCGTCAGTTCTACGAGCGATGTGCCCCGTCCGCTGCCACTTAAGTATAGCAATTCTGAGTGCTATGTCAGTGACTTTGGTCCTCCTGCGGATCTTCTCGTTTCTGATTCGATCCCGCAGGGTAGCTCCGAGCATAGCTCTCTCCATCGCCCTTTGGGTGACCTAGAGCTTGCTTTTGAGGTGGGCCTGAAGCGACCATATCTCAGTGCCGTAAGTAATCACTGTACATGTTGTTTAGAACGTAAATATGTACAAGTTTTGCCATGATATCCCAACCCCGGATTACCTGTATAGTTAATTAACGAATCTCTCATACGGTATATTCTAATGTAAGGTACCGTGACTTATAATGAATTTAAGCGGCTTTGCGGTCTTAACTTAACGTGATTAGACATCCTACTAAAATAATAAACGTGAAAATTTGTGAGATGAATACATGGACGCTTGTTGTTCTTTCACGCAAAGTCTACTGAACGTATTTTGATGAAACTTTACAGTACAGCTTATAGTTACATTAGAATAATACATAGGTTTCATACTAAACTATAATTTAAATACTATATTTCTTTTACGAAACTCTTTTATAGTAAATTGTAATTTATGTAGATTTTCACTAGTCTAACCTCATACTGCTTACTTGACTGCCTCGTTGGTCTAGTGGCAAAGCGCATCGCTTTGTGATCACGAGATCTTGGGTTCAAATCCTAGGTCGGACAAGTGTAGTTTTTCTAACGAAAACTTCCCAGTACGAGTCCGGAGTCTGGAATTGTGCCCGGTATACGGCAATAGGCTCGCCACCTATTACATGGGGCCTAATAAAGTCGGCGAAACGTGGGTGTACTCAGTACACTTCTGCCACTCCCGCTTGGGGAATATAGGCGTTACCGTGTATCTAACCTTATATTTTTTCCATGCCTCCTACCATTTTTTTCACAAAACTATAACTGAATAAAGTTAATGTTATTCAAGTTAAGATATAAAATAGCCACATACTCACCCTTAATTTGAGACGTAGACTCGGAAAAAATGCGCAGACGGAGCGTGAGTAATGGTGCACCAGGTTTAAGACGTACTTTATATTAAGCTGGGGATTCATTTAATAAATCTAAGTAATGTTGTTTTTATGGCATTTTAACTCAACCCTCGTGTAGATGTGGTCTAGAATTTCTTTTTGGCTCCACATTTTGGTGCGTATGAGACGAACTATGAGTGTCGAGTAAGCCAGAGAAGTCTGTAAGGACCTGGCATGACGATGATTTAGATGTGGCTCCACCAGTCCGCACTAGGTCAGTCGAATAAAATTAAAAGACTAGCTCACTGAGTTTTTCGGCGGAACTTCTCAGTGGTATTGTCGCCCCAATCCAGTGGTATTGTTTTAGCTAAAACGATTTTTGTCTGATTGCATAAACCGGGCAGGCGGAAGTGGCTTAGGCAAAGCAGTATCTAGATAAAAATATTTAGTAAAAGGTTAGCCCCTCAGGGCTACCAGCGATCCCGACGGGGATGGTGGCATATGTAGCTCCACGCCTCCGTGAGCACCATAAGTGTGGGAAAGCAATTCTGATCGTCCAAGATTTCCTCAATAGAAGGATACAGAAAAGAGGAGCACTGATGCGTTCCGTTTGGAAATCTTGAAGCCTACTGTGTGGTAGCAGGGCAACCGCGGGGGATATCTAAGTGGGGAATGTCTCATATACCTTAGTCTTCCACAGACAATTGAAAATCTTCTAAAGATTTTCCCTTGCCAAATAGGAGAAAAGGATAAAAGGATCAGTAAATGCGAATTTTAAATAGTCACAAATCTTTTTTTTTAATTTTGCTTTACACTAAAAATTTGGCGGACTATACGGCGAATAGATGGATGATTTGGCGCAGTAGTTAAGAGCTAAGCCACTCCGCCCACTGGGTCGAATACTCGCGGGTTCCCTTCTCGCACGGGACAAATCTTTGTGTCGATCCAGTGGGCTGCTTAAACTCTTAACCACTGGATTAAGTTATCTGTCAAATATTAAAACAACTCCTTGCCTTTACGAAGCATATAATGACCGTTCTTGACAAGAAAATCCCGCTTTCACGCTAACTAAACATTAATTACTTCGGCTATCTCCCTTCAATGGAAAGTCTTATAAAAGGATAAACTCTGCGCATTATCTACGATCGAGATAAACAAAACTTTAGGTATTTATGAGATTAGATTACCAAAAGTACTTTGAAAGTTGCAGAGGAATAAACTTTTGCTTATCCCATTATTTGGACTTAAATATTGTATTTATTAGCGCGGCGCGGGTCTCCCCTCCACTTCCTTCCCTCCAATTTGGTTGAGGTGATGGCTGTCCCAGTAGTCATACTCGTGAAAGGGGGAATGGTCTATCCGGAATCCCTCAGACACTTACTCTTTAGAAATTACATCACTAGTCTCATATCACGATCGTAAGGCATCACACTGGACCTAGATCTTAACTATTTATTTGTAACCTAAACATTGTGCTCTCATAATATGATAAGAAAAACAGTAAGAGAATTCAATATAAAAGACAAGCCCGCTGAGTTTCTTGCCGGATCTTTCAGGGGAAGCCGCGTTTCGATCCGGTGGTAGCTAAATAGTTAGATTAGAAAAAAAATGTAAACTGACAATTTGTAAGTACCCCGCAGGGTTCATATTTATTCAGTTATAGGGCGACAAGGATTTTTTGATATGTGGAAGACATTGACAGGAGGACATTGGTGTGAAATTAGGGCCACCATTGGGTAAAATTTTCCTTCTTCGAGGGAAATATTTCAACAGGTGGGTTCGCATATGATAACTAAGGCTCGAGAGAGTTGACTCACTTATTTAACAAACTTAATCAAGCTGCACCACGTGGACGTAACCAAATTTAATCATACAACAAAATAAAGAAATGTCTTAAAACATTCCTACTAATTAAAAATAGAATTAAGGTAAATTTCATAGCAAACGGCAACTCCAGCGCACTGTCATGCAGTGGCATTTCAATTAATGGCAGTGTTAGTTCAGATTTTTGCAAGATGTCAAAAGATCTTTGTCGGACTATACGTTGTGGTCAGAAACGAATGGCATGTGTACTCGATAGCGTCAAACTTATGTCAATCTGTTCGTGCTGAGCTCTCAGTTAAGTTATGCAATCACGCAACGATAGCACACTACTATAAGGGTGTAAGGTATCTTAATTCAAGCAACGAAATCGCCATGTTATTTTGTTCATGTCTCTTTCTTATTACAATATACACTATAAATTCATCTCGCTCTCACACTACTTGTAAAATCTTTTTTTTCCTCTTTCTCTTAAATATTTTAATCGTATCGCTATCTTTTTCGTTACATTCTATTTCAAACGTTCCTTTCATGTTTCATTACCTCGGAAGGTCATGCCGTCCGAGGACCATTTGTCCTCGGGCGGTGTGTACGTGAACTAGTCGGTGAAAGGAGTTTGTTGCCCGTGGTACTAGGGGCATGCACACACCGGCGAGCGGTGTAGTAGCGTGCTATCGTAACGCGTTGGTTTATAACTTTGCCTCTGTTAGGTTTTTACTCATGGGGTAAAAACTTGAAATTATAAAATATTTCCATTCCGTGATGGTGATTATATTCTTAAATTCAATCTGATAATAATTTGATGAAAAGCGGATTTTAATGAAATTTGACAAAGAAGTCAAAGTCATTATTTTTATTGTATTGAAAAAAGAGAATTAATTAAAAAAAAGACAAGCCCGCTGAGTTTCTTCGCCGAATCTTCCCAGTGGAGGCCGCGTTCCGATATAGTAGTAGCTTAGTAGTTAAATTAGATTTAAAAAAATGTAAGCGCTCTCGCAGGGCTTATACGAAATAAATTATTTGTTGATGTAGTTGAAAAAAAATGATATCAAATTAATTAAAAATTTGCTTGCTTTATGGATTAATTATCTTAACTATAACGATTAAAAACTATCCTTACTACATAGGTTTAGTCCACCACATAATCACTTAAACTATTTTACCACTTTTAAGGTTCGCATGTAAAAGTCTTGAACTATGGTAAATATAGGTAATATACTCTACTTGACTAAAACCCCCGCAGTGGCTTTTTTCTACATGGTGAGAGTACATGGTGAAATACACCTGTGACCGCTTCTTGTGACTAAAGCGTGGTCAGTTATTGTATCACGTTGGGCGCTTATTGTATCGAATTAGTTATTGTATAAAGTCATTCATCGCTTAAGTTAGTTCATGTTGGAAAGCCGCGCCTTTTTTCTGGAGGTGGGCGCTAATAGCTGCGACACAAGTTTTTTAACTAATGTAGTTATTATCGTACGCAATTCAATTGTGTACATTGTTATGTTTCCAAAATATGTTGGTCCCAATGGTGTGAAATATGCTTTATGAATCGTGTTTTTCCAGGGCTGCGATTTATTTAAAGGTTTAGAGACACATTACACAGTACCAAATTGAATTTTACTTTACTATGTAATTAGAGTTCTGATTGGAATGTTACAATGAACGTGGTTAAAACTTTTTTGGTACCAAATTGTATGCCATAAATAGTCTGGCAGACGCATTTAGTGACTAATTGATTCGATAATATTTATTTAATTACCTTGTTTACAGGAAAACTGAGGACATTGACGACGTGTTCAACACCATTCCACTCAACGTGAACGGGAACGTGCATAGTGCGGGCAACGCGGTTTAGTCCCTCCATCCTCTAAGGGGGCTTACACGCCGACGACAATGCGATGGTGCGTCGCGTCTCTACGACCTGTCGCAACGGCCAAATTTGGAATGTCTAACATTTTAAACGTAGTGACGTCCAAAAGTTTTTATCTTTTCGACAGTAATTTGAATGGTATTAGTTTTGAAATTAATAAGTAATTCTAATGAATAACGACAACTATAAATTATGATTTGATTGGGAAAGGAGCCTGTACAACAGGTATCGGATTCCAGTTGTCTTTGGTGTATGGTTTTGTATTTGAAATTGAAACGGAATTTGAACTGCATAATTTTGAACCATACCATACTGTAGACGAAGTTATTAAAATTATTAAAAGTTTGCATTTAAACTGTAGTACAGGGATAGATGGTATTAATACTAAATCAATTTTATGTATATGTGATCTGATAGTAGCGAATCTAACTGAATGTATAAACAAATGTATGTCTCTTGGTGTTTTAAAAGTGGCTAAAATTTCCCCAATCTACAAGTCCGGTACTAAAAGCGATCCTGAAAATTATCGCCCAATATCTGTATTACCCGTGATTTCAAAAATATTTGTAAAAATTATGTATGTCCGTCTGAAAGATCACCTAGATAAATTAGATTCCCTGTTCGCACGGCAATATGGTTTTCGTCAAAAATCGAGTACACTATCGGCTGTTATTGATTTGGTTACTAAAATTAACACTGAAATAGATAAAAAAATATATGTTTGGGAATATTCATTGATTTAAAAAAAGCGTTTGATACAATAAGCCATTCTCTTCTCCTTGCAAAGCTAAGGGACATAGGAATATCCGGATCAGCCTATAATTTATTAAATTTTTACTTACAGAATAGGACACAGGTAGTAACAATAGGAAACTTCACAAGTAGCTCCCAAAATCTGACTTGCTCAATTCCACAAGGTTCTGTTTTGGGGCCTTTGCTGTTTTTGATCTACGTTAATAACATAAACAAAATTGGTTTATCAGGCTATATTACTTTATATGCGGACGACACATGCTTATTTTATTTTGGAAAAGATATAAAATCTTTAATACAAATTGCACAAAATGACTTGGTTAAATATAACACCTGGTGTCAATGTAACTTATTAACAATTAATACTAAAAAACCTCCTACATGATATTTAGTGCAAAAAACAAAGTTATTGCCGACTATTCACCCTTAACCCTTAATAATGACGTTCTTTATAGATCCCATCAGGAAAAGTACTTAGGTTTGTTGCTAGATGACAAACTCACGTGGAAACCGCATATAGAAAAAGTAAAAAATAAGGTAATATCCCTTATTAGTGCATTACGTAAAATGGCTTCGTGTATTCCGCATAAAACACGATCAATGATATATAATGCCCTAGTTAAATCAAATATAGATTACTTAATAGAAGTGTGGGGCTGTGCACCAAAAACAAACTTAAAACCACTACAGATCGGACAAAATAAAGCAATTAAAATATTGTTTCATTTCGACAAACTGACGCCTTCACGCACATTATATAAAAAACCAAACTATTCAACTTAAAGGAAACTTACACGAATAATGTATGCACTTTGATTAAAAAAATCTTATCTGGACACATTCATACACAAATATCGCTTAATAGGAAAACATACACTCACAACTTACGCGACACTAAATCAAACAATATTCTCCGAAAAATAGATATGGAAAAAGAAACGTTATATATGACGGTACGAAATTGTTTAATAATTTACCAAAAGAACTAAAGGATTGTAAAAGTTTATCCCTTTTTCAATCTATCTAAGTACATTTATTAGTGAAAACATTTACGACTAATTAGCTAACATAATGTATGTATACATTTCTTATAGGGGTCATTGATCATTAAATTTTTTTTTAATTTTAAGATCGACTACCTTCTTCTTCTTCTTCTGCTTTAAGTTATGGCTTCACACTAATTTTAAGTGTATTTTGCCAGTGTCCAGTCAGATATATAGTCGTGTTTGTGTAAATTAATTCAACTCCCCGATGAACTTGATCGCAACAATGATAACAAAAATAATGAAGTACCCCACCCTGGATAGTAAAGCGGTGGATACTTTACATACCAATTGCGACGGCCGTTTTGGGGGAAGTCAAAAAGGCACATTTTATCACTTTGTTACAATTACCTTCACTCATGCACATATAAGAACACATAATGGTTAATATTCCACCAACATTACACATTATTAGTCGAAATAACACAAGTTTTGGAAATTAAAACAAATTGACAACATCACTCTTCGACTTCCCGCCAAAAAAAAAACAAAAAAAAAAGATCGACTACCTTTTTCTTTTCTTATTTTTATTTTAATATTCATTGCTCATATTTAAGTTCTCTAAACTGAAAAAAACTGAATTTTTAAAGGAGGCTTATAATATAGAGGCTATGTGATTTTTAATTATAAACGATTATTTTAGCAAGCTTTGTCTATTGTAAGAGATGATTCTAGATACCGATATGCTGTATTTCAGAAATACATATTTGTGTGATTATAAGCAATATTCACAGTTTCTACTGAGATTAATTCGATATATGAAAATTTAACTTTGAATATTGCTAGACACTTGGAAACATCAAATATTCGTCGGGTGTAAACCCCATCTATCTATCTATCTATCTATATTATCACGCCAGCTCACTCGCGGGGTAGGCAGAGAGTACAGAGTTCCAACAGGTTCTTTCCTTGCATACCTCTCTGGCTTCCTCCACTCTCATAGTTCGTCTCATACACACTCGCCGGTTACGGAGACTCTTGACTTGCCCTTCAGCTAAGACACGGTCTATTTGGTCATGGTAAGATAGTCTAGGTCTTCCCCGGCACCTACATCCTTCCACTTTCGCATTGTATATCTGTTTTGTCATTCTTTCTTCTGGTATTCTTTCTATATGCCCGAACCAACGGAGCATACCCTTTCTCATCTTTACTACGATACTATCTTTCATACCTACTCGCTTTCTTACTACGCTGTTGCGAATACGGTCGGTCAGCGTGACTCCGCACATCTTCCGCAGAGATCGCATTTCGACCGCATTTATCCTGCTTTCGTTCTCCTTCTTACATAACCAACTCTCACTGCCATATAACAGCGTTGGGACAAGCACTCCGTTATGCATGGCCAGCTGCGCCTTTTGGCTTAAGTGCCGGCTCACAAGTAGCCTTCCCATCGCACCATTCACTCTATTACCTGCATTCACTCTTCTCTCTATATCAGCGGTGTATTTCCCATCCTTACTGAAGGCGCATCCAAGATATACAAACTCATTCACTTGTTCCAGCACATCGTTATCAACCACAATCCTTGCATTCGTTCTGGTTTCTTCCCGTTCAAAAACCATAATTTTGGTTTTCTTTACATTCAAATATAAGCCATTGTTCATCCAGTCGTCTCTCATAACTGTGACTAGTGTTTGCAGATCAGTGGCTGTTGGTGCTATCAAAACCGCGTCATCTGCATACAATAGGTGGTTTATCACTAGATCACCCATTTTTACCCCTTCAGCCATTGCATTCAGTCTTTGAAGACTTTTATCTAGATACACTATAAACAGTCTAGCGGACAACACGCAACCCTGCTTGACGCCGATTTTAACGTCAAACCAAGGTGACATGTTACCACCCATTCGTACGCATGCCTTGCTGTCCACGTAGGTGGACTGGACGGCTCGCAACAGGGTGCCGTTTATACCATACTCTGGCAAAATGTCCCAAAGTCTCCTTCGCACGACTCTATCAAACGCCTTCTCCAGGTCCACAAAACCGCAGAAAACCTTCCGGCCTACTGCCAGATGCTTTTCTACGATGTTGCGGAGGGAGAAAACTTGATCCTCCTTGTGCCTCACACAACATTCCATCGGACTTCTCGCGCATTCTCCGTAAACCCCATCGTCATTAATTGTAAACCCCATAATTTGAATTATAAATAATGGGGGTGTCGGACGGCTGCCGTCGCGTCAAATTAATCGCGTGGTCAGTCTGCCGACGTCTTTAGATAAGTTACCCTATTTATTTGTTAGATACCTCTAATAGAAACCAAAATATAGTCCAGGTTAAAGTTTCTTAGATCCTTTTAGGTATGAAGTGAGGACTGATATAGTTATACGTCAGTTAAAGTACACTTCTTGGTGATAAATATGGCACATTTTGATTGGAAACCTATCCAGTATTTAGAGATTATATTTTTGAGTTCATTTGACTGATCTGTGATGACTATATGCTATGTAATGTAAGGACAGCTTACGTTAATAGCAAGGTGCAGATATTAAACGCGACATCCACTTTTCGATACAACGAGTTTGGCAAAGGATGAGATCACTCGTAGAGTACTTAGGTATAAAATCAACTAAGTGTTAGGGGACTAGCCTTTCAATCCAATTATTTGGGATAGTTTCATCACAATTCCTAAGCATTTTCATCGTAATCATTATCAGTTGAAAGACGTCCACTACAGGGAAAAGCCTTCCCCAAGGATCGCCACGGCGAGTGGCTTTGTTCTGTACGCATCCAGCTTCTACCTGCGACCTTCACCAGATCATCGGTTCACCTTATGGCTGATCACTTCAGGTCTTCCGGTACGAAGTAGCCATTTATTTATTTATTTATTTTATTATCTTAGGAAAACATACAGTGTAATATTGACATAGAAAAAATTCATAACGAATTATATAGCAAAAACACCATTTACATGTTTCCACATGTGAATTACTATAAAGCTTAAGAAAAAAAATATTACAAAGAAATAAAAAAAAAAATAATAATTATATCGTTTTCTTATGACAAGAAACCGTACTAGCGAGAGAACCAAACCAAGAATCAGTCAGAGATTTTTTAAAAGCGTATGGTTTACAATTGAACAAATCAAGTTCAGGAAAGACAACCAGTTTGTTTAATTCATTAACAGACCTAACAAAAAATGAATTCTGTCTGTAATTAGAAGAGCTTTGAGGAATATCCAAGTATATTGGCCGCCTCGTTATTCTACTTGGAACTTTAACATTGATTTTAGACAACAAGAGCGGCGAGTCACACATATTCTGTGCAATTTTTACTAATGTCACTATATCAGCTATTTTTCTTCTTTCGTGCAACGGCAGTGTATGGTATTTACGACAACGAGATTCATAATTAGAGTCAAAACATTGGCATTTGAACTGCAAGAATCTAAGAAATCGGCGTTGTATGGATTCAAGCCTGTTTACATAAATATTATATCGCGGGTTCCATACTTGAGAGCAATACTCGAGGATGCTACGCACCAAGGAACAATAGAGGATTTTAATCACTTTTATGTTATTAAATTGTGAACTAGATCTAATAATAAATCCCAATACTTTGGAGGCTTGTTTAGCTACGTGGTCGATATGTTTCTCATATGTTAATTTAGTATCATGTATGACACCGAGGTCCCGGATTCTATCCACCTTTTGCAGCTCCTGTCCTTGTAAAAAATATTTACTATGGATAAATTTAATTTTGTGGGTAAAAGAGATGAATAAACACTTATTAATATTTAAGTCCAATTTATTTGAATAGCAGTAACGTTCAAAGCTGTCTAAATCTTCTTGCAAGAGCCGACAATCGTTAGAGCTACTAATTTTTTTGAATATCTTTATATCATCCGCATAAAGAAGAATGTTTGAGTTGTTGATACAGAGGTTAACGTCATTTATGAATATATTGAAGAGTAAAGGTCCAAGTAAAGATCCCTGTGGGACACCGGAAGGGAAATTATTCCAGACAGAAGTAAAGCCGTTAATGACTACTGCCTGAGAGCGATTTTCAATGTATGAGGTAAACCATCTGTATAGGTTACCATGGATACCTGCAGAAATCAGCTTTTGCAATAATATTTGATGATCAATGCGGTCAAATGCTTTGCTGTAGTCGGTAAAAATAGCATCAACCTGCCCCCCAGAGTCCATACCTGAAGTTATAAAGTCTGTGAAACAGAGTAGATTAGATAGTGTTGATCGCATTTTTAAAAAACCGTGCTGCTCAGGTATAAATGTTGGAGAAACCGTTTCATAAACTTGAGTATATATTATTCGTTCAAATATTTTGGCAAAAATACACAATTTAGATATTGGTCTGTAATTTTTAACGTCGTTTCTGCTACCATTTTTATGTATTGGAGAGATGAACGCGGATTTCCAGATTTTGGGTACATTTCCTTCAGAAATAGAGCGCTTAAAGAGAATAACGAGAGGTTCAGTTAAACACTCTGCACAGGCAACGATAAATTTGGGTACGATTTTATCAGGTCCCGGGCCTTTAGTCAGATCGAGAGTTTTTAACAGTTAAATTCATATATTATTTAATAACACATGTATAGATAAAATCGTCCTCGGGACAAGCCTAGAAAACGTTGGCGTGACAACATGAATGCGTTTCATAAACACTGGCCAGAGGGGGGCCACATATAGATCCATTTAGAAAGTTACTGCCTCGTTGGTCTGGTGGCAAAGCGCATCGCTTTGTGATCACGAGGTCCTGGGTTCAAATTCTAGGTCGGACAAATGTAGTTTTTCTAAAGAAAAATTCCCAGCATGAGTCCGGAGACTGGAATTGTGCCCGGTATATGGCAATAGGCTCGCCCCCTATTACATGGGACCTAACATCGACGGCGAAACGTGGGTGTACTCAGTACACCTCTGCCACCCCCTCTGGGGAATATAGGCGTGACGGTGTTTTAGACGTTTGCCCAGCCTTAGAACGATAGAGGTTAAAATAAATTAAATAGTTCAATTATATCACTTACATTCTGTCAGGTTTTGATTTAGTTGATGGAAAACTTTTATCTCTTGATTGAAAACAGCACTTGAGATAATAAATGTCTAAAGAAAAACACAACGGTTTTATTTGAGCGACTCTCAAGGGTTTCATTCTATTGCGCCTCGGACAATGTTTGTGACGTATCCAGTCAACCTAAAAATATCCCATGAAATGAAGGTTGAGTGCTGCATTGGCGACAAAAGGACTTAAAGTAAATTATAGATAGCTAAAATAGAGATATATAACATTTTTCAATAATTCAATACAAAAATAACTAACCTCGTCGGCGAAAAGTGGGTGTACACAGTACACCTCTGCCACCCTCGCTTTATGCGTGATTTTTTTTAATGTAAAATAAATAAATATTATACAATCACGCTTATATTCATTAAGCGGAGGGGGCAGAGATATACCATAAGCCATTCATCTTTCGCCAATGATGTTAATTCCCATTTTCCTTATGACAATTATACTGGTCAATTCCAGACTCAAGACTGCAACTTTCAACTTTTCCACATAAAAACCTCAATACCACTATTCGGCTTTCGAACTCAGGAAATAGTGATTATCATTCACATAATACAGCACTTGACCATCGAAGCAGTCTACGAAAATTTCACATCCATTTTCCGCGCGTCCAAAGAAAATGGCTTCCCGTTGGAATTCCCGTATTTTTGGAAAATTTAATTACCTGTCAGTCAATTGCAGGGGGCCAGAGTAAATCACCCGTACCGTTTCAGTGAAACGCTTCCCATTAAAAACGCCAGCGGTACGATATTTTTAATTTCTCATGCTGTCAGACATCAATGTAATGGGCCCTCGGGCGAAAATAAAATAGGGGTGCCGAATTTTTTTTTTTTATAATGTTAATGCAGGCGCTCATAGCGCTGTACGAGCGCAGTGTTCTTAGCGATCACCAAAGTTAAGCAACGTTTGGTTCGGTCGGTTTGAGATGGGTGACCGTTGTTGGTATTTTCATATGCAAGCGTCTCCGATCTACGAGGTCATACTAAGCCGTTGATTCTGGTTACCACTTAATGTGGTAGTCGTTACACAAAGTTTGAAACCTTAAGGCTTGATAAGATAGCCTGGCTTTAATTAATCTGGCTCCACCAATCTGCCCTGGGTCTGCGTGGTGGAGTATGTTTCAATCTCTCTCACCTCTATTTGTAACAGAGAATATGTGTACGAGGAATGTAATTCTAATATCCACTGTGACCCATTTATGCAAATAAATTGATTAAAAAAAATTGAGAAGACCTTTGCCCAGCAGTGGGATAATATGGACTGATCTATTTTTATAATATATATTACTAAACGATACATTTTTAATTATTCATACTTTCTGATATTCATGTAATGTAGCCCCGGGCGAACATGGAATAGGGGTGGCGAATTATATTTTGATAAAGTGTTGGTTTGGGATAAAGGATGAAATATATGGTCGTAACTGGTTAGCAAAGAAAATTTTAGGATTATTTATAAAACAGCATTTAGGTATATGTCGTATCCTATTATTTGAATATAAGATAATGGAATGGCGAGCAGTTATTTTCATTTTAGTAACCTTGTAATCTTGTCATAGACATACTCTATGATTGCTCAAGTGTGTTTTGTTGTGAAGCGATGACAAATGACAACTGTCAGATGACGAATCACCGATGACAGATAGTCGATAGTGGCGGACGGCGCTGCGTTATTAGTTTATTGGCAATGGAGTAAGTGGTCGCGGAGCAGCTAACCTCACTGCATTCCATATAACAACAATTATCTCCTACGCATACTCGCATATCAAGGATAATAAGTGTGCCGGACGAGACCCCAGTGTTATTTCAAGATTTCCTTAATATTTGGTCACCATGCGGACGACTATGAAAACGAAGATAAATCCACCTTTCACCGCTACCAGCATTGTAACGGCTATCCAGAAAATCTAAGCGCCGATATATAGATAAATTTGTGGATATAATTGTCAAGAGTTTCCTAGCTGGAAAGTTTACGAGATGTAACGTATATGATGCAAGATCTCAGACACCCCAATTAGATTATTGCTTTACGAATTCAATAAGAAAGCAAACTAGAAATGCGTTTAAAATTGCTATGAATCACGATTTGATTTTGTTTAATAAAGCTGGCTGAACGATAAATACCAATTTTTGATAATTGATAAAAAAGTAACATACTTTTAAAATAGTAGGAATCTGGTTTAGAACATGCTACTTTCAGGTCTTGCGTTAATTATGTTACATGTTCTATATATGAGAAGAACTATAAGTATGAGTATGGAAGAAATAAGGGAGGTGTGTAAGCAAACGTAACGTGGCGCGAAACAATCACTTCGTGAATAATAACGGTACTCTAGTGGCATTTAGAATACCATTAAACAATCATTTCACGAAGATGTCAGGCTCAGAACCTTTTAGAACTCTTCTCTACCTATCTTGCAACAGATCTGGCGTGATAATATGGAAAGGTAATTTAATTAATTAGAATTTCACCGACACAAACCTATTTGATGGATTGGATTATATCATAAAATTGGATAGAGTCGCGCCGGCCGCTGTAATTAATTCTAATCTTTTTCATTGGTTAATTAAAACGTTACTCGATCAGATATTACAACTGGCTGGTGGATATAAACGCAAAATGTGTTGTTCTACTTTGTAAGTCCAAGGTCTTGTATGCATAAAATATAAAGGTTTAAGGATCAGGTGTGGATGAGGCAATGTAACCGTAAAATTACTTAATATTTTTTTTAAATTTTTAAAAGGTAGGTACTTATAATAATGGAGAGTTCTTTCATCGAATATGGTGACGCTAAAAATGATAAATAATGAAAAATAAACACCTTTCACGTCTATATTTCTTGAGCAGGGGTGGCAGAGATGTACTGTGTTCAGTACATATAATAAGTTAAATTAGGGACTTGGGACTTTCTGAGTTTTTAAATATCACGCCGTCCGATCTCAAGGATTCGAACCGAGGAGCTCATAATCGCATCTCTCACTAAGCACTATTAGATCAACAAGGCAGAGAATCAGGTTCTAGCAGCAAATAATTTTAATAAAAAAAAACCTTTTAAAAACCAGCTTTTATAGGAAAACAGAACGGGGATGTCTTGCTTAGTTGGGCAATTCTATTGGCCATCTTCTGGTTCCAACATCAGACCTTGGACACCATATGGGTCCAAAAATTGTTGTCAAGACAAATCTAACGAGTCCGAACACGACGTAGTTTGGTTGAGTAATTAGTTAGTTTCGTTAGCCACGGACCAGTTCATATATACCTATGGCCACCTTCCGACTCCATCATCAGACCAGCTCCACGATACCATATTATTGCATTGTCACCAGACTTACATCAAATGCCAAATTTCAGCTCAATCAAATACCTGCAAGTGCTTGACAAACGCATCACAAAATTTGAACCGGAAAGACAGACAGACATATGAATACTGAAAGTTAAATATAATCTTGTAAAAATATTTTTTACGGTCTAGGTAGTTTTCAGCAAAACTATTATAATTTCACTTTGCCGTGAAAAAGAGACAGAGCTTTAAATTAGTAAAGTATTCTATATCCAAATCTACATTATACAGCAAAGTAACATTGTAATACCTTAGTTCAAAAGATAGATACGTATCTTGATTAGCAGTCTGTTAACGGTTGGGTATAATAAATCATCAACAAGTCCGAAATAAAACTGATTTAATTTCCGTTGTAATCATATTATACAAAAGAATCATATATTTCGTATTTTATCGCGGGTTATTTTTAGAGTTTAAGTTCCCGATGTTTTGAGTGCTCTACAGCACCATGGTCACGGGAGGGACTCAGGCGTTTGACGTCCAAAAGTCGTTGTTATTCCGGAGTACCTTAGGGATTAATTTGATTGTAATTGAAGTTTCAATTGATTAATCCGACAATAAACAATTAATTGAATAATAAAATAAAAATACTGCCTCGTTGGTCTAGTGGCAAAGCACATCGCTTTGTGATCATGAGGTCCTGGGTTCAAATCCTAGGTCGGGCAAGTGTAGTTTTTCTAACGAAAACTTTCCAGTACGAGTCCGGAGTCTGGAATTGTGCCCGGTATATAGCAATAGGCTCGCCTCCTATTACATGGGACCTAACATCGTCGGCGAAACGTGGGTGTACTCAGTACACCTCTGCTACCCCCGCTTGGGGAATATATTCGTGACGGTGTTTTTTTTTAATTGAATATTGCCCGACATTGGTGACAGCACTTTTTTTAAGCGATTTTTTTCAGGAAACCTTTAGTTAAAAGGCAGTTACGTAAAGTAACGTGGTAAACGTTATTAGAATAGATTGAGATAAAAATAAATGATATATGCATATAATATCACTCTTGTGAATAAATTATACCAAGGTTTGCCCCTAAAAGACACAACCACTAAATCAGGGCACACACGATATAGCAATTTCAGTAGATAATTACACCCTTCACGCAACAATATATTTTTCATAACAACCCGCCCGCGGGTGGTTTTCATTGTGCACAGTTAATAATTAACCAACCAACCCTTATTGTGAATTTTATATGAGCCTTACTAGAGCTCTTATTTTCTTTGACTAATTACACTCGTAACGCGGCGCGTTATGATAAAATCCTAATGGCTACTTACGAGTATATTATAAATGTAAAAGTTTTCGGATGTTTAGATGTTTAGGCATTGTTTGTTACTCAAATGTGGCACACAGATAGTTTATAACCTAAATTAACACACAGGATACTTTTTATGCCAGAAAAATGTTAGGTTCCTGTCAAAAGTCAAAGCAGACGAAGTCACGGGCAGAAACAAGTAATATTATTGTGAGGGTTTGTATGTTCTGATATTTGGATGTTTGTTACTCAATCACGCAAAAACGGCTGAACGGATATGGATTTAATTGGCACACAGATAGTCTATTACCTGTATAATAACATAGAATACTTTTTATCCCGAAAAAAAATCAGGTTCCTCTTCAAACTCAATGCGGACTAAGTCGCGTGCAGAAATTAATAAATAATAAAACAAACCAGTAAATACCGATACGCCTATATGCTTCAAGCGGAAGCAGAGGTGTACTGTGTACACCCACTTTTTGCCGAAGATGTCAGGTCCCATGTAATAGGTGGCAAGCCTATTGCAATTATGACGGCCACAATGGAAAATGTTTTATAGAAAAATTACATTTTTGACCGACCTAGCAACCCGCCTCGTGATCGCTACGCGCATTATTCGCTATTCGCTACTAGATAACTTCGTCAATTGATTAATGGTAATCTAGTAATCCAGTTGAATAATCGCCCAGAGGTCTAAGCTCGAACAATTTGACGTTATAGTAACCTTGTCGAGAAAGCATACTGTCACGTTTATCTTTATTTAGCGAATGTGTCGTATGAGAAGGATGGCATATCAACTCGATAGCATTTCACTAACGTGAATCTGTTTGTACTAAGTCCTCTGACTGTAAAAAGGTTTATGGTTTGGAGTCTATTATTTTTAAAATACGAAAGAATATACTGTCTGGAATTATTTTTTTTTAGACGGGGCCCCACACTACGATTTGTACACGTGTCGTGGTTTACAAACATGCCAATTCACATATACGAATACCCAGACCGAAACAAATAATTGTAGGTCACACAAAGGTTTGAGCCGTACGCCTCCAACCTGCGCTTCAAGCTCTTAACCACTGCGCCAAATCGTCCGTCAAAATATATAGTAGAACTGCTACTAATAACTTATACCTGTGGCTTACAGTAAAATGTGTGATTAAGTAAAAAATAAACACCGTCTCGTCTATATTCGCCAAGCGGGATAGTAAATGTAATGAATATACGATAAGTCTAAATGCAATAGGGGGCGAGTCTATTGGCATTACACCGGACACAATTTCAAAATCCGGACTGCTCAGGATCTTTTAATAATAGCACAGTTTTTTTATAAAAACGTGGTTTATTCAAAATAAATGATTTGACATTGTCTAGGATTAGCACTACGTTTTCCTTGTCTACCGAACTAAAAGTTTATGTAAGCACATTTCGCGATTTCCATTAAAGCAAACTGTGGTAATGCGAGCATTATGAGTCTAGCACCTAATTAACGCTAAAAAGTTAGGAGCTACATGCGAAGTCGAGTTAGTTAAATAATCTATGAACCGGCTATGTCCGCGCGGTAACTAGCTTTATTAACAGGTAACTTCCAAAGCGCCAACTCTGTTTTATTCAGCGCTTGTAAAAGGCAAGTCAACTTTTGTAAAGTTGCAATAATGATAGCTGAAACTTTTTAGTTTATGAGTTAAGGTAAATATATCTGTTGATAATAAATGATGACAGCAAGTAGACCTCGGCCTTGACAGAGTGGTGACAAAGAGACGAAGGCCTACATCGTGAAAGTGGCCAGAAAATTGTGGAATATACTAGCACAGGACCGGAACAAATCTCTATTTCTTCACTTAATAGTGGGTAGATACACGTTAATTAATGTTGATGATGAATAATAAATGACGGAAGATTTGGTGCAGTGATTAAGAGCTTGGAGGAGGAATGTGCATGTGAGCAAGGAATGTGAAAATTGAGACAATATGGGTGTAATACCTATATTGTCTCAATCCTATAGGTACCCTACTATAGAACTAAGCAGAATATTAATCGACTTCAAAAAAGGAGGAGGTTCATAATTCGTCTGTGTTTTTTATAACTTATTTGCTTATAAACCGATTTGTATGATTCTTTTTCCGCTGGATTCAATATAGTTTCAAGGTGGTCCCATTTTAATTTCATCAGTATTGGACCTTGAACTTTGAAGATACACCAGGTAACTCCTTAACGACAAGCAATACGAATGCGTAGATTGAGATATTATGGGTATTACGTCCGTCTTATAGGTACCCTACTATAGAGCTAAGCAGAATGTTAACCGACTTCAAAAATGGAGGAGGCTCATAATTTATCTGTATACTTTTTTTGTAAATTCTTTGCTTATTAACTGATTTTGATGTTTTTTTTTTGCATTAGATTCAGCATCTATGCATCTATCTTAGCTCCGCACTATATGATGCTTTAAGATAGCTGTATCCTCTGGTGTATCATCACAGAACAAAGACAGTTTAGGAAATTTTCCTACTCCCAGAGAAATATTAGAGATTTACGCACTTATTCAATAAACTTAGTCAAGCTGCACCATGTAGACGCACTAAACCAAATTCAGTTATAGAACAGAACAAATAAAAGTCTTTTAAAGCATTCATAATAATTAAATAAATAACTGGACAAGTGCGAGTAGGACTCGCGTTCTGAGGGTTTCGTACCGGTTTCGGTTTCGGCCAGTTTCGAGCATAATTGTAGTTTCGATTTCGGCAGAAAACTAGCAGAAACTATGGCCGAAACCGAATAAACATTCGTAAGCTAGGCATGTTAACAACATTTAATTTTTATTTTAACCATATAAACGAAAAAGAAAAAAGACGACAATCTTATTAAATTTACGTCCGACACCATAGGGACTAAATTTAGATGGCGCCAGTTGCGGATAAAATATTTATTCACCACAAATCAAAATAGTTCCGTGAAATGTTACACTAGACGACGTATATTTTAATTTTTCCAATTATAATAAAAATAATTAAATTTTATCAAATTTCGGATTTTTTTCCTTTACTTGCACTTTAAAACATTCACACTAGCCAAATTCCATTGTTCTAGATCAACGGGAAGTGCTCTATAATTTCTGAGGGTTTACTTAGAACCTTAATTTTTTTATACCAGCAGGGAAACATAAGCTTTCGTATTTGACTTCAATTTCAATTTAAATCACCTAGCCGTTCCTTAGAAAAAGGGTGCTAGCCGTCGGACAGACTGACGGACAACAAAGTGATCCTATAAGGATACCGTGTCACTGATTAAGGTATATTGCGACAAGGATCTTTTGACCCGTGGATGACATTGGCGTTGGTGTGAAATTAGGATTATCATTTAGTAAAGTTTTCCTACTTCCAGGGACATATTTCAACAGGTGGGTCCGCACGGTTACTAATTAAAAAATAACTTGGGTAAATTTCATAAAGCACATTTTGCCATGTGCTCTGCGGCTGTCATGAAATAACATTTCACTTGTTGACAGCGTTAGTTTGGATTTGGCCAAAAGTTTTTTGGCGGACTGTACTTCTTCATACCGTGTGTGTCATTTACTATAATGTCGTCCAATGGAAATATTGCCCTAAATTATGTCACGAAACATCACGCGATGCAAACGTCGGTTACCAAATATCAGCGACGCTATATATTCGAACGGCACAAGCGACACAAATATGTCCCACATTTGTGTCCGTATTCATGTGTGATAGGCATACAGAGCGTATCGGAATGGAGTTTTGATGGCGTCGTCTCGGGGGCAAGCGTGACTGCCACCATTGCAAACGGAATTGTTATAATAATTAGTCTAAGGTACCACAACATGTGTATAAATAAACAGGGTTATTGGTAATCCACAATAGCGTAGTAAATAAAGCGTGCAGGTATTAACGATAGTATCGGTGTGAATATGAGAAAAAATACGCTGCGTTGGTTCGGGCGTATAGAAAAATGTCGGAAAAAAGAATGACAAAACAAATATACAATGTGAAAGTGTAAGGATATAGATAACGGAGAAGTCTTACGGCCGGTTTCAATAGGTTAAATATTAAAACCGGCCGTAGATTAGGATAGATTTGCCTACACCGGATAGAAATTTGACATATTTTGTATGGAAAACTTTACTGCCAGTAAATAAATCTATCCTTGAGTTGAATATTGAAACCAGCCATTAGACTATCTTACCATGATCAAATAGACCGTTATCTGAAGGTCTCCGTAATCGGCGAGCGGGTATGATATGAACTATGTGAGTGGATGAATCCAGAGAGGTCTGTAAGAAACGAACCTGTTGAAACTGTGTATTTCCTGCCTAGCCTGCAAGTATCTGGAATGAAGATAGAGATATAAAGGTTATTAGTAATTGATTTTCTGAGGGCAACTTTTGTACATCAACTCTTTCATATAAAAAAGAAATAATGACAAATTTTGCAAACAACTCTTAAAAAATCACATATATTTTTCTATTCTCGCACTATGTACTTACGTCTTATAACATCCTATGTTATTAATAAGGTAATATTTATATGGCGAGGGTACTAGTCTAGAATAAATGAGGCAACACCGAGACGCACCGGAAGAGGCAAAGTATATAAATAGGCTGGCAACATTTAATCTAAGTGGTACTAGACGGCGGACAAGATTCTTTGGTTATATTTTTTTGCTGGGAAATAGGAGAATGTCGGCGGTCCCGTACGGAAAATAAATGGCATTTGCAAATTTCATGCTCGCCGATAAGATTACAATAAATTAATAAAATTGTATTTTTCTCACCACTAAAAGTATTGTACAACATTATTACATACAACTTAGGGTATTATCAGTATAAACAGACAAAATGAATTCTTTATTATATCTAACACAATTGCATAAAACGTGTACGTGTGTGTGGTGGTGGTTATGGAGAATTAAACAAAGTTTTTTGAACTAGTCGGAGGCGTGTACTCAGGAGATAGCGCTCCGCCATGAACATTGTTTATCAGTGTCAGCTCCTTGCTTTCTTTGTGTGTCACTCTTGGTATATGTGTAGAAATTTTAAGATTTAAAAAAAAAACACCGTCACGCCTATATTCCCCAGAGGGGGTGGCAGAGGTGTACTGAGTACCATGTAATAGGGGGCTAGCCTATTGCCATATAACGGGCACAATTCCATACTCCGGACTTTTCAAGTAGCAATATGAAAGATAGCAATCCAGAACCAGTTTTTTGGCAAATTATTTAACACGTCTTGCAAAAACATAGTAAATTCTTTCAGAAATATAGCGTTTTTTCGATGTTGTCCTTATTACTAGCAGATACTGGTACTATTTAAACTCGTCTGTGCTATTAGCAAGTGGCATGCATTGCACGAAGAATAAATGAGATACCTATGTTTACGCATGCTAACAAACACACAAACGGAATCGACGCGGCTTTGCTACGTCATATTCAATTCCGTATCTCGTTAACTGTCTGGGCCCTTATACGCTATGACGAAACTCGGCACGTTACGATATCTTCGTGAATGCTATGGCATACTCACTGGTGTACCATTGAACAGTTATTTCATAAACTTATCGTAAAGCACCGTGTTACGATAACTTTTATAGGTCCCAGGGATTAAAGGCGGTAATTACTTGAGTCGCTTGCACTGAGCCACCGTGTGCGTGTCTCCGTTAAATTTGTTCTTCATTATGATGGTTGCCAAGTTTATTACACAGGCTGTCGTTGATTTGTTTGCCAAGGTCTCGATTTTTAACTTGGTCAAGATTGATTGATAAACTGCTTGGTCCAGTGGTTACAAGCTTAACCCCTTTCCACATACGGAGACATTTATAGTTGTTCAAATCTCTTATTTTGTCAGAAAACAAATATTCTTCTTAAGATTTCTTAATATGGGACCTAAGATCGTCGGCTGAAAGTGGGTATGCACAGTACACCCTTGCCCCTGCTTGGGGAATTTAGGCGTGACGTTGTTAACAATTCATGCCGTAAGGGGCTAAACCACTCTGCACGCTGGATCGAGAAGCCGCGGGTTTTGTTCCCGCACAGGATAAATCTGTGCGTGACCCACAAATATATGTTGCGGTCAGGGTGTTTGTGTATGTAAACTTCATGTTTGTAAAATCACACACCATACAGGAAAAAATCCTACTTTTTTATTCTTTTCAATTTCGATTTCCTACTACATTTTAAAAAAAGGGAATCAAGAAAAAAAGGAACGCGTAGTTTTTTTTATTAAGGCTTGGTCAGTTGACTCCTGTCTCACCTAATGGGAAGTGTCGATGGGACCGAATATGTAGCTTGCTGACTCAGTTATAGTCTATTTAGCGAAAGTGGAAGGATTTAGGTATCGGGATAACTGATCTTACTATGACGAAATAGGTCTTATTTGATGGACAACTTAAAAGTACTGGTATATGGTTAACTATCACAGCGGAGGAAGCTAGAGAGGTTTGTAAGGAAATAACATAATTACAGGCGAGCTTGTTGATTATTGGCCACGATTCTAGACTTATAGGTATTATATTAATCCTATAGGTACCTTCTTATAGAACTAAGCAAATATTAGCCGACTTCAAAAAAGAAGAAGGGTCACGATTTGTTTTGTAACCGGTTTATGAACCGTTTTTGATGATTTTTTAATGTTAGATTAAGTATAGCTCAAAAGTGGTCCCATATTAATTGTATATGTATTGGGCCTTGGTATTTTAAGATACACCACGGATCTCCTTAACGACCAACAGCACGAATACTTAGATTGAGTTTTTATGCGCATTATCCCAATGTAGGTGCCTTATTATAGAACTAAGCCGAATAATATAATACATAGGTAAATAGATATAAATAATCACTCTACCCATAACTCAATATTGTGAAATAATTAACTTTGAAAAAAGAAATATTTTTTGCGTTTGAGTTATATTATTTTTACATACTTTTTTAAGTTAATTATTCTATCTATGCTACCTAAAAATAGGCTATTCTATCTATATATTTTATAATAAAAAGCTAGAGGATTTTGGGTGGACCCGTCTCCATAAGCAGCACCTGTTTACGACTACTTGAGCAAATATCACCTCCGGGAACTGGGATGTGACCCGCACCAAATAGCCACTGCAGACTTTTTCTGACTGCACTCTGAGGTCTGGGATTGGTGAAAAAAAGGAGCAGTCCTTCGAGCTCGTTTGGCACAACATGCTACGCTTTGACAATTTTGTTTACATTAAAGACGTGCTTTATGACCAATAATCGTCAATAAATCGTATTCTACTAATGCCTACTACCTACTTCATTTAGGGTTATTAAGAGCCAATTTTTTTGTAATGGTGTCCAGTTCGTACCGCCATTTCTTCTTAGGCCTGAATTGTAATAAAATACATATAAACACAGTCATGTCGATTATTCCCAAGCTAGGAAGGCAACGATACATTTTGCCAACTATTAGGTTTAAATAGAACAGTGGCCGAGCTTTTAATCATTATATCGAGTACTCGTACAATCTAGACTCTAAAATGTTACTGAGACAAAAAAAGAAAAATTCTAATGACATTTTGTTTGACCTAGGATTGGATCCCATGATACGCCAAATTTCCCAATGGACCAATATTGTAGTTAAATAAAATTAAGGTTTTGACTTGAGTCATACGTCATATATGACATTGACGGGGAGGCATTGGCGTTGGTGTGGAATTAGGGTTATCATTTAGTAAAATTTTCCTATTTGCAGGGTAATATTTAAATAGGTGGGTCCGTGCGGTTACAAATAAAATAACTTCGGTAAATTTTATAGCAAACGGCAACACTGCGATTTTTTTGAAGTGACATTTCACTTGATTTGACAGCATATATCCGAATTTGGCCGCGGGTCAAAAGATCCTTGTATGACTGTTCGTCGCGTTGGCTAGTGATATATTATTCTTAGGGTACGACCAAACCAACGCGTCCAGCCTGGTCCGCAATGGCGTGCACGGTGGCGCTCAGCAACTGCAATACTATTTCTATGGAAATGTTCACACCAACGCGTCCTGCGTCCTGCACGCGCTAGCTGGGTGGCGTCTGCATGCGCAATCACAGGGAGATACTGATCGTCACCGTGATCGACGCAGGGGTTTGGCTGTACCTTTAGTCTATTCTCTATGTATTTGGCGTATTTCAAATATTCTGAGAACTGATTATTCTACGACTTATGCTCTCGTCTGTTCTAATCGAAAGTCAGAACTGCTGTCCTATTTAAAATGATAAAATGCCTTCGACAAAGGGGATAAAAGGATCCTATGAAATAATAATAGTCGGCGAACACCACCAGACGAAACAAAGACGAAAGTTTGCGCTCAACTTAGTCTTTTGAATGAAGCCTTTGCAATTTAAAAATTCCTTAGGGTTCAAAAACTTTTCAATTTGACTTTCCCCTGTCTGGAATTTTATTGAAACTTATAGTTTTTGATTTGTAGTCAAATAGAGGATTAACGGGACACAGCGAACTTAAACTTCTATGGATCGTTTTAATGATACCTCGGTCTGCGATCTTCTTTTAACTTCTGTAATTTTTAAGCTGTATAATTTGAAGCATAGACGTATATTATAATAATAATATCAGCCTATATTGCCCACTGCTGGACAAAGGCCTTCTCTCACTAATCAGGGTGAGAGAGATTAGGTCATACTCCACCACGCGGACCCAGTGCGGATTGGTGGAGGCAGGTTTGTGGCCACCTGCTGTTGGAACTTATCAAGCCGCCTTTAAGGCTTTAACTCGGCTTAACGACTACCACATTAAGTGGTAGCCGGGACCAACGGCTTAACGTGCCTTCCGAAGCACGGAGACGCTTGAATTTGAAAATGCCACAAACAGTCACCCATCTCGGGCCAACCGAGTAGAACGCTGCTTAACCTTGGTAATCGGTAAGAACACCGCGGTCGCACAGCGCTACGAGCGCCTAGACGTATATTATCATGACCTTTATGTCAGAGGGAAGGTCAGAGAGGGACGAAGAACGGTGATACCCTATTGACGCTCTTAATATTGTATGTACCATTATGCTACAAGTACACGACATTGGATTTAGCTATTTGAAACTAAACATGATTTTTTTTACATGGAGAAAAATTCTAGTTGATATCCACAAGACTAGAAGAAAGCTCATGGCTCATGTCTGATTAATCTATCTATCTATCTATATCATCACGCTAGACCCCTTGCGGGGTAGGCAGAGAGTACAGAGTTCCGACAGGTTCCTTCCTTACATACCTCTATGGCTTCCTCCAATCTCATAGTTCGTCTCATACACGCTCGCCGGTTACGGATACTCTGTTATATGTCTGATTAATATAAGCTGAATATGAGGTGCAAACCGAGATTTAGTCCTGGACTTTGAAATTAAGAGGCACTTGCTTTACGTACTAATTTACTTCTGCTTGGCAAAATGAGGAAAAAACGATCAGTCTCATATCCAATATAGTGCTTTTGATTAAACCTTGTGTATTTTAAACGTCCATTCATTGCACGCAAGATACCTTAACAAAGTCATTGCCACTTTTTGAACCAAAATGTGATCTAATGCCGACTCCCTAAGAAAAAAATATTTACATAAAAGTAAAAAGACATTTTTAAGAGCAACGTCTTTTGCAGATTATACTATACAAAATTTTGTGTTTATGCTATGGACCGCTCAGGAATTCCTTTAGCTGGAGTCAATCCCGGGTATAGAATAAGGTCATGCTTACCATAAAATTGCATTGTCATGAGACTTGAACCAACATTTCAAATTTCAACTCCGTAAGACAAGAGGGAGTGGTTCTAATTCAGCTAAGATTTGACCTGAGCACACAAACAAACATTGCAAGTTAAAAGCTTGTAAATACTGTTCCCCACGCCTATTTTCTCCAAGGGAGGATGGCAGAAGTGTGCTGCGTACACCCACTTTTCGCCAACGATTAGGTCCCATGTAATAGGGGGCGAGCCTATTGCCATATACTAGGCACAATCCCAGACTGACATTGGGAGTTTTTAGATAAAAAAAAAACTACACTTGTTGGACCTAGGATTGGAACCCAGAACCTCGTAATCGCAAAGCTCATTATTCGCCACTGGCCCAACAAAGCAGTCAATTTGTTTTCAAATTATATTTTACTACGTTTTCTAAGAAAACATGTCAATATAACGGCCAAGTCATAACATTTTAAGGAACACGGAGAGAATATGAAGAGGAACGATCACCCGGATCCCTCGCTTTGTACTTAAACCGAAATATTCGTAGCTATACGCAATTTATGAGACAAATCTCTCGGACGCGTCTACAAAGACCGACTTGCGACGGATGACAATGCTATTGTGGAAGTTCCGGACATTCATTTTCCCTATTAATCTCTAAAAACGAAAAATAAAAACTAAAGTACACAAAAAATATTACTTGACAGGGTAGCCCAAAACCTCGCAGTGCTGTGCGACCGCGATGTTCTTACCGATTACCATGGTTAAGCAGCGTTTGACTCGATCGGCCTGAGATGGGTGACCGTTTGTGGCATTTTCATATTCGAGCGTCTCCGTGCTTCGGGAGGCACGTTAAGCAGTTGGTCCCGGATACCACTTAATGTGGTAGTCGTTAAGCCGAGTTGGAAGCATTATAGGCGGCTTGATAAGTTTCAACAGCAGATGGCCACAAACTTGCCTCCACCAATCTGCACTGGGACGCGTGGAGGAGTATGAACTAATCTCTCTCATCTCGATTTGTGAGAGAAGAACTTTGTCTATCAGTGGGACAATATTATATTATTATTATTATGGTAATTGTTGGAAATCTGTACTCTCTGCCTACCCCGCAAGGGATCTGGCGTGATGATAGAGATTATTATGGTAATAACAGGACGTCTTTGCAATTCAATTTGGCAATGCTTACGTTTTAAGATAGTTAAATATTATAGTAAAACAACGAAACAGTAAATTGCTGTTACACTGCGTGTTATATGCACAGAATAAAGAAAGACTTTGATTACATCAGTACTATTTCATTTTTTAAGTGGAGGAATTGTTGGCGGAATTTAAAGTTACTTTTTTGGCAATCCTAATCATGGTTAAGTCCAGTTATAAAATTAGGTTATTAAAGCCCATTTGCACGAACCAGGGTCAGCGTTACCTGTAGACCAACTCGAGCTTATAACGTTAAATTGCCTTCAACTTAAAGTTATAAGCTCGAGTTAGTAACGCTAAACTTAATTCGTGTAAGTGGGCTTTAAGTAAATAATTAAGCAACGAATTCTTTTTTTACTGCTCTGTCATATTTTATTATTTTATCTAAGTAATTTGGTTGCGGCTGTTAAGACTTTAAGACTCGTCACACGGTGAATTAACTTTAATTACATTCATAGTAGTGTCCGACCGAAGGTCGATTTTCGGTCGAAACCGAAGGTTTAATAACCCTAAGAAATTCGGTTCAAGATAAGCAAAATTTTTAAAAAGATATGTTGACTGTATTAACTTAACGAGGTGATTAAATTGACCTGCAACTTGCTAAAACTAATAACACTGAAAATTATATTATTTATTTAAAAGCATTCGTCAGTCGTATATCGTAATAGACCGTTGAATGGGACGATTTAGCGCAGTGGTAAGGAGCTTAAGCTGCTCGGCTCACTGTGTCTAATAGTCGTGGGTTCAATTCCCGCATGGGACATATCTTTGTGTGATCCAAAGTTATTTGTACCGGTCTGGGTATTTGTGTATGTGAATTTTCATTATTGTAAACGCACCCACGACACAGGAATAAATCCTAGTGGGTAAACGTAGCCCAAGTTTTTATATAAAAAAAAATCTGTGCTTGCTGGAAACCTTTGGCATCGGCCAAAACTTCGCCCCAGTTTGGGGGGTGCCAAAGGATTGGTTCAGGTGGCATTTTTGGCCGAACGTGGCCAAAGCTGAAACTTCGGTTGGACACTAGTAGATAGTGTAGTAGGTTTCTATTTAAAAGAGTATCATCATCATCATCAGCTGAAAGACGCCCACTGCAGGCACGCCTAAAGACAGAGATATAAATAAAATAAGTACCGTCTATCTTCAATCATAAAACGTTCACTGCAGGACATACAACTCTCTCAAAGATTGCGACGACGACTGGCTAATAACGAATAAGTATAGTAACCGCAATTGTTTGGAAAGAATACAATGGTCTGTGTGAATAATAATCTTTTACGTACTTACTTATTAAAAACCTAACTGCGAAATTATTAAACGGTAAAATCTAAAATGAATTAATTGTCCAAATGGAGCATCGAGTTTCGTGCGCCTGGAAATGACATAAGATTTATCTACCCATAGACAAGTTGTAGTGCACACAACGCATTGACAGCTTATGAGTAAATCGAACACTGGCAACACGCACACATAGTGCGTAACTGATACCACTTTTGCGCCATTTTTGTTAGCCATGCTCAGTCTAGACCACCCTCATCTATAAACATGTCTAACTATTCACTTTTACTCAAGTATATACTTAGCACATCATATTTACTATATAGTTAGAAACTGCGAAAAGTGAGAAATGACAAAATTTAGTTTTATTTATTTATTTATTTATAGAAAACCAACAGCTATGGTGATACAAAATAATAAACAATACATAATGAACTTAAATTAAGCCAATTATAGGTTTTCCTAAACTAATTACACATATTAGGAGTGGAAGTTTTGTAGCTTTAAGAAAGTGATCTTATCATAAAAGGTAATGTAATAAAAATAATTTACAGAAAAGGTAAGTACTAATTGCGATGTGTGTATGTACGAGTGTGTGTGCGTGTGTTTGAGTTAGTGTGTGTGTGTGAGGATGTCAGTTTGAATCTGGTGAACAGTTTATTAAAAACTCTTTTTCTAAAAACTTGCTTGCTGTTATTAAAAAGATCTATGTCTGAGTTTAAATCAGAGAACATGTGGTTATGTGTAGAACAAATCCTGTTTATAGGTGAGTTGCGTGCATAATTGGTGTGTGCGAAAGTCGTGGAAAATAAATTTGTTTGTCTGGTGCGACGAGATGGCGTAGAGAATCTAATTTGCTCAAGTAAATAGGAGATATCCAAATGACCATGAATAATGTCATAAAGTAACATTTGGTCTAACATTATTCTTCGATCTTTTAAAGGCAGTAGTTTGTGATAAATACATCTGTCATTATATGTTTCATGACGCTTATTAATTTTGAAATCTAAGAATTTTAAATATTTCTTTTGTAGTCGTTCAACTTTATCTATGTATACTTGATATTGCGGAGACCATATTACGCTACCATATTCTATAATACTACGAACATAGGCATAATATAGAAGATTAATACAGACTAAATTATTGAAAGGTTGACAAGTGCGTAGTACGAAGCCTAAATTCCTGTAGGCTTTGTTCGTGACATGATCAATATGCGAGCTAAATGTTAGCTTATTATCAAGAAAAATGCCTAAATCTCTGACAACCTCTACCTTTTTTACACTCGTGCCGTTAATTTTATATGTGAATACGATAGGTTTCGGTTTACGTGTAAAAGTTATAGCTTCACATTTCGCAACATTAATTGTTATACAATTGAGTTCGTAATAGGATGCTAGACATCTCAAGTTGTTCTGTAGCTTATAACAGTCATAAATATTATTAATTTTAAGAAAAATTTTTTTATCGTCGGCGTATAACATAAAAGATGAGTGTTTGAAACATGTGAAGATATCGCAGAGGTAAGCATTGTAGAGAAGGGGCCCTAAGTGAGACCCCTGCGGCACTCCGGAGGTAACCTCTATGAAATCAGAGCGATATCCGCCTATAACTACAGCTTGACTACGATTTCTCAAATAGGATTCTATCCAACGTAAGAGATCTCCGCAAATTCCGAGCATTTCTAATTTGCGGAGCAGGATAACGTGATCCACACGGTCAAATGCCTTTTCAAAATCTGTGTAGATCACGTCAACCTGACCGCCACCGTCCATGCTTTGAACTGTTTCTTGTATAAATTGTGTTAAATTGCTTATAGTTGATCTACCCTTAAGGAAACCGTGCTGAGAGCCAGGTATGCCATGATATACTGTAGGGTATATAAAATTATAAATAAACTTTTCAAAGATTTTAGCAAACACGTTTAGAATAGATATTGGTCTGTAATTTTCAGCTGTAACACGAGAACCTTTTTTGAAAATAGGGACTATATGAGCCTCACTCCATTTACTAGGGAAGTGGCCATCATCAAGGGAGCGATTAAACAAAATAAACAAAGGATAGGCCAGAGATTCGGCACAACGAGATATAAATAGAGGGGTAATGTTATCGCTGCCAGGTCCCTTCGTGGTATCAACATGTTTTAAGGCAGTGAGAACTTGTTCCTTGGAGACGTTAAAGCAATGAACGTGCCTAACATCACTTCCTGATGGGACAGGCAATTCTGTGTCCGGATAGAAAGGAGCGGGGGAAGAGAAAACACTTTTGAAGAACGAATTGAATGCATTTGCTATAGCAGGACCGTCGAGATAAGTATTATTATTGTAAGTTATTTTAGTGGGGTAAGTATGTGAGGGATCACGTTTCGTTTTTATATAAGCCCAAAAATGTTTCGGATTATTAATGATGGCTTCTTGAGTATTATGTATGTATTTGGTATAACATTCTGTATGGATAACTGATGCCCGTTTGCGCAATAAAGAAAATGTATTATAGTCTGCTTGGTTACCATACATTTTCCAGGATCAGTGTGCATTGGCTTTTTCTTTTAAAATTTTCATAAGCGATTTTGTATACCAGGGTGGCTTACCTGACCTACACGATTTCTTTAAGGGGATATTTTTTTCCATGGTGATATTTAATTGTTTGTAGAAAAAATCTGTGGCCGTTTCAACGCTTCCTAAGTTTAAGTGAGTTTTCCAGTCGATACTATTTAAATCATTATTAATTTCGTCAAATGCAGCACGGTTATAGTTGAATTTCTTCATTGGTACACATTTGAGTGGAGAAATAGTTATGTTAAGGTCAAATGTAAGCGGGGGATGAAAAACATCGACAACAGTTAGAGGACTTAAACATTGTATAATTTCGATATCGATATTCGAGAAAACTAAATCCAAAGTATTATTACAATTATTTTTAAAACAAGAGCACTGTCGAAGATTGTGTAAAGTCATTTCATTAATTAAATGTTCACCCGCGTTTTGAAGTGCTAAAGAACCTTGTCTTAGATATGTGGGCCCATCCGTGTTCCATTGAATATTAAAAAGGTTAAAATCTCCGGCAATGACGTAATAATCGTTCGGAGTAATTTTACCAGATAACGAGTTCAAAAAAGAGTCAATATCGCGGGCGTGTACATTGTCAGTGCGGCTATGTTTCGATGATTTAACTGGTATATAAACAACTAATAGATGTAGATTAATGTGTGAAGAAGGGCAAGCGCGGCGAGCGGTGGGTGCATGTGCGCCCGCATGGAGGGGAGCTATAACTCGGTTCGGAATTGTTACCCATAATGTTTCGATCGAGGAACTCGGCTGCTCCCATGAGTCATTCAAAGTTGAACAAAGTGTACGGCGGACGATAATTGCGACACCACCGCCCGAGGATTTGCCCGTACCCGATAATACACGATCCTGGCGAAAAATTACATATCGGTTGTCGCAGATTTCTGTATCAAATATGCTCTCGTGTAACCAAGTTTCCGTAATGATAATTATATCATAGTCGTTATTCAGTATTTCTAGATATAATTTATTTAGTTTCGTGCGTAGTCCCCGTGCGTTTTGGTAGTACACTGATAACGATGTTAGCGTGAATTTTGTTGAACTTTATTAATTTTCCTTATTAATAAAACCGTTATATTATAAATAATACATGGGGTTGCTACTTTAATTTGTATTATATAGTTACCTAAATGATACCAACTAGCTTTACTTAACGTTTTCAAAATATTAAAAAATGACCAAGTATATAAAACAGAAAAGTGTTGTAAATAATAACCACGACAATAGCTCATCATTATTTGTGTGTGTATTATAGGGCATTTACAATATTTTAAATGTTGTGTTGTATTGAATAATATGATTTGTAATAAGTAAATAGACGAAAAATAATTAGTAAATCTGAATTGTATATACGGGTATATTACTTAATAGTGTTAAATAGTATCAGGATGTGTGAGTGTGTGTGTTTGAGTATGTGAATGAAAGGAATGTATGCAATTAAGTACTTCACCTCCGTAATTATACAAAATATTTAATAAAAACTTTTCCGTTGTATTTATTACAAGGAGTAATAAGTGAAACAAAGTTAGATTACTTATTTTAACATGTTTAGTTGTGCTTCTGAGTCTATTAGGACATGGGGTGAAGTATCGTTTCGGCGAACATAAATTTTGCAGTTTTTTAGCCAAACATACTTATAGCCAACTTAGATTGCTCTAGCGCGACACATTTTGTATAGTTTCTTATTATCCGGTGTAAGGTGTTCATTTACGAATACTTTTCTAGATTCGCCAGCATATCCTAAGTCTCCAGTAGTTATGCCTCGATGTTTTCTAACGCCAGCGATGAGGGTATCCTTGGATATACAAGCTGTCATTTTAACGATAATATTGCGAGATCGGCCTTTATCCGAATTCATTGTTTGCACCCTCGTGCAGCTTTCTATCTCACTGGAACTCATATTAATACCTACTTTGTCAGCTATACGTAAGGCGATACCGGTCAAATCCTCGTTTTTGTTTACCGGAATCCCAACCAATTCGACATTCAACTGACGTGCCCATTGTTGTTGTCTGTTATTATGCAGAGATAGCTTATTTATTACTGCTTGCATTTCTAGGATTTGAGTCTTTTGTTGCTTAAGTAGGTCATCGGTAGTAGTTGCTCGATTTTGAAGCGATTTTATGCTGTCGGATGAGAACTCAATGGAAGTCTGCATACCCATAATTGTCTTCGTGGTGTTTTCATGTGCTTTATGCAGCGCTGCTAGGGTATTTTTAATGAATAATTGGTCTTCCAACAGGTTCTCAGATGTTGATTTCAGTTTATTTAATTGTTCCTTTATGCACGTGACTTCTTCACAAATCTTTTTAATACTATCAGCCTGAGAATTTTTGAAATCAGTGAGGAATGTCATCATCTCCTTCCTAAAATCCGATATTTCGACTTTTATCGGATCCTCTGGTTGCTTTCTTTTTGAGCCTCGAAGGGTAGTAATATTGATATTGTGCGAATGCACCATATCACATTCCAGCTTCGACAGATCGGGCTGTGAGCCTCCATAACCAGCGTTACCGCTAGGCGGAGATCTTTGCACGCTCATAATAATATTAATCCAGTATAACTTGAACTCAACAAAGAATGCGTAGCTAATGAGCAGGATAAAAAATAAGAACCCGTCTCTTTTACTCGAGGGGGTGAAGGGTGCCGCTCGCGAATATGCCACTGCACTTTACACTGTTAGTTTTATAAAATTGGAAAGAAATAACCACACACTTAGCAAGTGATTATGAACTTTAACTAACTATAATAAGTAATATAATTATATTGGGAGTACTGATATAATTTTGTAATAGCGAAAAACACGTCCACTCCAAACAAGCGCAGGGGATTTTGTATAGTATTTCAAACACATGAGTTTACTCGACTAAGTTCTTAAGACTATTTAATTAAATGACTATAGATTCGGGCGTTAGTGTAAGGGTAAAATAGAGGCTAAGGTGTAAATATCCATCTTAAAATAAAACTCTGGTCACTGTAGTGATGGGCGATCGAGCGCCACCCAGACATCGACATGCCAAGGACTTGGATACAAATTGAAATTCCGCCGGAGAAAATGTCGTTGTACAGGAGTTAGGAGACATTGTGACCACAAACGAGTACCTTGGAGTAACCCCAGGTGTAAGTATTACTTTATTTAGTCAACAAACATGGTAACGAAAGGAGCTAACTTATTTATACAAATATTGCAATCGATTTTAAACAAATTTCCCGATGAACTAGCAACTTTAAATCTTGGGCGGAACTGGAAGTCAGTACAATATTTTATTATACGCAAGATAAAAAACAGACCATTTACAATGTTTTTGATCTAGAATTCGAACCCAAAACCTCGTGGACGCCAGCTTCACCAAGCCCAACTAGACAGCAAGGCGAATGATATTATTAATAATAATATCAGCCTATATTGTCCGCTGTGGGGAAAAAGCCTTTTCTCATAAATCGAGGTAAGAGGGAGTAGGTCATACTCCATCACGCGGACAAAGTGCGGATTGGTGAAGGCAGGTTTGTGTTCACCTGCTGTTGGAACTTATCAAGCCGCCTATAAGCCCTCCAATATTGCTTAACGACCACATTAAGTGGTAACCGGCACTAACGGCTTAACGTGCCTTTCCAAGCACGGAAGATCCTCGAATATAAAAATGCCACGAACGGTCCCCCTCTAAGACCGACCGTGCCGAACGCTGCTTAAACTTTGTGATCGATAAGAACACAGCGCTACGACCGCCTCAGGAGTTGATTTTAACATCGTAATTATTAACAATAATAGTGTTTTTAAAAGCAGTAAATAAAAACTTATTAAAAGTTGAAACTTAATTACTTCTAACGAACGCTCCGAAGAGTATTTTAATGTAGACGCTGTTAAACAGAAAGTTACCGCCTCATTGGTCTAGTGGCTAACCGTCTTACCGATCACAAGGGACCCAAATCTTAGGTCGTCGGACATAATTGTATTTTTCGACAGAAAAAAATCCTATTAGTTCCTCGTTGGGCTAGTAGCGAACAATGTTCTTTGATCACGAGGTCCTGGGTTCCAATCCTAGATCAGACCAATGTAGTTTTTCTATCAAAATATTCACAGTATCAGTCCAGAGTCTGGAATTGTGCCCGATACATGGCAATAGGCTCGCCCCCTATTACATGGAACGTAACATCGTCGGCAAAAAGTGGGGGTACACAGTACACCTCAGCCACCCCCGCTTGGGGAATATAGGCGTGACGTGTCATTGGTAACGGGCCTATTACCATACCATACAGAGCGCAATTCCAGACTCCTGAATAACACTAGATTATTTTTTTATACTATAGAAAAACTACAAATACCAGACCTAGATTTTGAACCCAGGACTTTGTGATTGCTACGCGTATCTTTCCCAAGTAGACCAACTAGTCGGGTTATATATTTAAAAAAAAAGAAATTTCTAAATATATCTATATCATCACGCCAGATCCCTTGCGGGAATTTTAACATAATATTATTAAAGTTCTCATTTTACTCCGGGAATGCAATTTCGTTCTTTAACAGGTTTTTTCTAGGGTCGCCCTGTGGTAAATATATTTCTACTGATTTATGTTCGCTCCTGGGGTGGTTTAAGAATAATATTGGAATATAAATAAGATGAGAAGTATAAAGTTACCCTTTACTGAAAATAAACGGTTGAGGGTAGTCAGATGATACATGAAGTCTGTTGGTAGACTGGTATTTTATGAGAATTTTGTTCATACCAGTGTGTGTTGCCAGTGAAGACTTACGGCACCGAGAAATGGTCACTCACGATGGGCCTCATAAGAAGGCTCAAGGTCACCTAAAGGGCAATGGAAAGAGTTATGCTCGGAGGTTTTCTGCGAGATCGAATTAGAAATATGGAGATCCGCAGGAGAACCAAAGTAACCGATATACTAGGAAGGATCAAAAAGTAGAGAGAACGACATACTCCTTGGTAAAAAAAAAAATACTGGCAGGCATAGCTCAGATACATATTTGTAATATTAATAAAAAAAAATCTTCGATTCTCTTTTGTTTTTTTCTGAATGTAGTCATTTGTTTGCTTCGTGTCGGAACGTGTTCTCGAAAATGGAGAAAAACAAAGTGCGAGCCGTTATTTAACCTCTGTTTAAAAAAGTTACCGACGCAAGAGATTCATTGCGATTTGGAGGCAACATTAGGAGAGTCTGCTCCGCCGTATTCCACTGTCGCAAGGTGGGCTTCTCAATTTCGAGTAGGGAGAACGAGCACGGAAGACGAACATCGTTGCGGCCGTCCATCGACTTCAGTCACCCAAGAAAATGTTGCGAAAGTCGAGAAAATTGTATTGAGCGATCGAAGAGTTACCATCCGATACTTAATTCAAGAAACGGGCATTTCATATGGAAGTATTCAATCCATATTGAAACAATCTTTGAATATGAGAAAAGTCTCCGCAAGATGGGTGCCGAGAATGTTAACCGACAGTCAGAAACAAAATCCACTTGACATTTCGAAGACATTGTTGGACAAGTTTCAAGAAGATTCTGAAAACTTTTTGTCTCGTTTCATAACAATGGACGAAACATGGGTCCATCATTTTGATCCCGAGACAAAACAGCAATCTTCGCAATGGAAACGGCCATCATCACCGACCCCGAAGAAGTTTCATGTCGTGGCATCGGCTGGCAAGGTTATGGCCTCAATATTTTGGGACTTAGAAGGAATATTGTTGATTGATTACCTGGAGCGTGGAACCACTATTACAGGCCAATATTATGCAGCTTTAATTCCCAAGTTGAGGAATGCTATCAAAGAGAAAAGGAGAGGGAAACTTCGAAGGAGCGTGCTGTTTCATCACGACAACGCACCCGCGCACAGGTCGGCAGTTGCGATGGCTGCCATTCAGCAAGCTGAATTCGAATTGGTTGACCACCCCCTTTATTCACCAGATCTGGTGGCTAACGATTTTTATCTGTTCCCCATATTGAAAAAATACTTAAGGGGAAACAGGTACGAAGACGATAACGAGGTGATGGGATGCCGTGGAGAGCTTTTTGCAGGACCAAGAAAAAACTTTTTTTGTGAAAGGGATTGAAGCCTTGGAAAAGCGCTGGACTCGGTGTGTAGAGAGACTCGGGACTATGTAGAAAAATAAATTATTAAGTTATCAATAGTCATTATATTCATTCATCATCTCATTCTCACTACTTTTTGATCCCTCCACGTAGCTCTCAGAATTGCCAAACTAAAGTGCCAGTGGGCGGGGCATATCGCTTGTAGAACTGACGGCCGTTGGGGCAGAAAAGTTTTCGAGTGGCGACCTCGTACCGGAAGACGTAGAGCGGGTAGGCCAGGAGTTGTAGGTCCCTACAAGGTGGAGCGATGACCTGGTGAAGGTCGCAGGTAGAAGCTGGATGCATACAGCACTAAGCTGGTCGTTGTGGCGACCTTTGGGGGAGGCCTTTGTCTTGCAGTAGACGTTTTTCGTCTGATGATGATGTGTGCATATTATGTTGTAAGGTTAATTTATGCAATAAATAATTGAAATTTAAAAGGATCTTTTCAAACAAGCTATTAAAACAAAAATGCAACGGAGATAGCTTGCTTTGTTGATGAGTTCCAATGGCCAGCTTCTAGCTCCATCATCAGACTCTGGACAGAATCTGGGTCCATAGTAATAGAACCTACGACTTCTCAATCCAGGTAACTGCACGGCTGACTAAAATAGGTCGTTAATTTGTCTACACTCATACCACTATACCAAGGTGTGGCATCTCGTAGATGTAGTTGGATGAATTACAAAGTTTCCGGTTCAAACCACGACTTGAAATCTCGTTTTTTTCGAAACCCATGTGTATGTGAATGACTACGATGCTAACAGAGGAGCATTTACAGCTATTGAATACCTAAATATGTGCAGATGACATTTTTTATAGTAACATAGGACACAATTTAAAAGCGCAGATATAGGTTAACATCTATTTTATTTACTTTACACTGTTATGCATATATTCCTCAAGCGAGGGTGACAGAGGCGGTGTAATGAGTACACCTACTTTTCGCCATCATACTGGGAAGATTTCGTTCAAAAAAACTACATTTGTCCGACTTAGGATATAAACCTAGGACCTCGTGGTCACAAAGTTATGCGCTTTGCCACTAGATCAACGAGGCAGTTACATCTATTATCTCATAAAAAGTAAGTAAGTGTGCACCCCTGTCTACCCTATCAGAGATATACAAGGTGTAACACAATAAACGTAAGACCTCAGACACCCCGATTAGAGAATTGCTTCATAAATTCAAAACGAAAACCAAATTTTGAAATTTAAAGGTTTTTACCCTTTTTTAAAACACTTTTATACCCCAATTTACAATTAAACTTGAACGTGTATGTGTGCGTTTTGAGAAATACGTTTTAGGAATGCATTTGCAATCTTCTTCTTGCTATGAATCAAGAATAAATTTAGTTTTTTATAGAGCACTGAAGGAGTAAAAGATTTTTAGCAAATATAAAAAAAAATTAGGATACATTAAAAATTGTTGGAATCAATTCAGTTGCCGATTTAGAACAAATTACTTTCAGGTCTTGCGTTTATTATGTTACACGTTGTAGAGCATAAAAGGCATTGCTTATCATCATCATCATCATCTCAGCCTATACTTGTCCACTGCTGAACATAGGCCTCCCCAATCGCTTTCCAGCGTAACCGGTCCGATGCCACCTGCATCCAACGACTTCGTGCGATTTTCACAAGATCGTCGGTCCATCTGGCAGGCGGTCGTCCCACGCTGCGCTTGCCAATACGTGGTCTCCACTCTAGAATCTTTCTGCCCCAACGCCCGTCCGATCCACGTGCTGTGGCCCGCCCATTGCCACTTCAACTTGCTAATCTTAACGGCTATGTCGGTGACCTTGGTTCTTCTACGAATCTCCTCGTCCTTCTACGAATCGAGCTATGCTCGGCGTAGAGAAACGCCGAGCATAGCTCTCTCCATAGCTCGCTGAGCAACTCTGAGCTTTTTTATGAGACCTATAGTAACAGACCACGTCTCTGATCCATATATCATCACTGGTAACACACATTGACTAAAAACTTTAGTCTTTAGGCACTAAGGTATTTTGGATGAGAAGATGTTGCGCAGTTTCCCGAACGCTGCCCAGCCGAGTTGGATTCGTCGATTGACCTCTCTCTCAAAGTTGGACCTACCTAACCGGACTACCTGTCCCAGGTAAATGTATTCGTCGACAACTTCAAGAGTAGAGTTCCCAACGGTGAGTGCGGTGGGTACGATATGGACGTTACACATTATTTTCGTTTTGTCCATGATCATTTTAAGACCCACTTGTTGAGATACTCTGTTGAGGTCACCGAGCATTCGTCCTAGATCTTCCAGCGACTCCGCCACGACCACAATGTCGTCGGCAAATCGAAGGTGAGTGATGTATTCGCCATTGATGTTGATGCCAAGTCCTCGCCATTCCAAGAGCTTGAAGGCGTCCTCTATGGTAGTCGTAAACAGTTTCGGAGAAATGACGTCTCCCTGCCTTACTCTTCTTTTTATGGGAATCGCCTTCAGGCACTGCCCCTGTACTCGGACTGACATGGTGGCGTTATTATACAAGCACTTCAACACTTCAATGTACCGATAGTCAATGCGGCATCGCTGGAGAGATCTAAGAACCGCCCAAGTCTCGATCGAATCGAAGGCTTTCTCATAGTCCACAAACGCCAAGCATAGTGGCCGATTATACTCCTCGGTCTTCTGTATAATCTGCCGCAGCGTATGTATGTGGTCTATGGTACTAAAGCCTTTCCGGAAACCGGCTTGTTCGGGAGGCTGGAAGTCATCAAGCCTGCGTTCGAGACAATTCGTGATGACTCTCGAAAACAACTTATAAACATAGCTCAGCAGTGTGATGGGCCTATAATTCTTCAGTAAAGTGTTATCACCTTTCTTGAAAAAGAGTACTACCACACCCCTGTTCCACGCTTCCGGCGTTTTTCCTTCGAGCATGACGGAATTAAACAGCCTATGAAGGACTTTAAGTACCGGCGATCCGCCCGCTTTCAGAAGCTCTGCGGTAATTCCGTCTTCACCCGGCGCTTTGTTGTTTTTAAGTTGTTTGAGAGCCATCCTAATCTCGTACAGGCTGATGTCCGGGATATCTTCAGTGTAGTGTCGGGTTAGCTTGGCTCTTGGGTCTTTTACCAAGTCAACAACAGGTTCAGCTACAGCATTGCTCATATCTTCCATGTATTTACACACAATATCGATAGTCAATGCATTTTGAACGTGGCTACAATATCCTAGACGATATTTCAATTTAAACGAAACATGGCCGGTATTCTCCGCTGGGCGCTAGATTAAACTTACCAATAGTACTTAGAGACGGTGTTTACTTCAAACTATACAGTGTGGTGTTTACATAGAAACTTAAACAGTAGCTAAGTTAGGAACAGTTATTACGCGCGTACTACCTATAAGGCAAGTATTAATATGAATCTATACTTATTTATAAAAAGAAAATATTTTGGAATAGATAAACTTTGAAAGGACTGAACCGATTTTAATAATTATTACACCATGAGAAGCTGCTAGATGGCTAGATGGCGATGTCGAACAGTTGCGTAGCCGCGGGAAACAGCTAGTGTTAAATAAATACTTGTAACTAGTCTTGTAATTTGTTTTAATGGATTGCTAATATAAGTATAGTATATTATAAACGTTCTCAATTTTTAAGTGTCTTGATAAAAGAAAATAAATACAAGTAACTACAGATGCAAATAAAATTGTAACTTTGAACTTTATTTCTGAGATTTTATAGCAAATATCACAGGTCACAGGGACTGGGATGGAACTTGGATGGACATTGGAAGATAAAAACGCTGACGTCAAAATAACGTGCTATTGACTCTACTATAGGCGTTACTTGAAAACATATATCATGTTTATAATATATCCTACTTATAAATGGTGTCCCAAAATTCACGCAATATTTGAATACGCCGACATTTGTGCGGCAGTGTTAGCAACCTAAAAAGAAACCAGTTTGACAGTGGACAGTTTAGGGCTAGTGAAAATAAAGATTACACTTCGAGAGAACAACGTTTTTACTTTACACCGTCTCACGAGTTTTCATTTTTGAACAATAATTAAAAAATAATGTAACTTTGGCGGCCGCAGTTCGAAAATTTCGTACAAAGTATAGTCGGGACATTGATTCCACTACGTCAAATGTGAAGAGACTAATTGAAAAAATAAGGAAGACTGGCTCGATTGGTGATGCTAAATACACTGGTCAACCAATAAGAAACCGTTTAAATGTCACTGAAGACATCATTGGACCATACTTCTGTCACTTCTACTTCTTCAGTGACTGTTACGGCTGCTCGATATCGCGATATGATAACAGAATTATTTCTATCTTAATTTGATGATATTTATATGAACGACATGTGGTTTCGAACTGACGATGCCACATGGCATAGCTCCCGTCAACAATTTCAATTACTGCATAAGACATTTCCTAGTCGTATACTCTCTTGCTTCGGTAAACAGAATTTGCCCCCTAGGTCATGTGCTTTAACATAACTAGCACTCTTTTATGTGGTTGTTTGAAATCAAAGGTCTTGCCCACAAGCCCATAACCACTCGTGCATTGAAGGAGGAGATTTAACGCTGCATCATCGAAATTAAACCACGGTCATGGAAAATTTTGACAGCTGAATGCTTATAAAGATTACCGTCACTGCAGAATTCCTCTGGAAAAAGGGCAAGAATCTCTACAGTTAGTTTTTGAAATAAATGTTCTTGCATATACCCGTACCTGTCACGATCCGATGAAATAAAATACCAATAAGTAAAAGAGATACCTCCAAGCCGACACCCAAACAAATTAACATCAATACGGCGATATACGTTTAGGCGCAACCTGACTGTACATAGCACTACTTTCGACCCTCAATTATCTTAAAACCAACATAACCTGGCTCCCCGTAGTCTAAACATTGTATCTGGGAAATTGATGTTTTATTTAAATAGGACGCCGAAGGTAAGTCAATTGATGTTTGCCGGCAGGAAAGGTTGGAAAATATTTATTTTGTTCGCATAGTCAGTGTACTTGAAGTGGTAACGTTTACATTTGAGGGACAACTTGGCGTTATAGACGCATGTTTGTTAGTTTGTGATCGATAAACTCTGAAACTATAGAACCAATTTTAATAATTCTTTCACCATTAGAAAACTAGGCTATCCAGAAGTAACATAGCTATATTTCAGTGATAATAAAATTTTAGTTTACTTATAATAAGATTTCAGCCTGAAAGCATGGTATTTGTAGTATTTCATAAAGATATTACAAAATAAACGCATGAGCAGCCGCGGGGTAACGACTACATATTGTATTGTATGAATCAGGTACCTACTGTTCCACTGTTGGGCAAAGGACGTTTCTCACAAATCAAAGTGAAAGAAGTTCAGTCATACTTTATCACGTGGAACCATTGCGAATTGTTAGAGGTGGGTTTGTTGCTACATGCAGTTGGAACTTTTGGAGCCGCCTATAAAGCTTTCAACTTAGCGTAACGTAATATTTTCTATCTATCTATCTATATCATTACACCAGTTCCACACAGACACATGATCCATATTTAGTTACAATAAAAGAGTAACATATAACAATAAAACCGTAAAGTTATATACAATATAAAGTATAAAAACAAAAAAAATATTACTACTTAGTTCGTCTCACACACGCTCGCGGGTTACGAAGACTCTTGTGTAAATTTTTCAAAGAGTATCAGTATCAATCAGTTCAGAGTCTGGTCTTGTGTCCGCATAAGTGCAAAATCTATTACATCGGAACCTAACTTTGTCGGCTAAAAGTGTGTGTATACAGTATACCTCTGCCGGCGCTTAAGAGATATAAGGCGTGACTGTGTTTATTTATTTTTTTCGAATTTCCATTTACAGTCCGGAATTCGGTACTCTGCCCGGTGGTCTCAAAATGACAATGGACTCGATCCTTATAGCATTGAGTCTTACTATCGTAGGCGAAAAATGAGTACTACACTTCTGCCGCCTACGTTTGGGAATTATATGCGTGACGTATTTTTTTCATTTTCTATTATCAATTGAGAGTCCGGTATTGTGCCCGATAATAATAATAACATTTATTTTCTTAACAAAAATGGTTGCAGTAAGGTTTACAATACTGTCTTAACTAGATTCCGCCTTTGTGAAAGACTGGTGCCTGACGTAGGTTTTTGAAAGAAAACCTGTATTACAGGTTACCAGGGCTCCACCCGCGGATAGAATTAATAGTATTGACATATTGGCAGACTATGAAAATATTGTTGACTATCAATGTTCTATTATAACGAAGTAATTTAAGTTATGAATAGATGCGTATAAAATAGTGTGGAGAATAAGTTTCCAATATATACGTATGTATGTATGTGTGTGTGTGTGCGTGTGTGTGTGTGAAGAGTGTAAATGACTGAAAAGCGAGCATGAAGTGAGGATTTAATAGCAATGAGCTCGCTCCTAAATTAATTTGACTTACCATCGTTGGCGAAATGTAGGTGTGCTGTGTGACGGTTTCAATTTTTTTTTCTATTTCCATTATCAGATCGGATACTGGTATTGCCCCCGTTAATTTCAATAAGTGCTCTCCATATTGCATTGGGACTTGCCGAAAATATAGGCGCGACGGTATTTATTTCTTTTTAATTCTCTGCATCAGTCTGGAGGCCGATATTGTGACCTGTATAATAGCAAGAGCCTCGCTCCCTGTTACTTTGGGTCCTAACACCGCCTGTTAAAAGTGGGAGCACACCGTACACCTCTGCCGGCGCTCGAGAAATATAGGCGTGACGGTGTTCATTTTTTTTTCAATCCCCGTCCGACGAATCAGACTAGTCCAAAAACTGGTATACAGAGATGGGCAAAATGTAATCAGATTAATTATTATTACAATAGCATTTTGTAATATTCAATTATGATTCAAGATTTAAAGTGTAATTGTAACCGTTAAATATTACAAAGTGTAATTTTAATCGGTTATCATTAATACACCGTCAGGCATATATTCCCCAAGCGGGGTTGGTTAATCATTAATCTGATTACATTTTGCCCATCTTTGGCCTGATATAATAATACATAATAATAGGCTCGCTCTCTAATTTTTACTCCTCCTATTTTATTTTCTTTCTAACTAAATTTGCTGGTGGTTCCAAGACAATTAAAGCGCTCCCCGGGATACCCCAAGGCTCAAACCTTGGTGTCCTCTAAGGGCCTCCTTATGGGTCCTGGCCTACAGGGGTTACAATGGCGTGTGTCGGGCTTAGACCCTAAAAGAATTAAATACTAATTTGGGACCTAACATCCTTGGCAATAAGTGGGTGTACTCAGTACACTTATAGATAAGCGTGTGGTTTTTATTGGTCTAGAAAAGCTCTGTATCGCTTCCCGAAAGTGCAGATAACGGCTTTATGCGCCCGACGCGCCGCCATTAATCAAAAACTAACGAGTACTGGGCCCGTATTCGCTATAACCAATTAAATACTAACGCGGCGAGTTACGATAACTGTGATATTGTCGTTAAATGACCTTCTTTACTCTAACTCAAATTATTTATTTTGTATATACCGTGCGGGGTTAAGTACTAACAAATTATCATGTTTATATTATATTTTTGAAACTTACTAATCTATCACCGGATCGCAACGCGGCCTCCACTGAGAAGATCCGGCGAGAAATTTAGCGGGCCTGTCTTTTTTATTTAATATTCTATTATTTTAATCTATCATTTTCTGTATAGATACAATTTTATATTCTACAAAATTAAGTATGTGATAATGGTTTATACTTAGAATAAGACGACTAGACTGAGCATTGCTAACAAGAATGGCGCTAAAAGCAGTCTGTGTGTATGAATGATCTACGCTGTTCACCGGACAAGAGGGCGAGCGCGCAATCACTACGCTCGAGCCAGAAAAGCAAATCTCAAGGGCGCCTCAAGGAGGAAAGGCCTCGGCTTGGGCAGTCGCTATGAGGGACGGCATATACTAGGTGTCTCGCCGTGGTGCTCTGCACCGGCCGGCGGGCAAGGGACTCTTCGACCTCGCCGGTGAGGTCGGTGTCTGATCCTGTGTGCGGTATGTGCATCCAAAAGAAGGGATGTGAGGGCATCGCGAGGATCGGTTAGAACATGCCGCGGACGGGGGTAGCGGCTGCAGCAAAAAAAGGAGGCCTAAGTTATCTAATATGTGTGCGTGCTGCCAGTGTTCGATTTGTTCAAAAGCTGTCAATGTGTTCGTGCGCGTGCGTGTGAGTACTACAATGTATCTACCTATGGGTAGAATAATTTTATGCCGTTTCCGCACGCGCGATGTTCCATGTATCTCTATCTATCTATATCATCACGCCAGTTCCCTTGCGGGGTAAGCAGAGAGTACAGAGTTCCATCAAGTTCTTTCCTTACAGACCTCTCTGGCTTCCTCCACTGTCATAGTTTGTCGCATACACGCTCGCCGGATACGGAGACTTTTGACTTGCCCTTCAGATAAGACACGGTCTATTTGGTCATCGTAAGATACTCTAGGTCTTCCCCGGTACCTACGTCCTTCCACTTTCGCATTTATATCTGTTTTGTCATTTCTACATGGGTTGTTCGCGATATTCTATCTAGACAAGTGATTCATCTAAGGGTTCAAATTTGTCCCGCTAAGTGAGTGTGACTAGCTTTATCGTGACATTTGTGGCCGTGCTCAGATTTATTACACGATCATTTTATGAAGTTATCGTAACGCGCCGCGTTTGGTCATAGCGAATAATAGCCCTGATCACCCTCATTGTGTGCCACAAAAGGTCGTGTTTTAAGCCCTGGCAAGCCGCAAAGTGATGCAAAAAGCTGACATCAGCCGTTAATTGCTGATAGGGGCGATGCGTTGATGAGAAACTGTTCGCCAAATATACTAATTCCTTAGTAAATTTGGGAAAACTACTTGAAGAATTTGTTACAGAAATTTGTTGAAATTGGAAAACTAAATTCATTCAAGAATGGCGATAGGCCATTGTCCCTCTGAAACCAAAAGCGCCTTAGCAAAATGATCTAGCTATCTATCTCTATCACCACGCTAGATCTCTTGCGCGGTAGGCAGAGGGTATAGAAATCCAACAGATTTTTGTTCTTACAGACCTCTCTAGCTTCTTAGCAAAATGATGGGTACTAAAGACTGTTACAATAAGTAGTAACCGAGTCCAACGGCTTAACGTATCTTTCAAAGCACAGACACGCTCTAAGATCGATATGTCACAAATAGTCAACCTTCTCAGACTGACCGAGCCAAACGCGGCATAACCTTGTTGATTGCTACAAATAGAACGGTTCTTCTTCTTTGCGTGTCAATGGTTCATATCAGTCCCGCTAAGTGAGTGGCCAGCTCAATTTTACTGTCCGTAGCCGCGCTCAGCTCTTCCCTTGTACCTCTGCCCTTTGTGTGTGTAGCTGGTGGGGCACAGAGGGCATACAAGTAAATGTGACACAGTCTGTGAGGTCGCACCACAATCAGATCCTGTTAAATTTGGATGACTGAACCCTCATGTGCCAAGATTTCTTGTAGATGTCTACCTACCTGAGTGCGGAGCCGATTTGAAGATTTCTACACCGGCCATAGTAGTAGGTGCGTTGGTGGTAGTTGTTCCTGACATGGGACAAAGGAAGACGGTAGGGGTCTAATATTTCTGTATACATGGTTTTTTCGTGGTTATCCACAAGTGCCTCAAGTTAGTTACAAAGGCGGGGCGATAGCGTGAAGCTATCGAGTTGATATGCCATCCTTTTCACACTGCAAATTTACTAAATAAGGATGAACGAGGCAGCACGCTTCCTCGGCAACGTTGTAATAACGTCAAATGGTACGTACTAAGCCCTCTGGTCTCCACTTAATGCTTCAGATCGTAACATCAGAGGATGATTTCATATTCATAAACTTCTTTGACCGATGTTCCTAGTCGTGAATATTTTCTTGCCTATCGAGTTTTACTCGAATTCTTTACAAATTTCGAGTGGCCTTTAGAATTTGTATTTTGTGAAGGGTTACCGCGATGAAAAGTTGCTTGAATTTACATGAACATTAGAAAAAGTACGAAAATATAGATAAGAAATAAAATATGAAAAAAATGCACGTGCGAGAAAAAAAAAATATTGTCACGACTATATACACCAAGCGGGTGTGACAGAAGAGTACTGTGTACATCCAGTTTTCGTCAACGACGTTAAGCCCCTCTAATTGGGGGCGACCCTTACCCCCCTACCCCTATTACGTTACATTAAAAAATAGAAATTATCTGATTTAGGATTTGACCCCAGAACGTTCTCGCAGATCATTCTCCACTAGACCAACAAATAAGCAGGAAATCTATCTAGCTATCTTACAATGTTGAAATAGACGGTGGTTAATTTATAAAAAGTCTTCATAACCGGTGAGCGTGTAGTAGACGAACTATGAGAGCGGCTCTATTCTTTCTACCTACTCAAAGATAAACAAAGATACGTAATTTATTAAAATCTAAATTCACGATACTCAAAATGTTCAAATTATCTGGTAAAAGGCATTCCTTCCTTCGACATCAAAATGGTAAGAAACCGATCCTCACCTCCAGAATTGAGAATCCATTTATTTATTAAACGAATTATCGTTCGCAGACGTTTCACGACCGCATTACTGGCATCAAAGGCAAAGAAATGAGGATAAATATCAAAAGAGTGCGGTTAAATATGATAACCTACCCCCGCATGATAACTACTTCATGATACTTTGTAAATGTAGGGTAGGATTAGATGGTTCGTTTTTATTTGTTCCTTAAGAACAAATTCTATGATAGACTTAATCTATATCAATAATATAAAAAGGAAAGATTTGTTTGTTTGTAATTGATAAACTCTGAAATTTAATAATTGTGTCACCATTAGAAAGCTACATTATTCAGATGTGCCCCTGTGCAGTGCAAATGTGCCCGGTATATGGCAGTAAGGTCGCCTCAATACACCTCTGCCTACCCCGCTTATGGAATTTAGGCGTGACGGTGCAACATTATTCAGAAGTAACTTAGACGGTGGGTGGCGTCGCAGATCGGGTGCGAAACCGCTGAAAACTGCTAGTGGGATAAACACGGTGTAATTTTAGTAGCCCTGGAGCGAAAGCTCAGATGATGTATCCAATGCCTAGTGTTCAATGGTACTAAAGACAATGAAAAAAAAGAACATTTCAATAAGTAACATTACCGTAACAATACTGATTTAGTGTACTAAAACACTAAACCTAGCGCAAAATGACATTGAGGGGCGGCGCAGCTCATCAGCTGACAAGTAGCAAGATGACTTCGGTGTTCTGGATCTCAGCTATGATATTCGGATAGGTCAGTTGGTAGATGTTACTTATTGCTATGTTCTTTTTAGTGTTCCTTTTACTCTTTTTTAATTACCAATGAACAGTAGATTAGATTAGTCGAGGAAGCCAGAGAGGTATGTATGGAAAGAACCTGTTGGAACTCTGTACTCTCTGCCTACCCCGCAAGGGATCTGGCGTGAGGTTATAGATAGATAGATAGATACTAGATTAGACCGGCTGCACTGGAGAGCGATTGGGGGGGACAAGTATAGGCTGAGATAATGATGAGGACTAGATTAAATACATTAGCTGGGCTTTCGCTTCAGGATGACAAAAATTACACTGTGTATTTTTTAGTACTACGAAAGCAGAATCGTAGAATTAGTGAGACATTTTATTTCCTACAAGATAGTTATTTAGTGTCAAAAGTTGCAAATTTGTTCGTAGCATTTGTCACATCGCACATGAGTAAGGTCGGTGCAGTAGGCAGCAATAGTTACAGCGTTTCAACACCACTTTAACTCTTTTTATGCATGTTTTATATATCACAAGTGAAGATTAGCACCACTATGAAATCAGGAAAAATCCTAAATATAAAATCGATCTGGACACCCCCATGTTACGGTGCCGGCGACACGATTACGTTCCAAAGACTTCCCTTTGATGATAACTCAAATCTTTTTAAATGACCGCAGTACTTCACAATTCGTGTCTCGGCGTGCGTAAAAATTGGTCCCCTAACGCCTTGCTCCTAAGATCCTGTCACACGGACGATAATTCCTGTTCTATGAATTCATACTAATATTATAAATTCCAAAGTAACTCTGGGTTTGTTTGTAACCTTCTCACGCCCAAACCGCTGAACAGTTTTGATCAAATTTGGCAAAGAAATAGATTTTATTCAGGGGAAGGACGTAGGCTACCTTTTTGTCTAAAAAAAAGCATAATGGTGTAAAATAAACGCCAGAATAAACGCCAACGAAGTTGTGGGTATAGCTAATTAAAAATAAAGAAAGAATGATAGATTATTTTGTGCTCAAACAACAACAAAAAAAGTCTATCGACATGACAAAAATTCAAAGAATTAAATGAAGCAGCAACGGAAGGCAGTAATTGTGTGAGATCAAAATTGGTCCTTTTCAGCTAATACTGCTGTAGTCCTATGTTACTGTCTTCCGGCGAAGCCATGTAGTGATTACGTCACTACCAGTCTCTTCTTGAAATCAATTTGTGATCGAGGGATGACCTCGTCTGTTTCTTAAAAACGATTTCCGTAATATAACAGGCTATCAAGCCTAGTCACTAAACGCTCGCCATATAGTTGGAAGGTACAGAGATTCAAGCCTAATGAGCTCTTCTGGATATTAAAAGCTGCGATTCCCACTTGCTAAGTGTGAAGGAAAACATCGTGGGGAAACCTGCATGTCAAATAATTTTTCGAAGTTGTGTGAATTTCACCAACCCGCACTGGGCTAGCGTGGTGGACTATGGTCTAAACCCTCTCAGATTGAGAGGAGGCCCGTGGCCAACGGTAGGACAGTTTCTTAACAGAACTAATATTATAAATAAGATACGAGCCTGCAGTAGACTCGTTTACCCTGAAATTGAACAGAGATGAATATGGCATAACCACATTGGTACATTATGTTGCAGCGGATGGGACACATTGCTTACTGAACTGATGGTTGTTGGAATAAAATAGCTTTCGAAAAGACAGAGGGTGCCTGGGTTTGAACTCGAGACCCCTGACTTTGCAGTCCAACGGTCTAATCACTAAGCTATCACTGCTTATTTATTCATATTAAAATAGGCAACTAAATATCGTGTAGGTTAAAAGGTATCTCCTTAGTATGGCATACCATAACAAAAGCGCACCGTCTGTTAGATAAATTGCTAAGATATCTTGGCATCTAAGGCTTTTGAAAGAGACGATCTCAACTTTTTTGTAAATAAATTGACTGTGAACCCAGTCGTAAATCGTTGAGCCATTGAAGTTAATTTAAAAACTTTTTTAAACATCTATAATAAATAAAATAAACATTGTTACGCCTATATACCTCAAGCGAGCGTGGCAGAGGTGTGTGGTATACTCACTTTTTGCCGGCGATGCAAGGTTCCTAAGTTAAGGAGCAAGTCTATTATACTGGGCACAATTCCAGATTCCGGACTGATGCTGGGCATTTTCCAATAGAAAAACTACATTTTGTCTGATCAAGGACGCCTCTAGACTAACGAGGCAGTTATTCGAAAAATCTTTAATTTTCAAGAAACTGTTGCAAAGAAACTGTTTTTAAAAATATGGAAATAGATGTCTTTAATATCTGATATTACTTGCTATCTTTCTTTTTTATTTGATTAAATAACGTATCTTGTGTAGCACTTCTTCATTCTAATTTAGGTACCTATATAAAAATATATTATTTTTTTATTATAAAAAGTTTTCGTAACGGCCAGATATATAATGTAAATTTTGAAATTTGACAAGGTATCTCACATAGGTACTATGTATGGTATGGTGTAAAAATAAAATCTGTGGGTCAATTGGAAACGGGTATAGATAGGAAATTAAAAAAAGGCATTTTTTTGGTTTAATTTTAACATACATACTGCCTCGTTGGTCTAGTGACGAATGATGCGCTTTATGATCACGAGGTCCTGGGTTCAAATCCTAGGTTGGACGAAAAATTCCCAGTAAGAGTCCTGAGTCTGGAATTGTGCCTGGTATATGGCAACAGGCTCACCACCTATTACATGGCATCTAACATCTTCGTTGAAAAGTGGATGTACTCAGTACACTTCTGCCACTCCCGCTTGGGGAACATAGGCTTGACGGTTTATTTTTTATTTATAATTTTAACATTTTCACAAACTTATTCCTATACGGTCTATAAGGGCAGAAACTGTTGGAACTCTATACTCTCTGCCTATCCCGCAATGGGTCGGGCGTGATAATATAGATGAATAGTAGCAGTAAAGAAATATTGCCTTATTGGTCTAGTGGCAAAGCGGATCGCTTTGACATCACGAGGTCATGGGTTCAAATCCTAGGTCGGATAGTTGTAATTCTTTTAATGAAAATTTCCCAGTATGAGTCCGAACTTTGGAATTATGCTCGATAAATGGCAATAGGCTCGCCCCTTATTACATGGGACCTAACATCGTTGGCAAAAAGTGGGTGTACTCAGTACATCTCTTCCACCCCCGCTTGGGAGATATAGGCGTGACGGTGTTTATTTATTTTTTTCCCAACAGTAAACCGCTTAGTTCGCGTTGCCGTTTATTGCCTTAATTGGCAGTAATTACAGTCTATATCTGTAATATTCTATTATTCTTAGAAAGTATTTACCTAAGCCGTTTAGAGAGCAATCATTTAGTTAAGCAATTGCCGACGGGCGAACAAATAGCTCTACCAATAAAGTAAACAGAAACTCATTGGAATTTGTGTGAGCGACAGAATTACTTCGCTATCATCACGTCAGTTTCCTTTCCGGGTAAGCACAGGTGCAAATGTATTTTGGTAAAATTAAATAATGTTACATGTTTTACAGACACATACATTTAGTAATTAGTAATGTTACCTCTGTATTACTATCAAAAATATAAAGTTTTTGGTGTTCTAAGATTATTTGAATAACGGTCGCTTAGTATGGCGTTTTTGTCATTTGACATTGTAAGGGAATTTTACTGTAGATATATCTACAGTTTAAATTATCTGGTGAATAGTGACATCTGGTAGACAGGTGTTAGTTTAACACTGATAAAAAACCATAAAAGTGATTCGACTTGAGCAGCTCCTCAATTAGAAATTTTCAACACATATACTATAAAATGCAAGATTTAAGGATTACAACTTACAAAAATAAATAGAGACCCAATAAAGTTAAAAGATTAGTCTACCTATTTTTTTGCCAAATTTTTTCAGTGAATTTTGAGTTTCGATCTGGTGGTATGTGTAAATAAAATTAAATAAACACCGTTAATCCTATAATCCCCAAGCGGGGGCGGCAGAGGTGTACTGAGTACACCCACTTTTTCGCAACGACGACTTTCACTTTTTTACGATGTTACGTCCCATATAATAAAGGGCGAACTTATTGCCAAATACCGGGCACAATTCTCTAGGCTCTGGGAAGTTTTCGTTAGAAAAACTACATTTGTTCGACCTAGGATTTGAACCCAAGACCTCGTGATCACAAAGTGATGCGCTTTGCCACTAGACCAACGAGGTACTCCTAGACCATCGAGGTAGACTTTAGCATCACCTTTGATAAATTCGTAAGTTGTAATATTAGGAATGAAAAGAAATAGATATAGCAGTATTACTACCTACCTCTTCTTCATCTTCAAGTTCTGGCTTCACAGTAATTATAAATGTATTTTGCCAGTGTCCAGTGAGATATATAATCGTGTTTGTTTAAATTAATTCGACTCCCCGATGAATTTGATGACAACGATGATATTGAAATTTATGAAATACCCCACCCTGCATAGTAAAGCGGTGGATACTTTACATACTAATTGCAACGGCCGTTTTGAGGGAAGTCGAAGGCACGTTTTATCACTTTGTTACAATTACCTTCACTCATGCACATATAAGAACACATAATGGTTAATATTCCACCAACATTACACATTATTAGTCAAAATAACAGAAGTTTTGGAAATTAAAACAAATTGACAACAACACTCTTCGACTTCTCACCAAAACTGACTACCTCATGAAGTGGTATAGTATTTTTTTTAGATACAGTAACGGCTTAAATCATATACATGAATAGCACAATGGCAAAATAATAACGCACATCAAAAAGGTATTTAGTACACAAAAAATTAATTAACCCCACGCAAAAGTTTTCTTAACCGGCGAATCGTTGTTGAAAAGTGCGAATGATGGAACCCTTATCAAACGTATGAAATGTTATATGAGAGGGATCGGGGCGTGGGGAGAGGAGGAAGAGGGGCAGATTGCAGACATTACTCATAACACTGACCGGCTCTTACGTCACTCTGCATGGAATTAGTAAGAGTACTAAGCCGGTGTTCAATATATTCGCCTCTCGCTCTACCTTGGAAACGTAAGCATTAATAAATCAGCATACACTGTCCTGCTGCTGGGCAAAGGCCTTCTCTTGCAATTAGGTGAGAGAGAGTGAGTTACACTGCACTACGCGGATCCAGTGCGGATTGGTGGAGGTAGGTTTGTGGCTACCTACTGTGGCAACCAATCAAATCGCTTATAAGCTTCCGACTTGGCTTGACTTAACACATTATGTAGTAAGTTGAATCAATGGTTTAGTGCCCATTCGCACGCATACGCTGGAATATGATTACTACAAACGGTCACCAATCTCAGACCGACTAAGCCCATCACTGCTTAACCTTGGTGATCGTTAAGAACACCGCGGTCGCATAGCGCTACGAGCGCCTATTCATCGTTGGATACTGACGCCTTAACAAATTAGCCCATATTATTTTTTTGTTTAATTTTATTTCTGTCAATTATGTATAAACGTTATATGTCGCACCTTCAGAACAGTAGTGACTTATCTCAAAAAATCAAGTTTTTGGGAAACTAATCACGTCCCTTCAGAACTGAGTGGCGCGAGTAGAGGGAGAGAAAATGAAAGAGACTGAAGTATCGTATTTCTTCATTCTACCATAAAAACGCCACTGTTTTAATATTCACCAGATAGAGAGTACCTTATTATGCCGTAAATCGATTTGTTAGATTTTTAAATTAATACCGTTCTAAAGTGAACATAATTGACGAATAAATGACGCTTTCTTTCTTTCTTCTTATCACCTTTTAACGTCACCCACGCACCAAAAAGAACGCGTAACAGATTTAACAGGAAGCTTTCTCGACTCGATCACGAGGATTCTTCCCTCCACCGTCGCCAGTAAACCGTCGTGACTTCCGAACGTCATTTCTGTTATCTTTATGCGAGGAACCCTAAAAGTGCCTTTTCCGCACTGTCGAGGTATCTTCGGAACTTGAACTCGTATACTATCAATCATGGACCGTTGATGGATGCAAGTGAGTAAACGGTAGAAAAAGTTTCTAGGCTGCCTTAATACGTCAAATTTTGGCTTTGAACGGTTATATTGGTGTTGATGTTAGTTAGAAGGCTTCGGTCAGCTTTGGAAAGGAGGGAAGTGACATTTTTTTTTCCTACTTGTTCTTGTTACTTATCTAATGAGAATTTTTGTGGAATAGTTTATGCCCGCGACTTCGTCCACGTTGACTTTGGACAGTAACCTTACATTTTTCCGGGATAAAAAGTGTCCTATATGTAAATCCGGTGAAGGAAAACATCATGAGGAAACCTGTATACCTAAGAGTTTCTCAAAGGTGTGTGAAGTTCTCCAACCCGCACTGGGTCACTGTGTTGGACTATGGCTAAGCCCTCTCAGTTTTAGTGGAGGCCCGTACCCAACAGTGGGACAGTTTCTTAACAGGGTTAATATTAATATTGTATATGTAAATCCAGGTAATAAGTCATCTATGTGCCAAATTCCATCCAAATGCGTTTAGTCGTTTTTAACATAACATACAATCATACAAACTTTTCACATTTATAGTATTAGTAGGACTCCAAGACGATATAAGCGTTCCCCGGTACACCCCGAGGTTCAGACTTCGATGTTATCAATGGAGGCCTTTTTGTATCCTGGCTTACATGCATTTTAGTGATGGGAAAGTGGGCGGGCTAAGGTCTGCAAAAAAAATTGTTAACAGTCCAATCTCAACATTTTTCACTAATTGATGATTAGTTGCCTCGCTAAAATAGCACATACTGCGATTTGTAATTGTAAGGTCATCATCATCATCTCAGCCTATACTTGTCCACTGCTGAACATAGGCCTCCCCAATCGCTTTCCAGCGTAACCGGTCCGATGCCACCTGCATCCAACGACTTCCTGCGATTTTCACAAGATCGTCGGTCCATCTGGCAGGTGGTCGTCCCACGCTGCGCTTGCCAATACGTGGTCTCCACTCTAGAATCTTTCTGCCCCAACGCTCGTCCGATCTTCGCGCTATGTGGCCCGCTCATTGCCACTTCAGCTTGCTAATCTTAAGGGCTATGTCGGTGACCTTGGTTCTTCTACGAATCTCCTTATTCCTGATTCGATCACGTAAAGAAACGCCGAGCATAGCTCTCTCTATAGCTCGCTGAGCAACTCTGAGCTTTTTTATGAGACCTATAGTAAGAGACCACGTCTCCGATCCATATATCATCACTGGTAACACACATTGACTAAAATCTTTAGTCTTTAGGCACTGAGGTATTTTGGATGAGAAGATGTTGCGCAGTTTCCCGAACGCTGCCCAGCCGAGTTGGATTCGTCGATTGACCTCTCTCTCAAAGTTGGACCTACCTAACCGGACTACCTGTCCCAGGTAAATGTATTCGTCGACAACTTCAAGAGTAGAGTTCCCAACGGTGAGTGCGGTGGGTACGACATGGACGTTACACATTATTTTCGTTTTGTCCATGTTCATTTTAAGACCCACTTGTTGAGATACTCTGTTGAGGTCGCCGAGCATTCGTCCTAGATCTTCCAGCGACTCCGCCATGACCACAATGTCGTCGGCAATTCGTAGGTCAGTGATGTATTCGCCATTGATGTTGATGCCAAGTCCTCGCCATTCCAAGAGCTTGAAGGCGTCCTCTATGGTGGTCGTAAACAGTTTCGGAGAAATGACGTCTCCCTGTCTTACTCCTCTTTTTATGGAGATCGCCTTCGTGCACTGCCCTTGTACTCGGACTGACATGGTGGCGTTATTATACAAGCACTTCAACACTTCGATGTATCGATAGTCAATGCGGCATCGCCGGAGAGATCTAAGAACCGCCCAAGTCTCGATCGAATCGAAGGCTTTCTCATAGTCCACAAACGCCAAGCATAGTGGCCGATTATACTCCTCGGCCTTCTGTATAATCTGCCGCAGCGTATGTATGTGGTCTATGGTACTAAAGCCTTTCCGGAAACCGGCTTGTTCGGGAGGCTGGAAATCATCAAGCCTGCGTTCGAGACGATTCGTGATGACTCTCGAAAACAACTTGTAAACATGGCTCAGCAGTGTGATGGGCCTATAGTTCTTTAATAAAGTGTTATCACCTTTCTTGAAAAACAGCACCACCACACCCCTGTTCCATACTCCCGGCGTTTTTCCTTCGAGCTAGACGGAATTAAACAGCCTCTTAAGGACTTTAAGTACCGGTGATCCGCCCGCTTTCAGAAGCTCTGCGGTAATTCCGTCTTCACCCGGCGCTTTGTTGTTTTTAAGTTGTTTGAGAGCCATCCTAATCTCGTACAGGCTGATGTCTGGGATATCTTCAGTGCAGTGTCGGGTTAGCTTGGCTCTTGGGTCTTTTACCAAGTCAACAACAGGTTCAGCTACTGAGGTATACAACTGCCCATAGAACCTCTCTATCTCCCTGAGCACCTCTGACCTATTCGACGTTACGTTTCCATCCTCCGTCTTCAGCTTCGTCAACTGGCTTTGCCCAATAGACGCGTCTCTTGCGAACACTTTGGAGCCCTTGTTCTGCTCTATGGTCTCCTCAATACGTCTTGTATTGAAGGACCGTAAATCGTGTCGCAAGGAATTCAATATCTGTCCATTGAGCTGCCTATAGGACTTAGCATCATCGGAGGTTTGGAGTGTCATGGTACGTCGCTCAGCCATAAGGTTTCGGGTGGAGTCAGATAGCTTTGGAGGCCTATTTTTACAGTGGGGCTTAAAATGCTTAAACCCGACCGTATGGACAGTCTCTATCAATCTATTGTTGATTTCGTCCACTGATGCGTTGCTGTCTAGCAATTTGAAGCGGTTTGACAATTCGAGTTGAAAGTTCTCGGGGTTTTGGATATTTGCATTAGAAGCAAGGGATGCAAGGGGGACACCTACCATCTACGCTCCCCAAGTCAACCTCTTCTGCCCGCGGTGCATCCTGCTGATCAACGGACGAGGCTCTGACGACCGACAATGGCGGTAGACAATGTATTCAAATATGGCGTAACTAAATTTTTAACCAGACCGGTGACGGGCAGCAGCGTCACTAGTGCGAGAAGTTACGCCCTGCGATCGCCAACCCGCATGCCCAGCGTGGCGATTTTGGGCAAAACCTTCCATGGCAAGTCGGAATATACCGGATGAGCATCTTCTGCAGTTGGAAGAAGAACTGAAGTGCATAAGATGGCACGTTCTGGGTTTATGTGAAGTTCGAAGAGAGGGAGAAGACACCATAACCCTAGAATCTGGCCATCTTTTGTACTTTAGAGAGGGAGACCAACTTTCCCAGGGTGGCGTCGGGTTTCTGGTCCATAGAGTCTTCGCTGACAACGTTTTAGAAATGTCCAGTGTGTCGACAAGGGTAGCATACCTCATAATTAAGCTGACCGAGAGGTACACCCTCAAGATCGTGCAGGTTTATGCACCGACTTCGGCACACTCGGACGAGGACATAGAGGTACTCTACGAGGACATCTCTTAGGCCCTTCATAATACCCCTAGGGCATACTACAACGTTGTCATGGGAGATTTCAACGCCAAAGTGGGAGTAAAAACTGACAGCGAATCCTCAGTAGGACCATACGGCTATGGCAGCAGAAATGACAGGGGGCAAACGCTCGTCAACTTTCTCGAAAGAGAAGGGCTGTTTATGATGAACTCTTTCTTTAAAAAACAGCCCCAAAGAAAGTGGACGTGGCAAAGCCCCGATGGTAAAATAAAAAATGAGATCGACTTCATCATGGCGGACAAGAGGCGCATATTCAGAGATGTCTCAGTGATCGCAAGGTTTAAAACCGGAAGCGACCACCGGCTCGTACGGGGCACTCTGAATATACAATGGAAGCGCGAAAGAGTCCGCTTGATGAAGTCCAGTCTCCGACCGAATTTGCTCCAAGCCGCTATGGATTCCCAAGCTTTTCAGTTAAAATTGGAAAACCGTTTCGCTGGAACATTGGAAACCACTGACAGCGTTGATCAGAAATTCGAGCAGGTGGTACAGACTCTTAGAGAAGAGGGTACTAAATTATACGGAACGAGGCGTACAGACAGGAAATCTAAGCTTTCGGAGGGGACTCTGGAGCTTATGAGCGAACGACGCCGAAACGCAGCCTCTACCTTGTCAGAACACCGGGCCTTAAATAAAAAGATCACAAAGCTGGTCCGACGCGACTTCCGAGCTTTCAACAAGCTTGAGATTGAGAAAGCCATCGAGCAGAACCGGGGGGTCGAAAGTGTTCGTCCAGTCACTTGGGAGGAACCACTTGACAAGGTTGACTACACAAGCGGGTACTGTGATCGCTTTTAGGCCGGAAATCCTCTCGGAAGTCAGGAATTTCTATAGCCAGCTCTACGCCTCACACGCACCTCGACCCGAATCTCTTAGAGGAGATCCCAGAGCCACCCTTACACGTCACTTCACAGAAGACTTGCCCGAGATCAACCTGGATGAGATCGAGTTGGCCCTTAAACAGCTTAAAACTGGAAAAGCCCCGGGTGAGGACAGTGTCACGACTGAGCTTCTGAGGGCAGGAGGTACCCCAGTACTTAAGGAGTTTCGGAAGTTATTTAACACTGTCCTCTACACTGGGAAAACTCCGCAGGCATGGAACAGAAGCGTGGTGTTCCGGTTTTTCAAAAAGGGTGACAAAACCCTTTTGAAAAACTATCGACCCATATCGCTTCTGAGCCATGTATACAAGTTGTTTTCAAGGGTCATCACGAACCGTCTTGCGCGAAGGCTCGACGAGTTTCAACCCCCGGAGCAGGCCGAGTTTCGAAGTGGTTACGGCACCATAGACCACATCCACACTTTGCGGCAGATTATACAGAAGACTGCAGAGTATGATCTGCCCCTATGTCTAGCCTTCGTGGACTATGAGAAGGCCTTTGACACTGTCGAGACCTGGTCAGTTCTGGACTCCTTGCAACGATGCCAAGTTGATTGGCGATACATCGAGGTGATGAGATGCCTTTTTGAAGCTGCAACGATGACCGTCCAAGTACAGAACCAGCGGACTGAACATATCCACCTGCACCGCGGAGTGCGCCAAGGTGATGTCATATCACCAAAACTGTTCACCAATGTACTGGAGGATATGTTCAAGACGCTGGACTGGAAAGGTCGCGGCATCAATATAAATGGCGCATACATCTCTCACCTGCGATTTGCAGACGACATCGTCATCATGGCTGAAACTTTGCAAGACCTACAACAGATGCTGGACAGCCTTGCTAATTCGTCTCAGCGAATCGGTCTCCGGATGAACTTAGATAAAACTAAAGTTAGGATCAACAAGCATGTTGACCCGGGACCGATCGCCGTAAACGGAGCCCCCCTCGAAGTTGTTTCTGAGTACGTATACCTAGGGCAGGTGCTCCAACTAGGTAAAAACAACTTCGACAAGGAAGTTAAGAGACGGATACAGCTGGGCTGGGCAGCATTTGGAAAACTCCGTCGAGTCTTCTTATCGCCCATACCCCAATGCCTAAAAACTAAAGTTTTTAATCAGTGCGTCCTACCTGTAATGACATACGGAGCCGAAACGTGGCCACTCACTGTGCGGCTTGTCCACCAGTTCAAGGTCACTCAACGAGCTATGGAAAGAGCTATGCTCGGAGTTTCTCTTAGGGATCGAATCCGGAACGAAATTATTCGTCAGAGAACCAAGGTTACCGACATAGCTAAGCGAATTAGCAAGCTGAAGTGGCAGTGGGCAGATCACATATGCCGCAGAACCAATGGCCGTTGGGGCAGACTGGTTCTTGAGTGGAGACCGCGTGTCGGCAAACGTAGTGTAGGGCGCAATGTAGCTAGGTGGGGCGACGTTATTCGTAAGGCAGCGGGCAGGGATTGGAGAAGGAGAGCTGAAGATCAAGCTCAGTGGCGTGCCATGGGAGAAGTCTACGTCCAGCAGTGGACTGACACGGGCTGATGATGATGATGCATTAGAAGGTCGGAGCGTAGACTTCATCAGACGCGATCTTTCCATTTTGACATTAATATTTAATGTGCCTCTGACCATTCGGTGATCACTGCCGGTTTTTACCCTGAGAATCACGGAGACATCATTAAATATTTGTCGCTTGGTGCTCATGATGAAGTCTATCTCATTTTTTGTGAAACCATCAGTGCTCATCCAGGTCCATTTCCTATGAGACGGTTTCGGAATTGTAAGGTCCTGGTTCCAAAATCTAGATCGGATAATATGATTGGTGTTTTCTGATCGAAAAAATCTCAATACCTAGCACTTCGAATCGGAATCTGGGTCTTGAAAAAGACAGATTAAAATTTATTGCCAATACCAAGCACAATTTCTGGATTTTGACGTAAAAGGTTAGATCATCTGATAGTTACGCAGAGTAAAGTATCTCTGAAATGTGATGATAACGACAGAATAAATACCCAAATCTCAGAATCTCGCATTTCAGTCAACAATATAAGTTTTTCTCTGTTATAAAACTGCGCCGTCAAGGTTAATTTAACTTTTCACAAATAACCCAGTTAGCGGTGAGATAAACTTTTTCAACTGTCCTAAAACCGAATTATGAATTTCGCACAAAACGCGCGGCCATATTTTTCTTCGCGTCAACAAAGGAATTATTTTTGTAAGAAATTCAAGATTTATGTAAAAGTTTTTGATGTAATTATTCTGGTATTTGTTTAAATAGTGATCGGAGAACCTAAAGTTTATTATATTTTAGTAAATGGACGTGGAATTTTTAAAATATTTTTCACTATTCACACTTTGTCAAATGATAAAAGACTGTAAAGGGTTTAAAGGGTAGCATGAGAATATGTATGTGTATTACAAAATACTAGCTCTAAAGCTAGGAAAAGAATGATTTTCAATGCAGATATAGAATAGATATAGTAGTCTTTGCACCCTGCACAAGCATAATTTATTTTTTAAGGTTTGCTTACGATCATTTCACCACATAACAATCGCAAATGACTTTCTTTTTTCAAATTTATCATTCTTTCTATATGCCTGAACTCCAGAATTTCGTTTACTTATTTAAAGTAATCCAAATTGATTTAATTTATTCTCTTGAACCATTCTAACCGTAGTTCGACCCACTGTGAGGGATAAGTTGATCCCATCAATATTGTTGAGCGATCGAATTTCTAATTGAAGCTAAAGTGGTTCATAAATCTGATTACTTTGATTTTGATTGAGTGAAGCGTTCATTGTCAAACAATGCTGGATGAGGACCCTTCGTTCACCCTTCGCTTGTCAGGTTTAGCGATTTGATTAGTCCAAATGAGAGAGATTTTATTACCTGTAAAAGCATTTTAGTACGTATATTATGTATTACGTAGGTACTGAACTGGGCTGGTAAATTGATTGAGACCTCACTCACCTGTTTGATTTAAATGTCGCTTGAAATCCTAAACATCGAGGCTTGGCTTAATTTTGATCCAAGAGCCTACTTACCTAATATTACTGTGATATAACAGGCCTATATTTCCCAAGCGGGGGTGGTAGAGGTGTACTGTGTACACAAACTTTTCGCCGATGATGTGTTATCTGACTAATAACTTTTTCATTAAGGATCGGTCAGTGATTGACTCCTATCCCACCTGGTGATTAGGGACGATGAGGCCGAAAATATAGTTCGGCGCTTCGTAGTGGTTTTTTAGTTTGTTAATAATCCAACGAGTTTATTAAAATATTTTTAGTTTAATTCCTAAAAGGCCTTTGCTTTTTAAACTTTGGTAACAAGTTTCTTTTGTAAGTAAATCAGATGAAATTATTTATTTCTAATCTTTTTTAAGACTACATTTTCCAGCATCAAACTTTGGTGTCCTTCATACATCGATCAAATATAGGTAGGACACGCTCGCCGCATGAAAAATGGCACCACTAAAAGATAGGTAAAAGTGGACGCTCCCACAAAAATTAACAGGTTTCCGCTTTTTGCAAATACAACTTTAAGCTATATGAGTAAGGTACAATATCCCCTAATTTATGTTAATATCATAACCATAACAATTCACGTGGATTTAGGGACTGTTTTAGTGTAACTTTCAAACGGGAGTGTGTATCTTGTTATGATATATCGATGCATTGATAGATGTCACTGTCGATTCATCAGGAGGTTACTCCTGTAAGTCAAATAATTCCGCAAATATGACTACCACTGATGATATAATGTTTGACGGGCTTAATCCGTAAAAACACCCAAATCAATCTTCTAAATTGCGGAAAACACTTCTAATAGATATACACTTCTAATAATTACTTATTTGGCTAGACTTGACAAACAGTTACTATTTACCACATAAAGGTAGGTACATTTCAACGTATACATATCTACCGCTCCCAACATAGACAGTGAGTGGTACTGATGTCAGCGGAGTAAGTGTAATAACGTCGAATATCACTTACGCTCTACTTTCCAAGCTTTGTGTTTATAAACATTGTTGCAGCGGTAATTAACTAAAGCAATGTTAATACATCGCAATATTACCCCTGCCGCCACCGCCGGCCGCGACATGTTCTCACCGACCCCCCCGATGCTTTGTCATCCCTTCTTTCCGCTCAGAATACGGGCGACGACGACGACGTAGTAGTAAATCCCCTCCCATAGCCGGCGGTTGACCGGTGCACTTAGTAGTGCACCCGTCCCCCTACAGCGACTGTCCCAACCGAGGGCGCCCTCGAGTATGTCGCCTCTTGCCCTTCTGGCTGGCTAGAGCGTAGTGGTTGCACGCTCGCCTTTTAGTCCGGTGAAGCTGTAAAGGCCTCGCGGCCAACAGCGTACATCATTCACACACACACACACACATCGCAATATTATAGATTGCTAATGTAATTTTTCTAGGCGTAGACGCCTACGTTCATGTGTCACGCACAATGTCATTTCTTTTTGTATACTTTCGAATAAACGGTTCGCCGCGTGCTGCACATCAAAAAGAGTGTTTTAATTTCTCACCAATCTATAATCTTCACCAACACCTCTCCAGCGTCTTCATGGTCCTCACGAGCGGACGAAGCTAATCAGCAAGTGGAATTATTGAAATTATTTGAAAATCCAAAAAGTTAAATCCAAGAGAGGTGCACGTGCTTGGATTAAGGAGTAAAGATTTGTGACCAAAATTAAAGGATTTTCGAAGAACAGTGGCTTGGACTTTAGGGTGATTTACTTAATAAATAAAAAGCGTTACAATTAATAATTTATTATTTGCACCCAGCACTCTTAGGCAGGTAATGTTCAATACCTAGGTACTTACTCGTATCATCAAGTTGTTGTAAGGTCAGTATAGTGATTTTGCATTTACCTAATTTTTAATAGAATTAGATGAACACATTTCGATAGGTATTTGTTACATTGCATTAGGTTGAATTGTAAATTAGTTAGCACGTGCTTAGCTTAGCTACACAGCACAGTAACAATATAGTTACATTAGTTGACTAAATTTATTTTAATTTCAAACCTTTATCATTTTAGCATTGTAACTTATTAAATCCTACCTATTTACATAATTTGTCTTAGTGTAGATTTGAATTATATACAATTTTAACTATTTACAATTATTACTCACTATATGCTTAAATTTTACTTAATTATACGTTATGCATTAATTATACAACTATAAATTATACCTAGATACTATTTACAATCATCATACAATTATTTAGACTTACTTAGGTAAATGAACCACGCAAATTAAATTATTTACAAAGTCTATGTACAATTAACCTAATTTTAAACAATAAACATATTTAAAATTATTAGTTTAAACATTAGTCACCTTATTATTGTAAATTTCCAGGTCTTCAACACACGTCTCTCATAATGCCTGACATAAAGGAACTTAGAAAGAAACGAGGCAGTTATAAAGGTAGATTAACAGCATTCGGAAATTATCTCACTAGTTTAAGGGTTTCCGAAATAACTTCTTGTCAGGTAATGGAGTTACAACTGCCTATTGATAAACTAGAGAGTTTATACGATGAGTATAACGATATTCAGTTACAAATAGAATGTTCATCGGATGATATTGAAACTGAAATACTTGACAGAACTACTGTTGAGTCTCAGTATTATGGAACATTAGCTGAAGGTAAAAATATGATAAATATCTTCTCTAAATCAGAACAAGATGATAAAAAATCTAGTTCTAAGCGACAGTTGGTCAAATTACCTACTATTAATTTACTCAAATTCACTGGCTCATACGATAACTGGCTCGAGTTCCGCGATACCTTTTCTAGCCTTATTCATGACAATGACGACATTGACAAGATTAACAAATTCCACTACCTAAGATCGTCATTGGAAGGATCAGCTGCTGTTGTTATACAATCAATTAAGTTTTCTGCACTAAACTACACAATGGCATGGGAACTTTTGTGTGAAAGGTTCGATAACAAAAGGTTATTAATCCAGAATCACGTTTTCGCATTGTTTAATCTCGAACCGGTCACTTAAGAGTCCTCAATGTTGTTAAAACGTATCATAGACCAGGTTAACAAAAACATTCGAGCGTTAAGTACATTAGGCGAACCAGTCGATAGTTGGGACACATTATTAATTCACATAATTAGTCATAAGTTAGACACAAAAACATTCCGTGAGTGGGAGGAATGTAAAGGGCATTTTGACAAAAATAAAACGATTTCTTTTGAGAAATTCACAGAGCTTATGCGAAACCGTGGTGATTTACTTGAAACATTAGAATTATCTCGTCAACCTACAACTAGTTCTCATTATAATATTTCTACTAAAAACCGTTCAAACTTAAAGGCTATGGTTTCAGTTAATAGCACTAAATCACCCTCACACGGGTGCCCTAAATGTAACGGCGATCATAACCTCAATAATTGTTCACAATTTTTGTCGTTGACATTTAATGAAACACCGGCTTTACTGCCAACTTATAAGGTGTGTTTTAATTGTTTACATCGTGGTCACTATCCTAAGCAATGCAAAAAGTCTGGTTGTAAAATATGCAAACGCAAACACCACACGTTAATTCACAACACTGAGTATAGACAAACACTACATAGCAAACCAAGTCACTACGCGATTGATAACAGCGGCCGGGCCGAATCATTGACCAGACCCCCCGCCGCCGTGGCTGCTTATCCTACTAATCATGTTACACTATCGGCAAACGTCGGCGCGCGGCGCGCATTCACAGGCACGCAGTTCGGGCGACGTCTTGTTATCAACAGCGTTGATCAGATGTTACGATAATTACAATAAAGAACACATCGCACGCGCTCTTCTTGATTCTGGGAGTTCTACGTGTCTAATGACCGAAGCATAATTTAAAAAATTAAATTTACCTTTTACTAATACAGATAAATCTATACAAGGTATTAACAACTCTGTTTCGCCCGTTGAGAAAATGTGTCGTATGCATATAAAATCATTATATGAATCTTATTCTGAAGATTTGATGTGTTTCGTGTTGCCTACTATAACTGATAACGTTCCAGCGAAAAAGATAAAGGTTAATAATATCCCACCAAATATTCATTTAGCCGATCCTCACTTTCACACACCAGGCCCAATTGATATCATAATTGGTGCTGATATTTTTTGGAATTTATTAGGATCGGAACGAATTGTTTTAGGTGCTCAAAGTCCAACACTTCATCAAACCAGGCTTGGCTGGCTGGTTTGTGGTTCAATTAACAGCGGCTACAATGTGTTGATGCACTCTTTTCCAATTAAACGTAATTATACTATTATTAACAGCCAAGGTTCTTCACAGGTTAAGGAACTTGATGACATTCAAACCCAATTAGCGCGGTTTTGGCAGCTGGAAGAAGTCTGCCATGAGTCATCCACCTATTCAGCTGAGGAAAAGCTGTGTGAAGAACATTTTATTAAAAATACTTCGCGATTAGATAATGGCTGTTTTTGCGTTAAAATACCATTAAAGAAGTCTCCAGAAATCTTAGGCGATTTATTTCATCGTGCAAAACGGTGTTTTCTATCTTTAGAGCGTGGAAATTAGAGTCAGCCCTCACTTGACATATTGTATAAGGACTTTATGTTTGAGTACATTTCGTTAGGTCATATGTCCGAGTGTCACGTTATTGGAGACCATCGGTCTTATTTTATTCTACACCATGGAGTATTGCGCGATAGTAGCACTACCACTAAGTTGAGAGTCGTTTTTAATGCCAGCGCACCTACCACTTCTGAAGTCTCTTTTAATAACATCCAGATGGTAGGACCTACCGTCCAAGATGATTTGACGGCTATTACTCTTAGGTTTCGGCTGTACAAATATATACTCTCAGCAGATGTCGAAAAGATGTACCGACAAATATTAGTACATCCATCAGATAGACATTTGCAGCAAGTCGTATGGCGTGCGGATGCCACTAGTCCTATTAAGGAGTACCAATTAAATACAGTCACTTATGGTACTGCTAGTGCTCCATTTCTTGCTACCAGGTGCCTCAAGCAAATTGGGCTTGAATGTACCGATCAAAGGGTCGCGGATATCATCCTTCATGACTTCTATGTCGATGACCTTTTGACCGGTGCAGACCAACTTGAGGATATTAAAATGTTGCGCCATAAAGTAACTGATGCTCTTGCTTCTGCTTCCATGTCCTTAAGGAAGTGGAAGTCCAATGAGCCAGCCTTAATAGCGGACCAGACCAGTCAGACTCCCTTTGATTTAAATATGAAAGGTGACGTCACAAATAAAACTTTAGGTCTAAGTTGGCTGACGCATACCGACGATTTGTGTATTCCGATTGCCGTCCCTAAGAATAATAAAAATACCAAGCGTGAGATGCTAGCAATCATTGCTAGAATATTTGACCCCTTAGGGTTATTAGCACCATGTGTAATACGCATGAAGATGCTACTTCAAAGGCTGTGGCTCGAAAAGCTTTCATGGAATGAACAGCTTTCAACCCATGTTGGTGCTGCATGGGCCAACATAATTCAAGCTTTACCAGCTATTAATAATTTACGCATCCCTCGTCGCGTCGTCTGTAATTGCCATCAACGGCTAGAATTTCATATTTTTACCGACGCTTACGGTGCGTGTCTATATGTTAGCAGTTTTAACGAACAGGGTGATGTCGAAGTACATTTATTAATGGGTAAGAGTCGCGTTGCTCCTATTAAACCTTTGACCGTACCACGGCTAGAGCTATGCGCTGCTCTTATTGGAGCACGTTTATATCAAAGAGTTGCCAAGTCACTTCGAATTCAAGTTTCAGGTGTTGTCTTTTGGACTGACTCCATGATCGTGTTAGGTTGGTTGAGGATGCTGCCTATTAAATTAAACACTTTTGTCCGTAATCGTGTCGCAGAAATCCTTGATATTACAAGCGATTTATGTACTTGGAGACATGTACCAACACGTGAAAATCCTGCAGACCTGATATCATGAGGAGTTGAACCTTCTTCCGTGCAGTCGCTTAATCTGTGGTGGTTTGGTCCAACTTTTTTACACAAAGACGACACTACTTGGCCTAAAATTTGTGAAAGCTGAGTTCCATTACCCGAAATCAAGACTAACATATCACTTCATGTTGTTCTCCACGATAACCAACTTATTCACTTTGAACGTTTCTCAAATTTTAAGAGTCTGCAACGCAGCATTTGTTATGTTTTTCGTTTTATTAATTTATGTAAAAGGCGCACTGCGAGCGATTTACATTTTACTACAGACAAATTGCAAAATTCATTCAATTTTATTATTATTCAATCCCAGAAGGAGTCATTTCCTGAGTATCTATCTATCTATAACCTCACGCCAGATCCCTTGCAGGGTAGGCAGAGAGTACAGAGTTCCAACAGGTTAGAACCTGTAATAATAAAATTTAACCGGCAAGCGTGTATGAGACGAACTATGAGAGTCGAGGAAGCCAGAGAGGTATGTAAGGATCTATCCTTACATACCTCTCTGGCTTCCTCGACTCTCATAGTTCGTCTCATACACGCTCGCCGGTTACGGAGACTCTTGACTTATCCATCAGATAAGACTCGGTTTATTTGGTCGTGGTAAGATAGTCTAGGTCTTCCCCGGTACCTGCATCCTTCTACTTTCACATTGTATATCTGTTTTGTCATTCTTTCCTCTGGCATTCTTTCTATATGCCCGAACCAACGGAGCATGCCCTTTCTCATCTTTACACCGATACTATCTTTCATACCTACTCGCTGTCTTACTATGCTGTTGCTAATGCGGTCGGTCAGCTTCACTCCGCACATCTTCCGCAGAACTCGCATTTCTACGGCATTTATCCTACTTTCATTCTCCTTCTTACATACCCAGCTCTCGCTACCATATAACAGCGTTGGGACAAGAACTCCGTTATGTATGGCCAGCTGCGCCTTATGGCTTAAGTGCCGGCTCCCGATTAGCTTTCCTATCGCACCATTCACTCTGTTCCCTGCACTCACTCTTCTCTCTATGTCAGCGGTGTATTTCCCATCCTTACTGAAGGCGCATCCAAGATATACAAACTCATTCACTTGCTCCAGTACATCGTTACCAACCACAATCCTTACATTCGTTCTGGTTTCTTCCCTTTCAAAAACCATAATCTTGGTTATCTTCACATTCAAGTGTAAGCCATTGATCATGCAGTCGTCTTTCATAACTGTGACTAGTGTTTGCAGATCAGAGGCTGTTGGCGCTATTAAAACCGCATCATCTGCATAAAGTAGATGGTTTACCACTAAGTCACCCATTTGTACACCTTCATTCATCGCTTTCAGTCTTTGAAGACTTTTATCCAGATATATTATAAACAGTCTAGCGGACAACACGCAACCCTGCTGGACGCCGATTTTAACGTCAAACCAGGGTGACCTGTTACCACCCACCCGTACGCATGCCTTGCAGTCCACATAAGTGGACTGGACGGCTCGCAACAGAGTGCATCTATACCATACTCTGGCAAAATGTCCCAAAGTCTCTTTCGCACAACTCTGTCAAATGCCTTCTCCAGATCTACAAAACCGCAGAAAACCTTCCGCCCCACTGCCAGATGCTTCTCTACGATGTTGCGGAGTGAGAAGACTTGATCCGAACATCCTCTTCCAGACCTGAAACCCCCTTGTGCCTCGCACAACATTCCATCGGACTTCACGCGCATTTCCTGAGTACAATTTATAAATTCATAATCAACGATTACCACATAAAAATCGCCTCTTAAAGTTAAATATTTTTCTAGATAAGAATAAAATTATGCGCGTAGGGGGTAGATTAGAAAATTCTGACTATTGTTATAACAAAAAACATCCAATTTTATTACAGTCCACTAATCATTTTGTAAAACTTTTATTTAAATCTGAGCATATTAGGTTATTGCACGCAGGTCGACAGCTATTATACTGTGTCCTTCGTTCGAAGATATAAACTATATTAGCAGCTCTCTCGAGTCGCTTGGCAACCGCGCGTCATTTAGCCAATTAAAAAGTCAACGCCGCCTCTATGGTATCTGTGGACATAACCTCTGCAAGCATTCTTTTGAAAGCGCGGCAGCCGACGCTTTGTAATAAAGTTTTGGTCGACATTTAATTTAATAACTTGTTATGGCACTGAAATTGTATAACAAAAAGGTTGTAATATACTCAAGTGACCTTGTGAAATAAATTTAAAACATCGTATAGGCAAATTTAGAAAAGTTTACGTCCTGGCAAAAAAGTACATTCTAAAATGATCAACCGATAGTTGTTTATTTGTGGTGTTTTTTCAGCTTAACTTGTTTATTTATATAATATCTAATATTTGGAGACGTGAGTTTCGTCATTTGGGAAAGCTTCGTCGTCCGAAAAGTAAACTTATGAAGTCTACGTCCCTATTCGTGTACAAACAGTTTAACACGAAATATACCTGAACACGATTATTAACCGTCTATAAATTGGCAATGTTATACCTCCAATAAGAGAAATTAGGGGGACGTTCATCAATTATGATGATTGTTCAGGATCGATGGCATTTTAAGGACACGGGTGATGTACGAGATACATCGACGTGGTCCGCAAGACTTGACGATAATTCAAGGACACGAGTGGTGTACGAGATACATCGGCGTGATCCGCAAGACTTGGGGCCCATACGAGATATGTGCTGAAGGTCATACTACTCATAGGTTTCATCCATGAGGTGTTCCTGTGCAGTTCACATTTCTACAATGGTAAGAATCAAAAATGTTACCTAAAATACATACCTTAAACATGCCTAAAACAGTAAATACAAAGACTATTGCTATAAACTATAAGCAATTTGTCATATTATATCTCCAAAAGGAGACTTACTGAAAGGGTAATTAAAGTGACATTGTTTATGTATAACAATACATTATTAATAACAAAAGTCACTCCTTTGCAGAAACATAGTGTTTTTATTGATTTCATTATTAGACATACTTGTATAATAATTCTGAAATAGCCCAAACTGGAGCTTATTACACAAAGAATTGTGCAAAATTATGAGTACTTGTATTAAAAAAGTTAAATCCAGCAATACTTATTCCTGAACAGGGTTTATAACCAAATAAGCCAAAGTAATATACTAATGGCAATGCCTGTTGTAACTGACAAGCAACAGGACTGTGGATACATTCCAAATATAATATCTTATCCTACCGATGCTGCGGCAGGCAGGTTGTGGGATAATTTGTGTTATGCACAAAGATACTTAAAAGATAATATAAAATACCTGGTCTATCCAGTTAACATAGAACTAATAATTATCTATCAATATTATCAACCTAGACTCCTTGCAGGGTAGCCAGAAAAGATTAATCCTAACAATACAGTCATGAAACCTTTATTGAGATAAGAACCTTTATGGTCAGCAGTATATATTTTGCATAAAAGGAGTGTTAATATAGTGGATTATCAATATGGAATTATTAACTAGCTAGTCATAGCCATTAGTTAAAATTTCATAAAACGACCACCGTTGTAACCAATATAGAACAACAATCCTCATCCTGGGTATGGAAATATTAAGTCACAGTGTACCTATCAGTTCACCAAAAACAACATCACGTTGGACATTGGAAATCTCCTACCAAACAAAGTGAGGTACAAAAAGCAGGATAGGCATTTTACACAAGGACTTGGTTTTTAAGTTGCTGAAAAATTCAGAAAAACTATCAGGAATACAACATGGGTTTTACAAAGAAGCCATAATATTGGAGGCTAAAGGTATTCACTGACGGTGGTATGTATCAATGACACTAATAATGCCTTCAACGACAAACATAATTTTATTGGTTTTTGTGCAAGTACTTGCACTTCAGACAAGTGAATCTTGTCCTACATATGTTTAACATTATGTATAGAAACATTATTATTAGAAACACTATTGTTTAATAATTTGAAATATAATTTATAGCTATTTTTATTAAAAATAAAAATAAAAACTTAATGCTAACACGTTAGACCTTACAGTCATAATAAATATACTAATAGAAAATTTATTAGTACCTATTCAGTTTTCTATCATGTAATGAGTTCAATGGTTTTGGGTTCTTGATTATTTCCTGCATCAATTATAGTGTACTTAATAATATTAGAAATTTGAGGCACACACAATGGAAAGCTATACATCAATTCATCATTGGGAGAATTAGATGGTTTTACTGTATTTTTGTTTGATCATATGATAATCAATAAATAATATGTAATTAAATAAGATTATTCAAGAAATTAATAACTATAAAAAATAGTTTTGTAATTAGTTTGGAATGTGTACAGTTATTTTGAACACCAGTGATGTTTTCTGGTATAGTTATGATAACACAAGCACAAACTGCTACCATTAAAGTAACAAGTTGGTTTTAGAGCACTATATATGTTGTAATTTATTTAAAGGTGTTTCAGTAAAAAATATTGGATTGAGATATCATACAAAAATTTGCAATTTTGGTATTGTTATACTTAAATTATTACATCCACATGTTACATGTATCTTATAAATAGGTATCTATATATAAAAAGAAAATAAAGTCATGCAAATGACTTGATAATAATATCCATTTGAAAATTTAATGATATTATGTTGACAAGCTACGGTGGATGAAATATTGAGTTACAGTATTTGAAAGTATGGATTATCTTAAACAAGAATAGACACAGACCGCCCCGCCCACTGTGTCTAATAGTCGCGGGTTCGATTCCCGCACGGGACAAATCTTTGTGTGATCCACAATTATTTGTTCCGGTCTGGGTATTTGTGTATGTGAATTTTCATGTTTGTAAACGCACCCACGACACAGGAATTAATCCTAGTGTGGGGCAACGTTTTTATTAAAAAAAAAAAAAAAAAAAAAAAAAAAAAAAAAAAAAAAAAAAAAAAAGTATATTCTTATCACAGGTATGATAAATATTATGTAGTATCAGCAATAATCTAAGTCCTAAGGAACTTGATATTATTTATTTATTATTAATGGGGGATACATAATAATAAGTTGAGTAACACTCAATTCTCACGGTTGGACATCTAGAACTAACTAGAAAGTTACCCATTGCAATTTTTGTTTTTACTTATAAATACAGTCACATACAAAGAAGCAAAGGAAGTGTGGTATGAAATGAAAATTTCATGGTATGAAATAATTCAGTTATGAATAGGATTCCCAATATGATACAGTTGTAACCCATGGTTCGGTTTAGTCGACTGTAACTTATTCGCTTCTTAAGTTATTACTAAATTAGGAGTGTATTTTTTAGTATTTTTAGTATCAGTAAGGTAATTGGTTCAGGAGTGGTCCAATCGTATTGCCAAAACGAACGTTCGCGGGCGTTATTGCGCAAGAACGAATCGTTAAGTAATACATAAATATTTATGTAGCCAAGGATTTATTTGTCGGCGCACACTCAGAACATGGAAATGATTCCGGGATAGTTTCGAAATTTAAATTGAATTAATAATAGTGGTATAGTAATAACACTGGGGTAGGTTATGTTTGTTTACCACGCATTAGTACTGCCCTTCGTTCCAGACTCTAAAATTGGGGGGAGGGGGGCGCGAGATTATATAGGTAAAGCACATAGCCTTATGGGAGGAATATCTCCAGATAAGGTGTGTGTGTGAGTGATGTACGCTGATGGCCGCGAGGCCTTTACAGCTTCACCGGACTTAATTCCATATACGTTCATTAGTACAAAGGCCTCTAGTACAAAAAAAAAAAAAAAAAAAAAATGTTAAATTTTGATATACGTACATCTTTAAAGATTAAAAATATAACTAACAGTAAATATAGCCGAATGTTGATATTAAAAAAAAAAAAAAAAACATAAATTAAATATGTAATGATAGCAAAACCATTCTTATAATCACCAAGTTAATTCGTAGCCTTCGTTTGGTACCGTACTCAAAAGGAGATCATTTGACAAAAAACAGTTGGAAGACACATTAGTGGGGAAATAGGTTTCCCTGTTATATTTGTATCATATTGTTATAGATTGGGTACTAACAGACTTTGTTTTCAGGTCTAGTACACAGTAAGGGTTTCTAGCTATCTATCTATCTCTATCCATATTATGACGCCAGATCTCTTGCGGAGTGGGCAGAAAGTGCAAGGTTCCGACGGGTTCTTTCCTTGCATGCCTGCCTGGCTTTCTTCACTCTCATAGTTCGTCTCATAATGGTTGTCAATGATACAAGAATTATTATAAAGAATTTAATTTTATATAAACAAAACTCTAGATGGGCAATTTCTCAACTCTTGTTATATAGAAGATATCTATAGAAGAAAGATCTCTATAGAAGACATAACAGATAGAGACTGCACTGATATCTGATAAGTAATGATTGATTAATATTACCCGGTATTAATGAATTTTGGACAACAGGTGTGGTATAAAGGTATATAACAGGTGCTTTAAAGGTTTTGTTGGGATGGATCTACACTACATAACATAATATGTTATAGAATTTAATTATATAAATTTATTTTAAATAAGTTAGACAGACTGGTTGTAAGAAACAATATATGTGTATATATTTGTTGTTTGTGTTGTATGGCAATACAAAGAACGGGAATGTATTATAGTACAAATATACTAATGATATGTTATTTTTTAGAGGTCACGCTCAAAAAAAAAAAAAAAAAAAAACCTTTATGTGGTATACTTCAACTTTACCCTTATAGCTCTAAACAGCTGCTAATATAGTTTATATCGAGAACGAAGGACACAGTATAATAAGTGATCAAACGAACTTACCTGAAGTGAAGTTCGATCATTATTATACGAAGTCCTTCGTTCGAAGATATAAGTACCCAACCCGCCCTGCCCGTTGGTAAAGTTGAAATGTACTACTTCTAAAAGGAATGCTTGCAGAGGTTATGTCCACAGATACCATAGAGGCGGCGTTGACTTTTTAATTGGCTAAATGACGCGCGGTTGCCAAGCGACTCGAGAGAGCTGCTAATATAGTTTATATCTTCGAACGAAGGACTTCGTATAATAATGATCGAACTCCACTTCAGGTAAGTTCGTTTGATCACTTATTATTAGCCACAACTCGCGAGACATATTTGCCTTTAGGTGGTCGCAATTTAGCCAGAGCTTGCTACAGGCAATGTGTTCGCTGTCAACGTTTAAAGGGACAGACTGTCGTCCCACAAATGGGTCATCTGCCGTCAAGCAGACTTTCACCAGTAGACTATCCCTTTCAAAACGTTGGTGTTGACTATGCAGGTCCTTTACTTTCCCTCAGTCGTCAAGGTCGTGGATGTAGGCTGATGAAGGTGTACATCGTACTTTTTGTATGTTTTACGACCATTTAGAGTTGGTGGGTGATTTGATCAGTAGTACTTATATACAAGCTCTGCGTCGATTTATGTCGCGAAAAGGTAAACCTCTTAATATGTACTCCGATAAAAAGACTTCATTTGCAGGAGCTTACAATGAAATTTCAGATTTTTTAAAGCGCAATTGTAACTCCATAGTTGAAAGTGTTGCTCATGACAGAATTAATTTCCACTTTATGCCAGCCTATGCACCGCATTTTGGTGGTTTATGGGAGTCGGGTGTCAAATCGACCAAACATCATTTATTCAGTGTTGGGCAATTGTCATCTAACTTATGAGGAACTTAATTCGACACTTGTTCAGATTGAGGCTATATTAAATTCACGGCCACTTGCTCCTTTATCGTCGAATGCAGAAGATCTATCGCCTCTCACTTCAGGTCACTTCTTAATAGGAAGACCACTCACCTCTCTCTCTGTCAAGGATCTTCGTGCTTACTCCACACATCACCTCACCCGGCACCAAAGGATTGAGCAGCTTCGTCAGCACTTTTGGGCACAGTGGAGTAAAGAATACGTTTCCGAGCTCCAACAGAGGATTAAATGGCACGGCTGCAGGGATGCTTTGAAACTCAATTCCCTTGTGGTCATTAAGGAGGATAACCTGCCGCTTTTGAAGTGGAAGCTGGGTCGCATCGTTGCCCTTTACCCTGGCAAGGATCACATTTGCAGAGTTGCCGACATCTAGACTGCCACAGGAGTCATCCGAAGGGACTTCACCAAAATTTGTCCTCTGATTGAGGATTCTGGTTGAAAGGGATCTTTCAACGCCCGGGGGTATGTTGCAGCGGTTATTAACTAAAGCAATGTTAATACATCGCAATATTATAGATTGCTAATGTAATTTTTCTAGGCGTAGACGCCTACGTTCATGTGTCACGCACAATGTCATTTATTTTTGTATACTTTCGAATAAACGGTTCGCCGCGTGCTGCACATCAAAAAGAGTGTTTTAATTTCTCACCAATCTATAATCTTCACCAACACCTCTCTCCAGCGTCTTCAAACATCATAATATTTTCCAACAATTTGTGTGAAAAAAGATTTATAAACGAAAACAGGATGTAAGCTATTCCCATACGATTTTCGACATTCTATATTAATGAATAAGGTTGAGGTTAAATTCATTGATTCGTAGCTATAGCATTGAGTACTTCAACGCGAAGTTTACAAGCCAGATAAGTTATGAGTTCTTCGGGAAACAGATTCCGAAGGTCATTCAATATAATGCATTCGGCGAGAAAAGTGAATTATTATGAGTAATTCAATTTGATATGTATGAAGGAGGATGTTATAATTTGTTATCTTTAGTAAAAGGATCTAAGTAATCTGCTTGCGCTATCACAAAAACTTCATCGAAGTCCAAAATATTTGAAATATTTTTTGATATAGAATTGTTTTTTGCTTATCAAAGATTACTATTCGCGATGCTTGTAGCCCTGCAAGACCGCATCTGAGATGGGTGACCGTTTCTGGTCATACCATTTGTTAAGCCGTTGGTCCAGTTCACTACTTCACGTGGTAGTGCCTTACAGGCAGCTAGATAATTTTCATCAGCAAGTGGCAAATACCTGCCTCCACCAACCAGCACTGGGTCCAGGTGGTGGAGCCCCTATGACCTATTTTCTTTCACCTCCATTTGAAGCTAAGACATGGACTTTGCCCAACACTGGCTACCCCAGATACTATAATAGGCCACAGTTTTTTTTAATAAAAACTAACCACATTGCGATTTATTCTTGTATCGTAGGTGCGTTTACAAACGATCACATACACAGACACTCAGACCGAAACAAATACTTGTTGATAACACAAAGATTTATCCCGTGCGGGAATCGAACTCGTGACTACTGGTTCCAGTGGGCCCAAGCCGTTCGTCAAATCCTAATAATATTTCGATTTCTGTGGTGCAGTCTGATCTCTACATTCAACACAGAAATAAGACTGATATTCAAAGATTCCAATCCCGATGAGGTATAGTCTATGGCTCCATCGTTAAACATGCGTTAAACGATGATTCTGCCGATGTCAAGTTTGACGACATTTAATCGGTACAAGCAAAAATTGAGCGGTAATTTATTCAAATTCAAATACATAGCACCAAATTAACTTGGGCAAAAATAAGACATGGTAAATGAGTAACAAGAGGGTTTTAAATGGATTGCAACGGGGTTAAAAAGGCGAAGTAAAAGTATAAAAAGGGGATGTAATTGATATTCGAATAAAAACAAAAAGTCAGTTACCGACAAAATGAAAGTAAGATGCTTAATTTATTTTGTAACAGTATCATAAGTAAGAATAAAAAAGAAATCAAATGAACTTTCTTATACTCATTTTACATAAAAATGTCACGGAACTAAGTAGAAATTTATTTTATTAGATCTTTAAAAACTCTTCTAGACACTAACAACCAAGGAGCATCAAACCCTCACAACCCATCTCAAATATTAAATTACAAAACATATATTTTTATTACCGCCCGTCTAAAAACACCGCTATTCTTGTTGCGTCGCATAATTTTTTCAGAAATATTGCCACCATCTTTCCACTAGGGCATTCATTTTGTTAACTTATAGCGGCCATTTTAGTTTGACACATCAAAGGAATTTGAGCTTTATTTTTTACTGTATACAATAGGATACTGTATGTGGAGTGAGTTATGAGTTCAACTCTCGACTGGAGTAGCCTATTATTATGTATATGAAGTACAATTGTGTTAAAGCAAGTGCAAAGGTACTTTGATGTAACACTAAAATAAATAGTAATTTATAGAGCTTTTTGAAAACTATTATACTTGCATCCCTCAAGCGGGTGTGGCAGAGGTGTACTGAGTACACCCACATTTCGCCAACGATGTTAGGTCTGAGCTTACCGCTACTATACCGGGCACAATTTCAGACTCCGGTCTGCGAATGAAAAAGCACATTTTGACCGACCCTAAGATTCGAACCCAGGACTTCGTAATGACCACTCGCACTATGCACTACCAAGCTACTACGAGGCTGCCAACAATTCTCTTTTACCATTTCAGTAATACTAGCGACTTGCCTCGACTTGAATAGTTGGGCCAAATAGTATGAAACACCCGTAAATAATATTGCCACACCTGGAGACCGCGTGTCGGCAAACGTAGTGTAGGGCGCTCTGTAGCTAGATGGAGCAAAGATATCTGCAAGGCAAGAGCAGGGATTGGAGGAGGAAAGCTGAAGATCTAGCTAAGTGACGTGCCAAGGGTGAGGCGTATGTCCAGCGGTGGACTGACTCGGGCTGATGATAGAAACCTTTCTCGTGAATCAGTCTATCTACTGGTGAAAACTAAATAAAATCCGTGTAGTCTTTTCTGGAATAACGTGTACATACATAGAGAGGACGTGACTGGAGATTTCATTTTACATATTCACTTTCACAATATATTCTAAAACAAAGTCCCCCCGTTGCGTCTGTGTGTCTGAACGCCATAAACTCAATAACCACTGAACAGATTTTCATACGGTTTTCACCAATGGACAGAGTAATTGAGGAAGAAAGAGGAAGGTTTATGTGTATAATTCCCCGTGCGAAGCCGGGTGGATTGCTAGTTATAGTATATAAAATCTGGTGTGCGTGTGTTGTAGTCCTAAACGGCTTGACTGAATTTGATGTTTTTAGGTGTTGGTACCTGTGGGGTCATTTGGATAGTTTGCAGTTATAGTTGGACCTAGTAGGTGGAGCTGCTGTAGACCGGTCGCGAAGTAGCGGGCTATCGCTTTTATATACAAGGTGTAACATAATAAACGCAAGACCTCAGGCACCCCAATTAGAGAATTGCTTCATAAATTCAAAACGAAAACCAAATTTCCAAATTTAAAGGGTTTTACCCCTTTTTAAGCACTTTTATACCCCAATTAACAATGAAACTTGTACGTGTATGTGTGCATTTTGAGAAATACGGGTTAGGAATGCATTTGTAATCTCCTTATTGCTCTCATAGCAATCTCAAGAATAAATTTAGTTTTTTATAGCGCACTGAAGGAGTAAAAGCATTTTTTGCAAATTTAAAAAAAATAATTAGATACATTAAAAATAGTTGGAATCAATTCAGTTATCGATTTGGAACAAACTACTTTCAGGTCTTGCGTTAATTATGTTACAGCTTGTAGATACACATTTTTTATCTAGCAATAATAGGATCATAACCTAAAATAACTCAATCAAATATAATCACAATACCTTTGAAACTAACTCCAGTGTAATAAATAAAGCCAATTATACACAATAGGGTATAAATGAAAGATATATAAAAAAGGACGGTCGCCGAATTCCTAATTTCATTTTTACCTTTGTATTGGTAGAGAGGGGTCAAGTGAATCTTTCGCTCTATTTATTAGGTTAAGACATTCAGTTTTGATGGAATTATATAATTGTTATGTATGGACAATAGTTTAAAAGCGTGAAATATAAATTAGAGGGCTTACGATGAAGGCATTACACGTAGCGAGTTGATACACTATCCTTGTCACATTAAAATTTTTTAAATAAACATGACATATACACAATTTTTACTTGCATAAATAGCCAGACGGGAACAAATGTCGTGGTCACATTTGACCCGTGCAGGGTTAAACCCTGGACTACTCGATATATAGAGTCTCATGACCAAGCCATTGTTATGTCAAACTTTTATAGTTTCCCATATCATACAGCCTAACTCTGTACTCTCTGCCTACCCCGCAAGGGATCTGGCGTGAGGTTATAGATAGATAGATAGATACAGCCTAATACCACAGTGTAAAAACTGAAGTACTATTTATTAGGGTCTAGGGAAGAGTTATTTAGACTGTGCTACTACTCTCTCAGTCTGGTTTGAAATCTGAAAGCAAATCAACATTTAACTAATACAGTACGTGAGATGTAAACCCTAATTCGTTCCATTTAAGGCCCGGGCAGTCACGTTGACTATATAGAAGTAGAGTCAGCAACAAAACTCTTATAACGAACTAAACATCTTCACGGCTATATTCCAGCTTTATTTAGTTAAAGCGGTTACGATTCAGAATGATCTCTGACTCCTAAACCAGCAAAAAACTGTGTGTCAGGAGACAGTGCCTCCCCATTAGTGTCAAAAACAGACAAATATGTTCCATGTACACCCACTTATTGCCAATATTAAACTCGAATGTAATACGAGGCGAATCGACTGCTGTTATATGCACATCTATTTAGCTCCTTCTGCACTGTTCTCTCATACCTTCCCATACCTTCTTCTCCACAGGAATGACTTTCCAAATGGGTGTCAGAGTATTAAGTAATCATTAATTTCCTCTTTTTGACTATTTATAAGTGCTTTTAGGTTTACATGAATACAAAACTTTTGATTTTGATTTTATACCGGGCTCAAAAAAAAAGTCATGGAAGAAAATTAAGTTCAAATGAGACTTACGCATTACTACTTCCTAGAAACCCTCCAAAATATCTTTCTTAATCATTTTAGAACAATCACCAAGTTCTGTGTTTGAATCCTAGTTTAGACAAAGTATTATTAAGGTTTTTATTATCAAAAAATGGTTAACGAAAAATCAGGATTTTTAGGGCTGGGGAGAACAAGCGCGAAGGTTTAAATGTATAATACTATAATTACGAGAACATGTTAGACTAAAGCAACGAATTGAACAATTGTATTTTTAAAATAAATTTAAAACCGTTCAGTTTTTTTTATTCTGACACAAGTTGTTTATAAATCTTATTAAAAGAATCCTATTGTTCCATAATTGAAACATATTTATCAAAACAATAAATAAACAGTTTTGTTATTAAAGACTTTATTATTTCGTAAATTTAAATCTGGCGATAAAGTTTCGTTGCAAACCGTACATGGACATATTGTTAGCGCCCAGTTTGGACATCTTTTGTTCGCTTCCAATCACTGACGCTATGTGTATAGTGCCCAAGTCATTTACGAACGACCTGATTACAAATATGTTAAGGTCCATAAGGAATTTGTCGTGTATAGGAAAGCCTAACGTTGATATAATATTTAGTACCCCTGCAGACCGCGCTTGTGTGGGTAGTTGAGCAATAGCGATAAAAGATATTGCGGATGGCGAATACAAAAGTGTAAAGATGTACCGTGAATGATCTTTTTTACCTGGGGAAAATTCTGTATAGGATTTTCGCGAGCTTCGGGAAAAGCTTGCGGGGCGAGTCAAATTCCTACCGACTTAAAATCTCAGGGTGTCCGACATCAGCACTTTGAAGAGTAGGAATCTTCGTATGGAACGCACCGGTGCCCCTCTTGTTTCGCACTCCGAAGAGCTTGCCTTCGGGGAGAGACTGGATAACTCCCCCCTGTACCAACGCAGTGCTCAAGGCGTTGTGGGCGCTACCACGCAGCCGGCCTCCTTTCGACCTTGAAAGACGTAGACTCGATCTTTTTGATCATGGTCAAATAATCAACAACAAGTCAAGATTCTCGGTCTATCTTACCATTATCAAATAGGCCGTACCTTATGTGATGGATTAGACACGAGTCTCTTTAACCTGTGAGCGTGTAGAAGACGAATGAGTGTGGAGGTTGCGAGAGAGGTTAGTACTCTCTGTTTGGTGTCATATGGATAGACTATAAAGAAGAAATATATCGGACAAATGGAAGTGGAAGCATCGGCAGAGGTCGCCCAAGGAGACCCTTTCACGACCAAATTAATGGCGTCTTTGAAATGGTCAAAACAGTGACACTTTTAATCGATGGAAATGCATTAAGCGATGTATGAACGTAGATCAAGCGAAAGAGGTATGTCAGAATCGTATATTGTGGCAAACTATAGTCTCTGCCTACCCCAGCTGATTAGAGGCGTAAGTTAATGTATATATGTAATATAAAGAAGAGATAGAAATCGTATGGTTGAGACGTTCCTAGGTAATATGATTGAGGTGCCTCTTCTGATTAAGGCAGCATATTGTGACGTCATCAATATTGCATTCAAACTGAGTGCGGAATCTCAATTGGATCTCGCATGACCCATACCATGTTACTCACTCAGCCAAAATTATATTTTTATCTTGATTATAAAAAATCAAAAATCTATCTATCTATATCACGCCAGATCCCTTGCGGGGTAGGCAGAGAGTACAGAGTTCAAACAGGTTCTTACCTGGACCTGGACCTCTCTGGCTTCCTGCACTCTTATAGTTCGTCTCATACATGCTCGCCGGTTACGGAGACTTTTGCCTAGCCTTTCAGATAAAACAAAAAATAAATAATAAAAATCATAATAATATTAGCCCTGTTAAGAAACTGTCCCACTGTTGGGCACAGGCCTCTGGATGACTGACACAGGACTGAGAGGGCATAGGCCATAGGCCACTACGCTGCCCCAGTGCGGGTTGTCGAACTTCACACACCTTCAAGAAACTCTTAGGCATGCAGGTTTCCTCACGATGTTTTCCTTCACCGTTAAAGCAAGTGATAATAAATTTTATATTATTTTAATACGCACATGCTTTCGAAAAGACAGAGGTGCGTGCCTGGTTTTGAACCCGAGACCTTTGACTTTGCAGTCCAACGGTTTAACCACCAAGCTATCACTGCTTAAAAATAATCACCCTTAATTCTACATTTCCGATTTAGGTGTGGCATAGGCAAATTGTGTACATGTACATTTTATCGCTGATTTAAGGTAGCAAATTAAAAGGGGGTGAACCTATTTTCATTATACCAGGCACAACATTGAACTCTGGAATATTAGTGAGACTTACCGATATAAAAATCGCAAGAACATCGCAACAACCCAGGTCTTCGTCATTGCCAACCACACCATGCGCCCTTAGACCTATGAGGCATTTATTTGTTCTTCTTCTTAGCGTTTCGACGGCAAACATGCTATAGTAATATAACACACAATGCAGTCGACGTGGCCCAAAATGCGGCCACGTTGACTGCATTGTCAGAGTCAGCCATCAAGTCCTACTGCGTACAGGTGTTAGAGTGGAGCTCGATATAATGATTTTTTTGTTTATATAGTAGGTACAACCCGAATTTTATGATTACTTCAGATGTTTTTCATCCCAGGATTGGCTGTTATATATCACTATAGCTACACTTTTAAATCGTAATTGTAACTATTAGGTGGTATCTATATATTTATCTAAAATAATTTAACAAGTATATTTAACTTACACCCACCTGATGATCAATCTACATTGTTGTCATAAACCTCACAACAAAATGTAGATAGATTTTTTTTTTATTTTAAAGCAGTAACCGTTTAGTTTCTTGCCCTTTTCATGGTAGTCTTTGTGACGTTTCATAAATGCTATTATGGTTTACATGAATAAAATATTCTGATTATGATTCTGATTATACAAGAGGAAGTAATGAGAACTAATAGCTGTGCCAATTAAACATCGCAGCGACTTCACACGCGGATGCAATCACGCTCCGTGTGATCCGAAAGCCAATATCAGCACAGATATGCAATAAGCTTTCAAGAACGAAGTTGGTATTTTAAAGAAATTGGGCTTAAAAACTATCGTAGATACGGTCTAATTTCTCTAAAACATCTATAATGTTATCGAAGGTTGGTTGCGTAACTGAGTTCATATAATATTCTCATCTATGAAAATTAGTCGCCTATTCAACTCGTAGATACACTCGCTAACTTGGAATATAAATCAGCATGTACTGTCCTACTAATAAGCTTAGCTCTTCTATTACAAATCAGGATGAAAACAAAAACAAGTTATACTCAAACATGAGTACTCAGGGTGGATTGGTGGAAGCAGGTTTTTTTTGGTGTGTGAATAATCTACGCTGCAGGCCGCGGGGCCTTTGCAGCTTCATTGTGTTGTCACCGGTTGTTGGTACTTAACAAGCCTCCCCCCATTAGGTTTCCAATTTGGCTTAACCATAACAACATTAATAGGTTACCAAGACCGACTTAACGTGGCCTCCAAAGCAAGGAGATACTCGGATACGAAAATGCCACAAACGACCACCCACTTAGATTGATCGAACCGAAAATTTATTAAAATTATTCTTCTTTAAGAATTTTGCGGTCCCGTGGTGCTTTGATTTAAGAAAAACGAAAAAAAAATGTATGATATGGAGGGAAATTTCCACTGCAGCAACAAAAAAACGCAATGTAAAAGCATAAGCTCCTAAGTCACCCTCACAAATTCCCCAACAAATTCACATATGTCAGCTCCAGTAATCTACGGACACAATGTTATCCAAAGTCCCATCTCTCGGCCCACACTTTCCCTTGATTGGAGTAATTTGTGCCCTCGCTACGGCCACGGTGGCCTAGGGACGGATGATAAATGGATGCAGTTTGGACTTTACTAGTTTGTGCTTTGAGTAATATTACCGTAATACTCGGTTTATACACTGCTATTGCCGTCAGTTGCCACCTAGAGCAATGAGAAGTACCGTGGCAGCGACAACTGTTGACATACTCCCTCTGTACTTCAAGCATCCGATTTTCTTTTCCCCGAAATTATATTGTTTCATAAAAATCTGGTGTGCCACTGAGTGGGCGTGGCCTGTCAATTTTTGGAGACCCCGTCAAAAATCAGAAAAGTGTGAGAAGGAAAGTACAGGGTAAGTGGCGCATTTATACGGATAACCCTCCCGTTGGTGTGTTTGTTTTTTTCATTGGGTGAATTGTATTGACAACCTCGATGATCTAGTGGCACATAACGCGGGAGGGGATCAGAGTCCTGGGTTCGAATCCTAGGTTGAAAGCAATGTAATTTTTTCCATACAAAATTTTCCAATATCAGTTCAGAGTCTGGCATTGTGCCCGATATAATGGCAATAAGCTCGCCCCCTATTACATGGAACCTAACACCGTCGGAGAAAAGTGGGTGTACACAATACATCTGTCACCCCCACTTAAGGAATATAGGCAGTGACAGTGTATATTTATTTTATTTATATTTGTATCAAAATTGATACATTTTTTTATGAATGCAACAAATTTTAATATTCAATGTAGTTGCAATCCCGATATCCAATTTAGCCCATGCGATGACGCGCACTTCGTTATTAGTACCGCCGAATGTATTTTAATCTTTCCAACAGTAAATATTTATTCGAAATTTCAGTATCAATACATACGCAAACATTATTTATTAAGCGACTTTAAAAAGGAGGAGGTTCTATGTTCGTCTGTATGTATGCTTTTTTGTCTATGTATGTTCACCGATATTTCCGTCAATTGTAAACCGATTTTAATAATTTTTTAAACGACTTCTAAAAAGGAGGAGTTTCTCAATGCGACTGTGTGTTTTTTTTTGTATGTATGTTACGCAATCATTCCGCCAATTATGAATCGATTTAAATGATTCTTTTTGCATTGGATTCAGTATAGTTCCAAGGTGGTCTCATTTCAATTTCATTGGTATTGGACCTTGGACTTGGAAGATACACCAGGGAACTCCTTAACGACAAACAATACGAATGCGTAGATTGAGATATTATGGGTATAACGTCAATCCTATAGGTACCCTGCCAGAGATTTAATCAGAATATTAACCGACTTCAAAAAAGGAGGATGTCGACAGTCTCTGACTTTAATATAACGTCTTTATTTATGAACTAATTTTGATATTCTTTTTGCGTTGGGTTTAGTATAGTTTTGATATGGTCCCATTTTAATGAAATCGGCATTGAACTTTGGACTTCGAAGATACATTAGGGGACTCCTGAACAGCGAACAGCACGAATGTATAGATTCCATTATTATGGTTATTATATCAATCCTGTAGGTACCTTGCTGTACAACTCAACAAAATAATATATTATAGGTATATAAATACTAGTAAATAATTCACTTGTCACTTCATCATCATCATCATCTCAGCCTATACTTGTCCACTGCTGAACATAGGCCTCCCCAATCGCTTTCCAGCGTAACCGGTCCGATGCCACCTGCATCCAACGACTTCCTGCGATTTTCACAAGATCGTCGGTCCATCTGGCAGGCGGTCGTCCCACGCTGCGCTTGCCAATACGTGGTCTCCACTCTAGAATCTTTCTGCCCCAACGCCCGTCCGATCTACACGCTATGTGGCCCGCCCATTGCCACTTCAGCTTGCTAATCTTAACGGCTATGTCGGTGACCTTGGTTCTTCTACGAATCTCCTCATTCCTGATTCGATCGCGTAGAGAAACGCCGAGCATAGCTCTCTCCATAGCTCGCTGAGCAACTCTGAGCTTTTTTATGAGAACTATTGTAAGAGACCACGTCTCTGATCCATATATCATCACTGGTAACACACATTGACTAAAAACTTTAGTCTTTAGGTACTGAGGTATTTTGGATGAGAAGATGTTGCGCAGTTTCCCGAACGCTGCCCAGCCGAGTTGGATTCGTCGATTGACCTCTCTCTCAAAGTTGGACCTACCTAACCGGACTACCTGTCCCAGGTAAATGTATTCGTCGACAACTTCAAGAGTAGAGTTCCCAACGGTGAGTGCGGTGGGTACGACATGGACGTTACACATTATTTTCGTTATGTCCATGTTCATTTTAAGACCCACTTGTTGAGATACTCTGTTGAGGTCACCGAGCATTCGTCCTAGATCTTTCAGCGACTCCGCCACGACCACAATGTCGTCGGCAAATCGAAGGTGAGTGATGTATTCGCCATTGATGTTGATGCCAAGTTCTTGCCATTCCAAGAGCTTGAAGGCGTCCTCTAAGGTGGCCGTAAACAGTTTCGGAGAAAAGAGGTCTCCCTGCCTTACTCCTCTTTTTATGGGGATCGCCTTCGTGCACTGCACCTGTACTCGGACTGACATGGTGGCGTTATTATACAAGCACTTCAACACTTCAATGTACCGATAGTCAATGCGGCATCGCTGGAGAGATCTAAGAACCGCCCAAGTCTCGATCGAATCGAAGGCTTTCTCATAGTCCACAAACGCCAAGCATAGTGGCCAATTATACTCCTCGGTCTTCTGTATAATCTGCCGCAGCGTATGTATGTGGTCTATGGTACTAAAGCCTTTCCGGAAACCGGCTTGTTAGGGAGGCTGGAAGTCATCAAGCCTGCGTTCGAGACGATTCGTGATGACTCTCGAAAACAACTTATAAACATGGCTCAGCAGTGTGATGGGCCTATAATTCTTCAGTAAAGTGTTATCACCTTTCTTGAAAAACAGTATCACCACACCCCTGTTCCATGCTTCCGGCGTTTTCTCTTCGAGCAAGACGGAATTAAACAGCCTCTGAAGGACTTTAAGTACCGGCGTTCCGCCCGCTTTCAGAAGCTCTGCGGTAATTCCGTCTTCGCCTGGCGCTTTGTTATTTCTGAGTTGTTTGAGAGCCATCCTAATCTCGTACAGGCTGATGTCCGGGATATCTTCAGTGTAGTGTCGGGTTAGCTTGGCTCTTGGGTCTTTTACCAAGTCAACAACAGGTTCAGCTACTGAGGTGTACAACTGCCCATAGAACCTCTTTATCTCCCTGAGCACCTCTGACCTATTCGACGTTACGTTTCCGTCCTCCGTCTTCAGCTTCGTCAACTGGCTTTGCCCAATAGACGCGTCTCTTGCGAACACTTTGGAGCCCTTGTTCTGTGCTATGGTCTCCTCAATACGCCTTGTATTGAAGGACCGTAAATCGTGTCGCAAGGACTTCAGTATCTGTCCATTGAGCTGCCTATAGGACTTAGCATCATCGGAGGTTTGGAGCGTCATGGAACGTCGCTCAGCCATGAGGTTTCGGGTGTAGTTGGATAGTTTTTGAGGTCTATTTTTACGGTGGGGCTTAAAATACTTGGACCCGACCGTATGGACAGTCTCTACCAGCCTGTTGTTGATTTCGTCCACTGATGCGCTGCTGTCTAGCAATTCGAAGCGGTTTGCCAATTCGAGTTGAAAGTTCTCGGGGTTTTGGATATGTGCATAAGAAGGTCGGAGCGTAGACTTCAAAAGACGCGATCTTTCCATTTTGACATTAATATTTAATGTGCCTCTGACCACCTTGTCACTTAAAATTGTAAAAAAAATCTTTTAAAAAAAATATATCCGACTTCATAAAGCAAAAATAAATATTTGAAGTCGGTGCCAAGTAACCGACTGCACTAACCGGTACCGACTTCAAATATTTATTTTTTGCGTTTTGAAATCGGTTTTTTTTAAAGATTTTTTTTTAAGAGTGAGAGCAGGGAACAGAGTGAATGGTGCGATGGGAAAGCTACTCGGGAGCCGGCACTTAAGCCATAAGGCGCAGCTGGCCATACATAACGGAGTTCTTGTCCCAACGCTGTTATATGGTAGCGAGAGCTGGGTATGTAAGAAGGAGAATGAAAGTAGGATAAATGCGGTAGAAATGCGAGCTCTGCGGAAGATGTGCAGAGTGAAGCTGACCGACCGCATTAGCAACAGCATAGTAAGACAGCGAGTAGGTATGAAAGATAGTATCGGTGTAAAGATGAGAAAGGGCATGCTCCGTTGGTTCGGGCATATAGAAAGAATGCCAGAGGAAAGAATGACAAAACAGATATACAATGTGAAAGTGGAAGGATGCAGGTACCGGGGAAGACCTAGACTATCTTACCACGACCAAATAAACCGAGTCTTATCTGATGGAAAAGTCAAGAGTCTCCGTAACCGGCGAGCGTGTATGAGACGAACTATGAGAGTCGAGGAAGCCAGAGAAGTATGTAAGGAAAGAACCTGTTGGAACTCTGTACTCTCTGCCTACCCCGCAAAGGATCTGGCGTGAGGTTATAGATAGATAAATAGATAGATTTTTTTTTCATTGAGTTTAGTACAGCTCCAAGGTGGTCCCATTTTAATTTAAGCCGTATTGGACTTTGGACTTTGAAGATACACCAGGGAACTTGTTAACCACAAATAATACGAATCATAAGATTGAGTTGTTATATGTATTATGTTAATCTTTAGGTACCCCAGGATAGAGCTAATCATAATATTATCCGACTTCAATAAAGGAGGAGGTCTGTTTTCCTTTTTTTAAAAAGTTATTTATTTATAGTGCATTTTTATTTATATCATAAGGGCAACCATTTAAGGTTAAGCTGCGTTTGGCTCGGTTGGACTGGGTGACCGTTAATGTTTATCAGATTTTTGAGCATTTCCGTCCATATTTTTTGGGTGCTTAGGTCCCGGATATCACTGAATGACTTTAATAAATGTATGCTTGATAAGTTACAACAGCAGATAGCTACAAACCTGCTTCCACGAATACGCATGGTAGAGTATTACCTATTTTGATTTCACCTAGATTTTCGACAGAAGGCAAATACCTTTTATTGAGCAAAGGCCAAGCGTCCAGCAGTAACTGACCAAAGGTATTTTCTCTCCTACGGGAGTGGGAATATATCAGCTCATACTGTAGAAGACCACATTATTAGACTATTAAAATGTATAACCTGTTTATAATATATTTGGATAAAAGTCTCCAAAGACTGAAAGCGATGAATGAATGCGATGAATTTGTACACCACAAATGAGTGAGCTAGTGGTAAATCATCTCCTATATGCAGATAACGCGGTTTTGATAGCGCCAACAGCTACAAGATCTGCAAAAACAACACTAGTCACAGTTATGAAAGACGACTGTATAAAAAATGGCTAACATTTGAATATTGAGTTCTTAGATTTACGCGAATATAACACATGAAATAAAACTATTTTACGGATTTTATCGCGGTTTATTTTTTTTATTTTTAGTTCCCGACGTTTCGAGTGCTTTACAGCACCCATGGTCACGGGAGGGACTGAGGTGTTAGACGTCCAATAGGCATAGTTGTTCCAGGGTACCCTCAAACTTCTTAATTATTTTTGTTGTTGTTGGCCCGATCTACGCAGAGATCTACGGTCTTGAGGTCTGAGGCCAAGCATAACACTGCAGTTTGTATATCTTGGATGCGCCTTTAGTAAGGATGAGAAATACATCGCTGACATAGAGAGAAGAGTGAGTGCAGGGAATAGAGTGAATGGTGCGATGGGGAAGTTACTTGGGAGCCGGCACTTAAGCCAAAAGGCGCAACTGGCCATACATAACGGAGTGCTTGCCCAACGCTATTATATGGCAGCGAGAGCTGCGTATATAAGAAGGAGAATAAAAGTAGGATAAATGCGGTGGAAATTCGAGCTCTGCGAAAGATGTGCTGAGTGAAGCTGACCGACCGTATTCGCAACAGCGTAGTAAGAAAGCGAGTAGGTATGAATGATAATATCGGTGTAAAGATGAGAAAGGGTATGCTCCGTTGGTTTGGGCATATAGAAAGAATGTCCGAAGAAAGAATGCCAAACTGGTATACAATACGAAAGTGCAAGGATGTAGGTACCGGGGAAGACCTAGACTATCTTACCATGACCAAATAGACCGGGTCTTATCTTAAGGACAAGTCAGGAGTCTCCGTAACCGGCGAACGTGAATGAGACGAACTATGAGAGTGGAGGAAGCCAGAGAGGTATGTAAGGAAAGAAAGAAGCCTGTTGAACTCTGTACTCTCTGCCTACCCTGTAAGTGATCTGGCGTGATGATATAGAATAGAAAAAAAATAGAATAGTAAAATGTATATTTCTATCTATAATTTTCCTATACCTGAAAAGAAACAAAAATCGCGCACTCAATATACCAAAGTACAGCCATTGATAAAATGAAGGTACGCTTTTTAGGACTTTGACACTGCAATATCTATATTTAATAACGCAGACATTATATTACTATTACAAAGTACTATAGTGTATACATACTCTTGACTGTATCTACAAGATGTGAATTATGATAAGAAGTATATAGCCATGGGGGAGGGATACTGATGGCTCGATTTCCGGGATGTGACCGACCTGACGACGCTCATTGAATCCGGTTCGTAACAAACGATCGCACAAATCGCCGGCTAGATAACGGAAGGGATAAATGGGCCCCAATAGCGTTTAACTGACTTTGGCACATATCTGACGGGGCGGGACGCAACGCGACGCACTACGGGTCGTGGGTAGTTACACGGTACTGAACTATATAGAGGTATATAGCATCGGTACCGAAACTGTGGGTTACCCCTGCGAGGATAAAATATTGGTTTTTTTGTGGGGATAATAGAGCTTGTAATATAATTAAAATAACTCATTAATATATTGCAAAGTAAAAGAAGGGGTGTAAAATCAGTTTCTTGGACAGATCATAGTAGTAACAAGATTTAAAATGTTAGGAACTGTTGATATAGATTTATAAATACTTTAAGTTCTTTTAAGCTCGTGTAATTTCGCACCTAACACACTTCTCTCTACATTATTCTATGGTAGAGTGGCCGAAAATTCCTTAGATATTAAGCCCGCTTATATACATAAGTATTATGTTACACTTACCTCATATACGCCGCGTGGTTCCCGGCTTAGAATAGGACCAACCCATCTCATCCCATCGGCTGTCGTACAAGGCGACTAAGGGAAAACTAGGGAATGGGCAGCAGCGTTCTCTTAACACTTCTGCGATCAAAAACTGCGCTCGCCAACCCGCCTGCCAAGCGTGGCGAGTATGGCAAATCCCCCCAATCACTATTATGGAAGAAAAGAAGAAAACCAGGCCCCTAGTCCCCGGCGGTCCTGATCGTCCTGGCCACGGTAGCAGCCATGGTAACGACAGGACAAGGGGTGCTAAGAATCTCCGGCAGAGATTCGGCTACCACCAAAAACGAAAATTGGCCCTGGTGACATACAACGCACGCACTTTGAGGACAGATGAGAAGCTTGTTGAGCTGGAAGAAGAGATAAACAAGTTGCGGTGGAATATTGTTGGTTTATCGGAGGTCCGAAGAGAGGGCGAGGACACGATAACCTTAAAATCCGGCAACTTGTTTTACTACCGGGAGGGCGAACAGCAGTCCCAAGGTGGTGTCGGATTTATCGTCCACAAGTCACTCATAGACAACGTTGTGTCCATCACTAGTGTGTCGAGCAGGGTAGCGTACCTGATACTCAGAATATCCAAAAGATATTCGCTGAAGGTCATACAGGTCTACGCACCGACCTCGACATACTCAGATGATGATGTCGAAGTTATGTATGAGGACATTAGTAGAGCCATACATACTTCCAAAACACACTTTACAGTGGTTATGGGTGACTTCAATGCGCGGCTGGGCAAACGGGGCGATGATGAGTCGACAGTGGGGCAATTTGGATATGGGCAGCGCAGCCCCAGGGGTCAGAGGCTGGCCGAATTCCTGGAGAAGGAGGGACTCTTTATGATGAACTCTTTCTTCCAGAAGCCGCCTCATAGGAAATGGACCTGGATGAGCCCTGATGGTTCCACCAAAAACGAAATAGACTTCATAATGAGCACCAAGCGACAAATATTTAATGATGTCTCCGTGATCCACAGGGTAAAAACCGGCAGTGATCACCGAATGGTCAGAGGCACATTAAATATTAATGTCAAAATGGAAAGATCGCGTCTGATGAAGTCTACGCTCCGACCTTGTAATGCACATATCCAAAACCCCGAGAACTTTCAACTCGAATTGGCAAACCGCTTCGAATTGCTAGACAGCAGCGCATCAGTGGACGAAATCAACAACAGGCTGGTAGAGACTGTCCATACGGTCGGGTCCAAGTATTTTAAGCCCCACCGTAAAAATAGACCTCAAAAACTATCCAACTACACCCGAAACCTCATGGCTGAGCGACGTTCCATGACGCTCCAAACCTCCGATGATGCTAAGTCCTATAGGCAGCTCAATGGACAGATATTGAAGTCCTTGTGACAAGACTTACGGTCCTTCAATACAAGGCGTATTGAGGAGACCATAGCACAGAACAAGGGCTCTAAAGTGTTCGCAAGAGACGCGTCTATTGGGCAAAGCCAGTTGACGAAGCTGAAGATGGAGGACGGAAACGTAACGTCGAATAGGTCGGAGGTGCTCAGGGAGATAGAGAGGTTCTTTCTATGGGCAGTTGTATACCTCAGTAGCTGAACCTGTTGTTGACTTGGTAAAAGACCCAAGAGCCAAGCTAACCCGACACTACACTGAAGATATCCCGGACATCAGCCTGTACGAGGTTAGGATGGCTCTCAAACAACTCAAAAATAACAAAGCGCCGGGCGAAGACGGAATTACCGTAGAGCTTCTGAAAGCGGGCGGAACGCCAGTACTTAAAGTCCTTCAGAGGCTGTTTAATTCCGTCTTGCTCGAAGAGAAAACGCCGGAAGCATGGAACAGGGGTGTGGTGGTACTGTTTTTCAAGAAAGGTGATAACACTTTACTGAAGAATTATAGGCCCATCACACTGCTGAGCCATGTTTATAAGTTGTTTTCGAGAGTCATTACGAATCGTCTCGAACGCAGGTTTGATGACTTCCAGCCTCCCGAACAAGCCGGTTTCCGGAAAGTACCATAGACCACATACATACGCTGCGGCAGATTATACAGTTGACCGAGGAGTATAATCGGCCACTATGCTTGGCGTTTGTGGACTATGAGAAAGCCTTCGATTCGATCGAGACTTGGGCGGTTCTTAGATCTCTCCAGCGATGCCGCATTGACTATCGGTACATCGAAGTGTTGAAGTGCTTGTATAATAACGCCACCATGTCAGTCCGAGTACAGGGGCAGTGCACGAAGGCGATCCCCATAAAAAGAGGAGTAAGACAGGGAGACGTCATTTCTCCGAAACTGTTTACGGCCACCTTAGAGGACGCCTTCAAGCTCTTGGAATGGCAAGGACTTGGCATCAACATCAATGGCGAATACATCACTCACCTTCGATTTGCCGACGACATTGTGGTCGTGGCGGAGTCGCTGGAAGATCTAGGACGAATGCTCGGTGACCTCAACAGAGTATCTCAACAAGTGGGTCTTAAAATGAACATGGACAAAACCAAAATAATGTCTAACGTCCATGTCGTACCCACCGCACTCACCGTTGGGAACTCTACTCTTGAAGTTGTCGACGAATACATTTACCTGGGACAGGTAGTCCGGTTAGGTAGGTCCAACTTTGAGAGAGAGGTCAATCGACGAATCCAACTCGGCTGGGCAGCGTTCGGGAAACTGCGCAATATCTTCTCATTCAAAATACCTCAGTGCCTTAAGACTAAAGTTTTCAGTCAATGTGTGTTACCAGTGATGATATATGGATCAGAGACGTGGTCTCTTACAATAGGTCTCATAAAAAAGCTCAGAGTTGCTCAGCGAGCTATGGAGAGAGCTATGCTCGGCGTTTCTCTACGCGATCGAATCAGGAATGAGGATATTCGTAGAAGAACCAAGGTTACCGACATAGCCCTTAAGATTAGCAAGCTGAAGTGGCAATGGGCGGGCCACATAGCGCGTAGATCGGACGGGCGTTGGGGCAGAAAGATTCTAGAGTGGCGACCACGTATTGGCAAGCGCAGCGTGGGACGACCGCCTGCCAGATGGACCGACGATCTTGTGAAAATCGCAGGAAGTCGTTGGATGCAGGTGGCATCGGACCGGTTACGCTGGAAAGCGATTGGGGAGGCCTATGTTCAACAGTGGACAAGTATGGGCTGAAATGATGATGATGATGACCTCATATATTGTATATGCATACTGTTGGCGGGTTTCTGAATAAATAAATAAATCAACTTCACCGAAGACGACCCATAGCGTGACGTGGTGGCAATTGTTATGGCAGCCCCGTCGCACTACTTCGAGTTGTGTATCGTCTCCTGTGTAGATGGTACATTATAACTACCCCCATCCATCAAATGTAGTTCTCATCTCGTCCCGTCGGATATGTGCGATCTTTTAAAGTAGTAGTAGTAAAGTCTCGTAGATGAAGTTACTTGGCATGTATTGAGTTAGTATTATACACTGTTAGTGTTGTAGAGTGTTAATTGTAGTAAGCTTACTTTACTTGCACTGGAAATCAGTGGAGAAAAGCAATGCAGAGTTAAGACAGAAGCTATTAGAAAAAATACACGAAATTAACTAATGAATCTCGCAAATACGGCCATATACCACCGGCCTAGGAAAATTAAAAACGACGAAATTAAGTACAATTTAACAAAAGTTATCGCAATTTTAGTATACATTTTAATATTAGCAAATAAAATTGCTTTATTTGCCCTTTTTTGCCGTGGTGGTAGGTGATAACGCGGAATTAATTTCAACTTCTAAAAGCGTCATCATTGCGCATTTGTCTCGCTAAAGTTGCGTCAAAACTGCATCATAATAGCGCCATAGTCGTACCATAATTGCTCCTCAGTAGCGCAACTACGGCACTCCTTCGAGCTCGTAAAAATATTTTAATCACAAATATCATTTGGACGTTCGGACGTTATCTATTCCTTTCCATGATAATGGATGCTGCAAAGAACTCGAAAACTTAGGAATTTAAAAATTAAAAATATTACGCAATATAATCAGAAAAATAGTTATATTTCATATTTCAATCAATAAAAATATTTCAAAAGCTGCGCCTGCACGCTTCTTACATGTTTGGAAATGGTAAATCTAATAAATATATCTGATCCATACGAAGACCATATCATTAAAAGAGTGGTCAAATACGATCTATACTATGAAAATATACCCATTAATTACTTATTGGACGGAGTTAAGCAATGATGCTTTAACAATATAATTGATATTTCAGGATAATGGGCCTTATCTGTCATTTTTAAGTCCAATACCAGTTACATACGGCACATTTCACTCAATTATCATGATTCCCAATACTAAGTTGTAATACTTACCTACAACTCGTTAGAGAACAGGTACACAATTTATTATACCTATATTACCGGTTCCATGGTGTAATAGTTAGCACTCTGGACTTTGAATCCAGCGATCCGAGTTCAAATCTCGGTGGAACCTGATACTGTTTTGTGCGATTTGAATGTTTATAGACTACAAATATTTTTATTTATTTATAAAGGTACTTCTAAAAAATCAGAAATTACACGTACAATAGTGACATAAGTCAATAAACATTCTCAACAAATCGGTCTTACTCTTTAGTGAAAATAGTCCAAATTATATCAGCAAATTTCAGGTGATCTGATCATCAAATGGTTCCTATTTGCTTTGTGCATCCAATCGAGTTTTCACTTCACGTCACCAAAAACACCGGCACCTTATAACTAAAATTAAATATTTGTTTTGCAAAGGTTTCTTCCCCTCACGTATCCGTTATTTAGGCCTACATCACTCAGTACTAAAACACACAGTAGACCTTTATACTTTTAATAGGTGTCTAAACTAACGAAGCGAAATAGAGTACAGATGTTTAGAACACGGCTCTAACCGCTTAATTAAAAAATACAATAGTTGATTCGCCCCATTGGGCAAAACAGCCCATTTAAAACGAAAACTTGGACGATTCGTCCCACGGAGCGAAACAGCTCATTTAAAAACACTTGGACGATTCGTCCAAAGGAACCAGTTGACCAGTTGTTTTGTACGCGCTCTTTACATATTTTATAGTAACACTTTCTCTTACTATTATTATTATGCTTTTTATTATATACCTCTACAACATCTCTATTTTGTAAATGAGAGGACTATGTAGACACTGACCAATATCATGAATCTAAGTACACTTATGATTAATCTATACTTAAGCACATCTATTTAGCTCGTTCTGCATTGTTCTCCCATACTCCATAAATGCAATGTATACAAAAAGAATTGTAAACCTCATTTTTAAAAAAGAGTAACCGTGGAGTTTCTTGCCCTTCTTCTCCACAGGAATGACTTTCCGAACGGGTGGTAGAGTCTTAAGTAATTAATAATGTTCTCTTTTTGACTATTCATAAGTGCCTTTTGGTCTACATGAATAAAAAACTTTTGATTTTGATTTTGATTTTGAACAAAACAGCTCATTTAAAAATAACACTTGGACGACTCGCCCGATGGGGCGAAACACCGAAGTACCCACCATGACGACGATACGAATGACGAATGGATCATTCGTGGCTATCGTAATATTATCATTGTCGTTATTATGACTGATGTAAAAGATATTATATATTTGCCGTTATTGTGTTCCGACGATTACATTTGAGTCTGTCTTTATTACCTCAAGGTAACGTCTCGCGAGCTCTCATCTCGTAAACAGCTTTATGTCTGTTATAAAGAATTTTTGTATTTCTAGGTTACCGCGCGCGGGTGAGATTTGAACTCAATCTTTGAAGATTTCTTTTTCATCATCTAGCGTCTTAATAATTTAAAATTATGGTTTTTATTGGCTAAATTTTTTTATGAACAGATTAACAATACTAAAATATAAAGAATATAATTTTATTCATATGTATTTAAAATTCTTAAATTAATATAAATTTAATGTGTTTATGACGTTTTTGCTTAGTTATGTACATTTATTTTTAACTCGTAGATAAAGTTTTAAAAAATTGTAAAAACAAACTCGAACGATTCTAGAGCGCGCAAGTTCATTTGTCGCATAATTTTAAAAGAATGTGTATTTATGTATTTACCAAGTTATATTGTATATTCTAGAAGCCTGTACGTATTATAGAAATCGTAATAAGACACTTTAGTCATGTTCACAAATCCAAGGACAAAATGACGTTGGGTTGTCACGATTTGACACTTTTTAATAGTCATGCACTATTTATTTATTTACCGCCGCGTGGTTCCCGGCTTATGATAGGACCAACCCATCTCATCCCATTGGGTGTCGTACAAGGCGACTAAGGTCAAACTAGGAAATGCGCAGCAGCGTTCTCCTAGATACTTCCACGACCACTGAACTGCGCTCTCCAACCCGCCTGCCAAGCGTGGCGAGTAAGGCAAATCTCCCAATCAACATGGAAAAAAGTATAAAACCAGGCCCCTAGTCCCCGGCGGTCCTGTTCGTCCCGGCCACGGTAGCAGCCATGGTAACGACAGGACAAGGGGTGCGAAGAATCTCCAGCAGAGATTCGGCGACCATCAACAACGACTCTGTCTGTTTTCTCAAATCACCGACAATTTTTCAATGTTGTCCATATTAACGCTCAAAGTGTTCCTTCTCACTACTCTGACCTTTTAGCATCCTGCGACTCTGAACTTATTCATGCGGTTCTAGTATCTGAAACCTTCCTTAAACCCACTCTTCCTTCTGTGCAGTTTGCGTTACCTGGGTATAAGCTGTTACACAATGACAGAACAGGCAAGGGATGTGGAGGGGTTGCTATTTATCTCCGAGGTGATATCTCCTGTGAGGTGGTTGATCAGTCGCCAAGCGAGTATTCTAAGTTTTCTGAACACCTCTTTCTTGAACTTAACTTTAGTCATATAACGTTTCTTTTAGGAGTTTACTACAGCCCATCCTGTCACATTGATTTCTTCGCCTCTTTTGAATCAAAATTAGAATACTTCTCAACTTTATATGATAACATTATTATTCTTGGTGACTTCAACACCTGTTGTTAAAAGGGGATAGTCGTGGCAACAAGCTCCGGTCTCTTGTCTCTTCTGTCAACATGCATATTCTACCGCTGATAGCTACTCATCATGCTCCTCATTGTTCTCCTTCACTTTTAGATCCCATCTTAGTTTCCGATCCTAGTAAAGTAGCTACACATGGGCAAATCCCTGCATCTTTTTCTTATCATGATCTGATATTTCTCTCCTATAAACTTCGCTCACCAAAACGCTCTTCTAAATTTCTTTCTCTTCGTAGCTTCAAAAATATTAATGCTGAGCAGCTTAAAATGGATGCGAGTAGTATAGACTGGACGTCTGTTTACAATAAACAGTGTTCTTAATAAACTAATAATTGATTTATACGATACTCATGCACCATTGAAAAAAGTGAGGGTGAAACATAGACCGGCGCCATGGTTGTCCGATACTATAAAAAAGATTATGGCTAAACGGGACAGAGCGAAAAGGAGACATAGAAGGTTCCCTACTGAAGAAAATTGGTGTCTCTATAAAAAGCTGAGAAACCGCTGCAGTCGTATGTGTAGGGATGCGAAGAGACGCCACATACACACCTGCATTCAACATTTTAACACAGCACAGGTTTGGCAATTCCTTAAGACCTTTGGTATTGGCAAAACGTCCTTTGAAAATACCAGTAACTTGGATCTTAATGCACTTAATGCTCATTTCTCTAACCCTCCTGCTTCTTTAAAAGATGATATTAAATCTTTTACTCTTAAGCTTCTTTCAGATCTTCCTTTGCCAGTATGTGCTTCATTCTCTTTCAGCCCGCTTAAGGAGCAAGACATAAAGAAATCAATCCTATTAATATCCACGAAAGCCGTGGGTGAAGATGGTATACAAATACAAATGGTCGTACCAATACTTGACGAACTTTCGCCAGTTATCACCCACATAATGAATTGTTCCTTGGAAACTTCCTCCTTTCCAACTGCTTGAAAAAAGGCACATATTCTTCCTTTACCCAAAATACCAAATCCTCTTTTAATATCGCATTTTAGACCCATATCCATTCTTCCCGTTCTATCCAAGGTGCTTGAGAGTGCAGTTCAAAATCAATTGTCACACCATTTCTCCTCTAATAGCCTGCTGAGTCCTTTTCAATCTGGATTTCGGCCAGGTCATAGCACAGTTACGGCTTTGGTGAAAATAACTGACGATATTCGATTGGCCATTGAGAATAGACTACTGACAGTACTAGTCCTACTGGACTTCAGCAGTGCTTTTAATTCAGTTGATTTTGACATCCTCTTAGGTACTTTGTCCTCTCTCAATGTCTCTGCTCCTGTAATAGCGTGATTCAACTCTTACCTTCGGGGCCGCCCGCAGTCGGTTTGCTCTGAAGATAATTCCTCTGACTGGCGTGACCTTACTGCGGGTGTGCCTCAAGGTGGCGTCCTTTCTCCTCTTCTCTTCTCTGTTTTTATAAACTCTGTTACTAAAGTGATTACTTCTCATTATCATCTTTATGCAGACGACTTGCAGCTGTATCGTCACTTTAAGGTTGGGGAAATCAATCACGCGATCGATTCCATCAATGATGATCTTGAAAACATCAGCAAGTGGGCAAAATCGTTCGGTCTCTTGGTTAATCCTGCTAAAACTCAAGCTCTCACCATTGGTGGCAAACACTACATGAACGCTCTCAATAGCAATCTGCAGACACTCTCTCCAGTTGTCCTCGATTCTGTCCTATACCTTACAGTAACCAAGTTAAGAATCTAGGCGTTCTTATAAACTCCAATCTTAATTGGAGCTCTCACATAGCAGAAGTAAGCAGAAGAGTCTACTGATCCTTTCAATCTCTCAAGCGTCTGCATCCTTTCAATCTCTCAGTTTTTGCCTTATCAAACAAAAATAAGTCTTGCTCAATCTCTCCTTCTACCAATTCTTGACTATGGTGATGTTTGCTTTCTTGATGCTACTGAAGATCTTGTCTATAAGCTCGAACGCTTGCAGAATCTGTGTATTCGTTTCATTTTCGGGTTACGTAAATTTGATCATGTATCAGAGTATCGGGCGAAATTAAAATGGCTACCTATTCGACAACGACGGGACTTGCACATTCTCTCGTTACTCTACACCATTTTACATAATCCTAAATCCCCTGTTTACCTCAGGGAGCGTTTTGACTTTCTTGTTCCAAGGGATTATCCCTGCCGTGCAGCTAAATCTCTCCTTCTTCGTGCTCCTCTTCATTCTTCTAGTCGTTACGATGGATCCTTCACTGTTCGTGCTGTGCGTCTGTGGAACTTACTTCCACAGTCCATTCGTGCGAGCTCTTTGGATGTTTTCAGAAGAAGAATCAAGAAACATTTTCTATCCTGATTTATTTAGGTATGTATGTTTATGTATGTATTATAATTATATGTATTTAATATTTGTATAGTAAGTAACTGAGTGTATATATTTATATTTGAAAATATAGTATTTATTTCATTGCTATTTTCTATTAACATTATATTGTATAACTGCCCTCTTATTTCACTTTCTCATCTCTCAACACTCTATGGTTAGCTGGAAGATCACTCATATTTGTGTTAAGCTCGCCTTCTGTATACTTTTAAATTGTAAAATTATTTCCCTCCCAGTGTATACAATAAAGAATAAAGAAGAATAAAGAACGACGAAAATTGGCCCTGGTGACATACAACGCACGCACGTTGAGGACAGATGAGAAGCTAGTTGAGCTGGAAGAAGAGATAGACAAGTTTCACTGTAGTATAGTTGGTTTATCGGAGGTCCGAGAGAGGGCGAGGACACGATTACCTTAAAATCCGGCAACTTGTTTTTCTACCGGGAGGGCTAACAACAGTCCTAAGGTGGTGTCGGATTTATCGTCCACAAGTCACTCATAAACAACGTTGTGTCCATCACTAGTGTGTCGAGCAGGGTAGCGTACCTGATACTCAGAATATCCAAAAGATATTCGCTGAAGGTCATATACGTCTTCGCACCAACCTCGGCATACTTAGATGATGAGGTCGAAGTTATGTATGAGGACATTAGCAGAGCCATACATACTTCCAAAGCACACTTTACAGTAGATATGGGTGACTTTAATGCGCGGCTGGGCAAACGGGGCAATGATGAGTTGAGGGTGGGGCAATTTGGATACTGGCCACTCTGAGTGGGCGTTGCCTGTCAGTCTCCCGTTAAAAAAACCGCCAACGAGGGGAGCACCCGGCAATGATAGTGTAGGAAGGGAAATAGAGCGTAAGCATAACCTTCCCTCTAAGTGTGTGTGTGTGTAAATTAGGTATAATGTTTTATTATTCCGATTCTCTTATCCTATTAGCCGCCCACGGCATATTCTCACCGGCTCCCCTCCCGATGACCTTACATCTCTTCTTTCGGATACAGATACCGCACACAGAATCAGACACAGACCTCGCCGGCGAGGTCGAAGAATCCCTTGTTCGCTGGCCGGTGCACAGCACCACGGCGAGACACCTAGTATATGCCCTCCATCATAGCGACTACCCAAGCCCAGGCCGTTCCTCCTTGAAGCACCCTTGAGCCAGCTGTCTCCTTGCTCTTCTGAAGCTTTATTACAGGAGCTTAGCTCTTGTAATCTCTTTTGTTTGAAATTCTACAGTTCTCCGATCTCTTATCGTAGACACTTTTAATGAAATAAATAAAAGCACATTACTTCCTTTGATCAAAGCGATACGTTTCCCATTTCCACATCGAAAACACTTCATACGGTGTTTAATTAATGAAATAAAAAGCCCATTATTATCTTAATGGAGAGTACAAGTCCAGGGCCCTTATTCGAGTTATTCGTTAAGACCTTACGCTGTGCGTTACGATAACTTCGTGTAATCGTGTGAGAGCGTTCTGTATGCCACTGGCGCACACTGGATCGAAACAGAAAACAGGGACATTAAATTTTTTGTTTGATATCGCGTTTGTCGAATGCCAATGCCGATAGAACTTTTAAATCCAATGAAAAATGCTTGAGCACATTTTTTCCTAAAACTGATACTTTGGTGGGAAAACAACAATTATGATATTTTTTTGTATGGGAAGCAAGTGATTTTGCTCAATATTTTCCAAGTCTTGACCGATCCGACTCTGGAACTGCCATAGATGTAATCCTTGGGTGCTCTTCTTTAATCCTGCACGTCCATTACCGCATGAAATGACGCGAAAACAATGACATATATTGAATAATATAGTGTTCTATATATGGCTTATACGCCACATTCGCTATGAATACAATAAAATGTGGACAAAACATAAAAGTAAGTGTATATTAATTGCACAATGACGATATTTTTTCGTTGCTAATACTTAAAATAAATTTGTTCGGGCGTTGAATTGGCATGTTATAGACTAAATAATTAGTCAAGCAAATTGTGGTAGCTTTTATTATTCAATTACTGCAGGTTTAAGTCATTACCTAAATACCAATTTTATCTAAAATAATAGGTTATTACAACTTCAACAAATTTCTTCAAATCATTAGCAGCGTCAACATGTCGTCATTGTGTAAATATACACTTTTTTGATGTTTTGTCCACATTTTAGTAAGTTTTCATAGCGAATATCGCCTTTGTATTATTCAACATTTTCCATTTTTTTCGATCCATTTTGCGCGCGGGGTGCAAGTTTATGCACGCATCGATGGTGTAGAACTGAAGAAGAGAACTCAAGGATTACATCTATGGTTACAGAGCCGGATCAGTCAAGACTTGGAAAATATTGAGCATAATCTCTTGCGTTCCATACAAAATATCATATATTGTTGTTTTCCCGCCAAACTATCAGTTTTAGGAAAACAATCCTCAGGCTTTTCCTCATTGAATTTAAAGGTTATATCAATTGGCATTATAAAAAAACGCTATCGCGTTTTTTTTAGTTAGACAAACAAAATTATGTCCCACTTTTCTGTTATGTTCCAGTTTGTGGCGTACACAAAAGATAATTTCACGAGGTTATCGTGACGCGTTACGACACCTTCCTGAAATGATCATTTTGTAAACATAATTTTATCAATTATTTACATATTTTTATAATCTGTGGTTATTTTGCATGAGAAACTATTGAGTATCTGGCAGCACTGGCGTGCCTAAAAAGTTGACTGCTCTGGAGTGACGACTGCATTATGGCGGGATTTGAATAATAGCATGATTATAATTAATGTTTAAGATTGCAATGAGTAACTGGAATGTTATGTGAAATAATATAGCTACGTTACATCTACACTTCTGAACTAGTTTTACTTTAATTTATCAATTTAATGGTACTCCAAAGGCATACAGAATACCATTACAATATCATTCCACAAAGTTATCTTAACTCGCCGCGTGTGGTCGTAGCGAAATAGGGACTAGATAATGAAATAACACATCAGTTCGTGTAATGTCTGGAGTGTATTAATCACGCCACATTGATGACTCGTGTCACCGACGCCGCCATATGCAATTAATTAATATACTTCATTGCTATCGGCCACACCTGGCTGGAGACATTAAGTAACACCGTCACGCCTATGAATGTCTGAAACCTCTGGCTTCCCCGCTTGGGGAATCCCAAGCGGGGAAGCCAGAGGTTTCAGACATTTATTTCTCAAAAAAAATATAATTCACTTAAAACATGAGAAATACAAGTTCATCTTAAATATTAAATACAGAAGGACGGTAGGTACTCATAAATAAATCACAATCGTTTTAGTGTCGTGGGTAAGAAGAAAAAGTAAGTGAACAATTACATGTCGTTTCTTGAAAGCAAGTGTATATGTATGTGTATACCCATTTCTCGCCGACATTAAATAATAATATACAAGCTGTAACATAATAAACGCAAGACCTGAAAGTAGTTTGTTCTCAATCGGTAACTAAATCGATTCCAACAATTTTTAATGTATTTTACATTTTTTTTAAATTTGCAAAAAATGCTTTTACTCCTTCAGTGCGCTTTAAAAAATTTAAATTTATTCTTGATTCATAGCAAGAAGAAGATTCTAAACGCATTCCTAAAACGTATTCCTCAAAACGCACACATACACGTACAAGTTTCATTGTTAATTCGGGTATAAAAGTGCTTAAAAAAAAGGGTAAAATAAAGGGTAAAGGTACCTTTAAATTTGAAAATTTGGTTTTCGTTTTGACTTTATGAAGCAATTCTCTAATCGGGGTGTCTGAAGTCTTGCGTTTATTATGTTACACCTTGTATATATACTATCCCACAGCTGGGCAATTGTCTCCTCTCACAATCGAGGTGAGATAGATTAGGTCAAACTCCACCACGCGGACCCAGTGCGGATTTGTGGAAGCAGGTTTGTGGCCACCTGCTGTTGGAACTTATCAAGCCGCCTATAAGGCCTTCGAATTGACTTAACGACTACCACATTGCGTAGTAACCGAGGCCAACGGGATAAAGTGCCTGTCGAAGCACGGAGACGCTCAAATATAAAAATGCTAAAAACGGTCACCCATCTCAGGCCGACCGAGTCGACCGCTGCTTAACCTTGTTGATCGGTAAGAACACCGCGGTCACACAGCGCTAAGAGCGCCTCTACATAAAATAAACGTAGGTGTAAATATGCCTGTTCTATCCCATTGCTGGGAAAACCCTTTCACAAATTGAGGTCAGAGAGAATAGGTCATACTCCACGACGTGGACCCAGTGCGGCGCGGAGGAAGATGTATTTTGGTCCCAAAGTGTTAAATGGTGAAAATTAAAATAAACACCATCTGATTGACTGCCTGGTTGGTCTAGTAGCGAAAGATGTGCTTTGCCACCACGAGGTCCTAGGTTCAAATTCTAGGTCCGACAAATCTCGTTTTTCTACCGATAAAAATCCCAGTCTGAGCCTGGAGTCTGTAATTGTGCCCGGTATATGGCTCGGTATAAGGTATAGGCTCGCCCCACATTACACGGGACCTAACATCGTCGGCAAAAAGTGGGTGTCATCACTACATCTGTGCAACCCCCGCTTGGGGAATAAAGGCTTGTGGGTGTATATTTTTTACATAAATATAGCCTATACTACCACACACACACACTAGCAGTGATAAGTAGTCATAGCCTAGTGGTTATACCGTTGGACTGCAAGGTCTCGGGTTCAAACCCAAGCACACACCGATGTCTTTTAGAAAGCATGGGTGTATTAAAAATTAACTATCACTTGCTTTAACGGTGAAGGAAAACATGCCTAAGAGTTTCTCGAAGGTGTGTGAAGTTTGCCAACCCGCACTAAGCCAGTGTGGTGGACTATGGCCTAAACCCTCTCAGATTGAGAGGAGGCCCGTGCCCAACGATGGGATAGTTTCTTAACAGGGCTAATATTATTACCACACTGCTTCTGACAAATCGAGGTGAGAGAGATTAGGTCATACTCCACCACGTGGACCCAGTGCGGCGCAGTGGAAGATATATTTTGGTCCCACAGTGGTAGTAACTATCATCCATACATTCCCTAAGCAGTGTTGGCAGAGGTGTACTGTATACACCGACAGTTTACCTGTTCCTTCGCGGAGTATGACCTGTTCTTTAAAAATAAATAATTTATTGTATGTATTTCCCAAGCGGGGATGGCAGAGGTGTACTGAGTACACCCACTTTTCGTCAACGATGTTAGGTCCCATGTAATAGGAGGCGAGCCTATTCCACATACCGGCCACAATTCAAGACTCCGGACTCATACTGGGATTTTTTTGTTAGAAAAACTACATTAGTCCGACCGAGGAATTGCACCCAGGACCTTTTAATCACAAAACGATGCATTATGACACTAGACCAACGATGCAACCTATTCTTTCTTACCTAGATTTATGAAAGAAGAAGTTTTTCCATCATTATATACATTGTTGAAACTTACCATGTACATGCCTGCTATCTATTCGAGAAAAACAGGGAATTTTTTATATTCAAAGAGGTTTATTTAATATATGAACATTTTCCAGCAACAAAATATTACTGGCCAAATAAACTTGAAAATCACACGGATCATTATCATACCTCACACAGGATCAGACACCAACCTCGCCGGGGAGGTCAAAGAATCCCTTGCCCGCCGGCCGGTGCAGAGCTCCACGGTGAGACACCTAGTATATGTCCTCCCCATAGCGAATGCCCAAGCCGAGGTCGTTCCTCCTTGACACGCCCTTGAGCTAGTTGCCCTTCTGGCTCGAGCTAGCCCTTCTGGCTAGTGGTTGCGCTCGCCCTCTTGCCCAGTGAAGCTGTAAAGGCCCCGCGGCCAACGGCGTAGATCATTCACACACTGTACGAGGTTTTACCCATGATCTTCACTAGGTCATCGGTCTATCTTGTGGGGAGCTGCCTTACATCTTACGCTATGCTACTGCTGCCATTTTCCGCATAGAGCATTGATCAGTACCACTGTAGCGTCAACGACTGTTTAGGTTCTCCCTTTGTTCTTCAAGCATGCTCTGTGTTCTCTTATGTTTATGAAAATTCCCCACATCAGATTTTCTTTTCCTCGAAATGAAATTAAGTTCATAAAAATATCTCCGAAGCAATTTTTAAATTAGGTTTTTTCTTGATAGAGTACTATTTATGGTACGCCAGCGTAATATCAGAGAAGAAGTAAAACATAATTTGTGACAGTAGGTACAATTGGCGGTGTTATTGGTAAAAGCAATCTCTTCCAGACAACCAGTACGGAAAAAGGCAGAAGTGGTTCCTCCTCTTAAGTGAAAAAAATTATGCATAAAATCTATGAGTGTTATTTCATTTTGTTAAGATGAAATCGAAACTTGTACGCTATATTTTTATATTTTACATATTTACCATTAATTTTATTTCCGAAATTATTTAATCCTTATAATTGAAAAAAAGATTTCTAACCCAGCAACACTGAGTGGGTGTGGCCTGTCGGTCCATTGAATCATTTTCTAAAAACTGCTAACGACGGGAGTGCGAGGCAGTCATAGTGTGGGAAGGGAAGTAGAGCGAAAGTGGTGCGTTTATACGACTTACCTTCCCTCACTTCATGCGGAAGTGAGGTATTACATTAGTTCATGGTTCCTTATCTATCTTTCTATCTATATCATCACGCCAGATCACTTGCAGAGAGTACAGATTTCCAACAGGTTATTTCCTTACAGACCTCTTTGGGTTCTTCCACTCTCCTAGTTCGTCTCATACACGCTCGCCAATTACGGAGACTCTTGACGCTTTCCATTCCAAAACCATTTCGCCCATACACGGATAATAAATTATAAATAAGTTTTCTGTGTAAAACCGCCAAAAATGTACCACAAACATTTTCCGACCGCGGAACGTAATCCTCATACAGTATGCACTAACACGAGACCATAACCTGTTACTGGGCTTACTCTGCATAATTGATCATGTTTAATTTTTCATACAATCTGCTTGTTAGTACCACGACAGTATACACAGTGGTTACGACAAACCTAAAATCCCATTACAGGTCACCCGCATCACTGGCAATTCGCTGTAGAAAAAACACGGATCCCAATTAATATTTCATCCGGTTAAAAATATTTGATCTTTCTTCTTCTTAAAATGACATCCAAAATATTTTGTGTCCATATTTTTCAGCCAATATTTACTTATTGATATACAACTATCTACAGTAGATCTAAATTCAAAAGCTGGTTTCGAATTGGTTGACCACCCCCTTATTCACCAGATCTGGCGGCTAGCGATTTTTATCTGTTCCCCAAATTGAAAAAATACTTAAGGGGAAACAGGTACGAAGACGATAACGAGGTGATGGATGCCGCGGAGAGCTTTTTGCAGGACCAAGACAAAACTTTTTTTGTAAAAGGGATGGAAGCCTTGGAAAAACGCTGGACTCGGTGTGTAGAGAGACTTGGAAACTATGTAGAAAAATAAATTATTAAGTGTTTAATAGTCATATTCTATCTCATTCTCACTACTTTTTGATCCCTCCTCGTACTGACTCGTCGTAGACAACTAGAGCTCTATTAGAACTATAAAAAATATGAAATGTATTTCTTTACAAAATTATTAATTACCTTTCGATGGTCGTCTTTAGCTTTCTTAATCCAATTCACAAACACAGCTACAAACAACTAGATGACTTTTAGTAGCAAACGGTCTCCGGATAATTCCCGGTATAGAATATTTTATGATTTATTTGAACGCGTGCCAAGCGCGCCTTATTATTTATTTCTTAATAATAAGAATAGCCTGAAAGAGGAGCCGTAGAGGAGCCCAGAGGCGAGTTAGCGGCACCAGAATCAACAGAGGACATCACTACGGAAGAAGTTGAATGGGCGATAGGAAGTATGAAAAATGGAAAAGCTGCAGGAGTAGTGATATTTGCCGTGATGATCAAATATGGTGGAACTTGCATCCGGGACGCCTTCTGGGTCCTTGCAAACCTTTACTGGAGGACCGGTAGAGTGCCTATAGATTGGCGCCGCGCAGTCATAGTAACCTTGTATATTGGCAAGGGCTCACTATATGACTGCGCCAATTACAAAGCCATCAGTTCGGCAGCTAGGTGTACGGTAGGATTATTGAACGGAGAATGCGCGAGAAGTCCGATGGAATGTTGTGCGAGGCACAAGGGGGTTTCAGGTCCGGAAGAGGATGTTCGGATCAAATTTTCGGATCGTATAGAAGCATTGGGTCTGAACGTTTTTTGCGGTTTTGTTGATCTGGAGAAAGCGTTTGACAGAGTTATGCGAAAGAGACTTTGGGACATTTTACCAGAGTATGGTATAGATGAAACTCTGGTGCGAGCCCTCCAGTCCATCTATGTAAATTGCAAGGCGTGCGTACGGTTGGGTGGTAACGTGTCACCTTGGTATGACGTTGAAACCGGCGTCAAGCAGGGTTGCGTGTTGTCCGCTAGACTGTTTATAGTATATATCTGCATAAAAGTCTTCAAAGACCCCCCCCCCCCCCCCCTTATACAGCCTTTACACGAACGATATTCCTTGTTCGAGTAAGGTGCATCTAGCCCTATTCGCGGATGATATCGCTCTCTATGTGTCGCATAGGAATAAAGATTTCATTACCAGAAACCTTCACGCAGCCGCCAATATCCTAGAGGATTGGTTCAGGAAGTGGCGTATTGAGGTGAACCCGGACAAGAGGGCTGCGGTGTTCTTCTCCAGAGGTCTCCAAAGACTGAAAGCAATGAATGAAGGTGTACAAATGGGTGACCTAGTGGTGAACGTGGTTTTAATAGCGCCAACAGTCACTGATCTCAGTCACAGTTACGAAAGACAACTGCATAAACAATGGCGTCATTTGAATATAAAGAAAACCAAGATGGTTTATCGTTTTTGAACTAGAAGACACCAGAACTAATGCAAGGATTGTGGTTGGTAACAATGTGCTGGAGCAAGCGAATGAGTTTGTTTATCTTGGATGCGCCCTCAGTAAGGATGGGAAATACACCGCTGACATAGCGAGAAGAGTGAGTGCAGGGAACAGAATAAATGGTGCGATGGGAAAGTTACTTGGGAACCGGCACTTAAGGCACAGCTGGCCATACATAACGGAGCGCTTGTGCCAACGTTGTTATATGGTTGCGAGAGCTGGGTATGTAAGAAGGAGAATCAAAGTAGGATAAATGCGGTAGTAATGCGAGCTCTGCGAAAGATGTGCGAAGTGAAGCTAACCGTCCGTATTCGCAACAGCGTAGTAAAAAAGCGAGTAGGTATGAAAGATAGTACCGGTGTAAAGATGAGAAAACATGTAGAAAGAATGTCAGAAGAAAAAATGAGAAAACACATATACCATGCGAAAGTGGAAGAATATAGATACCGGGGAAGAACTAGATTATCTTGCCATGACCAAATAGACCGAGTCTTATCTGAAGGTTAAGTCGAGAGTCTCCGTAACCGGCGAGCGTGTATGAGATGAACTATGAGAGTGGAGGAAGCCAGAGAGGAATGTAAGGAAAGAACCTGTTGGATCTCTGTACTCTCTGCCTATCCCGCAAGGGATCTGGCATGATGATATAGATAAAGATATTGTTTAAATTAAAATTATTATATAGTGAATGTCAACAGCTAGATAGAATTACTATTATTGATTACTACAAAACTTAAGTAAGTAACGCATCTATAATAGGCACTATGAGATACAGCGATATTTTGTATTGTTAAATATATTTAATTTTCGGCATTATGATGCAAAGCTTTCGCAGTCATATGGGTAAGTACTAATACTACACATCTATGGGAAATCACAAGTATGGTCTATGTCATTAATGTCAAAAAAAATGTACAGGGGTGTAACTAGTAATGATGGATTTGTCCCCTTTCTTATCACTGACATGACATAAGTGTGAACAGTGCAAATATATACTCTTGTAAATACTCCCTCTATGCTTCTAGTACCTCTATGGTTGTTTATATAGTGCGACAAGGATATTTTGGCCTGTGGACGACATTGACAGGGGGACGTTGGTATGAAATAAGGGTTATCATTTAGTTAAATTTTCCTACTTCCAGGGAAATTTACCAACAGGTTGGTTCGCACCGTTACTAATTAAAAAAAAGAACTTGGGTAAATTTCATAGCAAACGGCAACTCTGACTATCAAGAAGCGAAATTTTACTTGATGACAGCGTTAGTTCCGATTTTGGCCGCGGGCCAAAATATTCTTGTATGGCTGTAGATTATATGCACTCTAACTCGTGCCAAAAAAATTGAGTTGGGGTATTTTCTCCAGTACGTAGTACGTTGGTACATTACTGATGTTGAAACATGAATTCAACCTTATTTTTTAAGTTAGTCCCAAAAAACTGTAGTAAAATATATTTCTTTTAAATTCCCGGTAACTAAACAGTGCGGTTATTAATCAAATTTGTTCGGTTCATGGCGGGGATTAAAGAAATTTTACCGTCACAAAGGAATTTCACCTTTTTTGCCGCTTAATGCGCGTTTGATTAACGTCGCGGTGGCCATGACGGAGTAATTAAAATCTTTTATGGAATTTTCTTTTGACGATTTTTCGGTACGTTTCATAAACGAGTGTAGTTGTTTGCACATGGATTACTGAAGGCTTAGTACGAACAGATTAACTTAAGCGTGATGTTAGCGAGTAAGCGTGCCGTCACGTTCATGTTAAACAATTCATTCGACGGACGATTTAGCGCAGTGGTTAAGAGCTTAAGCTACTCCGCCCTCTATGTCTAATACTCGCGGGTTCGATTCCCGTACGGGACTAATCTTTGTGTGACCCACAATTATTTGTTTCGGTGTGGGTATTTATGTATGTGAATTTTCATGTTTGTGAACGTACCCACGACACAAGAATAAATCTTAGTAGGGGGTTACGATATTTTTTAAATATAAAAAAAAAAACAAACATTAATAAAAACGTCACGCCTATATAATTGCGGCGGTGATAGAGGTGTTCTGTGCACACCTACTTTTCGCCGACAGTGGTCAGTCCCATGTAATAGGAGGTAAGCTTATTGCCATTATACTAGGCGCAATGCCAAATTCCGGACTGATACTGGAAAATTTTCATTTTTATCCGACTTAGGATTCGAAGCTAGGAATTAGTAATCGCTACGCACATTGTTCGCCACTGGACCAACGAGGCAGTCGTTCATGTTTATTAATGGCCGGCTTCAATATACAACTCAAGGATAGATTTGCTAACTATCAGTCGAATTTTGACAGATTGTCCATACACAATATGTCAAATTTCTGTCCCTAGTAGGCAAATCTGTCCTAGAGTTAAATATATGAAACCGGCTGTTAGGAAGTTTATAGTGAGACAAGGATGAGACATAAACTCGCTAGCGTCACGCTAATGGCAAACTTGTGACCCACAATTATTTGTTACAGTCTGGGTATTTGTGTATGTGAATTTTCATGTTTGTAAACGCACCCAGGACACAGGAATAAATCCTAATATAGACTACTTTTAGAATTAAATTGTTTGCTCTGTTCGTCTCTCAGTTTAAAAACCCTCTCATTAGAAGAGGAGGCCCGTGCCCAAAGGCGGGACAGTTTCTTAATAGGGCTAATATTATATTATTATAATCTGTTCGTTAATCCCTCTGATGTTGGAATTCATTCACAGTTTTATTTACATACGACTGGCTCTTTCGTCTAGTAGCGAATCACGAGGTCCTGGGTTCAAATCCTAGGTCGTAAAAATGTACGACTGACTTCCAGTATCAGTCCGGAGTCTGAAATTGTGCCCGGTATATGGCAATAGGCTCGCCCCCTATTACATGGGACCTAACATTGTCGGCGCAAATTGGATGTACACAGTACTCTTTTCCCACCCCCGCTTGGGGAAAATAGGGGTGAGAGTGTGTTTACTTAGGTGCTTTTAGTGAGCTTTAGGTGAAATTTCGGGAAAATAGAAAAGCTTTGGGAGTCTCGTCTCATTTTAAATTTACAATTTCAACGTTTTAAGTAATAACGCTTTAACTAATACAACAATCAAATAACGGATTCATGCGCCTACTATTTCCGATTCACATAATCGTGGCGTTATTCACACCACGCGAATATGAATTTTCACATTACCGTGTCCCACAAAACGACACGATAACGAGAATCTTCCATATTTTCTCTTCCATTCTAACTAACCATAGATCCATTTTATTATTTCGTTCGATAACGAAAACAAACCTCAAATGAAAGATCATATCATAGATTCTATACATGTCCATGATTCCATATTGTCATTTCGTTTGACTGTGTCGTTGGTCTAGTTGCGAATAATGTGCTTTGTGATGACGAGGTCTACGGGCTCAAATCCTAGGTCGGACAAATGTAGTATTTCTATCGAAAAATGCCCAGTATCAGTCCGGAGTCTGGAATTGTGCCTGGTATATGGCAATAGGTCGCCCCTTATTATATGGGACCTATCATCGTCGGCGAAAAATTAGTACTGCTTTGCGACCCCCGCTTCTGGAATAAAGGCGTGATGGTGTGTGTATCATTTCGTTTCAAAACGAAAAGTTAATATCAAATATGACAGAACATTTTATATCTAAACTTTTCCACGTATTGTGATTTCCAAGAACAGACATAAGGAAAATGACAAGACGACACACGTGTCGCCAGCACAATGTGAGCCATCGAAGTGTGAATCTCCGGCTTTGTCTTCACACACCTTTGTGATGAACACGGCATCCGCCTGCAACCGGCTAGTGAGAACCGTCTAAGTACAAACGAGAACTTTGCAGGTGTACCTACTTACTTTACAATAGATAACGAACGTAGAAGTTTTGGTATCTGCTAGTTATAATAACCGTTAAGTAGTCATTGAAAATACCGTCATGACTAAATCTACTATATTTCAGTGGATGTGGCAGAGGTGTACTGTGTACCTATTCCTACTTTTCGTCGACGAAGTTAAGTAATAGGGGTGGATCTATTGGCCATTATCCCAGATAAGAAAATAAACACAAACACCTATGTTTTATAAGGTAGGTACAATAGATAACGAGCGTTGAAGACGTCGGGAACTTAATAATTAAAAATAAACCGCTATAAAATCCGAAAAATAGTTTTTATAAAGGTCATGGAGGCAAAGTCGTTTGTCTTAATATCGGGCTCAACTCCAATAACCCTTTGTCTTAACCAAGATTCGAACCCAAAGTATCGTGATCGCTAGCTACACCATACGTCACTAGATCGAGGCAGGATAGAGTAAATAAGATAGAGTAAGTTGACGGACAGCTTGGTCCAGTGGTTAAGAGCTTGAGTTGCTCTACCCACTGGATTGAATAGGCGCGGGTTCAATTCCCGCACGGGACAAATCTTTGTTCGACCCACAAATATATTTTTCGGTCTAGGTGTTTGTGCATTTGAATTTCATATTCGTATACACACCCACGAGACAGGAATAATTTCAAGTATGGGGTAGTTATCTTAAGTAATAAAAAATAGTAAACTAAATACAAACTAACAGACCAACAGAATGATTCTATTCCAGGCCTTTCTCTTTGTGCCGCAGTTGGCTCCATCACTCGGATACAATATTGTCGTATTTGCATCTCAAGAGACGCGCGCTCGATTCCCGGCTGAATACGGAAAGGGGATGCATTTGAGTGCATTGGTTTTGCGGCTTTGTAACCCTTATACCCCATACCATATACGTACGGAAAACAAAGGAAATTTAGTACATACCAGTAGATATCCGCTGGTATCCACTGAATTTCTTTATATTGTAGTTACACATACAATTAAACATAGCCTTACGAGATCGTGATGTTTCTTGACAATCACCTAGGTTAGGCAACCTTGGCCTCGGTATGTCTTTGGTGGGTGACTGTTCAAAGGAACTTGCCCAGAAAGGCATGCTGTCACGTTCAATATTATAATAACGAGCTCCTCTAATGATGTTCTTGTCTTTATAAATAATCGAACGCACCCATATCGATCCAAAAAGGTTTAATAGACCCTGGAAACAATGGCCCTGTGGCCGCACTTTCGTCTGCCAAAGACGTGGAACCACCAACCGCCAAGGAATAACAATAAAGGCAACCCGTTGAAATGTGAAAGGTGCCCAGCAGTGGGTAAGTATAATTGATTAAGTAGGTTGATATAATTATTCTTTTCCTTTTCAATCTCTACTTTTCTTGTTTCCTTTGTTAATTCTCGATATTAATAAAACATCCACATGCGGGTATGTTGGTAGTATCGGTGTAAAGATGAGAATGAGTATGCTCCGTTGAATGAATGAATGACAAAACAGATACACAATGCGAAAGTGGAAGGATGTAGGTACCGGGGATGACCTAGACTATCTTACCATGACCAAATAGAACTGAAGGACAAGTCAAGAATCTCCGTAACCGGCGAGAGGCATGTAAGGAAAGAACCTGTTGGAACTCTGTTCTCTCTGCTTACCCCGCCAGGGATCTGGCGTGATGATATAGATAGATAGATCCACAAATGCTACCCAGAACTAGCGACTTCGACATGAAATACGATGCGATGTCACAAATAAAAACTTATAGTTATAGCTGTCTTGTTTGCTAGCGATGTATTTGTTCAAATAAATTAGGTTACCGCCGCAAATTCCAGGACTTGGGGCTTACTATGAATCTTTGATTTTATTTACATATTCATCCTACCTACCACGCCAGAATCTTTGATTTATAAAGATTGTTTAGGTATATGACCGCGATTTAAGTAAGGGCAAGTCCAGAGTTGCCATAACTGGCGAGCGTATATAAGATGAACTATATGAGTGGAAAAAGGCAGAGAGTTCTGTAAAGAAAGGAGGTGAGTAAATGATGAGGGACTTTTTCCTACAAGATATACTCAAGCGAGCGTGGCAAAATAGAAAGCCAATAGTGGGTTCTATTTACCATGTCGAAGGAGCCACCAATTTACATTACATAATTACAATAATTTAACATTACTTACCTCTATGGCTACAATTACTTAAGAAAACGAGGGCATTATTGCGTGTTCTTCGATAAATTACAGAAAAACAGTTGCCGAAAAGCACAAACACCTACCGTTACAAGGAAAAGTGCGCCGGGGGGCTATTACCACTTGGGAGCGAGCAACAAGGGGCTGTTATGTAAGTACCCATTACTACCGACCAGCCGTTGAAGAAGTACTTGTGTTTTTCTCTATGGCGATTGACTAGGGCCCGTATCACAGAACGAAATACAGACGTGAATCTAGTTATAAACCGAACGTTTTAGTACAAAAATCAGTTTTTCAAACTAGATTCATGACTTATTTACGTTCTGTAATACGGGCCTCAGCCCAACATTGCCCAACATTATTGGGTTCGCTATAGTCACAAATCAATTAATCCTATTCAGTCACACTGTAAAAAAATATTCCGTTTATAAAATGAAACAACGTCACTCTTTTTAAAAAAAGTTTAGCTATTTACATATTATGAAAAAAAATTGGGACATCAAAGAATACCATTATTTTTATTGATTTTTATTTAATTTTCTAATGAAGTCGTTACGCTTCGTTACGTTGTAGGCATGGAAATTATCTTTTATAAAAATCCATGACATCCAAAATGCTAATATTCTTAATGTTTGCATTCAAATCCTATATAATTACAGATGAGCCTACTACCATGATATGTTGCTTGGTCAATGTTAATTGTTGTCTATTCTTTATAAGACACCTACACGAAGAGTCAGTGGCACTTTTCTGGTACTCAGTAATTAGATAATCGAATACCTATTCTATGGTATAGCGAAGAAAGTTCCTATTTCGTAATCTCCTGCTTTACCTATTAACAAAGACGATACGCAGATGTAGCCAATGTTTTATGCGTTAATTAAGATGTAGATACGTGTTATTTAGCGCCTTGTTTAAAGACCATTCTGACGCAGGCGTTAACACTAATGTTAACGCGAAGTACATGTCATGTGTTCCCAACAAGACCCTGAAACAGCAGTGAGTGGAAAGTGATCCCGCTATAAGTGGATGTTGTGGAGTGACAAAAATGGACGGTTGCTGGCGGGTCACGGATTGTTGCTCACTCGTTCCCATAACCTTTCCTAGCCACAGCGACGGCCGGGAATACGGTGGGGATTTAAGCTAGTAGGAGCCTCGGCATAAACCTTCGCTTCCCCCCTAGTAAGCAAGTATCCTATATAGGAATTCCCCCAACCCAAAAAGTGGAACAATAATAACATACAACTTTATTCTTAAATTAATTGCTTGTCTAGATGGAGAATTGCTCCCGCGGAAATGGCTATAGGGTAGATAAATTGTAGTACGCACACATTGATGGCTTTTAAACAATTCAAACACTGGCATAACTGAGGCCGCTTTCGGCACCATTTTTGTTAGCAATGCTGCCCAGTCAAGTCTTAGTTTAAGCAATTATATTTATACCCAGGTGCAATCTTAAAATTTTAGACAGACTAAACTAATTAAACTACGGTTGTTATCCGTCTGTGAAAACATCTTTGTGCTATCCCTATCTCTACAATACATTCACAGACCCACATAATCGGTATCCTGGTGCACATAACTCTAAGCAGTAAGAACTTCTTATCACGTCACGTTGCACGAACCGACTTAAAACTTATCTAAGGAAACACGTAGGTGCAATTACGAATTATTTACTTAGGTAAGTATTAAGATTCTCTTGAATGTTAGAACAGTATGAGAAAAGAGGAAGCGATAGGTCAGAAAATATCCCGCACGTGATGATATAGGTAACCGAAGGTAGCGGAGATATACTATGATCGCCCACATTTCTGTGCACATCTGTCTTTCTTAACAGCGGGTCAGTCGCCAATATATAGTCGCCCGCCAACATACCGGGCACATTCCAGCCTCCGGGTTGGTACATACTTCAAATTTTTCGATATAATCTATCTTCACGCCAGGTCTCTTGTGCGGATATTGCTTTTTCTTTAAAAGAACAGTGACACTGTTTACATGTTTTTATTTAACTTGCGATGTTTGTATGTCTGTCTGTCTTTCCGGTTTAATTGTGATTCATTTTTGCGGGTGTCCGTTTGAGCTGAAATTTGGTATACGTATGTAAATTTGGTATTATGGTTATTGGTGATTCGGTTTTATGGAGCTGATTTGATGATGAAATCGGAAGGTGGCTATAGGAACATGTGAACAATACAACGTAACCCCCTTGTGTTTAGGCTTGTTAGATTGGTTTTGACAAGCACTATACAACCGAATAGTGTTTGTTCAGGGTCTGATGATGACACCGAAAGGTGGTCAATGGAACCACCCAGCTACTTAATATAACCCCATTGCCAAGGGCTCATTGGATTTGTCTTGACGAGTACTTTAGACCCGGATGGTGACCAAGGTCTGATGACGGAGTCGTAAGGAAGACATAGGAACTCCTCACCTAAGCAAGGTAGCTTCGTAAAAGCTTGTTTTTAAAAAGGTATTTTTTCTTACCTAGAACTACGTCGGGCTTAGTCAAGTGCCAAGTTGCAAACATTTTGTATTTATGACCTTTTCACAACCAATAGCGCCTTATTTTGGACACGTGACTTTTCGTTGTAAAAAGTATTTATAAACTCTTTGGTAAAATGTCACTCCCGTATATTTATCCATTTTCTATTAGCGTTAACGACTGTAGCTACAGAAGCTGGTTACAATGTGACAGAGTTGAGACAAAATGTTTAAAAGTAATCTCCCCGAATCGAATCCCATATTATAGGATCAAAGGCTTATTGAATTACCGGCAATTCTGCTTTCAGTTGCGTCGGCGTGCGCAAGACATGGCCTCCATTAATCATATACTTCCTAGTTTCACTAACGACTCTCATTGTGGCGGCATAAAAGAGAAATAGTTTAGTTACGGTTTAGTTATGCTTGGGTTACATGTTTTCTGTTTTTTTGACATGATGTCATAAGCTTCTAAAGCCGTAAGAGAGGGCTTAGCACGAATAGGTTTACGGTATCGTAGCATTGTCAAGAAAGCGTGCTGTCCCATCCATCTTTATTTAGTTTAAAAATATATAGTGTAAAAAGGATGGCATATCAATTCGATAGCGTTACGACAACGTTAATCTGTTTGTACTAAGTCGGCTGATACACAAAGTGCAACGTTAATATCGCAAGATCTTAAACATCCCAATTAGTCTGTCCCTCGGGTTACCTGTAAATAATTTTTATATGAAAATCAAATTTCCTGGATTAAAGAGTCGATCATCGTTCTTAACGATATACAAATCAACTGCCAAAACTGAACGAGTAACGGAGGCGTATTGGGGAATGTACTTCAGAAATGCAATTGAAATAGCACTATTATTTTGAGTAATCCTTTAAACTAAACTTAAAATCGTAAGCCAGATTCGGATCAAAAATATCTCAGTAGTGATGATGTTTTATGCCATAGTAATGCCAAATGTTCCCAATCCATTGTATTATACTAAACAGATAAAGCTAATTACAATAGTTATATTTTTAATATGTTGCTACTATAATATGCATTATATTACATACAAATGAGATAACGCTCAAAAAACGTAAAGATTGTTGATTTGTTAAAGCCGTTATTATCGCCCTGAAAAAGTCGTTACTCAGAAATCGTAAATTTGAGAATCATGACGTCTTTACAAGTCCTGAAATTTATCTGTACTTTATTGCCAATATACTTAGGTGTTATATTTTAGAATCTACAGTATGTAGAAAAATAGGCTGCTGAATTCTCTGGCAATGTAATCGAAAACGGAGCCCAAAATCACCTTCATTTCGGAAATATCATTAGAAATAAACTGTTATATCTGTGAAACCTAATAAATGATCCCATACTCGTGAACAGGTACTGCTTGTGGGGACTGGTTCATCTGGAATCCTTTAGACACTCTTTATAAATAACATCATTAGTCTCATATCACGGTCGTACGGCATCACACTGGAGCTAGATTGTCAACAATTTAATTGTAACCTGATCATTGTATCCACACAACATGATTAAAAAAATAGAAAGGGAGAAAGAGAATTAAATAAAAAAGACAAGCCCGCTGAGTTTCTTCGCCGGATCTTCGCAGTGGAGGCCGCGTTCCGATCCAGTGGTCGATTAGTAGTTAAATTAGATAAAAAAATATGTAAATTGTCTATTTGTAAGCGCCCCCGCAGGGCTTATACAAAATAAATTATTTGAGTTTGAGTTTGAATTAGTCATGAAAGAATTAAAATATGTCAAAGATACTTGGATGTACAATATACTCTTCAAGGCACTCATAGCGCTGCGTGGCTAACCAGTGTACGGCCCAGTCACTCTGCTAAGAGTGACCGTTGGAGACAATTCCATTTTCAAGCGTTTTCGTGCCTTAGAAGGTACGTGAAGCCATTAATCCCTTTCAACATAGGAATTATTAAGCCGAGTTACAAGTCAGATAATTTCCAACAGCAAGCCTCAATATTGCTTCTACCAATCCGTTTCGGGTCCGCAAGGCACAGAATGCCTGTAGCCAAGGGTGCTTTCTACAGTCTTCTTCTTCTTCTTTAAGTTATGGCTTCACGCTAATTGTAAATGTATTTTGCCAATGTCCAGTGAGATGCATTGATGTACGATTTAATTTCTAAATTAATTCAGCTTCCCCATGAACTTGATGAAAACGATGATAATGAAATTGATGAAGTACCCCACCTTGCATAGTAAAGCGGGGTACTTTAGCTTCACTCATGCACACATAAGAATACACAATGGTTAATATTCTTCCAACATTACAATATTATTATTTAAAATAACACAAGTTATAAAAATCTTTTTTAAAAAAGGGAAACTGGCTTCAATAAGCAAAAATAAATATTGGAAGTCGGTTCCGGTTTGTTCAGTCTCAACAATTAATCTTTATTTTTATCTTCTTGAAGGCGGTTTCCCTTTTTATAAATGATTTTTATTTAACAATTTTAAGTGATGAGTGAATTAATTACTTATTAATATTTGTATACCTATTTTATATAATTCTACTTAAATGTAGAAATCTACAGTAAGGTGCCTACAGCATTGATATAATATTCATAATAACTGAATTTACACATTCGTGCTGTTTGCCGTCAAGGAGTCCCCTGGTGTATCTTCAAAGTCCAAGGTCCAATACCAATTTATTTTCGATTTATTCCTGTGTCGTGGGTGCGTTTACAAACATTCACATACACCAATAACCAGACCGGAACAAATAATTGTATATCACCCAAAATTTGTCCCGTGCGGGAATCGAACCCGCGACTATTAGACACAGTGGGCGGAGCGGCTTAAGCTCTTAACCACTGCGGTAAATCGTCCTTTAACCTCAGGACAAAGACTTCCCACAAAGATTGCTACGACTACCGGCTTGGTTTACATATCCAGCTTCAACCAGTGACCTTCACCAGATCATGGATAATACATTACTCTATTAAAATATCTTTAATCACTTTCCACCGGAACACAGGAATAAATCTTAATGAGCTACGATAATTAAAAAAATAAATAAACACTGTCACGTTTATACTCCCCAAACAGGGGTGGTAGTGTTATGTATACACCCACTTTTCGGCGACGATGTTAATTCCCATGTAATAGGGGGCGAGCCTATTGCCGTATAGCGGGCTCAATTTCAGACTCCGAACTGATACTGGACATTTTTCAATAGTAAAACTGCATTTGTTCAACCTAGGATTTGAAGGCAGGATCACAAAGCGCATTATTCGCCACTTACCCAATAAGGCAATCTATTTATCAATTAAAAACTAAAGAAATGCCTATAAACATATTCAATCATATTTCGTCTATACAAAAACTTACCTAATTCGATTGAAGACCGCATAAAACAACATTGGACAACGTTTCGCGAGTTTTCGCGAGCGAATAAAAAATATTTTCAGAAATCTTATGAATGGGAATGTTAAAGCGATAACCGGAATGAATGTTTTGGAAATTAGGGGACGTTTTAGCTCCCTTAGCAGAACCCCGCGGTAACTGTTAACACGAATACCATCTATTTAGACAAGGGATTGTTTTAAAAAGAAAATATATGAAAATGTGAATGGTAACAATGTGCAACTATATTCCTGACGAGTAAGTCAAATATTTTGAATATTACGATTGTTGATTTGTATTCTCACGGAACTTATTTTTATGTATAAAAATCCAATGTCACGCACATTGGATTTTTTGTTCTTTTTTCTTCTCCTAAACGACTCAACCGTCATAGCGTCATAAGTCGCTTCACATTCTCAGTTTTTTAAATCACTTGCACACTTTTGTTTTGTACGGAATCTATTATTTTTGTTGATCTAAATAAATTTGAATACGTTTCTATTAATTTGGCTTACGAGAAATTTGCAAAATAAAGACAATTACGTAAAGTATTACTAAATTTAAATCTGAGAATGTTAAGCGATTTATATTACTGACTGTACTTTTGAAGTTACCTCAATGGTTTTTAGATAGAGTTGGACCCGGTAGGTGGCGCAGTTATCGCAGTTATCTGGGTCTGCTAGTAAAATAATAATAATTTATTGGCCTAAACAACTGTCTTTGATTGTTCTACATAATATGTTAGTTACCTATTGGAACTTTGCCTACCCCGCAAGGGCTCTGGTGCCATGATATAGATAGATATGTTAGTTAGAACGATATTTACATTGCACCCAATATTTTTATTTGCAAAATCTCGTCATTTTCACCCTCACTATTCTTCACTAATGGCGGACGATATGGCGCAGTGATTAAGAGCTTAAGCCTCTCCGCCCACTGGGTTAATAGTCACGAATTCGATTCCCACACGGGGCAAATCTTTGTGTGACCCACAATTACTTTTCGTTCTGGGTATGTGTGTGTGTGAATGTTCATGTTTGTAAACGCACCCACGACGCAGGAATGCGTGCTAGAGTGGGGCTATGTTATTTAAAAAAAATAGCGAATAATTGAGAATTGGTTTAGAACCAACAACCCAAGCAGCTGTTGTCCAGCTGCTTTAAAGAGAAAGTAGATGCCCTTTTACAGCTTTAGGCTGTACTAAAGCTGTTTAACAGAGTATAAGCTGCATAATGCTGTGCTACTGCTATGCAGCCTGTACTTTCGTATGCAGCTTTAGTACAGCCTAAAGCTATGAAAAAGCAGTTACTTCCACTATTAAGCAGAAGTTGTGCTAAGATGGTAGTTTAAAATACAAAGTATATGTCATCATCATCATCATCTCAGCCTATACTTGTCCACTGCTAAACATAGGCCTCCCCAAGTATATGTGTTTAGGGTAAGTTTTGACATCTTTTCAAGTACTCAATAATATTTTGTCCTATATTTTCGTGAGGTCGAAATTGGACCGTGGTATTTCGTCCTACTGTGACACTGCCGCCGCTCCCTGCCCCACTTGTTCATGCTATTAGGGGAGTGGAATTTTTTAAGGGGAGTGGAACCTAACGCGAAATTCGTATACTTTTATTACGCTTAATGACCCGTATAATCTCCCTCATTTTTCAGATTTTTCTATTGACTGAGTCGATTTTAGTTACACTATTATTTCAATCATCGTCCGGTCTGACGCCACCTGTCGTTTACTAAACAAAAAGTACATAAATTTATTAATCAATTCTCTTCCACATCTTCTATCTTTTTTAAAGGCAAAATGTTAGCTATTTCGCGCAATAACTTACAAAGTATAGTAGGTAGGTGGCCGTCCTTTACAATCACATTAACAACACTGTGCTGAGTTTAAGGCATTTAGTAATTAGTCTACAGATCGATGTTGAATTTTGCAAAGGAACATCGGAGAAATATCTAAAATCACTACATATTATAAAAAAGTACCCCCGCCGCGTCTATCTGTCTGAACGCGATAAACTCAATAACTACCGAACGAAGCCAGGGCGAGTTGCTAGTTAATATTAAAACGGTTCCGCTGTTTGATTGATGTCATCGTCAGCCGAGTCAAGAGTCTCAGTAACCGGCGAGACGTACTATGAGAGTGAAAGAACCAAAAGAGATTTATTACAAAAACCTGTTCAAACTCTGTATCTGCCTATCCTGCAAGCAATCTGACTTGATGATATGGATATATAGAGATCATCAGCTGAAAGACGTTCATTGCATAACAAAAACCTCCCCAAAGATACGAAGACGAACAGCTTGGTGGCGTATGCATCCAGTTCCAGCTTTTACCGCCCTTAAACCCGCCCTTAAACAAGTCATCGATTCACCTAATGTGGTGTGCTTTAAAATACCACAAAAGGTCACATTTTTCAGACTGACCAGAGGCCTAGCCAAGTGGCAAGCGTTGTATTCATATTCTATCATTGACAGCACATTGTTCTGACCACGTTATTTTACATTAAAGTGCGTCATTCCATTACATTTTTTACGTTTTTTTTTAGCGTCAACGACTAAAAAGTCTACTTCTCTACAGGCCCAGGACGCTATACGAAAATAGCAATGCATCAGACGGTCAATCTTCTCTCATTTTAAATTAATCAGAACAATCAGAGTTCTTTGTAAACGCCACAGTCCTGCAGTGCTACGAACTCCTCACACTGCAAAGTCCGCATTACTAGAATATGAATGGTAATCATAAATATCACATAATATGCAAAGGAACCTAATCCAGATTTTGCGAACAGATGGCACACGGGCGCTGGCAGCGACACAATGGCGAGGATCCAGCGAGCGAGATAATGTTTATCACAGCACCGGCAAAACCTGCACAAGCTTCGTGTTAGGAAGCACTTGTTAGGTCTGCATCCACTTGTAGTAAGTTATAATAAAGATTTATTATAATGAAGAGTATACTAAACTTGTACGTATTAACTTATACCTTCTGCTTTGTGGCTGGGCAAAGGCCTTCTCTCACGAATCGAGGTGGAAGAGATTAGGTTATACACCACCACTCAACACGGATTAGTGGGGGCAGGTTTGTGGTCAACTGACGTTGGAACTTATCAAGCCACACATGAAGCTTCCAACTCGGCTTAACGACTATCACAGGAAGTGATAACCAGGAACAATGAAAAGAAATGTGTAGAAAAGTAATATAAAACACGTTAATTCAGGCATTACGACGCAGGTGAAAAAATAGCATCATAGCCTATCGGTAGCTTCGCTTGCACTGTGACAATAACCAGCAAAGCATTTCATGCAATGAGTCGACACTTATTCATATCGCGCACAATAGGAACTTTCAGTCGGATAATGGTTTTTAATGTAGTTTGCTTTTATTGTAAAGCTTCCCTTTGTTAATGATGACTCTTATTGCCTTTCGTCCTGATTTTGGTGATGATTTGCTTAATTTTTATAAAGCATGATGCGTTAATAAATTAAGTTATTGAAGTATGATTGCGATATTTGGTTCTCAAAACAAGTGTTGCTCAAGTGCAAGACCTAGACGAGACTGACCCTGGTCTTGGTCTTGGTCTCGCATCAGTCACCAGGTCTTGGTCTTGGTATTGTACACTCAGTCTTGGTCTTGGTTTTAGTCTAAAGCAATAGTCTCGCAAGTGTCTTGCATAGACCTAATGCTTCTTATTAATCTATACGTGTTGATTCAGATTTTATAAAAGATGCAATTAGCAACAAAACAAACAGCTCATTCTCTGTTTTATTTTAGGTTTATAAGGATTAATTAGGAAGGTACCCACTTCTACAAAACTTTTTTACTGTATCAAATGATTGACTTACCTTGATCTCTCTCAATTCTTATAAGATATGGGTAGAATTGTCTGTTATGGATCCAAGTGATATGATATGTAGGGGTCGTCGCGCTAGGAACTACGAGCAGCTTCGTGATACCAAGCTGCTCGCAGATCCTAATACGAGCAAGAGTTTCAGTGTGGAGCCCAGGCATAAATTTAAGGTCTCGGGCATAATCTGCCCGTAATTCTGTTCGCATTCATTCAATTCATTCAAACAGCATTAGACTATACTCGTGAGCACCAAAACCTTTAGGACCCGCAGCCGCCACCTGGACCGGGACGCAATTTTTTATTTGGCCAAAACCACATACACTCACACGAAACATACGAAACAAAAAAATGCATAACTTATTCAAAATCGCACGTAAGTCGTTACATAAAAAAGGTACTCACGGTACTTCGAGACCGCAAGAGTCTCACGGAATCAGTCCTGGTCTTGCTTAAGTCGTACAGTGTCGGTCTTGCTAAAATTAGGTGCTATCAAGGCTAAATAGGCTAACGAGACCAATTTAAATTGTACGCAAAGATGACCCCTTTGCATAAAATAAAAATAATAAACCAAAAATAAAAGTAATCAATAAAAACATTGCGTATGACATCGATTTTTGGCCGGGTCCGAACTTGCTACCCGTTCATACTACTAGTGAAAATTAACACAATATGTCATTATGAAAACTTCATAACAAACTATACAAATATGTGTTTCGGAAACATGTACCACCACTGTCATTAGGTCACGAGGTCACGGTATGGGCAGTAATATTTGGTACCAATTATCAGTAACATTTTAATAGTGACCCGAAACTCTTCTTTGTCTTAGTCTCTTGCCGCTAAGGCGATTGCACTGCACCGGCTCAATTTGCACACCGTCACGCCTATATTCCCCAAGCGGAGGTGTTATAGGTGTACTGTGTGCATCCACTTTTCACTGACGATGTAAGGTCCCATGCAAAAGGCGGCGAGTGTATTGCTATAGACTCAATTTACTTCTTCTTTAGTAGAAATAGACTTAAAGCTTCTCTTTCTACCTCATCCACGCCAGAACCTTACGAAGTAGGAGAGAGTAGAGTTTCAACAAGTTCTTTCCTTACGAGTTAATATCCATATATAAGAATGTATTGTTCTTTATAGACCTCTCTTGCTTCCTCCTCTCATAGTTCGTCTCATAAGACACGACGATAAATATAATTTCAAATAACTCTTTAATATATTATGTTTAAATCACACCAGCTGATAAACGCCTATAACTACATCCAGAAATTAGGAGTCATTCTCAAATATAAATAAAATAATGACGACATAAACGATTTCCGCCTAATTTCATTCGTTATGACACAAAACAAAATTAAGACCATAATGCAAAACCATACTAAATATGTAAAACGTGTTAGCCAGAAAAATCCGTGAGTCCAAATTGGCGACACAACGCACCTATATTAAACATTGAGTTATTGTGTACTAGAAAGGACTAGTAAAAATCAGTGATAGCCTAGTGGTTAGACCATTGGACAGCAAAGTCAGAGGCCTCGGGTTCAAACCCAGGCACGCACCTCTGTCTTTCGAAAGCATGTGCGTATTCAAAATTAACTATCACTTGCTTTAACGGTGAAGAAAAATATTGCAAAGAAATCTGCATGCCTAAGAGTTTCTCGAAGGTGTGTGAAGTTCGCCAACCAGCACTGGGCCAGCGTGGTGGACTATGTCCTAAAACCTTTCAGTGTGAGAGGAGGCCCGTGCCCAACGGTGGGACATTTTCTTAACAGGGCTAATATTATTATTGTTATAGAAAATACATGTCAAAAAAAAAGAAGTTAACAGGAATGTTTTAGTTTTCATCCATACTTCCTAATTTCTACGAATATTATAAATTCGAAAGTAACTCTATCTGTCTGTCTGTAACCTTTTCACGCCCAAACCGCTCAAGAGATTTTGATCAAATTCGGCAAGAACATAAATTTTGTCCAGGAGAAGGACCTAGGCAACATTTGAACCCAAAAACATAAGAGTGTACAATAATAATAATAGTAGATAATAAAATATTATAACGCTGGAGTTCTTTAAGCAGTATTTCAGTGCCAGTGATGGGCAAGATGGTGTATTTATGATTAACGATTGCAATTCCATTTTGTTATCTTCAACGTTTACGATTACACTTTTAATCTTAAATCATGATTGAAAATGCGAAAGTGGAAGGATGTAGATACCGGGGAATACTTAAGACTATCTTACAAATAGACCGAGTCTTATCTGATGGACAAGTCAAGAATCTCCGTAACCGGCGAGCGTGTATGATACGAACTATGAGAGTGGAGGAAGCCAGAGAGGTATGTAAGGAAAGAACCTGTTGGAACTCTGTACTCTCTGCCTACCCCGTAAAGGACGTGGCGTGATGATATGGATAGATGATTGAATATTGCAAAATGCAATTGTAATCATTAATCTGATTACATTTTGCCCATCTCTGCTCAGTGCAAATGAAAGTATTTTAAAAAAAAACACATAGCACACGAACGTGTCACGTTTCGAAAAAGACCTAGCACTAAGTAAGCTAGAGTGTAAGCACTCTAACTTTTGTTAAGAAAACAATTGTTGAGGTTGTCATCTCTAGTACGTAGTATATGCTACAATGATATTAAACCATGAAATATGTATGAGGGTGGAAATTAGACGTCAGCGAGAGGGTAGGGGTTAAACAACCCCGCTTTGCATTTTTATTGCCGTGACACTTTTCTTTCACTGAAGATTAACCACACATTAGGACGGTGAATGCATCATTTAACCGAAGTGAATACAGTACACTTGCAGTCTCTTGAAACTGCTCTTTCTACATTATCACACCAGATCCTTGCACGTACTAGGGAGCACAGATTTCTAACACGTTCTTTTCTTACTAATTTATAAATTAACGCAAGACCTGAAAGTAGTTTGTTCTAAATCGGTAAATGAATTGATTCCAACAATTTTTAAATATAAGTTACATATTCTTTTTTAATTTGAAAATATTGCTGTTCCTTCATTGCGCTATAACAAACTTATTTTCAAAGCACTACGAAGATTTCAAATGCATTTCTAATACGTATTTCTTACTACACGTATTTCTTACTACAATATGCATACATTAAAAAAGGGTAAAAAAATTTGGATATTTGGTTTTCGTATTGAATTTGTTAAGCAATTATCTAATGGGAGTGTCTGAGGTCTTGCGTTATTTATGATACATCTTGTATGAGAATGTACTGTTATCCTTACAGACCTCTCTCGCTTCCTCTTCTCTCATAGTTTGTCGCATAAGAGGCGACAAATATAATTTCAAATAACTCTTTTATACATAATCTTTAAATTAGAAATCAGCTAACAGACATATACAACGATATCCGCGAAGTAGGAATAATTCGCTATTGCAATAAAAAATGACGTAAAAGATTTCCGCCTAATTCCATTAGTTATAATACAAACAACATTAAGGCCATAATGCGAAACAATACTTAATATGTAAAACGTGTTAAGCAGAACAAATCGTGAGTTCAAATTGGCGACATAACGCACCTATATTAAACCATGAAATATGTATGAGGGTGGAAATTAGTTGTCAGAGGGAGGGTAGGAGCTAATAAACCCCGCTTTGCATTTTTAATTAAATTGACTTCTTTCACTGAAGATTAACCACACATTAGGATGTATTGATGTATTCACCACATCATTTAATTTAAGTGAGTCCCATATTTCGTGCAGTGAGCGGGTATTTATCTATATTTGATCGAAGTATAGTTCTCTGTGTCCTGCTGTGGACGTGATTTGACTGAAAAGGAAGATATTATAGATAGTCATTTTACTTCCTCGCTGGTATATTATGAGTAGCAGTCCATAAGAAGTAATAGCCTAGTGGTTAGTCCGTTGGACTGCAAAATCAAGGGTCTTGAGTTCGAATCCAGGCACGCACCTCTGTCTTTTCGAAAGCATGTGCGTATTAAAATTAACTATCACTTGCTTTAACGGTGAAGGAAAAAATCGTGAGGCAACCTGCATGCCTAAGAGTTTTCGAAGGTGTGGGAAGTTCGCCAACCCGCACTGGGCCAGCGTGGTGGACTATGGCCTAAACCCTCTCGGTTTGAGAAGGAGGCTCGTGCTCAACGGTAGGACAGTTCCTTAACAGAGCTAATATTATATTATTATAGCAGTCCAGTGTCGAATTGTGGTCGGTATAATATTTACATTGGAACCTTACGACCAAATGTGTGTGTACACAGTGCAGCTTATTTTGGAGATCGCGTAAAATGTATGTACATACGTTTATTTTATCATAAAAAACTTCTGCTTTTTAATTCGATACAACGGTATGTTCATAGATATAGGTAGATACTCCATATATTCATTTACAAAATGGATGCAAGAAAGCAATAATCGGATAAACTAACAAATAGACTTCCATCTGAATAAATTACTCATCAAGGTATGGGCCCCTATAAACGCCATAAATAGGTCCCGTACAACGCTATAACTAGATATTCAGGACTTAATAAACTCCAAAAGGCGACACTTTTCACGCATGTACGAACAGATGCGAATCTATTTTTCATCTGTTTCCTTAGGCGTGACGTGACGGAGTGTCTGGTGCGCGTCAGATGAGGCCATACGACCAGCGGGGAAAGTAGCGGATGTGGGCAGAATAGTTTTGTAAGCAGTTTCATTATTTTAAACTGGGTTCATATTTTACTAATTTGCATGGTAGTAGAAAGAGAGTTTACATAGTCTGTTTACAATGCACGTCTACTTCCTTACTTATTACCGCGGCAAATGTCTACATGTAATTTTTAGAAGGTGGAGTACTGAGTATTTTCTAGAATTCGAGTCCATGGTATTGAGTTTGAAAATGATTGTCGGATACTCTGTTATTTCACTCTATATCTGATTACTTTGTTAGTACATCATTTAATAATAATTTCTAGCTACACTCCTCACGGGATAATCAGAGACTACACAGTTCCAATAGATCCTATTCTTACGGACCTTCTTGCTTCTTCTATTGCCATAGTTTGCTCATACACGCTCGCCGGCTACGGAGGCTCTTCAATTGCCCATCAGGTAAGACAGGTCTATTTGGTCCCTATCATTGAATTTCCATGTTAGTACTAAATTTGAAAACGCACTATCAAGGCCACAGTTTCATTCTCCCTCAATTTTCTTACATTACGATAATAGCGGGTAATCTAAACAAATTAATAATACCACTAGTTTCGTGGCCTATCAATACTAATGTAATATTCAGTGCGCTGTCTGTACACGTGACACGTCATCTCGATGTTACACGTAACGTTTATGTACCGTACGTGTTAATACACATTTTCATTCAACAACACAATTTGTCCGAACTTATGAACCTTTAAACAGTATGAATGAAAAAAAGCTTTAGAAGAAAATGGCAGGACAGAAATCCATTTTTCTAATAGTGTAGACTGTTACTGAAACGTAGTTATTATATACTTACATGTATATCTGCGCATGATGCAGCTGTCTATCTCTAAGTTCGGGTCCGAATCGTCATTTGAATAAAGTGTAGTTTTCTATCGAACAATTTTCGATAGCAACCCAGAGTTTTGAATTGTGGCCGATATAGTAGCAATGAGGTCGCCTCTTATACAGTACGCCTCTGCTAGCCCCTCTTGGAAAAAATGTTAATTTAATTGTTCAATAATCCCATTGTGATACCACAAGGAGATTCTTGAGTCTTAAAATTATTTGTAGGTAGTTCAGTAACCACTTATACTTTTCATGGATGTTGTAAAAGGATGTTGACTACCTGTCTATATCGTCACGCCTGACTCCTTAAAGGGAAGACAGAGAAAGTAGGTATAAGCAAAAATCATTACACATCATTCGAGCAGCGAGTCGGCATTAGGAGTACCCCTATTTGGTGTTAATTAAGTGGGTTGGTTGAGAAGTTTGTAGTGCAGACTTTAGAATTTCAACATCTCCGACCAATCTTTCTGATAAGATTAGCAGTTAATGCGAAATCAATATTGCGTTTAATATGATGTACGCTTGATTAGATAATCAAGCATACCTTATATTGAACACAATAATAATCTACTAACCCAGTAGTTTCACTTCACAAAGCCGATCACATTATGCAAATACATTACCCACTAACAATGGAATATGTTAACACAGGAGGCTGAGTGCCGGATTGATAAGTCCGCATAGAATGGCACCTAACAATGCACGTTACAATCACGAAGATCGATTCAATACAGCTCATGTAGTAATTTACGATAATGTTCGGACATACAATTTCTAGCTTAGCACCGGCCAGTTTAAATATATACAACAAATTGTAACCTGAAAGAGTTTAAAATCCTGTGTTGTGCATAAATGGCGCTGACTGGACAATTTTCGAGTCATACCCTGGAAACTTTCATACTCAGCCATTGAAATGAAAAAATTAAAATTTGTACCCCTTTTCAAAAAAATTGGCGCGTGATACTCAATTGCGTAAATTTTTATCTTCAATAACGAAAAATTCGTTATATTTGAAACAATCTGCGTGTAATACTTTTAAATTGCCAAGATTTCCAGTATAAATAAGTAATATGTTTTAAGCGTTGACATTAAAATTTATGCAAACAAAATGAAAAAGTGAAATATAATCAATTTCATTAAAAAAAAGTTAAATGTTATCGATTTTATTTAATGTTAATATTTTGCCAATTGTATGTGTTTATGTAATAAATGGTTTAGGTGAACCATGATATTTTGTAGTTTTTTGTGCAGCTTAAGTTTCATATAAAGTGATTCGTACCCACGCGCCATTACAATGAGGTCAAGTCAAAGACAAATCTTATATCAAAAGTTACAAAATTAAAGCATAGAGATCGGTGGAAAAACCCGTTGATAAATCGTTATGTTTACGAGAGGTCTTAAAATAAAATTTGAAAACTGCAACCGCTTTTTTAACCGACTTCAAAAAGAAGGAGGTTCTATGTTCAGTTGTATGAGTGCTTTTTTTTATGTATCTTCGGCGATATTTCCGTCAATTGTGAACCGATTTTGATAATTTTTTTGCGTTGGGTTCAGTATAGTTTTGAGGTGGTCCTATTTTAATGTTATTGGTATTGAACCTTGGACTTTGAAGATACAAGAGGGAACTCCTTAACGGCGAACAGCGCGAATGTATAGATTCCATTATTATAGTCATTATATTAATCCTGTAGGTACGTTACTGTACAACTTAGCAAAATAATATAATATCGGTATATAAATATTACTAAATAATTCACTCGTCACTTAAAATGGTAAATAAAAATCTTTTAAAAGAAAAGGTAAAATAAATATTTGAAGTCGGTGCTGGTTGGTGCAGTCGGTTACTTGGCACCGACTTCAAATATTTATCTTTTGCTTTTTGAAGTCGGTTTACCTTTTTTTAAAAAGATTTTTTTAAAGTAATCGTGATATTTCTATTTATATCCATCATCACGTCAGATCCCTTTCGGGGTAGACAGAGAATACATAGTTTCAACAGGTTATTTCCTTACAGGCTTCTTGATAATTATTTCTGTAAGTAAAAAATACAATAACGAGTTTTGTCTTTCACTTTATATCTCTCCAAATCAAGTAGAACTACTGTTTCAACAACGGAAAATAAGCATATTTCCGATTAAATATTCATAGTCCGGGCTGTAATGAATATCCATAAATTCTACAGTAAACGTGTGTTTAGCAATTGTATTGGAACAGTACTGTGCAAACACTGAGCGGGCCGGAATCACGAAGTAGACGCAAACAGAAGTGCCATTTTAATTTTTTTTTTTAGTTAGGTATTATTGTTGTTAATTTAGATATCTTTTTACTTTACAAAAGCTTGGTTATTAAATTCTCTGCGTTCTAACCGGATCACAACGCATGTCAGGGCAGTATTTGGGTAAGTCTCAACCATCTTAATTGTAGAAAATGACTTAAAGGTTTCTTTGTACCTTAACCGGTCTATGGTTTGTTGGTTTCTTTGTACCTTAACCGGTCTATGGTTTGTTGGTTGCTTTAATAAATTAATAATCATTTACCTCGCCTCCAATCCCTACATCTTTCATCTAGGAGAATATAATGCGGCTTGACAATCCTGGTATCAAAACTCTAGGTCTAACAAAGTGTTATTGGGGATTTTCGGCAATCGTTCCCCCGATTTAATGGTACTCCCCCTATAGTACTGGGAATTGACATTGCTGTTAAAGTGTGGGTAAACAAAATTCCCAGCCACCACTCACGATTCGTAAATGAAGGCGTAACTTTGTATTTATTTTAACAACACTTCATAGACCCTTTCAGTTACCCTATTTTGTCATATTCATAGATTTTCATAGTCGTCCCGTGTATTTATGAATATTTATTTATGTTGTTTGATCTTAACCAACTTACCGGCTTCGTGATTTGTTAGCTCCTTTGTGCGGAGTGTACCTTCTGCTCCTCTATTTTAGTGGTGTACTGGAGTGCTACCAATGTCCATTATATTAACTCGCTTTGTGACGTTTGTCGTAAGATTTCCAATTTCTCCAGCGACGTGAATCTGCAGATCGTATGAAAATGTTTCTACTATTGTTATGCTGTATTCGTTTCAGCTTTAGGTAATTTATTTTGCTTGAATTCAAAAATAACTCTCACTAGACCTCAATACAATATAATTCTTGTATTAGAATTACCTACCTCACACGTAAACCGTAGGAGCCCAAAAACATATTTACAAAATGAAAAAGAGCACACACAAGTCGACCTCGGGACACAATAGGAAGCCATCGAAGTATGAACCGGGGCGGCCTTTGTCTCCGCCTGCCTTTGTGATGGAAGCTTCTGACTTTCAGTCTCTCCTTACTTACTAATGAGAACCGTGATATTTTAGCAAAGCAGGTGAACTACTCTTCAACAAATTTACACCTGTCGCGAGTGTTATGGGTAAAAGGATAGGCAGAGGTATTCATTGTACACTGAAATTACACTGAGATATTTTCATATGTAAATACCTGCCAACCCTAGTCAGTAATTGACAGCAACAGCGGTAAGCCAAGTCAAAGTCTCGATGGATCGATATATAAATAAATAAGCTATAATATAAATTTATTTATTAATTTATATAATCTATCTATCTATCTATAACCTCACGCCAGATCCCTTGCGGGGTAGGCAGAGAGTACAGAGTTCCAACAGGTTCTTTCCTTACATACCTCTCTGGCTTCCTCGACTCTCATAGTTCGTCTCATACACGCTCGCCGGTTACGGAGACTCTTGACTTTTCCATCAGATAAGACTCGGTTTATTTGGTCGTGGTAAGATAGTCTAGGTCTTCCCCGGTACCTGCATCCTTCCACTTTCACATTGTATATCTGTTTTGTCATTCTTTCCTCTGGCATTCTTTCTATATGCCCGAACCAACGGAGCATGCCCTTTCTCATCTTTACACCGATACTATCTTTCATACCTACTCGCTGTCTTACTATGCTGTTGCTAATGCGGTCGGTCAGCTTCACTCCGCACATCTTCCGCAGAGCTCGCATTTCTACCGCATTAATTTATATAAATACAAGTTTATTTATATTTGTATGTTTAGAAAAATAAATCATATATACAAGGTGTAACATATATAACGCAAGACCTCAGACACCCCAATTAGATTATTGCTTTACGAATTCAATACGAAAATCAAACTTCTAATTCCAAGGGGTTTATACTATTTTTAAGCTCTTTGGTAAATTACCCAAAAAATTTAATAATTAATTAAGTTTTGTATGCATATTGAGGTACGTGTAATAGATATACATTTAAAATGGCCGTAATACTTTGAATAATTATTAAATATTGCTTAATACAGCGAACAGAAAAGGTAACGCCTTTTTTTTAAAAATAAAAAAAGATAACTTTAGAAATACTTGGAATTGATTCAGTTGCCGATTTAGAACAAACTACTTTCAGGTCTTGCGTTAATTATGTTACACCTTGTATATCCCAATACTGTCTCACTGCTGGGCAAAGGAATCGCCCCCCAAGAAGAGGTAAGTGGGAATGAGTCCTACTCCACCACATGTACCCAGTGCGGATTGATGGAGGCACGTTTGGGGCCACCTGCTGTTGGAACTTATCAAGCCGCTGTAAGGCTTCAAACTTAGCTTAACTAAATGAAGTGGATATCGGGATAAACGGCTGAACGTGCCTTCCGAAGCACGGAGACGTTTGGAAATAGAAATGCCAATAACGGTCACCCATCTCAAATCATAAAAATTGACCGCGCTGAGTGAAGCTTAACCTGGTGATTACAACCTGGTACAGAATTATATGTGCCTCAATATTGTGATGTAAATAACAGCAACAAATAACCAGTCAGCAATAAAAGCAACATCAGTTGCTAAGCTGTATGCTGGACAAGTAACATCGTCTGTCTCGCTCGCACCCTACAGACTTAATCATGGAACTTAATTATTTCGTTAACTTCAGTTGTGGATGACCTGCAGCTCAAACGGACCGCGGGGTTGATTGGTTATCGATTGGAAGTTAAACCGTAGGGTTCTATTTGTGGGGATTGTAATTACTTGAAATGCTTGAGATGTTATTAAATAAATAGTTATTCTGAGGTATCCTCAAACTACTTAATTATTTTTGTTGGTCCGATCTACGCGGATGCGCTCACAGTGTCTTGAGGTCTTGCAGTGTTGTAACCCAAATTGAACCAAAACGTATTTTAATTTGATTGAATATTTTTTTCATTTCAATATATATTTTTATTAAATATTAAGTTTTTGTTCAATGTGGGGTTCAATACTATTCAAAAAGTAGGCCAAGACAATATTAAATAAATATATAATTTCCCCAAAAATAAATCTAGGTTTAATTAAAGGCATGTTTTGTAGAAACTATAAAAATGATGTAGAGTTCATCAAATATACATTAGATAACAAAGGATTTGGAAATATTTCACATTCTTTGAGATAACCATAACACCAATAGTACCACAAGAATCTATTGGCCCGCGGCCAAAATCGTAACTAACGCTGTCAAAAAACACGGTCACGCTCATATTCAAGCGAGGGTGGCATATGTGTTCTGAGTACACCCACTTTTCGACGACGATTTTAAGTCCCATGTAATAGGGGGCGAGTTTATTCCCATATACCGGGCAGAATTCCAAGCACCGGACTCATACTGAGAATTTATCGTTAGAAAAACTTCATTTGTCCGACCAAGGATTTGAACCCAGGACCTCGTGATCACCACGCGATGCGCTTTGCCACTAGACCAACGAGGCAGTCTGTCTAACGCTGTCATCGAGTGAAATGTGTCATGACCTTGACAGTCGCAGATTTACCGTTTGCTATAAAATTTACCGAAGTTCGTTTTTTAATTAGTAACCGGATTTACTTAATTTAATTAAAACCGAAATTTTACTAAATGTAAGCCCCAATGTGAAATTGGGGCTTACATTTAGTAAAATTTCTCTCGTTGTCGTCCCAACGTCCCCTTGTTAATGTTACCCATGGGCCAAACGATCCTTGTCGCACTATACAAGATTTTTTTTAATTAGTGGTTGATAGTGACTTTACCATGGCTTTACAATGCTGCAATCAATTACCAGCCAGAAAAATATAATTTTTACTTTTTTATAGCTGGCAACTTGAAAAAACTTTTTGTCAGTCCCTAACAAAGAGAATATAATCACTAGGTAGGTGGACCCTAAAAAAACCATTATAATGTATCAGTAGTGTCCGACCGAAGCTTCGGCTTCAGCTTCGGCCACCTTCGGCCAAAAATACCACTTTCGGCCAATCCTTCGGCTTCGGCCAAAATAGGCGGAAGTTTTGGCTGAAGTCGAAGGTTACGACTTACGAATTGTTTTAAGTAAATAAATATTATAAATAATATTGTCAATGTTATTATTTTTAACCAGTTGTGGGTAATTTTAATCATCTCGTTAAGTTAATACAGTCAACATAACTTTTTAAAAATTTAGCCAATCATGAACCGAATTTCTAAGGGTGATTAAACCTTCTGCTTCGGCTTCGGCCGAAGGTGTTGGCGATGGCGTATAAATCGGCTTCGACTTCGACCAAAACTCGATCTTCGTTCGGACACTATGTAACAGTTTCATCGAACCCACCATTTGTGGAGGAACAAATTAATTTACCGCAAGAACAGGTAAATGAAGCCTCGCAGCGGGGTATTTATTATGAGAAATTTTCATTTTAAGGTTATTCACCCTAATTGGTACCTATTACCGGCGTGATAGCATAACATTGTGCAAATACGAGCAAGTTAAGATTACTTAATAAACGCTTTATTAGAGGTTGAAACTGAATAAACTTGTTATACGTTGGAAGATCTTGTTTATGTTTTAACAAAATTTGTAGTCGGTAATCAAGTAGACACAGAAAGGTATGTGATTTAAATAAGTTTTATTTCAAAAGTAAGCATATCTGCAAAATATAGGTTCCTAAAAAAATCTCATTACTACTCGATTTTTTTTAAATCCCTACGGGGACTTAGTAATTGACAGTTTTACTTATGTTTTATTTAATCTACCTATTTATCTACCATTAAGACGAGAAGCGGCCTCCACTGTGCGGCCTCCAAGTCAAGCTAAAACTTAGCAGGCTTGCCTTTTTTAAATGTCAATTATTCTCTGTCTTCTATGACATAATATATATTGGTACAAGAAACATGTAGCTTTTCTATAAACAAATGTAGCTTTTCTATCGAAAAATTCCAAGTATCAGTCCGGAGTCTGGAATTGTGCCAGGTATATTGCTATAGGCCCCCTATTACACGGGACTTAACATCATCGGCAAAAAGTGGGTGTACACAGAACTCCTCTGCCATCCCCGCTTGAGAAATATAGGCGTGACAGTGTGAGTTCAGGATACATTACGTTTGGGTCTATGTGAAATTTGCGTTGGTGAAGGCATCCACGACATGCAAAGAATACCGAGTGCGGGGCAAGTTTTTATTTTCAAACAAAACAGAAAATACCCAGCATGCGAATCAAATCACAATACCGTTTAATTTAGGTTTAAACATACTCCAAACTTCTTCATTTTGTTAACAAAATCCATCAATTAAATTTGTATTATAAAGAGCTTTCAAAAATTGGTATTTCGTAAAAAATTATTAAAGAGAGGTTCCCCGGATAAATAGAATTAATCTGCTTTGGTCTGGCCGTTTTCTAGATATTGGTCACTTTCAGTTTCAAAATTAAAATGGGTTTAGGGAGCGACCGGATGTAATAATATAATCTGACCAAACATTTCTAAAACCATAAAATGCGGTAATTAAACTGTAAGATCTTGTATCCTGCGTACTATTCTGTGGGTTTTTTGAAAACTTATTATAGTAATAATTTATGACGTAGAACAGAGCTTAGAATGGCGATCAAGAAAAAGGTTAAATGTGGTACATAACAACCAAAACAAAAAGGACGATGGCAATTAACTTAATATAATATGTTACATAATAATATATAAATCATACTGCCATCAAGCCTCAGCGTTATGCTGGTTGAAGCAACCAGCGCTGGTATTCTGGTTAGGCCATTAGAGAGACAACGGGCTGTCACGCCAAATACACTCCGAAAATTATTATAATATATAATAATAAAAAAAAAAAACCTGTAAATACAGTTAGCGGGCGTTCATGATGCGGGCGTTCAAATGATACATTTTCGCAAGATATGTGAATGGAATAGATTAGCACAGCACCCAAACAAATGACGTGGTAGAGGAGAGCCCTGCGGTCAGCAGGTAGATACAGGCTGATTAATGATGATGATGAAGTAAATTGATATGCTCGAAGAATGGGAATCAGCTCGCTCTTGTCACATAAGAACCAAAACTGCCTCGGCATAATGTGGCTAATACTCCTCTACCGATCTTTTCTAGGAAAACTGATGTGAGAGTTTAAGAAAGTAAAACCATTGCATACGGTATTACGCTTTATGTGCGCTCAAATGCGAGAATAAAACGCTCGTGTCAAGATAGAACTTGGCACGTTTTGATACTGAATTTATATGAAGGAAACAGAAGGTAGGTATAGACCCACATTCTGTTTCCTTCATTTAAAGGCAAGTGTAATAAATAATAAATAACACTGCAATGGTCTCGACAATTCTGCAGAGGCTTAGCGTAGCGGCCTCTATCTACGTAGGGTAGCCACTTTCAAATAAACATTCCAAGGGGGAACGTTTTTAATTTTGGCTTCATGAGGCGGGCATATCTTAATCCTTTGGAAAATTCAAATAAGGGTTATTATCCTCTACCCGAGACCTTGTTCCTCCTCGTCATTTTAGGTTGGGTACGTAAGCATGAGATCGTTGCGTTGACCTTAGTCGTCGTTGAATATACTGGATATACTACTACGCCCAGTCGTTATGGCAATCCTTTTGGGGGTGGCTTTTGTCCTGTAATGATCATTTTTAGCTGATGATGAAATGTGGCTGAATTTCTCTAGTTAAAAGGAAACCATGACTTAATGAGGTAGTTTCAAATGAACGAAAATTATGAATGTGGAACTTTTCACCTTTTTGCGGTACGGTGTTTGTTACTAGTATTTTTGTGTCCTATCATCCGTTATGTCACGTCCAGTCCAGGTGATGTTTTATCCATAATGAAAGTAAACTAAAACATTCACCTAATAGCACGTGTATCTCAATGTTAAAGAGGGCGAACGTATTGCAATTATACCGAGGACAATTTCTTTTTTCGAACTGCGACTGAAATATTTTATTTTTTGGTTGAAAAAGCTTACTCTCCGACCTGGAACTTGAACGCAGGACTCCGTGATTGCTACTTAGATTCAAATTTAAATTCATTTATTTGAAAGTGTGATTTTTAGTAATACGAAGGTGTTACATTATTTATTCGAAGCATCTTTAAAATTTGTCATGTGGCATACACTCATCAGCGCCCATAGCCAAGTTGGCAATCTACAGTTGTTAACGCTATTAGAAAGCGGAAAAATGTATGGGAATGACAATTTGGACGAAAAGTCGCGTGGTTACTCACACTATACTTCACTAGACCAACCAAAACAGTGAGATTTCAAATTTACTATTTATTGGGCGATACTATAAATAGATAGATAGATGTCCTAGATTGGAACTGGTCATGGAGTGACATTTTGTAAGATAAATGACTGAGAGAATTTACGAGCTTAGTACAAGTAATGTCGTAATGTTAAATCGATACCAGACTGATGAGTTATGGCATTTATGTTGGTCTATAGGTTTACTTCAAATCCACTTGTACATCAAATGATCAAAATATCCTATTTTGTGTTATTCTACCTAGTTCTACAGTAAGGTACCTATAGGGTTGATATAACACTTATAATAACAGAATTAACACATTCGTGCTGTTTGCCGTCAAAAACTCCCCTGGTTTATCTTTAAAGTCCAAGGTCCAATACCAATAAAATTAAAATGGGACGAGAGAAGGCTTTACGCGAAAGCCGGGATGATTCTCGTATATCTGGAACAATATATGGTCATATAAGGGTCAGGTTTTCTAAATCACGTACATAATTATTATTATGTACGTGATTTGGAAAACGAAAAATATCTAGTGATTTATTTCCACTTACTTCGCTGATTATACCGTAGCTTGTTTAGGATACCTTTTCACCCAATCATCATAAATCCTTTAGGAATAGCCGGAGACGTTTCTCTTCTGTTTATGCGCTAAACAAATTTGTTCCATCATAAGTTTATACCGCGGCTTCGGTCGGCCGTAAGTAATTGATGGTCGCTAGACAGAGAAACTAAAGATTTTTTAAAAGTGAGTATAAGAAAAACCGTGCAGAGATGATGAAATGACCTGAAACTTCACTAAATCCGTTCTCAGGAGTGACTTTGAAGCACTCCTCAATCTAGGAAGCGCCGTCATTCTGGCGGGCGACTTCAACAGCAAGCACGTGGCCTGGAACAGTCTCACCACTTCCCCTAACGGTAGGAGCCTTGACGCCCTGGTCGACGTTCTCGACTTTGACGTCATCGCACCTATGCACCCTACCCACTATCCTAACAATCCCAATCACCGACCCGACGTCCTGGACATGGCGCTTCTAAAGGGTGTCACCCTACGGCTGCACTCCTTGGAAGTAGTCCAGGAACTAGACTCTGACCATCGACCTGTAGTCATGAGACTCGGTTCCCCCCCTTCCGCCCCTCAGCGACCCAAAAAGACGGTGGTGGATTGGCATGCGCTAAGCACGGCCTTGGCGGATGCCGACCCTCCCCCCCTGCCTCTCAGCTCGGACTCCATCCCGTCCCCTCAGGACACCGATCAGGCCGTAGATGCCTTCACCGAGCACATCCGATCGGCTGTCAGTCGATCGTCCAAGCAAGTCGAGGCGGAAGATCTCTACCTCAACCGCTTTCGACTGCCAGACGATGTTAGGGATCTCATTCGTTCCAAGAATGCTTCTATCCGAGCGTACGACTCCTACCCCACCGAAGCCAATCGGGCCCGGATGCGCGCTTTACAACGAGAGGTAAAGCGTCGTGTCGCGGAGGTCCGGGAGGAACGGTGGGGTGACTTCCTAGAGGGCATCGCGCCATCGCATCTGGCCTACTGGCAGCTGGCGCGTAGCCTCAAGTCCGACTCCACGACTGACATGCCCCCGCTGTCCCGCCATTCAGGCGCACCCCCAGCCTTCGACGACGACGAAAAGGCCGAGCTTCTCGCCGACTCCCTCGAGAGCCAGTGCGCCCCCAGCTCTCAGTCCGTCGACCAGTCCCACGTCGACGCGGTCGACAGGGAAGTCGAGCGCAGGGCATCTCTCCCCCCCGTCGATTCCTTACCTCCTATCACCCAAACGGAGGTCGAAGATCTAATTATGGGTCTCAAAACTAAAAAAGCCCCCGGCTCTGACGGCATTTCGAATCGCGTTCTGAAATGCCTGCCCGCCCAACTCATCTGCCTCTTAGTGGCCATATTGAACGCCGCCATGGCGAACTGCACCTTCCCCGCTAAGTGGAAGGAGGCGGACGTCATAGGCATTCCCAAGCCCGGCAAACCTCGCAATCTCCCCGCGAGCTACCGCCCTATCAGTCTCCTCAACTCCCTGGCCAAGATATACGAGCGCCTACTTCTGGCGAGGCTCAAAGACTTCGTAACGTCCAGGGGTATCCTTATCGACGAGCAGTTTGGCTTTCGAGCCAAACACTCTTGCGTCCACCAAGTGCACCGCATCACGGAGCACATCCTCTCCGGTCTCAATAGACCCAAACCAATCTACACGGGCGCCCTCTTCCTAGATGTCGCGAAGGCATTCGACAAAGTCTGGCACAACGGCTTGATCTACAAGCTCTACCAATTGGGTGTGCCGGACAGACTCGTGCTCATCTTACGAGACTTCTTGTCGAATCGCGCCTTCCGTTATCGCGTCGAAATGACGCGCTCCACTTCCCACTCCATCAGTGCTGGAGTCCCACAGGGCTCAGTTCTCTCTCCGCTCCTGTTTAGCCTTTACACGAACGACATTCCTCGTTCGAGTAAGGCGCATCTAGCCCTATTCGCGGATGATACCGCTCTCTACGTCTCGCATAGGAATAAGGGTTTCATTACCAGACACCTTCAGGCATCCGCCAATTCCCTAGGGAATTGGTTCAGGAAGTGGCGTATTGAGGTGAACCCGGACAAGAGCGCTGCGGTGTTCTTCTCCAGGGGTGCCACCCCGCGCCACTCCCTGCGCCGCCCTAGAAGTAATCTCGTCCAAGTGACCATGTTCGACCGACCCATTCCCTGGGTCAAAGAGGTCAAATATCTAGGGGTCACCCTAAACAGTACCATGTCCTTCGGCCCGCACATCAAGCGGGTCCGTCACCGAGCATCATTTGTGCTCGGTCGTCTCCATTCGTTAATCTGCAAGCGGAGTAAAATGTCCCTTAGAAATAAGGTGACACTTTACAAAACTTGCGTTCGACCCATCATGACTTATGCGTGTGTTGTGTTCGGGCATTCGGCCCCCTCTCACATCGATAAACTCCAAGTGGTTCAAAACCGCTTCCTCCGTAAAGCCGTAGGAGCCCCCTGGTTCGTACGGAACGTCGACCTCCACTCCGATCTAGGTCTCGAACCTATTCGCGCCTTTATTAAAAAGGCGTCAACACGTCACTTCGCGAACGCATCTACCCATGCGAATCCGTTAATCGTAGCCACCGCCGACTACGATCTCCCCCCCGACCCCTGCCGCCACCGCCGGCCGCGACATGTTCTCACCGACCCCCCCGATGCTTTGTCATCCCTTCTTTCCGCTCAGAATACGGGCGACGACGACGACGTAGTAGTAAATCCCCTCCCATAGCCGGCGGTTGACCGGTGCACTAAGTAGTGCACCCGTCCCCCTACAGCGACTGTCCCAACCGAGGGCGCCTCTTCGAGGCGCCCTCGAGTATGTCGCCTCTTGCCCTTCTGGCTGTCTAGAGCGTAGTGGTTGCACGCTCGCCTTTTAGTCCGGTGAAGCTGTAAAGGCCTTGCGGCCAACAGCGTACATCATTCACACACACACACACACATGACTTGAAACTTGTTCTGTAATCCTTCTCGAGTCGAATTTATCATGTCTGAGGGTCGTGACCTCCACCTCCCAGGAGTCTTGTTCATGTGATGTTTCGCCATTTTCCCCTGTCCTCGGCGATATACAGTGCGTTGTAGACTGTAGTGTCCAGAGTAGTGTGAATCTGGTCCGACCAACGTGTTAGGCTGCAGCCTCAAGGTCTTTGTTTGTCGACCTTCAAAGTGACCGTAGGGTTCTCTAAGTTTTCACCGTCTGTTTTGGCAATGTGGCCAAAGAACTCTGAGATACTCTAGAGACAGATGGTAGAGAGTTTTGTCGTGACTCGTAGCTGTTTCAGTATCGATACGTTAGTTCGATGAGCAGTCCAAGGTATCCTTAACATTCTCCTCTAGCACCATATTGCGAATGCATCCATACGCCTCCGGTCTGCTGCTTTAAGGGTCTATGTACGTATAAAAAAGACGAGGGTCCACTCTAGGCTGATTTTCGTTTTAAGGCCGATTTCTCTGTTCTTCCAAATTTCTTTGAAGCCGAGTCATAAGACCTTTAACTATTCCGATGCGTCTTTGTACTTCGATTTCGCGGGTGCCATCGTTGCTGATAGTGGATCCAAGGTAAACAAAATAGTCGACTCTCTGTAAGTCCAGTACAACAGTGAAGTTCAGTTTGCTGGTGCGGTCCACCACCATGATTTTGGTCTTCGACCTATTAATAGAGAGGCCCAAGCCATTGCTAATCACCTCCATCCTATTTAGAAGCAAGGACATTTCAGCTTCACTTGCAGCAAATAACGTCATGTCATCGGCGTATCGGAGGTTTGTAATCTTTACTCCGCCAATCCGTACGCCTCTATACCAGTCTATAAATATGTGCCGTATGATATACTATCCGTAGGCGTTGAATAAGATGGGGGATAGAATGCAACTCTCGCGAACACCTTTGCCAAAGTAGAAGGGTTGGGATGAGATTTCATCAATTTTGACGACTCCTTGACATTTTAAGTGTAAGGATTGAAGCAACGACGTTAGATGACTTGGTATGCCAAGGTCCGTAAGTACCTGCCACAAAGAGTTCCAGTTGACACAATTAAAAGCTTTATTATCGTCTACGAAGCACATAATAAGTGGTACGTTATATTCACGGGCTTTCTCGGCTAGCTGCCTCACATTTAAGATTTGCTTCCGCGTACCTTTGCCCTTCACAAAACCGGCCTTCTCCTGTGGAATCTGGCGGTCCAAGTAATGTCGAATGTGGTTTCTAACTATGTGTAGCAGAATCCTACTTGTGCGTGATATGAGTGCTAAAGTACGGTAATTTTCACATTGCTTCTTTGATCCTTTCTTGTGCAACGGAAGGATTATGGATTTTGTGCAATCTTTAGGCCATTCACTATCAGCCCATACTTTATTGCAGATGGCATGTAAAAAGTTGATGCCATTGTCTCCCAAGGCCTTCAGGATTTTGGCTGTTATTGAATCAGGACCTGGCGCTTTCTTTTTTTTAAGGGAGATCACCACCGTTACGATCTCGGAACGAAGAATATCCGGTTCCCTGCCTGGTGTATTCCCGATGAAAGCATTGTCCAATGTGTTCTTTCTAGGGTCTTTGTACAATTCTTCGCAGTAGGAACGTATTCTGTAATAAAAGAGGTATAAAATTGTTTCAGACTGATATGAAACAAACAAAATCAAAAGTTTTTTATTCATGCAGACCAAGATATATTTACGAATAGTCAAGAAAGAAAAAGTTAAAGATTAGTTAAGACTCTACCACCCGTTCGAAATGTCATTCCTGTGGAGAAGAAAGGCAAGAAACTCCACGGTTACTCTTCTTAAATGAGAGTTTTACATTTCTTTTTGTATACATTGCGTTCATGGGGTAACGTTAATGTACTTACACTTTAGTCTTTATTTGTAAATGAGAAGACTGTGTAGACACTGATTGACACAAAGATAAAAACAAAAATTATAAAAGCAAAAAAAAACACAATTTCATATGTAACATAAAAAAATACATATATACAAGGTGTAACATAATAAGCAAGGGGGTTTCAGAAAGAGGATGTTCGGATCAAGTCTTCTCAATCCGCAACATCGTAGAGAAGCATCTAACAGTGGGGCGGAAGGTTTTCTGCGGTTTTGTAGATCTGGAGAAGGCATTTGACAGAGTTGTGCGAAAGAGACTTTGGGACATTTGCCAGAGTATGGTATAGATGGCACTCTGTTGCGAGCCGTCCAGTTCACTTATGTGGACTGCAAGGCATGCGTACGGGTGGGTAGTAACAGGTCACCCTAGTTTGACGTTAAAATCGGCGTCAAGCAGGGTTGCGTGTTGTCCGCTAGACTGTTTATAATATATCTGGACAAAAATCTTCAAAGACTGAAAGCGATGAATGAAGGTGTACAAATGGGTGACTTAGTCTACTTTATGCAGATGACGCGGTTTTAATAGCGCCAACAGCCACTGATCTGCAAACACTAGTCACAGTTATGAAAGACGACTGCATGATCAATGGCTTACACTTGAATGTGAAGAAAACCAAGATTATGGTTTTTGAAAGGGAAGAAACCAGAACGAATGTAAGGATTGTGGTTGGTAACGATGTGCTGGAGCAAGTGAATGAGTTTGTATATCTTGGATGCGCCTTCAGTAAGGATGGGAAATACACCGCTGACATAGAGAGAAGAGTGAGTGCAGGGAACAGAGTGAATGGTGCGAAGGGAAAGCTACTCGGGAGCCGGCACTTAAACCATAAGGCGCAGCTGGCCATACATAACGGAGTTCTTGTCCCAACGCTGTTATATGGTAGCGAGAGCTGGGTATGTAAGAAGGAGAATGAAAGTAGGATAAATGCGGTAGAAATGCGAGCTCTGCGGAAGATGTGCGGAGTGAAGCTGACCGACCGCATTAGCAACAGCATAGTAAGACAGCGAGTAGGTATGAAAGATAGTATCGGTGTAAAGATGAGAAAGGGCATGCTCCGTTGGTTCGGGCATAAAGAAAGAATGCCAGAGGAAAGAATGACAAAACAGATATACAATGTGAAAGTGGAAAGATGCAGGTACCGGGGAAGACCTAGACTATTCACTATATTCACCTGGTGTATCTTCAAACTCCAAAGTTCAACACCAATTTCATTAAAATGGGACCACCTCAAAACTATACTAAACCCGACGCAAAAAGAATCATCAAAATCAGTTAATAGATACATACGTTACAAAAAACACAGACGAATTGTCAACATCTCCTTTTTAGAAGCCGGTTAATATTCTGATTAGTTTTATGGCAGGGTACCTATAGGATTGACGTAATACCCACAATATCTCAATCTACGAATTCGTATTGTTTGTCGTTACGGAGCTCCCTGGCATATCTTCATAGTCCAAGGTTCCAATACCGATGAAATTAAAATTAAATTGTAAGTACAAAGTACAAAACTCAGTTTTGTACTTTGTACTTACAATATTGAATAATTTGGAGTAAATATGTAATTATTTTTATTACTAACACGGGTGCATTAAACTATTTCACATACAGGCTTCTTACAAAATCTACTAAAGCAAGTTAGATGAATATGTCACCTACATTAAAAAGGGTACCCATGGGTGTACAACAAAAGCTTAAACAAAGATATTTCTGAGGAAAAACTAGATTGGGTACTCGGACTCACATCTCTGATTCGCTCGGGATTCGTTCAATTCGCGATAAGTGTGACAATCGCAAAATAAGACTAGAGTAATAAAATAAAAAGTATAAAGTAAGTAGAATAACGTGCGAAGTGCTTTATTAGGCGCTGTACACACAAAACAGTACGTCGTATGCAAATACACACGCGAACAAATGACACGCTAGCACTACTCTCGTTAATACCCAAATACTGCTTCCAAGTCGCTGAGTCACTCGTAGTATCCGTATATCGATGCTAAAGTCGCCGGTGTATTCCACTTAGATCGCTTGCTCTCCGATTTGATCACTATCACTTCCGAGAAGAGACTGTCAGGCTCGCGAAAGTTATGTAGGAATAACGATTTTTATTTTAGTTACTGTCTTTTTAAGCCCGCTGAAAGCGAAAGCCGTGTATGCTCAATATGAACTTTATAACTGCCTACTTTTCAATTTAGGTGCAATGTACTGTTCCGCCATATTGAATTCGATATGTCAATTCCAATTGTCATTTGAAGTTGACATTTATCTTTGCTTGACGTAATGAAGTTGTCTATCATTATATAAAATTAATTTCGTTATATATATATGCCGCGTGGTTCCCGGCTTAGAATAGGACCAACCCATCTTATCCCATCGGGTGTCGTACAAGGCGACTAAGGGAAAACTAGGGATTGGGCAGCAGCGTTCCCTTAAAACTTCTACCATCAAAAACTGCGCTCGCCAACCCGCCTGCCAAGCGTGGCGAGTATGGCAAACCCCCCCAATTTATTAAAATGGAAGAAAAAGATAAAACCAGGCCCCTAGTCCCCGGCGGTCCTGTTCGTCCTGGCCACGGTAGCAGCTATGGTAACGACAGGACAAGGGGTGCTAAGAATCTCCGGCAGAGATTCGGCTACCACCAACTACGAAAATTGGCCCTGGTGACATACAACGCACGCACGTTAAGGACAGATGAGAAGCTTGTTGAGCTGGAAGAAGAGATAAACAAGTTGCGGTGGAATATTGTTGGTTTATCGGAGGTCCGAAGAAAGGGCGAGGACACGATAACCTTAAAATCCGGCAACTTGTTTTACTACCGGGAGGGCGAACAGCAGTCCCAAGGTGGTGTCGGATTTATCGTCCACAAGTCACTCATAGACAACGTTGTGTCCATCACTAGTGTGTCGAGCAGGGTAGCGTACCTGATACTCAGAATATCCAAAAGATATTCGATGAAGGTCATACAGGTCTACGCACCGACCTCGGCATACTCAGATGATGACGTCGAAGTAATGTATGAGGACATTAGTAGAGCCATACATACTTCCAAAGCACACTTTACAGTGGTTATGGGTGACTTCAATGCGCGGCTGGGCAAACGGGGCGATGATGAATTGAGAGTGGGGCAATTTGGATATGGGCAGCCCACTGCCTTCAAATGGACCTGGATTCGCTTCAAGAATGGTGCAATAACAATCACATGCTTCTTAATCTAACAAATGTAAACACTTGAAGTGTACCAGAAAAAATAATGTTATTTCCTCGTCATATCGAATAGGATCACACACCATACAAGAGGTTAAAAATGTCAATGATCTCGGGGTCATCTTTGACAGCAAGCTGACTTTCATTCCTCACACAGAAAACATAATTAAAAAGTCTTCTAAACTACTAGGTTTTGTTATTCGTAATACTAAGGACTTCAAAAATGCCAGCACGAAAATATTATTGTATACGACACTCGTTAGAAGTGTACTCGAATACGCCACCATCGTGTGGCGACCGCACTTCGCTATGCATTCTGTGAGAATAGAGCGTGTACAAAAACGGTTTCTTTATCACCTCTCATTTAACTTTGGTATAGCTAAAAGAATAACATCTTACACCAAAAGGTTACAACACTTTAAATTGATCGCGCTCTCCACACGCAGAGAATATTTGGATTTAGTGTTCTTATATAAGCTTCTGCGGAACAAAATAAATTCCGCGCAATTACTACAAAAAATCAACTTTCGTGTGCCTGGGAGGTACCCAAGAGGATTAATTACGCCATTAGTTCCACCATTGCGTCGTACAGTGCTGGGATTCAACTCGCCAATTCCTAGAATGTGTAGGTTGTACAACAGAGTCAGTTCCTCAAGCGATGTACACCATGACTCAATTGACAGATTTCGAAAGTGTATCAATGCTGCGTTGGTCAGTCGAGAAGGCACACACTGATTGTAGACACCCACACTATAATATTATGTACACTGTCATCAAACCTAACCTAATATTTGTATAGGCTGTTACAAATTATGCATGCTGTGTTCACCTTAATAGGTTACATTCCTAGTTTAAGTACCTAAACACACTGTATTGCAAATTTATGTAAATGTATTGTTGTGTAACCAATGGTGAGCCTTAAATAAATAAATAAATAAATAAATAAAACCCCAGGGGTCAGAGGCTGGCCGAATATCTGGAGAAGGAGGGACTCTTTATGATGAACTCTTTCTTCCGGAAGCCGCCTCATAGGAAATGGACCTGGATGAGCCCTGATGGTTCCACAAAAAATGACTTCATCATGAGCACCAAGCGACAAATATTTAATGATGTCTCCGTGATTCACAGGGTAAAAACCGGCAGTGATCACCGAATGGTCAGAGGCACATTAAATATGAATTTCAAAATGGAAAGATCGCGTCTGATGAAGTCTACGCTCCGACCTTCTTATGCACATATCCAAAACCCCGAGAACTTTCAACTCGAATTGGCAAACCGCTTCGAATTGCTAGACAGCAGCGCATCAGTGGACGAAATCAACAACAGGCTGGTAGAGACTGTCCATACGGTCGGGTCCAAGTATTTTAAGCCCCACCGTAAAAATAGACCTCAAAAACTATCCAACTACACCCGAAACCTCATGGCTGAGCGACGTTCCATGACGCTCCAAACCTCCGATGATGCTAAGTCCTATAGGCAGCTCAATGGACAGATACTGAAGTCCTTGCGACACGATTTACGGTCCTTCAATACAAGGCGTATTGAGAAGACCATAGCACAGAACAAGGGCTCCAAAGTGTTCGCAAGAGACGCGTCTATTGGGCAAAGCCAGTTGACGAAGCTGAAGACGGAGGACGGAAACGTAACGTCGAATAGGTCAGAGGTGCTCAGGGAGATAGAGAGGTTCTATGGGCAGTTGTACACCTCAGTAGCTGAACCTGTTGTTGACTTGGTAGAAGACCCAAGAGCCAAGCTAACCCGACACTACACTGAAGATATCCCGGACATCAGCCTGTACGAGATTAGGATTGCTCTCGAACAACTCAGAAATAACAAAGCGCCAGGCGAAGACGGAATTACCGCAGAGCTTCTGAAAGCGGGCGGAACGCCGGTACTTAAAGTCCTTCAGAGGCTGTTTAATTCCGTCTTGCTCGAAGAGAAAACGCCGGAAGCATGGAACAGGGGTGTGGTGGTACTGTTTTTCAAGAAAGGTGATAACACTTTACTGAAGAATTATAGGCCCATCACACTGCTGAGCAATGTTTATAAGTTGTTTTCGAGAGTCATTACGAATCGTCTCGAACGCAGGCTTGATGACTTCCAGCCTCCCGAACAAGCCGGTTTCCGGAAAGGCTTTAGTACCATATACCACATACATACGCTGCGGCAGATTATACAGAAGACCGAGGAGTATAATCGGCCACTATGCTTGGCGTATGTGGACTATGAGAAAGCCTTCGATTCCATCGAGACTTGGGCGGTTCTTAGATCTCTCCAGCGATGCCGCATTGACTATCGGTACATTGAAGTGTTGAAGTGCTTGTATAATAACGCCACCATGTCAGTCCGAGTACAGGGGCAGTGCACGAAGGCGATCCCCATAAAAAGAGGAGTAAGGCAGGGAGACGTCATTTCTCCGAAACTGTTTACGGCCACCTTAGAGGACGCCTTCAAGCTCTTGGAATGGCAAGGACTTGGCATCAACATCAATGGCGAATACATCACTCACCTTCGATTTGCCGACGACATTGTGGTCGTGGCGGAGTCGCTGGAAGATCTAGGACGAATGCTCGATGACCTTAACAGAGTATCTCAACAAGTGGGTCTTAAAATGAACATGGACAAAACGAAAATAATGTCTAACGTCCATGTCGTACCCACCGCACTCACCGTTGGGAACTCTACTCTTGAAGTTGTCGACGAATACATTTACCTGGGACAGGTAGTCCGGTTAGGTAGGTCCAACTTTGAGAGAGAGGTCAATCGACGAATCCAACTCGGCTGGGCAGCGTTCGGGAAACTGCGCAACATCTTCTCATCTAAAATACCTCAGTGCCTAAAGACTAAAGTTTTTAGTCAATGTGTGTTACCAGTGATGATTTATGGATCAGAGACGTGGTCTCTTACAATAGGTCTCATAAAAAAGCTCAGAGTTGCTCAGCGAGCTATGGAGAGAGCTATGCTCGGCGTTTCTCTACGCGATCGAATCAGGAATGAGGAGATTCGTAGAAGAACCAAGGTCACCGACATAGCCGTTAAGATTAGCAAGCTGAAGTGGCAATGGGCGGGCCACATAGCGCGTAGATCGGACGGGCGTTGGGGCAGAAAGATTCTAGAGTGGAGACCACGTATTGGCAAGCGCAGCGTGGGACGACCGCCTGCCAGATGGACCGACGATCTTGTGAAAATCGCAGGAAGTCGTTGGATGCAGGTGGCATCGGACCGGTTACGCTGGAAAGCGATTGGGGAGGCCTATGTTCAGCAGTGGACAAGTATAGGCTGAGATGATGATGATGATGAATTTCGTTATTTTAAAATCCCTTTAGAAGTTGTTTTTGAATGTATAAATATAATTAGCTTTGTTTTCTGTATCACGTTTTGAATTCAAAAATGAGCAAAATTAAATACGAGATCTGTCAAATAAACACAAGTCGGGTGGGTGAGCAGAAAATAATTTTTATGGCTCAATTTCCTCTGGATGAAGATCGGTAACATGTTTCTGCTCTTAGGTTTCTGCCATAATATTATTTTACATTCATTTTACAGTCATTAAAGATTTTTGCGATTCAGTTATATAGGAACTACGTAAAAATAGTGATGTAGTCATGTTATCGATACTTTATATTCGTAATGTTAATAATATGAATTTAATACCAAAGCGTATGGTACTCTATGTTTTTCAATGCTAAAGAAATAATTAGTCTTATTATATCAAAGATTATAGTAGGTTTTTTACCTCTTTTTGATACGCATACTTATTTTTATAGATGTAAACAATGGGGGCGGCATGTTGACGTATATTCCCATAGAAAAGCTGCATCAATTAAAATACATTTGCGGCAAGCATTTCCGTCCCAAAGATTTTAATAAAAAAAAAACACATTCAAAGAAAAGAGCTGTTCCTTGCGTAAATATCGCTATAAAGGCATTGGGACGATGATTTGTTAAAATATTTTCCATTGCACAAAGCCAAGGACCACGCAAAGTCATTTCTCAATAATCATAATTACTGCAGAAAGATTTTCGTTGCCTGTTTTTTGGTTCTATATTTTAAAAAGTACTATACTGTATTAAAGTACTCATTTCTATTAATGAAAGTTCCGGGTGCAATTAAATAAGGAGAAAATGTTTGTGCGATGAATAGATGTTTACTATCATGCTATAACTGTTTTTAAATATTTGTTTAGAACCCATACCACCGGGCATCTTTGTTTGGTTGGTTGTTTGTTTTAAATAATTATTGTTATCGAGTGTACTATTGTATTGAAATTGAAATAGAGTACACAATCGAGAACCAGTGTGGCTATATACTACAAAACGTCAACTACCAAATTTAAATAAATAATCAGACACATCAAATTTAATGTTTTTTTATTATATATCATATATATTTACATACATATTGTGTGATTTTATACTAATAATTCTTATCTCTTTTTATAAGCTTTAAATCGAAAGAATTTTATGTGGTGGCATTATGAATACGTTGCCATTGCCTAAATTATTTGAAAAGTGTACATCCCGCGCAAATAAAATTCATTTAAAATTCATTGTTTGAGTTATAGTACTTGGGTAGAGAGAACAATAATAATAAAAATCAATACAAAATTGCTTTATTAAACAACTCCGGCAATGACAAGGCATTTGGTGTATTTTGAGCTTAGAATAAGATAATCTTCTCATATTATAGCCAGAGCTATAACAATAAACGATTTCTATTATTCATTATTTTAAATTTCTATTATTTACTATTTACTGCCTCGTTAGTTAAGTATTTTTATAATGATTCTTGTTGCATTCAGTTCAGTATTATATCAAGGTAATCCCATTTTAATTTTATTGGCATTGGGCCTTTGACTTGGGAGATTCACCAGTGAGTTCAGGAGTAATGACAAACAGGGTATTACTATGAGTATTATGTCAATTCTGTACCTTACTATAGAACTAAGCAGAATTATATGTATAGTTAATTATTAAATTTGAAGTTCCTATAATTGTTTATTTTGTGAATATTTCAGAGAGACTCAATATTATAATCAAGTTAATGAAAAAATAAAACTATTTAAAAAGCATGAGTTTTATTTTTTAAAGTATTTGGAATCTGACAAAAAATATATATTATAAAAAAATCAATGATTCCTGGTCGCCCACAGCACACACACTAAATGTGAACGTGCTTCATGGCCTCTCCGTAACTCTTCAGCTGGTGGCTCCTGTGTGTTGGCTTGGTAGTCTGACTCCCCCACAGCGGTGGCATGGTTACATTTTGGGCATAATCACCCACTTGTGCCCGGTTGCAAATATTGGACATCACACAACAAGCATTTATTATTTTGGCTGCTCTATCGGGGTGGTAATGTAGAACTCTGTGGCCCAGAAGAAACTGCCATCTATTCTTTAGCACATCAATTGTGCGCTCTATAGTATTGCGTGCAATATACTGCAACTGACTGTAATGTTCTTCAGGTGAACCTGCAGCAGCATCTATTATAGGAGTCATTAATTACTCCCTTTAAGGATGGCCTAAGCCACCTGAAAAGTATTAAACTATTAATTAATATGATCCCAAAGAATTAGGTATCTTTGTACTAAGTAAATACTTGATTATATAACATAGACATACCAAGTAAGAAAATTTCTTTTCCTGTATTCAATAATTCTATCAGATGATTTTTGACAGGGCGCGGATTGAAAACAAAACTGTCATGTGCCACCCCCAAGAGACGAGTCCACACTTAAAATATTCAAGTCTGCATTGCAAATCAATGAATAGAATACATATTAAGTAAATCAGGAATATTTTTGAATTAATGTATGTATGTAAAACAATTCTATAAAAATAACTCACAAGTAAAACATTCCTTGAGTGGTAACATTTTCTATTGTAAAATCGTTCTTCATTTTGGGTTAGTCCATGGCACCTATGACCGATGGAATTTTGAATTTTTCATAAAATCTGAAATAATTTATGATAGGTGTTATTGTTTGTTAAATCTAAAGCCAACTGAATATAGCCACTACCACTTATCATAAGTGGTGGTAAATAACAACAGAAATATATTTTCTACTGATACCTTTTTTAATACAGTCTCTTTCCTGTCGTGTCTGTGGGAATTTAAGCCATTTATTGTGAATTCTATCTTAATTCAGGGCATCTGTCACCTCTTTTAAGGCTCTCGACACAGACTGTTGGGACATCATCGTCCCATGCGTAGCTCCCACCAAACGCTGGTAGCTTCCAGTGGCGTAAAATGATAGTGCTACTAAAACCTAAAATTAACAAATAGGTTAGAAAAATAACACGATATAATGAAGTAAGTTTATACCTTAACCATACTATTAACATACCTCAAAACGTGTACATATGCCGCTAGTTTTTTATTCAACCGAAAATAGTTTTTTAATTCCACATCGGTCATGAAAAATGCGTTATCCATCCTCCGCAAATTTCTTCTTTGCCTTACATCCAAATCATTGGAGCTCTCTACACATTGAACATGAGCGCCAGGCGAGCCATTATTTTCGATGAATTCGCAATATTTCAAGTAAAACAACATACTCGAACGCGCAAAAGTAAACTTTTGTTAACTGTGTTACTTCGATCGCAAACTCGAATCCAAACTCGATACGTCAATGTAAAATCACGTCAAGAGTGCCAAAAATAGTACACAATCGAGAATAGTCGAACTCAGTTAGTTCCATAAAATTCCACCGTAATCGAGTTAATCGTGCGCTACTGTAGCGTTCAAGAGTACCGATTGACAAGATTTCGATCCCAATCCCAAATTACGATTGAAATCGAGTGTCAAGAATAAGCATACAGTCCTTTGTTAAACTCTACTTGGACATCTATTTTTGTATTAAAATTGTTCTTACCCTGACGTACGCTGGAGTTAGGGCGGTAGAGAAAAGTAACTTACCGAGGCTTAATCGTGTAATGAAAAAAGGAATAAAACTTTTTTCGGATATCTGTCCGAAATAGAATGTGTTAAAATTGCTGTGATTATTTTTGGTTGTTATATAATAAATCAACTTAAACTTTCCCACTGCTGGACAAAGACCTTTTATCACACATTGAGATGAGAGAATAAGTCATTCTCTATCACGCGGACCCAGTGCGAATTGGTGGAGAAAGGTTTTGTCCAGTTCCTGTTGAAGCTTATCAAGCCACCGTAAGTGGTAACTAACGGCCTAAACCATCCTTTGAAGCATGTAGACGCTCAAATCTAAAAATCAAATAAACGGTCACCCATTCAACATTCAACACCTAAAATATTAGCTACTAAATGGAATTTTTGAATTTCATCGCGTTTTTTTTTGTATTTTTAAGTTCCCGACGTTTCTAGCAGCACCCATGGCCACGGGAAGGACTGAAGTCTTAGTCGTCCATAAGGCAAAATTATTCCGGGGTACCCTCCAACTTCAAAAATAAACCGCCATAAAAGCCGAAAAATAGTTTTAATTTATGTGTAATATGCACGTAAATCTAAGAACTACATCATGCCATAGAGACACATCATAAATTTTCGGAAACTTATCCCCTGCTCCTCAGAGTCCTTTAAAAAAGAATAAAACAATATTGTCGGCGAACTATCATAACTTTTTCACGATCCCATCAAATTTAGGAAACCGTTGTGATCACGGCAGAACTGTAGGGTGACAAGGTCTTTCAAAGGTCTGGACCGCCTGAAGTGCCATCAAGCTACTTCGGTACAGGAAGCGGTAAATACTAACTCACACAATTACAAACTGTATAGAACACTACAATACACCTCCGTTACACATATTTTTAATATTTGTTTGTTTAGTATTTGTATTCAGTTGTAGTATTTGTTTGTTTGTGGTAAAGGTTTGTTTGTTTGTAATCGTTAAACCCTGAAATTACTGATCCAATTTTATAACTTTCCATTTCTCGGCGTTTTTCTCCGTGATCGAATCAGAAATAAGGAGATTCGTATGAGTAGTCTTTATATCTGGTGGCATAGCCATAATTCAATTGTTTAATGTTTACCTGAAGACTTCCCTTGTAAGCGGGAAAGTAAGCGCGACTGCGCCCGGCTCAGGGCCGGCTATGCGGATTAACATGCATTAGTAACCGCAGACTGCCTCCTTGGTAAAGTTTGGTTAAGCGGCGAACAATGCGCGTAGGATCACGAGGTCTGGGGTCCAAATCCTAGATTAGAAATCGAAAATTTCCAATATAAGTCCAGAGTTTGGTACTGTGCCCGGTATATGGTATTAAGCTCGCCGCCATTGTCGGCGAAAAGTGGGTGTACCCGGTACACCCCTGCTTGGGAAATATAGGCGTGACGGTGTTTGTTTTTTTGTTTTGTAGTGTCTACCGTGCGCTAGCTGTATGGCACTTCCTCTAGTTCATTTTTCCGTAGTTCGGACAATCGATCGGGTGGGGTGACCATCATTCTTATTTACCGAGTGACAGCTGGATTTGTCGGGATAAATAGAAATGTACGAGATAAATAACTTGGGTATAAAATTGTAGCGGGATTGTAGAGGTATCCCGGTGATTTGTATTGAACGATAATAAATCAGCCTGTTTTGTCCCATTAATGGGTAAATGACTTCTCTCGCAAATTGACGTGACACAGAATAGGTGCTACTCTACCAAGTGGGCCGAGTTAGTAGACTATAGCTATTATATGGGAAATTTAAGTTTAAAACATACATATATTTCGTTCTCCTGTGATCTTTCACCTCACTTAAATTAAAAAAATATTTACGTTGACATTTTTAATTGCTTTTTAATGGCCTATAATATTAAAGTCACTTAAAACGTCTTATTTTTTATCGTATATCATCGGTAAAGGTTAAGTATGTTTTAAAATTCTAAAACTTTGTACACATAAAAACAAATTGTGGTGTCCGAAACAATAAACTTTATACTAATCAATTTTTTGGACTGATAGCTAGGATATCTCAGAAGACCCAATAATTGTAATCTTTTAATTGCTCACTTCATGGCCCACAATGACCGTTGAGTTTGTTCTAAATCGGCAACTGAATCGATTCCAACTATATTTAACGTTAGTTTTTTAATTTTCAAAAAATGCTTTTTCCCTTTCTTTTTGCTTTATTAAACAAAATTTAATAATTATTCAATGCATTATGGCTTTTTAAATGTATTTATATTACACACCTCAATAGGCATACAAAAGTTAATTATTTATTCAATTTTACGGTAACTTTGGGTCCCAAAGAGCTTGAAAAAATGATGGAAAACTACTCAAAATTGGAAGTTTGATTTTTGTATTAAATTGGTAAAGCAATAATCTAATTGGGGTGTCTGAGGTCTTGCGTTATTTATGTAAGACCTTGTATAGCCTTCTGTAACTTTTTGTCTATATCGTTTTCGTTCCAAAACCAATACACCAGCTGATGCGCGTAAAAACAAGTCATGATTGTTCAATGTGTCATTTTTGGAACATCAGCCACCCACTCGCGACACAAATCCGATATTGGCGAACACATCCATCATACCGTGGCAATATTTCTCGATACGAACAGAAAACAAAGAAAATGTTTTACAAGGGACCCTTTGGGACCTTGGTTGAGATCAATGATGAAAGCTGGAGTAACTGAATAACCTTTAACATGAATATAAATAGAGGAATGTGAGGGATTTAGGCAACGAAAGAAATGTTAATGTTGGTTATATTTTTACAATCTTTTATTTAGAAAGGAGAAGAAAGAAAGCTTATTTATTTTGCGACAAAAATAATTGTAATTAAATTCTTAATAAAATAAATATGGATACATGTCGTCATCAAAATGGGCTCCCCCTAGGCTAAAAGCTATAACACGTTTGTAACCGAGCTACAGCGTTGATTTTCAATGAGGGTCCCAAGTGACGTGCGAGCATTGGATCAAACCAAAACAGGTATTTCGCAGTATTACAATTATAACTGTATAATACTTAATATATCTATCTATCTATCTATAACCTCACGCCAGATCCCTTGCGGGGTAGGCAGAGAGTACAGAGTTCCAACAGGTTCTTTCCTTACATACCTCTCTGGCTTCCTCGACTCTCATAGTTCGTCTCATACACGCTCGCCGGTTACGGAGACTCTTGACTTTTCCATCAGATAAGACTTGGTTTATTTGGTCGTGGTAAAATAGTCTAGGTCTTCCCCGGTACCTGCATCCTTCCACTTTCACATTGTATATCTGTTTTGTCATTCTTTCCTCTGGCATTCTTTCTATATGCCTGAACCAACGGAGCATGCCCTTTCTCATCTTTACACCGATACTATCTTTCATACCTACTCGCTGTCTTACTATGCTGTTGCTAATGCGGTCGGTCAGCTTCACTCCGCACATCTTCCGCAGAGCTCGCATTTCTACCGCATTTATCCTACTTTCATTCTCCTTCTTACATACCCAGCTCTCGCTACCATATAACAGCGTTGGGACAAGAACTCCGTTATGTATGGCCAGCTGCGCCTTATGGCTTAAGTGCCGGCTCCCGAGTAGCTTTCCCATCGCACCATTCACTCTGTTCCCTGCACTCACTCTTCTCTCTATGTCAGCGGTGTATTTCCCATCCTTACTGAAGGCGCATCCAAGTTATACAAACTCATTCACTTACTCCAGCACATCGTTACCAACCACAATCCTTACATTCGTTCTGGTTTCTTCCCTTTCAAAAACCATAATCTTGGTTTTCTTCACATTCAAGTGTAAGCCATTGATCATGCAGTCGTTTTTCATAAGTGTTTGCAGATCAGTGGCTGTTGGCGCTATTATAACCGCGTCATCTACATAAAGTAGATGGTTTACCACTAAGTACCATTTGTACACCTTCATTCATCGCTTTCAGTCTTTGAAGACTTTTGTCCAGATATATTATAAACAGTCTAGCGGACAACACGCAACCCTGTTTGACACCCATTTTAACGTCAAACCAGGGTGACCTGTTACCACCGACCTGTACGCATGCCTTGCAGTCCACATAAGTGGACTGGACGGCTCGCAACAGAGTGCCATCTATACCATACTCTGGCAAAATGTCCCAAAGTCTCTTTCGCACACCTCTGTCAAATGCCTTCTCCAGATCTACAAAACCGCAGAAAACCTTCCGGCCCACTGCCAGATGCTTCTCTACGATGTTGCGGAGTGAGAAGACTTGATCCGAACATATAATACTTAACACATAATAAATGCGACGGATTACGCAAAACTAATTTAACTTGCAATGTTTGTGTGTCTATCTGTCTGTCTGTCTTTCCAGTTCAAATTTTGTGATCTATTTTTCAAGCACTTGCGGGTATCCGATTGAGCTGAAATTTAGTATAAGTATGTATATTCGGTGACAATGCAATATTATGGTACCGTAGAACTCGTCTCTTGATGCGGTCGGAATGTGCCCATAGGAACATGTAAACTACACAATGTAACACCCTCGTGTTTAGGTTTGTTAGATTGGTATTGATAAGTTCTATAGAAATAAATAGTGTTAAATGTCTGATGATGAAGCCGCAAGATGTCCACTGGAACCACCCAACTACTCATTATAACTTCACCGTGTTTGGACTCGTTTGATTTGTCTTGATGAGTACTTCAGACACGGATGTTGTCCAGTGTTTGATGATAGAGCCAAAAGGAAGCTGTAGAAACTCCTCAATTAAGCAATATTTATACGTTTGAGCAATAAAGTTTGTTTTTAAAAATGTATTTTTAAATTGAAAGTATTATAGACAGATAAATAGAATACCTTAGAATAGATATTTTGCAAATAAGAAGGCTCAATATGACCGAAAGGGCGATGGAGAGAGTTATGCTCGGAGTCACCCTGCGGGATAGAATCAGAAACGAAGAGATCCGCAAGAGGACGAAGGTCACTGACATAGTACAAAGAATTGCTAAACTTAAGTGGAACTTGGCGGGGCACATCGCTCGTCGAACTGGCGGCCGTTGGGGCAGAAAGGTTTTTGAGTAGCGACCACGTACTGAAAGACAACGAGTGGGCAGATTCCCTACAAGATGGACCGATGACCTTGTGAAGATAACGGGTGGAAGTCGTACGTATGTCCAGCACAAAGCCGGTCTTGGCGATATTGGCCGGTCTTAGAGGAGGAATTTGTCCTACAGTGGACGTTTGTTTACGTGTAGATCTCTTTACTGTTATTTCAGATTTAGATACGATTAAGATTTTGCCACAGAGCCGACGCAGCGCGACAGTGGTGCGATTTGGAAAGTTGTAATGTACTGATATGTACGGGAGACGACACACAGCGCAGCCACACGCGGCGCGACGACAAACGTCATGTCCTGCCACCGTCGCGCTCAACGGGATTATAGACGAAGGACGGCGGGAACGAGACGCCAATACGTGTGCCAAACGCCACCATTGCGTTCCGTCGGCTATTTGACCAAACCATTGTCTAGCACAGATGGCGCTGACTAACGAAAAATGCATGAAGCTAAAACATGGCATATTGACTCTCCATACAAGCCTGGATCGCGCAGGAAGAATTTTCACGACGCGTTTTTACAATTTCTTGACATCAATTGCTTATAAGTGACATATTCCGACGATTTACGTTACATAACTTAATTCTAGTACGTGCCACATACTTATAAAAAACGGGGGGTGTACTGAGTGATTACACCAACTTTTCACCGACGACGTTAGGTTCCATGTAACAGGGGGCGAGCTTATGGCCATAAACCGGGCACAATTCCAAATCAATGTAAAATGTAACTATAATAAACTCTACCGCCTGACTTAAGAGGTCATCAAACTTCATTCAACTTCAATATATCATATTCTAACGAGAATTCCCTTGCCGTTTCCCTGCGACAAACAAAGGTCAGCAAAAGCGTTTCCATAAAATAAATCTTTCACGAGGCGTCAATAAAATAACGCTTGATATAGAACATAAAGGGAAACAAATAAATAACTCAAACTTATAGCTGTCTCGTTTGCTCGCAATTTATTTGCTCAAATAAATTGAGTTCACGCACAAGTTGGAATACTTATATGAGGCTTGATAAGTTCCAACAGCAGATAGCCACAAACCTTTGCTATTCGCAATGGGTCCGCGTGGTGGAGTATGACCTAATCTCTTTAACCTCGATTTGTGAGAGAAGACCTTTGCCTAGAAGTGGAAGAATATAGGATACTATTACACGATCGTTTCGAAGATATTATGGTATCCCGCGTTTTGCCATATATAATAAGGACCGAAAGACTCGGAGAAATTCCGACGGTGACTTGGTTCGGGGACGCAAGGGCGTGTTTTATTTATACGTCACCACAGAGTGCTTTACCTATGCGGCAAGTTGTCTGTAATATTGTAGTTCGTGGAATAGTGAAATTGTACGTTTACCATATCAGGTAGGGAAGTTTGAAGGCAGCTTAGACCGCAGTTTGCTGAAGGAAGATTGAAGAGTTTAGGCCACTGTGTTTTGTGTTAGCCGTGCATTAGGTGGTTAGAGTTGGGTATACAGGCTGCTTAATTCATAATGTTTGACGAGTCAGTCTAGGTTAACCGTATACAACGGTTGATTGATGATTGGTTGTTTGTTATTCTAGTAACAGTAAAAATCACGCCTCAACAAAACAGGAGCACTTCAGAGGCATGATTAGTTCCTCCAAATGTCAAAAACATGACAATAATTAGGGCTTAGCATGAACATTTTTAAGTTTAGCGTAACACTATCACGATGATATGCTATCCTTTTCATGCTACAAATATACAAAATAAAGATAAACATGACAGCACGCTTACTCGACAATGTAACGATAACGTCAAATGATCTGTGCTTAGCCCACAGAGGACGAACAATTAACGTTATACAGTCACCGGGAAAGGGTGTTTGCCGTTGATATTTATTTGATTAATGTCTAGAGTGAAAGGGATAGCATGTCAACTCAATAGCGTTACGCTAACGTTAATTTGTTCTTGCTCTTACGTCAGCTGTATCCAAAGCAATGCTTCCAAATGCAGAAATTCATTCTCTATTCAGCCGGGCTCGATCCCACGGTCCTTTAGATGCAAATGCGGTGACAGTATCAAAACTTGGCTGTTCGAGTCGTGACTGAACATCCGAAGACAATCAATCTATATAGACAATTAGTTGTGCAGTTGGTTTGATCATTATTGACTTGGCAGTTGCTTTGTTTGTATAACGTCTGATTGCGATTCTGTCTAATCGCCGGTAGTAACCCGGGAAGGGAAGCTAGAAATGAGCAATGCAATGTAAAGCTTTGCACTGATGGCCGTTGGGGCATTAAAGTTCTTGAATGGCGATTTCAGAGGTAAATTTTCAATGGACTTAAAATGATATGCCCGGACAGATTACTTCGGCAAAGAGTGCAGAGGGTTTAGCATGAATACTTTTGATCTTTTCATCCTTAGCTCTCAGTTGGTGATAACGAGGTCCTGAGTTTGAATCTTCGAAAGCACACCTTGTGTGACTCTGAAGTTACACAAAGTGTACTTTTTCAACGAAATTATTCTCAATAGCAGTTCGAAAACTGGCATTATGCCCAGTATAATGGAAATTGGCTCATCCCCTATTAACTTCTATCCCGTATTCTGTGCTTATCTAATCTAAACTAATATTATAAAGAGCCGCGTGAAGCCGCGTGGTTCCCGGCTTAGAATAGGACCAACCCATCTCATCCCATCGGGTGTCGTACAAGGCGACTAAGGGAAAACTAGGGAATGGGCAGCAGCGTTCCCTTAGCACTTCGACGACCAATAACTGCGCTCGCCAACCCGCCTGCCAAGCGTGGCGAGTATGGCAAATACCCCCAATTATGGACGAATGTAAGAAAACTAGGCCCCTAGTCCCCGGCGGTCCTGTTCGTCCTGGCCACGGTAGCAGCCATGGTAACGACAGGACAAGGGGTGCTAAGAATCTCCGGCAGAGATTCGGCTACCACCAACACCGAAATTTGGCCCTGGTGACATACAACGCACGCACGTTAAGGACAGATGAGAAGCTTGTTGAGCTGGAAGAAGAGATAAACAAGTTGCGGTGGAATATTGTTGGTTTATCGGAGGTCCGAAGAAAGGGCGAGGACACGATAACCTTAAAATCCGGCAACTTGTTTTACTACCGGGAGGGCGAACAGCAGTCCCAAGGTGGTGTCGGATTTATCGTCCACAAGTCACTCATAGACAACGTTGTGTCCATCACTAGTGTGTCGAGCAGGGTAGCGTACCTGATACTCAGAATATCCAAAAGATATTCGATGAAGGTCATACAGGTCTACGCACCGACCTCGGCATACTCAGATGATGACGTCGAAGTAATGTATGAGGACATTAGTAGAGCCATACATACTTCCAAAGCACACTTTACAGTGGTTATGGGTGACTTCAATGCGCGGCTGGGCAAACGGGGCGATGATGAATTGAGAGTGGGGCAATTTGGATATGGGCAACGCAACCCCAGGGGTCAGAGGCTGGCCGAATATCTGGAGAAGGAGGGACTCTTTATGATGAACTCTTTCTTCCGGAAGCCGCCTCATAGGAAATGGACCTGGATGAGCCCTGATGGTTCCACAAAAAATGAGATAGACTTCATCATGAGCACCAAGCGACAAATATTTAATGATGTCTCCGTGATTCACAGGGTAAAAACCGGCAGTGATCACCGAATGGTCAGAGGCACATTAAATATTAATGTCAAAATGGAAAGATCACGTCTGATGAAGTCTACGCTCCGAACTTCTAATGCACATATCCAAAACCCCGAGAACTTTCAACTCGAATTGTCAAACCGCTTCGAATTGCTAGACAGCAGCGCATCAGTGGACGAAATCAACAATAGGTTGGTAGAGACTGCCCATACGGTCGGGTCCAAGCATTTTAAGCCCCACCGTAAAAATAGGCCTCAAAAGCTATCTGACTACACCCGAAACCTTATGGCTGAGCGACGTACCATGACACTCCAAACCTCCGATGATGCTAAGTCCTATAGGCAGCTCAATGGACAGATATTGAAGTCCTTGCGACACGATTTACGGTCCTTCAATACAAGACGTATTGAGGAGACCATAGAGCAGAACAAGGGCTCCAAAGTGTTTGCAAGAGACGCGTCTATTGGGCAAAGCCAGTTGACGAAGCTGAAGACGGAGGACGGAAACGTAACGTCGAATAGGTCAGAGGTGCTCAGGGAGATAGAGAGGTTCTATGGGCAGTTGTATACCTCAGTAGCTGAACCTGTTGTTGACTTGGTAAAAGACCCAAGAGCCAAGCTAACCCGACACTACACTGAAGATATCCCGGACATCAGCCTGTACGAGATTGGGATGGCTCTCAAACATCTTAAAAACAACAAAGCGCCGGGTGAAGACGGAATTACCGCAGAGCTTCTGAAAGCGGGCGGATCGCCGGTACTTAAAGTCCTTCAGAGGCTGTTTAATTCCGTCTTGCTCGAAGGAAAAACGCCGGAAGCGTGGAACAGGGGTGTGGTGGTACTCTTTTTCAAGAAAGGTGATAACACTTTACTGAAGAATTATAGGCCCATCACACTGCTGAGCCATGTTTATAAGTTGTTTTCGAGAGTCATCACGAATCGTCTCGAACGCAGGCTTGATGACTTCCAGCCTCCCGAACAAGCCGGTTTCCGGAAAGGCTTTAGTACCATAGACCACATACATACGCTGCGGCAGATTATACAGAAGACCGAGGAGTATAATCGGCCACTATGCTTGGCGTTTGTGGACTATGAGAAAGCCTTCGATTCGATAGAGACTTGGGCGGTTCTTAGATCTCTCCAGCGATGCCGCATTGACTATCGGTACATCGAAGTGTTGAAGTGCTTGTATAATAACGCCACCATGTCAGTCCGAGTACAGGGGCAGTGCACGAAGGCGATCCCCATAAAAAGAGGAGTAAGGCAGGGAGACGTCATTTCTCCGAAACTGTTTACGGCCACCTTAGAGGACGCATTCAAGCTCTTGGAATGGCAAGGACTTGGCATCAACATCAATGGCGAATACATCACTCACCTTCGATTTGCCGACGACATTGTGGTCGTGGCGGAGTCGCTGGAAGATCTAGGACGAATGCTCGGTGACCTCAACAGAGTATCTCAACAAGTGGGCCTTAAAATGAACATGGACAAAACGAAAATAATGTCTAAAGTCCATGTCGTACCCACCGCACTCACCGTTGGGAACTCTACTCTTGAAGTTGTCGACGAATACATTTACCTGGGACAGGTAGTCCGGTTAGGTAGGTCCAACTTTGAGAGAGAGGTCAATCGACGAATCCAACTCGGCTGGGCAGCGTTCGGGAAACTGCGCAACATCTTCTCATCCAAAATACCTCAGTGCCTTAAGACTAAAGTTTTTAGTCAATGTGTGTTACCAGTGATGATATATGGATCAGAGACGTGGTCTCTTACAAAGGGTTTCATAAAAAAGCTCAGAGTTGCTCAGCGAGCTATGGAGAGAGCTATGCTCGGCGTTTCTCTACGTGATCGAATCAGGAATGAGGAGATTCGTAGAAGAACCAAGGTCACCGACATAGCCGTTAAGATTAGCAAGCTGAAGTGGCAATGGGCGGGCCACATAGCGCGTAGATCGGACGGGCGTTGGGGCAGAAAGATTCTAGAGTGGAGACCACGTATTGGCAAGCGCAGCGTGGGACGACCGCCTGCCAGATGGACCGACGATCTTGTGAAAATCGCAGGAAGTCGTTGGATGCAGGTGGCATCGGACCGGTTACGCTGGAAAGCGATTGGGGAGGCCTATGTTCAGCAGTGGACAAGTATAGGCTGAGATGATGATTATAAAGAGAAAGTTTTAAATTTTTTTTATGTTTGTTTTTAACGAATAAACTGGAAAACTATTTGACGTGCGCTGTGAACACTATTAATGTCCAAGCCCACAAAAAAGTCTGCGAAGCTATATGTCTAACTATTATAGTTAAGTCACAATAACCACCTTTTGTTGAAATTAGTCAGTCAAAACACGGGTAGATTCGAAAGATGGTGGCATTCATATTACCGTATTAATCCCCATTCACTTAATAGTTTCATAATAAATGTCGATTATGTACAATTTGTAATTCCTCTTGAAAATGCTTAAAAGTAAGAAAAATGCCGCGTTGTGAGCCGACAGTCCTACGCTTAATGTATTAATTACCAACACATTTGACACTAATAAAATATATTAAGGCGAAATGAAGTTCACGGGGCAGCCCGTTATGTAAATAGGAACCTAACATCGTTCGCCATAAGTGGATGTACATACATAGTACTCCTCTGCCACCCCCGCTTGAGGTATGTGGGAAAAGTGGTATGTTATGGCCTTAACATTTTAAATTTAATTACAAGCACTTTAAAGACTATTCTGTGTCGTTAAACGAATATTTCTTCAAAGAAAAATCTTTTGAAAATACTTTGTTAAAAATGTGATTCTTAAGAATCTAAAACCTCAAAAGTATTTTAATATAAATTAAAATAGAAAAACAAATGGTCAAGCGCTTGTTAAGCATGCGTTTAAGGGTTCCGTAACTAAAAACAGACGGCAGCTTGGTCCAATGACTAAGATTTTGAGTCGTTCTGCCCGTTAGCTCGAGTAGTCGCCGGTTTGATCCCCACACGGAACAATTATTCGTATGACTCACAAATATATCTGTTTCAGTCTAGGTGCTTGTGCATCACAATGTTTTATAAGAAGGCATCGTATGTTAATAAACCCCGCAAGGGATCTGTCGGAATGATATAGATAGATAGGTATGTTAATAATATCGAACTCTAGATACTACAAAGACAAAAACAAAGACAAAGACAAAAAATGAAACTTTATCCTAAGCGTTTGGGTCTAATAAATACGTCCTTCATTTTTCGGGGAGAATTATATGATAGTTATTAGTGATGTGTATGTTCGGCATAGTTTTGTTTTAAGCAAAGAATCATTCATACGTTGGACTCAATCATAAATAGATCGAGTAACCTTGGCTTTGGTCTTAGGAATTATTGCGTGATCGACAATCTTTTTTTTTGATGTAAATGTGAAAGTCATACGACACAGGAATAATTTCTAGAATGCACAATTATCGTGAATCTGTTGGTTTCTCAAAATACTTCTCAAAGTTCCATTACTTCTATTCTCAGCTTTTAACTACAGATTCTGGAGGTTTTTTCCACAATTTCTATTTTCACAAAAATCCCTAAAACTATTTTAATTGCTCCGTCGCGACGTTAATCAAACGAGCATTAAGCAATATAAAAGGTAAAATTCTATGGTGACGTCGTAATTTCTTTGATCCCCGCCATTAACTGAACAAATTTGATTAATAACCGCAGTACTTAGCCACCGGGAATTAAACGAAAACAATTTAAAGACAGTTTTTTGTTGATTTTTATCAATTATTTGTAGTAAGCAGTATTATCTATAGTAAGCAGTATATATATTAACACATTGGATATCTATATCGTCACGCCAGCTCCCTTGCGGAGTAGGCAGAAAGTACACAGTTCCAACACGTTCTTACCTTACAGACCGATCTAGCTTCCTCCATTCTCATAGTTCATCTCATACACGCTCGAATGTTACAGAGACTCTTGATTTGCCCTTCAAATAAGACAAAGTATAATTAAAAAAAAAGTGAGAAAGCACTTTTTGATTGATATTGAAATCTATGGACATGAGGAATGATATATACTAGCAAATTTTCCGTAAGCTTGGCCCGTGTGATATTGGGAAAATGGTTGGTGAAAAATAGGTGTACCTATGCCCTATTTTCCCCATGTCCGAACCATCATGGTGTTTTTCCCATCATCTGCAATTTGTACCAAACTTAAGATGAAAACGAACGTGGCCCTGTGGTACTGCGATGTTGTAGCAATCATCAAGGTTAAACAGCTTTCGACTAGGTCAGCTTGAGATTGGTGACTATTTCTGGCATTTACATTTTCGAGCATCTCTATCACTTCACGTGGTAGTCGTTAGGTTAGAAGCCTTATAAGAAGTTTCAACAACAGGCTGCCACAAACCTGTCTCCATCAATCCCTACCGGATCCGCAAGGCAAAATATTCCATTCTCTCTCACCTCATTTGTGCTGCCTTTAGTCAGCAGTAGACTAGCAGTAAAATAAAGACTGATTTATAATCTTAAAAAAAAAACAACAAAACTATCAAACACACCGACAAAAATCTTTAAGATATTATTAGATTTCACCTTTAAAGGAGCCACCTAATCCTGTCTTATCACATCAAATAACGTCAAAGTCCGTAACACTGGGAGATAAGTTAACTATTATCTCACCATTATTGGATGGGGAATGTTGGAGCGTTATATCTCTATCAAATTTATCGAAAAATCCACCGGATAAGCCGGCGGATATGTCTCTTGTCTGATGGGTTTTTAGAATGGAGGGATTTGGTTTGGTATTAGAGTATTATGAAAGCCTGAATGTTGAAAAAAAACAACTGCTGCATATCCTACTTCTTACAAATATTACAAATGTGAAAGTTTGTATGTTGGGATGTTCCTATGGTTGAATGTTTGAATGTGTATATGTTTGGATGTTTGTTAGTCAATGACGCAAAACAGGCTGAACGGATTTGGATGTTATTTGGTACACAGATAGTTTATTACCTGGATTAACACATAGGATACTTTTTATCCCGGAAAAATGTTAGGTTCCGGTCTAAAGTCAACGCGGATGTAGTCACGGGCAAAACCTAATCTACTATTAATAAACTCGGCTATATTCATCGTCTTTCATAAATAGAGTTGACAGAAAGAATCTAAGAATAAAGTATTTAATTTTGCAGTCCCAGCCTGCAACAAGATTATATGAAACTTCTTAAAAGGAAAATGGTAGAAGTTGTATAAACCCACATATTCAATGTACATAATAGGAGGAGCATATTCCCACATTGTACCGGGTGATAGTGCTTTTTTTCCTAAAATAGGAACAACCATAGTCCATACTTTCGTCACACATCATAACATCTTTTATTAATTTTCTGTCATTCCCTCATCAATATTCGATCAGCCGAGCTCAGTTGGAGGCGGGCCGTGGGCGTAACAGGCTGTACCGAAGAATATCAAACAAAAAATAATTGAATTGATCGAATGCTGAATAGAGGGGCCGTGACATCACAATAATCGCGTCTCAATTGGGAAAACTTGGAAATGGAAATATACGAAGATAATATTTTCCTGATACCAGATGTAATCAGATTATTGATTACAATTGCATTTATATTTAATCATTTATTATTTAATCATGATTCAAAATTAAAAGTGTAATCGTAATCGTTGAAAATTACAAAATGTAATTTTAATCGAATACACCATCACGCCTACATTCCCCAAGCGAGGGTGGTTAATCATGAATCTGATTACATTTTATTTTTTATTTATTTATTAAGGTAAAGGAAACACAGTACAAAAAATGCAGAAGTTACCAGTAAAGGTTATTCACCAATAAAGTTTCCAATAATGAAAATAAACAACTACGGCCGGTAGAATTAAAAATAAAACTTAAAAAAATGTTTTTTAAAAAATTTGTTGCCTTATTCTAAGTTCTTTCTTAAACCTAGAAAGTGACAAATGAAAGATATCGATATCATTGAATTTGCTGTTGAGCAGCTGGCACTGCGTATTATAAATTTATTCTTTGTATGGACGGTCCTGGCAAATGGAACATGTAAAACCTCTTTACAGCGGGAAGTCGGCCTTCGACAACGCAGACCTATTTTGCTGAGCAAATAAGGAGAATCGGTCAAATTATGAAGTAATTTGTATATAAATATTATATCTCTCTGTGTACGACGATTTTCTAATGATGTTACATGCTTTACTTGAAAATTAAAGTTAGGGGTGTTGATTTGTCTAAATTGTAATTTTTTTTGAAATTTGTTTTGAATATTATTTGCCTATATATGTCTGATAAACTTGTTTAAGAGTAACTGTAAATATTAAGAGCCAAACTATCTCTCCATTTAACGGCAACAGAAGAGGCCAAAATTGTTTAGGTGAAATGTTGATGTATTGTGTAGCCTCCTCATACTCCTTCGGAGGAATCGGATGTATGTGGCGCATGCCTTATACCTTCATTTTATTACGATAAAAAAAATGATTTTCCACTGGATAATACACTAAAGATAATTTAATGACGTGTTGCATGTAAAAGATGGTAATTGTTCAAAATAGTTAATATATAATTTACGATACAAAAACAATTGTTTTCGAAAAGAAATATAGTAGGTATGTGTCTTACTACTAAACCAAAACGCCGCCCAGATTCGCTTACTGCGAAGGACAAGCGCTAGACGCTGATTTTTATCTGAATCTCGAACGGAGTACGGAATAGTAAACCATGAACGGAATAAGTAACAAAAGATCTGAGAGCTGAGCACGAACATATTGACATTAACATAACGCTAGCGAGTAAGCGTGCTGTCGCTTTAATGTTTATTTCGTAAATTTGTGGCGCGACAAGGATGGCATACCAACTCGCGAGCGTCAATCTGTTTGTGCTAAGCCTTCAGGATTTCCCTGAGTTTTCATGGATGTTTTACAGATGACTATTAATAATAAACATTCTCTTGATTCATATTCTTACTTCTCGCATTTCGTGCGTTAGATATAGATACAATTGTAGTGGTTGCTCTGCATCAATGGTGACTTCCCAAGCGGTCTAGCCGAGTAAAACATTCAATACTATCTACATACCCACATCGTGGTAGTGTAATCGTTACTTCATTCTGATTTACTAGGCTAAAAAAACATAGCATATTGTAAGTATTGTAAGTCCCTAGCCAGCAATGCTGAGTATAGGTCTCCTCCATAGCACTCCATTCCCTTCGGTCTTGAATTTTTCGCATTCAATCTTTTCCGGCCCCCTTCATCAGACAATCAGTTGACGTCACGGTTTGTCATCCTACATATTGAAGCTTCCTCTATCCGTTGATGCGTACGGACAGGACGCATATACCGGAGATTGAAATCTCCGGTATATGCGTCCTGTCCGTTTCCGCTACCGTTTGAACTAGTAGAACAATTACGTTTTATATGGATACATCATAACTTGCGCTTAAATGCTCGCGGTTGCAACGCAGTTTTCCAATAATTCTATACCCGCCGCGATTATTTCCGTAATACATTCCCCTGTACACCATAGGGTAGTTAAGTAGTGCCCCATTGTAATCGAGTTGACGTTCCATCCCTCACGGCCGCCCGCAGTGTTCGTGATTAACCGATTCTTTTCCCGACAAAATTGAATCAAGATATCGCACAGCGTGTGGTTGTGCGGCCTGTTACAGTTATCCTACAAATCCGTTATTAATAAAAATGATAAGCTATTAATTAGTATAACGATAACTATTTTAAGAAATAAAACACCTTCATGCCTATATTTCTCAAACAGGGGCGGCAGAAGCGTACTGCGTAAACCCACTTTTCAACAATATTAGGTCCCATGTAATAGGTGGCGAGCCCGCTGCCATATACCGGGCACAATTTCAGACTCCGGACTGATACTAGGAAATTTTCGACACACTAAACAAACGAAGTAGTCCAGTCAGAAATTACTATGTTCTACGTTATATTAAGCCTGTAACTGCAATATATATCTATATAACCACGCTAGATCCCTAGCAGAGTAGGCATCAAGTACATAATCCCAAAAGGTTTTTTTGTCACAGACTCTTTCTCTCTCTACATTTATAATTCTTCTAATACATGCTCGCCGGTTATGGAAACTTAACTTGCCTTTCAGATAAGCAAAGTTTGATCATGATAAAATAGTAGATTACATATATTCGCATTGTTAATCTGCGTATTACAATATTTGCTGAGAAACAACAACAGCCTTATAATGGTAGGTACCTAATACAAAAAAAAATATGTACAACAAATAAGGTTAATAATACGTTTTGTAATTCAGATTCCCCTCGTGGGGAATATATTTCCCAAGCGGAGTGGTAGCCAGCTATCAGACGTTGTTTATTAACCGGCTTTAAAAAGGAGCCTCTTCCTTCTATGTTCATTTATATGATTTTTTTACTTATCTTTTTCTGCATAACCTAGACACCTAGGCGTCACATAATCAAAGGCATCTTCTAGGGATGAATGATCTGTAAATTATACAAATCTCTACATACCGCATTCCAGTGTATGAAGTCACAGGTGTCATGTACAAAGTGGCGAGGCTTGGGTTCCAACGATGTGGAACTTAGAAACACTATTTTTTTTAAATACACTAACTAGTTAGACCGCGATTAACATGTTCGGTGGGCGTAAGTGATAAGAGAGCGGACAACGGAAGTGGCATAGAGATAGAACACCGTCACGCCTATATTCCCCAAGCAGGGTTGGCAGAGGTGTACTGAGTACACCCACGTTTCACCGACGATGTTAGGTCCCATGTAATAGGGGGCGAGCCTATTGCCATATACGGGGCACAATTCCAGACTCCGGACTCATACTGGAAAGTTTTCGTTAGAAAAACTACATTTGTCCGACCTAGGATTTGAACCCAGGACCTCGTGATCACAAAGCAATGCGCTTTGCCACTAGACCAACGAGGCAGGTAGAGATAGAAAAAAGGCAGTATTTTAGTTATCAACCCTACATTCTCTAAGAAGGGGTACATACATCATCAGCCCGTGTCAGTCCACTGCTGGACGTAGGCCATTTCCATGGCACGCCACTGAGCTCGATCTTCAGCTCTCCTTCTCCAATCCCTGCCCGCTGCCTTACGAATATCGTCGCCCTATCTAGCTACAGGGCGCCCTACACTACGTTTGCCGACACGCGGTCTCCACTCAAGAACCAGTCTGCCCCAACGGCCATCGGTTCTGCGGCATATGTGGGCTGCCCACTGCCACTTCAGCTTGCTAAATCGCTGAGCTATGTCGGTAACCTTGGTTCTCTGACGAATAACTTCGTTCCGGATTCGATCCCTAAGAGAAACTCCGAGCATAGCTCTTTCCATAGCTCGCTGAGCGACCTTGAATTGGTGGACAAGCCGCACAGTGAGTGGCCACGTTTCGGCTCCGTATGTCATTACAGGTAGGACGCACTGATTAAAAACTTTCGTTTTTAGGCATTGGGGTATGGGCGATAAGAAGACTCGACGGAGTTTTCCAAATACTGCCCAGCCCAGCTGTATCCGCCTCTTAACTTCCTTGTCGAAGTTGTTTTTACCTAGTTGGAGCAACTGCCCTAGGTATACGTACTCAGAAACAACTTCGAGGGGGGCTCCGTTTACGGCAATCGGTCCCGGGTCAACATGCTTGTTGATCATAACTTTAGTTTTATCTAAGTTCATCCGGAGACCGATTCGCTGAGACGAATTAGCAAGGCTGACCAGCATCTGTTGTATGTCTTGCAACGTTTCAGCCATGATGACGATGTCGTCTGCAAATCGCAGGTGAGAGATGTATTGATGCCGCGATCTTTCCAGTACAGCGTCTTGAACATATCCTCCAGTACATTGGTGAACAGTTTTGGTGATATGACATCACCTTGGCGCACTCCGCGGCGCAGGTGGATATGTTCAGTCCGCTGGTTCTGTACTTAGACTGTCATCGTTGCGGCTTCAAAAAGGCATCTCATCACATCGATGTATCGCCAATGAACTTGGCATCGTTGCAAGGAGTCCAGAACTGACTAGGTCTCGACAGTGTCAAAGGCCTTCTCATGGTCTACGAAGGCTAGGCATAGGGGCAGATTATACTCTGCAGTCTTCTGCATAATCTGCCGCAGTGTATGGATGTGGTCTATGGTGCCGTAACCACTTCGAAACCCGGCCTGCTGGTTGCTGCGGCGGGGGTTGAAACTCGTCGAGCCTTCGCGCAAGACGGTTCGTGATGACCCTTGAAAACAGCTTGTATACATGGCTCAGAAGCGATATGGGCCGATAGTTTTTCAAAAGGGTTTTGTCATCCTTCTTGAAAAACAGGACGACCACGCTTCTGTTCCATGCCTGCGGAGTTCTCCCAGTGTAGAGGACAGTGTTAAATAACTTCCGAAGCTCCTTAAGTAATGGGGTACCTCCTGCCCTCAGAAGCTCAGTCGTGACGCCGTCCTCACCCGGGGCTTTTCCATTTTTAAGCTGTTTAAGGGCCAACTCGATCTCATCCAGGTTGATCTCGGGCAAGTTTTCTGTGAAGTGACGTGTAAGGGTGGCTTTGGGATCTCCTCTAAGAGATTCGGGTCGAGGTGCGTGTAAGGCGTAGAGCTGGCTATAGAAATTTCTGACTTCCGAGAGGATTTCCGGCCTAGAAGCGATCACAGTACCCGCTTGTGTAGTCAACTTTGTCAAGTGGTTTTTCCCAAGTGACTGGACGAACACTTTCGACCCCCGGTTCTGCTCGATGGCTTTCTCAATCTCAAGCTTGTTGAAAGCTCGGAGGTCGCGTTGGACCAGCTTTGTGATCTTTTTATTTAAGGCCCGGTGTTCTGACAAGGTTAAGGCAGCATTTCGGCGTCGTTCGCTCATAAGCTCCAGAGTCACCCCCGAAAGCTTAGATTTCCTGCCTGTACGCCTCGTTTCGCAGAATTTAGTGCCCTCTTCTCTAAGAGTCTCTATCACCTGCTCGAATTTCTGATCAACGCTGTCAGTGGTTTCCAAGGCAGCGAAACGGTTTTCCAATTTTAGCTGGACAGCTTGGGAATCCATAGCGGCTTGGAGCAAATTCGGTCGGAAACTGGACTTCATCAAGCGGACTCTTTCGCGCTTCCATTGTATATTCAGAGTGCCCCGTACGAGCCGGTGGTCGCTATCCGGCTAAGAAGGGGTAGCAGAGGTGTAATACGTACACCATATTTTGTAGATATGTTAGATCCTTGTGTAGTAGGTAGGGATCGAACCTGTAGTCATTATGCCGGGCACGCGGATGGCAACTGAGAATTTTCCGATAGAAAAATCTCAATAACACTTTGTCCGTTTACGTCGTTTTGTTATTTATGTCGAATCAACTATTTAACTGTATCGGAAAAATAATGGTATAACCGGATAAACGTTATTGGTGAGTTTCTCATTTACTCCAGTTAGATTTCTCTTTTTCTCGAATAGTGGCGTGTTGTACCTATCGTCCTGCATCCCGCGCTATCGCCACTGTCGATGGTGAGCGCAACTAGACAGTATGGTAACTTTGGCAACGTACAAGTAACGTTATAATAACAAATTTGATTTTGTTACTTCCTCGTTAATCTATTAGAAAAGCGTATCGCTTTGAGATCACGAGGTCCTGGGTTCAAATCCTAGGTCAGACAAATGTAGTTTTTGTAACGAAAAATGCCCAGTATGAGTCCGGAGTCCGGAGTCTGGAATTGTGCCAGGTATTACATGGGACCTAACATCGTTGGTGAAATGTAGGTGTACTTAGTACGCCTCGCCACACTCGCTTGGGGAATATAGGCGTGACGGTGTTTGTTTTTATTTTATTTCATTCTGTTACTCGATACCGTTAGCTCAAAGTGACAGAAAATATGTTATTGCCCTAACACTTTTTAATGTTAAAGTACCGTTAATGTGTAATGAAATCTGTAACGTTTCCGAATCCAGCTCAACTTGGAGCAAACACGGACTCTATGCCACATCGTCAGGTATGCACAGAAAGTTAATCATGTTCTAAAGTAAACATGCTTCTCACTTGGTTCGGCGAAACTTAGGCAGAAATTTTATTTTGATTCGCATATTTGTTAAGTACCTATTATGATTTACATTTGTACATGTCGTATCGATACATTAATAGTATCAGCCTATACTGCCCACTGCTGGCCAAAGGCCTTCTCTCACAAATCGAGGTGAGATAGATTAGGTCAAACTCCACTACGCGGACCCAGTGCAGATTGGTGAAGGCAGGTTTGTGGCCACCTGCTGTTGGAACTTAACTAACACGTCAAGCCGCTTTTAAGACTTCCAACTTAGCTTAACGACCATCACCTTAAGTGGTAGCCGGGACCAACGGCTTAGCGTGACTTCCGTGACAAGCAGGCACCCATCTCAGGCCAACCGCGTAAAACGCTGCTTAATCTTGATAATCGGTAAGAACACCGCGGGCGCACAGCGCTATAGGTGTCTCCTCATTGACACATGAGGTATGAAATATAGTATCCGTGTAAAGATGAGAAAGGGTATACTCCAGTAGTGCGGGTATATTGAAAAAAAAATGTCGGAAGAATAACAAAACAGATATATATGCGAAAGTGAAAGGATATATGAAAGTACCGGCGAAGAACTACACTATCTAACCATAACCAAATAGACCATTTTATCTGAAGGGCAAGTCAAGAGTCCCTGTAAAAGCGAGAGAGTATAAGACCAACTATGAGAGTGGAAGAAGTTAGAGAGGTATGTAAAGAGAGATCCTGTAGGAACTCTGTACTCTCTGCTGTGCCTACCATGCCAGAGCCGTGACATGATTATATGGATAGATAGATAAAGATGAAGTAACAATTATTTGTGTGTGCATATTCTATCTCTTCTTTTAACTATATTGTTTAACCCTTCCTCTCCTTCTTATCTTAAAGAACGTTTTAAGTATCTAAAAAGCACTAACATCCAATGTCTCAGATCCTCAGAAAACCTTAGCCTAAGGATGCCCCTTCATAGTAGTAGTTTTTATGATAAGTCTTTTACTGTTCAGGCGGTACGACTGTGGAATACTCTATCTATCTATATCATCACGCCAGATCCTTACGGGGTAGGCAGAGAGTACAGAGTTCCAACAGGCTCTTTCCTTACATACCTCTCTGGCTTCCTCTACTCTCATAGTTCATCTCATACACGCTCGCCGGTTACGAAGACTCCTGACTTGTCCTTCAGAATACTCTACCTGTCAGTATACGGCGTGCGTCGTCGCTAGAGAGCTTGATCTCTTTGTCTACTGGATCCTACTGTCATATCTAAATAAGTAATTATGTGTATAGTCATTTTGTATTGTATATCTCTATTATATCGTATTTTGTTGTATGTGTTTGCGTTTGTATATTATATTTTAGTCTATATGTACCGCTAGCTATTTATTGTAAGTTTTTTATTTTTTTTTTTGACAAGTGCACCCCCCCCCGTCTTTACTACGACCAAATCAATTTCTCCATCCCAAGGTTGCCCGGAAGAGATTGCTTCTTAGCGATAAGGCCGCCCATTGTGTTATATATAGTTTTCCTTTTTTTATCTTTAAAGAGTTGTCTATCTATCTATTTTTTTTAATTCAAATTGATTTTTAGAAAACTAGTTTACTGAATTCAATGAAAGCATTACTCAAAAGCACATATACCTCTTTTAGCATTCGCCATTTTAAAGCAGAATTTGCCTGTCTCTTTCCTTAAAATTTGGCGCAAGATTTGTTTAAACGTGTCCTTAAAGAAGATTTTCCTAAATTAAATGAAAGCCTAACGCAAGTGAAGGACAACCAGTCCATATTAACTATCCATCCATTGTATCGGTTTGTATCCAGTGATTCATGTGTCCCAGCATCAACGGTTGCATAGTCACGTACATTCTCTCTCTGGCTCTTTCTCTTAGTTTCTTGCTATATTCCTATTCTTCCTCTTCAAAAGCATGCAGAAAACAACAAATAATCATAACCTATGCCAAAAGTTACATTGTCTCTAAGCCAAGTCAGAGGCTTACAAGGTGGCTTGAATACTTTTATTTGTGTATATGTATTTTCATGTTTGTAAACGCACCCACGACACAGGAATAAAACATAGTGGGGGGCTAAGTTTAAAAAAAAAACGTAGTACACCACTAATCAAAGGAAGATGGACTTTTTGTAAGGCTATAATGTAAATAAATGATATCTTTTACAAATAGACTAGGTTGTTTTATTCAACAGAGTGGAAGACATTAAAAATGCAAAGCATTTTATAGCAGATCTGTGGCTGTATTCGAGTACTAAACCTGTTTATGTGATTCAATGCAGGGCCGAACTACAAATTCATTCCATTTTGATTTGGTTAAATTCAGATGTTTTTACAAACACACGGACATATAGGTGCGTGCGTATGTATAACTTCTAAAAGTAAAAGTGACCGCAGCTAACAAAAGCACATGGCCCTTTTTGGATACGGGATGTATTAAAAAAATACTTAATTTGGGTTATATTAATTAAGCGCTTTGTTTTAACACGTTGACTACTACTAGTTTTCTGCAACATACGAATATAGACTTCCATTTAATAATTATAAATATATTAATAATAGGTTAATGCAAGCGATAATTATACAGGAAATAAAATTAATATAAACTTGTATTATAGTGAAACACATACGTATACCTATATACGTATTTGCGTTCAAACGTCGATATTTTCTATCATTCACCTTATAATGCAGGTTCTATGTAAAATAAAGGTTCTAAATATGCCTATCCGATACATGCCTCTGCTTCATCTGCTCCTGGACACGTAATAAGAAAAATAAAGGTATCCCGTGGGCGTCACCGTGTTTCTTTACTTTCTTTTAATATGTTAAAATATTAAAAGTTTTGGCTTTTGATCCGTCCCTGCTAAAACTCACACTAATCGTAACTGTGTGAAACAAAGTGGTGTTTGTATTGAGCATAAAATCAGTTTACTAGTTCACTCGGCGAGTCGATACCTAACGCCGATAAAGGATACAGAATAACGAAATAATAACACATACGTAATATGACGAACGGCTTGGTCTAGTAATGGACCAAGACCTCAGGCCGACTAGATCTACGTTATTTTATGAAACCTAGAATTTTGTGAATACATAGTCTTAAAGTCTAATATGAAGGTATGCATACTCGCTAGCTTCAAAGTGGGGCCATTTTAGAAAAAGCAAGCACAAAAGTTACATAAAAATTGTGCTAACCTATGGAAGCTGGTTTTATATATAATAAAAACAATATTCTGTATAACGTATTGTTAAACAGCAATATTCGATACTACCAGTCACTATCTGTGGGCCGTAACTTCTGCCAGATCCTTAAAAGGTCGTAAATGCGAACCCCTTCTAGTATTGTCATAGCAACATATCTTACATGTAAATTTCATGTTTGTAGACGCACCCATGACACAACTATAATTTCTAGTGCAAGGTTCTTATGTTATTATTTTAACATAGCTATTAATCCGTCCCTGCTAAATCTCGCAATGTTTGCGACTGTGTAATACACAGTGTTGTTTATATTGAGCGTAAAAGCAGTATACGAGTGGCACTCGACGGGTCGAGAGGTAACGCCGATAAAGGAGGCAACGTACAAGAGTAATAATGCATTATCCCGACGTTTCTACCATGGGTAGTCAGATATTCTCACCGACCCTCCCGATGCCCTTACTTCCCTTCTTTCGGATACAGATACCGCACACAGGATTAGACACCGACCTCGCAGGAGAGGTTGAAGAATCCCTGGCCTGCCGGCCGGTGCAGAGGACCCCGGCGAGACACTTAGTATGTGCCCTCTCCCATAACGACTGTCCAAGCCAAGGCCGGTCCTCTCCGGAGCGCCCTTGTGCTAGTTGCCCCCTTGCCCTTCTGGCTGGAGCATAATGGTTGCATGCTCTTTTCCGGTGAAGCTGTAAAGGTCTCGCGGCCAACAGCGTAGATTATTCACACACACACTCAGGGCTATCATTCGCTATGACCAATTGATTTTTTTTAATGAAGCCGCACACTAGGTATTGTTTCTGTGTCGTGGGTTCGTTTACAAACACGAAATTGACATGCACAAACACGCAGATCGAGACTAATATTTGTGGGTCTCACAAATATTTGTTATGTGCGGAGATTGAACCCGCGACTACTCAAGCCTGTGAGCGGAGCGACTCAAGCTCTTAACCACTGGACCCAGCCGTCCCTCATCAGTAATTGATTTGAAATAGACATGCGTCATTCAGGGTACACCATCATTATCACCAATCACGCCATTCCTGGTCTTGTGCTAGTCTATTCACAACTTGGCCGGCCACCTTGAACTAGCTGACGGTATGCCTTTGGACCTTCGACCCTTTCTGGACCATTTTGTTACAGCCTTGGTCCACCTGCCATCATCCCGCCTCATCAAGCGTCCTGCCCATCGCTGTTTTAACCTTGTGATCCGTGTATTCATATAACCCTATACCCTGTACTCGGGTAAAAACAAACAAATATAACATCATTCACAATTCTAAAAATAAATTTGAACAGCAGTTACAGAGTGATAACGGGTTCGATGCTAACAACAGACAATCGCATGACATTAGACTTCGTCCGGTTAGTTTCAGCGTCAATGGACAAATATTTAACTCAAGGATAATTTGCCTTTTACCAGTAAAATCATTATATTTTTATTTTATAGAAACGTCTGATTACAAATAGTCGTGTCAAACATAATAATTTTTAAAATATTTACCAAGATATATACAATTTTAGTTAATATTTAAAAAAAACTGTGAAATAGAAAACGTGGAAGGAATTTGTAAAACTTTATGGTAAATTTTCTCAAAACTCTGATTTTTGACTTGTATCACCTTTTTGTAAAGGTACAGAAATATTTCTGTATCGTGAGTGCGGTTACAAACATGAATTCATCACACACACAAATACCCAGACCGAAACAAACATTAATGTCTTAACCACTGCACCAATCCGTCGTCATGACACATCTTACACAGAAAATCTGAAAATCAAAATACTACTAACAGTAAACCATCAGCAAACCAATCAATCTACAGTAAGATATCCTTTGGCTCGTGGCAAGAATCGGAACTAATGGTGTCATCGAGTGAACTGTCGCAGAGTTGCTGTTTGCTATGAAATTCATCTAAATTCTTTTTCAATTAGGAACCGTGCGGATACCTGCTAAAATATCTTCTTGGAAGTAAGAAAAAATTACTAAATGATAACACTAATTTCACAGCAACGCCCCTCTGTCAATGTCATCCTCGAGCCCAAAGATCTTTGTCGTGTGTATACGAAATGTACTGTAAATTATACCCCAATTGGATATCTGCTTCACAAATTTAAAAAATGGGAAAACCAAATTACCAAATTCAATTTTTTTACCCTTTTTTAGTTACTTTTATACCCCATTTATCAATGAAACTTGAACGTGTATGTGAGATATACGTTTATTTTATTTTGGTTAGAAATGCACTCGAAACAAAAATAAATTAACATTGTTTTAGCTCAATACAACGCATTTTGGCCAATTTTAAAATAAATGTAAGATACATTAAAAATAGAAGTAACTACTTACAGGTTATGTTACGTTACCTTGTATACACACACACACACACACTTTAATAACATAAAGCGTTCTATATTTCAACGTAAAATTTGTCGTAATTTCGTTTTGCGCAATGATCCTGAATAGATTAGGAATTAATGTCATCATTTAAATTTAAAGAACGTTTCTGCCATCGGGAATTAGTGAAATATAGGAAACAGTTACTGATGTTAAATAAAGTCTGTGAGGTGCTTACTAATTCATGTGTTTAATTATATACTTTCTGGCAAAAATAACTCTGACTGTATAGTAGGATATATAAAAATATGAATTGACAAGTATTACCTAATCTGGGGCTTAACCGCACCGATCGTTAGCAATGCATTAAATTGACTAACTTATTTAGTTGCTATACCATTTTATCATTGTACACACACACACCGTCACGCCTATATTCCCCAAGCGGGGGTGGCAGAAGCGAACTATGTACACCCACTTTTTGCCAAGGATAAGTGATGTAATAGGGGGCGAGCCTATTGCCATGCACCGGGCACAATTCCAGACTCCGAGCTGATACTTGGAATTTTTGATAGAAAAACTTCGTTTGCCCGACATAGGATTTGAATTCAGAACCTCGTGATAGCAAAGCGCATTATTCGCCAATATACCAACGCGGCAATCAAATATGAGACTAACGTTATAGAGTGAACGCAGGTAATCTGAGCTTTGACCGGAAAGCCCTAAGGCTTTGATTGATTGTTGGAATACACAGCAAACTGAAGCAAACTATCCGAAAATATATATGTCAAGTAGTATTTAACTTGACTGCCTTGCTGGTCTAGTGGCAAAACGCATCGCTCTGTGATCACGAGTTCAAGAGGTCACGGTTTCAAGTCATATGTCAGACAAATGTAGTTTTTCTAACGAAAACTTCCCAGTATAAGTACGGAGTCTGGATTGTGCCCGGTATATGGCAATAGGCTCGCCCCTATTACATGCGACCTAACATCGTCGGCTAAAACTGGGTGTACTCAGTTCACCTCTCCCCCCCCCCGCGTGACGGTGTTTATATTTTTTTTACTTTTAATTATTGAACTCGTTAGAAATTCAATGAGTTGACTAACTTATTAAGTTGTTATACAATGTCATTGTAATTATCAAATAGTTACTCAACCCCGCATTGTTCAAATGACGCACAATAATTGCATGCCAAATCATAGCGAACTCTGTTTCGAACGCCATAGAGACGATAATTACATAAAATTGCTACTTATATGTTACTGACCCGAACACAAGTTCTGGGACTTCCCATTCGTTACGGTGCTGCTATTGGTCGAGAGACGAATACGTAAGTGATTTTTAGCTCACAAAACTTTTGTAAAAAACTTCAGATACCTGACATAAATGGAGATAAATATTACAACCAGTGTATAAAGAAAGACAAGTGCAGTACAATTGAAGAAACGAAATGTCTCTATTAATCCCGCTTACTTGGGAATTTTGCAAATAAAACATGCGTTCTGAATCGCGCAACCAAAGTTTTCGGTTCAGATTGTACATATACGAGAATCGGCGTCATACTGTCGGTCCTCCTCTGGGTTTCTTCTTCGACCGACCCACTAGCCGCGGCCCGTCACGGGGTTGTGATCCATGTTGATCACGGGCACCTTTAAAGTTGTGAACATCTTATACAAAAATCCTTTCCTTGGGTAATCCGTTAGGTGCCCTTGGCTCTTCATGGTCACTCTTCTCGTGAGGGTTGATGACAGCGGCTGGCGGGGGCCCTCGGGCCCGCAGCAGCGCGTGAGGGGCGGGGGCGGCGCCTCACCACGGGCGAAGCCCTGCGCCGTACACGCTGCGACGCTTGCAAGATGAAGACACCCGGGGGAGGGACCCGCTGAAGCAAACAGCGTTAAGAAATTGTAAATCCAACAAACCAAAACAAACAAACCTTTTGTCAATTTATTTGGTAATTCATGAACTTATTTTTTTCTCAATTAATTTAAAATGTACTTAAAGTAGAACAAGGAAAAAAACAATATTATAGCTATAAGATTCAAAATTGTACTCTCTGCCTCCCTCGCAAAGGATCTAGCGTGATGATATAGTAGTGGTAATAGTAATTAAAACAATGTTAGTTATTTATGACAGTGAATAAACAGTGATAAACGAGTGAAGTAGGTGCAGAACCATAGAACTAAAAAAAATGTATAGGAAAATATGTAACATATATATAATTAGTAGAATAAATATAATATCGAACTGACATATAACGATATAATATAGATAATAAGTACACATATACATAAACTAAATTAATATTTAGATGATTCCGCCAAATTTTTGTGCAGATAATCCTGTACTTTACTTTTGAAAGATAAGCGATTTGTGTGTGTATCTAGTACCTTCATCTGTCTCCGTCTCTTTTGGTCATAGATCGAGGTAAGAGAGGTTTTCCTAATTAGAAGTAAACATTTTTTTAATAAAATTGCAGTTTAAGGGTGCCATATCAAAGCGACGCGACGCGATGGAGGCGCCAGACCAATTAGTATTAATTTTAATTAATAAATGAGAGACTGTACACGTGCGATGGAGGGCAGCTTAGAACCTTTCATATCTTTTCAAAAGTTAATGTATAAATAACAAACAAAATCACAAATATATGTAGACCATCGCGCTTGCATTCCTCAAGTGACGGTGATAGATGTGTACTGTGTACACTGACATTATACCGACGAGGTCCCTATGTAAAAGAGAGATAATAAGTTTATAAACGCATTACGATGCAGAACAGGAGTATAAAAAATTCTCGAAAATATAAAACCCACATCACCCCTATATTCCCCGAGTCGTAGCGGAGGTGTACTATTTACACTCACTTTTCACCAACGATATTAAGTCCTATGTAATAAGGGTCGAGCCTATTGCCGTGTACCGGGTACTATTCCAGACCGCCGTCTGATACTGGTTATTTTTTTACATTCATTTGACCTGGGTTTTGAATCCAGGACATGACTTCATTATTCGCTACTACACCAACGAGGCAGTCTAATAAGATTTTGACTGAAATATATCAAAATCACACCCTATCCTCTACCCTATGCTATGAGCTTTAAAGTTGGAGTTATGTCCTATTGATCCCAATTTAAGGTTACTTTAAGTGATTGATTTTCCCTGAACCTGTTTGTGAAGTATGTTTGCTGAAGTAAGCAAATAAGGGATGAATGATATGTCAAATACGTCATAGAAAGAGAGGGCGTAGGGACTGGTCATGTGTGTTCACAAATCCAATAGCGCGTGGGTTCAATAATCCACTCGCTATTGCATAATGGTCAATACCAAGGGATCGAAATCACTTGTGATATGCAAAGATTTGAATCATTAAGTTCAGTAAGTATTTTTAAGAGTTATCACTACCTATTAATTATAAAACTCTACATATTATTCTTTAAAAAAACGTAGCACCTCACTAGGATTTATTCCTCTGTCGTGGGTGCGGTTACAAACATGAAAGTTCACATACACAAATACCCAGACCGAAACAAATATTTGTGGGTCACACAATGATTTATCCCGTGTGGGAATCGAACCCGCGACTATTCGAGGGCGGAGCGGTTTGAGCTCTTAACCACTGCGCTATATTGTCCGTCAAATTTTAAATTATTTGTACTGTAATGCCTAAGTTTTGAATAATTTTTTTATTAATGTAGGTTAGATGGTAACTTACTTCAGCCTGATACCTAGATTGTGTCTGATAAGGTACAACAATACATAAAGGAGAAAAAGATTATTAGAGATTTGAAATTAACGAACGATTTAGCGCTGTGGTTAAGAGCTTAAGCCGCTTCGCCAACAGTGTCTAATAGTCGCGGTGTCGATTCCCGCACGGGATAAATCTTTATGTGACCCACTATTATTTGTTTCGGTCTGGGTGTGCATGTGTATTTTCATGTCTGTAACCGCACCCACGTCACAAAAATAAATCCAAGTGATACGCTAAAAAAAGGGATTTGAAATTTCAATAAAGGATATTTGTGTTTTTTTTTAGTCTTTATTTTAATACACATACCTCAGTGGTTACAGCGATCGCCCCGGTAAGGTGGTATACGTAGGTTCGATTCCCACTCGAAGCAGTATTTACTTATTTCTAATTAGAATCAATAATCTACTAATTGAAATTACCTAATTCGACTGTTAATTTCCAATAGACATAATTTAAACCTGTAAATTTACAATAAAGTTTGCTAAGTTTTTTCATCATTTTCGCGCCGTTATCGTATACCGACTCGTTAAAACAAAAATCTTACTTCATATGATAAAACATAAAGGTTTAGAAAACAGCAGCCTTAATGTCTAATCACCACTTTGGAAATCTAGACGTGAAACTCTATTAAAAAAACACCGTCACACCTATATTCCCCTAGCGAGGGTGGCAGAGGTTTACAGAATACACCCACTTCTCGCCGACGATGTTAGGTCCTATGCAACAGGGAGCGAGCCTATTGCCATATATCGGCCACAATTCCAGACACCGAACTCATACTTGGAAGTTTTCGTTAGGAAAACTACGAGTACATTTGTCCGACATAGGATTTGAACCAAGTACCTCATGATCACAAAGCGATGCCCTTTGCCACTAGAACAAAGAGGCAGTCACTATATTTTACTACATGTTTTATCCTTACACTTGGCTTTCCCTGCTGTTCCCTCTTAATAACCTAGTTAATTAAAAAAAACATATACACAGTACAGAACAACATTTAAGTCAGATGAAAACATAACTAGATAATATAAAATAACAAAAAAATATATTTTCTTTATCTGAACTTAATTTGTATTAACAAAAGGAACCCTATTTTTAAGCATATCAATACCTGTGTTAGGAGGCCCCGCTCTTCTTCTTAAGATAATTTCAGATCAAGTTGTGTATCAAACTAAACTAACTAAATATTTTCCTAATGAAGTATACAATAAAAAACAATAAATAATAACTTGAGCCCTTCCTAGTTCCCACCCGCTTACTACGAAGAGGCTTGACTCTATCAAAACCTCTATGAAGCTCTGTAAGAATATTTAAAAAATAATCTTAAACCGATATAGGTTGATCGATCAAAAATACAGCTCTCATACACATCTCAAACACAGTTTTTATATTACGACGGAAGCCGACTGGATTGAGGCGCCGGTTCGTTCCTCGCATGAAACAAATCTTTGTGTGAACCATAAGTATTTGCTTCGGTCTGGGTGTTCGTGTATGTAAAATTTATGTCCGTAAACGCACCCAGGATACAGTAATAATTTCTAGTGTTAGGGGCTACTTTAAAAATCAAAACATAAACAAACATACTTTACTCTACTGTGGCTTGCACTCAAAACGCATGGTTATCAAATATCAAAATTAAATCAGCCATTATTCAAATTCTACACTACTACACAAAGGATGTTATACTAGGATTAGTCTTCATGTAACGTGGAGGAAATAAAAAAGGTCAGCAAAGAAAGAACCTTTTGAAACTATACTCTCGGCAACCCTGCAACGGATAGGGCATGATGCTATAAATACACACTTATACAAGTTTGTGCGTTTCTTATTCAAAATTATAGATCGAGCGAAAATATAATACGTAATGAATGGGTGAAAGCTCACGGATTCAAAACGTAGCAGATTTGATTTGTTTATTTGGTTTGTTGGGTTTATTATTTCTTAACGCTGTTTATTTCAGCGGGTCCCTCCCCCGGGAGTCTTCATCTGGCAAGCGTCGCAGCGTGTACGGCGCAGGGCTTCGCCCGTAGTGAGCGCCGCCCCCACCCCTTACGCGCTGCTGCGGGCCCGAGGGCCCCCGCCGGCCGCTGTCATCAACCCTGACGAGAGGAGTGACCATGAAGAGCCAAGGGCACCTAACTGATTACCCAAGGAGAGGATTTATATAATATTCTGTCTGCTGACATGATTATTACATTGCTATATCTGTATTATCCACACATATTAAGGTGCCCGTGACCAATATGGATCACAACGCCGTGACGGGCCGCGGCTGGTGGGTCGGTCGAAGAAGAAACCCAGAGGAGGACCGACAAATCAACGAAAATTCTCGTATATATAACCTAACATCGTCAGCCAAATACCGGAATACAGTATTCCTTTGCCATCCCCGCTTGGGAATGTAGGTGAATGTACAGGTGACTCAGTGCTATGAGTGATCAAATGACGTGAAATATAATAATGTAGAGTTCGAACTAGACTACTAACGTCATCCGATGCGTTCTTACACGGAAATCAGCCCCACAAGTATTCAATTTAAACACAAAGCCTCGCAACCATATACGGTGTAATTTTAGTCGTGAAGTGAATGAAAGCCCAGGTGATGTACCCAATGCCTACTGTTCATCGGTAATAACAGAAAATAATAAAAAAAAAAACATTTCATTAAGTAACGTATACCTCTACTGACCTATCCATATATCTAGGGTAACAATCTGGATCACCGAAGGAAGGAAGGTACCGGTAAGCTGACGATCCGCGCCTCCCTTTAATGTCATTGTCGCTTGGTATAGGGATTTTAAAGAAAAAATAGTGTATTATAATTAATGTCCGACCGAAGGTCGATTTTTGGCCAACACCGAAGTCAAAGCCGATTAATAGGCTATTTCTAAAACCTTCGGCGGAAGTCGAAGGATTATTAAACCTTCGACTTCGGCCGAAGAGTAGGGCCGATAGGTTTTTGGCCACTTGCAGTTCAAACTTATCAAGCTGCCTATAAGGCTTCAGATTTCGTTTAACGACTACCACATCAAGTGGTCATAGGCCAATGGCGTACCGTGCCTTCCAAAACACGAAAATGTTCGATTACGGAAAAGCAACAAACGGTCACCCATCTAAGACGGACCGAGCCAACCGCTGCTTAGTTTTGGATCTCTATATGTACCTATGCATAAATTATTGGTGTGGCATTGTGGCAGGATTTGGCAAATAGAAGATCTTCCAGCCTAACGAGTTTTGTGTCTGGTGGTGTCTGCCACTACCAAACCAAAGGTTGTTATCCCCATGTGGTGCGAACTCTCACATCGCGTTCTAGACAAGTATTGCGGTTCACCAGCACCATCTGTTAGTAGGTAGTCAAACTATGTAGTGACGTATGCAGTCGCTATAGTGGCGCCACTGTCAAAGAGACAATTTAGCTCTAAAAGTGTGTCTAAAAGTATATTTTGTTTATTCCAACACGGAGGGAGGTAATGGCCCTCGTTAGGAGGTAATGTGATAAGTCGGGCTACAAAATTAAATTTGGGCGACGGCTGCGGCGTCCGCCATTGTTGCGAATTTGGCTTTATATTTTTAGCTTGTCAAAATCATAATTATATATACAACAGGGCTCATATATAATATTTACCAGCAGCTTACACACAGTTACACGCATTCTCCACCAGGAATTAAGGCATTTTTCTAGGAGGAGAATAATTTAGTAGGCAAGTTTATGTGTAATTAATAAAACAAGCACGAAGATAAAAAAAAACAAAGTTTTAACGATGATCATTTTTAACGTAAATATCCACGGGTAGTACCCGTAGGGATTATCATAGAGATGAATTACGAATGATTTACGAATAGTAAGATAAATGACTACTTAATCTTAATATACCCAGTAATTTCCATCTAGTTATTGACAACACACCTTTTCTCACAGTTCATATTGACTATACTTTTTATTTCTTGAACATGCTCGGTATTAAAAATATAGGTCATGGAATTGATGGGAATAGAATTTTAGGAGTCTGGGAACAACTTCAACGAATCAGTCAATTCAGTTATCCTACTAAAATCATAAATTGTTTGTATGTTTGTATGTTTGGATGTTTATGACTCAATCACTCAAAAGCAGCGGAACCGATTTAGATGAAACTTAGCACACAGATAGTTTATTACCTTGATTAACACAAAGGATACTTTACATCCCGAAAAATGTTAGGTTTTTATCTTTAGATACTGACTTTAGTCAACGCTGACAAAATCACGAGCAGACACTAGTTACTTTATAAAGTATACGATACTTACCTTAGTAAAGTAATAAATAAGATAGGCACTGCTTGATTACCTAACCACAATATACACGACTGGCAATACTTACTAGTATCCTGAGAAACAAGTTCCCAAAAATCCTAACCGAACCCTCGTGACACAAATTTTGCGAACTTGCTAATCCCAATTATGTATATGTTACATTATTCCTTTTTTAACCGACCAACCCTTCTCGCAAGAGATTAAGTTATTTCATCTCGAGAAAACCGTTAATATTTAACTGTACGTCGAGTAGTGACTTCCCAACTAAGAACTAATGACCACTTTGGTAAGTGGCCTTTGGGGCCGAGCTAAATTGCAAGCATTTTGAATATATTCTCTATCTATAATTGTTAGCGCTTTGTTCCAACCACATTAGTTTTCATTGTAAATTGCCTTGCCCACCACGATTTTTGAGGTAAACATTTAATTAAAATCTAATCATGAGTATAAAATGTTTAGAAGTCTTAATGGCAATGCGTCAACTGGTAGTTGATTTAGGTGGCTAAGTACAGTAATTCTGTCCATTCCGGCACGTTAATTATGCATGCAGCCAAACCCGAACATCGCGAAAACCTATAATCAAATGCGACCCGTGCACTATTGTCCTTTATCATGATCCATATTCGCTATGAACAAGTAAACACGTAACGCAGCGCGTCACGACAACTCCGTGAAATTATAGTGATCATTACACGACCAATTCACGAATTTATCAGAACGCGCAGCTTTAAGTCATAGCGAATATGTCTGTTTGGACGTGTTAATTTTATCAACGCGCGAATTCAGGTTTTGTTGTGAAAACTATTTCAAATGGACGGAAAAACGAAATAAAATAATATTGTATTGATGTTGTTTTATGTTACAGTTTATTTTTGTTAACAAAATATAATACCACCCACCTTAGTCTTTTCTATGAATGCATTTATAAACATGAATTTCACATGCACAAAGATCCATGCTGACACATATGTTTGTAGGTCACACGATTTGTCCCGTAGGTCATTGTCAAAATGATGACACAACGTATCAAAAAAAATCAAAAATATTTATTTCATTAAAAATCTAGATATTAACAATGATATTGTGGTGACTTTCCTAGTAAGTATGAAATACCTGTAGCAGGAAGCCACCGCTCTTTCATCCCGTGTTTGCACATAGAATAAAATAAAATTATATTATATTAAGAACATTAAATTTATCTAATATAAAAGCATGCATATGTTTATGTGTGGGTGTGTGTGTGTGTGTGTGTGTGTGTGTGTGTGTGTACGTGCGCGTGTGTGTGTATGTGTATGTGTGTGTTTTTGTGTGTGTGTGTGTGTATGTGTGTGTAATTAAAACTAGTTATGGAGGGTCTATATATTTTAAATCAAAATATAGATATATACGTATAAGTAGATAAATATGACTATGCTATTTTCTTTAATAAATTTTCTGTTTCAGTATAGTTTAGAGATTTTAACCAGGTCATCAGAGTCCTCTTACAATCGTAATGGTTTAGGGGATAGATATTAAGTTTATTATTTATTAAATTATATAGATAGCCAGTTTGTCTCTCATTTTGTCTAGCGGTAAAGGCTGTTCTGACTGTTTTAATTTGAATAGCGCTGTCTTTTCTCCTGGTGACTAACTTATTTGGGTGGTATGTTATAATCTTGTGAAGTCTAAGTATAGAATTTAAAATATATAGTTTCCTGACTGTTAGAACGTCACCGTAGATATACAGTTCATTAGTGGAATATCTGTACGGCAAAAAGTACATAATTTTAAGAAGGGACCTTTGACTTCTCTCAATTTCCAAAAATTTTGTTTTTGTTGCACCACCCCATATGGGGATACAGTAACCTAATATAGATTGAGCAAGTGCGTAATAAATTTTATTAATGAGTTCCTTACGGATGACATGTCTTAGTTTTTTGAAGACCCACATTAGTTTCCTTATTCTAGTCATAACCATTTCAATGTGTGGGTGCCACGATAAGCGTTGGTCAACAATGACTCCCAAATATTTAGTTGACGTAACTTTATTGATACAAGGGCAGGGACATATTGTGTTTGGGGGCTTTCCACAATTGTGTATGGTAATTTTAAAGTCATTGCTAGGTTGTGTTCTTTTGTCAATATTGAAACTTATGTAATTAGTTTTTGTAATGTTTAGGGTCAGGAGATTAGTGTTTAGCCATTTAGCAATTATAGAAAGCCCCTTTTCAGCTGTATTTTGTACTTCTGTCCATGAGTCTCCTGTAAATACAACAGCAGTGTCATCTGCGTAGGAAAATATCTTTGTATTAGGTATCTTCAAATTAGATAGATCATTTATGTACAGCAAGAACAACGTAGGACCCAGTACACTTCCCTGAGGAATTCCGTAGGTAATGTTTGCGGTATCACTGAGGTTGTTACCTAGCTTAACTTGTTGTATACGATTGTGTAAGTAATCAGTTAATAATGAAAGAGGGGTACCTCTGAAACCATATTTTTCAAGCCTGTGTATCAGAATCGGGACAGAGACAGTGTCAAATGCCTTTTTTAGGTCTAGAAACACTGCTACGCATTTTTTCCCCTTATCAACGTGTTCTACTATACAGGAAGTGAGTGCTGTAACCGCATCTTCAGTCGACAGTCCCTGTCGAAATCCGTATTGCGAAGGTGTAAGAATATTAAATTTGTTTATATAATTAACTAACCTGGTATTAATAATTTTTTCTAAAATTTTTGAAATAGATGTCAACACTGAAATGGGACGGTAATTACTGACATCATCTCTGTCACCACTCCTATACACCGGTGTTATAATAGAACGTTTTAATTCTGCAGGGAAAACTCCTTTTTGAAAGCATAGGTTAGTGAGATGGCAGAGAATTGGCACAAGCCGTTCGTGTGCAATCTTTAGGAAACGATTTGGTATGTTATCCCAACCAGGAGAACTGTCCGATTTTAGGCTCATAAGCACATTATATACCTCATTAGGATTTGTTTCCAGTAAAACAAAAGAATTAGAAGAATGGTGATGAGATAGTAAATTAGATCGAATTTGTTTTGATGAGTGCTTAGAAGTTAATTGTTGAGCTAATTCTTTACCTATATTAGAAAAATAGTTGTTAACTGCATTAACTGACTCAAGCGCAGTAGGTTTTATAGTAAGTAAATCAGAGTTTGATTCATTTCTGGACTTGTAGTGAGTTATACTATTTATGCAATTCCACAGCAACTTAGGGCTTTTGTTTGATTTACTAAGTTGTTCTCTCTCGTATTTACGTTTTAACATTTTTATTAAATTGTTAATAAAATTACGATACCTTCTATAGGTAAGTCTTAAAATCTCGTTATTAGGGTCTGAACGTAGTTTCATTTGCATTTTATTTCTATTTTTGATGCATCGTAAAATACCTGTAGAAATCCAAGGCTTGCTTATCCGTTTGCTTCTAGTGATTTTGATTGTTTTTGTATTATTTTCTAACGAATTTTGAATTAATTTTATTACTTTAGCTATTAAAATTGTAGGGTCATTACATTTGAGTAAATCAGAGAAGTCATTTTGTCGAAGTGTATTGAGGGCCTCGTTGTAGTCTATAGTTATTTTAGATTTTTTGTAAATATTATTCAAATTAATTATATTAGAGAGTGTAAATATTACTAAACAATGATCTGTAACCGTCGTATTAAGAACCGCTATGAATGCTGACATCTTATTGACCTCAAGTTTTACCATGAAATGATCTAGGCAGTTATGATGCCTTGTAGGTAACGTGTGGCCAGGGAGAAACCCTTGAGTAGAAAGCATATTTAAGTAGTGAAGTCGGTTATTGCGATCCTGTGCTTGTTCACTTAGTCTAGGTATTAAGTTTATATTAATGTCCCCAGTCACTATAATATTTTTGTGTGTTTGGAGAGTATCCAAGTGGGTATTCAATGAGCTTATAAATTGTTCTGCATTGGAATTCGATGGGGAACGATATATGCCAATAATCACTAGATTGCAAATAGAAATCTGTAGACATGAGGCATGCAATAGATTGATTTCTTTAACTTTGGCCTGATGTTGGTTGCTTGTGTACACGACTACACCATCATTTTGATTTAAATGATTAGTTGTTCTGTATGAGTTATAATTTATAATAGGGGGAATAGATTTGCAAGGACTTAAACGGCATTCAGTTAAAATAAGTATGTCAATATTAAAGCTTAGTTGTGATAAGGTTATTAGCAAGTCATCCAAATTGTTGTACACACTTCTAATGTTTTGTGTAGCAATTGATAAGTCTGTGTTTTTTTTGTGTATAAATTTTGACAATTCGCTTACTTCACATTGAACAGCCCGCGCAGACTCAATGCCATCTATTTCATTCATATTAATTAGGGAAGTATTCATGGTGAAATCATTAAAGGATACAGATTTTTAGATATAATTGGGTTAAGTGTACAATAGACGTAGATACACCCCATACAACTGCATAAATATACGTATGCTATGTCAAAACTAGTTAATTTATATATTTTGGCGTAAGTAATTTTTGAGTAGAGTATATGTATGTGTGTGTGTGAAAGTGTATGTGTGATAGAGATGTGCGTATTTATAATTTGAGAGTGTATATAATTAAAATAATAATAAAAACGAGTGCATAATATTATTAGTAGTAGACAAAAGTTATTAAAACAGTAAGGACCCGAAACTAGTCATGCTCCTTGCATTAGTTGTTGAACTTGTGATTCATTTGTGATCAAAATGATTGGTGTATTTTCGTCTTTCCTGACGTAAACTTTTCCAAAACTAGTCCAACAAACGTATGTTAAATGATTTTTAGTAATTCAGTCTCCTTCTAAGACCTCTACAAGAAGAAGGGAACACGATGTGAAAAGCACAAGATAAGTCAAATGAGAAGATTGCTGTCATTTATACTTATATTATATAGAAAAAATATTAGCTTGTTGGTTTGTAATCGGTAAACTTTAAAACTATTGAACCAATTTTAATAATTGTATCGCAATTAGAAAGCTATGTTGCTTTCTAGTGGAATCTATCTAGAAGTAACATAGATGGTAGGTGGCGCTATTGTCGACGGGATGCGAAGCCGTCGAAAACTGCTGATATAATATAAAGAACTTAAAAAAAGTAGAGAGAGAGACAAAAAAGGGAAAAGAGGAAAAGGGAAGCAGAGGATAAGTTAAAAGAAACAGTGTCTGACTTATTAGATAAGGAACTTAAAAAAATTTCGTTAAACAGAGAGAAGGAAATAGGAAGAGGAAAGTTTGAGATAAGAGAAGGGTGCTGTCATATCACATTAGGAAGTTAAAGTCTGTGTTGAATAGAGAAGCAAAGAAAGAGACCCGCTAGCTGCACTGACAAGATTTAAATCTTATCTCCGTTTTATACACTGCTACTGCTGCCACTTACTGCCAAAAGCATTGAGCAGTACCGCGGCAGCGTCGACTATACACATACTCCCTTCGCACTTCAAGCATAGCTCTATTTCTCTTATGTTTGCAAAAAACTCCCGCCTTCAAATTTGTATTTCTCCGAAACGATATTGTTTTTATAAAAATATCCCGAAGAAAACTTTTATACTAACTCTACTTTTTTATACTACTAACTTTATAGTTTTTCTGATGCACCACCCTTACCTTTTATGTATTTTATATTTTTCTTTAGTTTTTTATCCTTATGTTTTTTTTTCTAAATTATTTTTTCCTGTATCTCCAAAAAGATTTCTAAACAGGCCGCACTGTTAAACGTGACCTGTCAGTCTTTTGACTCCCGCTAAAAACCGCCAAAGAAGGGAGCGCCCGGCAGTGACAGTATGGGAAGGGAAGTAGAGCATAAGTGGCGCGCTCATGCGACTAACCTTCTCTCACTTCACGCGCAAGTAAACAGTGTGTAAATTGGGTAATAAATTAGAGAAAGAACAGGTTTCTGTTAAAACATATATACAAAGGTAGTGCAATGTGGTGCTAATATATTAGCGACTTCAGCCGGAAGAGGTCCACTGCAGGACATAGGCCAAAGATCGCCACGACAGCCGGCTTTGTGCTATACGCCAGGAATGTTGCGGATATTCGCATCCGCATTGGCAAGTGTGGATTTTCCGCATCAATTTAAACATCTGCATCCGCATTCGGATCCGCAATAATCAATGAGGATGTTCATGCAGATGCAGATGTAATGCAAGTCGCGACAAGAAAGGACGTGTATGGGGTCGACGACTGGTGCGAACCGTAAACGTTAAAAGGGTCAACATTGATGAAAATCCACTTAAAATGGTGGAGCGTTCATCGAGAAGAATTCAAACTATTATCACCAATAGCACGCAGATTTTTATTGACACCACCAAACAGTGTTTTAAGTGAACAGTTGTTCAGTAGCGCTGGTTTAATTTATGAACCTCTGCAAAACAGACATAAATCTGAAAAGACAGCGATATTACTTTTTAATAAATACAATGCACCAATTTTTAATTTCACTTACTAAATATTTAATATAAATATTAAATGAGACTATTTTTTACTTTATTTCAGCAGCCATATAAAGTTTCTTAAAAAACATCAAAATCCTAGAGCTATGTTTGATCTCATTGCTACTGACAGTTGTAAATCTTACTTTATTCACAACAGAATTTTAACACTTCCTTGCTTTTATATTTTAGTTATAGCGTCATTCGTAAAAGGTAATCCTCATTTATTTAGTCGCCTATCAGATATTGTGCAACGCAGCCGCCGCGATCAAGGCAAACTTTGTTTGCAAACGTCTCGAACTGCACTTATGAATAAAAGTGTATTTTGCATGACACCGAAAGTTTACAAAATATTCAAATAAATACAAAGACTATGATTATAAGTTATTTAGGAAACATTTAAAAGACATTTTTATATCAAAGTGTTACTATAATTTAAATGACTTTTTTTATAATCCCACTTTTACATAAATTTTTCGACTTCATCTGTGTAGTTGAATTAAGAATTATTAAATATATTTATTTATTTTTTCTCGCTAGTGAAAAAAGTAATGACTATTGATTTAACTGGCGCACTTTTGACTGAACAACAATTATAATAAATAATAATTCATATTCTATGTTTGTACCAACTTTGATCCCATTGACATTTATTTTATTTTACTGGATTAATTGACTTTATTGGTACTGTTAAAAAAATAATTTTCATGTTATATTTGTACGCCTGATTTGGCAAAAACATGTTGATTCTGTTATTGATGTTTACTTCCTATGTACACTCATGTTTTGACAAATAAATATACTTTGACTTTGACTATGATCCGCATTCGCATCCGTGTCCGCGGATGCGAGCCTTCGAAAATACGCATCTACATCCAATTCCGCGGATGTCAAAAAATCTTCATCAGCAACATCCCTTTTATACGCAACCAGCTTTTACCCGTGACCTTCACCAGATTCACCATTTAAAAAAGTATTAAGCTTCATAAAAAATGTAACTCAAATTGACGCCTAATTAAAACAATCGTAAGAGAAATAAACTCCTAAAAGACAATTTTATTACACAAAAACCGACAGCAATATCTTTCATTGCAAAAATTTGCGGAGAAATCCTTTTAGGAGACCAATTTCTACGAGGCCTCAAGCAAATTATAAAAGCTTCGAGTTGACATCAAAGGGAATTCTTATACTGAAAATAATCATGTCGATAAGGCAACAATGGCTGCTGGTAGGTTTTTGTTAACGGTAAAATTAGTCAGATAATGTTGAAGAAATTAAGGAAATTTCTTTTTCTTAGATTCTCGATCAGCTGCAATATAAAGTGATAACGAGATTCTGAGTTCGAATCGTAGGTCTGCCAAAAAAGTAATTTTTCTATAGAAAAATTTCTAATATCAGTGTAGATTCTGGCATCATACGCGATATAAGTAGTAATAGGCTCGTCCCCCATTTTATGGGACTTAATATCCTCGGCGAACAGTAGGTGTGTACGATACACCTCTGGCACCCTCTTTTGGGGTATTTAGGAGTGACAGTGTCTATTTTTTATTTTAAGCCTTAAAAAAAGAGTAATCTGTTCTTGTAGTTTTGGTTATTTCGTGCTATTTTCTCTTACCTTGATTTGTTAGTCTTTTGTGCAGTGGCCTCCAGTTTCTGGCTACTGCAGAGGCCTTAGCCTTTCTGGCCCGACTTCGATTTTGACTTCTGTTTTTGTATAACATTGCAATAGATTTAGGTTCGTAGTCGGCGGCGGCTACGATTAGCGGGTTCCTATAATTGGACGCGTTCGCGAGATATCGGGTTGTCGCCTTTTTAATAAAGGTGCAAATAGGTTCGAGACCGAGATCGGAATGGAAACATCTCAGACCGACTGAGCTGAACACTGCTTAACCTTGGTGAGCGTTTTGAACACCGCATTCGCACAGCGCTACGAGCGCTTTATATATTTATACCATGCCATACCTAAAAGCAAAGCGTCTACACTCGTACATTTATTCCATACGTAAATCACAGTTACTATGTAAGTTATCAGTCAAGTTAACATTTGCGAGTTATCACTCGATTAAGTCTCACTCGAATGGTAATCACAGTTCGTCAGTTTCCCGGTTTGTAGGAGATCGGTGTAAGTTGTACGATTGTTGTTTCGCAAAGTGAATTTAATATGAAGAAGCGTGACACCAAAACTTCCTAATTGTATTATTGCAATATAACGTCTTTTGTGTGGGAGTTCTAAATAGCTTTAGTAGTATAAAAAAATCACCTTTACGCCTATATTCACCAAGTAGGGGTGGAAAAGGTGTATTGTGTTCACCCAAACACTGACCCCAAATACCGCCGACGATATTGGATCCAAAAATAATAGGGGGTGAGCATATTACCATTATACTGAGACTTTTGATAGAATAACTTATATTAATTTAAAAAGACCTCTTTAAAAACAAGATTATATAGCAATAACACGTCGAAGATCTTGCTTAGTTGAGAAGTTCCTGTAGCTTCCTGACGGCTCCATGATCAGCCCTTGGACACCATCCGGGTTTAAAGTACTCATCAAGACAAATCCAACGAGCCAAAACCGAGCGGGTTTATATTGAGTAGTTGGGTGTACAAACGTAAACATGAGCGGGTTATGTTGTATAGTTCACATGTTTCTATGACCTCCTTCCGACTCCATCATCAGACCAGCTTCATGGTATCATATTATTGAATTGTCATCAAACTTACAAACGTATATCAAAATTCAGCTTAATCGGATACCCGCAAGTGATTAAAATATCGATCACAAGATTTGAACCGGAAGGACAGACATACGAACATTGCAAGTTCAGAAGAAGTTTGTATAAAGCACACTTTGTCTGACCTACGATTTGAACCTAAAACTTCCCGATGGCTACTCGCGTTTTGAGCTACTAGCTCAACGAGGCAGGCAGTGTAATGTGAACACAAATACTTATAGATTCATCCATATTGTTGAGTGAATGGTTGTGTAACTAACTATATCATCACGCCAGATCCCTTTCGGGGTAGGCGAGAGAGTGTTCGTCTATATCTGTGAGTGTTGAATTCCACATAATATATTTCGTTGTTGGCATGGGCACTTAATTATGTAATATTGTCATTAAAACAAAGTGTTAATATAAACTAATGTTTGGTTTAGTTATTAAAGATAAGCTTAAGGCGCTCCACTCACTGGATCGGGTATAGTTTAAGATCCCCGCACGAGACAAACCAAAGACAAAGTGTAAAAACCCTTTGACTTTGATGTGCTTATAAACACGGAAATCACATACACAAACATGTATGATTTTCATGTTCGTAAGCACATCCACGACACGGGTATGAGTCTTGTGATTAAAAAAATCAATAAAAAATATTTCGTTAAAAATAATTTTAACAAAAGGGTTGATCTATCTATCTATCTATCTATAACCTCACGCCAGATCCCTTGTGGGGTAGGCAGAGAGTACAGAGTTCCAACAGGTTCTTTCCTTACATACTTCTCTGGCTTCCTCGACTCTCATAGTTCGTCTCATACACACTCGCCGGTTACGGAGACTCTTGACTTTTCCATCAGATAAGACTCGGTTTATTTGGTCGTGGTAAGATAGTCTAGGTCTTCCCCGGTACCTGCATCCTTCCACTTTCACATTGTATATCTGTTTTGTCATTCTTTCCTCTGGCATTCTTTCTATATGCCCGAACCAACGGAGCATACCCTTTCTCATCTTTACACCGATACTATCTTTCATACCTACTCGCTGTCTTACTATGCTGTTGCTAATGCGGTCGGTCAGCTTCACTCCGCACATCTTCCGCAGAGATCGCATTTCTACCGCATTTATCCTACTTTCATTCTCCTTCTTACATACCCAGCTCTCGCTACCATATAACAGCGTTGGGATAAGAACTCCGTTATGAATGGCCAGCTGCGCCTTATGGCTTAAGTGCCGGCTCCCGAGTAGCTTTCCCATCGCACCTTTCACTCTGTTCCCTGCACTCACTCTTCTCTCTATGTCAGCGGTGTATTTCCCATCCTTACTGAAGGCGCATCCAAGATATACAAACTCATTCACTTGCTCCAGCACATCTTTACCAACCACAATCCTTACATTCGTTCTGGTTTCTTCCCTTTCAAAAACCATAATCTTGGTTTTTGAAAGGGAAAGGGTTGATTATTTCTTAACGCTGTTTGTCTCAGCGAATCCGCCCCCGGGCATATTCAATCCAAGCGTCGCATGCGTGCGCAGAACTTCGCCCGTGGTATGACTTTGAGACCCCGCCATCGCAGTGCTTCGGACCCAGGAGGCCCCCGCACGCCGCTGTTTCTAGCCAGTCACGAGAAGAAGTGACCATGAAGAGTGAAGAGCACCTAACTTAGGGATTAAGATAGTGTCACTTGGTGACACTGCGCACCCGTTATCGACTGGTTTACCACCCTTGTGGAAGCCCATGACAAGAGGGTCGGTCGATGAATAAACCAAGGGGAGGACCAATGATAATATTGGCAACAGCAGTATATATGCTTACTTTACAGAAAACTTTACTTGCGTGATTCAGAATTCAAATTTGTATGCTCGTTATCTGGGCCAATAAATTATGCCATAAATATTTTTTTTGTATTGGCTTGTGAAGTTTTTCGTTCTGTATAGATGGGTTGTAATATTTACATGAATTTAAGTAAAGATATTGTTCTTTTAACAAGAGTTTGAAATACTTTCACGTGTTTGCTATTCGGCCAATAGCGACACAGTATAGCAGGGGAAATCCCAGAACGTGTCTTGAGGTAATGGAGGCCGCTAGACAGTTTTATTCAAATTTCATCCTTATGTAGCACAATCATTATACGAACTCAACTTTAAATAATAATTAATATTGTAAGGATCCAAAACAGGTATCATTGACGTAAGTAAAATCGGACCAATAGTTGACCTGCCGAAACTTGATCCTTTTGTCAAAAATACGCACTCTGTTACGCGTTAAAGTTATTCGCTATGAGAAAATATTCAAGATCGGTAAGTAAACAGAATTGCTTAAATCATTGTCTTCTGGTTAGGTACTAATATCTATATACCTATATTAAATCAGTGCCAGGCGACTCTTATGGGAAGTTCTAGACTTATGAGCAGGGTGGGTACTGGTTTATTGCCTCCACTTGAATTTAACGGGATAGATATCCCCCAAAGCTCTAGCGTTAAGGATCTCGGTTTGCACATTGACCCTTCGCTTAGTAGGCAAACGCAAGTCATGGCTGTCGGTCAAAAGGTTACCGGTACGTTACGATACTTTATCGATTAAAAAACTTGCTTTCTACCAACATAAAAGCAATGCTTGTGCAATCCCTAATCTTTCCTATTTTCGACTATGGTGATGTGTGCTGTTTCAACCTGAATGCAGATCAACTCAACAAACTGGACCGCCTGCTGAAAAACAACATTCGATTCGTCTTCAACTTGCGTAAATACGACCATGTGTCGGAGCATTGATCACTATTAAAGTGGCTGCCTATTCGTTAGCGTAGAACTATGAGGGCACCGACAATGCTATTTTCCATCCTTCTTTTTCCAGTCCTCGCCCGCTTATCTTACTTCCCAATTTCAATATTTGTATTCTAACCACGATAAACATCTTCGCTCTGCAAATAATCGTCTTCTATAGTGCCCCCCTCATAATACTTATTTCATTAATTCTTCCTACTTTTTAAAAAAAAAAAAAAAAAGTCTATCCTTCTTTAAAATGCTTTACCTCTGGATCTCAGGATGGCTACCAACCTTCCCTTTTTTTTAAAAAGTCTGCAGGACTACGTGCACAAAAGGTAGATTGCCTCTCAATGTTAGTTTCTTCATGTCGTTATGTCGCATAGTTTTAGTGTATATATACATTGTGTAATTATTTATATATGTATATATTTGTGGTTTATATAAATATGTATGTATATTTTCGTTATGTTATAAATAGTTTATTAGTTTTTATTTAAATTTTTTCTTGAACTTTTTCCAACTTGTGTAATTTAGCACCTGCCACACTTGTCTCTACATCACCCTAAGGTAGACTGGCAGAAAATGTCACAGGCATTAAGTCCACCTATGTCAATAAAAATGCACGAAAAATATATAAATCATAGATGGCAACTGGTTGCATAGCAGAATTTTTTATGCAACTCAATAGTCATGGCAGCCGGAGGAACCTTAAATATTGTCTATAGTGTTAAGTGAACGCGTAGGTAATGGTATTTTACTATTTAATAACTGGCTACAAAAAGAGAGAAACAAGTATTTTTATAGTCGATTGAGAAGGTTAGTTACTTCAATAGATTAAGATTTTTATTTAAAAACTAGTTACTATTATCAGCCGAAAGATGCCCACTGAAGTATGAAGGCCTCCCCCAAAAATCGTACCACGACCGCTTTTGTGCTCTACGCATCCAGCTTTCACCAGGTCATTGGTCCAGGTCTTGTAGGAAGCCTCCGTCTCTAGGTCTTCTGGCACGTGGTCGCCTCGGGAGAATCTTTCTGCCCTAACGGCCGTCAGTTCTATAAGCGTATTGAAGAGAGTTACCTAAGCATGAAACAAGGATTCCTCCTTCGTAACCAGTAACAAAATATAGTTACGAATCTAGAAAAATGTCCGGATTGCCAACCAGTTTTGAAATGACGAAATAAAATTCTTCTTTCGTAGCTATTTATGAAAATCGAGGTATGAACATGGATATTTAAATTAAAAGATGTCTTAAAAATACTCAAAAACAATATTTTCACAACTTCAAACTTGCCAATTTCCAATAAGGTGGTTCTGAACGCCGTTTATTTTTTATTCATAACTCTCTTTGACCGTCATGACTTGTGGCTCCGCTTCGTTTCTTATAAAATTAATTATTCTACTGATAATAAAGTACACAGTCTTTCTTATCGGTTATTTTTGCAACCAAATCATCGTGGCAAAGGTGCCGCTAAGATGCAAATAATATATCAGCTTATCCTGTCCCACTCCTGAGCGTAATGGTATTTAAATCGAGGTGAGAGAGAATAGGTTACCACGCACATTCGGTGCAGATAGGTAGAGTATTCAAATATATCTGTGATACATAGGTGGTCTCCACCACCTATGTATCACAGATATATTTGAATACTACTCTTCTCTCACAAATTGAGGTGAGAGAGATTAGGGAATACACCACGCCGACCCAGTGCGGATTGGTAGATGCAAGTTCGTAAGCACCAGCTATTGGGTTTATTTAGATACCTATGCATATAAGCCATCAAGTACTCCGCATATAAGACAGTTTAACGACTACTTCATTATGTGACAGTCGGAACTAACGGCGTGTCTTCCGAAGCATGGAGACGCTCGAAAATGAAAATGACTCAAACAGTCACGCATCTAAGACTTACCGAGCTGCGCCGTACCACAGACCTACGTGCTGTGCTGTAAAAAAAACAAAGGTAAAGGCAAAATATTATTAGTTTATCTAATGGTAAGATAGTCTAGATCTTCCCCGTACCTAGTACATCCTTCCACTTTCACATTGCAAACCTGTTGGAACTCTGTACTCTCTGCCTACCACGCAAGAGATCCGGTATAATGATATAGGTGATATAGAAGTTTAACTAATAAAATTCTATTAATTTCCATATTTCACTATAACTTCCTTTATCCAATATAATAAACAGATAACGCAAACACGTTCCAGCATCATCCTTTGTACACAATGAGGGGTGTCGACAGAGCTCTTATTCGTTATAACCAATTAAATACGTAACGCAGTGCGTTAAGATAATTTCGTGAAATTATCGTTTGATGGTGATCTAGTGGCATACAGAGAGCTTAGCACGAAAAGATCGACGCCCACGTGATGGTAGCGACTAAGCGTGCTAGCGTGATAGCGTGTCTACGTAGTCCTTTCATTTATAAAATTCAGACTTGGTAACGGTATATAATAAAAAGTAATGGTAATGATAATATGACAAAATAATAATGAGTGTATGGCAGCAACGTTTTGGCAGGATTTGTCAAAGAGAAGATCTTCCAGCCAGACGGGTGGCGTGTCTGGCGGCGCCTGGAACTCTCCCCGAGAGTTGTTGTCGGGTGCGATCAAAATTCTTGATCTGATCTTCAGAATGGGGATAAAGATCGTTGTAGGAACACCTTTATCGACCATTAAGACACATCAGGTTAATAAAAATATAGTTATTACAGTAGATAGTTATTTGAAAAATGATCCACCTGTATCCCCTTAGTCTGTGCCTCAAATGAAATATTTTTTTCTATTTCATAGCTGTCCATAGGTAAAATAAAATATGAATACTGAAAGTTGGTTTTGTCGGAACAGCATTCATAGCAAAGCGCTGACGGCTGTCGACACGTGCATTAGTTCAATTGAATCCCTTCCCCCTCGCCAACTCTCTGGGGTACGGAATAGTCAAGAGCGAACGTAGAATACTAAAGTTTATAAAATAAAACCTGCATTCAAAATTTCAACACAGCACAGGTTTGGCAATTCCTTAAGACCTTTGGTATTGGCAAAACGTCCTTTGAAAATACCAGTAACTTGGATCTTAATGCACTTAATGCTCATTTCTCTAACCCTCCTGCTTCTTTAAAAGATGATATTAAATCTTTTACTCTTAGGCTTCTTTCAGATCTTCCTTTGCCAGTATGTGCTTCGTTCTCTTTCAGCCCGCTTAAGGAGCAAGACATAAAGAAATCAATCCAATCAATATCCACGAAAGCCGTGGGTGACGATGGTATACAAATACAAATGATCGTACCAATACTTGACGAACTTTCGCCAGTTATCACCCACATAATGAATTGTTCCTTGGAAACTTCCTCCTTTCCAACTGCTTGGAAAAAGGCATATATTCTTCCTTTACCCAAAATACCAAATCCTCTTTTAATATCGCATTTTGGACCCTTATCCATTCTTCCCGTTCTATCCAAGGTGCTTGAGAGTGCAGTTCAAAATCAATTGTCACACTATTTCTCCTCTAATAGCCTGCTGAGTCCTTTTCAATCTGGATTTCGGCCAGCTCATAGCACAGTTACGGCTTTGGTCAAAATAACTGACGATATTCGATTGGCCATTGAGAATAGACTACTGACAGTACTAGTCCTACTGGACTTCAGCAGTGCTTTTAATTCAGTTGATTTTGACATCCTCTTAGGTACTTTGTCCTCTCTCAATGTCTCTGCTCCTGTAATAGCGTGGTTCAACTCTTACCTTCGGGGCCGCTCGCAGTCGGTTCGCTCTAAAGATAATTCCTCTGACTGGTGTGACCTTACTGCGGGTGTGCCTCAAGGTGGCGTCCTTTTTCCTCTTCTCTTCTCTGTTTTTATAAACTCTGTTACTAAAGTGATTACTTCTCATTATCATCTTTATGCAGACGACTTGCAGCTGTATCGTCACTTTAAGGTTGGGGAAATCAACCACGCGATCGATTCCATCAATGATGATCTTGAAAACATCAGCAAGTGGGCAAAATCGTTCGGTCTCTTGGTTAATCCTGCTAAAACTCAAGCTCTCAGCATTGGTGGCAAACACTACATGAACGCTCTCAATAGCAATCTGCAGACACTCTCTCCAGTTGTCCTCGATTCTGTCCCTATACCTTACAGTAACCAAGTTAAGAATCTAGGCGTTCTTATAAACTCCAATCTTAATTGGAGTTCTCACATAGCAGAAGTAAGCAGAAGAGTCTACTGCTCCTTTCATTCTCTCAAGTGTCTGCAAAAGTTTTTGCCTTATCAAACAAAAATAAGTCTTGCTCAATCTCTCCTTCTACCAATTTTTGACTATGGTGATGTTTGCTTTCTTGATGCTACTGAAGATCTTGTCTATAAGCTCGAACGCTTGCAGAATCTGTGTATTCGTTTCATTTTCGGATTACGTAAATTTGATCATGTATCAGAGTATCGGGCAAAATTAAAATGGCTACCTATTCGACAACGACGGGACTTCCACATTCTCTCGTTACTCTACTCCATTTTACATAATCCTAAATCCCCTGTTTACCTCAGGGAGCGTTTTGACTTTCTTGTTCCAAGGGATTATCCCTGCCGTGCAGCTAAATCTCTCCTTCTTCGTGCTCCTCTTCATTCTTCTAGTCGTTACGATGGATCCTTCACTGTTCGTGCTGTGCGTCTGTGGAACTTACTTCCACAGTCCATTCGTGCGAGCTCATCTTTGGATGTTTTCAGAAGAAGAATCAAGGAACATTTTCTATCCTGACTACTGATGTCGCCGCTTTCAGCATACAGCATTGAGCAGTACCGTGACAGTCCGACATACCGTCGATTTTACACATAGGTACCTACCTACTGCCAGAAGGACCGACGATCTTGTGAAGATCGCAGGAAGTCTCTGGATGCAGGTGGCATCGGATCGGTTACGCTGGAGAGCATTTGGGGAGGCCTATGTTCCGCAGTAGATGGGTATAGGCTGAGATGATGACGATGATGAGGACCTACCTACTCGCTTCGTAAGGATCGGGCATTACGAAGGGTTAGAAGGAAGTCCGGAAATTTATTTAACGTTATGGACAATAGTCACCTGCTAGATGTCTACACAGAAGAAAAAATACTCGTACTCTCTTATAAGCTAATATTTTCCCACTACTGGTAAAAGACTTTCTCCCACAACTCGAGGTGAGAAAAAATAGATCACGCTCGATCATGCGGAAATGGTGTGGGTGGTACTCTTGTCGTCTTCCTCAGCAAGGCACTTATCAAATTTAACCGTGTGCCTTTAGAGAATTCATCAACACCAAAATTCTTCAATATTCTACTTATGATAGCGGAACCCTAAAGTGTATAACTTAAGGGGCTATCGAAAAAAAAAAGTGTGTTTTTTTGTACTTACCATTCAGTTCAAGAAGTTTATCTTCTTGAAGTGTATATAATAATAAATATATATTATTTAAAATAAAATTATAAACACTTCAAGAAGTTTATGGATTAGAGACTTAATATTTCAAAATACGATTTTGACTGTATATTTTAGAATATATTAAAAGGAATACACGATCAAACGAAATATTCAGGTTAGAAAAAAATCTAAAGTCAACACGAAATGCTTAGGAACTAATCAATAGAAGTTACTTTAAAAGATGGCGAATAATTGTAGCAAAGTTCTTGTAAAAGGATCAAAAATAGTATCAAAACTCCTTTGAAGCACATCTATTCCTTTTGATAACGTATTTCTCGAAACCTTATAGATAAATTACCTAAGTACGTTTTTATTTACTTCATAGATGAGAAAGTTTCATTAGCAAGATGAAAGGGAATTTCAGCCGATAGTATTGTAACGAGCTCTTCTGGGTCTATGTTCATAGTCACTCCTCTCGTGTGGGTTGATGACAGCGGCCGGCGGGGGCCCTCGGGTCCGCAGAGGCGCGTGAAAGGGCGGCGCCTCACCACGGGAGGGACCCGCTGAAGCAAACAGCGTTAAGAAATTGTAAACCCAACAAACGAAAACAAAATCTTCTGTCAATTTATTTCGTCAAATTAAATCATAAACTTATTTTTTCCCAATTAATTTGAAATGTACTTAAACTAGAACAAGAAAAAAAAACCATTTTAGATATAAGAATCAAAACTGTACTCTCTGCCTACCTCGCAAGGGATCTCGCGTGATGGTATATTAGTGGTAACAGTAATTAAAACAATATTAGTTACAATAAGTTAGTTAAAATAAAACATGATTCTTTCCCAGATGAAACACAGGTTACAAACAGAAATTATCGTAAGTAGGTATCGTCGTTAATACTGTCACGTTGGTCTCGTAGCGAATGATATTGCTACCAATCAGGATGTCCTGAGTTCGAATCCTAGGCCAAAATTGGAGTCTTCCCTACCTAAATTTTTTTTAAAGCAGATCGGATTCTCAAATGAGGTATAAGGAAATTAGTTGGCGTAATGTGAGTGTACCTAGTACCTTCATCTATCGCTGTCTCGATTGGTCACAAATCAAGGTTTTCCTAATTAGAAGTCTTATCAAAGCGACGCGACGCGATGTAGACGCCAGACCAATTGGTGTTAATTTGAATTAATATATGAGAGACTGTACTCGTGTGATGAAGGGCAGCTTAGAACTTACTCCTTTGCTTTGCGTTGATTAAAAGAACTAGGAAGCTTTCATATATTTTTAAAAGTTTGCATAAGTTGGACCAAAGAAAATAAATACATACCATCGCGCTAGCATTCACCAAGTGAGGGTGAGAGATGTGTACTGTGGACACTGACATTATACTGACGAGGTATTAATGTAAAAGGGGACGAGTCTTTTCTAATCTGCCGGGTCTCGGGAAGGACTGAGGTGTTACACGAATCAGAATCAGAATATTTTTTATTCATGTAAACCATTACAGTATTTATGAAGTAACAAAGACTCTACCGCCACTTCGGAATGTCATTCCTGTGGAGAAGAAGGGCAAGAAACTCCACGGTTACTCTTTTAAAATAAGAAATTACAAACTTTTTCATCTGTATTCTGTTGTGGGGTATGGGAGAACAATGTAGGTTGGTCATCAGGTGAGTCTAAGTTAAAAAAGCGAATAATACTATTTATGAGAATGGCTACATGGTTCCCTCATTTACAAAAAAAAGTACATATTGTGTTAAATTAATAGAAGGAAGAGAGGTAATGTTAACTAACAACAGTTGAATAGGTTGTCATGACTCAAGTGGAGCTGGAATAGCATCTATCCACGTCCAAAAGGCATAGTTGTTCTGGGGTACTCAATTATTTTTGTTGGTCCGAACTACGCAGAATGAGCTCACGGTGCCTTGACCTTGCAGTGTTATGCTTGGTTTTGGATTTGATTATATTAATTACCGGATCCCAAGTCGATGGAAGCACCCAACTATTTTCTCTATTGAAATAATGATGTTTTTTAATTTCAATAGCCTCGTGAACCATCCTTGTTAGTAATCGGGTTTCTTTCACGAGGATTTGTGGTCTATCAAATTTGATGTTATGGCGGGTGCGGTCAAAGAAAGGTCCACAGACTGCAGACTTCTTTGAGCGACGGTGTTTAGGTCAGCTATGTGTTCATTAACCCGAGTTCATTTAATAGATAGAGATAAATAAAATATTCAATTGTCTGGTGTTGACAAGTTCAGGCAATGCCCTACTCTTTCTTTTGTGGCTTCAGAAAAGGCGGAATCAGAAGTAAAAATTATTTAACATCACCCGGCTGTGGCAATCAGCTTACTTTGTAATTATTATTATTTTTATGGTAATAATTTTTTCTCACACTTTTAAAACCTCCAACTTTTGAAAAAAAACTAGTCCAATAAATAATAAAACTGTCAAGTAGGGTCAGTACCCTACTTGACAGTTTTATTATTTATTGGACTCCTCAGTAGGTGTACTGAGTACATCCATTTTTCGCCGACAATGTTACGACCCATGTGGAAGGGGCCTATTGCTATTACCGGGCACAATTCCTGACATTCCTAGGATTTGAACCCAGGACCTCATGTTCACAAAGCGATGCGCTTTGCCAGTAGACCAACGAGGCAGTAATAGCACATAAAGCTTAAGTAAAAAAAAAAATATATAAAAAATAATTATAACAGTCCTGATTGACTGATGGCCTCGATAGCCTAGTGGCGTGTAATGAGCGTAGCGATCATGAGATCCAGTGTCCGATACATAGGCACAAAGTGTGCTTTCTCTATAGAAAAATTATCGGTAGTCTTGGGTCTGGGTGCTCATTGTAATGACAATAGCCTAGATAGCTCACCCTCTATTATATTGGGAACTAACATCGTCGCTGAACAGTAGGTGTACCTGTACACGGTAACACCACTGCCACCCCAGCTTGGCGAATAGGCGTGACTGTGTTTATTTATACGTATTTGAGATCCCACTTTCAAAAAATTACACCAAAAATAATTCTTAAAAATAATAATATATACCGTCATAAAGCAACAAAAACGCCCCTTTTGTGAAATACGAATTTAAAAACAATTATAAAAATGCGTTAAATTAACGACTAGTGATAGTTATAGAGAAGTACAGTCGGCAATAATTATACCGCTGTAAACCGTCTCGACCGCTGTAAAGCTCTAGTCGCAAATGTACACACTCTCGGGAACTCTTAGGTAACGTCACAGCCCTGAGCCACGTAGGGCTGTTAAAATTAATTCAACATTTATATTTTTTGGAAAAGTGTCCAAATAAAAAGTAACAATAATCGATTCGGGTGGGAAATGAAGCGATATTTTTATTTTATTTATTTAGGATCACCAACATGGCATAAAATAATAACATTCGAAAACTTAATTAAATAAAAACTTAAACTAATTGTTGTCATATTTATAGGCAACCACGGCATGCAAATAGTGAGAAATTAAAAGATTATTTAAAATATTATTGTAAACAAAAGGAAAATGAACAAAAAATGAGAACAAAAAATATTAAAATATAGAATTTCTTAAAGGGCTGCATGTAAACATAAATGTAGATACATGTAATTTTTTAATCTAGACGCTAAGGTAAACAGGACGTGTGATACTTTTTAATCTTTTATTTAAATTTTGCAAGACTGTTACGCTCGAACCAGAAGGGCAAGAGGCCAACTAACTCAAGGGCGCCTCAAAGAAGAATGACCTCGACTTGGGCAGTCTTTAGGGGGGAGGGCATATTCTAGGTGTCTCGCCGTGGTGTTCTGCAACAAGCAGGAAAGAGATTCTTCGACCTCGCCGGCGAGGTCGGTGTCTGATCCTGTGTGCGGTACATGTATCCGAATAAAAGGATGTAAGGGCATCGGGAGTGTCGGTGAAAACTTGCCGCGAATGACGGTAGCGGCTGAAAGGAGTGGATTCCTATGAATATACGCGTTCGTAAAATATCGGGTTGTGGCCCTTTTTAATAAAGGCGCGAATGGGTTCGACTCCGAGATCGGAATGGGCTCAGGGCAGTACAAAGCGCTGACCACTAACAAATGGACGTTAATAAAAAACTACAGATGTACTAAATAAATATCAAAATGACAGCACAAATTCCTAGACAACGTTAAGCTCTAACGTCACTATTTTTAAACTTTTGACTGCTACTCAATAAAGCTGGAAGTCATCTTGGGACCATTTTATTATCAAATTATTTAAAAGAAAGGAAAATATCTTGTTATCCGGTTTATGCGTTTTGCCTCTACTATACCACAAACCACACTGTCGGTTTCAAACTCATCTCTCTTCTTGTTTGTCGGAGGTTGAATAGGATAAAAAAAACTCATGTAGGCGGGAGTGGCGTGGGAGGAGCGTCTTGTCACTGTCTTAAAATAATGATAGATCGTCGTCTACGGCTTTATTCGGATTCCAACCTTTCAGTAATCTACGAAAACTTAGACACTCAAGTTTTACATATGCCGAAAATTTAAAGATTTTTACAAGAAACATATTCTTTTAAAATGTTAAGAAGACTTGGGCTCTATTTAATAAAACTGACAATGTGACATGTTTGTCAGGAAATGACATAATTCTCACATTCTCATAATAGGGCTTGTTAATAATACAGTTTTATATGACTATCATTATCAGTATTACTACAGGGTATTATGTATAATAATGGATACTGGGTATTTTGGTTTATCTATTTTATTTGGTTCACGTGTGATAAATGGAATTTTATTTTTGAGAGAGAAACCTACATGTTTGTCATGTATTAGCCACAAAACGGTATATCATTATATCATCATCATCATCTTCTCAGCATATACTCGCTCATTGCCGAACAAAGGCCTCCCCAATCGCTCTCCAGCGCAACCGGTTCGATGCCACTTGCATCCAACAACTTCCTGCGATTTTCACAAGATTTCCGGTCCATCTGGCAGGCGGCCGCTCTACGCTGCGCAATACGTGGTCTCCACTCAAGAATATTTCTGCCTCAACGGCTGTCCAATATTCGTGCTATATGGCCCGTCCTTTGCCAGTGGCTATGTCAGTGGCCTGATTCGATCACGTTGAGAAACGCCGAGCATAGGCTTCTTCCATAGCTCGCTGAGCGACTCTGAGCTTATCATTACATTATTACGCATCATTATACACCGTTTTATGATCCAAGTGTGATTACTCACACTTGGATCATAAAACGGTGTATATTATATTTCTTCTTATAGTAGCCAGTCGAATATGACTTGGTTCTAATTAAATGTTTTTAGTTTTTCGGGGGCCTAAAACGATCGAAGAAGGATTCAGTACCACACTTGATCTGATCTTAGCAAGTTTGAAAATGACTCATTTTATCTTTTGTTTGATTCCAGATACTCGTATATTGCTCAGTAAATAGTCTTATTATTTATAAGTGAGTGGACTTTGAGAAAGCCTTCGATTCGATCGAGACTTGGGCGGTTCTTAGATCTCTCCAGCAATGCCGCATTGACTATCGATCGCCACCATGTCAGTCCGAGTACAGGGGCAGTGCACGATGGCGATCTCCATAAAAAGAGGAGTAAGACAGGGAGACGTCATTTCTCCGAAATTGTTTACGGCCACCTTAGAGGACGCCTTCAAGCTCTTGGAATGGCGAGGCCTGGGCATCGACGTCAATGGCGAATACATCACTCACCTCGGCGTTTCTCTACGTGATCGAATCAGGAATGAGGAGACTCGTAGAAGAACCAAGGTCACCGACATAGCCCTTAAGATTAGCAAGCCGAAGTGGCAATGGGCGGGCCACATTGCCACGGGCGTTGAAGCAGAAATATTCTAGAGTGGAGACCACGTATTGGCAAGCGCAGCGAGGGACGACCACCTGCCAGATGGACCGACGATCTTGTGAAAATCGCAGGAAGTCGTTGGATGCAGTTGGCATCGGACCGGTTACGCTGGAAAGCGATTGGGGAGGCCTATGTTCAGCAGTGGACAAGTACAGGCTAAGATGATGATGATGAGCGACACAAGTTACTGAACACTCAAATATATCGAATCGAAAAACTCTTTGTATTACAAAAGTCGATGAACATTGGTAACATAAACACAAACCAAATATTGGAAACATATTCAAATATGACTTAGATTAAGAAAAATAATTGATTTTTTGAATAATAAAACTGCGTAATCAATTTGAATAACTAAAAAAGTTCAGTTACTTTTGTTGTAGGCCGTACTTCTAAATTCATTTTTTACGGTAATGATTTTTTATAAGACACCTGTCTCATCCACGATGAATTATTCAGGAGAGTAGGTCGCCAGACGAAAAATGTAATTTCAGTTATTTTTTAACACTTACAATTTTTTGACCATTTATCATGCCTCAAAGTCGAATATAAATGATGGAGCTAGTTAAAATGTTTTTTAAGGGAAACACACTTCTTGGACGCTTCGTAGTTAAAGTGCTAGAATGGTAAATAACTGTTTTAAATTGAACGTTTGGTTTTGGTCGTATTGATATTGTAAATCAATAATCTATTTGGGGTCTGAGGTCTTCACTCATTCATGTTACACCTCGTATAGTAAGCAGGTATCAAACATCCAAGTACCATTTTAACATCTTAATACGAGGAATGCCTTTTAAGTTTTGTCGTTTGAAGAAAAAAACACAACTAGAACCTTATAGTACTTTTTATTGTTTTTCAAAGTATTTACCACGTAGCTTAATACACTTTTCTATTCGCTCAAACCAGTTATTAGAACATTTATTCCACTCTAAAGTGGGGGTGTTCAAAATGGCTGACTTGAAAGCGTCGACTGCTTCTTCACCGGACTGGAACCTTTGACCACAAAGACGTTTCTTAATTTTAGGAAATGTAAAGAAATCGTTAGGGTTTAGGTCAAGACTGTATGGAGGATGGTCAAGAATTTCTACTTTTTCCTGCTTCAAATACTCAATCGTTTGACGAGCGCTGTGTGAGCTTGCGTTGTCGCGGTGCAGGATGATGCGTCGCTTTGAGTTAGATTTTCGAAGTTCGGTGATGACTTGTGGTAAACAAACTGTGGTACACCACTTTGCGTTAACCGTTCTACGATCTTCAAGTGCAATAGTCGCAACATGGCCGGTTTTTCCAACTAACGTGGCCACCATCTACTTTGAAGTGCTTCGAGAACGAACAACTTTAGTCGGCTTTGGCTCGTCTTGAAAGACCCAGATTGTAGATTGTTGTTTGGAATCAGGATCGTAGGCATAGATCCAAGATTCGTCACCACTGATGATGTCGTAGTCGTGATTTGACTCTCCTCGGTTGAACGTTTGCAGAGTTTTCTTACACCATCTGACGCGGGCCGCCTTGTGATCGTCGGAAAGCAGATGCGGCATCCAACGGCAAACTAGCTTTCTCACACCAAGCGCTTCATGCAAGATCTTCTGAATGGTTGTCCTTGAGATGCCTAATAGAGCCTCTATCTTTCGATACGTCACAGGACGGTCTTCGAGAATTAGTTGTCTCACAGCAATGATGTTATCTTCAGTGAAGGCGGATTTTGGGCGTCCTTCGCGAGATTTGTCACTAACACTAGTATGCCCACGCTGGAATTCTAAATACCAGCGTTCGACAGTCCGCAGACATGGGGCTTCATCACTGAACATAGATGTTGCCTCTTGAAAACACTGAAACCGTGTCAGGCCTTTTCTAAAGTTGTAGAAAATTATTGCACTAACATTTTCCTTAGAAAGATTCATTTTCGTACGTAACCTGACAGGTTCCAATCGACGCTGTGACTAAACAATAGCATTAATCCTAATACTTTTAACTGTTTTGAGATTCAAAATTTAAACACATTCGAATATAGAAAAGTTCCAAATTCAAAATTGCCGGGAAATATGGAAACGACAGAACTTAAAAGGCATGCCTCGTAATTCTATACACAAAACCCAACATTTTTCTTCTCCTTATACACGACCCATCAATCCGCATTATGTTTCTTATAATGATGGATCGACACACATATTATGTTTATTATATATTATATTATTTATACTTTATTTATATATTAAAGCTAGAGTTTTTTTTTTGTTTAAACGCTCTAATCTCTACTCATCATCATCATCATCATCATCTCAGCCTATACTTGTCCACTGCTGAACATAGGCCTCCCCAATCGCTTACCAGCGTAACCGGTCCGATGCCACCTGCATCCAACGACTTCCTGCGATTTTCACAAGATCGTCGGTCCATCTGGCAGGCGGTCGTCCCACGCTGCGCTTGCCAATACGTGGTCTCCACTCTAGAATCTTTCTGCCCCAACGCCCGTCCGATCTACGCGCTATGTGGCCCGCCCATTGCCACTTGAGCTTGCTAATCTTAACGGCTATGTCGGTGACCTTGGTTCTTCTACGAATCTCCTCATTCCTGATTCGATCGCGTAGAGAAACGCCGAGCATAGCTCTCTCCATAGCTCGCTGAGCAACTCTGAGCTTTTTTATGAGACCTATTGTAAGAGACCACGTCTCTGATCCATATATCATCACTGGTAACACACATTGACTAAAAACTTTAGTCTTAAGGCACTGAGGTATTTTGGATGAGAAGATGTTGCGCAGTTTCCCGAACGCTGCCCAGCCGAGTTGGATTCGTCGATTGACCTCTCTCTCAAAGTTGGACCTACCTAACCGGACTACCTGTCCCAGGTAAATGTATTCGTCGACAACTTCAAGAGTAGAGTTCCCAACGGTGAGTGCGGTGGGTGCGACATGGACTTTAGACATTATTTTCGTTTTGTCCATGTTCATTTTAAGACCCACTTGTTGAGATACTCTGTTGAGGTCACCGAGCATTCGTCCTAGATCTTCCAGCGACTCCGCCACGACCACAATGTCGTCGGCAAATTGAAGGTGAGTGATGTATTCGCCATTGATGTTGATGCCAAGTCCTTGCCATTCCAAGAGCTTGAAGGCGTCCTCTAAGGTGGCCGTAAACAGTTTCGGAGAAATGACGTCTCCCTGCCTTACTCCTCTTTTTATGGGGATCGCCTTCGTGCACTGCCCCTGTACTCGGACTGACATGGTGGCGTTATTATACAAGCACTTCAACACTTCAATGTACCGATAGTCAATGCGGCATCGCTGGAGAGATCTAAGAACCGCCCAAGTCTCGATCGAATCGAAGGCTTTCTCATAGTCCACAAACGCCAAGCATAGTGGCCGATTATACTCCTCGGCCTTCTGTATAATCTGCCGCAGCGTATGTATGTGGTCTATGGTACTAAAGCCTTTCCGGAAACCGGCTTGTTCGGGAGGCTGGAAGTCATCAAGCCTGCGTTCGAGACGATTCGTGATGACTCTCGAAAACAACTTATAAACATGGCTCAGCAGTGTGATGGGCCTATAATTCTTCAGTAAAGTGTTATCACCTTTCTTGAAAAAGAGTACCACCACACCCCTATTCCACGCTTCCGGCGTTTTTCCTTCGAGCAAGACGGAATTAAACAGCCTCTGAAGGACTTTAAGTACCGGCGATCCGCCCGCTTTCAGAAGCTCTGCGGTAATTCCGTCTTCACCCGGCGCTTTGTTGTTTTTAAGGTGTTTGAGAGCCATCCCAATCTCGTACAGGCTGATGTCCGGGATATCTTCAGTGTAGTGTCGGGTTAGCTTGGTTCTTGGGTCTTTTACCAAGTCAACAACAGGTTCAGCTACTGAGGTATACAACTGTCCATAGAACCTCTCTATCTCCCTGAGCACCTCTGACCTATTCGACGTTACGTTTCCGTCCTCCGTCTTCAGCTTCGTCAACTGGCTTTGCCCAATAGACGCGTCTCTTGCAAACACTTTGGAGCCCTTGTTCTGCTCTATGGTCTCCTCAATATGTCTTGTATTGAAGGACCGTAAATCGTGTCGCAAGGACTTCAATATCTGTCCATTGAGCTGCCTATAGGACTTAGCATCATCGGAGGTTTGGAGTCTCATGGTACGTCGCTCAGCCATAAGGTTTCGAGTGTAGTCAGATAGCTTTTGAGGCCTATTTTTACGGTGGGGCTTAAAATGCTTGGACCCGACCGTATGGACAGTCTCTACCAACCTATTGTTGATTTCATCCACTGATGCGCTGCTGTCTAGCAATTCGAAGCGGTTTGACAATTCGAGTTGAAAGTTCTCGGGGTTTTGGATATGTGCATTAGAAGGTCGGAGCGTAGACTTCATCAGACGCGATCTTTCCATTTTGACATTAATATTTAATGTGCCTCTGACCATTCGGTGATCACTGCCGGTTTTTACCCTGTGAATCACGGAGACATCATTAAATATTTGTCGCTTGGTGCTCATGATGAAGTCTATCTCATTTTTTGTGGAACCATCAGGGCTCATCCAGGTCCATTTCCTATGAGGCGGCTTCCGGAAGAAAGAGTTCATCATAAAGAGTCCCTCCTTCTCCAGATATTCGGCCAGCCTCTGACCCCTGGGGTTGCGTTGCCCATATCCAAATTGCCCCACTCTCAATTCATCATCGCCCCGTTTGCCCAGCCGCGCATTGAAGTCACCCATAACCACTGTAAAGTGTGCTTTGGAAGTATGTATGGCTCTACTAATGTCCTCATACATTACTTCGACGTCATCATCTGAGTATGCCGAGGTCGGTGCGTAGACCTGTATGACCTTCAGCGAATATCTTTTGGATATTCTGAGTATCAGGTACGCTACCCTGCTCGACACACTAGTGATGGACACAACGTTGTCTATGAGTGATTTGTGGACGATAAATCCGACACCACCTTGGGACTGCTGTTCGCCCTCCCGGTAGTAAAACAAGTTGCCGGATTTTAAGGTTATCGTGTCCTCGCCCTTTCTTCGGACCTCCGATAAACCAACAATATTCCACCGCAACTTGTTTATCTCTTCCTCCAGCTCAACAAGCTTCTCATCTGTCCTTAACGTGCGTGCGTTGTATGTCACCAGGGCCAATTTTCGGTGTTGGTGGTAGCCGAATCTCTGCCAGAGATTCTTAGCACCCCTTGTCCTGTCGTTACCATGGCTGCTACCGTGGCCAGGACGAACAGGACCGCCGGGGACTAGGGGCCTGGTTTTCTTACATTCTTCCATAATTGGGGGTGTTTGCCATACTCGCCACGCTTGGCAGGCGGGTTGGCGAGCGCAGTTATTGGTCGTCGAAGTGCTAAGGGAACGCTGCTGCCCATTCCCTAGTTTTCCCTTAGTCGCCTTGTACGACAGCCGATGGGATGAGATGGGTTGGTCCTATTCTAAGCCGGGAACCACGCGGCGGGACCAATAATAATATAATCTCTACTACCAGACTAATTTAAATTATTCTTTTTGCATTTAATAGCACAATTCTCGAGGAACGTTATAGGCTAACATCACGCTATATCTTTTAGAGCCGTCCGTCCAAAAAAAATAACGCTAAGTGAAAAGCGCGGGCGGGCGACGCGTTGTCGCCGTATTAGTTTCGTGGTAAACGACGGGCGAAACCGCAGGGCACAGCTAACTACAGTTATTTCATATTTTGTGGCAACTCTGCTTTTATGGCAGCCATACGTCACTAGCTCCGTACCGCGGCGATGTCTGGCGCGGTGAACTGAATTATTTGGCTCTTAGGCCGCGGAAGAGGGCGCAAACTCCACGGTGCTATAAATTTGGAATTATAACTGTTTTAAAGTGATGCTAATTATCCGTTGCTTCGTATAATTTGATGTAAATCGTTCAAGTTTGGTTCGGTACTCCTTTGGGTCTTATTGAATTTATCGCTTTTCTCCACGTTTTTCTTAAAGTTGCGTTGGAAAAAAATATTTTAAACCCTAGTTGGTGATTTCTTTATCTGTTACAAAAATTTTCCCATCTAAGCACAGATCAATAAAATGTCAGACAGAAGTATAAGTGATATTACCACAGTGTAAATATGTAATACTGTCTCGTACATACGGCCCCGTACAGTTTTAAGGGGAAATAAAGCGCTGCGATATAGGGTCTGATTAAGTTTTGTGTCGAAATTAGAATCGTCGCTTAGGTTTTATTCTAAAGTACATTAATTGAGTAAGTATGTAGGATATAGGTTCCAATACGTGGCCTATAGTCTTTTTCACGAGACATGGCTACGGTGACGTTTGATCATATTCCATTTTACGCATATTATATTTAAGAATATTGAAAATAAAGAATCCAAAAAATAAACAGGAGTATAAAAATACATCAAAAATATACTGTTCATAAATTTGCGCAATTATTTAAAAAACTTAAATTTAAAACTCTATTACTCAATTATGTAACTTTAACGGTTTGCGTTTTAGGGACTGACACAATAAAATCGTTATAATCGAAAGAATAGAATAGAATAGAAAACTCTTTATTGTACACCAAATTATACATAAACAATAATGTAAGGTACAAAACAATATAGGGTACAATTGGCGGCCTTATTGCTTATAGCAATTTGTTCCAGGCAACCAAGTCGAAAGAAATATAACAAAGTAGAGGGCAGTTGGTGGCGTACATTCATTAAGATTAAAAGTAACTAATAAAAGTAATATATATATATATATATATATATATATATATATATATATAGTAAGAAATAAAAAATATAATAATATTTATACACAGTATTTATTTAATCATGACAGCGTTTCACTAGTGACAGCAGAGAGGAAGTGTAATTTTTTTTTAGAATATACAAAATGCCATACACAAAATGTAAACTCGTTTGCAAAGAAAAGTCAAACTACATAGATTGCGTTTACAGTTGCAAATGAAATGACATGTCCTCAAAGGTTCAGGTTGTAATGTGTAAAGCATTCCCGTAACAACCGAGCATCTAGGTTACACGCTTGTCAATGTCATTAGTGACATGACATTTCACTTAGTAATATGTAGACGGCGTGTTGCATGCCATTTCAGTCGGCGTGTTAATGAGTGGCTGCCTGTGCACACAAGGAAACAAAATTGCTTTATTTTTGTATAATACAATATACACTTTTATGAAACTGTTTGTGGCTATGTTTAAATAATTTGGAGGTCTTTGAACGCGAAACAAGTTTTAAAAGTCAGTTTGGTTCACGAAGTACATGGTTTGGCTCTTTTTACATGCCTGTAAAAAGAACCATACCATGTACCCCACGTAAACACTCCTAAAACAATTTTAAGGGGACCTCCATATTTGGATAGTATACATGCTAGTATTATGGTAGTAATATAATGAAGAAAAAATGATGCGGTATATCTGATCATAACAACTTGGCTGGAACAGCCTAGTGGTACAGCTTGGCCAATCCTTGTAACGCACGGAATATTTATTTCATCTCTAGTAGAACGCGTATTAGAGAGAGTTGGTTAGAGTTTATTAATTTTTAATTCTGATCATCTATCTATGTCTATTAATGCACTACGTTTACAAGGACGGGGTCACGGGCGAAATTAATCATAAAAATTTAGTTTGAAATCATAATACTTCGGTGAATATAGGTTTGTTCTATGTACGCTCTAAACGAACCTTTTCGAGGTTATTAAATTCCATAATGGTGTACATGCTAATGATTTCAATCTAGTTGAAGCATCAGAAATCTTCAATATTAGCTTAATACAGGGCTGCCACAACGGTAGTAGTGCAGTCAAAAAGTTAAAAATAAAAATCTACAGAACACGTTCATTTACTTGTCAAATATATTTGTTCAGTCAATCGTAAAAGTTTAAGAAAATAGGTACATGTTTTTAGCAACTTAAAAGTAACTCTATAGAAGGTTACTTTATTATATCTATAAAATCAAGCGATTTTCTTCTTAAACTTTATGATCCAAATTTTACATTGGACAAAAATATTCCATTATTATTGGAATACCAGCCTAAATAATATTACGTAGGGATAAATTTTGTTTCCTGTATTATTGAATATTGTTAAAGAGTGAGTTGAGTAAACAAAATTATAATATAATCGGCAGTCATAGCTAACTGTTGTTTAAGTACTAAAATATTAATATTATGTTATTACCAAATTCTAAATTAATGAAAAACCTCTAAAAATCGACAGACATGCCTAAATGTACTGCCGTTACTGTTACGTTACGGAGATTTGTTATTTATTTTATTCTCGAGATTCCTTATACCCTTTTAAAAATGTGTTCTTTAATCCAAAACATTCCATAATAAACTAGGCAAGTGCCAACCCTAGGTGCATAGACAAGGAAGACACTGCAGTATCCAATGGGAACAGGTTTTATATTAAACTGACTATTTATCGGACATTTCTCTGCGTGCCTCGGCCTCCGGAGACGCCTCAAGATTGCCTTGCCCGTACCAGCAACAGCAAATTGAATTTCTTTAAATTTACATGAACAGAGAATAAACTGGTATCTTTTGTTTATTTTTATGTTGACTTGTTTTTATTACAGTCACGTAGGGATTCGTTAGGGATCTAGGGCATTTTGTAGAAAATTAGAAGTTTACAGGCCGTTGTGTTGGCTGATCGGTAACGACCAATGATAAGCAACGTCAGATACGGTCAGCCCTTTGATAGTTGACTGTTTTGGGAACTAGAGGAAAGTAGGGTCTTTAGCATTTTCAATGTTTGAATATATATTTTAACGAAAAGTGTTTCACATTATCTTTACTACGGTTTGATTTTTAGTAACCAGATTTATGTGCAAGATCGATAATTGAATTACTGGTAGGAGTAAACGGTATAAACCAGACTCCTCCTCCTCGACTAAATTATAACCGACTGAACTGTTTTATTCATGCAACGGTATATGTTTAACTTGTGTTGTATTTTATTTTATGAATAAATTTTATCTACAACGCACCTTCCCTCCCTGTTCATGTTGACTGTAATATATTTTATTTGGAAATGGTGGGAATAAAATAATTTTGGAAGTCTGGGAACAACCCAAAATTTAGTATACCCACAAGTCACAGGGTGTAAGCACATATGACGCACATTTGACGGACGATTTAGCGCAGTGGTTAAGAGCTTGAGCTGCTCCGCCCACTGTGTCGAATAGTCGCGGGTTCGATTCCCGCACGGGACAAATCTTTGTGTGATCCACAATTATTTGTTCCGGTCTGGGTATTTGTTTGTGAATTTTCATGTTTGTAAACGCACCCACGACACAGGAATAAATCCTAGTGTGGGGCTACGTTTTAAAAAAAAAAACATATTTATATATGTTTTGAAATCGCTATTTCCTCATTCTTTATCGAACTCTGCATTGCGTGTACCGATATCATAACAGGTTGTACGGTCGCGTGCGAAACAAAACTAACGTATCATACTCCGGCCCAGTTGTTCAAATGTCACAATTTTGTGCGTCGATATAATAAACACGTTCAATTCGCGACGTGACTTTTTTACTTGTAACAAAGGGAAACTTGTTCTGAACGATAAGGTACTGTGTGTGTATTGTGTAATATCGCAGTGACCTATATTTTTTTCCTGTATAATGCTAGATGTTTATGCGAGTTACTATTCGTTATATTAATAATGCCGTGGCGGTATGCCGTCACATCGCTAAAAGGCTTTCTCGCACGAATCAGGTGAGAGAGTTTAGGTTATATTCCACTAGGCGGACCCAGTACACATTAGTAAAAGCAGCGTTGTGGCGCAAAGGGGAGCTTGTTGTCAAGTCTTACTTCGATGGTGGGCTCTTAAAAGCGCGGCACAAGAGGAGCAACGGTGCATTTCATACCGAATCCCGGAGTTCTTCCAAAGTGTTGATGTCGCCACCCTGGGGTCCGACACGCCCCGCGAGCTTCTCCGTGCCTCGCGGATGTCCTAGGAGGCAACCTACCGTTGGAACTGATCAATCCACCTATTAAGCTTTCAAATTGGTTTAACGACTTCCACATTAAGTGTAACCGAGACTAATGGCTTAAAAGTGATATTAAGAAATTCTTTTAAAATTCTCAGTAGCGGTGCATTTCAGCCACATTTGGGGAATATAGGAGTGACGGTGGTTTTTATTTAATGATGACATAAGGCGTTGGTGATTCAAAATCTTGATCCTTATTTTCAATCACAACTTCAAGTTAAAATTTAACTTGTTATCTAGAGCATGAATATTCTAAAATCGGGTTGGTTGCATTTGTCGGTGTCATCAATACTTACATATGCTTTTACTTATTTTGAGAATAGAATTATGAATACGATTATGACTAGGAGGTTCTCATAGGAATGTAAGTGTACCTATTTGTTTAGTTAATTGACCGTAGTGGACGGATGACTCGGTGACTATCACGGGTAAAAGCTGAATGCGTAGAGCACGAGGTCGTTGTAGCGAAAATTTTTTTTAATCGTAGCCCCACTCTAATCTTTATTCCTGTATCGAGGGTGCGTTTAAAAATATGAAAATTCACATCCACAAATACCCAGACCGAAAAAATTATTTGTGGGTCACACAAAGATTTGTTTCGTGCGGGAATCGAACCCGTGAATATTACACACAGTGGGCGGAGCGGTTTAAGCTCTTAACCACAGCGCTAAGTCGTTCGATGCGATCTTTAAGAGAGGCTTTTGTTGTACAGTGAACGTCTATCGGATGATGATGATGATAAGGTTCATGGTGACGATAACGATCGTGATGATAATTTATTTAGTTCGCACAACTTCCATGCCAACCACACTATGCGGTTTTAGACCAACGAAACAATTGCATTCAACACAGATGCATCTTAAAGGCATTTAAATCTTAGCTCTATAATTAATAATATTAATATAAAATTTGTTTGTTCAACAGAAGAGACGGCTCCAAAGTCCGTCGGGAACGATTCAGCACAGAACAGTACTGACAAAAACAGAAAAATTCCGTCATACGATCAGCCCAACATGATGGTCGGTACACACACACTTTTATGGGTCTACTTTTGTCTTAAACCTGTAACGCTGTCACGTTTCTTATAAGCAACATGCTTATATTCTCTAAGCGGGTGTAGTAGAGGTGTGCTGTTTAAATTCACACAGTCCACATAATGTGATAGAAAAACTCTAATAACACTTTGTCTTACCTTCTCTATTTATCCTATGTCTTTGCGAACGCAGGATCAGCAGTTACCGTCTCTCTATATGACTTATGGATGCAAAATTACCTCCCTTCGAAATTAGTTCACTTTACATTCTGCCTATGCATTCACGAAATTACTATGCATTGCACTTGGTTGTGAATAATTCCACACAAAGCTGCTCTTCCCTTGCTCGAGACGAGTTGGAACTTGAGAGGCTCTTCAAAAGGCACACGAAGAGAAGCGTGCCTTTGAAATGCGAGATGGAAATTACAAGTGAGGGTTGAGCACGAAAAGCTTGGCATTAGCGTGACGCTAGCGGGTAATCGTGCTGTCATGTTTATGTTTATTTAGTAAATTTGTAGTGTGACAAGGATAGCATATCAACTCGTTAGCGTAGTAACATTAACGTCAATCTTTTTGTACTAAGCTCTCTGGGGTCCTTTCCCCAATGAGATTTATTTCCATTTTTTCAAGGCTGATTTTTCCCTTTGGTCCACGTCCGTTACTGGATTTTCATAACCGGCTGTGAAAGAAGTTTTTTTTTTGTCATTTCGTAACTGGTTATTAACATATTTTTACTGAATTCATAGCTATGTTCCGTACTGGCTACAACAGAGGAATCTTTTCAGTCATCGAAAACCAAGTTCATTATACTATTCATTGTATAAAATATATTTTATGTGATCACATTAATGCCACATTTTGAAGTTATTTTCGGTCCTAATGTGAAAGGGATAAGTCTGTCACTATCCCTCAGAATTAATTAAAGTATTAATCTACGCGTCTTGGGAGAGGCCTACATCCAACAGGGGACCGATTCGGGGCGATCGCGATAATCAATTACCTGCTCATATTCTTGTAACTTAAATGACAGTATCTGAAACATCCTAATAAGTTATTTGTTTTCAAATTCAAAACCACAATCAAACTTCCAGTTTTAAACAGTTTAACACCATTTTCTTAAGAACTTTGATATCCAGATTGAATAGGTATTTACCTTGTCTTACGTGTCCGTACTCAATAATTTCAGAGGTTTTAATCGCTCCGTCTGGACCTAGTAGTTGCGGGTTCGATTCTCGCATGAGACAATCTTTGTGTGACCCACAAGTGTTTGTTTCGGTTTGGGTCTGTGTGTAGGGTAAAAGCCGGATAGTTGCCTCAGTGCCCCGGTTTTAAATACACTATGTTAGGAATATTGGTGGCATTAGCACTTAAGTATGATACGAAGTGCCCCTCCCGTAGGCCTCAGAGTCATGTAAGCCGTCGGAGTAGGCTTATGCGTTTTGTCCATGTGAGCAAAAATCCTCCCCGGCGAAACTTTGACGGGCGTCGAAATTATATTACTAGGTAGTTTCTGTTGAATATTTTTATTACTGATTGTGATTTCAGTCAACGCTTTGTTTCTTTGCTTGCATTAGGGTTTAAGTTACACTGTTTATAACGTTTTATTGTTAAATAGTTTTTATTTGTTTTCAAATAAAAAGGCTAAGTATCCGTATCAAAAAGGATAGTCGCCCTATTTACTTTTGCGGATAGTTGCTCGAGAGACAACTATCCGCATCTACGAGTATAAATTCTTTAACGAGTAAAGATTCTTTTTGTTCTTTTGGTATTTTTTCCAGCTTATTGTGACTATAACTTGTTTTATATAAAATAAATACTTAACTGTTTCATGCGTTCAATTTAGGTAAGCAAAATGCCAGAGCAGAATAGCGTGAACCAAAATCACTCACCACCTAGGCCGTCTTTAAAGCTCTTGAACCTTTCTCAAGATTGTTTAGCCGTAGGACATTATAAATTACATTTTTTATGGTACTAAGCTATCGTTGCCATCGCTGATATCTTATGAATCACAGAACCAAAACCTTGCATTGTGAAGAAAAAAGAGCAACCGCAAAAAAGAAAAAGACCATCATAGAATATTATCAGCAGTGAAACTGAATCTGATAACACAGATTTTATTGAATGAAAAAAAGAATACAGTTACAGTTAAAAGGTAAAGGTAAAGCCAACGAAGGACTACTACCAATAAAAAGGAAAAAGGGCGAAAAAATCGATGTCACTGAAAATTTTAAAGTGAAAAACGCTATTTCATATTTAATTTTTATGGTTAAAACGTTAAAACTTAATACTATTTTTTAATGTGGCTTAAAATTTTTATTAGTACTTAATATAGGATCTTGGTTAATAATATAAACCGATTACATAAATTGATATACATTTGTTTCTATCTAAAAAACTCAAAGAGAGGCGTCTATCCCCGCACGAGGCAAGTATCCTCCGAAGATTTTTTAACGTTAGGCTACTATCCGCTACAGTAGGCAACTATCCCGTTTTTGAGCGTTTGTTGCCCGTGGTACTACCAGTAGTAACACGGGCAATAATTGTTGCCCGTAGAACTACCGACAGGCCCAGTAGTAACACGGGAAGCTCATTTTACCCGTGGTACTACCAGTAGTAATACGGGCAAGAATTTTTTACCCGTTTGTTTCCCATATTACTACCAGTAGTTATACGGGCAATAATATATTCCCATATTACTACTGATAGGCCTAGTAGCAACTTAAGATGTCCTTATGCATTTCTTAACAAAATTAATCCCAAATAATAAAATAAAAGTGCATTTAAATCAGCAAGTATAAACCAAGATATAAGACCGAGTCTTATCTGAAGGAAAAGTCAAGAGTCTCCGTAACCGGCGAGCGTGTTTGAAACGAACTATGAGAGTGGAGTAAGCCAGAGAGGTATGTAAGGAATGAACCTGTTGGAACTCTGTACTCTCTGCCTACCCCGCAAGGGATCTGGCGTGATGGTATAGATCGATAGAAGTATAAACCAACTTTTATTATATAATAAAATTTGGCCTAAGAAACGAAAAACTTTCCTTCAGATCAAAAAAAAAACATTGTCATTTTCCATTTACATAGTTTTAATTTAAAAAGATCTTTTTAAATGCAAGCTTTTATAGCAAAAACAACGGAGGTATCTTGCTTATTCGAGGAGTTCTTAGGCCTCCTTCCGGCTTAGTATATTCCGGTATAGCTCTATAATACTTAAAATAAAACTATGTTTCGGATTTTATTGCAGTTTATTTTTGATTTTTAAGTTTTTGACGTTTTGAGTGCTTTGCAGCACCCATAGTCATGGTCACACAAATTAAAAATAAACCGCAATAAAATCCGAAAAATAGTTTTATTGCATGTGTAATATTCGCGTAAATATAAGAATTCAGTCTATTGTATTTGTTTAAATGATTATTATTGCATTGTAATCGAATTTACATACGTGTTTGTAAAAATGCCGTATGTTATCGTCGTTTACAATGTCATGTTTTCTTCTTCTATTAAACAGTATCTCATCCTTTGACGTGATTTTAATACAAATTTTTAGGCAAACTTTATTCACATCATTTAGTAGCCGCATCAACGTAACGGTATTTTATCAGGAACCTTATTAATTTTTGAGTGATACCCCTCCACCGCATTATAAGTTAGATATCATATACCATAAACACTGAGTAGGTTAAGATATTTATTTATCTTTATCGTAACTCAATTTTTTTTCTGATTATTGAAGAAGTAAACTAAGTCAATTAAAAAGACTTGGTATTTCAGTTATCTGTCCACCACATTGCTAATTTAAATGCATTTTTATTCTATTACTTGGGATTAACTTTGTTAAGAAATGCGTAAAGACATCTTGGCCTTTATTCGCTATGCCACATGAGATTCCCCGCAAGTAACGTGTGACGTCATAACAAGCAGTAAACGTAAACACGCTTGCTTGACGAGCCTTCGCGTGGAATTACAAAATGGTATTCGGTATGCCGTAAGGAATGTTGTCTACGGCAATTTTATTTTTAATTTGAGATTTCGCTGAATTCGTTCATAATCTTACATCTGTTAATTTCGGTAAAGTATCGGTTTTTCGAATATTCGTTTCAACTTATTCAATTTCGGTAAAAATATATTTATATGTGCTGATAACATGGTTTTAAGTATGTGTCTATTGAAAACTAAGTAAATAAGTAGGGCCAGATATAAAAAAGGCAACTTTAATTAACATTAAACAAAGATCCAAGTTTTAGAACGTACGAATGTCAAAAACAATAACCTATACCCACACCTAAACAAACAAAGACTTGTCCCACACATATATATAGTCTGTTTTTTTTAAGTGGTCAATTTTACATAAAAATATTGTGTGATAACTTAAGGCAATACAATTGGTTCAAAATTAGTTTATTTTATTCATTCATTAATTCCCCAATCCTTGCTCTTCGTCCGAACCGAACACACCCTAGTGTCTTTAGTTGTCACACCATGTTTTTGCACAAAATTGGCCACTTAAGAAAAACTAGACTAAACCTAGCACCATTCCGATCTCAGCCTTAAACCTATTCGCACCTATATTAAAGCCCTTTTTAGCTGCTGCCGCCTACGCACTTGACTCGCCTCCTATCAGCCGTTATTGCTGCCCGTGCCATATTTTCAGCAACCCTTATAATGCCCTTACTTCCCTCCTATCAGATACCGATATCACACACAGGATTAGACACCGACCTCGCCGGCGACGTGGAAGAATCCCTTGTCCGCTGGCCAGTGCATCTCTGCACTGGCCAGCGGACAAGTTTCTTTTATGTTCACCACGGCGAGACACCTAATGTATGCCTTCCCCTATAGCGACAGCCCAAGTCGAGGCCGGTCCTCCCTGAACCTAGTTGCCCCTATTCCCTTCTGCCCCCCACTCCGGGAATACCAGCGTGACGGTGTTTATTTTTTATTTTAATGTTTGTTTTGCAAATATACATACAGTGAATTAAAAGGTATACTTTTTTATTTAGTTTATTTACTATGTATCTTTATCTTTACTAGCTATCTATCTACACAGATACATACATAGATACATAATCTATGTATCTATCTAAATTAAAGAATTAATAAAGAAAATAAAAAATGAAATAATAAAAACATCATCAAGCATGATCCCCTGCGGGGCAGGTATGTATATAAATGAAACAAAAGTAATTGGTAAATCAATAAGTTTTATTTATGAATAACAAATCAATAATCACATGCAAGTCATTTGGTATTGTTAAATGGAAACTTGTAAGTCCTCATCAGAACAACAACATATACCATCTTTGTAACCTATGACCACAATAAATGCTATTTTATTTGAACAACAAACATTCAAAATTATACAGTTTGGTATACCACACAGTAATGGTTCCACTTTGCTACCAAGGTTACCACACCATAATTATGCAGCTATAATTGAAAAACAAATTGAAATAAAACCATTTTTCTTTCATTCATTAGTAAAAAATTCCCATCACACATGACATCACCGCACTTCTTCCTCTACAAGAATGGGTCAACTTGGGTGTTCTAATTTTCTCAACCATCAGCAATTCTGTAAAAGAAGTTTCATATGAAAGATATGATTTTAGATGCAAAATTAGTGCTTCATAATATATGCAACACATTATTTGATGAACAATTAAGACTCACTAATAGAAAATGCATTATAATAACCCTACATTCTACTTGTAATGAAAATTGATAATGACAAAATAGCCTATTATGTTATTTTAGGTCAACATAATACATACCTTTGCCCTATAATTAAATCAATGATACAAATATTTAATTCACCACAAAATCAATAATGTAGCACACCACAAATTATTTGTCTTTATAAAATAACAAAAGTCACATTTATTTTAGTAGATACGTACCTGTTTTTTATGATCACAGTTTTAAATGGGCCTCCTAACGCATTTAATTGGTAGGGCTTTCCACATTTCTCGATGACCTTCCTTGAGGAGAACAATTGATGTACCCAGATTCCACCTGTGGGTGGGTAAATATGCTAATTGGGCTGTAGAAGCTTTCGTCCGGTTCATTGTGACTACAAACTAAAACAAAACACCATATTTTTAAGATAAATGTGTACACTATTGTTGAAATTGAGAAGTTCACTTTAATAGATGAGCCACCACAATTTTCCAATGTCACTGGTTATGAGTAATAATTTATTACTACGACGACGACGCGATGATCATAATATATCATTTAAATTGCAATAAAACTATTTAAAAATGTTTGTTTACATTGAATTACCTTAGCAAGTTTTTAACATGTTTTCAATAACACGCAAGCGCGGAGCGTGTTATTTTGACAGTTCGAAACATGGCGTGTGACGAGCCTTGTCATGTTTTCAAATCTGACAGTGGCATACAGAATTCCATTCCACGCCAATAACACGTATGTTTGATAACACGTCTTGTTTCGTGTTTAAATTGTCATAGCGAATAAGGGCCCTTAAGTTGCTACTAGGCCTATCAGTAGTAATACAGGAAAGTATTATTGCCCGTGTAACTACTGGGCCTTTATTCGCTATGCCACATGAGATTCCCCGCAAGTAACGTGTGACGTCATAACAAGCAGTAAACATAAACACGCTTCCTTGACGAGCCTTCGCGTGGAATTACAAAATGGTATTCGGTATGCCGTAAGGAATGTTGTCTACGGCAATTTTATTTTTAATTTGAGATTTCGCTGGATTCGTTCATAATCTTACATCTGTTAATTTCGGTAAAGTATCGGTTTTTCGAATATTCGTTTCAACTTATTCAATTTCGGTAAAAATATATTTATATGTGCTGATAACATGGTTTTAAGTATGTGTCTATTGAAAACTAAGTAAATAAGTAGGGCCAGATATAAAAAAGGCAACTTTAATTAACATTAAACAAAGATCCAAGTTTTAGAACGTACGAATGTCAAATAAAATAACCTATACCCACACCTAAACAAACAAAGACTTGTCCCACACATATATATAGTCTGATTTTTTAAGTGGTCAATTTTACATAAAAATATTGTGTGATAACTTAAGGCAATACAATTGGATCAAAATTAGTTTATTTTATTCATTCATTAATTCCCCAATCCTTGCTCTTCGTCCGAACCGACCACTTTAGTGTCTTTAGTTGTCACACCATGTTTTTTCATAAAATTGGCCACTTAAGAAAAACCAGACTAAACCTAGCACCATTCCGATCTCAGCTTTGAACCTATTCGCACCTATATAAAAGCCCTTTTTAGCTGCTGCCGCCTACGCACTTGACTCGCCTCCTATCAGCCTTTATTGCTGCCCGCGCCATATTTTCAGCAACCCTTATCGATATTGATATCACACACAGGATTAGACACCGACCTCGCCGGCGACGTGGAAGAATCGCTTGTCCGCTGGCCAGTGCATCTCTGCACTGGCCAGCGGACAAGTTTCTTTCATGTTCACCACGGCGAGACACCTAATGTATGCCTTCCCCCATAGCAACAGCCCAAGTCGAGGCCGGTCCTCCCTGAACCTAGTTGCCCCTATTCCCTTTTGCCCCCCACTCCGGGAATACCGGCGTGACGGTGTTTATTTTTTATTTTCAAGTTTGTTTTGCAAATATACATACAGTGAATTAAAAGGTATACATTTTTATTTAGTTTATTTACTATGTATCTTTATCTTTACTAGCTATCTATCTACACAGATACATAGATTGATACATAATCTATGTATCTATCTAAATTAAAGAATTAATAAAGAAAATAAAAAATAAAATAATAAAAACATCATCAAGCCAGATCCCCTGCGGGGCAGGTATGTATATAAATGAAACAAAAGTAATTGGTAAATCAATAAGTTTTATTAATGAATAACAAATCAATAATCACATGCAAGTCATTTGGTATTGTTAAATGGAAACTTGTAAGTCCTCATCAGAACAACAACACATACCACCTTTGGAACCTATGACCACAATAAATGCTATTTTATTTGATTTGAACAACAAACATTCAAAATTATACAGTTTGGTATACCACATAGTAATGGTTCCACTTTGCTACCAAGGTTACCACACCATAATTATGCAGCTATAATTGAAAAACAAATTGAAATAAAAACATTTTTCTTTCATTCAGTAGTATAAAAATTCCCATCACACATGACATCACTGCACATCTTCCTCTACAAGAATGGGTCAACTTGGGTGTTCTAATTTTCTTAACCATCAGCAATTCTGTAAAAGAAGTTCCATATGAAAGATATGATTTTAGATGCAAAATTAGTGCTTCATAATATATGCAACACATTATTTGATGAACAATTAAAAATCACTAATAGAAAATGCATTATAATAACCCTACATTCTACTTGTAATGAAAATTGATAATGAAAAATAGCCTATTATGTTATTTTAGCTCAACATCATTCACCTATGCCCTATAATTAAATCAATGATACAAATATTTAATTCACCACAAAATCAATAATGTAGCACACCACAAATTATTTGTCTTTATAAAATAACAAAAGTCACATTTATTTTAGTAGATACGTACCTGTTTTTTATGATCACAGTTTTAAATGGGCCTCCTAACGCATTTAATTGGTAGGTTAGGTCTTTCCACATCTCTCGATGACCTTCCTTGAGGAGAACAATTGATGTACCCAGATTCCACCTGTGGGTGGGTAAATATGCTAATTGGGCTGTAGAAGCTTTCGTCCGGTTCATTGTGACTACAAACTAAAACAAAACACCATATTTTTAAGATAAATGTGTACACTATTGTTGAAATTGAGAAGTTCACTTTAATAGATGAGCCACCACAATTTTCCAATGTCACTGGTTATGAGTAATAATTTATTACTACGACGACGACGCGATGATCATAATATATCATTTAAATTGCAATAAAACTATTTAAAAATGTTTGTTTACATTGAACTACCTTAGCAAGTTTTTAACATGTTTTCAATAACACGCAAGCGCGGAGCGTGTTATTTTGACAGTTCGAAACATGGCGTGTGACGAGCCTTGTCATGTTTTCAAATCTGACAGTGGCATACAGAATTCCATTCCACGCCAATAACACGTATGTTTGATAACACGTCTTGTTTCGTGTTTAAATTGTCATAGCGAATAAAGGCCCTGGTAGTATTACGGGAAACAAACGGGTAAAAAAATCTTGCCCGTATTACTACTGGTAGTACCACGGGTAAAATGAGCTTCCCGTGTTACTATTGGGCCTGTCGGTAGTTCTACGGGCAAGAATTATTGCCCGTGTTACTACTGGTAGCAAAAGCTGGTAGTACCACGGGCAACAAACGTTTTTGAGAGGTCAAATAAAACAGGATTTACTCAAAACCATATTACTTATGTTTACAAAAATAGGCTTCTATAAAAGATCAAAGACCTATGTTTTGATATAAATGTTGCATTATTCCTATTAGGTACACATTTTTTAGTAATAGAGCTTTTTTGAAAAGTGGGGCAACTATCCGGCTTTTACCCTATATGAAATTCATGTTTGTAAACGCACTCAAGATAGTATAGATAGAGAGTAATTCCTAGTGTGGGAATACGTTTGAAAAATGAATTGGCCACATTGCTATAAATTATGACGGTCAAACTATTTTTGTTAGCCAAAAAAGTAGTTGCTACAAACACAGACATGTTATTATATGTCTGGGTACGAATTCCTATTAGATTGTTCTCAAAATTAGATAGTATAATTTTTACGGCAATCTTACACGTCACTCGACAAAGTGTCTAATGCGGATTAAGTCGTAAAGCGATTTCGCATTGCTGGTGACAAGTCGTAAATGTGTCCTAAAAACTCATATAGTAAGGTAAAGTTGGGTTTAAGTCTGATATTAGGTATAAGGTGGCTGGTAGATATAGAGAAAAATATATTTTTCTTTATAAAAACGAAGTCTCGTAGTAGGAATTAAATTTTACAGTCTTGGGTGCATTCACAAACATGAAGTATACATTCAAACACCCAAAAAAAAAAAATATTTAAAAAAAAACGTATTCCCACACTAGGATTTATTCTTGTCATGGATGCGTTTACAAAAATTTCACATACACAAACACTCAGATCGAAACAAATAATTGTGGATCATATAAAGATTTGTCCCGTGCGGGAATCAAACCCGCGACTATTCAGCCCTGTGAGCGGGGCGGATTAAGATCCTAACCACTGCCAAATCGTCCAATTTGTAGGTCTTACAAAGATTTGTTTCGTGCGGTGATCGATCTAGTGAACGGAGTCACTTACGCTTCAACCAGATCCACGACGTCGATAGTACTGAACTACAAATCAGACAATTAACTCTTGCAAAGTGAAAACCTGCGGACACGGACCTGTAAAGATATGGGAATACATGGACGTTTGTTGTTCTTTCGCGCAGTCTTCTGAACGTATTTTAATGAAACTTTACAGTACAGCATATTATACATTAGACTAATACATAGGTTTCATACTAAACTATAATTTACACACTATATTTCTTTTACAAAACTCTTTTATAGTCAACGGTAATTTATCTAGATTTTCACAAGTCTACCCTAATACTGCTTACTTGACTGCCTCGTTGGTCTAGTAGCAAAGCGCATCGCTTTGTGATCAGGAGATCTTGGGTTCAAATCCTAGGTCGGACGAGTGTAGTTTTTCTAAAGAAAACTTCCCAGTATGAGTCCGGAGTCTGGCATTGTGCCCGGTACATGGCAATAGGCTCGCCCCCTATTACATGGGACCTAACATAGTCAGCGAAACGTGGGTGTACTCAGTACACTTCTGCCACCCCCGCTTGGGGAATATAGGCGTTACCGTATATCTAACCTAATATTTTTTCCATACCTCCTACCATTTTTTTACACAAAACTATAACTAAATAAAGTTATTGTCATTCAAGTTAAGATATCAAATAGCCACATACTCACCCTTAATTTGAGACGTAGACTCGGAAAAAATGCGCAGACGGAGCGTGAGTAATGTGCACTAGGTTTTAGACGTACTTTATATTAAGCTAGAGTTTCATTTAATAAAACTAAGTAATGTTGTTTTTACAGCATTTTTACTCAACCCTCGTATAGATGTGGGCTAGAATTTCTTTTTTTTCATATACTATGTGTGTACTTAATGGGTTAGATTTATGTATGTGGCTCCACATTTTGGTGCGTATGAGACGAACTACGAGTGTCGAGTAAGCCAGAGAAGCCTGTAAGGACCTATTGGAACTATTTAGATGTGGCTCCACCAGTCCGCAGTAGGTCAGTCGAATAAAATTAAAAGACTAGCTCGCTGATTTTTTCGGCGGAACTTCTCAGTGGAGGTCTCGTTCGAATCCAGTGGTATTGTTTCGGCTAAAACGATTTTTGACTGATTGCATAAACCGGGCAGGCAGTAGTGGCTTAGGCAAAGCAGTATCTAGATAACAATGTTTAGTAAAAGTTTAGCCCCTCACGGCTACAAGTAATCCTGACGGGGACGGTAGCATAAGTGGCTTCACGCCTCCGTGAGCACCATGAGTGTAAGGAAGCAATTCTGATGGTCCAAGATGTCGTCATTCGAGGGAGACAGAAAAGAAGGGCCCCGATGCGTTCCGTTTGGAAATCTTGAAGCCTAGTGTGTGGAAGTAGGGCACCCGCGGTCTTTTTTATAGTGGTAAATGTCTCATATACCCATAGTCATCCACAGACAATTCAGAATCTTCTAAATATTTTCTCTTGCTAAATAGGAGAAAAGGATAAAAGATCAGTAAGTGTGAATTTGAAATAGTCACAATATTTTTTTTTAAATATTGCCTATGAATTTGGCGGACTATGCGGCGAATAGATGAATGATTCGGCACAGTGGATAAGAGCTAAGCCACTCCGCCCACTGGGTCAAATAGTCGCGGGTTCGCTTATCGCACGGGACAAATCTTTGTATCGATCCAGTGGGCTGCTTAAACTTCTAACTACTGGACTAAGTTATGTGTCAAATATCAAAACAACTTATTGCCTTTACCATATAATAACCGTTCTAGACAAGAAAATCCCTAAACATTAATTACTTTGGCTATCTCCCTTCAATGGAAAGTCTTATAAAAGGAAAAACTCTGCGTATTATCTACGATCGAGATAAACAAAACTTTAGGTATTTACGAGATTAATCTAATCTCGTAAATACCAAAAGTACTTTGGAAGTTGCAGAGGAAGAAACTTTTGCTTATCCCATTATTTGGACTTAAATACTGTATTTATTATTAGCCAGGTAACTGTGAGGTATACTAGAATAAGTAATAAATATGTGTGGAGGTAGACGTACAATAAAACAGTTGTGTCGCAAATTCCGTGTTCAATTGATCGCTCCTCCCAAAATTACCCAAATATCCCACTGTAACGAGATAGACAAGCGTATTCATGCGATACACAGGGTTAAGCACAAACCATCTGACGTTATCGTAATAGCGTGCTGGCAAGTTCGTGCTGTCAACTCAAAGCGTAGCGTGTTGTGCCAAACGAGTTCGGGATACTGATGCTTTGTAGACACATTCTGACCACCGCCTTTAGGGTTCTGGTTGGGTCATGCTTACTAAAATGTCTTTACTTGCGGTGGCTATCTAGCGCGAGTCACTTCCTTTCCTCCAATGTGGTGAACGGGGGACTGGTCCATCCGGAATCCTTCAGACACTTACTCTTTAGAAATAACATTACTAGTCGCATATCACGATTGTAAGGCATCAAACTGGAGCTAACTATTTAATTGTAACCTAAACATTGTGCTCACACAAAATAATAAAAAAACAGTAAGAGAATTCAATAAAAAAACAAGCCCGCTGAGTTTCTCACCGGATCTTCTCAGTGCCGCGTTTCGATCCGGTGGTAGCTTAATAGTTAGATTAGATAAACAATGTAAACTGACAATTTTTAGGTACCCCGCAGGGTTTACGCAAAATAAATGATTTAAGTTTGAGTTCATATTTATTCAGTTATAGGGCAACAAGAATCTTCTCACATGTGGAAAACATTGACAGATGGACATTGGTGTAAAATTAGTGCTACTATATCTATCTATCTATCTATATCATCAAGCCAGCTCCCTTACGGGGTAGGCAGAGAGTACAGAGTTCCAACAGGTTCTTTCCTTACAGACCCTCTGGCTTTCTCCACTCTCATAGTTCGTCTCATACACGCTCGCCGCTTACGGAGACTCTTGACTTGCCCTTCAGATAAGACACGGTTTTTTGGTCATGGTAAGATATCTTCCCCGGTACCTACATCTTTCCACATTCGCATTGTATATCTGTTTTGTCATTCTTTATGATCCCTGTTGTATATATTAATAATTTTGGTAAGCTTAAGATACAAAGCCAAATTCGCAACAATGGCGGACGCCACAGCCGTCGCCCAAATTTAATTTCGTCGCCCTACTTATCGCATTACCTCCGAACGAGGGCCATTACCTCCCTCCGCGTTATAATAAAAACATATTCTTTTAGACACACTTTTAGAGATAAATGACGTAAGCCAAAGTCAGTAGTGACATAGTTTGACTACCTGCTAACAGATGGTGCTGGCGATCCGTAATACTTGTCTAAAACGCGTCATATAGAAAGAATGACGGAAGTCATTCTTTCTATATGACCGAACCAACGGAGCACACCCTTTCTCATCTTTATACCAATACTATCTTTCATACCTACACGCTTTCTTACTACGCTGTTGCGAATACGGTCGGTAAGCTTGACTCCGCACATCTAAGCTGCCATTGGATAAAATTTTCCTACTTCAATATTTAAATAAATATTTCAAAAAATATTTCAATATTACGCCGGAAAAAAAGAAAGACGAAGACTTGCGAGAGTTGACTAACTTATTTAACAAATTTAATCATGCACAATGTGGACGCTGTAAATCAAATTTAATTATACAACAAAATGAACATATGTCTACAACATTCTTACTAATTAAAAATAGAATATAAATAAATTTCATAGCAAACGGAAACTCCAGCGCACTGTCATGCAGTGACATTTCACTTAATGACAGCGTTAGTTCAGATTTTAGCCAGATGCCAAAAGATCTTTTTAGTGGTCTGAAACGGATGGCATGTCAACTCGATAGCGTCATGCTAACGTCAGTCTGTTCGTGCTAAGCTCTCAGTTAAGTTATACAATCACGCTACGATAGTACACTACTATAAGGGTGTAAGGTTCGTAATTCAAACAACTAAATCGCCTTGTTGTTTTGTTCATGTCTCTTTCTTATTACAACATACACTAAAAATCTCACTCTCACACTAATTGTCAAATCTTATTTTCTTGTCTTTCACTTAAATATTTTAATTGTATTGCTATATTTTCATTCGCATTCTGGTTCAAACGTTCCGTTACCACCCACACAAGGGCATGCCGCTCGAGGACGATTTGTCCTCGGGCGTGGTGGAGGCCGCGTTCCGATCCGGTAGTAGATTAGTAATTAAATTAGATTTAAAAGAAATGTTAGCGCTCCCGCAGGGCTTATACAAAATAAATTATTTGAGTTTGAAACAAAATGATATTTTTTTATTGCTTGATGTTAAACGCAGGTATAATTCAATAGTTAGTAGTTTTTTATAGTGTACTTAACTATGGAAATACGAAAAACTATCTTAAGTGTATAGGTTTAGTTCACCACATAACAAGTTAAACGTTTTTACCACTTTTTAAGATTCGTATGTAAAAGTCTTGACTATGTAAATATAGGTATTATACTAGAGTATAATACCTAGTATAGTCAGGTAGACCTGACTTTGGTGACTTTTTTCTACATGTTCTATATGGCGTGGGTAGGGTCTCCACGATCTTTGTGAAATACACCTGTGACCGCTTCTTGTGACTAAAGCGTAGTCAGTTATTGTATCACGTTGGTCGCTTATTGTATCAAATTAGTTATTGTATAAAGTCAGTCATCAGTTAAGTTAGTTTCTGTTCGAACGCTGCGCCTTTTGCTGGCGGTGGGCGTTAATAGCTGCGACACAGATTTTTTAAACTAATGTAGCTATTATCGTACGCAATTCAGTTGTGTACATTGTTATGTTTCCAAAATATACAAAATGTGTGAAATATACTTTACAAATCGTGTTTTTCCAGGGCTGCGATTGGTACCATATCATTGTATGCCATAAATAGTCTGAAAGACGCAGTTAGTGACTGATTGATTCTTCGGTGATATTTATTTAATTACCTTGTTTACAGGAAAACTGAGGACATTGACGATGAGATTTACACCATTCCACTCAACGTGAACGGGGACGTGCATAGTGCGGGCAAACGCAGTTTAGTCAGTCCATCCTCTAAGGGGGCTTACACGCCGACAACAATGCAATGGTGCGTCGCGTCTCTACGAACTGTCGTAACAGCCGAATTTGGAATGTCTAAGATTTTAAACGTAGTGACGCTCAAAGTATTTTATTTTGTCGACAGTTATTTGAATGATGTTAGTTTTAAAATTAATAAGTCATTCTAATTGAATGAAAATGAATAACGACAACTATAAATTATGATTTGATTGAGAAAAGAGCCTGTGAAACAGGTATCAGATTCCAGATGTATTTGGTGTATGGTCTTGTATTTGAAATTGAAATTTTAAAGGAGGATTATAATATAAAGGGTTATGTGATTTTTAATTATGAACGATTATTTTAGCAAGCTTTATCCATTTTTAGATATTATTTTTGATACCGATATGCTGTATTTTAGAAATATATGTTTGTGTGATTATAAGCAATATTTACAGTTTCTACTGAGATTTATTCGATATATGAAAATTTAACTTTGAATATTGCTACACACTTAGGGGCATCGAATGGTCGTCGGGTGTAAACCCCATAATTTGAATTTTAAATAATGCGGGTGTCGGGCGACTCTCGACGCGTCAACTTAATCGCATCGCCAGTCTGCCGACGTTCTTAGATAAGTTACCTTATTTATTTGTTAGATACCTCAAATAGAAACCAAAATATAGTCCAGGTTAAAGTTTCTTAGATCCTTTTAGGTATTATGTAAGGACTGATATTGTTAAAAGATACTCTATTAGATTTCTTTTTATTTCATCCGCACACTTCTCTGTCTATATACTCACTTGTACGTCAACTAAAGTACACTTCTTGGTAATAAATATTATACACATTATATATACATTCTGATTGGGAAACTATCCAGTATTTGGAGATTGTTCATTTGACTGAACTCTGATGACTATATGCTACGTCGTCTAAGGACAGGTAACGTAAATAGCAAGTTACAGATATCAAACGCGACATCCATTTTTCGATACAACTGTGTTTAGCACAGGATGAGTTCACTCGTAGATAAGTGTACTTAGATATAAAATTAACTTAGTGTTAGGAGACTAGCATTTCAATCCAATGATTTGTGATAATTTCATCACAATTCCTAAGCACTTTCATCGTCATCATTATCAGTCGAAACAAAGGTCTCCCCCAAAGATCGCCACGGCGAGTTCCTATGTTCTGTACGCATCCAGTTTTTACCTGTAACCTTCACCAGTTCATCGGTTCACCTTATGGCTGATCACTTCACGTCTTCCGGTACGAAGTCACCATTCGAAAACTTTAAAAAAAGCGTAATTGAACTAGAGCCGATCATGTCTGAAGTGTCCGCAAGTCAAGATGTCCTCTATTTATGTTCAAGTAGTGTACAGTTTTGGCTTTATTGTGCAGTAGTTTAGTCTACGCTCATAGATACCTCATGGTTTTCATTAAGTCTGGTAATTGTTGATGTTTTTATATTCGGCGGAGTATGTGGAAAAATCTGTATTGAATAAAAAGCACCTTATCTTTTTTGGGTGTTTCATTTATAATTCATATTGTTTTTGGAAAAACGATTGTGAAGGATTTGCCACGATCTGTACTGTGTAGTTTTGTTATAGATAATAATTAGTATCTTACTAATTTCGGTGGATAAGTCCTAATGAATTTCATTTTAACGAAATTTGGTGCATGTGGTAAGTAGTCTTTACTTTTAAAGTTATCATTAATTGATAGCTTTGACACTAGAGATGACTAAATGTCATTAAATAAATTCGATCGAAATTGGTAAAAGAGCGATCGTTATTCATGTCAAGACCACGGACTAGTGTATTTTAAGAGTCGATTTTTCGTATTCATCGAATTCATTCATCACATAGAAGTTTATTCATAGTAAAAAAAAATCAACATATTTAACAACTAACTGAGAACGTGCCCTTCGAAGCACGAAGCCACTCAATTATGAAAATGCCACACACGGTCACCCATCAACATATTGTTTAATAACACTTGTATAGATAGAATTGACCGAGAGACAAGCCCAGAAAACGTTGGCGTGACAACATGAATGCGTTTCATAAACACTGGCCAGAGGTGGTCACATATAGCTCCATTTGGAAAGTTTGACCTTTGCCCAGCCTTGGAACGATAGAGGTTAACAACAATAAATTAAATAGTTCAATTGTATCACTTATATTCAGTCAGGTTTTGATTTAGTTGATGGAAAACTTTTATCTCTTGATTGAAAACTGCACTTGGGATAATAAATGTCAAAAGAAAAACACAACGGTTTTATTTGATCGAGTCTAAAGGCTATCATTTCTATTGCGCCTCGGGCTATGTTTGTGGCGTATAGTGTCGTATTGCCGACAACAGGACATAAAGTAAAATATAGGGAGGTAAAATAGAAACTATGTCAGAAGAAAGAATGACAACACAGATATACAATGCGAAAGAGGAAGGATGTTGGTACCCGGGAAGACCTAGACTTACCATGACCAAATTGACCGTGTCTTATCTGAAGGACAAGTCAAGAGTCGTCGTAACCGGCGAGCGTATATGAGACGAACTATGAGAGTTGAGGAAGCCAGAGTGGTATGTAAGGAAAGAATCTTATGGAACTCTGTACTCTCTGCCTAGATAGATAGATAGATAAATTAGAAACATATAACATTTTTCGATAATATAATACAAAATAACCTAACATCGTTAACGAAAAGTGGGTGTAAACAGTATACCTCTGCCTCCCCCGCTTGGGGAATATAGGCGGTGACGGTGTTTATTTTTTTTAATACAAAATAAATTAATACAGTCACGCTTATATTCATTAAGCGGAGGTGGCAGAGGTATAGCATAAACCATTCATCTTTCGCCGATGCTGTTAGTTCCCATTTTCCGTATGACAATTATACCGGTCACAATTACACCGGACTCAAGACTGCAACCGATAATTTTTCCATTTATAAACCTCAATATCACTGTTCAGCCCTATATTCGAACCCAGGAAATAGTGATTAACAGCCACATAATACGCCACTAGACCATCGAAGCAGTCTACGAAAATTTCACATCAATTTTCCGCGCGTGCAAAGAAAATGGCTTCCCGTTCAGATTCCCGTATTTTTCGAATATTTAATTTACCTGTCAGTCAATTGCACGGGACCAGAGTAAATCGCCCGTACCGTGTCAGTGAAACGCTTCCTATTAAAAACGCCAGCGGCACGGCATTTTTATTAGACATCAATGTAATGGGCCTTTGGGCAAAAATAAAATAGGGGTGCCGAATTTTAGTTCGAAAATAATAATGCAAGCACTCGTAGCCCTGTAACGACCGCAGTGTTCTTAGCGATCACCAAAGTTAGGCAACGTTTGGTTCGGACGGTCTGAGATGGGTGACGGTTGATGGTATTTTCGTATGCGAGTTTCTCCGTGCTTCGGGGGCACACTAAGCCATTGGTTCTGGTTACCACTTAATGTGGTAGTCGTTAAACCAAGTTGGAAGCCAGCAAGCAAGAAGGAAGGCTTGATAAGTTCCAACAGCAGGTGGCCATCAATCTGTCTCCAGCTCCACCAATCCTGCTCAACCCTGAGTCCGCGTGGTGGAGTATGACTTAATCTCTCTCATCTCTATTTGTAACAGAGAATATGTGTACGAGCAATGTAATTTCAACATCCACTGTGACCCACTTACGCAAATAAATTAATTTGATTTGATTAATATAATAATTACACAGCAGAGGAATAATATGGACTGATCTATTGTTATAATATATGTTACTAAACGATACATTTTTAATTTTTCATACTATCCGGTATTCATGTAATGGACCCCCGGGCGAACATGGAATAGGGGTGGCGAATTATATTTTGATAGTGAAGCTTTCGTTAATGTATTTGCATTTCGAAATTATATTTATAGGCCATATTTCACGGCCCAAGTAATGCAAGGTAAGCCTTTTGGGCCCACTTACAATTTTGGCGCTTACACAAAACAGCGACGTGATCACAAAAGTTGTAATTCATCATCATCATCATCATCTCAGCCTATACTTGTCCACTGCTGAACATAGGCCTCCCCAATCGCTTTCCAGCGTAACCGGTCCGATGCCACCTGCATCCAACGACTTCCTGCGATTTTCACAAGATCGTCGGTCCATCTGGCAGGCGGTCGTCCCACACTGCGCTTGTCAATACGTGGTCTCCACTCTAGAATCTTTCTGCCCCAACGCCCGTCTGATCTACGCGCTATGTGGCCCGCCCATTGCCACTTCAGCTTGCTAATCTTAACGGCTATATCGGTGACCTTGGTTCTTCTACGAATCTCCTCATTCCTGATTCGATCGCGTAGAGAAACGCCGAGCATAGCTCTCTCCATAGCTCGCTGAGCAACTCTGAGCTTTTTTATGAGACCTATAGTAAGAGACCACGTCTCTGATCCATATATCATCACTGGTAATTAAGTAAGTAAGTAAGTAAGTTAAGTAAGTTGTAATTAAGTATTACGATTTCCGTCGGTGTGACAATTTATGGAAAAAATCTACGGTGAGGCACAAGGCGTCGTAAGACTTTTGATACCTTTTGATAACTTCGAATGTCATGTATGATGTGTAATGCGTGGTGGTTTTTGCGATGTGTACACATTGTGGAATTTCTGCCGACTCCAAGTTTTCAGGTATATGGTCGTCTCTTGTGGAGTTTACCGGTTTTTGAGTAATATCTGGTTATTAATAAAATTCTTCTAAACAATAGCTTCGTTAATCCATGGTTAAGCAAACGAGGTATCTTTCACGCATTATTTGTCCATTTTGAACGCTAAAGACGCATCTTAAATTATTGTCTAGTTGTTCTAGTGGCGCATCACATGGTCCTGATTTGATAAACTGTTGGTGTGAAGTGGGATAAAGTGATTACAAAGATAAAAGTTAAGGTCATAAGTAAGCAAAGGTATTTTATTAAGATTATTTATAAAGCAGCATTTATAGATAAAATTGAGGATATAATAGACAAGTTTCCTAACCGGCAAATATATATATGTGATGAACTACGAGTATGAGTATGGAAGAAACAGCTAAACAGACTAAAATCACCCTTATACGCTATGACCAATGAAACAAGGCGTTAAAATCCACTAGTGGCATACATACGGCCCTGCGTTTGGTCATCCATACTTATATCATAAATTCGAAAGTAACTCTGCCTGTCTGTTTGTCTGTAACCTTTTCACGCCCAAACCGTTAAACAGATTTTGATCAATATTGGCAAGAACATAGATTTTATCCAGGGTAAGGATATAGGCTACCTAGTGTCATAAAAAAGTTAAGGGTGTGAAATACACTCCTAAAAATAACGCGAACGAAGTTGCGGCTACGGAACAGCTAGTAGCGAATAAAGTTCTCCCTACATTTATCGACGCGAAACTTCGTACTCTCTACCTACCCTGCAACAGATCTGGCGTGATGCTGTGGATAGATAATTTTATTAATTAAAATTTCAGCGCCACAGCCCTATTTGACGGATTGGATTATATCATAAAATTGAATATAGTTGCGCCGGCCGCTGTAATTAATTCTGAGCTTTTTCATTGGTTAATTAAAATGTTGCCCGATCAGATATTACAACTTGCTTGTGGAAATAAACGCAAAATGAGTTGTTCTACTTTGTAAGTCCTTAATGCATATAATATAAAGGTTTAAGGATCAGGTGTGGATTAGGTAAAGTAACCGTAAAATTAATTAATATTATTAAATACCTATAAACATAGAATATAGTGGCGCCAAAAATGCTTAATAATGAAAAATGAATTTAGTGATGTTTATAAACATCACTAAATTTCGCAGTCGATGACCAATATCATATGAGGCGAGTCATTGGGAGCTGAGCTGGAATTCCACGGCACGGAACACTGGGCACAATTTCAGATTCCGGACTGCAAGTTAACGAGGCAATGAGGCAGGTAAAAAATTTGTATAAATAAAAAATAAACACCGTCATGTTTATATAACCCAAGCGGGGTGGCAGAGGTGTACTGTGTAACCCCACGTCTTTTGCCGACGTTGTTAGGTCCTATGTAATAGAGGGTGACCCTCTTGCAATATACCCACAATTGCGGACTCCGGACTGATACTGGGAAGTTCACCGAGTATCCGATAATAATAATATCAGCCTATAGTGTCTCATTGCTGGGCAAAGGCCTTCTCTCACGTTGTACTACAACAAGTTGAAAGAATTACAATGTCACATTAGTGAATTTAATACTTGCTGCTAATAACTGGATTGAGGCATTTGCTAAGAACTTCACCGACTTTATGAGAAAAACAGCATCCTAACCACATTTATTAACCATTTGGTTCGAAATCCAAGATGACGATCGTGAATATCATGCGTAAGAATCCGCGAGCAAAAACCACTTTACAAAAGAGGGAGCATTACGATCTTGTTATTCAACACGTTTCCGCCACTTATCGACTCTAAAATATAGATAAGGGATGTCTACAAAATACGGTCACGGCTTAGGACCCTTCTGCAGGGCTTGTACAGATGACGCTACATATGAAACAGATTTTGTCGCCCTATGCGTGAGATAGCCGTTTTGTCTTACGTGCTAGTATAGCGTGCCGTGACAAAAGTTTTATTCGAGAAAACTTTCTGGAAATGTATTGTATCTTTTGACGTATGAGTATGAGGCGCTCGTATTACCGCGGTGTTTTAGTGATAAACAATGTTAAGGCAGTATTTGACTCATTTGGTCTGAGATGGGTGACCGTTGGTGGCATTTTTATATTCAAACGTCCCCGTGCTTCAGAAAGCACGTTACACCGTTAGTTACCACTTAATAAGATAGTTGTTAAGTCCGTACTGGGTCCGCGTGGTGGAGTATGAGCTAATCTCTCTCACCCCGATTTGTGAGGAATGGCATTTGCTCAGCGGTGAAACAGTATAAGTTGATATTATTTATTACTGACGTAAAGACGAGACTAATTTGACTTGCGTGCAAGACCCGAATCAGGTGCCGATAATTTTTTTTTTTTTTATTCTTATATTTAATTGGCAGTTTAGTCATACATTTGACTATGTCACCCCCGTACAGTTGATCTACTTATAAAATATTTTAATTTACCTAACTAAAGGATTGGCCCTAATAATAATCTGTAGGCTTACTTGTGTACCCAAGTAAGCCTACAGATTATTATTAGGGCCACGATGTATCAATGATAGAGGTAGGGGTGTACCCCTACCTCTATCATTGATACATCGTCTATGCAACCGCAATCTATAGATAAAATTATGTCTTGTGCGAGAAAAGTCTTACCGGCCGTGCCAACAATGCCGGGTCGAAATGGAAATTACTAAGATGCCAAGTCGGGCTTTGGCTAAGATGAATTGCAGAGAATGGTCTGTGACATATTTGTTATTAATATCGGGTTATCCTAAACAGTTGAGCTGGTATTTTAGGATTTGAATTTTAGGTAATTTTTTTGTAGATAGGTCGTATTTTAGTTACAAAAATAGCACTATTATATGGCACTCTCTGATTAACAAACCTAAGGGCTAAGCACGAAAAGATTGCCGTTAACGCAATGCTAGCGAGTAAGCGCGCTAACGTTTAAATTTATTTAGTAAATTTGTATTGTGACAAATATGGTATTTTGTCTCGATAGCGTCACGCTAATGTCAATCTGTTTATGCTAAACCTTCTGAGAGCTTAGTATGTGCATATTGTCGTCACCTTAACTTTATCGCGTTGATATTTACTAAATAAATGTGAAAGTGACAGATAGAGTTGGGTGAAAATTATTGCTGAAAACAATTAAATTGCTATTCAAATATTTTACATTTTATCGCGGTTTATTTTTGAATTTTAAGTTCCTAACGTGTTCAGTGCTTTACAACACCGTGGTCACGGGAGGGACTGAGGCGTTTGACGTCCAAATGTCATTGTTTTGCCGGAGTACCTTCAGGGGATTAATTTGATTGCAATTAAAGTTTCAATTGGTTGATCCGATCAATCAATCAAAAATCAATAAACAATTAATTGAATACTTCCCGACGCAGACGTGACAGTACGTGTTTAAAGCGATTTTTTCCAGACAACCTTTAGGTAGCCAGCAAAGGCCCCGCGGGTAAAACACATACACACAAACCAGCGTTTAAAATTACGTAGTAATTGTAAATAAATTATACCAAGATTTGCCCCTAAAACACACAACCACTAAATCAGGGCACACACGATATAGCAATTTCAGTAGATAATTACACCCTTCACGCAACAATATATTTTTGATAACAACCCGCCCGCGGGCGGTTTTCATTAAGCGCAGTTAATAATTAACCAACCAACCCTTATTGTGAATGTTATATGTACCTTACTAGGGCTCTTATTCTCTCTGACCAATTATACTCGTAACGCGCTACGTTATGAAAAAATCCTAATCCCTACTTATATTATTAATGTAAAAGTTTGTATGTTTGAACATCCAAACGTAAACACTTTTACACATCTAAACATTTAGATTTTTGTTACTCAATCACGCAAAAATGTCTGACCGGATTTGGAAGAAATTTAGCACATAGATAGTTCATTTCCCGGATTAATACATACTTTTTATCCCGGTAAGGTATTAGGTTCTTGTCAATAGTAACAGCGGACGAAGTGGCGGGTAGATACTAGTAATATTATAAATGTGAAAGTTTGCATATTTAGATATTACGCCAAAACTGTTAAACGGATTTGAAATAAATTTAGCACACCGATCTAGTCTATTACCAGGATTATCACATAGAATAAATTGCGCGACTGCGAATTATTCGACTATTCGAATTGAATCATCTACAACTACTAATTTTCTGATTCGACTTGAACATTAGTAATATACTAATTTTTATATTCGAATGACAACTACTTATTAGTAACTACTAATGGCGATTCGATTAATTATCTGCGACTCTCACTCGATATGAATGAATTATTCCAATGATTCGCCGCTTCTCGCGCCAGTTCCGCGCCAAAACCAATTACGTGTGCGAGTGAGTAGTAACAACTAAACTAAATAATAACGCTCCTGCTGGTTTGTGTATTAAATGGCCTTTTCATAAAGTTTCTAGTTTAGCATTTAAATATATTCCGCGCGCGGTAATTAAGTACTGGAATGAAATAATAGTACATTTTTTTAAAAACACTTACAGTGCTTCAACAGAATAATCGCCTGTGCGAACGTCCGCTGCGGTCCGAATAATGCAAACTTACGCTCCGTTGTAGTCTGTGGTGCGACCGATAAGTAAATTCACCGAATTTATCATTCATTATTCGTTCATTCAGTCTAGCAAGCAAAGTCGAATGGGAGCTGCCTCCCTAGTAACTAATTATCGTGAATCATTCGAATTATTTATAAAGTCGAATGATTCGAATGCAATCATTCGCAGTCGCGCATCGCTAACATAGAATACTTTTTATCGCGAAAAAATGTTAGATTCCTCTTCAAACTCAATACGGACTAAGTCGCGGGCAGAAATTAATGAATAATAAAATAAACTGGTGAACACCGACACGCTTATATGCCTCAAGCGGGGGCGGCAAAGGTGTATTGTGTACTGCCACAATTCGCCAAAGAAGTCAGGTCCCGTGTAATATGTGGCAAGCCTATTGCAATTATGCCGGCTACAATGAAAAATTTTCTATAAAGAAATTACATTTTTGTCCGACCTAGTAATCGAATATAGGACCTCGTGATCGCTATCGTGACGCATTATTCGCTACTATGATGATTTTTTGGTAATCCAGTGGCATACAGAGTACCATTACATGATATTTTCACGAATTTATCGTAATGCGCCGTGGTTTGGTTCTACCGAATAGAGCCCCAAAGGCCTAAGCACCAACAATTTGACATTAAAATTACGTTATGGCGTCATCGTGTTATCACGTTTATCTGTAGTTAGTGAATGCGTAGTGTGAGAAGGATGCCATATCAACTCGATAGCATTGGGTGAATCTGTTTATTTATTTATTTATTTATTTATTAAAAAAGACACACCAACAGTATACACATTACACAATTCATGATAAAAATTGCTAAAGTAGGTAGTCTGATGTGTACACCAATGACAGGTATGTACAACATTCGCATTTTATTCTAATTTGGTACATAAGTAAATTCAAAGTAATATTTAAAACTAAATGACTATAATGACATCAATTTAAAATTTTGAAATCTAACATTTTGAAATTTAACATAAAGAAGACGCAAATGCATTCTTAAATTTAAATTAAGTTTTAATCTAATATATATATATATATATATATTTTCTTATTAACTATGGAAGAATTTCAGTAACTTATTTCTAAATGTCGGTAATGAATCGTGGAATATGTCGATATCAAGAGCGCCGTTTCCATTAAGCGTGTTGTAATGGCTGCACATCCTAACTATTGGCGAATTGAAACCAAGGTTGGTTTTAACCAACGGGGTATGAAAAATTTTAGTCATAGAATAACGAGGGATATTTCGAGGAACATTGATGGCTATTTTGTTTCGGATATCGTCACAATTGATGCTGTTATTCATTACTTTGTGGAGAAAGACAAGGTCGTGTAACTTTCGTCGATCGCGTAATGAGATCATTTTGAAGAATTTTAAACGTTGTTCATAGCTGCATCGATGGCTTATACCTTCAGAGATAAAAGCTAAATATCTTGTAAATACACGCTGAATACTCTCAATGCGTTGTGAGTGAGCACTATAAAACGGACTCCAAACTATAGAACCATATTCAAGACAACTTCGAACTAACGCATTGTATAAAATTATTCTCGTGTATGTTTGCGTGAATCCCTTAGAGTTGCGTTTTAAGAGCGGCTTTAGTGACCATCAAATCGACGTGAGTTTTAAACCGAAGTTCACTATCCATAGTAATGCCGAGATCTCTCACAAAGTTAACCCTTAATACAGGTGCACCATTGATACTATATGCTGACTCAAGTGGTTTCTTTTTCCGTGTGAACCTCATATGGAAGCATTTGTTAACATTGAGCTCCATTTGGTTCCGATCGCACCACTCCTTGATATTAGACAGGTCGTCCTGGACATATTTGATATCATCGGTGGAGTTCATAGTTCTAAAAAGCTTCAGATCATCTGCAAATAACAATACTTTACAGTAGCGTACTGTGGATGTAATGTCATTGATGAATATAGAAAATAAAATAGGTCCAAGATGTGAGCCCTGCGGAACACCAGATGCAACAAAATACGGGTGCGAGTTATGTCCGCTTACAGATACAATTTGAAGTCTTTTTGATAGGTACGACTGAAACCAGTGAAGTAAAGAACCCATTATGCCGACGCTCTTTAACTTATGCATTAATATGGAATGATTAACCCTATCAAAGGCACTGGCAAAGTCTGTATAAATTGCGTCCACCTCGAACCCTTTGTCGAGCTCATCAGTCAGCTTAGAAACAAATGAGGTAAGATTCGTTACAGTTGAGCGACCAGATCGAAATCCATGTTGATTTGGTGATAGAACCGCGTCGACATGACTTGTTAGGATGGGGCATATCAAGGCCTCAAACAGCTTAGAGAAGCAAGACAAAATCGCAATGGGACGATAGTTCTTCGTATTGCTCTGAGGGCCTTTTTTGTACAACGGTATTATTTTGGCTTTCTTCCATTCGTCTGGAAAGCAGCCATCCTTTAAAGAACGATTATAAATAATAGCTAATGGTAAAGCCAACGCTACACAACAACGCTTAACAAAAACGGCGGGAATGCCATCAAGGCCGGAGCCCTTAGATACATCAAGATCCTTGATTTTATTGAGTACCTCGCGTTCACTAAAGGAGACATTACTTAAGCAATTGTCAGGAAAAGGCTTGTCCAACTCGCTGAAGTGATTAATGTATGTTTGAAAGCTACCAAAAGTAGAAGAAAATTGGCTAGCAAAGAGATTAGCTATTTCAGGACCGGTATTAGCGTTTACATTCTGATCATTGTGCATTTTAGCTGGGATGGACGTTGTAGTGCATTTTTTACTTTTTATATAATGCCAAAAAGCTTTTGGGTTTTTCTTGATGTTTGCTTCAATGCCTTGTTTATAGTGAGAGTAACACGTTTGGTATAATTTGTGACAGTGCTCACGAAGAGCTTCGTATGATATCAAATCAAGAGGATTTTTGTATCTACGATACCTGCGTCTGATTTTTTCCTTTTCAGCTAGTCTCTTTATTAAAGCCATGTTAAACCATGGGGGAAATTTGGCTTTAACTGAATTACGCGTAGGCACATGTTTTTTTACCACCTCTTTTATTACACTATAAAGCACTGAAACCATTCCATTTACATCATTGAGCTCTGAAAATTCCGCCAACCAGTCTTTTGATTTTAATTCGCTATTAATTAACTCGTAATTGGCTTTGAAATAATTTAAGGTGGTATTATTTGAAGGAATAAGAATTTGATCAGCAATTACATTGGGTATGGTAACTAGTAAACCGGGATGTTTGGTATCCAACTTACAAATCAAATCCAAGGATTCCTCTACTATTACATTTGGTCGATTGCTAAGAACCAGATCCAGAGTTCGATTATCCGCATTCAAAACATGGTTAAACTGATATAGATTATTAATAGACATGAAGTCAACAAATGAATGGCCTAATGAATTGTCGTAGTTATCGGGTTTTAAGTGATAACCGTCATCATGCTTCGACCACTTCAAAAAAGGGAGATTAAAATCTCCTAGAATTATCACATCATCTACGACACTCAATATACCACTAACGCTATCGATATATTCGTTGAGGGTCTCTAAACGTAGAGGAGGGGGTAAGTACACAACGCCAATTGCAAGTTTTTTTATTTTATTACTCGAATTGAGTGTGACAGTGACCCACAGATCTTCACAAGCACTCTGCCAAGAATCCATTCGAGTGGACTTGACGTTGCGCGAAACGGCAATAAGTACTCCACCTCCATCTTTTTTAGAACCACCTGCGCATAACCGATCTCTACGGTACGTACAATATCTAGGATCAATAATTTCATTAGTATATACGTTAGAGTTCAGCCATGTTTCGGTAAGAACAATAATACCATAGTTCGATTGCAATATAGTCGAGTACATATTATTCGTCTTAGTTCGGATACCCCTAACATTCTGATAATATATGTCTATGGAATCGAATTTTAACATTTATACACCAAAACATTGACTACATTATTTATAAGATACACATAAAAATAATTTAAGAAATGAGTTTTAGACTATCATGGCTACGAATAATCCGAGCTTGGCAGGATTCGTCTTTGCGCATATATATTCGACCATTGCGAACCCACACGAATTTGTAGTTATTCTCCTTGGCTTTCTTGCGAGTGGCCGCGTGCAGAGCCTTATTAGTTGGTGTGAGGTGTTCAGCGACAAAGATAGGAACTCGGCTGCCCCCTAGCCCTAGATGTTGAGAGCTAAGTTTATCCTTAGAATTGGTTTTGTTGAATTTGATGACGGCGGCAAGAATGGCGTCACGCTGCAGTGGGGAGCGCACCTTCACTACCACTGACCTTGGTTTGTTATTTTCTTTGTTCATTTTTGCAACACGAGTAACATTCATGACATCTGATTCACTAATCGGATTGCCAACTGTTTTAGTAAGTTGTATCACGGTATTAACTAGGTTTTCTGATCGGTGTTCAGGGATCCCATTTATTTCTAAGTTACTTTCTCTCTGATGTTGTTCAGCTATAGTAAGCCTGGACGAGAGGTCTTGGACTGTTGTTAGTAGTATGTTATTATCAGTCACTAGTTTTGATATTACAGCTGATTTTTCCTGTATATCTGTTTTTAGCTCTTCATACTTAACATTTATAAAGGTCAACGATTCGTGATACTTTAACATTTGTTGGTTAATAGCCTTTAGTTTCTCGGTTACTTGGGCTCTTACAATTTCCATCATCTCTTGTTTTATTACATCCCTGATGTTTTCCAATGTTATACTCTCTGACGGCTGTTGCGGCTTAGTTCTCTTTGTTACATTATTGTAAGGAGGGGACTCGTTCGATATTATGGGAGAACTCGCATTACTAGAGTTCGGCGACATGGCTGGGTGGATATTTGAGTGAACGGGAGTGTTAGTGTTATCTTTTTTGGGCTGCTTATTACGACACCCAGGACATTTCCATACCCGCTTTTGCTCCTTACTCATAGCATTAAATTGCTTCTCGCTTATAGCGGAACACAATAGATCATATTTAAGCCCACAAGTTGAACACACCAATAATTCTTTACCCTTGATCACACCTTTGCAACCAGCACATTTGTTAGCGGAAGCCATTTTAGAAGCCTATTAAATAATATTGTTTATGGTCGAATGACTATTCATACGCTCACGTTTAGTACGTTTTACTGCACCGCAACACTAGCAGAGTAACGATTGTCTTTGCGCTTCTTTTGTTTTGAATGCAAGTGTCAAACTTCAAAATATTTTTCTAAACGGTATTATGCCGGTGATTAAATGAGTGTTGTTGGCCAGAATAACGTTAAAATTGAATTAGCTTACCGTCACTTAGCTAAACAGCCAACAACAATCATCATCCGTCATGAATACACAAATGTCACAGGCACGCAGAGTCAACAGTATTAATACAAAGATAATCTTGAGCAGTACAATGTAAGTTCAAAAGTCTCGTAGGTACACTTATGCAAACACTTATTATAGATTATTGTGCACTATTCAGCCAATATATCACAGTTTTGTGCAGTTTAACGCACAAATATAATTTTAGGAACACTAAAACTACGCGGACAATGTTTACACTAAAGATTTTTTTTTTTTTTTTTTTTTTTTTTTTTCTGTTTGTACGAAGACCTCTGATTGTATAAAGGTTTATTATTTAGAGTGTATTGTGTTTGAAATTCGAAAGTTTTATACTTTCTGGAAAAATAAACCCGCTACCACTAACTTATACCTGTGGTTAATAAAGTAAACACCTTCTCCCTTATGTTCCCTAAGGAGGATAGTAAAGGTGTACTGTGTACATCGACTTTTCGCCGCCGATGTTAAATACCAATGTAATAGCGGGCGAGTCTATTGGCATCCGAGCACAATTTCAGAATCCGGGATCCTGAGAATCTTGATAGTCACACTTTATCCGACGTAGTATTCGAACCACCTTGTAATCACGAGTCGCATCATGCACCACAAGACCGACTAGGAAGTCAATATTTAAATAAAAAAGTAATATCGACAGGCACATTTTTGATACAGATTACAAATGAAGAACGTGAGACATGAACTAGAGATAGTATTTGAGTAGTGGTTCGGAGTAGCTGTCTTTGAGAAAACTTACTTAACAGTAAGTTCATTACACTTGCAGGGAAGTAAAATAAAATAAGCAGTAACAAAACAATATTGACGGACGGTTTAGCGCAATGGTTAAGAGCTTAAACCCCTCCACCCACTGGGTCTAATAGTCGCGGGTTCGATTCCCGCACGGGACAAATCTTTGTGTGATCCACAATTATTTGTTTCGGTCTGGGTATTTGTGTATGTGAGTTTTCATGTTTGTAAACTAACCCACGATACAGGAATAAATCCTAGTGTGGGGCTACGTATTAATAAAAAAAAAACACGTGTCAAAATAACTTGGGACAACGTGGTCCGACAAGTTATTTGACTTTGAATTCGAAAAGCTATGAAGTAAGTTGAGCTACACTACATTGGCGTATAGGTAAGTAACCACATTTCACGATTTCCTTCAAACAAAAGTACCGTATGCGTCGTAATATAAATCTAGCACCTAATTAACGCTAGAAAGTTAGGAGCTAAATGCGAAGTCGAGTTAGTTAAATAATCTATCAGCTGAAAGCAGTCCGCGCGGTAACTAGCTCTATTAACAGCTAACTTTCAAAGCGCCAACTCTGTTTTATTCAGCGCTTGTAAATGGCAAGTCGACCTTTGTAAAGTTGCAATTATGAAAGTTGAAACTTTATAGTTTACGAGTTAAAGTAAATATATCTATGTTAATAATAAATGATGACAGCAGGTGATAGCGTGGTGACATAGAGACGCAGGCAGACTATCATGAGATGGAGCGATGACATCGAAAAGGTGGCCAGAAAATTGTGGAATAGACTAGCACAGGACCGGAACAAATGGAGGACTTCACTTAGTAGTAGGTAGATACAGGTTGATTCCTGATGGTGACAAATAATAAATGTCGGAATATTTGGCGCAGTGGCTAAGAGATTAAGCATATCCGCCCCCTGGGTCCAATAATCGCGGGGTCGATTCCCGCACGGGAAAAATCTTTGTGTGACCCACATTTATTTGTTTCGGTCTGGGTATTTGTGTATGTGAATTTTCATTTTTCTAAACGCACCCTCGACAATGGAAAAAACACTAGTGTAGAGCTACGTTTTTAAAAAAAATCAGCAGCTTTACTATTGCTAGTCAAAAGTCTTTACTCCCAAACCCAGATGAGAAAGCGGAAAGGTCAAACTCCACTCCACGTATCCAATCACTAATTAGATGCCTTGAATTGATATGATATGATATAGAAAAAATGCGTCGGAACGCGATCGAAGACAGTCGTGTTAAAACTTCGTCTGCAGTTTTTATTCTCAAAACCTAGTTAAAAGTGAATATTAAGTGTTAAAATTAATAGTGAATATAACTAAGTGACTGCTTTATCTATAAGTGAAAACAGTTTTTTAAAACACATTAAGATTATGCAAATATAAGTAAAAATAATTCAAATTTTTCATAATATATCCGTTTGTTCCTGACCTACCCCAACCCGCGGCTCGCTCGCTGCTGCGTGTCACACTGCACCCCTCCCCGCGTCTTCGCTCCCTAGCAACGCCTGTAGGGCATCTATACACCGACGACAACAATATCTGGTGGCGGTGCAATTTGAAAACAAACATGTCACGCAGCATTCGTACAAAAACAGCCACGCATGTGCCAGCGGACGCGGATATGTCTACTCTACTCACCGAAATTCGCTCTTTGAAACATACAGTAAGTGAATTAAAACAGCAAAATTTAGAAATCGACCTAAAACTATCTTCTGTCACTGAGGTATTGAATCTCAAGTTAGAACAGTATGAAAAAAGAATTTCGGCCAAAGATAACGAGGTTCTTTTACTTAAGGATTCTTTACAAAACTTACAACAAAAATTAAATATATCAGAACAACTCAACATGCGCACCGAACTCGAAATAGCTGGTATGCCAGAGCATAATAACGAAAATCTCTTTCATATTGCTATGGTAACCGCAAGAAAAATAGGAGTAGAACTACTGCAAAATGACATTGACGAGGTAACCAGGATAGGTCCACGTAGTCGTTTAAATCCCTTAGAACAACCAAGATCTATCATATTAAAACTTACTCGTCGTGCTAAACGCTCTGAAATCATCAGAGCCTCCAAGACCAGAAGACCGCTAACGTCTGACGATATTGTGCAAGGAACGTCAACAAGGATTTACATTAACGAACGGCTGACTAAATCTAACAGGGAGTTATTTCGTGAAGCTCGCCTCCGGACACGAAAAAATGGATTTCGGTTCTGTTGGATCCGCGACGGAGTTATATACGTACGAAAAGAAGAAAAGAAACCTGCCATGGCTATTTGGTCGTCAAAGGATTTGGAGAATAAAATTGGTCCTTTGCATACTTTGGACTCAAATGGAGAGTAGTATAAATTCAGTATTTTTATTATACGTAATCCTGCAAACCCAAAAGATTCCTTCCAATTTTATTAGTCATTGTAAAACTAAGGTATTCCATTTACGCTGCTCACATTTAACCCCGTCACTCACCCCTCCTACCTTGCTTAAATACTCGCTACACACATATTGTTTTCAGATCTCCTCACACTGCACATATCGTTTTCAGATCTATTTTAAAAACATAAATTATTACCTAAATTATTATTATTTTATACACAACGTTCACATACAACCAAATTTTTTGGGCAAAACACATAAATTCGTAAATACATTTTCACATACACTCCTTACACATATACACAACACAATTTCACTTTCACTCATTACACAAATACATAAATCTGTTACATTTTTTGTGTACATACACTTAAAATTTTATAAATATTTAAAACAAATAAAATTGTTTTTAAAACCAACAAATATCGCCACTGTTATTTCAAATTATAATGATAATAAATGTAATATTACCTCTCCAAATAACAATCTAAAAAATACTAATTCAACTATAATTTTTTGGCTTTGGAATATAATCCAAATCGGCAGTATTTATCTACGGTACATATCTAAAAATAAAGCCAAATTTGCACTTGATCAATATCCTGACATCTTTAAAACATTACAATATGTTAACTTAGTTCACCTTACTAATATAAAAATACAAAATGACTAACTTTAATTTATCTAATGAGCTTGACCACTGTTATGAGATCCGATGTCAGGAACTTGATATACTTGAACATGTCAAAAATGTTCTTTCCTTGGATTTTAATATTAAAACTTTATCATATAACATACGCAGTATTCAACACAATTTTGATTCCTTTTGCATTGCTCTTAAACGAATAAACGTTGTCTTTGACGTAATCATTTTAACAGAGTGTTGGCTATCTAAAGGATCAGTTATTGGCCAGATTCAAGGCTATAATTCATATTGCACAAAAAATAATTTAAATCAGTCCGGTGGCGTTGTATTTTATGTTAGAGATTGTTGGAAAGCCTCGGTTTCGGAACCTATATGTTGCGACGCAGAAACTCTAATTGTACACCTTTCAGATGAAATAGCTTTAATAGCAATTTACCGTTCACCTTCATTTAGATGTATAGACAACTTTATTTCTTCTCTTAATAATATTCTTGATTCTGTAAAGTCCTGTCCAACCGTAGTAATCACTGGAGATATTAATATAAATATTCTTTCTGCGGATAACTCTTGTACTGAATACCTTTGTTTTATGGCCGAAAACGGATATATTTCGGTCATAAATCATCCCACAAGAAAGACCTCTTGCTTAGATCACATTTTTATCAGATCTAGATGCACGTCCACTATTGGTGTAGTATGTGACACTGATATAACCGATCACAGAATGGTGATGTTGGGACATAATACTGCCAGCCCCAAATCTAAACAGCGGAATCGTACTGTCCTGAAAACTGATTACTCGGCTATATCAAATGAGCTTCAAAACACAGAATGGTCTGTAATACTTAATGAAAAAGATATAAATACGGCGGTAAATAAGTTTAACTCGATAATATCTGCTTCAGTTGCAAAACACACTAAGGAAACCAAAATTAGTTGCTCCAAATTTATAAGTAAACCTTGGATTACCCGTGGGCTGGTAAAATGTATGAACCATAGAGATAAACTACACCTAGATTACAAAAAACACCCTAATGATGCTACCAAAAGATTGATTTATACTCGTTATAGAAACTTTTTCACTCATCTCGTACGTAAAGTAAAATGCGACTATTATAGTAAACAACTAGTAGACAATAAATCTAATACAAAACAGTTATGGAAAACTATAAAGAATATAACTGAACGTCAAAACAGTAAATCCAATGCTATAGAATTAACTAAGTTTAAACCAAATGCCCAAGACTCTATAGATCAGTGTAATCAATATTTTGCAACGGTCGGGAAAGTACTTTCTGACAAATTGCTCTCAGATATGAAGGAAACCCAAGATTCACTTATCTCAAATATAAACATAGATGCTCCTAATTCCAGTTTCTTCATGCAGCCAACAGATATTGTCGAAGTTAAATCAATAATTTGTAGTATGAAATCAGACAGTGCACCGGGCCAGGACGGATTTACTAGTAGACTTATAAAATATATTATGCATGCAATATTAGTCCCTTTAACACATATATTAAACTTTAGCATAAGTTCAGGAGAATTTCCAAATGCATGGAAGGAAGCTACAGTTGTTCCAATCCATAAGAATGGAACAAAAGATACTCCAAGTAATTACAGGCCTATTTCTTTACTGAGCGTTTTTGCAAAAATTTTGGAAAAAGTTGTAAATAGACGGTTAACACACTACCTTGATACTAATAATATGATATCTAGTAATCAGTTCGGTTTTAGGCGTGGCAAATCGACCGAAGATGCCGTAAGTATGCTTGTTGATCAGATTGCGTCCAACTTAGATAAAAACAAGAAGTGTTTAGGTGTTTTTCTGGATCTAGCACGGGCGTTTGATACTGTTGCAATTCCTATTTTAATAAAAAAACTAGAATGTTTAGGCGTTAGAGGTTTACCACTCAACTGGTTCAAAAGTTACTTAACTAATAGGTATCAAAGACTACGCGTCGAGAATTGCGTCAGTACCAAATGCCTAGTCGAAGTCGGAGTTCCACAGGGTAGTGTGCTTGGGCCCACTCTATTTATAATATATATGAATGATATTCATAATTTAACTGGACACAAAATAAAAATAATCTGTTACGCAGATGACACAGTAATCCTCTTCCACGACTCATCATGGAACTCCCTATTTAAAGCAGCGGAAATCGGTTTGAGGCAAATTAAACATTGGCTCGACCATAACCTTCTCTCCTTGAATACTAAGAAAACTACTTACCTCTGTTTCTACAAAACTCTAGCATCAGCTCCTGACAACTCGCGTAAGCTGAGAATTCATACATCTAACTGTTCACCGATGGCATGTACATGCGAGGTACTCAAGTCATCAGATAACGTTAAATATCTAGGAGTTTTTATAGATCAACGCCTTTCATTCCAATTGCATATTACAGAAGTCGCTAAACGCACACGTAAACTCACTTATATTATGAAAATTCTACGGAATTCGGCCGATAGTAAACTCCTTATGTTAATTTACACGGCATTATGTGAATCTGTACTTAGTTACTGCATTTCAGTCTGGGGCGGCGTTGGTGTTACAAAAATGTTAGAAGTAGAAAGATCTCAACGCTCTGTACTAAAAACAATGCTCAAAAAACCGTTCCAATTCCCTACACGGGAATTGTTCTCTGAGGCAGAGGTGTTAAATGTTCGTCAACTGTACATTCTGAAGATAGTACTTAAACAACACAAGAAACTTAAGCACTCACCTGAATATCCCCTCATACTAAAACGGCGTTTATTTAGAGCACCTCAAGTCAAAGTCAAAACTGCATTTGCACAACATATGCAACAATTTATGCTATCCCACGTATACAACAAGATTCTTAAGTATTGCAATTTAAAAGAATGTAGTATTATGCAAACTAAAAGATTAGTACGTAAATGGTTACTTACCCTATCCTATTTTGAGACTGAAGAACTTATGAAAGTAATCGCATGAACCATAATATAATATACACATAAGTACACACAAAAATTTTAACGCGTACTAGTACCCACACGCACATTCAAACACGCATACACACACAAAGACACACACACAAACACACACACACACACACACAAACACACACACACATACACATACACACACATCAAACATGATCGTATACGTCGAGCACAATTTTGAGCATATTTATATTTATTAACAGGAGTTCCTTAGTTATTTTTAGAGTTAAGAGATTAATAGATTGTAAGTCTTAATAGATTAGATTAATAGATTGTAAGACACATATGTTTTATAATACCATCATACTTTATTACTTGTTAAAGTTGACTAGTTTATGTAAAAAGGTATTTCTATATACTAACAACATCATCATAATACGACGTCACGTTTTGTTGACTGTATCGATCGCGGCAATTTTATCATGTATAACATTATTTTGATACACCTTCGCCTCCACGAGACAGGCCTTGCCTAGTGTGGAAGGCACCAGTAACTCTAGCTTCTCATGTACCTTTTGTCTAATGTTTAGTTTTTAAGGATTTGCATGTGTCTATTTTTTGGAAATAAATAAATTTATTTATTTATTATTATTATGTAATCACATACTAATATTAAAAATAAATCAGTCTAAACCGTCCCACTACCGGGCAAAGGACTTCGGTCATAAATAGTGGTTAAAGCGAATACACCAAACTCAACCACGCGGATGCAGTTCTTATTCTATCTATCTATATCATCACGCCAGATCCCTTGCGGGGCAGGCAGAGAGTACCAAGTTACAACATATTTTTTCCTAACCGACCTCTCTGGCCTCTGTTGAAACCAATTAGAATTGAGTCCGCGTGGAGGCTTGTAACCACCTGCTATTAAAACATATCAATTTAAGGCATCTAACTTGATTTAATAATAACCCAAGTAAATCTTATTATTATTAAATAATATATAATATTAGCCCTGTTAAGAAACTGTCCCACTGTTGGGCACGGGCCTCCTCTCAAACTGAAAGGGTTAAGGCCATAATCCACCACGCTGGTCCAGATCTTTTGGCCGGCGGCCAAAATTGGAACTAACGCACTCATCAACTGAAATGTCACACATGACAGTCGCAGAGTTGCCGTTCGCTATGAAATTTACTCACATTCTTTTTTTTATTTTTAACCGCCTGGACCCACCTGTTAGAATATCTCTTCGGAAGTAGGGAAATTTTACTAAATGTCAACCCTAATTTCGCCCCCCAGTCAATGTCATCTACGAGCCGAAAGATTCTTGTCGGACTATAACTATTATTATTAATAATAATCAGAGAAAACAACAAGAAAAATAAATAGATACAAATAAAGAAGCTCATTCCTTTTATTCCCTGGCAGCACCTCAAATATTCTGAAAAAATATCACTGCATACATCCAACCAGAGCGCCTGGCCAAGTAAGTAGCAAGCAATTTATATTTTCTTTTCGCAATCAATAGCGCCTCGTGACTCTTCATTATAGAATGGCATTCATTTACATTTCTGAAAAATGTTTTTATACCGAATGCAGAAAGTGTCAACTTGTCTACAATCCCTGGCCTGTAGCCCCCCCCCACTCTTGTGGGGGGGGGGGGGGATATATAACAAAGTACAGTGTTACAAGGATCGACCCGTGGATGACATTGACAATTTTTCTTCTTCCAGGGGAATATTTCAACAGGTGGCTCCGGTGGGCTAGCTACTAATTAAAAAAGAACTTGGGTAAATTTCATAGCAAACGGCAACTCTGCGACTGTCATGAAGTGACATTTCACTTAATGACAGCGTTATTTCCGATTTCGGCCAAAAGATTTTTGGCGGACTGTATTTTTTTATGCCGTGTATGTCGATTACTATAATGTCGTCAAATGGAAATATTGCCCTAAATTATGTCACGAAACATCACGCGATGAAAACGTCAGTTATATATCCAAACGGCACAAGAGAAACAAATATGTCCCACGTTTGTGTACGTATTCGTAGAGATAGGCATACAGAGCGTATTGGAATGGAGTTTTGATGGCGTCGACATGCGGGGCAAGAGTGACTGCTGCCATTGCAAATGGAATTGTAATAACAATAGTATTTCTAAGGTAACATGTATATAAATACACAGGGTTATTGGTAATCCACAATAACGTAGTAAATAAAGCGTAGGTGTCACAGATAGTATCGGTGTGAAGATGAGAATGGGTATGCTGCAGTGGTTCGGCGTATCGAAAGAATATTGGAAAAAAGAATGACAAAACATATACACTGCGAAATTGTTGACGGACGATCTGGCGCAGTAGGTCGCTTAGCGCGCAGAGCTTAAGTCGCTTCGCCCACTGCTTCCAATAGTCGCGGGTTTGATTCCTGCACGGGATAAATCTTTGTGTGACCCACAGTTATTTGTTTCGGTCTGGATATTTGTGTATGTAAATTTTCATATTGGTAAACGCACCCACGACAGAAGAATAAATCCAAGGGTGGGGCTACGTTTTTTTAAAAGAAATTGAGGGATGTAGTAGCGGAGAAGACGAAGATGAAAGTTAAGGAAACAAGAGATGTCTGTAAGGAAAGAACCTGTTGGAACTGTATTTTCCCTGCCTACCCTGCCGGGATCTGGCGTGAAGATAGAGATAGAAAGGTAGCAGAAGAGTAGTTATTGAGCACCACACGTTTGTTCTGAGAATTTTTAATTTAAGCCTAAAATGAGCTCTTTAATATAAAAAAAGAATGTCAACTTTTACAAACAAAACTAAAAATCTCATACATTTTTCTATTCTCGCCCTCTAATACGAGGCATGCCTTTTAAGTTTTGTCGTTTGAAGAAAAAAATACAACTAGAACCTTATTGTACTTTTTATTGTTTTTCAAAGTATTCACCACGTAGCTTAATACACTTTTCCATTCGCTCAAACCAGTTATTATAAGATTTATTCCACTCTAAAGTGGGGGTATTCAAAATGGCTGATTTGAAAGCATCGACTGCTTCTTCACCGGACTGGAACCTTTGACCACGAAGACTTTTCTTATTTTTAGGAAATGTAAAGAAATCGTTAGGGCTTAGGTCAGGACTGTATGGAGGATGGTCAAGAATTTCTACTTTTTCCTGCTTCAAATACTCAATCGTTTGACGAGCGCTGTGTGAGCTTTCGTTGTCGTGGTGCAGGATGATGCGTCGCTTTGAGTTAGATTTTCGAAGTTCAGCGATGACTTGTGGTAAACAAACTGTGGTATACCACTCTGCGTTAACCGTTCTACGATCTTCAAGTGCAATAGTCGCAACATGGCCGGGTTTTCCAACGAACGTGGCCACCATCTTCTTTGAAGTGCTTCGAGAACGAACAACTTTAGTCGGCTTTAGCTCGTCTTGAAAGACCCAGATTGTAGATTGTTGTTTGAAATCAGGATCGTAGGCATAGATCCAAGATTCGTCATCACTGATGATGTCGTAGATGATGACTCTCCTAGGTGGAACCTTTGCAGAGTTTTCTTACACCATCTGACGCGGGCCGCCTTGTGATCGTCGGAAAGCAGATGCGGTATCCAACGGCAAACTAGCTTTCTCACACCAAGCGCTTCATGCAGGATCTTCTGAATGGTTGTCCTTGAGATGCCTCATAGAGCCTCTATCTCTCGATATGTCACATGACGATCTTCGAGAATTAGTTGTCTCACAGCAATGATGTTATCTTCAGTGAAGGCGGATTTTGGGCGTCCTTCGCGAGATTTGTCACTAACACTAGTATGTCCACGCTGGAATTCTAAATACCAGCGTTCGACAGTCCTCAGACATGGGGCTTCATCACTGAACACAGTAGTTAGCTCTTCAAAACACTGACGCCGTGTCAGGCCTCTTCTAAAGTTGTAGAAAATTATTGCACGAACATTTTCCTTAGAAAGATTCATTTTCGTACGTAACCTGACAGATTCCAATCGACGCTGTGACTAAACAATAGCATTAATCCTAATACTTTCAACTGTTTTGAAATTCAAAATTTAAACACATTCGAATATAGAACAGTTCCAAATTCAAAATTGCCGGGAAATATGGAAACGACAGAACTTAAAAGGCATGCCTCGTAACGTCATATGTTATTAATAAGGTAACATTTATATGGCGGGTACTAGTATGGAATAAATGAGGCTACACCGAGACGCACTGGATGAGGCAAAGTATATAAATAGGCTGGCAACATTTAATCTAAGTGGTACTAGACGGCGGACAAGATTCTTTGGTTATATTTTTTTTGCTGGGAAATAGGAAAATGTCGATGGTTTCCCGTACGGAAAATAAATGGCATTTGCAACTTTTGTGCTCGTCGGTAAGGTTACAATAAATAATAAATAAATAAAATTGTATATTTCTCACCACTTAATGTATTTTACAACATTATTACATAGACGGACGATTTAGCGCAGTGGTTAAGAGCTTAAGCCGCTCCGCCCACTGTGGTTAATAGTCGCGGGTTCGATTCCCGCACGGGACAAATCTTTGTGTGATCCACAATTATTTGTTCTGGTCTGGGTATTTGTGTGTGAATGTTCATGTTTGTAAACGCAGCCACGACACAGGAATAAATTCTTATGTGGGGCTTCGTTTTTAAAAAGGTAAAAAAAAAAAAAAAATTGCGGTAAAAAAACACCGTCACGCCTATATTCCGGGGGTGGCAGAGGTGTACTGAGTACACCCACGTTTCGCTGACGATGTTAGGTCCCATGTAATAGGGGGCGAGCCTATTGCCATATACCGGGCACAATTCCAGACTCCGGACTCGTACTGGGAAGTTTTTCGTTAGAAAAACTACACTTGTCCGACCTAGGATTTGAACCCAAGACCTCGTGATCACAAAGCAATGCGCTTTGCCACTAGATCAACGAGGCATTCAACATTATTTATCAGTGTTAGCTTCTTGCTTTCTGTGTGCCCCGGTTGGTGTATGTTTAGAAATTTTAAGATTTAATCCAATTTATACTTTTTTTTATTTATGCCAAATATAAATACTAGATTAAAACTTGTGGAATTGTTATTGTGTATAAAATTAACCATTAGGTATTCGTGTATGTGCATGAGTGGAGATAATGTTATCAAAATGATTAAATGTGACTTTTCTTTTCAATGATTTAACTCCGAGACGCCCGTTGTATTTGGTCTGTAAAATATCTAATGTCCTTGAGGAGTTAAATTAATCTAGAATAAAACTTGATATACTAAACCACCCCCGTGAAAATTGCTGTTAGTTACTTCTCGATTAGCTTTACTCAGCAATTAAAACTGACTGATTTAACTGTTTACTCAGAGTTAGGGTTACTCAGAGATTGTGAAATTCGTATATAGATTTACTTGTAGCTAGTATTTTACTAAACCACTCGACACTGGGTAAAAAATGGCTTAATTTTGTTGCCCATTACCATTTGGATGTTTTGGCGCAGTGGTTAAGAGCTTAAGCTGCCATGCCCACTGAGTCAAATAATCGCGTGTTTGTGTGATCCACAAGTATTTGTTTCGGTTTGGGTATTTGTGTATGTGAATTTTTTATGTTTGAAAACGCACCGTGTTTTTTTCTTATTCCTGTGTCGTACAGGAATAAAAAAAATAAACCAAAAAGGAAGTAGAACATTACTTGGTAAGTTTATTTTTCAGTCGTTTATAATGTTACTAGTTAATTGTTTAAGTTTTTATTTCCCATCAGTCCCGACAGGTGTTACACAGGTATTTTTACGTATTTCTACAATTCACAGTCGCTCGTTTGTTCTATAAAGAGCAAAAGTAAATGATGGAGCGAGTTCGCCATTTTCAATATAAGTTTTGTTGAATGTTGCGAGCGGAACAATATGGCATGCGATGCGGAATGAGTTTCCTCCTTATTTCGATCCCGGGCCTCCACATATTCTTTATTAGCTACGACCAAACGCGACGCGTTATGATAACTTCGTGAAATGATCGTGTAAAATGGTATTCTGTATGCAATTGGAGTTCCTACGTCGTGGGTGCATTTCACGTGCGTTTACAAAAATGAAATTGACATGCACAAACACCCAGACCGAAACAAACATTTGAAGGTTACACGAAGATTTGTCCCGTGCGGAAATTTGCGACTTTTCAATCCAGTGGGCGGAGCGACTCAAGCTTTTACCAACGGAAGGCCAACTGAGTTTGAATTATGAATTGACTCACATTTGGTATTCTGCTCCATTAAAATATCAATCCGATTTCATTATCATCTAGTCGAGTCTAACTTCGATATTATGTCAAGTTGTTTAATTTAAAATATGTTGTTGATTATGTGTCGATCACATGTTAATTTCAGTGTCCACGGTCTAAATAACAAAAAAACATCTAACTGAAATCTTCAATTTGACGTCTGTTTTGTATATTTATTGTTCATGTCACTTCAAAATTTTATCTGACTATCGTTTATATTTTGTTCAATTTTCTGTCCAATTTGGATTCGGTCGATGTCGATATTTTAGGAGAATACCATTTGTTAGATTTGTGGCATTGAAATTACATCGAGACAGCATTTTGAACACTTTTAATTACGAGAACTGGCCTTCTGAAGCAAGCTCGATCGATCATTTCACGAAGTTCTCGTTACGCGTCGTGTATAGTTATAGCGAATTAGGACCCAGTTGGAGTATGGCTGCATTTACTCGAAGACGCATATTAAGACGATCCTATCCAGAAAGGGGTAGGAATTCAAAAGTTTTAGTACGAGCAAATGCGGAAAAGTTTACGAGAAATATCTCAAGTATTTTGACTTCATAGTTTTATGCGAATTTTACACATGAAATAGAACTACTTATTCACATTTTATCGTGGTTCACTTTTAGTTTTATAATCCCGACGTTAGGTCTTAATTATATAGTATAGGTCTTAATTGATGGACAACTCAAAACTCTTTGTAACTAGCTAGGAATATGAGACGAAATATCATAGCGGAGGAAGGTTGAGAGGTTTGTAAGGACATAATATAATTACAGGCGATCCTGTTGATTACTATTTGGCACGATAGTAGACTGCAAACCGCTGTTGAGAATTTTTCAATAGCAGATCATTAAGTCTGGAGTCCCGAGTAAGGCCGGAATTGTAGCTAGCTGACTCAGTCATTCACTCTGCCTTGAATAGGCAGGTCTGAAATAGAATGAGCAACACCGTAAACCCCATACGGGCTAAGCCCGCCTCGATACGATAGGTTTCTTATTTGTGAATTTGAAGATAAAACGAGACTGATAGCTACATGAGCAATACTTCTTCCTCTTTAAGTGCTTCTCCATTACTAGAGGTTGGCCATCAGCTTTCCGAATCTGTCTCTATCCTGAGCCACACGGAGCCCTAATATTCCGAAGCTATGGTTTCTTCCGTTGTGTAAAGCGTCTTTTGCCCCCAATTTTTCCCATAACAATCTATTTAAGCAGGTGATATTTATCGTAGCTCAGCACGTTTACGAGATATCCAATTTTTCACTTTTTGATGGTTTGCATTAATAATCGGATCATACCAATACGTTGGAGAACGAGGGAGGTGATGGATGTTCAAGTCGTCATACTCGTGAAGGGGTGCTGCTCTTTCTAAGCTCTTTAAAAATATTATTGTTAGACTTATATCTCAGACCTAAGGCACCCTTAGCTGGATCACATGTTTAATTTTAATAATATAAAATTGTATCGATGCAGATAATAATGAATAAAAAAAAATATAGAGAATTAGTCAAATAAGACAAGCCCGCTGAGTTTCTCGCCGGAACTTCTTAGCGGATACCGCGTTCCGATCCAGTGGTAGATTACTAAGTTAAAAAAAATGTAATTATGGCCATTGTTCGTTGGTTTTATTCAAGATAAGTGATTTGACATGAAATAAAACTATTTTACGGAGTTTTATCGCGGTTTATTTTTAGTTCCCGACGTTTCGAATGCTTTGCAGCACCCATGGTCACGGGAGGGACTGAGGTATTAGACGTCCAAAAGGCATAGTTGTTCTGGGGTACCCTCAAACTACTTAATTATTTTTGTTGGTCCGATCTACGCAGAATGAGCTCACGGTGTCTTGAGGTCTTGCAGTGTTATACTTGGTTTTGGGTTTGATTATATTAATTACCGCATCCCAAGTCGATGGAAGCACCCAGCCATCTTCTCTATTGAAAGTAGGACGTTTTTTTAATTTCAATAGCCTCGCGAACCATCCTTGGTAGGAATCGGTGTTCTTTCACCGGCCTTTTTATTTGTCCATAAGAGAGACCACATTCAAAATCAAGCTTGTATACTCCTGCATCTTGTAGAGGTATGTGACACTTGACAGATGGTAAAAATTGACTTATCTTCTTCGGCGGCTTATAAAATGTTTTAATTGTAGCACGCTTCAAGATTTAGCCAATCTTGTCCGTGACTCCACTCATGTAAGGTAGCACAGCAGGGAGACGCTCGACTGTGACTGGTTTCACTCAGTCACTGTGATGTTGGCGTGGGACTAGAAGCTTATTGTCGTGCAGGACTGGCTTGACATGTTGAAGCTCGGTAGCCAGATGTTTCTTGTCACAGATCCCTTGTGCTCTCTGAAACAAAGATTTACCCACGGTAGCTAACTGTGTTGGATGGTGGTGAGATTCACCGTTTAAGTACCTATTAGTATGGGTCTTTTTTCTATAAACCGTATGGCTAAAAATCAAATCAAAAATAAACCGCGATAAAATCCGTAAAATAGTTTTATTTCATGTGTAATATTCGCGTAAATCTAAGAACTCAGTATAAGTTATTTGAGTTTAACTTTATCAATGGTGACCCTCTGTGTCCAGCTAATACCTACAAAAGTTAAAGGCAACTTTTGCTTATATCTATATCATTACGCCAAGTCCCTTACAGGGTAGGCAGAGAATACAGAGTTCCAACCGGTTTTTTACTAACAGACCTCTTTGGCTTCCACCACTCTTTGCTTTTCATAGGAAAATTCCTTACATTGGCTATTGATAGCAAGGAAATGGTTCTAAATATACATACATGTGTGTTACAAGGAGGTTAAGGAAACAAGGATAAGGCAGATGCATGAAAAAGAAATATCATGCTCTTTTAATAATATGACCTTGCTCGTAGCTGTGCGACCGTGTTGTTCTTAACGATTACCAAGATTAAGCAGGATTCGGCTCGGTCAGTCTAAGAAGGCCCCTCACAAGTTGGACCAATGACCTGAAGGCCAATTCTCGTATTTAATTTACATTAAGACTGAATATTGACTGTATTAAGATTTAGTCATTAATTGACTTAGATTTGGGAATTTGCTCCACTAAATTATCGACCCGGTTTCAGTATCAGGAAAGAACCTGTTGGAACTCTGTACTCTCTGCCCCGCAAGGGATCTGACGTGATGATATGGATAGATAGATTTCAGTATCATCTCAGTCTAATTTTGATAACATGTCAAGTCTAGTCTAGTTTCATCTAATATACAAGGTGTAATATAGTTAACACAAGACCTGAAAGTAGTTTGTTCTAAATCGGCAAGTAAATCGATTCCAACTATTTATAAAGTTAGTTAATTATTTTTTTATTTATGTTACACCTTGTATATTGTTGATCACATATAAATTTCAGCGACTACCGTCCTAAATAAAAAAATATCTAACTGAAATCTTCAGTTTTACGTTTGTTTTGTATTTTTTGTTAATGTCATTAGAAAATTTTATCTGAATATCCTTTACATTTTGGTTCAACGTTCGGTCCGATCTCGATTCGGACCGAACGTTGAACCAAAATGTAAAGGATGGATCAATGCCATTGAAGGATTTGATATTTTACGAAAATACCATTTGTTAGATTTATGACAGTCACATTAGATCGAGACTGCATTTAGTATAATTTTAATTATAAGAATTGGTTTTCTTCTTTTTTGGGTGTGCGTTTGTTGTGTGCTTACTTTATTCCACTACAGAGTTTTTCATACAATTTGATGGAGATCAATGAATCGCATAAGCAGGCCACGGAGCCAGTGCGTGCCAAGTAGACATGGTCTGTAATTTTGCAAATTACGCACCGTGCCGTGTGGGGCCGGATTCCAGAATATCTGCCGCTGACAACATTATGAAGCTTTGCTAGGAATGGGGAAATGCAAACGCTTCTATCGATAACATGTGCATTTCGAAATGAATTATGGAATTGAAATGTAAATTTATTAAACCCAATTAAACTATAGTCTCAGGTTTAATTGGACCCTGCTCTAAGAAAACTTGCCTTCTGTATATGTATAGTAATAGTAAGTAATTCTAATATAATACGAATACATAATTGTAATTAAAAATATGTATTGCTACTTATACCTACTAAATACAACTTAGTGTGAAGTAATAAAGCTAATACTAATTTGAATTGTATATTAAAATGATAAATATTATGTGGTTAATACATAGCATTGTGTTTAAGATTCTATGATCTATATGAATCAAAGTAAAAGTGAATGTGTAATAATCGAAAGTCAAAATTAAAGAAGAATTATTGAAAGAAAATTAAAAGAAGCAAATGTATATAATATTTAATTTATCCAAACACAACTTAAAATGAACTTATGCGCCTAAGGCGGGCATAGCACTGTGCGACTGCGGTGTTCTTACGGAATACCAAAGTTAAGCAGTGTTTGACTCGGTCGGCCAGAGATGGGTGACTGTTTGTGGCATTTTCATATTCGAGCGTCTCCGTGCCTCGGAAGGCGCGCTAAGCCGTTGATCTCGACTACCACGTAATGGGTAGTCGTTAAGCCGAGTTGGAAGCTTAAAAAGTGCCTTGATAGGTTCCAACAGCACGTGGCAACAAATCTACCTCCACCAATTCGCACTGGGTCCGCGTGGTGAAGAGTGACCTAATCTGTGAGAGATTAGGTCATACTTCGACTTCGTTTGTTAGAGAAGGCCTTTGCCCAGTAGGGGGCAGTATGGGCTAATATTATTATTATGCGCCTGGACGAAACTTATATATTTTTTAAGGTAGAGTTTAAATTTGTCCATTTTCATGTTTCAGAAAAGAAATATTAATTTGGGTATAATTTTTTTTTATAAATCCGTGGCATACTTATTTTAGCACGATTCGGTCATGCTCACTATAATGTATTTGCTTGCGGTGGCTGTCTGGCGCGGGTCACTCCTTTCCCTCCAATATGGTCGAAGGGAGTGATGGCTGTTCCAGCAGTCATACTCGGGAACGGGTGCTGCTTGTGGTAACTGGTCCATCAGGAATCCTTTAGACGCTCTTTACAGAAAACCTCATAAGATTCATATCTCGATCGTAAGATATTACATTGGAGCTAAGTCATAAACTATTTAATTGTAACCTAAACATTGTATCCACACAATATGATTAAAAAAAAGGAAAGAAAAAGAGAAACGGAAGTGAATAGAAAAGACAAGCCCGCTGAGTTTTTCCCCGGATCTTCTCAGTGGAGGCTGCGTTCCGATCCGGTGGTAGATTAGTAGTTAAATTAAAATGGAAAAAAAAATGACTATTTGTAAGCGGGGGCGCTTACAAATAGTCAATTTACATTTTTTTTTATATTATACAGAATAAATTGTTTGAGTTTGAGTTCGGTGTGATATTTGGAAAATTAACTTATAAACAATTGAGAGTGTTTATAGTTGAATGTGAAAATTGTCATTAATTTCTATCGATACCCCGGACCGAGCATCAAGTACATCACTATTTAATAACGAACACAGCCTGCTAAATTAAAGATGTCAGTGTTACCCAACGCAATAAAATGTGTAATGTATGTCATTTCATTGTACTAGTTTAATTTAATCCGAATACCGAATTGCAAAAGAAAGCATTATTTTAAGAGGTAATAAATGGCAGGTACCAGGACAAGAAAACACAGGAAGTTTCCTAAGGAAGATCTCAAAAAAGGAAATAGGGACGGTTATGAATAACTTTTATACTCTGTAAGAGAAGAATTTTAATTAAGATAAACTCAAACTTAGTACCAGATATTTAAAGTGTACTTATTCTTAACTGCCTCGTTAGACTAGCAATGCGTGATGTGTTGTGCGATCCCGTGGTCTCGGGTTCGTATCCCAGGTCAAACACTGTGTTAAACAATAGCATAAGCATATTTTTTTCAGGGTTTTTACGTATATGAAGATTTCCTAATAAGTTTTTCCTTAGCTTTAGAAAGTCTCAGTTAAACATAAGTATTTAAAAAATTACGATCGTACTTGAATTCTGAAATTCATGACCACAAGGCGAGAACTACTAGGCTATCACTACTTCTATCTTCGTATCATTATTTTAAAAAGCATAAATCTGTTGCCATCTATAAATCCAGTTATCCAAACTAATATTATAATTGAAAAGAACACTGTCTATCTGATTGCTACCTTTTTACGCCCAAAAAAATTTGAAGAAATTCAACAAGGAAATTGATTTTATTCAGCCGAAGGACATAGCTTATCCCTTGCCTAAAAACCTAAAAAATAACACCGTCACGCCTATATTCCCCGGGCTGATGTGGACTGTATACACCCACTTTTCGCCGATGATGTGAGGTCCCATGTAATAGGGGGCGAGCCTATTGCCATATACCGGGCACAATTCCAGACTCCGGACTGGAACTGGAATTTTTTCGTTAGATAATCTACATTTATGCGACCTAGGATTTGAACCCAGGACCTTGTGATCCTAAAGCACATTATTTGCCACTAGACCATTCAAAAAATATCTTGAGCCTAAAAATAACGCGTGTGTATGAACGATCTACGCTGTTGGCCGCGGGGCCTTTACACCTTCACCGATAAATTGAAAATAACTGAAAGGAAGATCCAGGTACAGCTAGTTACTTATATATTTTTTACTCCATCCCCATTTATTAGCCATAAACCGGTATTCCGGGACAATTGAAACAGATCTACCCTATTCCCGTATCCTTACATGTAACGTATAACAAACATTTAGGTTATCTTTATGTGTTTACGCTGAGGTACCGCTGTTATAAATGTTAGTTTAAGCTCTATCTTCCACCAAAAGAGATCTTCCACCAGATTTCATTGCAATGCCGTTCGTTGACTTGAACGATGATGAAGAGGTGATCGTTTATAATTAGCCTGTTTTCATATCGAATTACTATGGTATTTTTTTAAGTAATAGGCGCTTAATTGTCTTTTTAGAGAACCATTATATGTTGGTCTCAAATCGCCTCGCACTGGTTAAAGACCTTAAGAAATAAAGATAGATATTTTATTGGACACAGTACAGGAGAGACACAATACCTTGTTAATATAAAAATTTAATTCAACAGAACTAAAGGCACGGCCAATCCATCGGCGGCGATCACGTTGGCGGTCAGTGTCTCCCTATGATTGCGCGCGTAGACGCCGCCTAGATAGCGCGTGCAGGACGCAGGACGCGTTGGTGTGAACATTTCAATACAAATATTACCGCAGGAGCTGATCGCCACCGTGCACGCCACTGCGGCCGTGGTTGATCTCGTTGGTTTGGCCGTACCTTTAGTCAGGATATTTGCTTAAATTTGACAATTATCATATGTATATCAACGCCATGCTTTAGACGTAACAGAAAACAAAAACATTATTTTTCTTATAGTTTACTGTACACCTCTAGCATAATTTAGATTCAAGCTTGAAAACGCAGTTAATATGGATACAGCATGGATAGGATAGTGGTAAAGTAATCTATGATAGCATGTACTTTCTCACAGCTTAACGTCGTTTTCTCTCACAAATGAGGTAAAAGAAAACACACGGACTCTGAGACATTGCTGTTACATCGCATAGCTTCGCTTTCAGTAGTTTCAAAGGTCATCTCTCCCCTTGTTGTATAAGGAAAACCTGCCCTGATCTTTGGTAATCCTAATGGAGTGATTTATTCTTATGTAGTTGCAGATGTTTTTTTCTGTAGATTCAGATTGAATTAAACGGCGAAAAAAATTGAAATATAGCATACAATAATTTTTAGATACTTGGTAGTCTGCCTTTAGGTCTAGTGACAGAGCAGGGTTCAAATCCTAGGGTCCACCCTAGGTAGGTAGGGTAAGTGGTATTGGGATTTTTCTATGGAAACATCTAAAATATCCGGAGTCTGGAATAGTGTCCGGTATAATGGCAATACAAATCTAGCACGTCGTGATTGCTAGCTACACTGCGTCACTATACCAAACAGGCGGAACTTTTAATTCTTCAACCATATTAGCAGCCTTGTGATTACAAATGTAAATTATTCTTCCCATATCCCAGTTCTCCATACATAGGTAACTCTATTAATTTCCAATACCTGCACAGGCACTGACTCCTTTGTTGGTTACTGGCGGATTGTGCAGCCGGGTTCGATTGTTTGAATCCTAAGGACTGGAATGGAGTTAGGAGCTGTGGCCGGTATAATAGCAATAGACTCGTCGCCTACTACATTAGTAACTAAAATCGTCAGCAAAATCTGGGTGCCCACATTAAACCTCTGCCACCCCTGCTAGTATATGTGTGACGGTGTATATATTTTTACCTACAAACATTCAAACGAATAGTCCTGTGTCGCTTCGCTAACTACTTTTGTGTCGCTTCGCTCTGTAATCTCCCTCATTAAGATAGGTAATCAAACAGGTGTTAATTGCACAGCAAACTGCAGAAACAGAGTGTGCACACACGACGGCCTACTTTGAAGTGTAGCCAAGTTTAACCAGGTTTATCCGGCAATTAGTACTTAGTTTCTGAACTTAGAGAAAAGTTAAGGAGCGACTGCTCAAAAGGAACTGTTTCCGCAGGGAAAAAACTTTACAAAGAATAAAAAAAGCCTTATCTGACAGTATGAGTCGATAATGTTATAAAACACGTTTGCAATTCCTAAGACAGCCAGTTCTGAGTCCCAGACTGTATGGTCAGTGGTCATAGTAATATCATCTGTTTTGTCTTTCGTAGGGTTAAATCTTAGTTCTCTATGTGAAGGAGTAAGGCATATTTCTTTTACCTTATCAAAAATCACAACACAAAAATGCCCTTGCACTGTGTCTTGCCCATTCAGGGAGAACAGTATCATTTCCTCAAAATGTAGGGGCGCAAAACCGTCATTTGGGTCCCAAAAATTGAACACAGACATTAAAATCGTCAGTTTTCGTTAATTGTAATTGAACTATTGTTGTACAATGTGAAAGTGGAAGGATGCAGGTACCGGGGAAGACCTAGACTATCTTACCACGACCAAATAAACCGAGTCTTATCTGATGGAAAAGTCAAGAGTCTCCGTAACCGGCGAGCGTGTATGAGACGAACTATGAGAGTCGAGGAAGCCAGAGAAGTATGTAAGGAAAGAACCTGTTGGAACTCTGTACTCTCTGCCTACCCCGCAAGGGATCTGGCGTGAGGTTATAGATAGATAGATAGAACTATTGTTGTACCATGACGTAACTACAAATCACATAAAAAAATAGACTTAGGGCCTCGGACTGTAGGGTCTACACCTCAAGATGTCCATGTATATTCAGTCCTACAAGGGTATTTTGGCTCGCAGCCATAAGATTCCAGTAGGGCTGTATATCCCTTTAATTTCCAAAATAAACCTACCGCTGGTACACAGAGATGCATTCCGATATCCCAATTAAAGCCTACTTTGTCGTTTGACCGTACTTCGAGTTTTTATTCGACGAAGATAGAGAGCACGAACTTTTCTTGTTCTTATTGGTTGGCTTAAAAAAGTTCTGATGTTTTACAAACTTTAGCTGTGCCTAGCAAAAGTATAACATTATAATATTTTATTGTATTTTATTAGCTCTTAATGTCCGTCTACGGGCCGAAGGTCTTTAACGGAAAGCTGTTAACTACTAATACAGATATTCTGTGCTACTAATATCTACTACCTACTCTATTTGGGGTTATTGAGGGCGAAATTTTTAGTAATGGTGTCCATATCATCCTACCGATTTTTGTCGATTGTCGATATTTCACAAGGTGGGAAGGCAAAGATGTATTTTGTCAACGATATTAGGTTCAAATAGAACAGTAGCCGAGATTTTAAACAATATATCGGGTATAATCTAGACTCTGAAATGTTACTGAGATAAAAAAAGAAAAAATTTAATCACATTTTGTTCGACTTCGATTTGTTCGATCTTTTAGCCCGTGGCTGACATTAACAGGGAGGCGTTGGCGTTGGTATGAAATTAGGGTTTTCATTTAGTCAAATTTTCCTATTTCCAGGGTAATATTTCAATAGGTGGGTCCGCACTGTTACAAATAAAAGAACTTCGGTAAATTTCATAGCAAACGGCAACTCTACGACTGTCATAAAGTGACATTTCACTTGATGACAGCATTAGTTCCGAATTTGGCCGCGGGTCAAAAGATCCTTGTATGACTTTACGTCGCGATATATTACTCTTAGGGTACGGCCAAACCAACGCGTCCAGCCGCTTCCGCAGTGGCATTTCTATGGAATTGTTCACACCAACATCGTCCAGCACGCACTATGTGTAGGCCCAGACAAGTGGCAAACGCTTGGTGTCGATTCTATTCGATTATACACAAACGCTTGAACGTAAGCAATAGAAAACACGTAGCCAAATGTACAATCACTTGTTGAACGCTAATTTTATTCGAACGATGGATAAAACAATTAATCTCGTTAATTAATTCGTCAGCAAATGAAATCGTTCGAAAACCCCGAAATCTGTTATATAAATTTCTTTAGTTTTTTCGTTATAAGGTAGCTGCGGTGCATACATACATCCAGATAAAAAGGCTTCGTAAATGTTTCTTTGTGCATTCTAAATCTCTCTATGGGTTAGCTTAGCATTAGATTATAAGTTCAATATATGTATTATTATATGTATGTTAGTATGTGATGTATATATTCTATGGGCCAGTAAGTTGTATAAAAATATTTTTGTCAACTTCTGTTGCCTGAATTAAATAAACTATTATTATTTCGCTTAGTTTTCCCAACACAACATAATTTTCCAGCTGATAAGACAATCGCCATCTTGTTCGTTGGCTATCTACAGGGTCTCGGCGTTCGCTGCGTATCGAATATACGAAAAGCTTAAGTTGGCGATTCGCTTGTCAAAAACGCCACTTGGCTACGGTTTTGTATGAGGAAGTAGTTCGTCATCTGACGTTTCGTTTTAACGAATAGAATTATTACACTCGGCTACCGATTTCAAGTTCGAATCTCTAAATCAAATTACTTATCGTAACCTTATGTCAATCCCATACATTTAAGGTTCTATTCGTCAAGCCACTTTTTTTGCCACTTGTCTAGGCATACTGGGCGGCGTCTGCACGCGCAATCATTGGGAGATACTGATCGCCACCGGCGGCGATCAACCGGGTGACGCCACCTGCGCCGCGGCTGAACGCGTTGGTTTAGTCTATTCTCTATGTATTTGGCGTATTTCAAATATTCTTAGAATTGAATATTTAACGTCTTGTGCTCTTGTCTGTCCTAAACAAAAGTCACAACTGCCATCTCATTTAAAATGATAAAATGCCTTTGACAAAGGGGTTAAAAGGATTTTATGAAATAATAATAGTCGGCGTACACAACCAGACGAAATAAAGATGAAAGTTTTACCCTCAACTCAGTCTCTTGAATGGAGCCTTTGCAATTTCAAAATTCCTTCGTCGGGGGTTCAGAAACATTTCAATTTAACTTTCTCCTATCTGGGCTTTTATCGAAACTTATAGTTCTTGATTTGTAGTCAAATAGAGGATTAGCGGGACTTGGCGAAGTTAGAGTTCTGTGGATCGTTTTAATGAAACCTCGGTCAACGATCTTCTTTTCAACTATTGTAAATACTTTCGTGCATAGACGTATATTATCAGGACCTTTATGTCAGAAGGGATGGTCTGAGGAAGGTGGAGAGCGGTGATACCTGATTGACGCTCATTGTATTTATTACAAGTGATAATAAATTTCGTGTGACATTGGATAAAGCTATTTGAAACTAAACATGATTTTTTTTTCACATGGAGCAAAAATCTAGTTGATATCTACAAGACTAGAGGAAAGCTCATGGCTTAAGTCTGATTAATCTATCTATCTATGTATATCATCACGCAGATCCCTTCTTTCCTTACACACCTCTTGGGCTTCCTCCACTCTCATAGTTCGTCTCATACACGCTCGCCGGTTACGGAGCCTCCATCTCTGTTATATGTCTGATTCATATAAGCTGAATATGAGGTGCAAGCCCAGATTTAGTTCTCGACTTTGAAATAAGAGACGTTCGCTCTACGAACTAACTTACTTCTGCTTGGCAAAATGGAGAAAAATCGCTCAGTGTCATATCCAGGGCCAATTTAGTGCTTTTGAGCAAACCTTGTGTATTTTAAATGTCCATTCATTGCACGCAACTCATAACATTTTAAGGAACTCGGAGAGAATATGAAGGAACGATTGCCCGGATCCCTCGCTTTGTACTTAAACCGAAATATTCGTAGCTATACGCAATTTATGAGACAAATCTCTCGGACGCGTCTACAAAGACCGACTTGTGATGGATGACACTGCTATTATGGAAGTTCCGGACATTCATTTTCCCTATTAATCTCTAAAAACGAAAAATAAAAACTAAATTTCACCAAAAATATTGCTGCTACTTGACAGGGTAGCCCAAAGCCTCGCAATGCTGTGCGACCGCGATGTTTTTACCGATTACCATGGTTAAGCAGCGTTTGACTCGATCGGCCTGAGATGGGTGACCGTTTGTGGCATTTTCATATTCGAGCGTCTCCGTGCTTTGGAAGGCACGTTAAGCCGTTGGTCCCGGATACCACTTAATGTGGTAGTCGTCAATCCGAGTTGGAAGCATTATAGGCGGCTTGATAAGTTCCAACAGCAGATGGCCACAAACTTGCCTCCACCAAACTGGGACGCGTGGAGGAGTATGAACTAATCTTTCTCATCTCGATTTGTGAGAGAAGGACATTGCCTATCAGTGGGACAAAATTATATTATTATTATTGTAATTGTTGGAACTCTGTAGTTTCTGCCTACCCCGCAAGGGATTTGGCGTGATGATATAGATTATTATGGTAATAACAGGGCGTTTTTGCCATCAAACGTGGCAACGCCCACGTTTTAAGATAGTTAAATATTATAGTGAAACAATGAAACAGTGAATTGCTGTTACACTGCCTGTTATATGCACAGAACAAAGAAAAACTTTGATTATATGAGTAATATTTTTTAAGTGGACGAATTGTTGTCGGAACTTAAGGTTACATTTTTGGCAATCCTAATCATGGTTAAGTCCCATTACAAAATTACGTTATTAAGGCCCACTTGCACGAACGGTAGCGTTACCTGCTGACCAACACGAGCTTATGACGATAAATTGCCTTCAACTTACAGTTATAACCTCGAGCTAGTCAATAAGAAACGATAACCCTTTTCGTGTAAGTGGGCCTTAAGTAAATAATTAAGCAACAAATTCTTTTTCTACTTCTCTGTCACATTTTAAGGCTGTTAAGACTTTAAGATTCGTTACACGGTGAATTCTGATTAACTTTAATTACATTCTTAGATAGTAGTGTCCGACCAAAGTAGCGATGGGCGATTGTTACAAAAAAAACTATCGAATGAATCGACAATTGTAGTTACGCTCATTTGATTGTTGAATCATTCGTCCTAACAAAAATACCATCGAATAATAATCGACAAACGAATGAACATCGACGGTGCGTTGCCAACGCGTAAGGTACAATCGATACGGGGGGAACGTTTCGATTGTTAGCAATTAATTTTTGTTGATCAGTCATTTTTATTGATCAGTAATTTCTGTCGGTGAAGGTTATATCGATAAAGGGCTTAGGTTAAGTTGGAAATATCGACTGAATTCTAGATAAATATAAAAAAAATGAAATAAAACTATTTTACGGATTTTATCGCGGTTTATTTGTTTTATTTTTAGTTTCCGACGTTTCGAGTGCTTTGCAGCACCCATGGTCACGGGAGTTCCGTAAAATAGTTTTATTTCATGTGTAATATTCGCGTAAATCTAAGAACTCAATAAATATAAACAAATCTAACATAGATATTATCACTAAATCTACCCTGCAGGAGATCTGGCGTAATGATAGACTACCACAAATTTCAAAGTATTTTTATGTATTATATTTATTTACTAATAGTAAATAAGTATAATTCATAAAAATACTTTGGAATTAATTTCCTACAAGTATAATTACTCATGTACATAAAATATTATATAAAAATTTAATAGACAGTGCGATCGATTTGTCTTTCGATTGCATACTCGTTACTAAAATTACGCGCGCGTGGTCGAAACGCTGAGCAACAATCTAACAATCGAAAAAAGTTGATTGTCATTTAATTGTATTCGAATAAACGGAGCAAGCGAATGATTTGATTGTTTTTAGTAATAATCGCCCATCGTTAGACCGAAGGTCAACTTTGGCCGAAGCCGAAGCCGATTAATAAGCCATCGCCAAAACCTTCGGCCGTAGCCGAAGCCGAAGGTTAAATAACCTTAAAAAATTTGGTTATCATGGGCTACATTTTTAAAAAGTTGTGTTGGCTGTATTTACTTAAAGAGGTGATTAAAATTACCTGCAACTGGCTAAAAATAATACTGAAAATTATGTTTTTTATAATATTTGTTTACTTAAAAGCATTCGTAAGTCGTAAATCATATCGTCATTCAATTTCGGTGCTTGCTGGAAACCATCGGCTTCCCCCAAAACTTCGACCTATTTTGGCCGAAGTCGAAGCCGGAGCTTTGGTTGGACACTCGTAGATAGTGTAGTAGGTTTCTATTTAAAAGAGCAATATAAATGCCTCCCCAAAGATCGCTACGATGATGACAAGCTTTATGCTGTACTTATTCGGTTTTTACCCGCGACCTTCAACAGGTCATCGGTCCACCTTGAAGGTCTGTGTACTCCACGTCTTCCGGTGGTCACCACTTGAGACCGTATCTGCCTAAAGACAGAGTTATAGATAAAATAAGTACCATCTACCTTCAGACAAAAATTACTTATCTAGATGATGCCGCGCGCGTGGAAAAGACATAAAATTTATCTACCCTTAGATAAATTGTAGTGCACGCACGCACATGATTAACATGAATTGACAGCTTTTGAATCAGGCCGCTTTTGGCACCATTTTTGTTAGCAATGCTCAGTCTAGACAACCCGTATCTATAAACATGTGTAAGTATTTAATTTTACTCAAGTATTTACTCATTTTTATTGTATAGTTGAGAAACTGCCAAACGTGAGAAATGACAAAAGTTCGTTTTGTAAAGAATTTTAAACACATCAAATTACTAGACTAAGTAATTATATGTCTATAGATTACGGCGTTAGTGTTAAGGCAAAATAGAGGCTTAGGTGGAAATATCCGTTTTAACATAAAACACTGGTCACTGTAGTGATGGGCGATCGAGCGAAATTGAAATTCTATCGGAGAAAATGTCTTTATACAGGAGTTGGGAGATGTTGTGACCGCAAACGAGTACTTTGGAGAACCCCGGTTGTAAGTACCCACTCGACATGTGTTTACTGGTATGAAATTTACAGGTATGAAAGATAGTATCGGTGTAAAGATGAGAAAGGGTATGCTCCGTTGGTTCGGGCATATAGAAAGAATGCCAGAAGAAAGAATGACAAAACAGATATACAATGCGAAAGTGGAAGGATGTAGGTGCCGGGGAAGACCTAGACTATCTTACCATGACCAAATAGACCGTGTCTTAGCTGAAGGGCAAGTCAAGAGTCTCCGTAACCGGCGAGTGTGTATGAGACGAACTATGAGAGTGGAGGAAGCCAGAGAGGTATGTAAGGAAAGAACCTGTTGGAACTCTGTACTCTCTGCCTACACCGCGAGGGAGCTGGCGTGATGATATAGATAGATAGATAGATAGAAATTTACATATACAAACACTTAGATCGATACAAACATTTGTAGGTCACAGGTTACACAAAGATTTGATAGCTTTGCTGGTCTATTAGTGAATAATGGGCCTATCACGTGGTCGCGATCACAACGTATTGGATTCACATTCTAGGCCAGATAAAATGTAATGAAAAAATGCTAACATTTAGGTACTTGGAATTTCGGCAATAGGCTCGCCCTCATTACACTGGCACTTATCATCGTCGGCGAAATGTGGATGAACACGGTACACTTCTGCCACCCCCGCTTGAGGAATATAGGTGTAATGGTTTATTTTTTAACAAAGAATTATCTAGTGCGGGTATCGAACTCGTGACTACTCGATACAGTGAGCGGAGCGGCTTAAGCTCTTATCGACAAGACATCATCAGTACTAACTTAAATATTCGAGTACCTATTATTCATTACTAGCGACCCGCCCCGGCTTCGCACGGTTAAATTATACACCTAAACCTTCCTCTGAAATCACTCCGTCCATTGGTGAATACCGTATAAAAATCCGTTCGGTAGTTAGTTGATTGCGTTCAGACCGACCAAGAGACGCGGCGGGGGACTTTGTTTATAATATGTAGTGATATAATTTTTTAGTGACAAATGTCATTGTGGCGATATTAAGAGAGGTATTCCTTCGGTAGTGGACGTGCTTCAACTGGTAATGATGATGACGCTGATGAATAGAGATCTGGTAAAGAAAACGGTTAAGGGGAGATTTGAATGCTCCTTTCTTAAGGGGTTAAAGTGATAGGAAAGATCATTGTGGCGTTCTTTGAAAGGGGCCTATGTTCTGCAGTGGACATCCATCGGCTCATGATGGTGTTGATGAAAAACAGATATTTGGTTAAAGGTACTGTTTAGTGAAGATTTTGTTTTGTTTTCTTATTAGGTGTAACAAGAGATCGTTAAATTACTAATGTTTGCATCTAATTATAATGTTCTGAAACAGCTTATTTAGAAAAAATAATAATATAAGAAATTACTAGTAATATGATAATTACATTATTAAAAGGGGAGGAGGAAGGAACTTATCGGTACGTCCCATATTTCGACATCAATGATAGGTCCTAATGTAATTGAGAACTAAGCTATAGCCATAACACCGTTTACAATTTCAGACTTAAGACTGCTTCAGACTAAGTTTTTTTTGTACTAACTTCTAATGACACTTTTGTTCGACTGAGAACTCGTACGTAGGACCTCGTCACTCGCTGCACATGCATGGTGTAGCGAGTGACGAGTCTTTCCCTCATTGGTATCGTGATACCAATGAGGGGAAGGCAGTCTTGTAATTTGATTGTGTAGAAATTATCATTTGCGGTTATGAATGGCGGTTCGTCAATAATGATCATTAAATTCACACATGAATGAAATTATTCAGAACTGGAAGTTAATACTTTATTATACATAAGACCAAAAAACGGAGTTATTTGCTCATATGATTTCGTCAGTCTGAGTTCCAAAAGGTTCTTTTTGATTCTTCATAATATATTTAAAGAATAGAAACTTAAATTTCTTAATATTGTTCCAGGAAAGAGAACTAAAGCGGTAAAAGGCTATATTACTCAAATAACACGTAACTAACATTTTAATGTATACAATTTTAATCAATTAACATGTGTATGTTAAAGCCGGGCTTACATAAAAAATGCTCTGTGTGTTCCGTAGTTACTCATTATATCAAGAACTATATGTTTTTATTATTAAGAAAATATTGATTTTAAAATTCTATATATCATCATCATCATCAGCCGAAAGACGTCGACTGCAGGACAAAGGCCTCCCCCAAAGATCGCCACAACGACCGGCTTTGTGCTGTACGCATCCAACTTCTAACCACGACCTTCACCAGGTCATCGCTGGCCAATGCCCACTCCACGTCTTCTGGTAAGTGGTCGCCACTCGATAACCTTTCAGCCCTAACAGCCTTCAGTTCTACGAGCGATGTGTCCCCCCACTGCCACTTACGTTTGGCAATTCTGAGAGCTTTATCAGTGATTTTGGTTCTCCTGCGGATCTCCTTATTTCTGATTCGATCTTGCAGAGAAACTCCGAGCATAGCTCTTTCTATTGCCCTTTGGGTGACCTTGAGCCTTCTTATGAGGCCCATTGTGAGCGACCATGTCTTGGTTCAGTAAGTCATCACTGGCAACACACACGGGTCAAATACTTTTGTCTTGATACACTGCGATATGTGGGACGAAAAGATATTACGTAACTACCCGAACGCTGCCCAGCCAATTTGGATTCGACGATTGACCTCTTTTTCGAAGTTACCCTACCTACCTACCTAATTGGACTGTTTGTACCTTCACAGGAGTGGGTACGACATGGGTGTTTGATATGATTTTCGTCTTGTACAAGTTCATTTTACTTGTTGAGAGACTTTGCTGAAGTCATCGAGCATGGTGCCGAGGTCTTCCAGGGTCTCAGCCATGATCACGAATCGTCAGCAAATCGAAGATGAAAGATGTACTCGCCGTTTATATTGATGCCATGTTCTCTCCAGTCCAGAAGCTTAAAACTGTAGTTTTTGACTACCCTGCAAGGGATTTGGCGTGAGGATAGTTAGATAGATTTTTTATAATGCCTTATTACACAACTATGAGATGTATGACGTCTTTTTTTAATAACTATAAACATAGTAACCCTTATATTCCCAAATTACACTTTATAATAATATTTGATTCTAACCCAGAACTTCGTGACCGCCTCCTCACCACGCCCAACTAGACAAAGCGGTGAATTTTATTAATAACTACTTTCTGCCCGTGACTCTGTTCCTGTTGAATTTAGGCAGGAACCTAACATTTTTCCAGGATAAAAAGTATCCTTTGTGTTAATCCAGGTAATAAATTATATGTGTACCAGTGATCACAATCCGTTTATCCGATTTTGCGTGATTGAGTATCAATCATCCAAGCGCATATGTTTGGATGTTGACGCTGTTTTCTCACCTATCATACTAGGTAAGAAAACAGCGACCGCCGACCGACCCGAGTCGATTTGACCTGAGTCGGTTTTAACTACGTAATTATCAACACTAACTACTACTATTTTTAAAAAGCAGTAAATAAAAATTGCCTCTAACGAACGTTCCAAAGAGAATTTTAATATAAACGCTGTTAAACAGAAAGTTACCGCCTCGTTGGTCTGGCGGCTAACAGTCTTACCGATCCGAAAGGACCCAAATCTTAGGTCGGACTTAATTGTATTTTTCTATAGAAATGAATCCAATTTAGTGCCTCTTTGGTCTAGTGGCGAATAATGTGCTTTGATCACGAGGTCCTGGGTTCGACTCCTAGGTCGGACTAATGTAGTTTTTCCATCAAAATATTCTCAGTATCAGTCCAGAGTCTGGAATTGTGCCCGATACATGGCAATAAGCTCGCCCACTTTTCGCCGACGATGTTAGATCCCAATGTAATTGGGGCCGAGCCTATTACCATACCATACAGAGTGCAATTGCAGACTCCGCACTAACACTAGATTTTTTTTATATAGAAAAACTTCAAATTACCCGACCTAGAATTTGAACCCTGGACCTTGTAATCGCTACGCGTCATTCCCCACTAGACCAACTAGGCAATCGGGCTATATACTTAAAAAAAATATTAAAATGCCTACATCTATATACAAAGTGTAAAATACCTAACGCTAGACCTGGAATTAGTTATTCTAAATCAGCAACTGAATCGATTCCAACTATTGTTAAAGTTAGTTAATTTTTTATTTTAATTTCCAAAAAATGCTGTTCCTTGTTCTGTTCGCTGTATTAAAGAAAATTTAGTAATTATTCAAAGGAATAAGGGCTATTTTAAATGTATTTCTATTACACACACCTCAATCCGCATACAAAGTTAATTATTTATTAAATATTATGGTTAATTTGGGTACCAAAGAGCTTAAAAAAATGGTAGAAAACTCTTTAAAATTGGAAGTTTCATTTTCGTATGGAATTCGTGAAGCAATAATCTAATAGGGGTGTCTCAGGTATTTCGTTATCTATGTTACACCTTTTATATTATCGCGCCAGATTCCTTGCGGGGATTTCAACGTAATATTATTAAAGTTCTCATTTTACTCCGGGAATGCAATTTTGTTCTTAAAGAGGTTTTTTCTAGGGTCGTTCTGTGGTAAATAGCATTTTCACTGATTTATGTTCGCTCCTGGGGTGGTTTAAGAATAATATTGAAATATAAACAAGATGAGAAGTATATAGTTACCCTTTACTGAAAATAAACGGTTGAGGGTAGTAACAGAAGATACATAAAGTCTGATGGTGGACTGGTATTTTATGAGAATTGTGTGCATATTGTATGGTTAATTTGTGCAATAAATAATTGAAATTTAAAAAGATCTTTTTAAAAAACAAGCTTTTAAAACAAAAACGCAACGGAGATAGCTTAGTTAAGGAATTCTAATGGTCAGCTTCTATCTCCATTATCAGACCCTGGATACCATCCGGGTCCATAGTACTCGTCAGGAAAAATCCAAGGAGCCCAAACATGGGGTTATGTTGAGTCTTTGGGTGGTACCATTGGTCACCTTTCAGTTTCATCATAAGATCATGAACACTATCTAGTTACGGTTTCAGACATTTATTTCTCAAAAAGAATACAATTCACTTATAACATGAGAAATACAATTTCATCTTAAATATTAAATACAGAAGGACGGTAGGTACTCATAAATAAATCACAATCGTTTTAGTGTTTTGGGTAAGAAGAAAAAGTAAGTGAACAATTACATGTCGTTTCTTGAAGGCAAGTGTATATGTATGTGTGTGGCGCACAGTTAGTCTATTACCTAGCGGAAAAATGTAAGGTTCCTGTCTAAAGTCAACGCGAATGAAGTTAGGGGCAGAAACTAGTATAGGATAAAGTTGTGGTACAATACAATACAATACAACAACAAGGTTGTGGTAATTTAATTATTAATGGGATTTATATTAAAATATACAGAAATTCTTTAGGATGTGATGTTTTATAGTTTTTTTATATAAGACAAAAGATGTAATTTCTTTGATGTCATTAGGTAATTTATTGTACAGTTCAGCTCCTTCGTATAGTATGTTTTTCTTCCCATAGTTAGTTCGTGGTTTTCTTAGGCAAATGTTGTTCTTTCGTCTAGTAATCCGTATTTGTGTTTGTCCTTTTATTGTAAATGTTATTTTAGAGTGTATATTTTTATTTAATAGTTTATGTACTAATATGCATGTGTTATATTTATATATTTGCGATAGTGTCATCAATTTGTTTTTTTTTTGTATATTGTTTCAGTAGGAGTTAGATAGTGGTAATGAAATAAAAGTTTAATTATTTTATTTTGACATGTTTCAATTTGTTTTAAATGTGTTTTAGCTGCGGTGCCCCACACCTCTATCAGATATTCAAGGTGAGGCTTTACCATGGAGTTGTAAATAATATAGCTAACAGGTGTAGGCAAACAGCGAACGATACCTCGTAGTGCACCCATGACAGAAGATAGTTTCGATCTTAATTTATCTAAGTGTGGCTGCCATGTCAGATGTTTATCTAGATAAAGTCCAAGATACTTTTCTGAGCTAACATTGGTCAAAAGTTCATTATTTATATATAGGTTCGAGTGACTTTCGATTTTTTTTATTCTTAGCACTGAAAATAATGTAATTAGTTTAAGATGTATTTACAGTCAACAAATTGTTTGGAACCATCCAGAGAGAGTATCCAGATCTTGCTGCCCTTGGTTGATGATTTGGTCGATATTATTGCCATACAAAAATAAGCTGGTGTCGTCAGCATATGATATTATGTCGCCTGTCAGGTTAAGGTTATGTACGCTGTTTACGTATATTATAAATAGCAAGGGGCCAAGAATAGATCCTTGTGGCACGCCGTAGGTTAAAGCTTCGCGATTACTTTGATTATCACCAATCTGTACAATTTGCTGTCTATTGCTGAGATATGACCGGAACATGTTGTGAGCAGTTTCTCTGATGCCAATGTCATTAAATTTTTTAAGAAGGAGGCTATGGCTAATAGTATCAAATGCCTTTCTCAGATCAATAAATATACCAAGTGCAACGCGTTTTTCATCAATTTTGTTTTTCAGATTCGTCACAAGGTCAATTGTTGCAGTTAGCGTGTTGGATTTTGTGCGGAAACCGTATTGATTTTTTGAGAAGTTAATAGTTTTGAGATAATTATCTAAACGATTATATAATATTTTCTCATAGATTTTAGAAATTATCGGCAGAACAGAGATAGGGCGATAATTGCTAGAGTCGTTCTTTTTTCCGGACTTAAAAATTGGACTCACTTTCGCTACTTTGAGAGAATCAGGAAAGAAGCCGTGTTGTAAGCAATAATTAATATTCATCGTTAGTTTGTTTAATATTAAGTTTTTGATGCATTTTATGGTTTTACAACTAATTCCGTCTAGGCCTGTGCTAGTATTCTGATTGAGATTGTCTATTATTTTGCTAACTTCCTCTTTCGTAGTTGGAGCTAGATGAAGTAGTTCGCATGTACTAGACATAGCTGTTTGAGTGTTTGGCTGCATGTGTGTGTTTTCCTTACCTATTGTGATTTTACTTGATAAGATAGACCCTATAGTTGCAAAGTAGGTGTTAAAGTAATTACATATTTCTTTACTGTCTGTGATTGGACCAATTTGTGTATCTAATTTTGAAGGAGTGGAGCATGAATTTGTTTTATTCCCAGCTAATTTCCCGATTAACTTCCATATCTTCAAAGGTTTTCTTTCACAGTTTTTGAAAGCTTTGTAGTAATAACTATTCTTGGTACGTTGGATTTCTTCAGACACGGTGTTTCGTTGGGCTATAAAGTCTTTTCTTATTAGTTCGTTGTTAGGGTTTTGCTTATAAGTAGACCACACCTGATTTCTTTTAGTTATTATTCCAATTATGTCTTTATTGATCCAGTCAGATTTTAGCGTATTTTGAATTTTGAATTTTTGTACTCTATTTTTCTTTACTGCTTCCTTTATTGTATGTTATAGGTTGTCATAGGCACTGTCAGAGATATTTGTGATTGCAGTTTCTACTGTGTGGTATAATGCTGTGTAATCTAAGGTACTTTATTTTCTTTTTCGGTTCCGGTGCATATTTACCAACTTCTATATATATTTGTCTATGGTCCGACATTAGTGACTCCACTATGGTCATATGGAATTTATGATTTCTCAGATTAGATGAGACATGGTCCAGTATTGATTTTTTTGTAGGTGTACCACGGGTGCTATATTTTGTGTCAATGTGGATTTTGTGTCCATTTTCTAGCAGCGTTCTTGTATAATTATTGATCGATCGGTTCGGATTAAGTAGATCATAGTTGAAATCACCAAACACTAAAGCTCGTTTTCTTCTCATCAGCTGTTGTGAATATTCCTCCAAGAATCCGTTAGTGTTTGATTTTGGAGTTTTGTATATGGCACCAATATCCAACGAGTATTTATGTAAATGAACCCATAAGTAGTGATTGTCTTCTTTGCACATATCTTCTAAATAATTGTGTTTTAAACAGTCGTGAACAAATATGGACACTCCACCTCCTCTTTTTTTTTCTCTAATATTGTAGTAGTGTGTGTAGTTTGGTAAATTTAAACTTTTGGCTTCAGATTCTGACTTGATCCAAGTTTCTGATAAAATAATTACATGCACAGGACTAGGTACATTGTATTGTATAATGCAGTTTAGTTCCTCTAATTTTCCTGGTTTCACTATGCTACGTACATTAGCGTAAAGAAATTTTAGGGATTTAGTGTTTTTTATTAAATTGCTATATGAATCCGTTAACTCGTAAGTAGTGTTTAGAGGTGCATCATCTGAATCTTGTATCGTTAGTTTTTTGGCTGGATTTTAGTAATTGTAGGTATCCCTTTAATGTATTTTATCGTGATATCTTTTTCACCTTCACCTTGTTGCCGTTTTAGTTCGTCCCTAAGGTTGTTTCGATACTTTTGTTGGTAGGGTTTCTCATCTGAGTATATCTTGATATTTTCAGATATGATGTTTGATTTATTGCGTAGAATTGATTTTGCTGCTTCGGATGTCGAAAATATGACCTTTATAAGTCTGGATTTATCAGGGTTATATTTTCCTAGTCGTATAGTTTTATTTGGTTCTATGTTTTCTGGCACCGCCATTTTTATTACCTTCTTTACTTCTTCGCTGTCATAAATACGTTTTTCTTCGGGATTCGAGGATCGTATCTCTTTTATTCCTCGTATGATGATGTGTATCGTATGTAATGTTGTGTAGTTCACATGTTCCTAAAGCTACCTCCCGACTCCGGCATCAGATTAGCTCCATGGTATTATTGCATTGTAACAAAACATACATATGTATGCCAAATCGCAGCTCAATCGGATTCCCGCAAGTGTTTAAAAATTCGTAAGTTTGAACCGGGAAGACGTACAGACAGACAGACAGACATACCAACAGTGCAAGTTAAATAAAAACGGTTAAGAGTAGTAGCAGATGATACATTAAACATACATCTAAACCAACGCTTCCAGTCGCTTCCGCGATGGCGTGCACGGTGGCAATCCGTACCTGCAGTAGTATTTCTATGGACGTGTTTACACCAACGCTTCCTGCGTCCTCCGCGCGCGGTCTGTGCGGCGTCTCCACACGCGATCATCAGGAGATGGGTACTGATCGCCACCGCAGACGCATCGCGTACACGGCTGGACGCGTTGGTTTGGCCGTACCTTAAGTCTGTTGGTAGTCTGTTATTTTCGGTGGTAGTAGAGTCTTCTTTACTTTTGTAACGATTCATAAATACATTTACATAAATTAAAAATATTTTGGTTTTGAAATTCGGTTGGGTTAATTTGCTAACGTCAATTTGTTTGATTAATGAACAATTGAATAGGTGATATTCTTAATACCCTTTTTTTGTATTTCTACATGGTTATTTTATTTACAAAACATTTTAACGTTGCTCTTCACTATGATTTATTCCTGTATCGTGCGCAGCGTAGGTGCCTTTACAAATATGAATTTGACGAACATGAATACCCAGACCAAATCAAACACCTGTGGGTCATACAAAAATTTGTCTCGTGCGAGGATGGAACCTAGGACTTCTCAATCCAACTGCACGGCTGACAGAAATAAGTAGTTAATTTGTCTACACTTATACTACTATACCAAGGTATGATCGTAGATATCATATTGTAGTTGGTTGGGATTACAAAGTTTAGGGTTCAACTCCCGACTAAACATTTCGTTTTCTTCGAAATTCAGGTGTTTATGAATGACTACGTTGCTAACAGAGGAGCTTTTAAAACTTCTGAATACCTAATTATGTGCAGATGATATTTTGTATAGTAATACAGGACACAATTAAAAAGCGCATATATAGATTTATATCTATTTTTTTGACTTTACACTGTCAGGCCTATATTCCCCAAGCTGAGTAAGCCCACTTTTCGTAGAAGATGTTAGGTCCCATGTAATAGGGGGCGAGCCTATTGCCATATACCGGGCCCAGTTCCAGACTCCAGACTCATACTGGGAAGTTTTCGTTCGAAAAACTACATTTTAGTATTAATATTATTATTGGTCCGACCTAGGATTTGAACCTTAGATCAACGAGGCAGTTACATCTATTTCTCTCATAAAAAGTAAGTAAGTATGCACCCCTGTCTACCCTATCAGAGATATCGAGCGTAAAAGCCATTGCTCATATCTTCCATCTATTTACACACAATATCGATAGTCAATGCATTTTGAACGTGGCTACGTTATCGTAGACTATATTTCAATTTAAACGAAACATGGGCGGTATTCCCTGCTGGGCGTCGGACACGCAGTGCTCGCTAGATTAAACTTACTAACAGTACTTAGAAATGGTGTTCACACGTTTACTTCAAACTATACCCTGTGGTGTTTACATAGACACTTAAACAGTAGCTATGTTAGGAACAGTTATTACGCGCGTACTACCTATAAGGCAAGTATTTATACTAATCTATACTTATTTATAAAGAGAAAAGATTTTGGAATGGATAAACTTTGAAAGCAATGAACCGATTTTAATATTTATTTTACCATTAGAAGCTACTAGGTGGCACTGTTATCGATCGGTAGCCGCGGGAAACTCCTAGTGTTAAACAAATACTTGTAATGAGTCTCAAATGTTATTTGTTCATATGGATTGCAAATATTGCATAAAAATGTAAATAATAAGCGTTCTTTGATTTTCAAAAATGTCTTGATAAAAGAAAACAAATAAAAGTAACTACAGATGGAACTAAATGGTGGCTTTTAACTTTATTTCTAAGATTTTATAGTCAGATGGAATGTTGTGCGAGGCACAAGGGGCTTTCAGGTCCGCAACATCATAGAGAATCATCTGGCAGTGGGCCGGAAGGTTTTCTGCGGTTTTGTAGATCTGGAGAAGGCGTCTGACAGAGTTGTGCGAAAGAGACTTTGGGACATTTTGCCAGAGTATGATATAGAAGGCATTTTGTTGCGAGCCGTCCAGTCCACTTATGTGGACTGCAAGGCATGCGTACGGGTGGGTGGTAACAGGTCACCCTGGTTTGACGATAAAATCGGCGTCAAGCAGGCTTGCGTGTTGTCCGCTAGACGGTTTATAATATATCTGGATAAAAGTCTTCAAAGACTGAAAGCGATGAATGAAGGTGTACAAATGTCACCACCTAGTGGTAAACCATCAACTTTATGCAGATCACGCGGTATTAATAACGCCAACAGCCACTGATCTGCAAACACTAGTCACAGTTATGAAAGACGACTGCATGAACAATGGCTTACACTTGAATGTAAAGAAAACCAAGAGTATGGTTTTTTAACGGGAGGAAACCAGAAGGAATGTAAGGATTGTGGTTGGTAACGATGCTGGATGGACGTTGGAACAAGTAAATGAGTTTATATATCTTGGATGCGCCTTCAGTAAGGATGGGAAATACACCGCTGACATAGAGAGAAGAGTGAGTGCAGGAAACAGAGTGAATGGTGCGATGGGAAAGCTACTTCGGAGCCTGCACTTAAGCCAAAAGGCGCAGCTGGCCATACATAACGGAGTGCTTGTCCCACCGCTGTTATATGGCAGCGAGAGCTGGGTGTGTAAGAAAGAGAATGAAAGTAGGATAAATGTGGTGGAAATGCAAGCTCTGCGGAAGACGGTGACTGACCGTATTCGCAACAGCGTGGTAAGAAAGCAAGTAGGTATGGAAGATAGTATCGGTGTAAAGATGAGAATGGGCATTCTCCGTTGGTTCGGGCATATAGAAAGAATGCCAGATGAAAGAATGACAAAACAGATATACAATGTGAAAGTGGGAGGATGTACCGGGTAAGACCTAAACTATCTTACCATGACCAAATAAACCGAGTCTTATCTGATGGAAAAGTCAAGAGTCTCCGTAACCGGCGAGCGTGTATGAGACGAACTATGAGAGTGGAGGAAGCCAGAGAGGTATGTAAGAAAAGAACCTGTTGGAACTCTGTACTCTCTGCCTACCTAAGGGATCTGGCGTGATGATATATATTTTATAGCACATATCATAGGTCACAGGGACTGTGATGAAAAGCAATAAACATTAGAAGATAAAAACGCTGGCGTCATAATAACGTCATAATTGACTCTGTTATAGACGTTACTTGAGAACATATATCATATTTACCATATATCCTACTTATAAATTGTGTCCCAAAATTCACGCAATATTTGATATGCCGAGATTTGTGAGGCAATGTTATCAACCAAAAAAAAAAAGATTGACAGCTGAAAGTTTAGAGTTAGTAAAAGTGAAAACTACACTTCGAGAGAACAACGCGTTCATATTTCAAAAATAATGAAACTTTGGCGGCCGCAGTTCGTAAATTTCGTACAAAATATAGTCGGATAATTGATCTCACTTCGTCAACTGTGAAGAGATTAATTGAAAAAATAAGAAAGACTGACTCAATTGGTGATGCTAAATACACTGGCCATCCAATAAGAAGCCGTTTAAATGACACTGAAGACATCATTGGACCATACTTCTGTCACATCTACTTCTTAAGTGACTGTGTGTTGCTGCTGCTCGTTATCGCGATATGATAACAGAATTATTTCTATCTTAATTTGATGATATTTATATGAACGACATGTGGTCTCGAACAGACGATGCCACGTGCCATAGCTCCCGTCAACAATTTCAATTACTGCATAAGACATTTCCTTGTCGTATACTCTCTTGTTTCGGTAAACAGAATTTGCTCCCAAGGTCATGTGCTTAAACATAACTAGAGTTCTTTTTATGTGGTTATTGAAATCAAAGTTCTGTGCCCACAAGCCCATAACCAATCGTGCATTGAAGGAGGAGATTTAACGCTGCATCATCGAAATTAAACTACATTTGTACATAGGGTCATGGAAAATGTTGACAGCAGAATGCTTACAAAGATTACCGCCACTGCAGAATTCCTCTGGAAAAAGGGCAAGAATCTCTACAGTTACTTTTTGGAATAGAAGGTCTTGCATATACCCGTTATAAGGACATGATCCGATGAAATAAAATACCAATAAGTGAAAGACATACTTCCAAGCCGACACCCGAACAAATTAACATCAATACGGCGAAATACCTTTAGACACAACCTGGCTGTACATAGCACGACTTTCGACCCTCAATTATCTTAAAACCAACATAACCGAGTCTCCCGTAGTTTGAACATTGTATCTGGGAAATTGATGTTTTATTTAAATAGGACGCCGGAGGTAGGTCAATGGATGTTTGCCTGGAGGAAAGGTTAGAAAATATTTATTTTGTTCGCATAGTGAGTGTACCTGAAGTGGTTACGTTTAGATTTGAGAGACAACTTTGCATTATAGAAGCATGTGCGTTAGTTTGTGATCGATAAACTCTGAAACTACAGAACCGATTGTAATAATTCTGTCAACATTAGAAAACTACGTTATCCAGAAGTAACATAGGCTATATTTTAATTATAATAAGATTTTTATTTCACTTATAATAAGATTTCAGGCTGAAATAATGGTATTTGTAATATTTCATTAAAAATAATTTTCATAAAGATTACAAAATAAACGCATGTGCAGCCGCGGGGTAACGACTAGTATTGTATAAATCAGGTACCTACTGTTCCACTGTTGGGCAAAGGACGTTTCTCACAAATCGAAGTGAGAGAGGTTCAGTCATGCTTTATCACGTGGACCCATTGCGGATTGGTGGAGGTGGGTTTGTGGCTACCTGCAGTTGGAACTTTTCAAGCCGCCTATAAGGATTTCAACTTAGCGTAACGTATTTTTTTCTATCTATTTATCTAACTATATCATCACGCCAGTTCCTTTGTGGGGTAGCTAGTAAAGTTAATTTTTTGCAAATTTAAATAAATAGGATCATTAAAAATTGTTGAAATCAATTCAGTTACCGATTTATTATATTACACCTTGTAAAAGCGTGTGGTTTCTATATTTTCATTGGTTTAGAATAGCTCTATATCGCTTCCTCTATCGCTTCCTAAATTGCAGATAATGGCTTCATGCGCCCGACGCGCCGCCATTAATCAAATTCTAACGGGTACTATTCGCCGTATTCGCTATAGCCAATTAAACACGCAACGTGGCGAGCTAAGATAACTTCGTGAATTTGTCGTTTAATGATCTATTTGTTATCCTTGCGGGGTTAACTACTAGCAAATTATCATGCTTATATTACTTTTTTGTAACTTACTAACCTATCAGCGGATCGGAACGCGGCCTCCACCGAGAAGATCCGGAGAGAAGCACAGCGGACGAGCCGTTTTTCTTCAGATAAGACGCGGTCAATTTGGTCATGGTAAGAAAGTCTAGGTCTTCCCCGGTACCTACAACCTTCCACTTTCGCAATGAGATCTGCTTTGTCATTCTTTCTTCCCACGTTCTTTATATATGGGTGGTTCGCGATATTCCACCTAGACAAGTAATTCATCTAAGGGTTCAAATTTGTCCCGCTAAGTGATTGACGAGCTCCATCGCGCCATCTGTGGCCGTGCTCAGATTTATTACAAGATCATTTCAGGAAGTTATCGTAACGCGCCGCGTTTGGTCATAGCGAATGAGAGCCCTGACCACACTCTTTGTGTGGCACAAAAGGTCGTGCTGTGGGCCCTGGCAAGCCGTAAAGTGATGCGAAAAGCAGATATCAGCCGTTAATTGCTGATAGGGCGATGAGCTGACGAGAAACTATTCGCTGAATGTACTAATTCCTTAGTAAGTTGGAGAATACCTCTTGAAGTTTTTGTTACAGAAATTGGTTGAAGTCGAATAACTGAATTCATTCAAGAATGGCGATAGGCCATCATCCCATTGGAACCAAAAATACCTTAGCAAAACGATCTATCTATCTGTCTCTATCATGACGCCAGATTCCTTGCGGGGTAGGCAGAGAGTACAAACTACCAACAGATTTTTTTCCTTACAGACCTCTATGGCTTCTTAGCAAAACTATGGTGTAACAAAGACTGCTATATTAAGTGGTAAACGAATCCAACGGCTTAACGTGTCTTTCGAAGCACGGACACGCTCTAAGATAGATATGTCACAAATGGTCACCCTTCTGAGACTGACCGAGCCAAAGGCGGCATAACCTTGTTGATTGCTACAAATAAAACAGTTCTTCTTCTTTGCGTGTCAATGGTTCATATCAGTCCCGCTAAGTGAGTAGCTAGCTCAATCTTACTGTCCGTGGCCGCGCTCAGCTATTCCCTTGTACCTCTGCCCTTTGTGTGTGTAGGTGGGGGGGCACAGAGGGCATACAAGTAAGTGCGACACAGTCTGTGAGGTCGCACCACAATCAGATCCTGTTAAATTTGGATAACTGAACCCTCATGTGCTAAGATTTTGCCTCTTGTAGATGTTTAACTACCTGAGTGCGGAGCCGATTTGAAGATTTCTACACCGGCCATAGTAGTAGGTGCCTTGGTGGTAGTTGTTCCTGACATGGAACAAAGGAAGACGGTGGGGGTTTAATATTTCTGTATTCATGGTTCTTTCGTGTTTCACCACGAGTGCCTTAAGTTAGTTACAAAGGAGGGCTCAGCCCGAACAGATTGAGGATTGCGTGAAGCTATCGACTTGATATGCCATCCTTTTCACACTGCAAATTTACTAAATAAGGATGAACGTGGCAGCACGCTTCCTCGGCAGCGTTGCAATAACGTCAAATGGTACGTACTAAGACTTCTGGTCTCAACTCGACGCTTCAGACCGTAACATCAGAGGTTGATTTCATATTCATAAACTTCTTTGACCGATAGTCCTTTGTCGTGAATATTTTCTTGCCTATCGAGATTTACTCGAATTCTTTACAAATTCGAGTGGCCTATAGAATTTGTATTTTTGTGAAGGGTTACCGTGACGGCAAGTTGCTAACATTACAATGTTAGCAACTTGCCGTGATGTTTTAAGTTTCTAACATTACAAAAAATACGAAAATAAAGATAAGAAATAAAATATTAAAAAAATGCACGTGCGAGAAAAAAAAATTGTAACGCCTATATTCACCAAGCGGGCGTGACAGAAGAGTACTGTGTACATCCACTTTTCGTCAACGATGTTAAGCCCCTCTAATTGGGGGCGACCCTTACCCCCCTACCCCTATTACCTTACATTAAAAAATAGACATTATCTGACTTAGGATTTAACTCCAGAACGTCCTCGCAGATCATTCTCCACTAGACCAACAAGTAAGCAGGGAAGACCCAGGCTAACTTACCATGTTGAAATAGACGGTGGTTAATATATAAAAAGTCTTCATAACCGGTGAGCGTGTAGTAGACAAACTATGAGAGCGGAAACGCAAGAGGTTTATAGGAAAAGCACCTGTTGAAACTCTATTCTTTCTACCTACTTTATAAAATCTGGTGTGATGAAATACTCGTACATCGATAAACAAAGATACGTAATTAATTAAAATCTAATTTCACGATACTCAAAATGTTCAAATTAATTGGTAAAAGGCATTCCTATCTTCGACATCAAAATGGTAAGAAACCAATACTCACCTCCAGAATTGAGAATCTATTTGTTTATTAAACGAATTATCGTTCGCAGACGTTTCACGACCACATTACTGGCATCAAAGGCAAAGAAATGAGGATAAATATCAAAAGAGTGCGGTAAAATATGGTTGCCTGCCCCCGCATGATAACTCCATGGCTTTTTACATCCTTTTTGGGATAATTTCTGATACGGTACTTTGTAAATGTAGGGTAGGATTAGAAGGTTCGTTTTTATTTGTTTTTAAGAACAAATTCTATGACAGACTTAATCTATATTAATATTATAAAAAGGAAAGATTTGTTTGTTTGTAATCGATAAATTCTGAAACTACTGACCTTTAATAATTCTTCGCCATTAAAAAGCTACATTATTCAGAAGTGCGAATGTGCCCGGTATATGGCAGTAAGCTCGCCTCAGTACACCTCTGCCACCCCCGCTAATGGAATTTAGGCGTGATGGTGCGACATTATTCAGAAGTAACATAGACGGTGGGTGGCGTTGCAGACCGGCTGCGAAACCGCTGAAAACTGCTAGTGGGATAAACACGGTGTTATTTTAGTAGCTCTGTAGCGAAAGCCCAGATGATGTATCCAATGCCTAGTGTTCAATGGTACTAAAGACAATGAAAAAAAGAACACTTCAATAAGTAACATCACCGTAACAATACTGATTTAGTGTATTAAAAACACTACACCTAGCGCAAAATGACATTAACGGGATCAGCTGGCAAGTAGCAAGATACCTTCGGTGTTCTGGATATTCACCCCAGATATGATATTCGGATAGGTCAGTAGGTAGATGTTACTTACTGATATGTTCTTTTTAGTGTTCCTTTAACTCAGTTTAAAATACTAATGAACAGTAGATTAGACCAGCTGCGCTGGAGAGTGATCGGGAAGGCATATGTTCAGCAGTAGACAAGTGTAGGCTGAGATGATGATGATGACTGAATTGAATACATAAGATGGGCTTTCACTTCAGGATGACAAAAATTACACTGTGTATTTTTTTAGTACTACGAAAGCAGAATCGAAGAATTAGTGAGACACTTTATTTCCTACAAGATAGTTATTTAGTGACAAAAGTTGCAAATTTGTTCGTCACATCGCACATGAGTAAGGTGCAGCAGGCAGCAATAGTTAAAGCGTTGAAACACCTCTTAAACTATTTTTATAGATGTCCAATGTATCACAAGTAAAAATTAGCACGACCAGTGGATTCTATGAAATCAGGAAAAATCCTAAGTATAAAATCGATCTGGACACCCTCATGTTACGGTGCCGGCGACACGATTACGTTCCAAAGACTTCCCTTTGATAATAACTCAAATCTTTTTAAATGACAACAGTACTTCACAATTTGTGTCTCGGCGGGCGTAAAAATTGGTCCCCTAACGATAACGTACTTGCTCCTAAGATCCTGTCACACGGACGATGATTCCTGTTCTATGAATTCGTACTAATATTATAAATTCCAACTCTGTCTGTTTATTTGTTACCTTCTCACGCCCAAACCGCTGAACAGTTTTGATCAAATTTGGCAAAGAAATAGATTTTATTGAGGGGAAGGACGTAGGCTACCTTTTCTAAAAAAAAGCTTAAGGGTGTTAAATAAACGCCAGAATAAAACGCGAACGAAGTTTCGGATATAGCTAATTCAAAATAAAGAAAGAAAGATAGATTATTTTGTGCTCAAACAACAAATAAAAAAGGCTATCGACATGACAAAAATTAAAAGAATTAAATGGAGAAGCAACGGAAGACAGTAATTGTGTGAGATCAAAATTGGTCCTTTTCAGCTAATACTGCTGTAGTTTTATGTTACAGTCTTCCGGCAAAGCCATGTTGCGGTTACGTCACTAGCAAATTCTTCTTGAAATCAATTTGTGATCGAGGGATGACCTCGTCTCTTTCTAAAAACGATTTCCGCAGTATAGCAGGCTATCAAGCCTAGTCATTAAACGCTCGCCATATAGTTGGAAGGTACAGAGATTCAAGCCCAATGAGCTTTTTTGGATATTGAAAGCTGCGATTCCCACTTGCTAAGTGTGAAGGAAAACATCGTGAGGGAACCTGCATGCCAAAGATTTTTTCGAAGTTGTGTAAAGTTCACCAACTCGCACTGGGCTAGCGTGGTAGACCTAAAACCTCTCAGATTGAGAGGAGGCCCGTGGCCAACGGTGGGACAGTTTCTTAACAGGGCTAATATTATATATAAATAAGATACGAGCTTGCAGGATACACACTCGTTTACCCTGAAATTGAACAGAGATGAACATAGCATAACCACATTGGTACATTATGTTGCAGCGGATGGGACACATTGCTTACAGAACTGATGGCCGTTGGAATAAAATAGCTTTCGAAAAGACAGAGGTGCGTGCCTGGGTTTAAATTCGAGACCCCTGACTTTGCAGTCCAACGGTTTAATTACTAAGCTATCACTGCTTATTTATTCATATTAAGATAGGCAACTAAATATCGTGTAGGTTAAAAGGTATCTCCTTAGTATGCCAGTACCATAACAGAAACGCACCGGCTAGATAAATTGCTAAGAGATATTGGCATCTAAGGTTTTTGAAAGAGCAGGATCTCAACTTTTTTGTAAATAAATTGACTGTGAACCCAGGCGTAAATCGTTGAGCCATTGAAGTTAATTTAAAACTTTTTTAAACATCTTTAAATAAATAAAATAAAAATTGTTACGCCTATATACCCCAAGCAAGCGTGGCAGAGGTGTGTGGTATACTCACTTTTTGCCGACGATGCTAGGTCCCTAAGTTAAGGAGCAAGTCTATTATACTGGGGACAATTCCTGATTCCGGACTGATGCTGGGCATTTACCAATAAAAAACTACATTTGGTCTGATCAAGGATTTGAACCCACGACCTCGTCATCCCCACGCAGATTAAACGCCTTTAGGCTAACAAGGCAGTTATTCGAAAAATCTTTAATTTTCAAGAAACTGTTGCTAGGAAACTGTTATTAAAAATAAGGAAGGAGATGTTTTTAATATCTGATATTACTTGCTATCTTTCTTTTTTATTTGATTAAATAAAGTATCTTATGTAGTAAGCACTTTTTCATTCTAATTTAGGTACCTTTATAAAATATATTATTTTTTTATTATAATAAGTTTTCGTAACGGCCGGATAAATAATGTTTATTTTGAAATTTGACAGGGGATCTCACATAGGTACTAGGTATGGTGTGGTGTAAAAATAAAATCTGTGGTTCAATTGGAAACGGTTATAGGATAGAAAATGAAAAAAAGCATTTTTTTGGTTTAATTTTAACATACAGACTGCCTTGTTGGTCTAGTGGCGAATGATGCGCTTCGTGATCACGAGGTCCTGGGTTCAAATCCTAGGTTGGACGAAAAATTCCCAGTAAGAGTCCGGAGTCTGGAATTGTACCCGGTATATAGCAACATGCTCGCCCCCTATTACATGGATCAAAAATCGTCGGTGAAAAGTAGGTGTACTCAGTACACCTCTGCCACCCCCGCTTGGGGAAAATAGGCGTGACGGTTTATTTTTTATTTATAATGTTAACATTTTCACAAACTTATTCCAATACGGTACAGAAACTGTTGGTACTATATACGCTCTGCCTATCCCGCAATGCGTCTGGCGTAATAATATAGATGAATAAGTAATAGGGAAGCTTTCTTCAGACTACTTTTAGTTTGACTATAGATAGTGTAGAAAATATTAACAATTAAAATATTTTTTTCGCGACGAACCATAACGTAACTTTCATAGACAATAAGTTCTAACTTTCAATAATACCTACAAAAATCGACCTATAAGTAATATTCAATAATATTCAATAATTATAATTTCTTCCTAAATCTTTCTTTTCTATAAACATTAAAAAGCTTCAAGGAACTTCAAAAGCTCGGCACTCATCTTTCTGAACAAATATCGCTCGATTTAAATTCACGGCGTAACTTGTAATATCCACATTTGAAATCTATCGGCGAATACAAAGCAAATAATATCCCAGCTATTATATTTGCTCGCACGTTCGGAACGATCGGTGCAGGGTGACCATTACACAGAATAATAGTGGAACTTAATTTCGAGACAGTATTTTTTGCAAGCACATACATTTTTTTTTTTTTTTATAAAACGTTGCCCCACACTAGGATTAATTCCTGTGTCGTGGGTGCGTTTACAAACATGAAAATTCACATACACAAATACCCAGACCGGAACAAATAATTGTGGATCACACAAAGATTTGTCCCGTGCGGGAATCGAACCCGCGACTATTAGACACAGTGGGCGGGGCGGGCTAAGCCCTTAACCACTGCGCCAAATCGTCCGTATTGTGTACTTCAACAATTTTTGTAACATTGTTAATGTTAAGCGAAGTCTGCTAGCACATGTATAACTATGCTTAAAGGTTTCGCCACATAGCCGACGCAGCGTGACGGGAGCGCGACGGTGGTGCGACTTGGGGAGTTGTAATGTACTGAAATCTACTGGAGACGCCACACAGCGCAGCCCGGCTCGGCGCGACGGCAAACGTCACAACCGAACGTAGCCGAGCGCATCGGTCGCGCTTCGTCAGCTGTTTGACCAAACTTTAAGGGAGACTCCAACGACTATTAAGGAATGTTTTGTTGTAACCGAAATAAGATATAACGCTTTTTCCATTTAAATATAGCACTCAGTTATATATTGTCGAATACCATAGTAAGGACAGATAACAGACTACCGCTTCAGTAGTGTCATAAGTCAAAATAGTAACATTTGAGAAAACTGCTTGTAATAATTATTCTAGTTCAGTATTTCGGGTTATAATATCAGTTTTTGAGACATCATAATATTCACATTTATAAACAAAGAGTCTGTTGGAACTTTGCACTATTTGTCGACCTTGCAACGGATTTGGGATTGATTGAAATTATTTTATAGCAGTTTCCATAGACACCCTAGTTCGCAATGAGTGAGCACTGATATGTGGCAAACTTTGCGTTCATAGGTCGTGTTGCATTGTGTTTTAATGGCTTTTATGAACGTTGGAATAGTCAGCTTCAGCCAAACAATCACAATTCAAACGTACTGTTTACGGACATTTTAGCATATTTAAACTGAAATTTAACTATTCGTGTGTCAAGTACTACAACACTTAGGCTCTGCGCAAATGAGTCACCAACCACAGCCATCGGTGGATAGCGATAAGCAGTTTACATGAATTGTCTTACGTTTTATATGGACTCGCTGCACACGTGTAGTGAGTGGTGGGGACTCAGTGTACGCGACACGCCACGTAACTGTAAAAAAAATACAAAAACAAAAAGAAGAAGACATCATCCTATGGCCACCTTTTAGCGTCATCATCAGACCGACTTTACGCATTATTACTAAAGTTACATGTGTATGCCTAATTTTAGCTTAAACAGATGCCAGAAAGCGTTTAAAAAGTAGACCACATAATTTGAACCAGGAAGAACGTCTGTCTTGTTCTTCCCGTTTCAAATTTCACGAACAAAACAAGTTAAATGAAACTTAATTGATATATTCTAATTTTTCTTTTAAAAAAATCACATTTATTGTGTGTTTTACGACTCTATTACATTGGTACATAAAATGTATATTATCACGTCTGATCCCTTGTGGGGCAGCGGGAAGTGCAAAGTTCCAACGGGTTATTTCCTTACAGAATGTTGCCATACAAGGAGCGGGTTTAGGCCGATCATACCTGGACTCGATCTAACTTCCGTCTCTTCAGTCTAAATAGACTGTTTATTGTAAATACACTCAACAAGTGTTGAATTCAGAGTGCGTAGACTATTATTAAGTCAACGAGAGACATTTTCGGCTTCATCGTCACTTTCAATCAATTAAGTAAATTAACACTGTCACGCCTATATTCCCCCAGCGAGGGTGGCAGAGGTGTACTATGTACACCCATTTTTCGCCAAAAATTTTAGGTGCTATGTAATATGGGCGATCTATTTCCATATGCCACAAGTTCAGACTCCGGTCTGATACCGGGAATTTTTCGATAGAAAAACTACATTTGTCCGATTTGAAGCCAGGACCACGTGATCGCAAAGCGCATTATTTGCCACTAGACCAACGAGGGAGTTTAATTTAGTATACCTACAGATTACCTCTTTGGTCTAGTGGCAAAGCGGATCGCTTTGACATCACGAGGTCCTGGGTTCGAATCGGACAAATGTAGTTTTTCTATCGAAAAATTCCCGGTATCAGACCGGAGTCTGAACTTGTGGCATATGGAAATAGATCGCCCATATTACATAGCACCTAAAATTTTTGGCGAAAAATGGGTGTACATAGTACACCTCTGCCACCCTCGCTGGGGGAATATAGGCGTGACAGTGTTAATTTACTTAATTGATTGAAAGTGACGATGAAGCCGAAAATGTCTCTCGTTGACTTAATAATAGTCTACGCACTCTGAATTCAACACTTGTTGAGTGTATTTACAATAAACAGTCTATTTAGACTGAAGAGACGGAAGTTAGATCGAGTCCAGGTATGATCGGCCTAAACCCGCTCCTTGTATGGCAACATTCTGTAAGGAAATAACCCGTTGGAACTTTGCACTTCCCGCTGCCCCACAAGGGATCAGACGTGATAATATACATTTTATGTACCAATGTAATAGAGTCGTAAAACACACAATAAATGTGATTTTTTTAAAAGAAAAATTAGAATATATCAATTAAGTTTCATTTAACTTGTTTTGTTCGTGAAATTTGAAACGGGAAGAACAAGACAGACGTTCTTCCTGGTTCAAATTATGTGGTCTACTTTTTAAACGCTTTCTGGCATCTGTTTAAGCTAAAATTAGGCATACACATGTAACTTTAGTAATAATGCGTAAAGTCGGTCTGATGATGACGCTAAAAGGTGGCCATAGGATGATGTCTTCTTCTTTTTGTTTTTGTATTTTTTTTACAGTTACGTGGCGTGTCGCGTACACTGAGTCCCCACCACTCACTACACGTGTGCAGCGAGTCCATATAAAACGTAAGACAATTCATGTAAACTGCTTATCGCTATCCACCGATGGCTGTGGTTGGTGACTCATTTGCGCAGAGCCTAAGTGTTGTAGTACTTGACACACGAATAGTTAAATTTCAGTTTAAATATGCTAAAATGTCCGTAAACAGTACGTTTGAATTGTGATTGTTTGGCTGAAGCTGACTATTCCAACGTTCATAAAAGCCATTAAAACACAATGCAACACGACCTATGAACGCAAAGTTTGCCACATATCAGTGCTCACTCATTGCGAACTAGGGTGTCTATGGAAACTGCTATAAAATAATTTCAATCAATCCCAAATCCGTTGCAAGGTCGACAAATAGTGCAAAGTTCCAACAGACTCTTTGTTTATAAATGTGAATATTATGATGTCTCAAAAACTGATATTATAACCCGAAATACTGAACTAGAATAATTATTACAAGCAGTTTTCTCAAATGTTACTATTTTGACTTATGACACTACTGAAGCGGTAGTCTGTTATCTGTCCTTACTATGGTATTCGACAATATATAACTGAGTGCTATATTTAAATGGAAAAAGCGTTATATCTTATTTCGGTTACAACAAAACATTCCTTAATAGTCGTTGGAGTCTCCCTTAAAGTTTGGTCAAACAGCTGACGAAGCGCGACCGATGCGCTCGGCTACGTTCGGTTGTGACGTTTGCCGTCGCGCCGAGCCGGGCTGCGCTGTGTGGCGTCTCCAGTAGATTTCAGTACATTACAACTCCCCAAGTCGCACCACCGTCGCGCTCCCGTCACGCTGCGTCGGCTATGTGGCGAAACCTTTAAGCATAGTTATACATGTGCTAGCAGACTTCGCTTAACATTAACAATGTTACAAAAATTGTTGAAGTACACAATACGGACGATTTGGCGCAGTGGTTAAGGGCTTAGCCCGCCCCGCCCACTGTGTCTAATAGTCGCGGGTTCGATTCCCGCACGGGACAAATCTTTGTGTGATCCACAATTATTTGTTCCGGTCTGGGTATTTGTGTATGTGAATTTTCATGTTTGTAAACGCACCCACGACACAGGAATTAATCCTAGTGTGGGGCAACGTTTTATAAAAAAAAAAAAAAAATGTATGTGCTTGCAAAAAATACTGTCTCGAAATTAAGTTCCACTATTATTCTGTGTAATGGTCACCCTGCACCGATCGTTCCGAACGTGCGAGCAAATATAATAGCTGGGATATTATTTGCTTTGTATTCGCCGATAGATTTCAAATGTGGATATTACAAGTTACGCCGTGAATTTAAATCGAGCGATATTTGTTCAGAAAGATGAGTGCCGAGCTTTTGAAGTTCCTTGAAGCTTTTTAATGTTTATAGAAAAGAAAGATTTAGGAAGAAATTATAATTATTGAATATTATTGAATATTACTTATAGGTCGATTTTTGTAGGTATTATTGAAAGTTAGAACTTATTGTCTATGAAAGTTACGTTATGGTTCGTCGCGAAAAAAATATTTTAATTGTTAATATTTTCTACACTATCTATAGTCAAACTAAAAGTAGTCTGAAGAAAGCTTCCCTATTACTTATTCATCTATATTATTACGCCAGACGCATTGCGGGATAGGCAGAGCGTATATAGTACCAACAGTTTCTGTACCGTATTGGAATAAGTTTGTGAAAATGTTAACATTATAAATAAAAAATAAACCGTCACGCCTATTTTCCCCAAGCGGGGGTGGCAGAGGTGTACTGAGTACACCTACTTTTCACCGACGATTTTTGATCCATGTAATAGGGGGCGAGCATGTTGCTATATACCGGGTACAATTCCAGACTCCGGACTCTTACTGGGAATTTTTCGTCCAACCTAGGATTTGAACCCAGGACCTCGTGATCACGAAGCGCATCATTCGCCACTAGACCAACAAGGCAGTCTGTATGTTAAAATTAAACCAAAAAAATGCTTTTTTTCATTTTCTATCCTATAACCGTTTCCAATTGAACCACAGATTTTATTTTTACACCACACCATACCTAGTACCTATGTGAGATCCCCTGTCAAATTTCAAAATAAACATTATTTATCCGGCCGTTACGAAAACTTATTATAATAAAAAAATAATATATTTTATAAAGGTACCTAAATTAGAATGAAAAAGTGCTTACTACATAAGATACTTTATTTAATCAAATAAAAAAGAAAGATAGCAAGTAATATCAGATATTAAAAACATCTCCTTCCTTATTTTTAATAACAGTTTCCTAGCAACAGTTTCTTGAAAATTAAAGATTTTTCGAATAACTGCCTTGTTAGCCTAAAGGCGTTTAATCTGCGTGGGGATGACGAGGTCGTGGGTTCAAATCCTTGATCAGACCAAATGTAGTTTTTTATTGGTAAATGCCCAGCATCAGTCCGGAATCAGGAATTGTCCCCAGTATAATAGACTTGCTCCTTAACTTAGGGACCTAGCATCGTCGGCAAAAAGTGAGTATACCACACACCTCTGCCACGCTTGCTTGGGGTATATAGGCGTAACAATTTTTATTTTATTTATTTAAAGATGTTTAAAAAAGTTTTAAATTAACTTCAATGGCTCAACGATTTACGCCTGGGTTCACAGTCAATTTATTTACAAAAAAGTTGAGATCCTGCTCTTTCAAAAACCTTAGATGCCAATATCTCTTAGCAATTTATCTAGCCGGTGCGTTTCTGTTATGGTACTGGCATACTAAGGAGATACCTTTTAACCTACACGATATTTAGTTGCCTATCTTAATATGAATAAATAAGCAGTGATAGCTTAGTAATTAAACCGTTGGACTGCAAAGTCAGGGGTCTCGAATTTAAACCCAGGCACGCACCTCTGTCTTTTCGAAAGCTATTTTATTCCAACGGCCATCAGTTCTGTAAGCAATGTGTCCCATCCGCTGCAACATAATGTACCAATGTGGTTATGCTATGTTCATCTCTGTTCAATTTCAGGGTAAACGAGTGTGTATCCTGCAAGCTCGTATCTTATTTATATATAATATTAGCCCTGTTAAGAAACTGTCCCACCGTTGGCCACGGGCCTCCTCTCAATCTGAGAGGTTTTAGGTCTACCACGCTAGCCCAGTGCGAGTTGGTGAACTTTACACAACTTCGAAAAAATCTTTGGCATGCAGGTTCCCTCACGATGTTTTCCTTCACACTTAGCAAGTGGGAATCGCAGCTTTCAATATCCAAAAAAGCTCATTGGGCTTGAATCTCTGTACCTTCCAACTATATGGCGAGCGTTTAATGACTAGGCTTGATAGCCTGCTATACTGCGGAAATCGTTTTTAGAAAGAGACGAGGTCATCCCTCGATCACAAATTGATTTCAAGAAGAATTTGCTAGTGACGTAACCGCAACATGGCTTTGCCGGAAGACTGTAACATAAAACTACAGCAGTATTAGCTGAAAAGGACCAATTTTGATCTCACACAATTACTGTCTTCCGTTGCTTCTCCATTTAATTCTTTTAATTTTTGTCATGTCGATAGCCTTTTTTATTTGTTGTTTGAGCACAAAATAATCTATCTTTCTTTCTTTATTTTGAATTAGCTATATCCGAAACTTCGTTCGCGTTTTATTCTGGCGTTTATTTAACACCCTTAAGCTTTTTTTTAGAAAAGGTAGCCTACGTCCTTCCCCTCAATAAAATCTATTTCTTTGCCAAATTTGATCAAAACTGTTCAGCGGTTTGGGCGTGAGAAGGTAACAAATAAACAGACAGAGTTGGAATTTATAATATTAGTACGAATTCATAGAACAGGAATCATCGTCCGTGTGACAGGATCTTAGGAGCAAGTACGTTATCGTTAGGGGACCAATTTTTACGCCCGCCGAGACACAAATTGTGAAGTACTGTTGTCATTTAAAAAGATTTGAGTTATTATCAAAGGGAAGTCTTTGGAACGTAATCGTGTCGCCGGCACCGTAACATGAGGGTGTCCAGATCGATTTTATACTTAGGATTTTTCCTGATTTCATAGAATCCACTGGTCGTGCTAATTTTTACTTGTGATACATTGGACATCTATAAAAATAGTTTAAGAGGTGTTTCAACGCTTTAACTATTGCTGCCTGCTGCACCTTACTCATGTGCGATGTGACGAACAAATTTGCAACTTTTGTCACTAAATAACTATCTTGTAGGAAATAAAGTGTCTCACTAATTCTTCGATTCTGCTTTCGTAGTACTAAAAAAATACACAGTGTAATTTTTGTCATCCTGAAGTGAAAGCCCATCTTATGTATTCAATTCAGTCATCATCATCATCTCAGCCTACACTTGTCTACTGCTGAACATATGCCTTCCCGATCACTCTCCAGCGCAGCTGGTCTAATCTACTGTTCATTAGTATTTTAAACTGAGTTAAAGGAACACTAAAAAGAACATATCAGTAAGTAACATCTACCTACTGACCTATCCGAATATCATATCTGGGGTGAATATCCAGAACACCGAAGGTATCTTGCTACTTGCCAGCTGATCCCGTTAATGTCATTTTGCGCTAGGTGTAGTGTTTTTAATACACTAAATCAGTATTGTTACGGTGATGTTACTTATTGAAGTGTTCTTTTTTTCATTGTCTTTAGTACCATTGAACACTAGGCATTGGATACATCATCTGGGCTTTCGCTACAGAGCTACTAAAATAACACCGTGTTTATCCCACTAGCAGTTTTCAGCGGTTTCGCAGCCGGTCTGCAACGCCACCCACCGTCTATGTTACTTCTGAATAATGTCGCACCATCACGCCTAAATTCCATTAGCGGGGGTGGCAGAGGTGTACTGAGGCGAGCTTACTGCCATATACCGGGCACATTCGCACTTCTGAATAATGTAGCTTTTTAATGGCGAAGAATTATTAAAGGTCAGTAGTTTCAGAATTTATCGATTACAAACAAACAAATCTTTCCTTTTTATAATATTAATATAGATTAAGTCTGTCATAGAATTTGTTCTTAAAAACAAATAAAAACGAACCTTCTAATCCTACCCTACATTTACAAAGTACCGTATCAGAAATTATCCCAAAAAGGATGTAAAAAGCCATGGAGTTATCATGCGGGGGCAGGCAACCATATTTTACCGCACTCTTTTGATATTTATCCTCATTTCTTTGCCTTTGATGCCAGTAATGTGGTCGTGAAACGTCTGCGAACGATAATTCGTTTAATAAACAAATAGATTCTCAATTCTGGAGGTGAGTATTGGTTTCTTACCATTTTGATGTCGAAGATAGGAATGCCTTTTACCAATTAATTTGAACATTTTGAGTATCGTGAAATTAGATTTTAATTAATTACGTATCTTTGTTTATCGATGTACGAGTATTTCATCACACCAGATTTTATAAAGTAGGTAGAAAGAATAGAGTTTCAACAGGTGCTTTTCCTATAAACCTCTTGCGTTTCCGCTCTCATAGTTTGTCTACTACACGCTCACCGGTTATGAAGACTTTTTATATATTAACCACCGTCTATTTCAACATGGTAAGTTAGCCTGGGTCTTCCCTGCTTACTTGTTGGTCTAGTGGAGAATGATCTGCGAGGACGTTCTGGAGTTAAATCCTAAGTCAGATAATGTCTATTTTTTAATGTAAGGTAATAGGGGTAGGGGGGTAAGGGTCGCCCCCAATTAGAGGGGCTTAACATCGTTGACGAAAAGTGGATGTACACAGTACTCTTCTGTCACGCCCGCTTGGTGAATATAGGCGTTACAATTTTTTTTTCTCGCACGTGCATTTTTTTAATATTTTATTTCTTATCTTTATTTTCGTATTTTTTGTAATGTTAGAAACTTAAAACATCACGGCAAGTTGCTAACATTGTAATGTTAGCAACTTGCCGTCACGGTAACCCTTCACAAAAATACAAATTCTATAGGCCACTCGAATTTGTAAAGAATTCGAGTAAATCTCGATAGGCAAGAAAATATTCACGACAAAGGACTATCGGTCAAAGAAGTTTATGAATATGAAATCAACCTCTGATGTTACGGTCTGAAGCGTCGAGTTGAGACCAGAAGTCTTAGTACGTACCATTTGACGTTATTGCAACGCTGCCGAGGAAGCGTGCTGCCACGTTCATCCTTATTTAGTAAATTTGCAGTGTGAAAAGGATGGCATATCAAGTCGATAGCTTCACGCAATCCTCAATCTGTTCGGGCTGAGCCCTCCTTTGTAACTAACTTAAGGCACTCGTGGTGAAACACGAAAGAACCATGAATACAGAAATATTAAACCCCCACCGTCTTCCTTTGTTCCATGTCAGGAACAACTACCACCAAGGCACCTACTACTATGGCCGGTGTAGAAATCTTCAAATCGGCTCCGCACTCAGGTAGTTAAACATCTACAAGAGGCAAAATCTTAGCACATGAGGGTTCAGTTATCCAAATTTAACAGGATCTGATTGTGGTGCGACCTCACAGACTGTGTCGCACTTACTTGTATGCCCTCTGTGCCCCCCCACCTACACACACAAAGGGCAGAGGTACAAGGGAATAGCTGAGCGCGGCCACGGACAGTAAGATTGAGCTAGCTACTCACTTAGCGGGACTGATATGAACCATTGACACGCAAAGAAGAAGAACTGTTTTATTTGTAGCAATCAACAAGGTTATGCCGCCTTTGGCTCGGTCAGTCTCAGAAGGGTGACCATTTGTGACATATCTATCTTAGAGCGTGTCCGTGCTTCGAAAGACACGTTAAGCCGTTGGATTCGTTTACCACTTAATATAGCAGTCTTTGTTACACCATAGTTTTGCTAAGAAGCCATAGAGGTCTGTAAGGAAAAAAATCTGTTGGTAGTTTGTACTCTCTGCCTACCCCGCAAGGAATCTGGCGTCATGATAGAGACAGATAGATAGATCGTTTTGCTAAGGTATTTTTGGTTCCAATGGGATGATGGCCTATCGCCATTCTTGAATGAATTCAGTTATTCGACTTCAACCAATTTCTGTAACAAAAACTTCAAGAGGTATTCTCCAACTTACTAAGGAATTAGTACATTCAGCGAATAGTTTCTCGTCAGCTCATCGCCCTATCAGCAATTAACGGCTGATATCTGCTTTTCGCATCACTTTACGGCTTGCCAGGGCCCACAGCACGACCTTTTGTGCCACACAAAGAGTGTGGTCAGGGCTCTCATTCGCTATGACCAAACGCGGCGCGTTACGATAACTTCCTGAAATGATCTTGTAATAAATCTGAGCACGGCCACAGATGGCGCGATGGAGCTCGTCAATCACTTAGCGGGACAAATTTGAACCCTTAGATGAATTACTTGTCTAGGTGGAATATCGCGAACCACCCATATATAAAGAACGTGGGAAGAAAGAATGACAAAGCAGATCTCATTGCGAAAGTGGAAGGTTGTAGGTACCGGGGAAGACCTAGACTTTCTTACCATGACCAAATTGACCGCGTCTTATCTGAAGAAAAATGGCTAGTCCGCTGTGCTTCTCACCGGATCTTCTCGGTGGAGGCCGCGTTCCGATCCGCTGATAGGTTAGTAAGTTACAAAAAAGTAATATAAGCATGATAATTTGCTAGTAGTTAACCCCGCAAGGATAACAAATAGATCATTAAACGACAAATTCACGAAGTTATCTTAGCTCGCCACGTTGCGTGTTTAATTGGCTATAGCGAATACGGCGAATAGTACCCGTTAGAATTTGATTAATGGCGGCGCGTCGGGCGCATGAAGCCATTATCTGCAATTTAGGAAGCGATAGAGGAAGCGATATAGAGCTATTCTAAACCAATGAAAATATAGAAACCACACGCTTTTACAAGGTGTAATATAATAAATCGGTAACTGAATTGATTTCAACAATTTTTAATGATCCTATTTATTTAAATTTGCAAAAAATTAACTTTACTAGCTACCCCACAAAGGAACTGGCGTGATGATATAGTTAGATAAATAGATAGAAAAAAATACGTTACGCTAAGTTGAAATCCTTATAGGCGGCTTGAAAAGTTCCAACTGCAGGTAGCCACAAACCCACCTCCACCAATCCGCAATGGGTCCACGTGATAAAGCATGACTGAACCTCTCTCACTTCGATTTGTGAGAAACGTCCTTTGCCCAACAGTGGAACAGTAGGTACCTGATTTATACAATACTAGTCGTTACCCCGCGGCTGCACATGCGTTTATTTTGTAATCTTTATGAAAATTATTTTTAATGAAATATTACAAATACCATTATTTCAGCCTGAAATCTTATTATAAGTGAAATAAAAATCTTATTATAATTAAAATATAGCCTATGTTACTTCTGGATAACGTAGTTTTCTAATGTTGACAGAATTATTACAATCGGTTCTGTAGTTTCAGAGTTTATCGATCACAAACTAACGCACATGCTTCTATAATGCAAAGTTGTCTCTCAAATCTAAACGTAACCACTTCAGGTACACTCACTATGCGAACAAAATAAATATTTTCTAACCTTTCCTCCAGGCAAACATCCATTGACCTACCTCCGGCGTCCTATTTAAATAAAACATCAATTTCCCAGATACAATGTTCAAACTACGGGAGACTCGGTTATGTTGGTTTTAAGATAATTGAGGGTCGAAAGTCGTGCTATGTACAGCCAGGTTGTGTCTAAAGGTATTTCGCCGTATTGATGTTAATTTGTTCGGGTGTCGGCTTGGAAGTATGTCTTTCACTTATTGGTATTTTATTTCATCGGATCATGTCCTTATAACGGGTATATGCAAGACCTTCTATTCCAAAAAGTAACTGTAGAGATTCTTGCCCTTTTTCCAGAGGAATTCTGCAGTGGCGGTAATCTTTGTAAGCATTCTGCTGTCAACATTTTCCATGACCCTATGTACAAATGTAGTTTAATTTCGATGATGCAGCGTTAAATCTCCTCCTTCAATGCACGATTGGTTATGGGCTTGTGGGCACAGAACTTTGATTTCAATAACCACATAAAAAGAACTCTAGTTATGTTTAAGCACATGACCTTGGGAGCAAATTCTGTTTACCGAAACAAGAGAGTATACGACAAGGAAATGTCTTATGCAGTAATTGAAATTGTTGACGGGAGCTATGGCACGTGGCATCGTCTGTTCGAGACCACATGTCGTTCATATAAATATCATCAAATTAAGATAGAAATAATTCTGTTATCATATCGCGATAACGAGCAGCAGCAACACACAGTCACTTAAGCTCAACTTGATGGAGGCAGGTTTGTGGGTGGCCACCTACTGTGGGAAAGTTCCCACTTTCCCATAGAATCAATTATAAGGATTCCGACTGGGCTTGACTACCAAATTATGTAGTAAGTGGAATCAATTGTTTAGTGCCCCTTCCCGGGCATAGATACACTGGAATATGATTACTACAAACGGTCACCAATCTCAGACCGACCGAGCCCAATGCTGCTTAACCTTGGTGATTGTTAAGAACACCGCGGTAGTATAGCGCTACGAGCGCCTATTCGACGTTGGATACTGACGCTTGAATAAATTAGCTCATATTATTTTTATTTCTAGTTTTGGTTTAATTTTATTTCTATCAATTATGTGTGAACTTCATCATCATCATCAGCCTAAAACAGTCCACTGCTGGGCAAAGGCCTCTCCAATTGCACGCTACTGGGTACGATCCTCGGTTACTCTCATCCAATTTCTGCCAGCTGCAATACGAAGATCAACGCTTCAGCTAACCTCTGTGAATATAATTAACACCAAAAATTAGGTGACTTTCAATTTGTTATGTTCGTCTATGCAATTCAAGCCGAATAAATGGCTTTTTTCTTTCTTCCCCTCACCTTTTGACGTCACCTACCCACCAATACGTCTGCGTAACAGATTTAACAGGAAGCCTTCTCGACTCGATCACGAGGATTCGTCCCTCCACCGTGGCCAGTAAACTGTTGTGACTTCCGAACGCCATTCCTGTTATCTTTATGCGAGGAACCCTAAAAGTGCCTTTTCCGCACTGTCGTGGTATCTTCGGAACTTGAACTCGTATACCATCAATCATGGACCGTTGATGGATGCGAGTGACTTAACGGTTGAAAAAGTTTCTCGGCTGGCCTGATACGTCAAATTTTGGCTTTGAACGGTTATATTAGTGCTGATATTAGTTAGAAGGCTTCGAAAAACTTTGCAAAGGAGGGAGGTGGATATTTTTTTACTACTTCTCGTTTTAATTTTATCTAATGAAATTTATTGTGGACTAGTTTATGCCCGCGACTTCCTCCGCGATGACTTTAGACCTTACATTACATTATTCTGGGATAAAAAGTCCTATGTGTAAATCCAGGTAATAAACTATCCGTGTGCCAAATTTCAATCAAAATCCGTTGAGCTGTTTTTGCGTGATTAAGTAGGTAACAAACATCCAAATATACCAAACATACAAACTTTTACATTTATAATATTATTATGATTCCAAGACCTGATAAACGTTCTCCGGTCCACCCCGACTTTTAGACTTCGATGTCATCTATGGAGGCCTTTGAGAATCCTGGCTTATAAGCGTGATAGCGATAGAAATGAGTGACGTAGGTTTACAAAAAAAAAATTGTTAACTGGACAATCTTGGCACGTTCACTAATTGAATAATTAATTTCCTCGCTGAAATAGTGTTTGCTGCGACTGGTAATTGTGAGGTCCTGGTTCCAAATTCTTGATCGAATAATGTTATTGGTGTTTTTGGATCGAAAAATTCTCAATACCTAGCATTTCGAATCAGAATACGGACCTTGAAAAGGACAGATTAGAATCTATTGCCACCATTCCGAGCACAATTACCGAATTGTGCTCCGTATAATGGTTTTCCCCTGTTACCAATATAATAAACCTATTCATTTCAGTATTCCAAGATTTTACGGTTCTAATATCGCCGCCAAAATGTGGAAACTGATATTACTCCTCTGTCACTACCCTTTGTGGAGAGGCGAGACGATTTTTTATCTTATTTCCAAATAAATATGCGAGGTATTAGTAATGAAATACGGGACAGGAATTTTAGATCAAGGTAGGGATATGTAACGTAAAGGGAAGATCTTCTGATAGTTACGCCTGCAGAATCATCTCTGAAATGTGATGATAACGACATAATGAATACCCAAATCTCAGAACTATGTACACAATCAAAAATATGTTTACTCTGTTATAAAACTGCGCCGTCAAGGTTAATTTAACTTTTCACAAACAACCCGGCTAGCGGTGAGATAAACGTTTTCAACTGCCCTAAAACCGAATTATGAATTTCGCTCAAAACGCGCGGCTATATTTTTCCACGCGTCGACAAAGGAATTGTTTTTGTAGAAATTCCAGGTTTTTTTTAAAGTTTTTGATGGAAACATCCTTAGTATTCGGTTAAATAATAATCGGAGTACCTTTAGATTATTATCTCTAAATAAAGCTTTATTATATATAGTAAATAAATAGAGGTGGAATTTTTAAAATCTTGCTTAAAGTTACATAGTTTGTCTCAAGAGTATTGCTAAATTTAAAGATATAGACTGTATACTCGTTTTAAAAGGTAGCATTTGAATTTATAGTATTACAAAATAGCTCTAGAGCTAGGAAAAAAATAATTTTCAATGCATATGTAGTTATCTTTGCACCCGCATTGCATAAGCATAATTTATTTTTTAGATTTGGTTACGATCATTTCCTTCACGACATAATAGTCGCATTTCGCATTTAACCTTCTTTCTTTATGTCTCAACTCCCAAATTCCGTTTACTTATTTAAAGTAAACCAAATTAATTTAATTTGTACTCTTGAACCATTCTAATCGTAGTTCGACCCACCCTGAGGTATTAGTTGACCCCACCAATATTGTTGAGCGATCGTATTTCTAATTGAAGATAAAGTGGTTCATAAATCTGATTACTTTGAGTTTGATTGAGTGAAGCGTTCATTATCAAACAATGCTGGATGAGGACCCTTCGTTCACCCTTCGCTTGTCAGGTTTAGCGATTTGATTAATCCAGATGAGAGAGATTTTTTTACCTTTAAAAGGTTTTTTGGTACGTATATTCCATAGGTACTGGACTGGGCCGGTAAATTGATTGAGACCTCACCTGTTTGATTTAGATGTCGCTTAAAATCCTCAACTTAAAGGCTTAACTTGATTTTGATCCAAAGTACCTACTTACCTAATATTGCTGTGTTATAGCACGCCTATATTCCGGGGGTGGCAGAGGTGTACTGTATACATAAACTTTTCGCCGGTGATGTGTCATCTGACTAATAAATTTTATTATTAAGGATGGGTCAGTGATTGACTCCTATCCCATCTGGTGGAAAATGTAGCTCGCCGCTACTTAGTGGTTTCTTAGTATGTTAATTATCCAACGAGTTTAGAATAGAATACTCTTTATTGTACACCAACAAAATTATAAAACAACATGTAAAATAAGACACTGATACAATTGGCGGTCTTATTGCTAAGAGCAATTTCTTCCAGACAACCTGGTTAGGTACAACATACTAGAAAAAAAAGTAATCAGGGCAGTTGATGGCGTACGCTATCATTGGTATATACAAGTATTTAAATATGTATAAAAGATTAATAAATACATATATACGTAAATAAGTACAAAAACATATTTAACTACATACATACTTAGAGAAAAGTATAAAAAAGGGACTGACTATGATGCATCTTATTTTATCAGCAAGCAGAGAGATAGTGGTCTTTGACCATCTTTTTGAAGGAAGCTGACGACTGTGCACGTCTAACTGATACAGTTAATGCATTCCACAAGCGGACAGCTTGAACTGTAAAGGATTTATCAAAGAAATTTGTGGAATGCATTGGCGTTTTCAGCTTTAGATTCTCCGACGACCTTAGGGACCTCAAATGTGTCTCGTGAAGGAATTCAAATGTTTCGTTGAGATAAGAGGGAGTTGACGGATTAAACAGGATACGGTATAGAAGAGATAATATATGAGCATTCCGGCGAAGGCGAATTGGTAACCACTTGAGTTTTGAGCGAAATTATGAAACATGGTCATATTTGCGTAAACCAAATATGAACCTTATACAGACATTTTGAAGTCGCTCAAGTTTATTAAGTTGGTTTTCGGTAAGATCTAGATGGCTAGCGTCTGCATAATTTTTTTAAGATTATACGAAGAAGAAGGGATTGTGCGAGTGCAATTTTAGTGGATGTAGGAAGAAAATTGCGTAGCCTTCTCAGTGAGCCAGCGGATGCAAAAATTTTCCGACTGAGTTCTTGCAGTTGTGAACCCCATGTCAGATTGGTTTTAATGTGAATCCCTAAATTTTTTACGGTATTACTTACTGGTATGGTTATCCCATTAAACATGATTTGGGGAAGTTGTGACCAGTCAACACGTCCAGTAAATCTGGAGCTACCAACAACAATTACCTGAGTCTTACTAGGATTGACTTTAAGGCCGTAGCATTTGCTCCATTCGCATATCTTAGTTAAATCGTAATTAATAGTGCTAACAGCCTCTGACAACCTGGCCAACGGAGCTTGAGTGTAGAGTTGAAGATTATCTGCATAAAGGTAGTAAGAAAAAAATAGCTGGTTGGGAATAGAGTTAATAAAAACCGCAAAAAGTAAAGGGGATAGAACGCCACCCTGCGGTACACCGGCACTGGTGTTGCACCATGAGGAATAAGTTTCATCGATGCAAATACGTTGCCGGCGGCCAGACAGGTAGTTTCGAAACCAATCAATTGCCGTTGGAGATATGTTAATAGAGCGCAGCAGTCCAATGAGAATGTCAAAGTCTACGGTGTTGAAGGCATTGCTAAAGTCAAGCAATGTAAGAATAGTTAAATTGCTATTTTTCATGCCTAATCTTATATCGTCCGTAATATTTACCAGAGCAGTAACAGTGCTATGACCAGGACGGAAACCAGACTGGAAAGGATTAAGAAGGGAGTTCCTGTTGAGGAAACTACTTAGTTGGTCATGGACAAGGCGCTCAATGAGTGAGATGATAACAATGACTCCCAGTCAATGTTAGCGGCACCCTTTCTAAGTGTCTCAAGATTAATACCACTAAAATTGCGCTGCAGGAGAATTTTAGCTCTGGCCTTAGGTGGCTGGACTCTTTAGGATAAGAAGACTAAATCATGATAAGAAAAAGCGTCATCTGAGCACTGGCCGTGTTTAGCGACATGATCAGCCGACGACACGAGAATAAGGTCAAAAAGAGAAGGAGTTGAATTAGGTAAATTATGAGTAGCTTGAAGTGGGAGAATGTGTAGATTACAGGATAATAATATACAAGCTGTAACATAATAAACGCAAAACCTGAAAGCAGTTTGTTCTAAATCGGTAACTAAATCGATTCCAACAATTTTTAATGTATTTTACATTTTTTTTAAATTTGCAAAAAATGCTTTTACTCCTTCAGTGCGCTTTAACAAAATTAAATTTTATCTTGATTCATAGCAAGAAGAAGATTCTAAACGCATTCCGTAAACGTATTTCTCAAAACGCACACATACACGTACAAGTTTCATTGTTAATTCGGTTATAAAAGTGCTTTAAAAAAGGGTAAAAACCTTTAAATTTGAAAATTCGGTTTTTGTTTTGACTTTATGAAGCAATTCTCTAATCGGGGTGTCTGAAGTCTTGCGTTTATTATGTTACATCTTGTATATATACTATCCCACAGCTGGGCAATTGTCTCCTCTCACAATCGAGGTGAGATAGATTAGGTCAAACTCCACCACGCGGACCCAGTGCGGATTTGTGGAAGCAGGTTTGTGGCCACCAGCTGTTGGAACTTATCAAGCCGCCTATAAGGCCTTCGAATTGACTTAACGACTACCACATTGCGTAGTGACCGAGGCCAACGGGATAAAGTGCCTGTCGAAGCACGGAGACGCTCAAATATAAAAATGCCAAAAACGGTCACCCATCTCAGGCCGACCGAGTCGACCGCTGCTTAACCTTGTTGATTGGTAAGAACACCGCGGTCACACAGCGCTAAGAGCGCCTCTACATTAAATAAACGTAGGTGTAAATATATCAGCCTGTTCTATCCCATTGCTGGGAAAACCCTTTCACAAATTGAGGTCAGAGAGAATAGGTCATACTCCACGACGTGGACCCAGTGCGGCGCGGAGGAAGATGTATTTTGGTCCCAAAGTGTTAAATGGTGAAAATTAAAATAAACACCATCTGATTGACTGCCTGGTTGGTCTAGTAGCGAAAGATGTGCTTTGCCACCACGAGGTCCTAGGTTCAAATTCTAGGTCCGACAAATTTCGTTTTTCTACCGATAAAAATCCCAGTCTGAGCCTGGAGTCTGTAATTGTGCCCGGTATATGGCTCGGTATAAGGTATAGGCTCGCCCCACATTACACGGGACCTAACATCGTCGGCAAACAGTGGGTGTCATCACTACATCTGTGCAACCCCCGCTTGGGGAATAAAGGCTTGTGGGTGTATATTTTTTACATAAATATAGCCTATACTACCACACACACACACACTAGCAGTGATAAGTAGTGATAGCCTAGTGGTTATACCGTTGGACTGCAAGGTCTCGGGTTCAAACCCAGGCACACACCGATGTCTTTTAGAAAGCATGGGTGTATTAAAAATTAACTATCACTTGCTTTAACGGTGAAGGAAAACATCATGAGGAAACCTGCATGCCTAAGAGTTTCTCGAAGGTGTGTGAAGTTCGCCAACCCGCACTAGGGCAGCGTAGTGGACTATGGCCTAAACCCTCTCAGATTCAGAGACAGTTTCTTAACAGGGCTAATATTATTACCACACTGCTCCTGACAAATCGAGGTGAGAGAGATTAGGTCATACTCCACCACGTGGACCCAGTGCGGCGCAGTGGAAGATATATTTTGGTCCAAAAGTGGTAGTAACTATCATCCATACATTTCCTAAGCAGTGTTGGCAGAGGTGTACTGTATACACCGACAGTTTACCTGTTCCTTCGCGGAGTATGACCTGTTCTTTAAAAATAAATAATTTATTGTATGTATTCCCCAAGCGGGGATGGCAGAGGTGTACTGAGTACACCCACTTTTCGCCAACGATGTTAGGTCCCATGTAATAGGAGGCGAGCCTATTCCACATACCGGCCACAATTCAAGACTCCGGACTCATACTGGGATTTTTTTGTTAGAAAAACTACATTAGTCCGACCGAGGAATTGCACCCAGGACCTTTTAATCACAAAACGATGCATTATGCCACTAGACCAACGATGCAACCTATTCTTTCTTACCTAGATTTATGAAAGAAGAAGTTTTTCCATCATTATATACATCGTTGAAACTTACCATGTACATGCCTGCTATCTATTCGAGAAAAACGGGGACTTTTCCTATTCAAAGAGGTTTATTTAATATATGAACATTTTCCAGCAACAAAATATTACTGGTCAAATAAACTTGAAAATCACACGGATCATTATCATACCGCACACAGGATCAGACACCGACCTCGCCGGCGAGGTCGAAGAATCCCTTGCCCGCCGGCCGATGCAGAGCACCACGGTGAGTATACGTCCTCCCCATAGCGAATGCCCAAGCCGAGGTCGTTCCTCCTTGACACGCCCTTGAGCTAGTTGCCCTTCTGGCTCGAGCTTGCCCTTCTGGCTCGAGAGTAGTGGTTGCGCTCGCCCTCTTGCCCAGTGAAGCTGTAAAGGCCCCGCGGCCAACGGCGTAGATCATTCACACACTGTACGAGGTTTTACCCATGATCTTCACTAGGTCATCGGTCTATCTTGTGGGGAGCTGCCTTACATCTTACGCTATGCTAATGCTGCCATTTTCCGCATAGAGCATTGATCAGTACCACTGTAGCGTCAACGACTGTTTACATCCTCCCTTAGTTCTTCAAGCATGCTCTGTCTTATGTTTGTGTAAATTCCCAACATCAGATTTTCTTTTCCCCGAAGTGAAATTAAGTTCATAAAAATATTTAAAAAGCAATTTTTATATGAGGTTTTTTTTACTGATAGAGTACTATTTATAGTACGCCAGCGTAATAACAGAGAAGAAGTACACCATAATTTGTGACAGTAGGTACAATTGGCGGTGTTATTAGCAATAAAAAAAAGCAATCTCTTCCAGACAACCAGTACGGAAAAAAGGCAGAAGTGGTTCCTCCTTTTAAGTGAAAAAAATTATGCATAAAATCTATGAGTGTTATTTTATTTTGTTAAGATGAAATCGAAACTTGTACGCTATATTTTTATATTTTACATATTTACCATTAATTTTATTTCCGAAATTATTTAATCCTTATAATTGAAAAAAAGATTTCTAACCCAGCAACACTGAGTGGGTGTGGCCTGTCGGTCCATTGAATCATTTTCTAAAAACTGCTAACGACGGTAGTGCGAGGCAGTCATAGTGTGGGAAGGGAAGTAGAGCGAAAGTGGTGCGTTTATACAACTTACCTTCCCTCACTTCATGCGGAAGTGAGGTATTACATTAGTTCATGGTTCCTTATCTATCTTTCTATCTATATCATCACGCCAGATCACTTGCAGAGAGTACAGATTTCCAACAGGTTATTTCCTTACAGACCTCTTTGGGTTCTTCCACTCTCCTAGTTCGTCTCATACACGCTTGCCAATTACGGAGACTCTTGACGCTTTTCATTCCAAAACCTTTTCGCCCATACACGGATAATAAATTATAAATAAGTTTTCCGTGTAAAACCGCCAAAAATGTACCACAAACATTTTCCGACCGCGGAACGTAATCCTCATACAGTATGCACTAACACGAGACCATAACCTGTTACTGGGCTTACTCTGCATAATTGATCATGTTTAATTTTTCATACAATCTGGTTGTTAGTACCACCACACTATACACAGTGGTTACGACAAACCTAAAATCCCATTACAGATCACCCGCATCACTGGCAATTCGCTGTAGAAAAAACACGGATCCCAATTAATATTTCATCCGGTTAAAAATATTTGATCTTTCTTTTTCTTAAAATGACATCCAAAATATTTTGTGTCCATATTTTTCAGCCAATATTTACTTATTGATATACAACTATCTACAGTAGATCAAAATTCAAAAGGTATCTGCCTTTCAAAGCTGAAATTCATTAATATAAATCATATTTTCTTATCAGAAAAATGGAACATTAACCTACCCATATAGGTTTTGTTTAATACTACTACTAGTGAGAACGACATACTCTTTCGTAAAAAAAAAATACTGATAGGCGTAGCTCAGATACATATTTGTTATATTAATAAAAAAAAAATCTTCGATTCTTTTTTGTTTTTTTCTGAATGTAGTCATTTGTTTGCTTCGTGTCGGAACGTGTTCTCGAAAATGGAGTAAAACGAAGTGCGAGCCGTTATTAAATACCTTTGTTTAAAAAAGTTACCGACGCAAGAAATCTCTTAATGTTGCCTCCAAATCATTGCGATTTGGAGGCAACATTAGGAGAGTCTGCGCCGCCGTATTCCACTGTCGCAAGGTGGGCTACACAATTTCGAGTAGGGAGAACGAGCACGGAAGACGAACATCGTTGCGGCCTTCCATCGACGTCAGTCACCCAAGAAAATGTTGCGAAAGTCGAGAAAATTGTATTGAGCGATCGAAGAGTTACCATCCGATACTTAATTCAAGAAACGGGCATTTCATATGGAAGTATTCAATCCATATTGAAACAATCTTTGAATATGAGAAAAGTCTCCGCAAGATGGGTGCCGAGAATGTTAACCGACAGTCAGAAACAAAATCGACTTGACATTTCGAAGATATTGTTAGACAAGTATCAAGAAGATTCTGGAAACTTTTTGTCTCGTTTCGTAACAATGGACGAAACATGGGTCCATCATTTTGATCCCGAGACAAAACAGCAATCTTCGCAATGGAAACGGCCATCATCACCGAACCCGAAGAAGTTTCGTGTCGTGGCATCGGCTGGCAAGGTTATGGCCTCAATATTTTGGGACTGAGAAGGAATATTATTGATTGATTACCTGAAGCGTGGAATCACTATTACACGCCAATATTATGCAGCTTTAATTCCCAAGTTGAGGAATGCCATCAAAGAGAAAAGGAGAGGGAAACTCCGAAAGGGCGTGCTGTTTCATCACGACAACGCACCCGCGCACAGGGCGGCAGTTGCGATGGCTGCCATTCAGCAAGCTGGTTTCGAATTGGTTGACCACCCCCCTTATTCACCAGATCTGGTGGCTAGCGATTTTTATCTGATCCCCAAATTGAAAAAATACTTAAGGGGAAACAGGTACGAAGACGATAACGAGGTGATGGATGCCGTGGAGAGCTTTTTGCAGGACCAAGACAAAACTTTTTTTGTAAAAGGGATTGAAGCCTTGGAAAAGCGCTGGACTCGGTGTGTAGAGAGACTTGGAAACTATGTAAAAAAATAAATTATTAAGTGTTTAATAGTCATTATATTCTATCTCATTCTCACTACTTTTTGATCCCTCCTCGTACTAGACAACTAGAGCTCTATTAGAACTATAAAAAATATGAAATGTATTTCTTTTCAAAATTATTAATTACCTTTCGATGGTCGTCTTTAGCTTTCTTAATCCAATTCACAAACACAGCTACAAACAACTAGATGACTTTTAGTAGCAAACGGTCTCCGGCTAATTCCCGGTATACAATATTTTATGATTTATTTGAACGCGTTCCAAGCGCGCCTTATTATTTATTTCTTAATAATAAGAATAGCCTGAAAGAGGAGCCGTAGAGGAGCCCAGAGGCGAGTTAGCGGCACCAGAATCAACAGAGGACATCACTACGGAAGAAGTTGAATGGGCGATAGGAAGTATGAAAAATGGAAAAGCTGCAGGAGTAGACATGATATTTGCCGAGATGATCAAATATGGTGGAACTTGCGTCCGGGACGCCTTCTGGGTCCTTGCAAACCTTTACTGGAGGACCGGTAGAGTGCCTATAGATTGGCGCCGCGCAGTCATAGTAACCTTGTATATTGGCAAGGGCTCACAATATGGCTGCGCCAATTACAAAGCCATCAGTTCGGCAGCTAGGTGTACGGTAGGATTATTGAACGGAGAATGCGCGAGAAGTCCGATGGAGTGTTGTGTGAGGCACAGGGAGGTTTCAGGTCTGGAAGAGGATGTTCGGATCAAGTTTTCTCCCTCCGCAACATCGTAGAAAAGCATCTGGCAGTAGGCCGGAAGGTTTTCTGCGGTTTTGTGGACCTGAAGAAGGCGTTTGATAGAGTCGTGCGAAAGAGACTTTGGGACATTTTGCCAGAGTATGGTATAAACGGCACCCTGTTGCGAGCCGTCCAGTCCACCTACGTGGACAGCAAGGCATACGTACGGGTGGGTGGTAACATGTCACCTTGGTTTGACGTTAAAATCGGCGTCAGGCAGGGTTGCGTGTTGTCCGCTAGACTGTTTATAGTGTATCTGGATAAAAGTCTTCAAAGACTGAATGCGATGACTGAAGGGGTAGAAATGGGTGATCTAGTGATAAACCACCTATTGTATGCAGATGACGCGGTTTTGATAGCGCCAACAGCCTCTTCAGGTCCTGAAGAGGATGTTCGGATCAAATTTTCGGATCGTACAGAAGCATTGGGTCTGAACGTTTTTTGCGGTTTTGTTGATCTGGACATTTTACCAGAGTATGGTATAGATGAAACTCTGGTGCGAGCCCCCCAGTCCATCTATGTAAACTGCAAGGCGTGCGTACGGTTGGGTGGTAACGTGTCACCTTGGTATGACGTTGAAACCGGCGTCAAGCAGGGTTGCGTGTTGTCCGCTAGACTGTTTATAGTATATATCTGCATAAAAGTCTTCAAAGACCCCCCCTCCTATACAGCCTTTACACGAACGATATTCCTTGTTCCAGTAAGGTGCATCTAGCCCTATTCGCGGATGATATCGCTCTCTATGTGTCGCATAGGAATAAAGGTTTCATTACCAGAAACCTTCGGGCAGCCGCCAATATCCTAGAGGATTGGTTCAGGAAGTGGCGTATTGAGGTGAATCCGGACAAGAGGGCTGCGGTGTTCTTCTCCAGAGGTCTCCAAAGACTGAAAGCAATGAATGAAGGTGTACAAATGGGTGACCTAGTGGTGAACGTCGTTTTAATAGCGCCAACAGTCACTGATCTCAGTCACAGTTACGAAAGACAACTGCATAAACAATGGCGTCATATGAATATAAAGAAAACCAAGATGGTTTATGGTTTTTGAACTAGAAGACACCAGAACTAATGCAAGGATTGTGGTTGGTAACAATGTGCTGGAGCAAGCGAATGAGTTTGTTTATCTTGGATACGCCCTCAGTAAGGATGGGAAATACACCGCTGATATAGCGAGAAGATTGAGTGCAGGGAACAGAATAAATGGTGCGATGGGAAAGTTACTTGGGAACCGGCACTTAAGGCACAGCTGGCCATACATAACGGAGCGCTTGTGCCAACGTTGTTATATGGTTGCGAGAGCTGGGTATGTAAGAAGGAGAATCAAAGTAGGTTAAATGCGGTAGTAATGCGAGCACTGCGAAAGATGTGCGAAGTGAAGCTAACCGTCCGTATTCGCAACAGCGTAGTAAAAAAGCGAGTAGGTATGAAAGATAGTACCGGTGTAAAGATGAGAAAACATGTAGAAAGAATGTCAGAAGAAAGAATGAGAAAACAAATATACCATGCGAAAGTGGAAGAATATAGATACCGGGGAAGAACTAGATTATCTTGCCATGACCAAATAGACCGAGTCTTATCTGAAGGATAAGTCAAGAGTCTCCGTAACCGGCGAGCGTGTATGAGATGAACTATGAGAGTGGAGGAAGCCAGAGAGGAAAGTAAGGAAATAACCTGTTGGATCTCTGTACTCTCTGCCTAGCCCGCAAGGGATCTGGCATGATGATATAGATAAAGATATTGTTTAAATTAAAATTATTATATAGTGAATGTCAACAGCTAGATAGAATTACTATTATTGATTACTACAAAACTTAAGTAAGTAACGCGTCTATAATAGGCACTATGAGATACAGCGATATTTTGTATTGTTAAATATATTTAATGTTCGGCATAATGATGCAAATGATTTTATCGATAAAGATTTCCCAGTCATATGGGTAAGTACTAATACTACACATCTATGGGAAATCACAAGTATGGTCTATGTCATTAATGTCAAAAAAATGTACAGGGGTGTAACTAGTAATGATGGATTTGTGCCCTTTCTTATCACTGACATGACATAAGTGTGAACAGTGCAAATATATACTCTTGTAAATACTCCCTCTATGCTTCTTGTACCTCTATGGTTGTTTATATAGTGTGACAAGGATATTTTGGCCTGTGGATGACATTGACAGGGGGACGTTGGTATGAAATAAGGGTTATCATGTAGTTAAATTTTCCTACTTCCAGGGAATTTACCAACAGGTTTGTTCGCACCGTTAATAATTAAAAAAAAGAACTTGGGTAAATTTCATAGCAAACGGCAACTCTGACCATCAAGAAGCGAAATTTTACTTGATGACAGCGTTAGGTCCGATTTTGGCCGCGGGCCAAAATATTCTTGTATGGCTGTAGATTATATGCACTCTAACTCGTGCCGAAAAAATTGAGTTGGGGTATTTTCTCCAGTACGTAGTACGTTGGTACATTACTGATGTTGAAACATAAATTCAACCTTATTTTTTAAGTTGGTCCCAAAAAACTGTAGTAAAATTTATTTATTTTAAATTCCCGGTAACTAAACAGTGCGGTTATTAATCAAATTTGTTCGGTTCATGGCGGGGATTAAAGAAATTTTACCGTCACAAAGGAATTTCACTTTTTATGCCGCTTAATGCGCGTTTGATTGACGTCGCGGCGGCCATGACGGAGTAATTAAAATCTTTTATGGAATTTTCTTTTGACGATTTTTCGGTAGGTTTTTTTTTTTTTTTTAATAATAATAATAATTTATTCAGTACCAGTAATAAGGGATCACAATACAAAGATTCCTAGTGGCTAAATCATCATCATCATCATCTCAGCCTATACTTGTCCACTGCTGAACATAGGCCTCCCCAATCGCTTTCCAGCGTAACCGGTCCGATGCCACCTGCATCCAACGACTTCCTGCGATTTTCACAAGATCGTCGGTCCATCTGGCAGGCGGTCGTCCCACGCTGCGCTTGCCAATACGTGGTCTCCACTCTAGAATCTTTCTGCCCCAACGCCCGTCCGATCTACGCGCTATGTGGCCCGCCCATTGCCACTTCAGCTTGCTAATCTTAACGGCTATGTCGGTGACCTTGGTTCTTCTACGAATCTCCTCATTCCTGATTCGATCGCGTAGAGAAACGCCGAGCATAGCTCTCTCCATAGCTCGCTGAGCAACTCTGAGCTTTTTTATGAGACCCATTATAAGAGACCACGTCTCTGATCCATATATCATCACTGGTAACACACATTGACTAAAAACTTTAGTCTTAAGGCACTGAGGTATTTTGGATGAGAAGATGTTGCGCAGTTTCCCGAACGCTGCCCAGCCGAGTTGGATTCATCGATTGACCTCTCTCTCAAAGTTGGACCTACCTAACCGGACTACCTGTCCCAGGTAAATGTATTCGTCAACAACTTCAGGAGTAGAGTTCCCAACGGTGAGTGCGGTGGGTACGACATGGACGTTACACATTATTTTCGTTTTGTCCATGTTCATTTTAAGACCCACTTGTTGAGATACTTTGTTGAGGTCACCGAGCATTCGTCCTAGATCTTTCAGCGACTCCGCCACGACCACAATGTCGTCGGCAAATCGAAGGTGAGTGATGTATTCGCCATTGATGTTGATGCCAAGTCCTTGCCATTCCAAGAGCTTGAAGGCGTCCTCTAAGGTGGCCGTAAACAGTTTCGGAGAAATGACGTCTCCCTGCCTTACTCCTCTTTTTATGGGGATCGCCTTCGTGCACTGCCCCTGTACTCGGACTGACATGGTGGCGTTATTATACAAGCACTTCAACACTTCAATGTACCGATAGTCAATGCGGCATCGCTGGAGAGATCTAAGAACCGCCCAAGTCTCGATCGAATCGTAGGCTTTCTCATAGTCCACAAACGCCAAGCATAGTGGCCGATTATACTCCTCGGTCTTCTGTATAATCTGCCGCAGCGTATGTATGTGGTCTATGGTACTAAAGCCTTTCCGGAAACCGGCTTGTTCGGGAGGCTGGAAGTCATCAAGCCTGCGTTCGAGACGATTCGTGATGACTCTCGAAAACAACTTATAAACATGGCTCAGCAGTGTGATGGGCCTATAATTCTTCAGTAAAGTGTTATCACCTTTCTTGAAAAACAGCACCACCACACCCCTGTTCCATGCTTCCGGCGTTTTCTCTTCGAGCAAGACGGAATTAAACAGCCTCTGAAGGACTTTAAGTACCGGCGTTCCGCCCGCTTTCAGAAGCTCTGCGGTAATTCCGTCTTCGCCTGGCGCTTTGTTATTTCTGAGTTGTTTGAGAGCCATCCTAATCTCGTACAGGCTGATATCCGGGATATCTTCAGTGTAGTGTCGGGTTAGCTTGGCTCTTGGGTCTTTTTCCAAGTCAACAACAGGTTCAGCTACTGAGGTGTACAACTGCCCATAGAACCTCTCTATCTCCCTGAGCACCTCTGACCTATTTGATGTTACGTTTCCGTCCTCCGTCTTCAGCTTCGTCAACTGGCTTTGCCCAATAGACGCGTCTCTTGCGAACACTTTGGAGCCCTTGTTCTGTGCTATGGTCTCCTCAATACGCCTTGTATTGAAGGACCGTAAATCGTGTCGCAAGGACTTCAGTATCTGTCCATTGAGCTGCCTATAGGACTTAGCATCATCGGAGGTTTGGAGCGTCATGGAACGTCGCTCAGCCATGAGGTTTCGGGTGTAGTTGGATAGTTTTTGAGGTCTATTTTTACGGTGGGGCTTAAAATACTTAGACCCGACCGTATGGACAGTCTCTACCAGCCTGTTGTTGATTTCGTCCACTGATGCGCTGCTGTCTAGCAATTCGAAGCGGTTTGCCAATTCGAGTTGAAAGTTCTCGGGGTTTTGGATATGTGCATAAGAAGGTCGGAGCGTAGACTTCATCAGACGCGATCTTTCCATTTTGACATTAATATTTAATGTGCCTCTGACCATTCGATGATCACTGCCGGTTTTTACCCTGTGAATCACGGAGACATCATTAAATATTTGTCGCTTGGTGCTCATGATGAAGTCTATCTCATTTTTTGTGGAACCATCAGGGCTCGTCCAGGTCCATTTCCTATGAGGCGGCTTCCGGAAGAAAGAGTTCATCATAAAGAGTCCCTCCTTCTCCAGATATTCGGCCAGCCTCTGACCCCTGGGGTTGCGCTGCCCATATCCAAATTGCCCCACTCTCAATTCATCATCGCCCCGTTTGCCCAGCCGCGCATTGAAGTCACCCATAACCACTGTAAAGTGTGCTTTGGAAGTATGTATGGCTCTACTAATGTCCTCATACATAGCTTCGACCTCATCATCTGAGTATGCCGAGGTCGGTGCGTAGACCTGTATGACCTTCAGCGAATATCTTTTAGATATTCTGAGTATCAGGTACGCTACCCTGCTCGACACACTAGTGATGGACACAACGTTGTCTATGAGTGACTTGTGGACGATAAATCCGACACCACCTTGGGACTGCTGTTCGCCCTCCCGGTAGTAAAACAAGTTGCCGGATTTTAAGGTTATCGTGTCCTCGCCCTTTCTTCGGACCTCCGATAAACCAACAATATTCCACCGCAACTTGTTTATCTCTTCTTCCAGCTCAACAAGCTTCTCATCTGTCCTTAACGTGCGTGCGTTGTATGTCACCAGGGCCAATTTTCGTAGTTGGTGGTAGCCGAATCTCTGCCGGAGATTCTTAGCACCCCTTGTCCTGTCGTTACCATAGCTGCTACCGTGGCCAGGACGAACAGGACCGCCGGGGACTAGGGGCCTGGTTTTATCTTTTTCTTCCTTTTTAATAAATTGGGGGGGTTTGCCATACTCGCCACGCTTGGCAGGCGGGTTGGCGAGCGCAGTTTTTGATGGTAGAAGTGTTAAGGGAACGCTGCTGCCCATTCCCTAGTTTTCCCTTAGTCGCCTTGTACGACACCCGATGGGATGAGATGGGTTGGTCCTATTCTAAGCCGGGAACCACGCGGCTAAATACAGACTGGTAATTAATGACATACATTTTGGTAACCTCTGCCTTCCAAACTAGGTAACAACCTGTGTTTTGGGAGTCAGTGTTCCTTCACAGGTTACATAACACTAATTAAAGTTACGGTAAGGAATCCTTTTTTTAACTTGTCTGAGTTTTTTATGTGTGGTGGTGTGTGATGTGTGTATGTTATGTTACGTGTGTGATGTGTGTATTGTGTTACGTGTGTGAGATGTGAGTTTATGTAGATGTGGGATTGATAGTGATATGTAGGTTAATATAGGAGTGCAATTCTTTACATAATCAAATGTGCTTAAAGCATATTGTTAAGCAGCATTTCGGTATGACTATAGTTTAAAGTTTTCAGCCATTTTGTAACCTTGCATTTTACTTCCCTATAATTTAAAGAATAAATATCCAAAGTTTTGTGGACTTTGTTGTATAGTCGGGCATGTAAGACGTAGTATTGGTGGCTCGCCGAGGTCGTTCTGTGTTTTACCATATTACACACTGGATGATTTCTGCGTTTACTTTTAATCAATTGCGGCCTAAAGATTAGTGACTTATGTTTTTTTAATATTGTTCGGAGTATATAAAGTTGCCTTACAGTGAGAACTTGGCACTCATGGTAGAGATCAGTAGTTGGGTACCTAAACGGTTTCGAGGTCATCACCTTTAGGACTGCTCTTTGGGCTCTTTCGAGCTCAAGAAAGGCAGTTTTTGATGCCCCTCCCCACGCTACAATGCTGTATGTTAGGAGAGATTGACAAAGCGCAAAATATATAAGTTTTAGTGTGTCTTTATTTGCAGATTGGCGTAATTTTTTGAGTATATAAATTAGTTTTCTTAATCTAGGAGCGAGTGGCTGTATATGCGCATGCCAAGTTAGTCGTTGATCAATTTGAACGCCAAGATATTTAATTTCTGCGGTTCGAGTTACCACTGTACATGAGCAATCGTTTGCGGGGGGGAAAAAGTGACAGGTATGTGCCTTCAAAAAGAAATTTTGCGGTGGGTTATAAGTTAATGAGTTTGTAAATGTTATAAATTTTGTTTTTTCAAGATTAACTGTAAGAAGGTTTCTGTAGAGCCAATCCATTACTACTTTTAACCCCTTTTCAGCGTATCTTTTCGTTTCAGGCCAATCTGCACCAGAAATGATTAGCGCGGTATCATCAGCATATGCAATTATCTCACAGTTTGGTAGTTTCAATTGACAGAGATGATTGACATAAATTTGGAAGAGAGTTGGTCCCAGGATACTGCCTTGCGGTACCCCGTACAAAAGTGGCTCTTCTCCGCTAATAGAGTCTCCTATTTTAACACATTGCATACGTCCAGTTAAGTAATCCTTGAAAATGTCCAAAACTATTCCCCTCACACCTACTTTTTCCAGCTTCGACAAAAGAATGGGGACAGAGACGGTGTCAAAAGCTTTTGACAAATCGAGGAATATCCCAATGCATTTGCGCTTGTTATCTATGTTTTTAACTATACAGTTAGTGAGACTTATCAAAGCATCGTCAGTAGATACTCCCGCACGGAAACCGAATTGGTTATTAGCAATAATATTTTGATTTTGTAAAAAATTTACCAAATTATTATTCAAGGCTCTTTCCAGTATTTTAGAGAGTGCGGGAAGTACCGATATTGGCCTATAGTTATTAACATCGTCTCTGTTTCCACTCTTGTGTATAGGAGTTACAACTGCCTTTTTTAGAGCTAAGGGGAAAACGCCATTATCTATTGAAAGATTACAAATATATGTAATTAATGGAACTAGAGTAGCACGTGACGCTTTTAATATCTTAGAGGAAATAGCATCCCAACCCACCGCACAGTCCTCTCTCAAACTCATTATGATGCGTTCTGTTTCAGCTTCATCAACATGTAATATGACTAACGAGTTAACTGGTGATATGCTATCCGCTAATCCTAGCGGTGGAATATCGCGGCGGCCCGAAGATGTCATACTAGTGGCCAAATCTCTTCCAATCCCAGCAAAGAAAGAATTTACATAATTGACAGATTGATCGGGGTTGTTTTTGATTTTGAGCAATTCCAAAGCTATTCTCTTGTCATGCTGCATATTTGTAATTTTACGGATTGTATCCCAAGTGGCTTTGGGGTTGTTTTTCGTCTTTGAGAATTCAGATTGTTCATATGCTGCTTTGAGTCTACGTAGCAGTCCATTGCAAAAATTACGATACCGAACGTATGTAGTTTTAAGAATCATATTACCCTGAGACTTACGAAGTTTATAGTGCATTAGATCACGGTTACGTATACAACGTAACAAACCTTCCGTAATCCAGGGTTTTAGAATACGGCATTTAGAAGGGATTTTCAAAACTCTGGTATTAAGTTTAATTAGTGGCGAAAGAATGTTGATGAGTGCATTACATGCATAATTTGCATCTGTAGTTGACAGCACTTGCCTGAAGTCCGCATTTTCAATAGCATTCCTAATTTCTGTGTAATTTATGGATGTAGTGTAAGCGCTAGGCTTATGATGGGCTTTTTTAAGGTTTAGGCACAACATCACTGGGTAATGGTCTGTTACACAAGTTTCTACTACTATAGTTGTAGCTATGTTGTTAGTTTTTAATAATATGTGGTCTAAACAGTTCTCTAACCTAGTAGGATACAAATGCGTGGGTAGAAGGCAATGAGTAGCGGCCAAAGTTAGATATTCATTAGATCGTCGGGTATCAAGGTTCCCAGACTTAATATCGATGATTAAATCTCCCGCTAGAATTATGTTCGCGAAAGTTTTTATTGAAATGAGAATGTTATCGAGGCTATTTAAAAAATTATCAATACTTTTAAACGATGGTGACCGGTATATGCCCACAAACACTATGTTATTGCTAAGTTTACAGATAAGACAATTTCCATCAACGAATACGGGTTCACTTACTGAACAAGTGATATTATTTCTAACATAAAGAACAAGGCCATCGTTTTGATTATTTACTAATTTTGTGTAATAGACAGTGTAACCATTGAGAACTGGCAGGATGTAATCTCGTTTCAACCAGCACTCGGACAAAAGAATGATATCATATTCTATTTTAATACTTGCTAAAAATGTTAGAAAACTGCTAAAGTTCTTATTAATGCTGCGTATGTTCATGTGTATTATCTTTAGAGACTGCTTATTTTTTGTGGCCATTATTTGGGCGCATTTTTCAGGTTGACAACTAAATGAAGATGAGATACTGAACGAGTCAATATCGGAATTTAACTGGTTCAAATTAGCCATTTTTAGTATATTTAATTTTTCTATTTATTCGTTGCAAAGGAAGACTCGATGATCGAAAGCCATACAAAAGAATTTTAACTATGAACAAGGATGCAACTACGCCGTGTGATAGAGCCGAGTATGTGTAAATGTATGTATGAATAGACTGTGTATATCGGAATGTAATGTATGAATGTTTGTAAATTATAGGGATGTTGTACGAGTGGGTATGAATTTGTAAGTTTGGAGTGTTAGAATTTGCGTTCATTTGTAATGTTAGTGTAGCGATTGTGTAATGTGTACATTTGTAACTTAAAGGTATATAGGTAGTAAATACATCATGCAGAATAAAGATAAAAAAACTATAGTAACTTTCAGACCGACATAGGTATGAATTATGCAAAACAAAATCACAGTACAGAACCAGATGTAGTCATTGTTGTAACTTTAGTTTAGCTAAGCATTTTTCCGATTTTACCAAACAGTGCGGTTTACCAATTTCTTTACGTAAGAAGATTCTTCCTCCTTTACACCAACAGAACTTATACTCCTTTTCTTTGGCGAATTCACGTGCCTGATAAAAAAGTTTTTTGACGCTTGGTGGGAGATATTCAGCTACATAAATAGGTGATCGATGTCCAGCATAACCGAGGTGTTCGGAGTGTAGTTTTTCCGATTTATTTTTGTTTTTATTGAAATTTCTGGCTGCAGAAATTATTGCATCTTTTGTGTAAACAGTGGTTAATTCCGCTACAATAGTTCTACTTCCGCCAGTTTTTCCATGGATTCGGTAGATATCTCGCACTTCTGACGGTTGTATGTTGGACTCTAAGACTTTTCCTACGTTCATTAGTATGTTTTTTAAATCTGCATGGGATTCCTTTTCGGTTTCAGGAATGTTTCGTAGCTCGATACTTGCAGAACGAGGACCGTATTGGATATCGTTAACTTGTTGTTCTATATTATTTATGCATTCATGAAGATTAACCCGCTCCTTTTCGATATCATCCATTTTCTTTATCAGTTCATCATATTTTTCACTAACAAATTGAACATTTTTCTCTATTTCCAAGTTAGTCTTCTGGACTTTCAAAAATTGAATTTTCATGTCAGCTATATCAGAAACCAATTTTGAAAGTGTTGCATCTTGTTCACTCTTCCAATTCCGCAGCATTTGAGTTATCTCATTTTTAAATTGATCGAGGTTGCTGCCAGGGGAGCAGCACTCCCGTCTACGCTTATTCCGTTGGGATAAATTAGTCCGTTCAGAGTCATCAGATTCAGCAGACACCGATGACTGAGGTGGGGTGCGAACGACCTTTGGCATTTTAATGCACTGAATTTAAAATGCACACTATAAAAGGCCCTCGTAGATGTGTTATTGTTCCAATAATTAAATTGCACACTAAAAAAGGCCCACAGTAATACTTTCCAACGGTATGCAATTGCGGCGAACTAAAGTTGGCGAGAAAAAGATCATAAGCGCCGTGGAATACGGGGCTCTTACGCGTTTTATTGCGATACACAGTTTGTGTAATACTGGCGGTAGTTAGAATAACTTTATTACCAGATTTGGTCCAAATTTGATTAATCCCACACTTATTACACTTGTCTTTCACTGTAGGTGTATCGTACTAATAATTTTCTTTATGGGTTTCACTTTAAAAAACACTTTACTGACTTTTAGGTAGTAACTTTCGCATTATTTTCAAAGAGCAATAACAACATGACGTTGTGCGCACGGTGTACCTCGAAGGAATTATTTGTTTCGGTGTGGGTATTTATGTATGTGAATTTTCATGTTTGTAAACGCACCTACGACACAAGAATAAATCCTAGAGGGGGCTACGTTATTTTTTTAAATTAAAAAAAAAAAGAAAAATCAATAATCACCGTCACGCCTATATAATTGCGGCGGTGATTGAGGTGTTCCGTGCACACCCACTTTTCGCCGACAGTGGTTAGTACCATGTAATAGGAGGTGAGATTATTGCCATTATACTGGGCGCAATGCCAAATTCCGGACTGATACTGGAAAATGTTCATTATTACCCGACTTAGGATTCGAAGCTAGGAATTAGTAATCGCTACGCACATTGTTCGCCACTGGACCAACGAGGCAGTCGTTCATGTTTATTAATGGCCGGCTTCAATATACAACTCAAGGATAGATTTGCTAACTATCAGTCGAATTTTGACAGATTGTCCATACACAATATGTCAAATTTCTGTCCCTAGTAGGCAAATCTGTCCTAGAGTTAAATATATGAAACCGGCTGTTAGGAAGTTTATAGTGAGACAAGGATGGCACATAAACTCGCTAGCGTCACGCTAATGGCAAACTTGTGACCCACAATTATTTGTTACAGTCTGGGTATTTGTGTATGTGAATGTTCATGTTTGTAAACGCACCCAGGACACAGGAATAAATCCTAATATGGACTACGTTTAGAATTAAATTGTTTGCTCTGTTCGTCTCTCAGTTTAAAAACCCTCTCATTAGAAGAGGAGGCCCGTGCCCAAAGGCGGGACAGTTTCTTAATAGGGCTATTATTATATTATTATAATCTGTTCGTTAATCCCTCTGATGTTGGAATTCATTCACAGTTTTATTTACATACGACTGGCTCTTTCGTCTAGTAGCGAATAATGCGCTTTGCGATCACGAGGTCCTGGGTTCAAATCGTAGGTCGTAAAAATGTACGACTGTCTTCCAGTATCAGTCCGGAGTCTGAAATTGTGCCCGGTATATGGCAATAGGCTCGCCCCCTATTACATGGGACCTAACATTGTCGGCGCAAATTGGATGTACACAGTACTCCTTTCCCACCCCCGCTTGGGGGAAATAGGGGTGAGAGTGTGTTTACTTAGGTGCTTTTAGTGAGCTTTAGGTGAAATTTCGGGAAAGTAGAAATACTTTGGGAGTCTCGTCACATTTTAAATTTACAATTTCAACGTTTTAAGTAATAACGCTTTAACTAATACAACAATCAAATAACGGATTCATGCGCCTAATATTTCCGATTCACATAATCGTGGCGTTATTCACACCACGCGAATATGAATTTTCACATTACCGTGTCCCACAAAACGACACGATAACGAGAATCTTCCATATTTTCTCTTCCATTCTAACTAACCATAGATCCATTTTATTATTTCGTTCGATAACGAAAACAAACCTAAAATGAAAGATCATATCATAGATTCTATACATGGCCATGATTCCATATTGTCATTTCGTTTGACTGTGTCGTTGGTCTAGTTGCGAATAATGTGCTTTGTGATGACGAGGTCTACGGGCTCAAATCCTAGGTCGGACAAATGTAGTATTTCTATCGAAAAATGCCCAGTATCAGTCCGGAGTCTGGAATTGTGCCCGGTATATGGCAATAGGTCGCCCCTTATTATATGGGACCTAACATCGTCGGCGAAAAATTAGTACTGCTCTGCGACCCCCGCTTGTGGAATAAAGGCGTGATGGTGTGTGTATCATTTCGTTTCAAAACGAAAAGTTAATATCAAATATGACAGAACATTTTATATCTAAACTTTTCCACGTATTGTGATTTCCAAGAACAGACATAAGGAAAATGACAAGACGACACACGTGTCGCCAGCACAATGTGAGCCATCGAAGTGTAAATCTCCGGCTTTGTTTTCACACACCTTTGTGATGAACACGGCATCCGCCTGCAACCGGCTAATGAGAACCGTCTAAGTACAAACGAGAACTTTGCAGGTGTACCCACTTACTTTACAATAGATAACGAACGTAGAAGTTTTGGTATCTGCTAGTTATAATAACCGTTAAGTAATCATTGAAAATACCGTCATGACTAAATCTACTATATTTCAGTGGATGTGGCAGAGGTGTACTGTGTACCTATTCCTACTTTTCGTCGACGAAGTTAAGTAATAGGGGGTGAATCTATTGGAAATTATCCCAGATAAGAGAAGAAACACCGTCACGCCTATATTCCTTAAGCGGGGTGGCAGAGGTGTATTGGGTACCCCCACTTTTCGCTGACGAATCCCATGTAATGGGGGGGGGGGGGTGAAGAAAAAGAAACCAAAACGCCTATATTTTATAAAGTAGGTACAATAGATAACAAACGTTTAAGACGTCGGGAACTTATAAATTAAAAATAAACCGCTATAAAATCCGAAAAATAGTTTATATGAAGGTCATGGAGGCAAAGTCTTTTGCCATAATATCGGGCACGGTTGTAGATATTCGATTGCGAATAAGAAATTTTTCAATAGAATAACTCCAATAATACTTTGTCTTAACCAAGATTGGAACCCAAAATATCGTGATCGCTAGCTATAACATACGCCACTATATCGAGGCAGGATAGAGTAAATAAGATAGAGTTAGTTGACGGACAGTTTGGTCCAGTAGTTAAGAGTTTGAGTCGCTCTGCCTACTGGATTGAATAGGCGCGGGTTCGATTCCCGCACGGGACAAATCTTTGTTCGACCCACAAATATATTTTTCGGTCTAGGTGTTCGTGCATTTGAATTTCATGTTCGTATACGCACCCACGAAACAGGAATAATTTCTAGTATAGGGTAGTTTTCTTAAGTAATAAAAAATAGTAGACTAAATACAAAATAACAGGACCAACAAACAACCTACAAACTAACAGACCAACAGAATGATTCTATTCCAGGTCTTTCTCTTTGTGCCGCAGTTGGCTCCATCACTCGGATACAATATTGTCGCATTTGCATCTCAAGAGACGGGGGCTCGATTCCCAGCTGAATACGGAAGGAGGATGCATTTGAGTGCATTGGTTTTGCCGCTTTGTAACCCTTATACCCCATACCAGATACCTATGGAAAACAAAGGAAATTTAGTACATACCAGTAGATATCCGCTGGTATCCACTGAATTTCTTTATCATACTCGTAGCTTTACGAGATCATAGCTTTACAATATCGTGATGTTTCTTGACAATCACCTAGGTTAGGCAACGTTGGCCTCGGTATGTCTGAGGTGGGTGACTGTTCGAAGGGACTTGCCCAGTAAGGCATGCTGTCACTTTCAATATTATAATAACGAGCTCCTCTAATGATGTTCTCGTCTTTATAAATAATCGAACGCACCCATATCGACCCAAAAAGGTTTAATAGACCCAGAAAACAATGGCCGTGGCGGAACTTCCGTCTGCCAAAGACGTGGAACCACCAACCGCCAATGAATAACAATTAAGGCGACCCGGTGAAACGTAAAAGCCGCCCAGCAGTGGGTAAGTATAGGTTTATATAATTATTCTTCTCCTTTTCAATCGAACGCAGGCTTGATGACTTCCAGCCTCCCGAACAAGCCGGTTTCCGGAAAGGCTTTAGTACCATAGACCACATACATACGCTGCGGCAGATTATACAGAAGACCGAGGAGTATAATCGGCCACTATGCTTGGCGTTTGTGGACTATGAGAAAGCCTTCGATTCAATCGAGACTTGGGCGGTTCTTAGATCTCTCCAGCGATGCCGCATTGACTATCGGTACATTGAAGTGTTGAAGTGCTTGTATAATAACGCCACCATGTCAGTCCGAGTACAGGGGCATTGCACGAAGGCGATCCCCATAAAAAGAGGAGTAAGGCAGGGAGACGTCATTTCTCCGAAACTGTTTACGGCCACCTTAGAGGACGCCTTCAAGCTCTTGGAATGGCAAGGACTTGGCATCAACATCAATGGCGAATACATCACTCACCTTCGATTTGCCGACGACATTGTGGTCGTGGCGGAGTCGCTGGAAGATCTAGGACGAATGCTCGGTGACCTCAACAGAGTATCTCAACAAGTGGGTCTTAAAATGAACATGGACAAAACGAAAATAATGTCTAAAGTCCATGTCGTACCCACCGCACTCACCGTTGGGAACTCTACTCTTGAAGTTGTCGACGAATACATTTACCTGGGGCAGGTAGTCCGGTTAGGTAGGTCCAACTTTGAGAGAGAGGTCAATCGACGAATCCAACTCGGCTGGGCAGCGTTCGGGAAACTGCGCAACATCTTCTCATCCAAAATACCTCAGTGCCTTAAGACTAAAGTTTTTAGTCAGTGTGTGTTACCAGTGATGATATATGGATCAGAGACGTGGTCTCTTACTATAGGTCTCATAAAAAAGCTCAGAGTTGCTCAGCGAGCTATGGAGAGAGCTATGCTCGGCGTTTCTCTACGCGATCGAATCAGGAATGAGGAGATTCGTAGAAGAACCAAGGTCACCGACATAGCCGTTAAGATTAGCAAGCTGAAGTGGCAATGGGCGGGCCACATAGCGCGTAGATCGGACGGGCGTTGGGGCAGAAAGATTCTAGAGTGGAGACCACGTATTGGCAAGCGCAGTGTGGGACGACCGCCTGCCAGATGGACCGACGATCTTGTGAAAATCGCAGGAAGTCGTTGGATGCAGGTGGCATCGGACCGGTTACGCTGGAAAGCGATTGGGGAGGCCTATGTTCAGCAGTGGACAAGTATAGGCTGAGATGATGATGATGATTTTCAATCTCTACTTTTCTTGTTTCATTTGTAAATTGTCGATATTAATAAAACATACACATGCGGGTAGGTATGTTGGTAGTATCGGTGTAAAGATGAGAATGAGTATGCTCCGTTGAATGAAAAAATGACAAACAGATGCACATTGCGAAAGTGGAAGGATGTAGGTACCGGGGAAGACCTAGACTATCTTACCATGACCAAATAGAACTGAAAGACAAGTCGAGAATCTTACCGGCGGTAACCGGCGAGCGTGTATGAGACGAACTATGAGAGTGAAGGAAGCCAGAGAGTTGTTTAGGTATATGACCCCGATTTAAGTGAGGGCAAGTCCAGAGTTGCTGTAACTGGCGAGCGTATATAAGATAAACTATATGAATGGAAAAAGGCAGAAAGTTCTGTAAAGAAAGGAGGTGAGTAAAAGGAAGAAGGGGGATGGGTAGGATGAGGGACTTTTTCCTACAAGATATACTCAAGCGAGCGTGGCAAAATAGAAAGCCAATAGTGGGTTCTATTTACCACGTTGCAGGAGGCCATTGTGATTTTTACGTGTGGTTCAAGACACACATACATCACTTTTGCCCGAAGAAGAAAATCTTCTAAATATTTTTCTTTTAATTATTGGGAATTTTATCTAGAATATAGGCATGATAGTATTTAATTTATTACTATAGTATTTTCCACATAGGATGGGTAGTGACAGTTCTAACTGCCAAACGAAATTATACTTTATTCAATGGCAATTAGAGGCATGACCGTTTTTATACTTATGGCCTTAAAACCATTGAATTAAATATTAATTACGTTTGGCAATTAGAACAGTCACTACCCATCCTATGTGGAAAATACTATAAGATGCCCAATTCACATACATACACACACACACACCGTCACGCCGACGGTGGTAGGTCCCATGTAATAGGCGGCGAGCCTATTGCGATATACCAGGCACAATTCCAGACTTAGGACTTGTACTGGGAATTTTCCGACAAGAAATCTAGGTATTATCCGACCAAGGATTTGAACCCAGGACCTCGTGATCGCAAAGCGCGTTATTCCGATTGTACAAAAAACTGTTTTCTGCAATACCTTGTCGAGAACTAGATAAGGCCCTCCACTAGGCCCCACTTCGTAGACATATAGAGTTGATTTGTTCACGTTGTCGCCCTAAATCATTATGATAATGGTCAGGTTGAAAATATGTATATTTATTCCTTGCCTCTTGTACACGCAGCTTGAAATATTTCCCAATCCATATCATGCCAGATCTCGATTTGTAGATTTGCCCAAATAAAAAAACATCGTCATATTCCTTTTCAGTGAATGTGGCAGAGGTGTACTGTGTATACTCACATATCGCCGAAGATATTACGTCCCAATGTAATAGTATACCGGGCACAATTTTCGACTAAGGACTTAGAAAAAACTCTTTTTTACAAGCTTTTATTTAAGTTGCACTGTTCTATATCTGTCTTTCTGTCTCTCCGGTTCAAGTCTTGTGATCCATTTTTGAAGCACTTGCACTTATGTTAAGTTGATGACAATGCAATAATATGGTACCATGGAGCTGGTCTGATGATGAAGTCGGACGGTGGCCACAGGATCATGTGAACAACACCGTAAACCCCTCGTGTTTAGACTAGTTAGATTGGTATTGACGAGTACTTTACGCCCAGATAGTGTTCAGGGTCTGACGATAAAGCCGAAAGATGGCCAATGGAACCACCCGACTACTCAATATAACCTCACCGTGCTTGGGATCGTTGGATTTGTCTTGACGAGTATTTTAGACTCGTATGGTGTCTAAGGTCTGATGATGGCGGCGGAAGGAAGCCATAGGAACTCCGTAACTAAGCAAAATATTTTATGTGTTTTCTATAATAGATTGCTTTAAAAAGGCTTTTGAATTGAAATTATTCTGTCCCATGTTTAGAAGCTAGGTCCTTGTGATCACCACCCGCATTTATGGCCACTAGATCATCGAGACCGCCTATGTCTTTTAAACGTAGTCCCACACTAGAATTTTTGTTTGTTTTGTTTAAAAACATGAAATTCACATACACAAACAACCTGAGCCCTAATTCGCTATGACCAAACGCAATGCGTTACGATATCTTTGTGTACTGGTATTTAGTATGCTACTGGTATACGATAAAACGATCGTTTCACGAAGAGATCATCAAGCGCCGCGTTACGTGTTTAATTGGTCATAGCAAATAAAGACCCAGACCGAAACAAACATTTGTGGGTCATACAAAGACGTCCCGTGCAGGAATCGAACTCGCGCCTACTCGATCCACTGGGTGGAGTGGCTTAAGCTCTTAACCACTGAACCAAGCTGTCCGTCGAACTGTTTTCCCGACCCTGTTGTCCCCAAAGGGGTAGGCAGGGGTACATATAGTACACCCAAATTTTGTGGTCAAGCCTGTCGCAATTTAAATTAAAATTCCAAATTCCATTCTGCAAGTTTCACAGATGCTTAGTTCAAAGAGAACTTATTCAAATTGTCGTTGGAGGTATTAATGCTCCGTGAATATTGCAGTCTTATACCTCACAATTGTTAAACACCTGCATTATTAATTAGCGTAAGTTGGTACTTTATGTAATATTTTAAACTACAGGTTGTTGTTTTGTATTCTCGCGGAATTTTTAATAATAATACACTAATTAAAAGTGGCCTTTAGTCACTAAATATTAAAAATCGTTATTCTATATTACAATACTTGTGACTCTTAATTAGAACTCGTGCCACTATAATATTAAACTTGTAACTCTATATTAGAACTCATTACTCTATATTACAATGGTTATGGCTCAAAATACGCGCTTTTGATTTAACATTATAACTCATAAATCTAAATTAGAACTCATGCATCTATAATAATAAAACTTTTGATTCTATATTAGAACTCGTTACTCTATATTACAATTATTTTGACTAAGTACGCGCTTTGACCTAACATTATAACTCGTGATTCTAAATTAGAACTCGTGATTCTGTATTACAATGGTGGTTACCCTAAATTAGAGCTGTTGACTTAATATTTCAACTCGTGAATGTAAATTAGGTGTCGTGACTCTGTAATAGTAGAAGTTTTGACTCTATATTTGAACTCGTAACTCTGATTAATCCTATTTGTAAAAGAGTATTCCAAAATCAATTCTGTGAAATTATTTCTAAGTACTTTGAAACTAAACCCAAAATCTGAGACAGTTTATACATGAATATTATCGATCTTTGTATCCAATACAATGTCGAGCTGTTCCAATAAGTCAGGTCCAATATGTCTGATGCGAGGAAACAGAGTCCAACTGTTGCATATTTCCATACAAGAATAGAGCGCCGTGTCTGTGTCGGATCCAATATTCAAGAATATGTACTCGTATGTACATAATGTATCGCTTGTCTTGTGGCATTAATATATTATTTGTATGAGATTATTTTATTGTTATATATATATATATATATATATATATATATATATATATTATAATTTTATAAATTTGGTAATTCTTAATTATACTATTTATTACCTTTAACTTGATGACTAATTTTATTTTATTCCTTAAATAATGTTGTATACACCTGTAGAGATTTAGCACTTTGTCTTATTCCTATTGTATTTTTTATTTTATTTTAAATGTTTAGTGTTGAGTTGATGGTGTAGCTACTTTAATAAATAAATAAATTAAAGGTTTCGCCACATAGCCGACGCACCGCGACGGGAGCGCGACGGTGGCGCGGTTTGGGGAGATGAAATGTACTGGAATGTACGGGAGACGCCACACAGCGCAGCTACGCTCGGCGCGATGGCAAACGTCACGATCGAACATAGACGAGCGCTTCTGTCACGCTCCCGTCGCTCTCCGTCGGCTATTTGACCAAACCTTAAAGCTCAAGGACAGTCCCAAAAACGGCCCGAAAAATCACAGTCACAGCGCATCGATAAATGTGGTTTTATTTAAAATTAGTTCGATCCAACCATAACCAATGTGAGGACGCGTTAAAATGCTAACTTTGCTAAAACCGCCACAGTAAAAAGATTTGAGTTCATAAGAAATTTCAAACTAACTTCTAGAGTTGCTAACTACGAGAAGGTATAGATGCGTGAGTTTTTTGCTGGAATATTCTATCTAGGCTCACCAGAGACTATGCCACTGCATACAGTGGGACTGATGATCACAAGTTGTTGACCTAAAGAACCATAATGAAACACCGCTATGCGTAGACTCCCCAGCGGGGCAGTAGAAATGTACTGTGTCACTTGTCGGTAATGTTGGAGCCCAATGTAATTGGGGGCGAGTCTATTACCATTATACAGGGCACCATTTCTACGGACTACTAGTAAGAGTTTTTCGAAAACCTTAATAACATTTTCTTTGATCTTGATGGACGTATACTTTATTTCTTTCGACCGTGTGGCCCTTTTACCTTCGACGAAGTCGACCTTCCTTGTCCTTTTTACAAGCTTTTATGTAACTTGCAATGTTCATATGTTCAATGGTCTGTCTTTCCAGTTTAAATGCTGTGATCCATTTTTCAAGCACTTGCCGATTGAGCTGAAAGGACCGTGCCCAAAATCCTATGGAAGGTCGGCTAATCTTAAGTCTTTTCCAAACAGTCATGAAAGGGTAGATAATGTACCTAGAATGTTATTAAGAAAAAGTCAAAAAAAATATGTAATGGGATATTTGGATAATCACGTGTTTCCGATTACGTTTGAGTTTATATTAAACTTCATTATAACAAGCTCCTTGATGGAGAAAAACTTTCCATGACTATTGTAAATCTAATAATATTTACATCTATAGTTAGTTGGTTTCAGTCTGAGCCATATTTTGCTACGACAAAAGTAAAACATGTCACAACATCAGTAAGTGTTGTATATGTAATAATTTGTTATGCAACAAATTATTACATATAATAATAATAATAATAATAATAATTTATTCAGTACCAGTAATAAGGGATCACAATACAAAGATTCCTAGTGGCTAAATACAGACTGGTAATTAATGACATACATTTTGGTAACCTCTGCCTTCCAAACTAGGTAACAACCTGTGTTTTGGGAGTCAGTGTTCCTTCACAGGTTACATAACACTAATTAAAGTTACGGTAAGGAATCCTTTTTTTAACTTGTCTGAGTTTTTTATGTGTGGTGGTGTGTGATGTGTGTATGTTATGTTACGTGTGTGATGTGTGTATTGTGTTACGTGTGTGAGATGTGAGTTTATGTAGATGTGGGATTGATAGTGATATGTAGGTTAATATAGGAGTGCAATTCTTTACATAATCAAATGTGCTTAAAGCATATTGTTAAGCAGCATTTCGGTATGACTATAGTTTAAAGTTTTCAGCCATTTTGTAACCTTGCATTTTACTTCCCTATAATTTAAAGAGTAAATATCCAAAGTTTTGTGGACTTTGTTGTATAGTCGGGCATGTAAGACGTAGTATTGGTGGCTCGCCGAGGTCGTTCTGTGTTTTACCATATTACACACTGGATGATTTCTGCGTTTACTTGTAATCAATTGCGGCCTAAAGATTAGTGACTTATGTTTTTTTAATATTGTTCGGAGTATATAAAGTTGCCTTACAGTGAGAACTTGGCACTCATGGTAGAGGTCAGTAGTTGGGTACCTAAACGGTTTCGAGGTCATCACCTTTAGGACTGCTCTTTGGGCTCTTTCGAGCTCAAGAAAGGCAGTTTTTGATGCCCCTCCCCACGCTACAATGCTGTATGTTAGGAGAGATTGACAAAGCGCAAAATAGATAAGTTTTAGTGTGTCTTTATTTGCAGATTGGCGTAATTTTTTGAATATATAAATTAGTTTTCTTAATCTAGGAGCGAGTGATTGTATATGCGCATGCCAAGTTAGTCGTTGATCAATTTGAACGCCAAGATATTTAATTTCTGCGGTTCGAGTTACCACTGTACATGAGCAATCGTTTGCGGGGGGGAAAAAGTGACAGGTATGTGCCTTCAAAAAGAAATTTTGCGGTGGGTTATGAGATAATGAGTTTGTAAATGTTATAAATTTTGTTTTTTCAAGATTTACTGTAAGAAGGTTTCTGTAGAGCCAATCCATTACTACTTTTAACCCCTTTTCAGCGTATCTTTTCGTTTCAGGCCAATCTGCACCAGAAATGATTAGCGCGGTATCATCAGCATATGCAATTATCTCACAGTTTGGTAGTTTCAATTGACAGAGATGATTGACATAAATTTGGAAGAGAGTTGGTCCCAGGATACTGCCTTGCGGTACCCCGTACAAAAGTGGCTCTTCTCCGCTAATACAGTCTCCTATTTTAACACATTGCATACGCCCAGTTAAGTAATCCTTGAAAATGTCCAAAACTATTCCCCTCACACCTACTTTTTCCAGCTTCGACAAAAGAATGGGGACAGAGACGGTGTCAAAAGCTTTTGACAAATCGAGGAATATCCCAATGCATTTGCGCTTGTTATCTATGTTTTTAACTATACAGTTAGTGAGACTTATCAAAGCATCGTCAGTAGATACTCCCGCACGGAAACCGAATTGGTTATTAGCAATAATATTTTGATTTTGTAAAAAATTTACCAAATTATTATTCAAGACTCTTTCCAGTATTTTAGAGAGTGCGGGAAGTACCGATATTGGCCTATAGTTATTAACATCGTCTCTGTTTCCACTCTTGTGTATAGGAGTTACAACTGCCTTTTTTAGAGCTAAGGGGAAAACGCCATTATCTATTGAAAGATTACAAATATATGTAATTAATGGAACTAGAGTAGCACGTGACGCTTTTAATATCTTAGAGGAAATAGCATCCCAACCCACCGCACAGTCCTCTCTCAAACTCATTATGATGCGTTCTGTTTCAGCTTCATCAACATGTAATATGACTAACGAGTTAACTGGTGATATGCTATCCGCTAATCCTAGCGGTGGAATATCGCGGCGGCCCGAAGATGTCATACTAGTGGCCAAATCTCTTCCAATCCCAGCAAAGAAAGAATTTACATAATTGACAGATTGATCGGGGTTGTTTTTGATTTTGAGCAATTCCAAAGCTATTCTCTTGTCATGCTGCATATTTGTAATTTTACGGATTGTATCCCAAGTGGCTTTGGGGTTATTTTTCGTCTTTGAGAATTCAGATTGTTCATATGCTGCTTTGAGTCTACGTAGCAGTCCATTGCAAAAATTACGATACCGAACGTATGTAGTTTTAAGAATCATATTACCCTGAGACTTACGAAGTTTATAGTGCATTAGATCACGGTTACGTATACAACGTAACAAACCTTCCGTAATCCAGGGTTTTAGAATACGGCATTTAGAAGGGATTTTCAAAACTCTGGTATTAAGTTTAATTAGTGGCGAAATAATGTTGATGAGTGCATTACATGCATAATTTGCATCTGTAGTTGACAGCACTTGCCTGAAGTCCGCATTTTCAATAGCATTCCTAATTTCTGTGTAATTTATGGATGTAGTGTAAGCGCTAGGCTTATGATGGGCTTTTTTAAGGTTTAGGCACAACATCACTGGGTAATGGTCTGTTACACAAGTTTCTACTACTATAGTTGTAGCTATGTTGTTAGTTTTTAATAATATGTGGTCTAAACAGTTCTCTAACCTAGTAGGATACAAATGCGTGGGTAGAAGGCAATGAGTAGCGGCCAAAGTTAGATATTCATTAGATCGTCGGGTATCAAGGTTCCCAGACTTAATATCGATGATTAAATCTCCCGCTAGAATTATGTTCGCGAAAGTTTTTATTGAAATGAGAATGTTATCGAGGCTATTTAAAAAATTATCAATACTTTTAAACGATGGTGACCGGTATATGCCCACAAACACTATGTTATTGCTAAGTTTACAGATAAGACAATTTCCATCAACGAATACGGGTTCACTTACTGAACAAGTGATATTATTTCTAACATAAAGAACAAGGCCATCGTTTTGATTATTTACTAATTTTGTGTAATAGACAGTGTAACCATTGAGAACTGGCAGGATGTAATCTCGTTTCAACCAGCACTCGGACAAAAGAATGATATCATATTCTATTTTAATACTTGCTAAAAATGTTAGAAAACTGCTAAAGTTCTTATTAATGCTGCGTATGTTCATGTGTATTATCTTTAGAGACTGCTTATTTTTTGTGGCCATTATTTGGGCGCATTTTTCAGGTTGACAACTAAATGAAGATGAGATACTGAACGAGTCAATATCGGAATTTAACTGGTTCAAATTAGCCATTTTTAGTATATTTAATTTTTCTATTTATTCGTTGCAAAGGAAGACTCGATGATCGAAAGCCATACAAAAGAATTTTAACTATGAACAAGGATGCAACTACGCCGTGTGATAGAGCCGAGTATGTGTAAATGTATGTATGAATAGACTGTGTATATCTGAATGTAATGTATGAATGTTTGTAAATTATAGGGATGCTGTACGAGTGGGTATGAATTTGTAAGTTTGGAGTGTTAGAATTTGCGTTCATTTGTAATGTTAGTGTAGCGATTGTGTAATGTGTACATTTGTAACTTAAAGGTATATAGGTAGTAAATACATCATGCAGAATTAAGATAAAAAAACTATAGTAACTTTCAGACCGACATAGGTATGAATTATGCGAAACAAAATCACAGTACAGAACCAGATGTAGTCATTGTTGTAACTTTAGTTTAGCTAAGCATTTTTCCGATTTTACCAAACAGTGCGGTTTACCAATTTCTTTACGTAAGAAGATTCTTCCTCCTTTACACCAACAGAACTTATACTCCTTTTCTTTGGCGAATTCACGTGCCTGATAAAAAAGTTTTTTGACGCTTGGTGGGAGATATTCAGCTACATAAATAGGTGATCGATGTCCAGCATAACCGAAGTGTTCGGAGTGTAGTTTTTCAGATTTATTTTTGTTTTTATTGAAATTTCTGGCTGCAGAAATTATTGCATCTTTTGTGTAAACAGTGGTTAATTCCGCTACAATAGTTCTACTTCCGCCAGTTTTTCCATGGATTCGGTAGATATCTCGCACTTCTGACGGTTGTATGTTGGACTCTAAGACTTTTCCTACGTTCATTAGTATGTTTTTTAAATCTGCATGGGATTCCTTTTCGGTTTCAGGAATGTTTCGTAGCTCGATACTTGCAGAACGAGGACCGTATTGGATATCGTTAACTTGTTGTTCTATATTATTTATGCATTCATGAAGATTAACCCGCTCCTTTTCGATATCATCCATTTTCTTTATCAGTTCATCATATTTTTCACTAACAAATTGAACATTTTTCTCTATTTCCAAGTTAGTCTTCTGGACTTTCAAAAATTGAATTTTCATGTCAGCTATATCAGAAACCAATTTTGAAAGTGTTGCATCTTGTTCACTCTTCCAATTCCGCAGCATTTGAGTTATCTCATTTTTAAATTGATCGAGGTTGCTGCCAGGGGAGCAGCACTCCCGTCTACGCTTATTCCGTTGGGATACATTAGTCCGTTCAGAGTCATCAGATTCAGCAGACACCGATGACTGAGGTGGGGTGCGAACGACCTTTGGCATTTTAATGCACTGAATTTAAAATGCACACTATAAAAGGCCCTCGTAGATGTGTTATTGTTCCAATAATTAAATTGCACACTAAAAAAGGCCCACAGTAATACTTTCCAACGGTATGCAATTGCGGCGAACTAAAGTTGGCGAGAAAAAGATCATAAGCGCCGTGGAATACGGGGCGCTTACGCGTTTTATTGCGATACACAGTTTGTGTAATACTGGCGGTAGTTAGAATAACTTTATTACCAGATTTGGTCCAAATTTGATTAATCCCACACTTATTACACTTGTCTTTCACTGTAGGTGTATCGTACTAATAATTTTCTTTATGGGTTTCACTTTAAAGAACACTTTACTGACTTTTAGGTAGTAACTTTCGCATTATTTTCACAGAGCAATAACAACATGACGTTGTGCGCACGGTGTACCTCGAAGGATTGATATGATATAAAACACTTACTGAACCAGGTGCAATCCAGGAGGTCAAAACTTTTAGCATAGAATTTGGTTAGTTCATCCATATAATGAGCTCGTTCATGGCATGGCACAACCAACAAACACTCACTACACCGCCGTGGTATGAGGCTGTATTAAACCTTGACGACATCTTAAAGAGTACACAAGATTCACATATCTAGAAAATATTCAGTAGGTACAGAAACACTTAACAAACTCCAATATTTGAATAAAATTACAAAAAAGGTTAGCGTAATCGCAATACTGGCCTTACGATTTTGTTATAGTGATATTGACAATTACCCTTTCATTGATTCATCAAAAATAATATTCTATATTGTGGGTAATCTGAATCGTATGTATATTTTTTACCATAGCATATTATTGAATCCAATGAATATTTGTGTATTGCAATAAACATCAAGATCCAATAAGATACTAATGTACAAGATATTGTTATGATTTCTTTTGATAATTATCATAGAAAAAATCAATGGAAGTTATATTTTAACTCATTTTTAAACGTTATTACTAATAGGGCTACGAATTGCCAGCAAGTACTTATGTTTAGTATATATAAGTGCATTTTGACGCATCTTTAGACCGGTTTTGGGCGTAATCCTTTGGTATACATATGTAAGTTCGGTGACAATTTAATAATACGGTACCACTGAACTGGTCTGATGATAAAGTCGAAAGTCCAATGGATTCACCCAACTACTCAATATAACCCAGCCGTGTTTGGACCCGTTGGATTTGTCTTGATGAGTACTTTAGCCCCGGAGTACTTTAGTCCAGTGTCTGATAATGAAGCCGAGAAGAAGCCATAGCAACTCCTCAACTAAGCAAGATATCTTCGTCGTAATTTTGCTATAAAAGCTTGTTTATAAAATGGTCTTTTTAAATTTAAATTATTTCCCCTGACCAAGATTTGTGCTGTGTCGGTGTCGAGTTGAGCATCTGTCAGAACTTTTTAGATCGTCATCAACCATGTGGCGAGTGATCTTCCACGAAATCGTTTTGTTGTTATTGGACTTAAGTATACTGATCGCGTAAAATAATAACCATTCAAAGAACCCCCCATCATACTTCGATACAAGATATGCTTATAGAGTTGAACTTTTTGTGAAGTTTAATTATAATGACTGCGGTTTGATCTAGATCAAACTGATGAACAAATCAAACACTGGCATCACACATATATAGTGCAACTGAGGCCGCTTGTGGCACCATATTGTTAGCAATGCCCAGTCTAGTCAAGTCTTAGTTTAAGCAATTATAATGATACTCAGGCGTAAACAAATAATTTCGGACAGACTAAACTCATTAAACAACGGTTGTTATCCGGCAGTAAAACATCTTTGTACTGTCCCTATCTCTACAATATATTCACATACCCATATAATCTGTATCCAGGAGCACATAACTCTAAGCAGTAAGAACTTCTTATCATGTCACGTTGCACGAACCGACTTTCAGAAAACTTATGTGAGGACACACGTATATGCAATTTCGAATCCTTTTCTCAGGTGAGTATTCAGATTTTCTTAAATTAAAGAACAGTATGAGAAAAGAGGAAGCGAGAGGTCAGAAAGGATCCCGCAAGTGATGATATAGGTATCCGGAGGTAGCGGAGAAATACTATGTATGCCCACATTTCAGCGACGATTTTAGGGCCGGTCCCAATGTAATAGCGGGTCGGTCGTCAATATATGGTCTGTCGTCAATGTACCGACCACATTCTGGACTCCGGATTGGTACATACCTTGTTCAAATTTTTCGATATAATCTATCTTCACGACAGATATCTTGTGCGGATATTGCTTATGTGATAAAAAAAAAACCTGTGGCACTTTTTACAAGCTTTTATTATTTTTATCTTGCGATGTTCGGTTGTCTGTCTGTTTTTCCGGTTCAAATTTTGTGATTTATTTTTCAAGCACTTACGGGTATCCGATGGAGCTGAAATTTGGGATACGTATGTAAGTTCGGTGACCATGCAATAATATAGTATCATAGAGCTGATCTGATGATGGCTCGGAAGGTGGCCATAGGAACATGTGAACCGTACCGTCGTAACCCCCTCGTGTTTAGGTTTGTTAGATTGGTTTTGACAAGTACTATACAAACCGATAGTGTTTGTAAGGGGCTTATGGTGAAGCCGAAAGGTGTTCAATGGAACCACCCAACTACTCAATATAACCCCATTGCCAAGGGCTCATTGGATTTGCCTTGATAAGTACTTTAGACCGGGATGGTGAGCAAAGTCTGATGATGGAGCCGGAAGAAAGCTATAGGAAATCCTCGACAAAGCAAGATGTTTTCGTTGTGTTTTTGCTACAAAAACGTTTTTTTAAGAAGGTCTTTATTCGAATCTAGAACTACTTCGGGCGTAGCCAAGTGCCAAGTTGCAAACATTTTGTGTGTATGACCTTTTCACAATTAATAGCGCCTTTTTTTGAACGCGTTACTTTTGTTGTAAAAAGTAATTCTATTTTTTCGGTAAAATGTCATTCCATATATTTATCCATTTTCAATTACCATTAACGACTGTAGCTACAGAAGCTAGTTACAATGTGACAGAGGACAAGGATAACGCCATAAAATGTGCAAAAGTTATCTCCTTAAATCGAATCCCATAAATAGGATAAAAGGCTTGTTGGATTACCGGAAATTCCGCATTCAGTTGCGTCGGCGTGCGCAAGACATGGCCTCCATTAATCATATACTTCCTAGTTTCACTAACGACTCTCATTGTGGCGGCATAAAAGAGAAATAGTTTAGTTATAGATTAGTTATGCTTGGGTCATTTGTTTTCTGGCTGTTTTGACATGATGACATAACCTTCTGAAGCCGTAAGAGAGTGTTGTCCCGTCCTTCTTTAATCAGTAAATATATAGTGTAAAAATTATGGCATATCAACTCGATAGCGTTACGACAAATCTGTTTTTACTAAGTCTTCTGATATACAAAGTGTAACGCTAATAACGCGAGACCTCAACCATCCCAATTAGATTGTCCCTCGAGTTGTTTGCAATTAAATTCGATATGAAAATGAAATTTCCTGGATTAAAGATTCGATTATCATTTTCCAAAACTCAATGTGTAACGGAGGCGTATTGGATAATGTATTTATAAAATGCAATTGAAATAGCACTATTATTTTGAATAATCGGTTAAGGCCAAATCGGAACCAAGATTCGGATCAAAACTATCTCAGTGATAATATGTTTTTTCCCATTGTAATGCCAAATGTTCCCAATCCATTATATTATATTAAACACCGTTTAACGTATGGGCTAGTCTCCAGTATACATAGTACACATCTACCACCACTGCTTGGAGAATATAGAGGTGACGGTGTTTCTTATTTTTGTTATATTCTTAAAGAAAAACATTATAATTATTTAAAGATTCTTTTGTCAAGAGTACGGTGTGCGTGTATGAGACGAAGTATGAGAGTGAATCAAGACAAAGAGGTCTTTAAGGATATAGCCTATAGGAACGCAAGGGATTTGGCTTAATGATATAGATATTAATATCAGCCTATACTGCCCCAGTGCTGGGCAAAGGCCTTTCCTCACAAATCGCGGTGAGTGAGATCAGGTTATAATCCACCACGCGGACCCAGTGCGGATTGGAGGAGGCAAGGTCGTGGCCACCAAGCTAAAGCTAAGGCTTCCAACTTGACTTTACGACTACTACATTACGTGGTAGCCGGCACCAACGGCTTAACGTATCTTCCTAAGCACGGAGACGCTCGAATATTAAAATGCCACATGCGGTCACCCATCTCAGGCCATCTGATTCGAAAGCTGCCTACCCTCGGTGATCGGTAAGAACACCACGGTCGCACAGCGCTACGAGCGCTTCCTCAGCGCTGCGAACATCTATGCGCTATGATATAGATAGATAGATATTTTTAAATCATTTGCGCTAATGCAGAAGAGTGTACAAATTCCCCTCCATTTTACAAAATGCCGCACAAAAAGCTAAAGGCGCGCTCGCTCGCAGTTGCACTCGACCGTGACTTATGGCTCTTGCCACTGCTCCATTTCATTTTCATGCGACACTTTATAAAATATTAGAATCTGGAAAATGGAGATCACTTTTCCCTGGGATTGTGGGACTGTTGAGGTTTTTATAGCAACAAAATTGCTATGGGGATACACAAGTGAAATATAACTCTAAAAGGGGGAAAGATATTGTTGATTTCTAAAAAGTTTTTTATTAGTTATTGTTACTGCTCTGATATGAAAAATAAATGTATTGGACAAGTTTGAGATAGTATTCGAAAAATTCCTGCACAACAACTCAAAAATGTCTGTACTTAACCGCCAATATTTTAGCGGACGATTTAGCGCAGTGGTTAAGAGCTTGAGCTGCTCCGCCCACTGTGTCAATCTTTGTGTGATCCACAATTATTTGTTCCGGTCTGGGTATTTGTTTTTGAATTTTCATGTTTGTAAACGCACCCACGACACAGGAATAAATCCTAGTGTGGGGCTACGTTTAAAAAAAAAAACATACTTAGGTACCATATTTTAGAAACTACAGTACGTAAAAAAACATTTCCAAGATAGGCTCATTAATACCAAATAGGCTGCTGAATTCTTTCGCAATGTAATCAAAAATGGAGGCTAAAGTCGTCCTTTTGCTTCGGGGCAGAAACCTATTAAATGATCGAATAATATGAAATAATTTGCCGAATCACCATTAGTCCTACTCATGAACGGTTGCTGGCTTGTGGGGATTGGTCCATCTGGAATCCTTTTGACACTCTTTATAAATAATATCATTAGTCTCATATCTCGGTCGTACGGCATCAAACTGGAACTAGATTGTAAACTATTTATTTATAATCCGCATGCGCCGGCGACGAGAATAACTCTTCCAGACGACTCAAGGCGCGCGATATTTCGGGCAGGGTTAATAGTTCGGTCTAGTTTACATAACGGAACCCTTTGCTTGTTTATTGCCCGTCACTAATCGATGGAAAGTAGGCGCCGGCAGCAGTAAAACTAGGCATACAACTAAACAAACAATCCGCTCCAGATGAAAGTGTTAAGAAAATTGACACCAATTCCGTAGAGTTCAAATCCACTAGTGTAAAATATGGAATAAGATGAGGTCATCGCCCTACGGTCATTTTTTTTTTGCTGTGGCAACACTGGCGACACTCAGTATTAGCTCCGTAAATATTTATTCAAAATAATAGTTTATTAGTGTTTTTCGCTGTATTAACGTGTTTTTCCTTTTCTTATCGGCGCTAACGCTGATGGTATAACAATAACATGTAACTCTGTTCGATAAGAAAGATTGGCTACAGAAGAATATTTAGAATCGTACGGTGATCTGGTGACTAGTGACACATAAAATAATTAAAACCATACAATAACTAATCAACAGTGTTAAACATAAATAATTGAGTGCTTAAAATCAATATTATTAACAATATAGTGAAGTCGGTGCGTGAATTATCAGTTGTTTACAATCTAACCGTTATGCAGAGAAAAATTTATAAATTGGACTTTGTACCCATTTGACAAATAACCAGTGACAGCCGTCAGTGTCAGTTCTGTCAAACCAGGTTGACAACGTCAACTGTCAATTGTGTTTGACAGCGTCAACTGTCAGTTGCGGTTGACAACGTCAACTGTCAAAACGTCAACTGTCAATTGAGTTTGACAACGTCATCAGCATAACGTACCATAGCGAATTTGGGTTGCCAACGAAATATTCTATCGTACCTCCGAAAGGGTTTGGCGTTAAGGCATTGGTCAGCATGACGAGCGCATCACTGAAAACGACTGGACTGTTGTGGGGTTGCTGTAATAACGCGGATGCCAGTATGATAGTTTGCTCTTAGAACACCAAAAAGTGAAAGAAAACATGAAAGATTTACAAAAAGAAAACGACAGACTGGAAGCTACTATTACTGATCTTAATGTACGCGTCAACCAATTAGAACAATCAGCACGTTCGAACAACTTGGAGATCCAATGTGTTCCAGAAAAAAGCCAGGAAAACGTAGTGACCATAAGAAAACAATTAGGCAAAGTGGTCGGGTGTGAACTAACGGATAATAATATACAGAATTGTACTCGAATTGCAAAGATGGATCGTAGTAATCCGAGACCTCGCTCAATTATTGTTCAACTATCATCTCCTAAAATTCGAGATAATTTCATCTCATGTTGTATAGGGTTTAATAAATCGAACCATCAGAATAAATTGAATAGTTCCCATATAGGCATAAATGGAAACAAGGTACCAATTTTCATTAGTGAACATCTTTCTCCTATCAATAAGGCCTTGCATGCCGCTACCAGACTTAAAGCAAGAGAAAAGGGATATAAGTACGTGTGGGTTAGAAACGGAAAAATATTTACGAGAAAAAACGATGAATCAAAATATATTGTTATCAAAAATATGGTTTCTTTAGATAAATTAGTTTAATTGTTTTTTATAATAATTATAGATGCATGTATCGAATTTTATTAATTTTTATATAAAATTAAAATTCTCACCATTAAACATTTATTATCAAAATGTTCGCGGGTTACGTGCCAAAACTTACAATTTCTATAAAGAAGTGTGCTGTAATAATTACGATGTAATAGTCTTGACTGAAACATGGCTTAATACTGGCATATCCAGCGAAGAGCTATTCGATGACAGGTACGTGGTTTATAGAAGAGATAGAGAAACTTCGGCTTTCCACGGTAATAAAGACGGAGGCGGAGTCTTGATTGCAGTTTTGAACAAAATTAAATCAGTCCGCAGACCAGATTGGGAAACCAAATGTGAAGATATTTGGATAGTTTTGGATGTACCATCAAGCACACCAGTTAATTGAGTAGCTCTTTGTGGTATATATCTACCTCCTTCCGTAAACCGGTCAATGTTGGATCTCTACCTAGAAAATTGTAACCAAATCATCGAGCAAACTGATACTCATGTTTGTCTTGTCGGAGATTTCAATATTGGTAATATAAACTGGAATTAAGTGAGCGATGAGTCGATGGGTTATGTCGCACCCAGTATTTGTCAATTTCTAATTGATTTTATCTATCTTAACAAACTAACACAGTTGAATTACCTGTATATATGTAATAAATCAAACCGCCTTCTGGACTTAGTATTAACTAATTTGCCATGTGGCACATGTTCTATAAGTGATCCAGTTAGTATACTCACTCCTATTGATCCTTTTTACCCACCTCTAGAAATATCATTTACAAAAGAAAGCGATGAAAAACTTGCCTACAATGTAGCTTACAAAAGGTGTGATTTTCATAAAGCAAATTATAAACAGATAAATAAACATCTCTCTAGTATAAAGTGGCCTGAACTTTTTAATAATACAGACTCCGTAAATAAAATGGTGGAATTATTTTACGCAGAAATTAGAAAAGTGATAAATGAGTTCGTACCACTCAAAAGAATGGCAAATAATTCTATGCCACCGTGGTTTAACGCAAACTTGAAGAGAGTGATACGTGAAAAAAGAAATATTAAATGCCGATATAAAAAATACAAAAATCCACGCGACTAGCTAGAGTTACAATTAATAAGTAAGCGTTGTAGCACATTAACGAATACTTGTTATAAAAATATATTAATACAATGGAACAATCGATAAAAAATAATCCGAAACTGTTCTGGTCATATATAAAAACCAAAAGATCTGGCAAAATCAATTATCCAAATACCATGACCGATGGTAGTGAGACTTCATCGGATGGTAGTGCAATATGCGAAATGTTTGCATCATACTTTAAGGCTATGTACAGTATTCACGACAGCAATGATGGCTTTGACTATAATGTAGACCACTGGAAAACTTTATTGAATCAAACACAAGCTCTAACAACGCCTGACGTCTCAGAAGAAATTGTCTTATGTAAGTTAGTCCTTAGGCCCGCTAAAAGTCCTGGCCTCGACGGCATCCCGCCAACTTTCATCGTATCCTGTGCTTCAGTACTTGCCACACCATTATGTTTAATTTTTAACAAATATTTGCAGGCAGGAATATTTCCAAATACTTGGAAGACCGCGAAGGTAGTTCCTATTCACAAGGGCGATAAAGCCGAGGTTATCTGCAACTACAGGCCAATCTCAATTCTTTCTATCTTTGCTAAATTGTTTGAATCAATTATTTGTACATCTTTACAAAACCACTTAAAACTTTATCTCACTGACTATCAGCATGGTTTTGTGAAATCTAGATCCACTAGTACTAATTTGGTCATCTTCACGGAAACGCTTGCCTCAATTTTAGACTCAAATCAGGAAGCTGATGTCATCTACACAGATTTCTGTAAAGCGTTTGATCGAGTCTCTCATGATATTTTGCTGGCAAAATTGGAAGCATACGGTGTAACTGGAGGTTTGCTCAATTGGATTAAATCTTACTTATATGATCGAATATTTTACGTCGTTATTAACGGCTTCCAGTCAGGAATGCGTAAAATAACATCAGGATTACCACAGGGCTCACATTTAGGACCTATTCTTTTTAATGTATTTATAAATGATATACCAAATTGTTTTCTACATACTAAACCGATTTTATATGCCGATTACTTAAAATTAGTAGGAACTTGTGGGTCAAGTCAAGACATGAATCTGATTCAATCAGATATTAATAGAATGGCAGAATGGTGTCACTTAAATAAAATGGAACTGAACATGAAAAAATGTTATCATATTAAGTTCAGTAGGAAGATTAGTAATTTTAATTCTTATTACAAAATTGAAGGACAAATAATACAAAGAAGTGAGAGATCTTGGAGTACTATTCGATAGAAAGCTAACATTTGTTCCCCACATGAAAAGTATAATCAAGAGGGCATCACGAATGTTAGGTTTCATTATCCGCAATACCAAAGATTTTAAAGGAAATAATATAAAATTTATTTTATTTATTTTATTTTAAAGGCTTGGTAACGAGCCTTTTAGAGTACTGCAGCATTGTATGGAGGCCACACTTCTCTACGCATAGTCTTAGACTGGAACGAATCCAAAGAAAATTTGTCTCTCATCTCGCCTTTAAAAATGGGATTGCAAGAAGGGTCCGGTCTTAGGAAAAACGACTGAAATGGTTTAACATGACAACATTGGATACACGAAGGGACTTGTTGGATCTTATCTTCTTGTCTAAACTATTAAAAAACAGAATTGATTGCCCCCCCCCCCTCTATTAGAGCATTTTATGTATCGAGTTCCTCGGCGAATCCCCCGTACTCCCGTAACTCCTCCATGTCCCCCTTTCCGCAAATCGGTCCAAGGCGCGAACTCTCCGATACCAAGATTGTGCAAGTTGTTGAATAGTTGTAGCGATCTAATTAACATGGGAACTGACTTACTTCGCAAGATACAAAAAAGCTTTTTAAATGCATCAAAGAGTTATCAGTGAGCTCGCTCTAGATAATAATTCACAATGTTCTATGTAATTTCTTATAACGTTATTTGTTGTTCTGTATTCTTTAATTATTGATACCACATAAGTAAGTAATTTTGATATTTTTTATTTTTATCCTTATTTTATGATCATTTTTATTTTAATTTTTGTTTTTTTTTGGTTTAACACTTTTAATTTATAAAGTAAGCATTTTTGTCGTCTTTACAAATAGCATGTGGTGTTTACCTGTAATAGTTTGTCACACTTATGTTTTACCTATAATACTGTCAAACCTAGTTGTAAGTATTAGTGTGTATAAGCGCTGGTAAACCTTAATAATAAATAAAAATAAAATAAAAAAATATGTAAACTGACTATTGTAAACACCTCCGCAGGGCTTATACAAAATAAATTAAATGAGTTTGAATTAGTCATGAAAGAATTAAAATATGTTAAAGATATTTGGATGTACCATATACTCTTCAAGATGCTCGTTGCGCTGCATTGCCAAACAGTGTACGGCCCAGCTACTCTGTTAAGAGTGCCCGTTTAAGATAAATCGATTTTCGACCGTTTCCGTGATTCGGAAGGTTCGTCAAGTCATTTATCCCTTTTAATCTAGGTGTTATTAAGCCGAGTTGAAAGTCAGATAACTTGACAATTCCCAACTAGCAAGGCGCAATATTGCTTCTAGGTAAAAGAACCCGATACGGATTGGTAACCACATCGGGTCCGCATGGCACAATATGACCTGTGCCTGTAGCCAAGTGTGCTTTCTATAGTCTTCTTCTTCTTTAAGTTATGGCTTCACACTTATTTTAAATGTATTTTGCCAATGCCGAGTGTACGATTTAATTTCCAAATTAATCGAGCTTCCCGATGAACTTGATGACAACGACGATAATGAAATTGATGAAGAACCCCACCTTGCATAGTAAAGCGGTGTACTTTACCTTCACTCATGCACTAATAAGTATACACAATGGTTAATATTCCACCAGCATTACACATTATTATTCAAAACAACACAAGTTTTTAGAATTAAAATTTACAGCCATCAACGTTAATAGAAAACGTAAAAATGTACAGGACATTTTATAACGAAAAGTGGTCAAGTACAATGCTCTATCGATTGCGACAAGAGAATAAAAACAAAATACCACTTGGCTAAGCTTTTTAATTTCTCTCCCCTCTATTTGTGAGAGAAGGCCTTTTTCCAACAACCGGACACTATTAGCTATGTTATTATATCTATCATATCGAATTGGCGCCATAGGTTATTCATAGTATAATTAAAACTTAACGCACGTAACACGCCAGTCAATATTAGTGATCATAATTAGATGAACAGCCTGCATAGTAAATGAGTCGCACCAGCTATTACCCTTGCGGTTACAGAAGCAGAATATTGAGTAGCACATGGCTTTCATCCCCAAAGTAACAGTTATTGCATATATCGCTAGCCGAATGGAAAATCAACCCAACTAAAAAGCAGAACAAGAGAGATTAAACTTTATTATCTTGCAAATAGAGTGCTGATTCAAATAAAGATATTTTTGAGTTGCGTCCCTATTATATTCCACTAGTGATATGCTCATTAGCACTTTAGTTCAGTTAATATTTTGATGCTGATGAAGTGTAAATTAAGACCGTCCATGAAAGCAAAGCGTAGACTTTGGATTTGACGTTGACAGATACTTTGTGAATTCATTAAAAGCCTATGTTTTTAATTAAGGGCGGTTAATTGTCTATCAATTGGTAATATTGCGGTATTAGTATCTGGTAATCTATGCGACAGGAATTTCATGTAAGGATATCGATCTCGTACAAAGAATTAAACTCAAATCACATTGTAAACATAAGTGTAAGCTACCTTTGTGGATGTGAAATGAATGATTACTAGAAGTGAGTTCTATTCACACCCTTAAGGATGAACACATCGCTGGCAATGTTATGATGACACAATTAAAAAAAAATGTGTATTTCAATTAACACCAAAATTAACAAACAGACAGTTTGATTATTATTCTTGCTATTTTGTTGTATGACTACTCCATTCGTTCAATGTATAACGAAAGTAGTTTGTTCTGTAACCGAATCGATTCGAACTATTTATTCTTTGTATTTATATATATATATGTTTTTTCAATTTTATATCAGCTAAAACTGCCTCTTATTCAATCATTCCTCGGTTCGCTTTACTTAATAAACAAACTCTACTTCAAAGTAATACGTTTCATATTCCTACCCTTAATAACCCGACAACAACCCGGATACAAAGTTAACCCAAATTTACTCCTCCATTAAAACCGTCCTCAATCTTTTGATAACAGGAAATTATTATTCAAGACGTCAACCACGCGACACCGGCCTATAGACGATCTGAAAGACTAATCAAAAATTAATCCAAAAATGTTCCAACCCATTTCAGCCGGGTGACGTGTATATAAAAATATACTGAAAAATAATCTCTGCGGACAGCCGAGACCGCTGAAAAGTGCCAGTAATTTGACCACAGAAATCGTTATAATAAGACACTAGAAATGGTAGTCTGTCTAATAAAAATGAGAGTGATTTTTTTAATGTTTTCATAAGCTGGCAATACTGAGACTAATGTCACCTATTGTTCTAGTGAATCATAGATATAGACGAACTTATTTTAATACTGCTTGCTTTATTTAATGTAATATTATGATTTTATAAAACTCTACAAAATTTAACACCTCTGACTATTAAATCTCACTGTGTTCCATATCATCGCATTAATGGATTACATAGATAATACTTCGAGTCTTCAGACAATATGTATCGTACTAAAAGAATTGAAAGTCTTACGAGAAATTGATTTAATATATGAAAGCCGATAAGTATCAGGTAATAGTAGAAAACAAAAGACATGGTTTATACCATGAATATAAAAGAATGTATTTTGTTCGAATGCTATTATTTCTGATTCTTAATGATTAATTCTGATTGATATATTATGGAACTCCCTCCCTACTCCACCTCTCTCATCTGAGTTCCTCCACTCTCCTGTGTGTATTAAAATATACCCTAAAACGGTAAACTTATATACTCGATTAGTATCACATGCGTTCATTCCCAGTTCATCCGAAATTGCACGACCTAATTTATTTTAATATGCCGCTATTTTCCACTCTCAGCTTTCATGAGACAGACTCTATGGTCACGTAAACTTGTCGCCACTGATGTTAGAAAATTATCACAAAATTTTATGACTGCGTGGGCAGGCGACTGGATGTATGTGATACAATCGCTGAAATTGGTATGAAATTATTCCAAAACATATAACTGTACTTATAAAGTAATACAATTCATTGAATATTATTTTTACAGGAATAATGTGTGTGTATGTGAGTCTGTGAATAATGTGTTCAAACTGGCGACAGTGGTTTTAAATAAAATCATCCGCTCTTGCACTTCTAGTATTTTAATATTAGGATTTCTGTGAATTTAACCCTTCTCAAATATGTGATGCGGTAAAAGTGTAAGCCGCGGAACATTAGGCATCGAAACATTTGGAACAGGCCGGCTGTGACGTCATACAGCGTATTAATTGTAGTCACAGGGATCAAGTTGAGTTTGGTTATTTTTTAATTGAACGCGAGATTTGTTTGGGCGGAACGTAGTGGTAATCGGTCGTAGTCGATTTTTATGTTCGTTTGTATATTTCTTGTAAATAACACCACATACCCCTCACGTAAGATGATAGCCTCTTGTAGTTGATTTTTCATTATTTGTATATTTTTTTACATCGAAAATTAAACCACAGCCAATCTATCGGAGCATCGATTTATTCCATTAATGTGTAGGAAAGTTGTCAAAGCTGATAGGATGCTGTTTAATTAGTTGTTTTCAGTAACTTGTTGTTCAATGGAAAGAAATAACATGTTGAAATCTATACAAATAAATAAAATTGCAGTGCCTGTTTGTAATATCAAAATAACAGTTTTTTACTAAATACATATAGAAGTATATACGGTACATATAACAAAAACACAATTTTTAAATTTTTTGTCTGTCAGTCTGTTTGTTCCGGCTTATCTCTGAAACGGCTGCACCGATTCTGACGAAACATCTGGTGATCACTGGCTGATATCTGGTGTTATAAGGAGTAACTTAGGCTACTTTGATTTTAGACAAAGATTTTTGTCAATCTCCACGCTGGCGAAGTCGCGGGTTACAGGAAGTATTTCATGACTATTATTTTGCTTAGTAAACACTTTAGATTAGGCATTAATTAAATATCGATACAGTAACAAAGGCTCAGTTGCAGGGATTTCCTTTCTACTTTAAAGCTGACGTTAGTTGCTAATCTCTTATTAAATCATTACATAAAACAAAATTAGGAATTCTTTAATGACTATACACCGCCACGCCTATATTTATAAGCAGTGGTTGCAGAGGTGTACTGAGTATAGCCACCCCCGACGATCGACGATGACGTTAGATCCCACGTAATAGGGGGCGAGCCTATTGCCATATACCAGGCACAATTCCAGACCCATACTAGGAATTTTTTGTTGAGGATAGGATAGGATTTGAACCTAGGACTTCGTGATCACAAAGCGATGTGCTTTGCCACTAGACCAACGAGGCAGTCGCATAAGTAGTGACTATGGCGTTTTATATAATGAAATATTAATTATGAACTTTTGCTACTGAGCGAAAGATACTCCACGGTTATTCCTTTAAAATAAGACAGGTGTCTTATTTTAAGGGAATAACCGTGGAGTATCTTCATGAGAAACCTAAAATCATCAATGTATGCAGGTTTAGATGATTTTAGGTTTCAATATAATAGAAGCGAATCTGTCAAAACATTCAAAATTTTCAGCCGTAAAACCCGTATTTAAAAAAAACCGTAGCCCCTCACTAGGATTTATTCCTGTGTCGTGAGTGTGTTTACAAACATGAAAATTCACCTTCACCAATACCCAGACCGGAACAAATAATTGTGGATCACACAAAGATTTGTCCCGTGCGGGAATCGAGCCCGTGACTATTAGACACAGTGAGCGGAGCAGCTTAAGCTCTTAACCACTGCGCTAAATCATCCGTCAACTTCAGGAGAAAGACTCCCCACAAAGATTGGCACGACTACCGGCTGTGTGTACATATCCAGCTTCAACCAGTGACCTTCACTGATCATGGATAATACATTACTCTATTAAAATATCTTCAATCACTTTTCGCCTGTTTGTAAACGCATCCAGGACACAGGAATAACTCTTACTGTGGGGGAACGACAGTTAAAAAAAAAACAAACACCGTCATGCCTATATTCCCCAGTCGGTGGTGTGACGATGTTTGGTCCCATGTAATAGGGGGTAAGCCCATTTTCGTATAGAGAATTCCAGACTCCGGACTGACACTGGTAATATTTTTCGATAGCAAAACTACATCTGTCCGACCTAGGATTTGAAGGCCGGTCCTCGTGATCACAAAGCGTATTATTCGCCACTAAACCAATGAGGCAGCCTATTCATCAATTAAAAATCTTTTTTTTTTTTTAAAAAGCCAACTTCAAAAAGCAAGAAATCAATATTTGAAGTCGGCACCGACTTCAAATATTTATTTCTTGCTTTTTGAAGTCGGTTTTTTTTAAAAAAAGATTTTTATTTTACAGTTTTAAGTGACAAGTAAATTATTTACTAAATTATTTACTAATATTCGCAAAAAGAATCATCAAAATCAGTTCATAAATGAAGACGTTATAAAAAAAAACATTCCTCCTTTTTTGAAGTCGGTTAATATTCTGATTAGTTTTATGACAAGGTACCTATGGGATTGACGTAATACCCATAATATCTCAATCTACGATTGTTTGTCGTTAAGGAGTTCCCTGGAGTATCTTCCAAATCCAAGGTCCAATACCAATATAATTGGCCTAAAGCCATTTCGGAGCTATACTGAACCAAATGCAAAAAGAATTTTTAAAATCGATTCATAATTGGCGGGATGATCATGTAACATACATACAAAAAAAAACAACTTACGGTCGAATTGAGAACCTCCTTTTTAGAAGTCGGTTAAAAACTAAAAAAAATGCCTATAAATATCTTGAATCATATTTCGTCTACACAAAAACCTATCTAATTCTATTCAAAACCGCAAATAACACAACATTAGACAATGTTTCGCGAGTTCTTTTCAGAAATCTTATGAAAGGGAATGTTAAAGCGATCACCGGCAATAATGTTTCAGCAATTATGGGACGTTTTCGCTCTCCCGTAAAACCGCTAGGGTAACGTTTAACACCACGAATACCTTCTATTTATAAAAGGGATTATTTTAAAAAGAAAAAAAAATAAGAAAATGTGTAACATTGTTAAATGTTCTTGGAAGGCAGAATTTGTAGATATTCAAATTTAATACACATTAGGTCCACCGAACTCCACGGTTACTCTTTTTAAAAATGAGAGTTTTACAATTCTTTTTGTATACAATGCATTCATAGGGTATGGGAGAACAGTGCAGATCAAGCTAAATAGGTGTGCTTGAGTGTAGATTAAACATAAGTGTATTTAGATTTATGGTATTAGTCAGTGTCTACATAGTCCTTTCAAAATGGAGGCTTTGTAAAGGTATATAATAAAAATTATAATAATAATAGAAAGAAAAACAAAAGAATAACTGTAAAACATGTAAAGAGTGCGTTCCAAATAATTGGTTATAGCTATATTATATATATATTGAATATTACGTTTGTTGATTTGTATTGTCACGGAATTTATCTTAATATATAAAAATCCAATGTGCGTGTGTTCGTTATTCTTTTCCTCCTAAACGGTTCAACCAATTTTGGTAACTGTTTTTTGTACTTATGAAGTTACTTGAATGGCTTTTAGCTATAGTAGGACTCGGTAGGTAGGGCAGTTATCGACTGGGTCCGAAGCCGCAGGACACTGCTAGTAGAATCATTATAATAGATAGAGTTTTTGGCGTTTGTAACTGCTTTTTATTGCCCTAAACAACTGACTTTGATTGTTCTACATAACTTGTTAGTTACCTATTGGAACTTTGGTGCCATGATATAGTTAGATATGTTAGTTAGAACGATATTTTACATTTTACCCAGTATTTTTATTTGTAGAATCTTATTATTTTTACCCACATTATTCGTCACTAATGGCGGACGATTTGACGCAGTCGTCAAGAGCTTAAGCCTCTCCGCCCACTGGGTTGATAGTCACGAATTCGATTCCCGCACGGGACATATCTTTGTGTGACCCACAATTACTTGCTTCGTTCTGGGTATTTGTATGTGTGAATTTTCATGTTTGAAAACGCACCCACGATACTGGTATCCATCGTAGTGTGGAGCTATGTTATTAAAAAAATTACGAATAATTAATTGGTAATCGGCTTAAAGCCAACAACGCATGCAGGACAACAGCTGCTTAAAAGAGAAAGTAGCTGCCGTTTTACAGCTTTAAGCTGTACTAAAGCTATTTAACAGAGTATAGGCTGCATAATGCTACTATGCAGCCTGTACTCTCTTATACAGCTTTCATTATCATCATCAGCCTGTATCATTCCACTGCTGGACATAGACCTCTCCCAAGGCATGCCATTGAGCCCGGTGTTCGGCTCTTCCCCTCTAACCGCTGCCAACCACCCCGCGTATATCCTCGCTTCACCTAGCTGCAGGGCGGCAGTTACTTCCTCTATTAAGCAGCAGTTGTGCTACTTAGAATGGTAGTTTAAAATACAAAGTATATGTGTTTAGAGTGAACTTTGACAATTTTTCAAGTACCCAATAATATTTTGGCCTATATTTTCGTGAGGTCAAAATTGGACCGTGTTATTTCGTCCTACTGTGACACTGCCGCCGCTCCCTGCCTCGCTTGTCCATGCTATTAAGGGAGTAAAATGGTTTTTGAAAGGGAAGAAACCAGAACGAATGTAAGGATTGTGGTTGGTAACGATGTGCTAGAGCAAGTGAATGAGTTTGTATATCTTGGATGCGCCTTCAGTAAGGATGGGAAATACACCGCTGACATAGAGAGAAGAGTGAGTGCAGGGAACAGAGTGAATGGTGCGATGGGAAAGCTACTCGGGAGCCGGCACTTAAGCCATAAGGCGCAGCTGGCCATACATAACGGAGTTCTTGTCCCAACGCTGTTATATGGTAGCGAGAGCTGGGTATGTAAGAAGGAGAATGAAAGTAGGATAAATGCGGTAGAAATGCGAGCTCTGCGGAAGATGTGCGGAGTGAAGCTGACCGACCGCATTAGCAACATCATAGTAAGACAGCGAGTAGGTATGAAAGATAGTATCGGTGTAAAGATGAGAAAGGGCATGCTCCGCTGGTTCGGGCATATAGAAAGAATGCCAGAGGAAAGAATGACAAAACAGATATTCAATGTGAAAGTGGAAGGATGCAGGTACCGGGGAAGACCTAGACTATCTTACCACGACCAAATAAACCGAGTCTTATCTGATGGAAAAGTCAAGAGTCTCCGTAACCGGCGAGCGTGTATGAGACGAACTATGAGAGTCGAGGAAGCCAGAGAGGTATGTAAGGAAAGAACCTGTTGGAACTCTGTACTCTCTGCCTACCCCGCAAGGGATCTGGCGTGAGGTTATAGATAGATAGAAATGTTTAATGGCCCTAACGTGAAATTCGTGTACTTTTATTACGCTTAATGAACCGTATAATCTCCCTAATTTTTCGGATTTTTCTGTTGACTAGGTCGATTTTCAGTTACACTATTATTTTATGCACGTCACAGCAAAACCCGTAAAATATTTTACCACTAAGTTGTGATATAATCGTCTATAAATCTTACTCTACTTGCAAATGTAATTATGGCACGGATTGATAGTTACCTGCATACATATATTTTGTTTTTTTTTTTGCTTTTGAAATAGAATTCAGTACTATGACAACATTTTAAAATTAAATTGAGTCGTTCAAAAACATCTTCACTCATGCGTACTCATTTTTTTCAGAAGAACCATAAAACAGTTTCTTGAAAAAAATGCCACCCAATTTGATAGTGGCTTATGGGGTTTCTCAGAACTCATGTAATTTTTGACGTAACGTATTTTATATGAAAACGCACTGATTTCTGTGGTCTATTGACTTGTGAGAGTAAAACCAACTCCAAAAATAAAAACTGTGTTAGAAGGAATATGACATGGTGTTTCTGAAAAGTCCGATTTATTTATTTTATGACGTATAGTTACGTTTAACCCTATTAATGCAGTCCACTGTACATTCATTACTATGGTAATATCAATAGACATAAAGCGAGGGAAATTGGTGCTTTGAAACAAAGATGAAGGTTTCAATGTACCTGTGTAGTATAATAGTTTCACCGGAATTCGTAAAATACTGGTAGATTATTGCGATTCCCCCATATAGATATAGTAAAAAACTGCTATGGGACTAAAACTATATTGGTTAAACAACATACTTTAAATATTTTTATATCCTATCTAAAAACTGTACCTGTGCTCTCTCAGACCTAGACAAAAACCTTCTCTCGCAAATCAAGATGAGCTGATAGATCATTAAACCCCTACTTTACTAGTTATCCCCCGCAGTGGGTTTATATGCGGACCAAGTTCTTGTGGTCAATCTGTTCATGGAGCTCATAAGCTACATGCTTAGAATAAAATAAACAATAAACAGTGTCACTCCTACTTTCCCCAAGCGAGAGTGGTAAAAGTGTACTATAATTATCCATTATTTCGCTGACGATGCGAGATTCCAATGTAGGATGCGAGCGTATTGCCAAATTGAGAATTTTTTGACAAAGAAAAACCTAGCTAAAAGTTCCTCTAACTATATCTAGCGAGCGGTAGCTATACAATGCGCACTAGATCAGGGAAGGCACCTATAAGGCTTCTTTATGAGGCAGTTGGGACCAACGGCTAACGTGTCTTTCAAAGTTCGGAAATGCTTTAAAATACCACAAAAGGTCACATTTTTCAGACCAACCAGAGGCCTAGTGGCAAGCGTTGTATTTCTATTCTCTAGCCGAAATTGACAGCACATTGATCTGACCACGTTATTTTACGTTAAAAAAGGTCATTCCAGTACATTTTTTCGTTTTCTTTTAGCGTTAACGACTAGAAAGTCTACTTCTCTACAGGCCCTGGACGTTATACGAAAATAGGAATGCATCAAACAGTCAATCTTCTCTCATTTAAAACTGATCAGGACGATCAGAGTTCTTTGAAAACGCCACAGTCCTACAGTGCTACGAACTCCTCACACTGCAAAGTCCGCATTACTAGAATATGAATGGTAATCATAAATATCACAGGATATGCAAAGGAGCCTAATCCAGATTTTGCGAACAGATGGCACACGGGCGCTGGCAGCGACACAATGGCGTGGATCCAGCAAGCGAGATAATGTTTATCACAGCACCGGCAAAACCTGCACAAGCTTCGTGTTAGGAAGCACTTGTTAGGACTGCATCTACTTGTAGTAAGTTATAATAAAGATTTATTATAATGAAGAGTATACTAAACTTGTACGTATTAACTTATACATTCTGCTTTGTGGCTGGGCAAAGGCCTTCTCTCACGAATCGAGGTGAAAGAGATTAGGTTATACACCACCACTCAACACGGATTAGTGGGGGCAGGTTTGTGGTCAACTGACGTTGGAAGTTATCAAGCCACACATGAAGCCTCCAACTCGGCTTAACGAGTATCACAGGAAGTGGTAACCAGGAAAAATGAAAAGAAATGCGTAGAAAAGTAATGTAAAACACGTTAATTCAGGCATTATGACGCAGGTGAAAAAATAGCATCATAGCCTATCAGTAGCTTCGCTTGCACTGTGACAATAACCAGCAAAGCGTTTCATGCAATGAGTCGACACTTATTCATATCGCGCACAATAGGAACTTTCAGTCGGATAATGGTTTTTAATGTAGTTTGCTTTTATTGTAAAGCTTCCCTTTGTTGATACAGAAGCGAATAAGGAGCCTCCTGACTCTTATTGCCTTTCGTTCTGATTTTGGTGATGATTTCCTTAATTTTTTGAAAGCATGATGCGTCAATAAATTAAGTTATTGGTGTATGATTGCGATATTTGGTTCTCAAAACTAGTGTTGCTCAAGTGCAAGTCCTAGACGAGACTAGCCCTGGTCTAGGTCTTGGTATTGTACATTCACTATTGGTCTTGGTTTTAATCTAAAGCAATAGTCTCGCAAGAGTCTTGCATTGACCTAATGCTTCTTAATAATCTATACACATGTTTTTTTTTTTTTTTTCTAGAAAAAACGTAGCCCCACACTAGGATTTATTCCTGTGTCGTGGGTGCGTTTACAAACATGAAAATTCACAAACAAATACCCACACACACCATGTTCTTACAAAAAGTTATATGGAGTGTTGATTCAGATTTTATAAAAGGTGAAAATAGCAACAAAACAAAGAGCTTATTCTCTGTTTTATTTAAGGTTTATAAGGATTAATTAGGAAGGTACCCACTTCTACAAACCTACCTACTGTATCAAATGATTGACTTACCTTGATCTCTCTCAATTCTATAAGATATGGGTCGAATTGTCTGTTATGGATCGAAGTGATATGATATGTATGGGTCGTCGCGCTAGGAACTACAAGCAGCTTGGTGATACCAAGCTGCTCTCAGATCCTAATCTGAGCAAGAGCTTCAGTGTGGAGCCCAGGCATAAATTTAAGGTCTCGGGCATAATCTGTCCGTAATTTTGTTCACATTCATTCAATTCATTCAAACAGCATTAGAATATACTCGTGAGCACCTTTTGGTGGTTTTCCTTTAGGACCCGCAGCCGCCACCTGGACCGGGACGCAATTTTTTATTTGGCCAAAACCACTTACACTCACACGAAACATACGAAACAATAAAAATGCATAACTTATTCAAAATCGCACGTAAGTCGTTACATAAAAAAGGTACTCACGGAACTTCGAGACCGCAAGAGTCTCACGGAATCAGTCCTGGTCTTGCTTAAGTCGTACAGTGTCGGTCTTGCTAAAATTAGGTGCTATCAAGGCTAAATAGGCTAACGAGACCAATTTAAATTGTACGCAAAGATGACCCCTTTGCGTAAAATAAAAATAATAGTCCAAAAATAAAAGTAATCAATAAAAACATTGCGTATGACATCGATTTTTGGCCGGGTCCGAACTTGCTACCCGTTCATACTACTAGTGAAAATTAACACAATATGTCATTATGAAAATTTCATAACAAACTATACAAATATGTGTTTCAGAAACATGTACCACCACTGTCGTTAGGTCACGAGGTCACGGTATGGGCAGTAATATTTGGTACCAATTATCAGTAACATTTTAATAGTGACCCGAAACTCTTCTTTGTCTTAGTCTCTTGCCGCTAAGGTGATTGCACTGCACCGGCTCAATTTGCACACCGTCACGCCTATATTCCCCAAGCGGAGGTGTTATAGGTGTACTGTGTGCATCCACTTTTCACTGACGATGTAAGGTCCCATGCAAAAGGCGGCGAGTGTATTGCTATAGACTCAATTTACTTCTTCTTTAGTAGAAATAGACTTAAAGCTTCTCTTTCTACCTCATCCACGCCAGAACCTTACGAAGTAGGAGAGAGTAGAGTTTCAACAAGTTCTTTCCTTACTAGTTAATATCCATATATAAGAATGTATTGTTCTTTATAGACCTCTCCTGCTTCCTCCTCTCATAGTTCGTCTCATAAGACACGACGATAAATATAATTTCAAATAACTCTTTAATATATTATGTTTAAATCACACCAGCTGATAAACGCCTATAACTACATCCAGAAATTAGGAGTCATTCTCAAATATAAATAAAAAAATGACGACATAAACGATTTCCACCTAATTTCATTCGTTATGACACAAAACAAAATTAAGACCATAATGCAAAACCATACTAAATATGTAAAACGTGTTAGCCAGAAAAATCCGTGAGTCCAAATTGGCGACACAACGCAACTATATTAAACATTGAGTTATTGTGTACTAGAAAGGACTAGTAAAAATCAGTGATAGCCTAGTGGTTAGACCATTGGACAGCAAAGTCAGAGGTCTCGGGTTCAAACCCAGGCACGCACCTCTGTCTTTCAAAAGCATGTGCGTATTCAAAATTAACTATCACTTGCTTTAACGGTGAAGAAAAACATTGCAAAGAAATCTGCATGCCTAAGAGTTTCTCGAAGGTGTGTTAAGTTCGCCAACCAGCACTGGGCCAGCGTGGTGGACTTTGTGCTAAAACTTTTCAGTGTGAGAGGAGGCCCGTGCCCAACGGTGGGACATTTTCTTAACAGGGCTAATATTATTATATTATAGAAAATACATGTCAAAAAAAAAAGAAGTTAACAGGAATTTTTTAGTTTTCATCCATACTTCCTAATTTCTACGAATATTATAAATTCGAAAGTAACTCTATCTGTCTGTCTGTAACCTTTTCACGCCCAAACCGCTCAAGAGATTTTGATCAAATTCGGCAAGAACATAGATTTTGTCCAGGAGAAGGATCTAGGCAACATTTGAACCCAAAAACATAAGAGTGTACAATAATAATAATAGTAGATAATAAAATATTATAACGCTGGAGTTCTTTAAGCAGTATTTCAGTGCCAGTGATGGGCAAGATGGTGTATTTATGATTAACGATTGCAATTCCATATTGTTATCTTCAACGTTTACGATTACACTTTTAATCTTAAATCATGATTGAAAATGCGAAAGTGGAAGGATGTAGATACCGGGGAATACTTAAGACTATCTTACAAATAGACCGAGTCTTATCTGATGGACAAGTCAAGAATCTCCGTAACCGGCGAGCGTGTATGATACGAACTATGAGAGTGGAGGAAGCCAGAGAGGTATGTAAGGAAAGAACCTGTTGGAACTCTGTACTCTCTGCCTACCCCGTAAAGGACGTGCCGTGATGATATGGATAGATGATTGAATATTGCAAAATGCAATTGTAATCATTAATCTGATTACATTTTGCCCATCTCTGCTCAGTGCAAATGAAAGTATTTTTAAAAAAAACACATAGCACACGAACGTGTCACGTTTCGAAAAAGACCTAGCACTAAGTAAGCTAGAGTGTAAGCACTCTAACTTTTGTTAAGAAAACAATTGTTGAGGTTGTCATCTCTAGTACGTAGTATATGCTACAATGATATTAAACCATGAAATATGTATGAGGGTGGAAATTAGACGTCAGCGAGAGGGTAGGGGTTAAACAACCCCGCTTTGCATTTTTATTGCCGTGACACTTTTCTTTCACTGAAGATTAACCACACATTAGGACGGTGAATGCATCATTTAACCGAAGTGAATACAGTACACTTGCAGTCTCTTGAAACTGCTCTTTCTACATTATCACACCAGATCCTTGCACGTACTAGGGAGCACAGATTTCTAACACGTTCTTTTCTTACTAATTTATAAATTAACGCAAGACCTGAAAGTAGTTAGTTCTAAATCGGTAAATGAATTGATTCCAACAATTTTTAAATATAAGTTACATATTCTTTTTTAATTTGAAAATATTGCTGTTCCTTCATTGCGCTATAACAAACTTATTTTCAAAGCACTACGAAGATTTCAAATGCATTTCTAATACGTATTTCTTACTACACGTATTTCTTACTACAATATGCATACATTAAAAAAGGGTAAAAAAAAAAAAATTTGGATATTTGGTTTTCGTATTGAATTTGTTAAGCAATTATCTAATGGGAGTGTCTGAGGTCTTGCGTTATTTATGATACATCTTGTATGAGAATGTACTGTTATCCTTACAGACCTCTCTCGCTTCCTCTTCTCTCATAGTTTGTCGCATAAGAGGCGACAAATATAATTTCAAATAACTCTTTTATACATAATCTTTAAATTAGAAATCAGCTAACAGACATATACAACGATATCCGCGAAGTAGGAGTAATTCGCTATTGCAATAAAAAATGACGTAAAAGATTTCCGCCTAATTCCATTCGTTATGATACAAACAACATTAAGGCCATAATGTGAAACCATACTTAATATGTAAAACGTGTTAAGCAGAACAAATCGTGAGTTCAAATTGGCGACATAACGCACCTATATTAAACCATGAAATATGTATGAGGGTGGAAATTAGTTGTCAGAGGGAGGGTAGGAGCTAACAAACCCGATAGATAGTCATTTTACTTCCTCGCTGGTATATTATTAGTAGCAGTCCATAAGAAGTAATAGCCTAGTGGTTAGTCCGTTGGACTGCAAAATCAAGGGTCTTGAGTTCGATTCCAGGCACGCACCTCTGTCTTTTCGAAAGCATGTGCGTATTAAAATTTACTATCACTTGCTTTAACGGTGAAGGAAAAAATCGTGAGGCAACCTGCATGCCTAAGAGTTTTCGAAGGTGTGGGAAGTTCGCCAACCCGCACTGGGCCAGCGTGGTGGACTATGGCCTAAACCCTCTCGGTTTGAGAAGGAGGCTCGTGCTCAACGGTAGGACAGTTTCTTAACAGAGCTAATATTATATTACTATAGCAGTCCATAGTGTCGAATTGTGGTCGGTATAATATTTACATTGGAACCTTACGACCAAATGTGTGTGTACACAGTGCAGCTTATTTTGGAGATCGCGTAAAATGTATGTACATACGTTTATTTTATCATAAAAAACTTCTGCTTTTTAATTCGATACAACGGTATGTTCATAGATATAGGTAGATACTCCATATATTCATTTACAAAATGGATGCAAGAAAGCAATAATCGGATAAACTAACAAATAGACTTCCATCTGAATAAATTACTCATCAAGGTATGGGCCCCTATAAACGCCATAAATAGGTCCCGTACAACGCTATAACTAGATATTCAGGACTTAATAAACTCCAAAAGGCGACACTTTTCACGCATGTACGAACAGATGCGAATCTATTTTTCATCTGTTTCCTTAGGCGTGACGTGACGGAGTGTCTGGTGCGCGTCAGATGAGGCCATACGACCAGCGGGGAAAGTAGCGGATGTGGGCAGAATAGTTTTGTAAGCAGTTTCATTATTTTAAACTGGGTTCATATTTTACTAATTTGCATGGTAGTAGAAAGAGAGTTTACATAGTCTGTTTACAATGCACGTCTACTTCCTTACTTATTACCGCGGCAAATGTCTACATGTAATTTTTAGAAGGTGGAGTACTGAGTATTTTCTAGAATTCGAGTCCATGGTATTGAGTTTGAAAATGATTGTCGGATACTCTGTTATTTCACTCTATATCTGATTACTTTGTTAGTACATCATTTAATAATAATTTCTAGCTACACTCCTCACGGGATAATCAGAGACTACACAGTTCCAATAGATCCTATTCTTACGGACCTTCTTGCTTCTTCTATTGCCATAGTTTGCTCATACACGCTCGCCGGCTACGGAGGCTCTTCAATTGCCCATCAGGTAAGACAGGTCTATTTGGTCCCTATCATTGAATTTCCATGTTAGTACTAAATTTGAAAACGCACTATCAAGGCCACAGTTTCATTCTCCCTCAATTTTCTTACATTACGATAATAGCGGGTAATCTAAACAAATTAATAATACCACTAGTTTCGTGGCCTATCAATACTAATGTAATATTCAGTGCGCTGTCTGTACACGTGACACGTCATCTCGATGTTACACGTAACGTTTATGTACCGTACGTGTTAATACACATTTTCATTCAACAACACAATTTGTCCGAACTTATGAACCTTTAAACAGTATGAATGAAAAAAAGCTTTAGAAGAAAATGGCAGGACAGAAATCCATTTTTCTAATAGTGTAGACTGTTACTGAAACGTAGTTATTATATACTTACATGTATATCTGCGCATGATGCAGCTGTCTATCTCTAAGTTCGGGTCCGAATCGTCATTTGAATAAAGTGTAGTTTTCTATCGAACAATTTTCGATAGCAACCCAGAGTTTTGAATTGTGGCCGATATAGTAGCAATGAGGTCGCCTCTTACAATATTGCACCCTAATATCACCGGCGAAATACGGGAGTATACAGTACGCCTCTGCTAGCCCCTCTTGGAAAAAATGTTAATTTAATTGTTGAAGAATCCCATTGTGATACCACAAGGAGATTCTTGAGTCTTAAAATTATTTGTAGGTAGTTCAGTAACCACTTATACTTTTCATGGATGTTGTAAAAGGATGTTGACTACCTGTCTATATCGTCACGCCTGACTCCTTAAAGGGAAGACAGAGAAAGTAGGTATAAGCAAAAATCATTTCACATCATTCGAGCAGCGAGTCGGCATTAGGAGTACCCCTATTTGGTGTTAATTAAGTGGGTTGTTTGAGAAATTTGTAGTGCAGACTTTAGAATTTCAACATCTCCGACCAATCTTTCTGATAAGATTATCAGTTAATGCGAAATCAATATTGCGTTTAATATGATGTACGCTTGATTAGATAATCAAGCATACCTTATATTAAACACAATAATAATCTACTAACCCAGTAGTTTCACTCCACAACGCCGATCACATTATGCACATACATTACCCACTAACAATGGAATAAGTTAACACAGGAGGCTGAGTACCAGATTGATAAGTCCGCATAGAATGGCACCTAACAATGCACGTTACAATCACGAAGATCGATTCAATACAGCTAATGTAGTACTTGGTGTTGTGACTATAAATTACGATAATGTTCGGACATACAATTTCTGTATTAGCACCGGCCAGTTTAAATATATACAACAAATTGTAACCTGAAAGAGTTTAAAATTCTGTGTTGTGCATAAATAGCGCTGACTGGACTATTTTCGAGTCATACCCTGGAAACTTTCATAATCAGCCATTGAAATGAAGAAATTAAAATTTGTACCCGCTTTTCAGGTACATATGTTCGATTCAAAAATTGGCGCGTGATACTTAATTTCGTAAATTTCTATCTTCAATAACGAAAAATGCGTTATATTTGAAACAATATGCGTGTAATACTTTTAAATTGCCAAGATTTCCAGTATAAATAAGTAATATGTTGGTAAGCGTTGACATTAAAATTTATGCTCCGTTTCACGTAGAATTTAGGTGCAAACAAAATGAAAAAGTGAAATATTATCGATTTCATTAAAAAATAAGTTAAATATTATCGATTTTATTTAATGTTAATATTTTGCCAATTGTATGTGTTTATGTAATAAATGGTTTAGGTGAGCCATGATATTTTGTAGTTTATTTGTGCAGCTTAAGTTTCATATAAAGTGATTCGTACCCACGCGCCATTACAATGAGGTCAAGTCAAAGACAAATCTTATATCAAAAGTTACAAAAATAAAGCATAGAGATCGGTGGAAAAACCCGTTGATAAATCGATATGTTTACGAGAGCTCTTAAAATAAAATTTGAAAACTGCAACCGCTTTTTTAACCGACTTCAAAAAGAAGGAGGTTCTATGTTCAGTTGTATGTATGCTTTTTTTTATGTATCTTCGGCGATATTTCCGTCAATTGTGGACCGATTTTGATAATTTTTTTGCGTTGGGTTCAGTATAGTTTTGAGGTGGTCCTATTTTAATGTTATTGGTATTGAACCTTGGACTTTGAAGATACAAGAGGGAACTCCTTAACGGCGAACAGCACGAATGTATAGATTCCATTATTATAGTCATTATATTAATCCTGTAGGTACGTTACTGTACAACTCAGCAAAATAATATAATATCGGTATATAAATATTACTAAATAATTCACTCGTCACTTAAAATGGTAAATAAAAATCTTTTAAAAGAAAAGGTAAAATAAATATTTGAAGTCGGTGCTGGTTGGTGCAGTGGGTTACTTGGCACCGACTTCAAATATTTATCTTTTGCTTTTTGAAGTCGGTTTACCTTTTTTTAAAAAGATTTTTTTAAAAGCAATCGTGATATTTTTATTTATATCCATCATCACGTTAGATCCCTTGCGGGGTAGACAGAGAATACATAGTTTCAACAGGTTATTTCCTTACAGGCTTATTGATAATTATTTCTGTAAGTAAAAAAAATACAATAACGAGTTTTGTCTTTCACTTTATATCTCTCCAAATCAAGTAGAACTACTGTTTCAACAACGGAAAATAAGCATATTTCCGATTAAATATTCGTAGTCCGGGCTGTAATGAATATCCATAAATTCTACAGTAAACGTGTGTTTAGCAATTGTATTGGAACAGTACTGTGCAAACACTGAGCGGGCCGGAATCACGAAGTAGACGCAAACAGTAGTGCCATTTTAATTTTTTTTTAGTTAGGTATTATTGTTGTTAATTTAGATATCTTTTTACTTTACAAAAGCTTGGTTCTTAAATTCTCTGCGTTCTAACCGGATCACACCGCATATCAGGGCAGTATTTGCGTAAGTCTCAACCATCTCAATTGTAGAAAATGACTTGAAGGTTTCTTTGTACCTTAACCGGTCTATGGTTTGTTGGTTGCTTTAATAAATTAATAATCATTTACCTCGCCTCCAATCCCTACATCTTTCATCTAGGAGAACTTAATGTGGCTTGACAATCCTGGTATCAAAACTCTAGGTCTAACAAAGTGTTATTGGGAATTTTCTGCAATCGTTCCCTCCGATTTAATGGTACTCCCCCTATAGTACTGGGAATTGACATTGCTGTTAAAGTGTGGGTAAACAAAATTCCCAGCCACCACTCACGATTCGTGAATGAAGGCGTAACTTTGTATTTATTTTAACAACACTTCATAGACCCTTTCAGTTACCCTATTTTGTCATATTCATAGATTTTCATAGTCGTCCCGTGTATTTATGAATATTTATTTATGTTGTTTGATCTTAACCAACTTACCGGCTTCGTGATTTGTTAGCTCCTTTGTGCGGAGTGTACCTTCTGCTTCTCTATTTTAGTGGTGTACTGGAGTGCTACCAATGTCCATTATATTGACTCGCTTTGTGACGTTTGTCGTAAGATTTCCAATTTCTCCAGCGACGTGAATCTGCAGATCGTATGAAAATGTTTCTACTATTGTTATGCTGTATTCGTTTCAGCTTTAGGTAATTTATTTTGCTTAAATTCAAAAATAACTCTATACACAAGGACTCAATACAATATAATTCTTGTATTAGAATTACCTACCTCACACGTAAACCGTAGGAGCCCAAAAACATATTTACAAAATGAAAAAGAGCACACACGAGTCGAGCTCGGGACACAATAAGAAGCCATCGAAGTATGAACCGGGGCGGCCTTTGTCTCCGCCTGCCTTTGTGATGGAAGCTTCTGACTTTCAGTCACTCCTTACTTACTAATGAGAACCGTGATATTTTAGCAAATCAGGTGAACTACTCTTCAACAAATTTACACCTATCGCGAGTGTTATGGGTAAAAGGATAGGCAGAGGTATTCACTGTACACTGAAATTACACTGAGATATTTTCATATGTAAATACCTGCCAACCCTAGTCAGTAATTGACAGCAACAGCGGTAAGCCAAGTCAAAGTCTCGATGGATCGATATATAAATAAATAAGCTATAATATAAATTTATTTATTAATTTATATAAATATAAGTTTATTTATATTTGTATGTTTAGAAAAATAAATCATATATACAAGGTGTAACATATATAACGCAAGACCTCAGACACCCCAATTAGATTATTGCTTTACGAATTCAATACGAAAATCAAACTTCTAATTCCAAGGGGTTTATACTATTTTTAAGCTCTTTGGTAAATTACCCAAAAAATTTAATAATTAATTAAGTTTTGTATGCATATTGAGGTACGTGTAATAGATATACATTTAAAATGGCCGTAATACTTTGAATAATTATTAAATATTGCTTAATACAGCGAACAGAAAAGGTAACGCCTTTTTTTAAAAAATAAAAAAAGATAACTTTAGAAATACTTGGAATTGATTCAGTTGCCGATTTAGAACAAACTACTTTCAGGTCTTGCGTTAATTATGTTACACCTTGTATATACCCATACTGTCTCACTGCTGGGCAAAGGAATCGCCCCCCAAGAAGAGGTAAGTGGGAATGAGTCCTACTCCACCACATGTACCCAGTGCGGATTGATGGAGGCACGTTTGGGGCCACCTGCTATTGGAACTTATCAAGCCGCTGTAAGGCTTCAAACTTAGCTTAATAAATGAAGTGAATATCGGGATAAAAGGCTGAACGTGCCTTCTGAAGCACGGAGACGTTTAGAAATAGAAATGCCAATAACGGTCACCCATCTCAAATCATCAAAATTGACCGCGCTGAGTGAAGCTTAACCTGGTGATTACAACCTGGTACAGAATTATATGTGCCTCAATATTCTAATGTAAATAACAGCAACAAATAACCAGTCAGCAATAAAAGCAACATCAGTTGCTAAGCTGTATGCTGGACAAGTAACATCGTCTGTCTCGCTCGCACCCTACAGACTTAATCATGGAACTTAATTATTTCGTAATAACTTCAGTTCTGGATAAGCTGCAGCTCAAACGGACCGCGGGGTTGATTGGTTATCGATTGGAAGTTAAACCGTAGGGTTCTATTTGTGGGGATTTGTAATTACTTGAAATGCTTGAGATGTTATGAAATAAATAGTTATTCTGAGGTATCCTCAAACTTCTTAATTATTTTTGTTGGTCCGATCTACGCGGATGCGCTCACAGTGTCTTGAGGTCTTGCAGTGTTGTAACCCACATTGAACCAAAACGTATTTTAATTTAATTGAATATTTTTTTCATTTCAATATATATTTTCATTAAATATTAAGTTTTTGTTCAATGTGGGGTTCAATACTATTCCTATCGTTTTATAGTTTGACAATGAGTAGTTGAAAACTCTCCAAAAAGTAGGCCAAGACAATATTAAATAAATATATAATTTTCCCAAAAATAAATCTAGGTTTAATTAAAGGCATGTTTTGTAGAAACTATAAAAATGCTTTAGAGTTCATCAAACATACATTGGATAACAAAGGATTTGGAAATATTTCAAATTCTTTGAGATAACCATAACACCAATAGTCCCACAAGAACCTTTGGGCCCGCGGCCAAAATCGTAACTAACGCTGTCAAAAAACACCGTTACGCACATATTCAAGCGGGGTTGGCAGATGTGTACTGAATACACCCACTTTTCGTCGACGATGTTACGTCCCTTGTAAAAGGGGGCGAGATTATTGCCATATACCGGTCACAATTCCAAACACCGGACTCATACTGAGAAGTTTTCGTTAGAAAAACTTCATTTGTCCGACCTAGGATTTGATCCCAGGGCCTCGTGATCACCAAGCGATGCGCTTTGCCACTAGACCAACGAGGCAGTCTGTCTAACGCTGTCATCGAGTGGAATGTGTCATGACCTTGACAGTCGCAAAGTTACCGTTTGCTATGAAATTTACCCAAGTTCTTTTTTTAATTAGTAACCATGCGGACCCACCTGTTGAAATATCTCCTTGGAAGTAGGGAGATTTTACTAAATATAAACCCCAATTTCACACCAACGTCCCCTTGTTAATGTTACCCATGGGCCAAAAGATCCTCGTCGCAATTTACAGGATTTTGATTCAGCGATTGACAGTGGCTTTACCATGGCTTTACAATGCTACAATCAAATACCAACCAAAAAATATAATTTTTACTTTTTTTATAGCTGGCAACTCGAAAAAACTTTTTGTCAGTCCCTAACAAAGAGAATATAATCACTAGGTAGGTGGACCCTAAAATAATCATTATAATGTATCAGTAGTGTCCGACCGTAGCTTCGGCTTCGGCTTCGGCCACCTTCGGCGAAAATACCACTTTCGGCTAATCCTTCGGCTTCGGCCAAAATGGGCCGAAGTTTTGGCTGTAGTCGAAGGTTTCCAGCAAGCACCGAAATTGAAGTATCTGTTACGATTTACGACTTACGAATTGTTTTTAGTAAATAAATATTATAAATAATATTATGGCAATGTTATTATTTTTAACCACTTGTAGGTTATCTTAATCATCTCGTTAGGCTAATAAAGTCAACATAACTTTTTAAAAATTTAGCCAATCATGAACCGAATGTCTTAGGGTCATTAAACCTTCGGCTTTGGCTTCGGCCGAAGGTTTGGCGATGGCCTATTAATCGACTTCCGCTTCGACTTCGACCAATAATCGACCTTCGTTCGGACACTATGTAATAGTTTCATCGAACCCACCATTTGTAGAGGAACAAATTAATTTACCGCGAAAACAGGTAAGGATGAAGGCTCGCAGCGGGGGATTTATTATGAGAAATTTTAATTTTAAGCTTGTTCACCCTAATTGGTACCTATTACCGGCATGATAGCATAACATTGTGCAAATACGAGCAGGTTAAGAATACTTAATAAACGCTGTATTAGAGGTTGAATCTGAATAAACTTGTTATAAGTTGGAAGATCTTGTGCATGGTTCAACAAAATTTGTAGCCGGTAATCAAGTAGACATAGCAAGGTATGTGATGTGTATAAGTTTTAATTCAAAATAATATTTGCAAAATATAGGTTCGCTAAAATCGCTACTTAGTAGTTGTTTACCTTTACTTTTTTTTATTTAATCTACCTTTTTATCTATCATTAAGTCGGAAGGCGGCCTCCACTAACAGAATCCAGCTAAAACTTAGCAGGCTTGCCTTCTTTAAGTGTCACTTTATTCTCTCTCTTCTTTGTCATAAAATATATAGGTACAAGATACATGTAGCTTTTCTATAAACAAATGTAGGTTTTCTATCGAAATATTCCAAGCATCAGTTCGGAGTCTGAAATTGTGCCAGGTATATCGCAATAGGCCTCCTATTAGACGGGGCTTAACATCGTCGGCGAAAAGTGGGTGTATACAGTACTTTTCGGCCATCCCCGCTTGAGAAATATAGGCGCAACAGTGTGAGTTCGGGATACATTACGTATGGGTCTATGTAAAGTTAGCGTTTGTAAAGGCATCCACGACATGGAAAGAATACTGAGTGCGGGGCAAGTTTTCATTTTCAAATTTTGAGAAAATGCTCAGCATGAGAATCAAATCACAATACCGTTCAATTTACGTTTAAACATACTCCAAACATCTTCATTTTGCTAACAAAATCCAGCAACTAAATTTGTATTATAAAGAGCTTTCAAAATTGGTAATTCGTTAAAATTTATCAAAGAGTGGTTTCCCCGGGTAAACAGAATTAATCTGCTTTGGTCTGACCGTTTTCTTGATATTGGTCACTTTCAGCTTCAAAGTTAAAATGGGTTTAGGGAGCGACCGTATATTATAATATAATCTGGACAAACATTTCTAAAACCATAAAATGCGGTAATATCTTGTAAAATGTAAGATCTTGTATCCTGCGTATTATTATGTTGGTTTGTTTAAAAACTTATTATAGAAATACTTAGAACAGAGTTTAAAACGACGATCACCGTATATATAAATGAAAGAAAGAAAGAAAAACGTTTAAAGTGGTACATAACAAGCAAAACAAAAAGGACTATGGCAATTAACTTAATATAATATGTTACATAATAATATATAAATCATACTGCCATCAAGCCTCAGCGTTATGCTGGTTGAAGCAACCAGCGCTGGTATTCTGGTTAGGCCATTAGAGAGACGGGCTGACACGCTAAATACACTCCGAAAATTAATGTATTATATAAAATTATAAAAAAACCTGTAAAAACAGTTAGCAGGCGTTATTGATGCGGGCGTTCAAATGATACATTTTCGCAAGATATGTGAATGGAATAGATTAGCACGGCACCGGAACGAATGACGTGGTGGAGGAGAGCCCCCCGGTCAGCAGGTAGATACAGGCTGATTAATGATGATGATGAAGTAAATTGATCTGCTCGAAGAATGGGAATAAGCTCACTCTTGTCACATAAGAACCAAAACTGCCTCGGCATAATGTGGCTAATACTCCTCTACCGATCTCTTCTAGGAAAACTGATGTGAGAGTTTAAAAAAGTAAAACCATTGCATACGGTATTACGCTTTATGTGCGCTCAAATGCGAGATTAAAACGCTCGTGTCAAGATAGAACTTGGCACGTTTTTATACTGAATTTATATGAAGGAAACATTCTGTTTCCTTCATTTAAAGGCAAGTGTAATAAAACTGCAATGGTCTCGACAACTCTGCAGAGGCTTAGCGTAGCGGCATCTATCTACGTAGGGTAGCCTTCAAATAAATATTCCAAGGGGGGACGTTTTTAATTTTGGCTTCATGAGGCGGCCATATCTGCTAAACCCTCTGAAAATACAAATAAAGGTTATTATCCTTCACCCAAGACCTTGTTCCTCCTCGTCATTTTAGGCTGGGTACGTTAGCATGGGATCGTTGCATTGACCTTAGGAATATACTGGATATACTACTACGCCCAGTCGTTATGGCAATCTTTTGGGGTTGGCTTTTGTCCTGTAATGATCATTTTTAGCTGATGATGAAATTTGGCAGAATTTCTCTCGTTAAACGGAATCCATGACTTAATAAGGCAGTTTCAAATGAACAAAAATGATGAATGTAGAACTTTTCACCTTTTTGTGGTACGGTGTTTGTTACTAGTAATTATTTTTGTGTCCTCTCCGTTATGTCACGTCCAGTCCAGGTGATGTTTTATCCATAATGATAGTAAACTAAAACATTCACCAGATAGCACGCATATCTCAATGTAAAAGAGGGCGAACGTATTGCAATTATATCGAAGACAATTTCTTTTTTCGAACTGCGTTGAAATGTTTTATTTTTTGGTTGAAAAAGCTCACTCTTCGACCTGGAACGTGAACGAAGGACTCCGTAATTGCTAATTAGATTCAAATTTAAATTTATTTATTTGAAAGTGTGATTTTTGGTAAAGCGAAGGCGTTACATTATTTATACGTATTATCTTTAAAATTGGTCTCGTGGCGTACACTCATCAGCGCTTAAAGCCAAGTTGACAATTTACCGTCGTTAACGCTAATAGAAAGCTAAAAAATGTATGGGAATGATATTTTGCAACGAAAAGTCACGTGGTCCAAACAATGCGCTATCGATTGCGACAAGAGAATAGAAACAAAACGCTTGGAACTTGTCTAGTTACTCACACTATACATCACTAGACCAACGACACAGTGAAAATTACATTTTTTTTATATTATTGGGCGATACTATTAATAGATAGACAGATGTCCTAGATTGGAACTGGTCATGGAGTGACATTTTGTAAGATAAATGACAGAGAATTTTCGAGCTTAGTACAAGTAATGTCGTAATGTTAAATCGATACCAGACTGATTAGTTTTGGCGTTTATGCTGGTCTATAGGTTTACTGTTAAATTAGGTAAGTATATACCATCATTAGAATTTATTTTCTTACGAGGTATAGTACTGGTATCATATAACATTAAAATAGAGGAAAAAAAAACAAATAACCCAGTTCTGCTTTTTCAACCATCAGATAAAAACAACATCAAAATTAAAACATTATATTGTACAAGGCAGTCATTATGTATGTACTAAATTAAATATTTATAACAAATAGACTGAAATATTAAAAAAAAAACATATTCTCGCGTATACATAGCTCACCACTGCCCCCCCGCTTGGGGAGTCCCAAGCGGGGTGGCCGTGGTGAGCTATGTACGCCAACTTTTCGCCGACAATGTTAGGTCCCACGTAATAGGGGGCGAGTTTGTGGCCATGTACTGGGCATAATTCCAGACTCCGGACTCATACTGGAAATTTAGGAATATAGTGGTCCGACCTAGGATTCGAATCTAGGACCTCGTGATCGCAAAGCGCATTATTCACGTCCAGACCAATGCCAACGAGGCAGTATGTATAATAAATATATTGAAAACTCAACTCTAAATACAATTTAGGTCCGTAGTAGACGTGATTTAATCCTGTTTATTGATAAGGAAAACTTCTCTTTGACCAATTTGTGCAATTAAAAAGTTACTTTACGTTTTATATTAATAGTGGTGTATATCAGAATCAGAATCATAATCAGAATCAGAATATTTTTTATTTATGTAAACCATTACAGTATTTATGAATCGTCAAAATAGTAACAAAGACTCTACCACCACTTCGAAATGGCATTCCTGTGGAGAAGAAGGGCAAGAAACTCCACGGTTACTCTTTTAAAATATTTTTACAATTTTTCCATCTACATTTTGTTGTGGGGTATGGGAAAACAATGTAGTATCCGGTGAGTCTAAATTAAATTAACCAAGTTAAACTATTCATGTGAATGGCTACATGGTTCTCTCATTTACAGATAATGAAATGAGGAAGAAAAATGATAAATTTTATTTACTTACTAGAAGGAAGAGAGGGAATAATAAATAATAATAGCTGAACATGTTATCCACATTCTGGTGGAGCTGGAACATCACCTATCCAAGCATTTTTATCTTTTAAATAATCATCAAGAGTATAGTAAGCTCGCTTGCAGAGCGTACGTTTAATACAGGATTTGAACTTATTTTCACTAAGTTGAGTGACGTCAAGTGGAATTTTATTATAAAATCTAACACAGTACCCCATGAAAGACGTGTGAATTTTAGACAGACGAAATTGCGGTTGATCCAATTTATTTCTATGTCTCGTGTTATAGCAATGCCTATCACCTAGCTGATTAAATAGATCTAAATTTTTCCGTGTGTACATTATGTTTTCATAAATATACTGACATGGGACCGTCATAATATTGGCTTCTTTAAGCAATTCTCTCAAAGAGTCGCGACTACCTAAGTTATTGATGGCCCTAATATCCCTTTTTTGTAAGATAAAAATAGAGTCAATGTCAGCTGCCCTACCCCATGATAATATACCGTAAGACATGACACTATGAAAGTAACTGAAGTAGATCAACCGCGCGGTGTCCACATCAGTAAGCTGTCTGATTTTTCTCACGGCATAGGCAGCGGAACTAAGTCGTTTACCTAAAGTCTTAATATGAGGGTCCACTGCAACATAGAGTCAAGCGTAATCCCTAAGAAAGCTGTATCATTTATAAATTCAAGTTTCTCGTTATTAAGTATAATATCACATGCAGTACTTTTCACATTTGGTAAAGAAAACCGTATACATTTAGTTTTCTTGTTATTAAGCACTAAATTGTTGCATGTGAACCAATTATGTACTTGAAGAATAGCGTCATTTACTTCGTCTAAGTTATTTACATGTCTACCTACTTTAAAGATCAAAGAGGTATCATCAGCAAACAACACTACCTTCGCCCGCCCCTCAACTGCTAGAGGCAGGTCATTTATATATACCAAAAATAGAAACGGTCCCAGTATCGATCCCTGAGGAACGCCCATTTTAACTAAAGCTCCTAGAGATTTCATTTCGTTTATTTGAACACACTGTTGTCTATCTCCTCCTAAGTAAGATTTTAGTAGATTTAGTGCTTTACCTCGGATTCCATAATTCTCTAGTTTAAGCAACAGCGTTTCATGTTCAACACAATCAAATGCGTTCGACAGGTCGCAAAAGATGCCAATGGCGTCCTGAGAGTTCTCTCAAGCATCAAAGATATGCTTTATTAAGGTCACACCGGCGTCAGTAGTACAACGTCCTTTGGTGAAGCCATATTGTTGGTCATGAAGGATGTTATTAACGTTGAAGTGATCTAACATTTGAATAAGCATTATCTTTTCAAACACTTTGCTGAGCACTGGCAAAACAGATACAGGCCTATAGTTGTTAGGATCATTACTATTGCCGGATTTAAACAGTGGTATTACTTTACTAAACTTCATTAAATCCGGGAACTCTCCTTGATCTACACACATATTAAAAATTAAAGCTAAGTGAGGCGCGATTGTAGGAATAATTGATTTACATACTTTAACAGACATGCCCCATAGGTCTTCTGTTATTTTTATTTTTAGATTATTGAAGACTTTAATATCAGACCGTGAACTAGTATATTTGAACCTAAACTCTACAGGACAAGGACCAATGTTTTTTTAACAAATTAAACCGCAAGGCTTGAAGAGGATTTTAAATATTTAGTCGTCTCTATTGGAATATTAGTAAAAAATCTTTCAAATTCGAGAGCTACTTCTCTGTCTGTGTTAAAGAGACCGCGCGGAGTCTTAAGGGTGAAGTCTGTACTGCGTCGTTTAGACCTCCCGGTTTCAATATTAATAATTTTCCAGGTGGCCTTTATTTTATCATCTGCAGATTTAATTTTTTTACTTATGTGAAGCGCTTTAGCTGCCTTACACACTCTTCTAAACGTTTTGGAATAATTTGTAACGTACCTTGCCAAGTTTTCATTATGATTTTGGGATTTAAGATCATATAATTCAAAGAGCCTCACCCTACTTCTACGAATTCCCGTAGTAGCCCAATCACTGAAGATAAACTTGGGCTTTATATATTTCATTTTAACAGGAAAGCTACTAGTAAATTTCTTTTGTATAATCGAAAAGAAGTCAGCATAGGATCTACTAGGATCTTTTGGAATATACTTGAAAACACCTAATTTATTACCTAAAACGCTATTAAATTTATGCAGATTCTTAGGTGTCAATTAATTAACTATTTAGGGTCAACCATAATACGAGAGGATAAAGTAGTGAAGGACACAGGGTTGAAATCATAGAAATAGAAATATTAAAACACTAGAAAATACCGCACGATTTCGTTCAAAAACACTGCCGCATCTATGACATACAGGCACAATTTAAAAAATAAAACAGTTTTTTATTTTACAATTTTTAGTGATGTGACTTAATTTTTAATTTTTGTAAACCTATTTTATATTATTCTATTTAGTTCTACAGTAAGGTACCTATAGGATTGATATAACACTTATAATAACAGAATTTACACATTCGTGCTGCTGTTTGCCCTGGTTTATCTTCAAAGTCCAAGGTCCAATACCAATCAAATTAAAATTAAAAAGTAAATTTAAATTAAAATTTCCTTTTTCCCGCTTTAGGAATATAGGCGTGAGCCTATATTCCCCAAGCGGGGTGAACTCAAACTCAACCAATTTATTTTGTACAAACCCTGCTTACAAATTGTCGAAATACATTTTTTTTATCTAACCTAACTACTAATCTACCACCAGATCGAAACGCGTCCTCCACTGAGAAGATCCGGCGAAGTAACTCAGCGAGGTTGTCGATTTCTATATTTTTTTCAATGTCATCGTGTGACTGCGTGTGGGTGGATGCAATGTTTAGGTTACAATTTAGAAGTGTACGATCAAGTTCCAGTGTGATGCCTTCCGACCGAGATATGAGACTAATGATGTTATATTCAAGGTCTAAAGGATTCCAGATGGGCCAGTCCCCATAAGCAGCACCCGTTCACGAGGAAGGGAGTTACCCGCACCAGAAAGCCGCCGTAAGCAAAGGTATTATAGTGAGCATGTCCAAACCAGAACCTTAAAGACGGTAGTCAGATTGTGTCTACAAAGCAGTAACATAACACTTCAAGTGTCTTATTATTACGATGGCTTTGGTTGAAACCCTCCAGATTGCTGGATCCTTAGCTTATTGAACTGCCGTGGTATTAACTGAGATCGTTGAACTGACGGATTGGCAAGGATGGCAAGGATTGATAAACGTAGGAAGAAACCAGTCCTACTTAGGCAACGTGCTATGCTGTCTGATATTTTAATATTGTGAAAATTATGGAATACTTTTAATGACTAGACGGATTACTTAATTTTTTCACATTCATACATAAACCACGCTGTTTGTTTTAGCCCATATTATTACTATGAGATTGGAGGAAGCCAGAGTGGTCTGTAAGGAAAGAACCTTTTGGAAGTTTGTACTCTTTGCCTATCCCGCAAGGGATCTGGCATGATGATAAGATTGATAAATTACTAATACTCAATATTAATTCAGAATAATTCTTAGCACGGACACGCGGTAGAAGTAGGCGGGCCTCCACACACGCAGAATAAAAACACAAAATGTTTTATTAAAATTCAATATATCTTATTTTTTTAATCGGTAATCCTTTTTATTTACAAAGTAGCTGTTCCCCGACGACTTCCTTCACGTAAAATTTAACAAAAAACTCGTTTTCTAAAATATAAGTAGCCTTAGTTACTTCTTATAACATCAGCTATCTGCTTTCTTCGGTCCTTATAGGATTTAATGGTAAACAAACGTGTCCAATAACTAAAAAAAATATTCTTTATTTTGCTTGCCGTACTTACCTTGTTTAAGATTTACCTATTCACCGCAGATCATAATAAGGACTTTAAGTAAAAAGAAGAATGTGTGTGTGTGTGTGTGTGTGTGTGATGATCTACCGTGTTGGCCGTGGGATCTTGACAGCTTCACCGGATAAGAGGGCGAGCGTGCAACCACTACGCTCGAGCCAGAAGGGCAAGGGGGAACTGGCTCAAGGGCGCCGCAAGGTGGAACGGCCTCGGCTTGGGCAGTCGCTATGGGGGAAGGCACCGAAAGAATGCATAAATCTTTCAAAACGAGAATGATTCTCGTATATTTGGACGAATATACGGTCATAGCAAATAAGGGCCTTGATTGAAGCTAATTTAGAAAAAGTATGTACGTGATTTGGAAAACTACAAAAATACGGGGACTTATTTCCACTTATTTCGTTGAATATACCGTAGCTTGTCAAGAATACCCATTCAGCCCGTAACATAATAAATCCTTTAAGCATAGCCGGAGATGATTCTCGTCTGTTTTCGCGCTAAATTAATTTGTTCCATCATAACTTTACACCGCGGCTTCGGCCGACCGTAAGTAATTGATGGTCGCAGACAGAGGAACTTTAAACAGTTTTTAAAGTAGGAATAAAAAAACGAGCAGAGATGATGAAATTACATGAAACTTTTTGTAATAAAAGAGGTATAGAAATTGTTGTAGACTGATATGAAACGATCAAAATGAAAAGATTTTTTATTCATGTAGACCAAGAAGTACTTATGAATAGTCAAGAAAGAAAAAGTTAATGATTAATTAAGACTCTACCACCTGTCGGAATGTCATTCCTGTGGCGAAGAAAGGAAATAAACTCCACGGTTACTCTTTTGAAATGAGAGTTTTACAATTATTTTTGTATACATTGCATGCGTATGGGAGAACAATGCGAACGAGTTAAGGAGATGGCTTAAGTATAGAGGCTTAAGTATAGATTAAACTTAAATGTACTTACAGTCATGGTATCAATCAGTGTCTACACAGTCCTCTCATTTACAAAATAAAGACTTTGTAAAGGTATAAATAAAAAAATAATAAAAAAAATAAACTGCTTAATGTAAAATATGTAATGTGTGCGAACAAAATACTTGGTTATAGCTCCAGTGTGATGCCGAACGAGCAAAAAAGATTTGGCAAGCGGAGCTAGGGTGAGCCGTTAATGGTGTCTTGTAAGAGGACATTAAAACAATTAATTAAACGCAATGCGAGCTCTGCGGAAGATGTGCGGAATGAAGCTGACCGACCGCATTAGCAACAGCATAGTAAGACAGCGAGTAGGTATGAAAGATAGTATCGGTGTAAAGATGAGAAAGGGCATGCTCCGTTGGTTCGGGCATATAGAAAGAATACCAGAGGAAAGAATGACAAAACAGGTATACAATGTGAAAGTGGAAGGATGCAGGTACCGGGGAAGACCTAGACTATCTTACCACGACCAAATAAACCGAGTCTTATCTGATGGAAAAGTCAAAAGTCTCCGTAACCGGCGAGCGTGTATGAGACGAACTATGAGAGTCGAGGAAGCCAGAGAGGTATGTAAGGAAAGAACCTGTTGGAACTCTGTACTCTCTGCCTACCCCGCAAGGGATCTGGCGTGAGGTTATAGATAGATAGAATTAAACGCACACGCACGAAGTAGCACTGATTGATTAATTGAATGTCGGCAGACAGATGGGGCGACGCACTTCGGTAATCGATTTTAAATGAGCAAAGTTTTACTGTTCACCTTTTATAAAGATCATCATCACTCACAAAACCGTCATCTCAACTGTTATAATTGATGTGTAGATTTTATTAATAACAAGATCTGCCCGCAACTTTGGCCGCGTTAACTTAAGATAGGAACCCGCTGTTTTTGAGTGATTGTGTAACAAACTTCCAAACATCTAAACATACAAACTTTTACATTTATAATATTAGTAGGACTAGCTGTACCCGAAACTTCATTCGCGTTATCTACAGACGTGCATTTCACAACCTTAAGCTGTTTTTTAAGATAAAAAGTAACTTATGTCCTTCCTCTGGATAAAATCTATTTCCTTGTCGAATTTGTAAAAAATCTGTGCAGCGGGTTGAGCGTGAAACGGTAAGACTAGCAGACAGACACAGTTACCTTCTAATTTATAATATTAGTATAGATTCATTCTGCATTCAAGCAGTGATAGCCTAGTGGTTAGACCGTTGGAATGCAAAGCCAAAGGTCTCGGGTATAAGCCCAGGCACGCATCTCTGTCTTTTTGAAAGCATATGCGTATTAATAAATACTATCACTTGTTTTAACTGAAGGAAAACATTGTGAGGAAACCTGCATGCCTGAGAGTTTCTCGAAGGTGTGTGATGTTCACCAACCCGGACTGGGTCAGCGTGGTGGACTATGGCCTAAACCTTCTCAGTTTGAGAGGAGGCCCGTTCCCAACGGACAGTTTCTTAACATGGCTAATGTTATGTTATAGTTTCATTAGATTTGCTTGTAATCTATATATCTATATCATCACGCCAGATCCCTTACGGGGTAAGCAGAGAGTAAAGAGTTCCACCAGGCTCTTTCCTTATAGACCCCTCTGGCTTCCTCCACTCTCATAGTAAATAGTAATTAAATAAGAATTTTTAATAATATATTTTTTGAAGACATGTAATTTTTATCTAATAAATTTATAAACTTGAAAAGATATTTAAGGACTACTGATTTAAAGTGCCAATTATTTATTTCATTTCGATTTGACAGACGACTTAGTTCCATGGTTAAGAGCTTTAGCCGCTCCGCCTATTGGATCGAGTAGTCGCGGGTTCGGTCCCTGCACGAGACAAATCTTTGAGTGACCCACTAATACGTAAGTGTTCGTGTATGTGAACTTCATGTTTGTAAACGCACCCACGACAGAGGAATAAATCCAAGGGTGGGTCCAATGATAAAACATTTGTAGAGAGAGAATAATGTGAAAATAAAAGCGTGTTAAAAAGGTAAGCCCTTTCTTGGCGGATTTTCTCTGTGGAGGCCGTGTTCCAATCCAGTAGTGGATTAGTAGGTATATTATTTAGCTACATGTCTTCTCTTCTATTAAATTTGGCATACGTATGTAAGTTCGATGTCAATGCAATAATATAATGCCAGGGAGCTGGTCTGATGGTGACATCGAAACGTGAACGTCTGAACTACACAACATAGCCCCATTATTATAGTCTTGGCATTAACCCCTTGGCCATGAAATATAAGATGGGATATAGACGTCAATAATTTTTTTTTATGTAAAAGTCTATCCTAATTATTTAAATTGTTTTTAAGCGTTTCTTAGCACCCCTTCTGGGGTAAAGTTGTAATTATGAATACGAGAAAAAGACAAACTTGGAAATATTTTTTTTTTTCAGTACAGGACCCTTATTCTGCTAATAATATAAACGTGAAACTATGCGTGCTTGTTACTCAATTACGCAAAAACGGTTGAACGGATTTGGATAAGTATACAGCTAGTTTATTACCTGGTTTATTACCTTAACACATAGGTTTTTTTCCTGGGCAATGTTAGGTTCCTGTCTTAAGTCGACGCGGACGAAATCGCGGGCAGAAACTTGTTTGCGATAAGCAAATAAATACGTAACTCGGCGCGTTACTATAACTTCATGAAATGATTAATTAATGGTACTCCACTGGCATACAATTACACGATAATTGCACAGTTATCGAAACGCGCCGCGTTTGATCATAGCAAATAAGGGCCCAATACATTACAGAAGTCTTACCCATAACGTCATCGATCAAACTCCTAACATATCCGTACACTTTCCTTTCTGAAGGCGACAGCTGATGTATTAAAGTTCCCGTCATATGTCATAGAATTAGGTAAGTCATATTATTATGAAAAAAACTTTAGCGCTCCTTTAGCGAAACAAACTTGAATCTTCTTTGTGCGATGTAATTTGTAAACGCACCTACGACCGATGAGTTACTCCCAGTGTAGGGCTACTTTAAAATATAGTACGTCCTAGAAGGAAGAGGAAAGGATTTTTAGGTGGTTATCACAAGAACATTAATTAGTAAATGTTACGGACCGGTTGCGCTGGAGAACGATTGGGGAGGCCTATGTTCAGCAGTGGACAAGTATATGCTGAGATGTTTATGATGACAAAATTATAAACACCGTCACACTTATATTCCCCAAGCGAGGGTGTCAGAGGTACAATGTGTAGGCCCACTTTAGCCACAATGTTAGGTCCCATCACCTGATTCAGAAATTGCTAAAAAATATACTGTAAAACTCAGTTTTGTACTAAAATTTGTACTTTTAACAATGAATAATTTGTGTACCGGTCCGTTGTACCGTACCTAGTTGTAAAATGTAATTGTTTTTAATACTAACACGGATGCCTTAAACTATTTCACATACAAGCTTCTTACAAAAACTACTGAATCAAGTTAAATGAATATGTCATCTACTTTCAAAAGGGTACTGGGTAATGGGTGGACAACAAAGATATTTTTGTCGAAAAACACGATTGGGTACACGGGCTCACATTTCTGATTCGTTCGGGATTCGTTCACGATAAGTGTGACAATTGCAAAATGTCAGAGAGACTAGAATAAAAAAACCCATAACGCCTAATACGCCTAATGGTGTATACCCACACTTTACTGATGATGTTAGGTCCTAGGAGGTGAGCGTTTTCCATTTCAATTTCATACTCCGGACTGCTACTCAGAATTTCCTCCTTTACCCCACAATGAATAATATAGACAGAAAAAAGATAGCCCAGTCATTATTCTTCTTCAACTAATAACGTAGGCAGAAGAAAATACTTAAACTGTTTTATCGAGTAATTGTAGAGTTCCTTTCCTTTCTAATCCACAGGAATGGCATACCAAAGTGGTGGTAGAGTCCTTGTTACTTTTTGACGATTCATTCATACACGGGAAGGCCTTTGAATTTAGTAGCAGTTGTGTGTCCATTCTAGTCCAAATGTTGTCCAGGGCCCTTATTCGTGACCAATTAAACATTATTGCGGCGCATTATGATATCGTTAAGTAGTAATCCAGTATTTTGTTTTGTGGTGTGTGAATTACCTACGCTGTTGGCAGCGGGTCTTTTACAGCTTCACCGGATAAGAGAGCGAGCGTGCAACTACTACGCTCGAGCCAGAAGGGCAAGGGTGCAGCTAGCTCAAGGGCGCCTCAAGGAGGAATGGCCTCGGCAGTCGCTATAAGGGAGGGTAATCCAGTATCATACAGTACTGTTACATGATAATTTCACAAAGTTATCGTAACGCGCCGCGTTTGGCCATAGTAGCTAAGTGTCCTGTAATAATACTATGATGCCTTCAGTTTCACTTATATATATATATATATATATATATATATATATATATATAACAAAGCAAAGCGTAGGTTAGGTTAGACTCATCGACCAATCTAGCACAAAATGCTAATCTTTATACTCGTATATTTGTAGAATGCAGGAAAGCAAAAAGTTGTAGTCAAGTAATATACTTTACGGCCTGTTAAGGCCCGGTCCTTTGGTAAACCCTACTTGGACTTCCGCCTTCTATTTATGGATCGGAATTATTCTTGCGAGACGTCCGCTGGATTTAGGGGGATAAAGGGAACTTGCTGAGGCCTAATCGTATAATAAAAAAAGGAACAGAACTTTGTTTTAGATTTCTGTCCGAATCAGAATGTCTTGAAAACTTTTGTGTTTGTTTTTGGTAGTTCTATAACAAATCAACTTAAACTGTCCCACTGCTAGACAAAGGTCTCCTATCACACACCTTATCACCTCATCACCTCACTGAGAGATTAAGTTATTCTCCATCACGCGGATCTAGTGCGGATTGGTGGATAAAGTTTGTTGGGCTTCCAACTTGGCTTAATTTATTACACGTTAAGTGGTAACCGGGATTAGCGGCCTAAAACGTCTTCCCCAGCATGTAGACGCTCAAATCTAAAAATCGAATAGCCGTTCACTCATCTAAAATCGATCGAGCTGAACGCTGCTTAACCTTGGTGATCACTAATAGGACCGCAGTCGCACAGTTGTATCAAATACCACATATATTCTGGTCGAAGGGGATGTCACAAAACTTTTATGAATACAGCGATTTCTCCACAACATCTAAAATATTAGCCACTAAATGAAATAAAATAATTTTTATGATTTAATCGCGGTTTATTTTGTAATTTAAGTTCCCGACGTTTTGAGTGCTTTGCACCACCCATAGTCACGGGAAGGACTGAAGTGTTAGACGTTCACAAGGCAAAGTTCTATCTATCTATCTATCTATATCATCACGTCAGATCCCTTGCGGGGTAGGCAGAGAGTACAGAGTTCCAACAGGTTCTTTCCTTACATACCTCTCTGGCTTCCTCAAGGCAAAGTTATTTTGGGGTATCCTAACACTTCAAAAATAAACCGCTAAATATCCGAAAAATAGTTTTAATATTCACGTAAATCTAAGAACTATATCATGATATAGAGATACATCATAAATTTTCGAAAACTTCTCCGCTGCTCCTCAGAGGCCTTTAAAAAACAATAAAACAATATCGTCGGTGAATAATCATTACCTTCTCACGATTCGATCAAAATTGGGAAAGGGCCGGGATCACGGCAGAACTGTAGGGTGACAAAGGCTTTTAAAGGTCCGGACCACGGAATAACAAAAACAAAGGAAGTGCCATTAAGCTACCTTAGTACGGGAAGCGGTAAATATTAACTCACACAATTTCAAACTGTATAGAAGGCTATAATACACCTCCAGTACACATGTTTATAGTATTACAATAAGTTTTATTTATCCTAAAATAATGATAAAGAGCGATGATTGGTTTGTTTGTAATCGATACACTCTGAAATTACTGATCCGATTTTAATAATTCTTTCACCGTTTGTAAGCTACATTATCCAGAAGTAACAGATGCAATATTGTAGGTATTTCAGTAATAAAATAACGGGAAACTGCCAAACGTCTTCTCATCCAAAATGCTTTAGTGCCCTAAAACTAAAGTTTTAGTCAACGTGTATTACCAGTGATGACATACGGATCAGAGGTCTCTTAGTCGTGGTCTCTTATAATAGGTCTCATAAAGAGGCTCAGAGTTGCTCAGCGAGTTATGGAAAGAGCTAAGCTCGGCGTTTCTCTACGTGATCGGATCAGAAATAAGGAGATTCGTACGACTACTCTTCTTATATGGTGGAATAGGCATAATTACATTTTTTTATGTTTACCTAAAGACTTCGCATGTAAGCGGGAAAGCAAAGGCGACTGCGCCGGGCTTAGGGCCGGGTGTGCGCATTAATACCCGCTGAATGCCTCGTTGGTTTAGCGGCGAATAACGCGCGTAGGGATCACGAGGTCGTCCAAATCCTAGATTTCTATCGAAAAAATCCTAATATCAGTTCAAAGTTTGGTACTATTTATGGTATTAGGCTTGCCGCCCCTGTCGGTGAAAAGTGGGTGTACACGGTACACCTCTGCCATCCCTGCTTGAGAAATATAGGCGTGACGGTGTTTGTATTTCTGTTGTGTAGTACCTCCCGTACACTAGCTGTATGACACTTCCTTTAGTTTCTTCTGCTGTGGTTTGGACGATCGAGCGGGTGAGGGTGACCATCATTCTTATTTACCGGGTGACAGCTGGATTTGTCCGAATAAATAGAAATGTACGAGATAAGTAACTTGGGTATAAAATTGCGGCGGGATTGTGGAGGTATCCCGGTGATTTGTATTGAACGATAATAAATCAGCCTGTATTGTCCAACTGATGGCCTTCTCTCACATATTGACGTGATAGAGAAAGGGTGCTACTTCACCAAGTGGACCTAGTGAGTAGATCTATATAATATATAGTCATATATTATATAGAAAATTTAAGTTTAAAATACATATATATCGTCCTTCTGTGGTCTTCTACCTAACTGAAATTCGAAAAAGATTTATTTTGACATTTTTAATTGCTTTTTAATGGCCTATAATAATAAAGTCACTAAATACGTCTTATTTTTTATCATATACCATCGGTAAAGGTTAAATTTGAACAGACGACGAAGATTTGCCATTATAATATTTTGTAATATTTTAAAACTTTGTACACCTAAAAACAAAGTTTAGTGTCCTGAAACAAGAAAACTTTTTAGTAATTATTTTTTTGGACTGATAGCTAGGATGTCAGAAGACCCTATAACTGTATTCTTTTAATTACCCACTTCATGGGCCACAATGACTGTATACATACACAAGGGGTATTGTAAATAACGAATGACCTCCGACACCCAGATTAGATAATTGCTTCACAAATTCAAAACAAAAACCAAATTTCAAAATTGAAAGCTTTTTACCCTTTTTTAAGTACTTTTATACCTCAATTATTAACTATGAAACTTGTATGTAAATGTGAGCATATTAAGAAATACGTTATAGAATTCGAAAACTCCGTATTGCTTTGAATCAAAAATAAAATTAGTTTGTTATAGCGCATTGACGGAGTAACAGCATTTTTTGCAAATAAGAAAGAACAGATATTTTATTAGTCAGCTAGTAGTAGCCAGAATAAAATTGAATTAAAGTGACATTACAAAAATAAAATGTACTTATAAAATTAGCCGTGCTAATGGGGTACCGCTCAGCGTAAAGCTGTGTTGCAGCGTAACCACAACACAGCGCTGATTTTCAGTGGTACCTCAAGTGACGTGCGTACATGAAGCCGCGCTTCTCTGACGAGCCAGTCGCGCGGCAATTAGCGGGGAAAAAAATCGTAATAATATAGATAAAAAACAAAATAAAAAGACGCTTTCGCCGCACGACGTGGTCGAAAACATAGCTCACACAAACTTAAAATTTAAATAAATGCATTAATAAATGCATCAAATAAAGACAAAATGTAAGATGCATTTAAAATAGTTGGAATCAATTCAGTTGCCGAATTCGAACAAACTACTTTCAGGTCTTGCGTTAATTATATTGCAGCTTGTATAACTTTCTGTAACTTTTTGTCGAAAACCCCTTCATTCTATAACCAATACACCAGCTGATGTGAGTAAAAACAAGTCATGCTTGTTCAATGTGTCATTTTTGGAACATCAACCACCTACTCGCGACACAAACCCGATATTGGCGAACACATCTATCATACCGCGGCAATATTGAATATATCAATACGAAAAGAAAACAAAGAAAATGTTTTACAAGGTTATTCATCATTGAAGATTTAGGTTCGTTAGATTGGTATTCATAAGTACTATACAAGCAAATAGTGTCTAGGATCTGATGATTGAGCCAAAAGAAAGCTGTAGGAACTCCTCAATTAAGAAATATGTAACATAACGACGTTTGAGCTGTAAAAGCTTATTTTTAAAAACTTATTTTTAAAGCGACGGACGAGTGGTTAAGAACCCAAGGCGCTACGCCCACTGTGTCTAATAGTCGCGGGTTCGATTCCCGCACAGAACAAATCTCTGTGTAATCCACAATTATTTATTTCGGTCTGGGTATTTGTGTATGTGAATTTTCATGTTTGTAAACGCACCCACGACACAGGAATAAATCGTAGGGAGGGACTTCTTTTTTTTCAAGAAAAAGTTATAATAGGCAGAGAAACAGAATACCTTCGAAGAGATATTTTGCAAATCAGAAGGCTCAATATGACCCAAAGGGCGATGGAGAGAGCTATGCTTGAAGTCACCCTGCAGGATTGAATCAGAAACGAGGAGATCCGCAAGAGGACCAAAGTCACTGACACAGCACTCAGAATTGCTAAATTTAAGTGGAGTGGGTATCGAGGCGGGAACGAGACGCCAATATGAGTGCAAGCGGGACGGTAGTGTTGGGCGGCTGACCGGCCGCAGTCGGTTTAACGTAGTGGTTATACTCGTATCCTCTTTGGTGGTTGGCATGACGGTCGCGCCTTCAGTGTGACGTGAGCGCCGCGTTGTGGACCGCCGGCCGAGCGCCAGCCAAAGGCCATCATCGTGTTCCGTCGGCTATTTGACTAAACTTTTCCCGAAAAAGATGGCGCTGGCTAGCGAAAAACATATGAAGCTTAAACTGTGCATATTGATTCTCCATACAAGTCTGGATCGCGCAAGCAGAAATTTGACGACGAATTTCTTAACATCAATCTCTTAAAAGTTACATATTGCGACAGATACAATACTGAACTAACAGAAAGACTCTGCTATTCCGGTACATGCCACATACTTATAAAAAACAGGGGTGGCAGAGGTATACAGAGTACACCCACTTTTTGCCGACGATGTTAGGTTCCACGTAATAGGGGGCGAACCTATTGCCATATACCGGGCAACATATCATATTCCAACGAGAATTTCCTTCCCGTTTCTCTGCGACAAACAAAAGTCAGCAAAAGCGCTTCAGTAACATAAATCTTTAACGAGGCGTCAATAAAATAACGCTTGATATAAAACATAAAGGGAAACAAAACGAGAAAACTCAAACTTATATGTGTCTCGTTTGCTAGCAATTTATTTGCTCAAATAAATTAAGTTCACGCACTGGGTCTTTATTTGCTAAGAACAACTAGAAACGTAACGACGCAGCGCGTTACGATAACTTCGTGAAATGATCGTTTAATATTACTTCAACATACAGGAAGCGCTATGCAGTGTTCTTAACGGTCACCAAGATTAAGCAGCGCTCGGCTCGGTAGGCCTAAGATGGATGACTGTTTGTGGCATTTTCATATTCGAGCGTCTCCGTGCTTCGGAAGGCAAGCTAAGCCTCGGTTACTACATAATGTAGTAGTTGATAAGCCAAGTTGGAAGGGTATAGGCGGTTTGATAAATTCCGACAGCAAAAGACCATAAATAAACATGCCTCTGCCAATTTGCACTGGGTCCGCGTGGTGGGCTATGACCTAATCTCTTTTACCTCGATGTAAGAGAAGACCTTTGCCCAGTAGTGGAACAGTATAGGCTGATATTATTATTATATAGGATACCATTATGCGATCGTTTTCCAAAGTTATCATGGCGACCCGCGTTTGGCCATAGCCAATAAGGACCCTAAAAGACTCGGAAAAATTTCGACGATAACTCGGTTCGGGGACGCAAGAGCGTATTTTATACATACGTCACGACAGAGTGGTTTATCAATTTGGCAGGTTGTCTGTAATATTGTAGTTCGTGGGTAATTTAATTGTACCTTTGCCATATCAGGTCAGGTTAAAGGCAGCTTAAGCTGCAGTGTGCTGAAGGAAGATTGTAGATTGCTTAGGCCGCTGTCTTTTGTTTAGCCGTGCATTAGGTGGCTAGAATTTGGTATCCAGACTGCTTAATTCATTTTTTTGCAAGTTTAGATTGCTCTTATATGACTGTTGATTGATGATTGGTTGTTTGACATTATAGTGACCATAAAGATCTCATATCACGCCTCAACAAAACACAAGCACTTCAGGAGTATGATTATATCCTCAGTTAGGCAAAGCAACAAAGCTTCCAAATGCAGAAATTCACTCTCTATTCAGCCGGGCTCGATCTCAAGGCCCTTGAGATGCAAATGCGGCGACAGTATCAAAACTTGGCTGTTTGAGTCGTGACTGAACATCCGAAGAGAAATTTCCATAAACAATTAGTAGTGTAGTTGGTTTGATGCAATTTTATGATTAGTGCCTTGGTTGTGTTACTTTGTTTGTATAACACTTGGTTTACATTCAGTCTAATTGCTAGTAGTGAGTAAGGGAGAGTAGATAGATATGAGCAATGCTATGTGAAGCTTTATACTAACGGCCGTTGGAGCAGGAAGGTTCTCGAATAGTGATTTCGTACGCAAATTTTCAATAGACCTAAAAAGATGTGCCCGGTCTGATTACTGCGTTGTCTTAATGGCAAAGTGTGCGAAGGGTTTAGCACGATAACTTTATCGTTAGCTAGCTGAATCTGAATCGGGATATTAAGTTGGTATATCAACTGGCTACCGCTAATCTTTTCATGCTGAGCTCTTAGCTGGCGATTACGAGTTCCTGAGTTTGAATCTTCAAAAGCCCACTTTGTACAGAGTCACACAAAGTGTACTTTTTCCATAAAATTACTCAATAGCAGTCGGAATACTAGCATTGTATCCGGTACGATGGCAATCGGCTCATCTCCTATCTATTCCGTGCTTATAATAAGCTTTTATTTAACTTACTATGTTCGTATGTCTGTCTGTTTGTTTTTCCGATTTAAATCTTGTAATCCATGTTTCAACCACTTGCGGGAATCCGATGGATCTAAAATTTGGCATACAATTGGTAAGTTCGGTGATAATGCAATAATATGATAGAACTAGTGTGATGATGGAGTCGGAAGGCGGCCACAGAAACATAAACTGCACATCGTAACCCCCTCGCGTTAGGGCTTGTTAGATTGGAATTGACAATCAATATACAACCAGATAGTGTTCAGGGTCAGATGATGAAGCCAATAGAACCACCCAACTGTTCAATATAACCCCAGCGTGTTTAGGCTCGTTGGATTTGCCTTGGACCTGGATGGTGTGTTAGGTCCGATGATGGAGCCGAAAGGAAGCCATTGGAACTCCTTAACTAAGCACCATATCTTCTTTGTGTTTTTGCTATAAAAGCTTATTCAAAAAAGGCTTTTTTAATAAAAAAATATTTTACTGTATATAGGAACCTAACATCGTTCGCCATAAGTGGATGTACTTAATAAAAATCTTTTTAAAATTTCTTTGTTAAAATATGAATTTTAGGAGTTCAAAACCTCCAAAGTATTTCAAAATAAATTATTCAATAAAAGAAATTTGGCCAAGCGCTTGTTAAACATGCGTTACAGGTTTCCGTAACTTAAAAGTGGTGCCAGCTTGGTCCAGTGATTAAGATCTTGAGTCGTTCTGCCCGCTAGGTCGAGTAGTCGCGGGTTTGATCCCCACACAGAACAAATATTTGTGTGACCCACAAATATGTGTTTTTCAGTCTGGGTGATTGTGCATGTCAATTTCATGTTTGTAAACACACCCACGATACACGTATTATTCCTAAAGTGGTGCTATATTAAAAAAAAAACAATAATTTTTTTTATGAGGGGTAAAGAAAAAAATATGGAGCGTCTGATGCCAATAATATCGACTTTAGATACTTCTAAGACAAGTAGGCACTAATAAAAAGAAATGAAACTTTATCCTAAGCGTTTTTGGGTCTAATAAATATGTCTTTTATTTTTTGGGAAGAATTATGTGATTGACAAGTATTAGTGACGTGTTTGTTCGGCATAGTTTTAGTTTTATACAAACAATTGTTCATATGATGGACTCACTCATCAACAGACCGAGTAACCTTGGCTTTGGTCTTGGGAACTATTGCGTGACCTACAATTATTTGTTTTGGTCTAGATGTGGAAGTAATACGACACAGGAATAATATCTAGAATGCACAATTATCGAACACCAAATGGTTTCTCAAAGTTCCATTTTTTCTATTCTCAGGTTTTAACTACAGATTCTAGAGGTTTTTTCCACAATTTCTATTTTCAGCAACAGATCCCTACAAAAATCCCTATAACGATTTTAATTGCTCCGTCGCGACGTCAATAAAACGCGCATTAAGTGATATAAAAGGTAAAATTCTATTGTTACGCTGTAATTTCTTTGATCCCCGCCATTAACCGAACAAATTTGATTAATGACCGTAGTACTTAGCCACCGGGAACTGAACGAAAACAATTTTAAGACAGTTTTTTTGTTTATTTTTTTAATTATTTATAGTAAGCAGTATATTTATATCGTCACGCCAGCTCCCTTGCAGAGTAGGCAGAGAGTACACAGTTCCAACACGTTCTTACCTTACAGGCCGCTCTCACTTCCTCCATTCTCATAGTTCATCTCATACACGCTCGAATGTTACAGAGTCTCTAGATTTGCCCTTCAAATAAGACTTCTCTATCACTTTATTTTTTTTAAATATACATTTAAAAAAAATAAAGTGATAGAGCACTTTTTGATTGTGAACAGGACGATTAGTACGTCGTGCGTCCTGTTGCTGTTGTGGCTGGTATGCGTCGTGAAGGAGAATTCAATGAAAGCCGAATAGTCTTGAAACAGTGCTCCACCCACCAGTTGTGACCCTCTTCGCGCAGAGTTTCTTCCTATTATCTTCCAATGTCCAGTCGCTCGAACGTGTCTGGCGCGATTTTTCGCGCTCTTAAATACTATTTGGTGTGTCACAACTAGTGGGCTTTGTACCGAGTTTATTACTCAAATAAACCAATCATGATACAATTATTCCTGTCCCTTTCCGGGGTTACACTCTTCTTACTATTCCTATCCCTTTCAGGGTTACACTCTTCTATTATTCCTATCCCTTTCAGGGTTACACTCTTCTAATTTTATACTAGTGTTTATGCGCTAGGATTCTATGACATTATCTTATTTCTAACTTAAATTACATAATGTACTACAGTAACTTAATCTATTATATACAAATCATACAGACGTCGTCCTGTACATTTCTCCCGCCGTGAACTGTCGGCTTCACTGACGGTTCATAAGTCTTCGTGGACGGACGACGTCGGCAACACTATCAATTTCTTCGCTGGCCTCCGAAGAACTCCTCCCTTGGTGCGGACGTCCACCGCACGCACAATTCCATCTTCTCCAGGGAAGGTCCTTATTATCCTCCCAAGAGGCCACATGTTCCTGGGGAGTACGTTGTCAACAATGAGGACGATGTCCTCTTCTTTCAGGGCGGCGCCGCGTCCATGGGGCTCCCGCCGGTACTGAAGTCCAGGTAAGTACTCCCTTATCCATCGTTCCCAGAACATGTCCGCGAGTCTCTGTGCCGCTCTCCAATGAGTGCGGCCGATGAGGTCAGTGTCAGTGAAGGTCCCTGGTGTCGGGTTGCGCGCTGGGCCGTAGAGCAGAAAGTGGTTCGGTGTCAGCGCCTCTGGGTCCTCAGGGTCGACGGGTACATGAGTGAGCGGTCGGTTGTTTAGTGTAAACTCGACCTCCGCCAGCAGTGTGGTGAGAACCTCTTCTGTCGGGTGCCTCTCCGTCAGGATCGCGTATAGGGCCGTCTTCACACTGCGCACCAGTCTTTCCCATGCGCCACCCATGAACGGGGCGCCGGGGGGAATAGCGCCAGCTGATGGTTCTTCTCGTGGCCTCTTCTCGGGTGGCGTTGTCCAGCGCCTCCCGTAGCTCTCTGTCGGCGCCGCGGAGATTGGTCCCGTTGTCCGACCATATTTCAGTCGGGCAGCCGCGGCGGGCGATGAACCGTCGTAGGGCCATCACAGCTGACTCGGTGCTGAGTGATGCGGCGACTTCCAGGTGTACGGCGCGTGAAGTCAGGCAGGTGAAGAGGGCTACGTAGCGCTTCTGTGTGCCCCGACCCACTGTCACAGTCAGAGGTCCGAAGTAGTCGATGCCGGTGTACGTGAAGGCCCTCTGATGGTGAGCCAGTCTGCAGGGCAACAAGTTCCCGGTGCTCGGCTCTGGAGGCACGTCTCTTCTTCGGCGACAGCTGTAGCACTTGTGTATGACCATCCGGGCTACTGTACGTAATCGAGTTATCCAGTACCTTGCTCGACACTCGTTGATGGTCGCCTCTACTCCGGCGTGGTGCAGCTGTCGGTGTACGTGCTCGATGTACAGGCGGGTGACGCGATGATCTCCGTCCAGCACTGCGGGGCACCGTAGCTCGTCGCTGATGTCCGGCGTCGCACTTATTCGCGACTTGATCCTTATCACTCCACTGATAATCTGCGCTGATAAGGGGTGGAGGCGGCCCTTTGATAGCCTATCACTATTACTCAGTTCGCTATAATACGAGTCGTGTTGTACTACACGCACTAACAACGCCTCCGCTCTTATCAATAGTTCTGCACTGAGCGGTAAACACTTAACACTGTCCTTATCACTAAACTTAATTCTACACTTATCGCTACACTTATTCCTATTCTTAACACTATTCCACTGTGGGTCCTTTTCACGATTCCTAGCCTGTCTCTTATAGTTCACTAATTGTCTATTCACACTGCACAGGTCGATGAACTGCAGCACGCGCGCCGTCGCTCGTAGCAGGCGCTCCCACGTAGAGAAGCGCGCTGGATCCGGAACAGCTGATCGCGGTGAGACGGGCCGTTGCTCGGTGATAGTGTGTGTCCGTTCCTCGCCCGTCGCTGCGTCGAGTGTCGGTCGCTCCGCCGGCCATGTTGATGAATGCTCGCGCAGGAACTCGGGCCCAAGGAACCATCGGTGATGAGAGCCGATGTCCCTGGGTACTTCGCGCGTCGCGTCGTCAGCCACGTTTAGTTTCGTGGGCACCCACCTCCAATCACTTATGGCGCTGTTTTCTTCTATCGCGGCGATGCGATGTGCGACGAACGGGCGGTAGGATCGCACGCCCGTCTTCAGCCACGTCATGACGGTACGGCTGTCCGTCCAGTAGGTCACTGCGCTTGGCTTTTTGTCGTGTTCGGCGATGATAGTCGCGCCCAGGCGACTACCCAGTACGGCGGCTTGCAGTTCGAGTCTCGGGATCGATGTGAGCATGTCCCGCAGACTCCGCAGGTGTTGGGTCCACTCGACCCACTGTTGTGCTAGGTCATCGTCGATGTTGTCGTCCCATGCTGTGTCGCGCCGCCATATGTCCTGTAGTATCTGCTTGGCCCCTTATTGTGTTGGGCGAAGCGATTCCGAGCGGGTCGAACAGAGACACTAGTATGCGGAGTGTCTCCTGCTTCGTCGGCGTCGGCTTTTCGAGTATGCCCGGGGGGAGGCGTGCGTCGATGTTGAACCCGATGTCGTCGGTGTCCGGCCTCCACTCCAGTCCGAGTACTCGTTCCGTCTATCTTTCCTCGCTGAGCCCGATCATCCGTCTGTCGTGTCTGATCTATTTTATTCGCGCGGGCTCGGCGTTTTCTTTTGGGACGAGGGCGTCGATTTATTTTCTGTATTTTCTTTTCTTCTATGTCGACTCGTCGTCGATCTTCTGTTCTAATTTCCTTCTGTTCAATTTCGAATCGCGGTCGATCTTCTCTGTGTACTGTGGGCGCTTCAGTCTGTTTCGTGCGTCGTGAGCGCGCACCGTGTACGACCCAGCCGAGAGGGGACCGGGAGGCAACGGGTTGATGTCGCTGCCCCCGGCGTACCTCTGACGTCAGCAGTAGGTGCCAATTGTCTTGGCCGATGAGTATCTAGGGTTTCGCTCTTCTGTAGGTGATATCGCTTTCTATGTCCCGCAGATGCTTGCAATCGGCGATGTCTTGCACGGTGACGGCTTGTGGCGTCGACTTCAAGTTGTCTATGGTGCGCGCTTGAATCCGATGTGCGCGCTGGGACGTACCTCTTAACGTCAGCTGGATCCGACGGGAGTTCGATGACCGGACGTTACAATCGCCGATCGCTTCGATGTGCAGTGACTCGCGGGGGCCGCGCGCGCCTGTCTGGTTGGCGAGCTCGGCGTCGATGAGCGTCACCGTTGACCCGTCGTCGAGGAGGGCGTAAGTGTCTACTCCTCCCGCCGGTCCGGAAATGTGTACCGGCACTATCTTGAGATATGATGCGAAGCCTCTTGTCCACGTTGACGCGACTGTCTGCTTCTCCGCGTTGTCGTCTTCCGCGACCCTTTCGCTTTTGACGTGGTGAAGCAGTCTGTGGTGCGAGTATTTGCACCCGTCGGTGTCGCAAGTGAGCCTCTTGCAGTGATGACTCTTCGTTCTGAAGCGTAGACACGCGAAGCATAGTCTTCGTGCCTTCGCGATATCCCATCTGTCGTTGACTGTCGACTCAATGAATTTCTTGCACTTGGTTACCTCGTGCTCTGTGTCGTGACACGCCGCGCATTTTTCTTTCCTCGGGCTCGATACAGCTGTGCTATAAGTCTTGTTCGTCTGTCTTCTGTTCGCTGTATGTTCCCGTTCGGGTGTCACGTGTTCGGGAGGTGCGTAGCGCCCGCACCTGTCAGCCTCCCTACTGAGGAAATCAGAGAGCCTCAGTAGGTCGGGTTCTTCTATCTGTTCTTCCGCTGCGTAGTCGAACCATCTATACTTGAGCGCCGGTGTGAACTTCTCAATGGTCGTCTTGACAGCCTCCGGGTTGTACAGGTACGCCACGCGGTTGAGTGCGCGTAGCGTCGCAACGATGTTCATCACCCGCGTGGCGAACACGCAGATGTCTCTCGGGTTGTCGCTGAGTCGGGGCAGCGCGCGCAGGCTTTCTAGTTCGCCCAGCGCGATGCAATCTGGTCGGCCGAAACGTGCTTCGAGCGCCCGGAGTATGTCAGCTGTCTTGGCGTTGTATATGAGTAAGTTCTCGACGGCTTCTTTAGCTTTACCTTTTAGCGCTCTTCGTAGTCTCGCGACGTTCTCTGTGTCCGTGAAGCTCGGCGCAGATTCTTCATAAGCAGCTTTGAAGGTGAGCCACTCTTGGTGTGACCCACTGAAGTACGGCAATTCAGTAGCGAAGCGGTGGTGCGGGGTGCTCCCGGACCGGGCGGCGAGGGTGATTGCGGACGCCAGCTCACGCAGGTCAATTTGCTGTGGCGGCGTCGCGACTGTCGTTTCTTCATTCTTCGACACGGCGATGGGTGGTGGCTGGATCGGTGCAGGGGGCAACGGCGTTGTCGCCCGCGGCGCTGCATTGATGGTGCGCTCCACGTCTATGTCGTGTGGCCTGTCGGCGATGGCCAGGACGTGAGGTCGCGAGTCGTTCAGCCAGCTCCCGACTCTTTTCTCTGTTTCTTGCTCGTCTGATATGCACGTGTCTGCGTCACTCTCGCTTTCTTCATCTTCGGCTTCGATTCGTGATATTTTCGCGGCTGCTAATTGGACTTGCAATTCTAGTAGCTCCTCCTTGGCGCGGGCGAGCTTCAATCTTCGCGTCTTGGTTGAGAGCGTCTTCTTTGTGCCAGTCCTCTTGGACACTGGATTTTTAGTTTTCTCCGTCGCGGAAGTGTCTGCCGTGGCGGTTGTTTCCGTCATGACAGTAGATTCTGTCGTGGCGGTCGACTCTGACGTGGCGGTCGACTCTGTCGCTGTAGTCGACCCCGACGATTCGGCGACTGGGGCCGATGCTGCTGGTCTACTGGTAGTGGAGCGTGTGACTGGCATGTTTCTTTCTTCTATTTTCTTCCTTTTTCAGCTTGATTCTTCTGTTTTCAGCTTGCGTCTTCTATATTCTCTTGACGACGAAAATCCGGCTCTCGAAGGACCAAATGAACAGGACGAATAATACGTCGTGCGTCCTGTTGCTGCTGTGGCTGGTATGCGTCGTGTAAAGATGGGTTAATACCGATATTTTTCAGTATTAGTAATATGAATATATTCGCCAAGTAATATTATAATACTTAAACTAATATTTGAATATTACTGACATCTTTTATTATGAAGGTTATATTTATCTTTTAATTTGACATTGATATTGGTATTATTGGATTAAGAAGTTGTTTAATATGTAGAGCAAAGTGTTTGCTCCCTCATAGATAACTGGCAACATATGATATTTTCATTTTTTTATTATTTTTTTATTTGAGGTGTTTTTGGCTTCACTGGAATAAGCTTATGTTCTTGAATTGCATTTTTATTCGTAGCAATAATTAAATTTTTAGTTTTCAAATGTCTATTTGAATTAGATACAATTCCTTTAAAGCTACATTTTGACACAAATAGTACATTTTGCAAGCTTATTTTGTTCGGAATCAACTATGAAATAATGCCAAACTTCGCTTACTCTATCTACGCTCGCTTCATATTTATAATAAAAGATTTTTTTACGTACATACCTATCTCACTAAAATATGACCACTTATACCTAACTTCAGTAAAATTTTACTTTTAACTGTTACACTATACACTATCGCTATTTTTGTATGAACTTTCACACAATATAATAGTTATAATAATAACAAATATGTAACACGTTACACTATAAGACTGCACTCAGAAATGAATAAAAATTAAAAGTTTAAGTTTTGTTCACCAAATCCACTTAAATCTGTTTACAAGTGTACTTTCGATACCTCGGGGCTCAAAGGGCGTAAAGGACATTTTGATGAAAATGTGTTTTTAACATTATCAATATTGTGATAAGGTTAAAAACTCATTTCCGCTAAAATGTCCTTTACGCCGTTTGAACCCCGAGGTATCAATACTTTTAACTCCGTTGTCAACCTTATATTATTATTTATAGATTATGCATTGATTGTTTTCAGAACCAAAATAATAACGTTGCAGCAAAATATTATCTCAATATTTTATAACATTTATGTAGATAGTATTATGACCCTATGTATATGAAAAATAATTAAACAACAAAGTGTTGCTTCCGTTTATCTTATAGTGATATAGACATAGTTAACTTGTAACACAATCGTATTGGAGAAATCATGAAATGAAACTAATATGACAATATGGTAAATAATTTTATTAATATAAATGAATTTAAATTAATTAAAACTAAAAAAGTTAAAGGCGGCATCGTTGTATTTAAAAATACTGCTCCCGCGGTCGCCTTGTCATAATAAATAAATCACAAATTAATCCCCACCCCTTTCTATATGTAACCAACGCTGAAATGAATCAAACGACTAACAGTACATTTTTTTAAAGCACTTACAGCGCTTCACCACCGCGCTTTGAATAAGCGTTCTTACGAACGAGGGGTAAAGATATTATGTATTCTTTCTCGCTCGCTCGCATCCGTTATGATATTGAATACCCGAAGATTCGACGAATATTTATGAAAGCCAGTATTCGGGTGCCGATAGTGATACGTATGCTAATATGAATATGAATCGACTGTAGTTAGGAGGTCGTTGTATGAATAAAGAGAATATCAGAATATTAGTATATTAGAATCCGTCGGATTACTAATACATGAATACACCTGATATTACTAATATCTTAGCGAATATTAATATATCGGTTCCACCGCTATCGTGAAGGAGAATTCAATGAAAGCCGAATAGTCTTGAAACAGTGCTCCACCCACCAGTTGTGACCCTCTTCGCGCAGAGTTTCTTCCTATTATCTTCCAATGTCCAGTCGCTCGAACGTGTCTGGCGCGATTTTTCGCGCTCTTAAATACTATTTGGTGTGTCACAACTAGTGGGCTTTGTACCGAGTTTATTACTCAAATAAACCAATCATGATACAATTATTCCTGTCCCTTTCCGGGGTTACACTCTTCTTACTATTCCTATCCCTTTCAGGGTTACACTCTTCTATTATTCCTATCCCTTTCAGGGTTACACTCTTCTAATTTTATACTAGTGTTTATGCGCTAGGATTCTATGACATTATCTTATTTCTAACTTAAATTACATAATGTACTACAGTAACTTAATCTATTATATACAAATCATACAGACGTCGTCCTGTACAGATTGATATTGAAATCTAAAGACATGTGGAATAATATGTACTAGCAAATTTTCCGTAAGCTTGGCCCGTGTGATATTGGGACAATGGTTGGCGAAAAATAGGTGTACCTATGCCCTATTTTCCCCATGTCCGAACCATCATGGTGTTTTTTCCCATCATCTGCAATTTGTACCATACTTAAAATGAAAACCAACGTGGTCCTGTGGTACTGTGATGTTGTAGCAATCATCAAGTTTAAACAGCTTTCGACTGGGTCAGCTTGAGATGGGTGACTATTTGTGGCATTTACATTTTCGAGCGTCTCTATCACTTCACGTGGTACTCGTTAGGTTACAAGCCTTATAAGAAGTTTCAACAACAGGTTGCCACAAACCTGTCTCCATCAATCCGTACTGGATCCACATGACAAAATATTCCATTCTCTCTCACCTCATTTGTGCTGCCTTTTCTCAGCTGTAGACTAGCAGTAAAACATAGACTGATTTATAATCTTAAAAAAAAAACAACAAAACTATCAAACACACCGACTATCTTTAAGATATTATAGGATTTCATCTTTAAAATAGCCACCGAATCCTGTCTTATCAGATATTTCTATCGGCGGATTAGTCTCTTGTCTGATGGTTTTGAGAACGGAGGGATTTGGTTTGGTATTAGAGTATTATGAAAGCCTGAACGTTGAAAAAAACTACTGCTGCATATCCTACTTCTTACTAATATCATAAATGTGAAAGTTTGTATGTTGGGGTGTTCCTTTGTTTGAATGTTTAGATGTTTGGATGTTTGTTACGCAATCAAACAAAAACGGCTGAACAGATTTAGATGTTATTTGGTACAGAGATATTATATTACCTGGATTAACACATAGGATACTTTTTATCCCGGTAAAATCTTAGGTTCCGGTCTAAAGCCAACGCAGATGTAATCGCGAGCAAAAACTAGTCTACAATTACTAAACTCGGCCATGTTCGTCGTCTTTCATAAATAGAGTTGACAGAAAGAATCTAGGAATAAAGTATTTAATTTTGCAGTCCCAGCCTGTAACAAGATTATATGAAACAATTGGCAATACACACAAAAGTACACCTCCCCCAATTGGGAAGTATAAGCGTGATAGTGGTTTTTTTTCCAAAAATAGGAACAACCTTAGTCCATGCTTTCGTCACACACCATAACATCTTTTATTCATAAGTCCTTCCCTCACCAATATTCGATCAGCCGAGCTCGGTTGGAGGTGGGCCGTGGGTGTAACAGGCTGTACCGAAGAATACCAAACAAAGAATAATTGAATTGATCGAATGCTGAATAGACGGGCCGTGACATCATAAGAATCGCGTCGCAATTGGGAAAACTTGGAAATGGAAACATACGAAGATAATATTTTCCTGATACCAGAGAGGGGCAAAATGTAATCAGATTATTGATCACAATTGCATTTAGTAATATTCAATCATGATTCAAGATTTAAAGTGTAATCGTAATCGTTAAAGATTACAAAATGTAATTGTAACCGAATACACCATCACGCCTATTTTCCTCAAGCGAGGGCAATTAATCATTAATCTGATTACATTTTGCCCATCTCTGTCTGATACACTTGTTTAGGAGTAACTAAAAAGATCAAGAGCCAAACTATCTTTCCATTTAACGGCAACAGGAGCGGCCAAAATTGTTTAGTTGAAATGTTGATGTATTGTAATGTAACGTGAAGCTAGCGAGTAAGCGTGCTGTCGCGTTCATGTTTATTTAATAAATTTCTGGCATGACAAGGATGGCATACCCACTCGCTAGCGTCACGCTAACATCATTCTCTTTGTGCTAAGCCTTCTGGATTCTCCTGATTGTTGATAGATGTTAAACAGATGACCAATTATAATTATAATATTTCGTGGGTTGTTGCCACAGATCCAATTGTGGTAGTTGCCCTGCGTGTATGGTGAAATGACCCAGCGGTCTAGCCGAGTACAGCATTCAATACTATCTACATATCTGTGGTAGTGTATTGGTCACTTTATTTTGATGCACTAGGATAACACATACCCACCAATGTTGAGGGTACAGACAGTTCTTCTCGCTTTACCCCAGGGCAGGGTATATTGCACATTGCGCTTCAATGCTCGCGGTTGCATTGCAGTTTTCCAACAATACTATACCTGCAGCGATTATTTTCGTAATATAATAATTCCTCTTTACATCATGGGGCTGTTAAGTAATGCACACACAGTCTCACAGCCGCCCGCAATGGTTATTATTAACCGATTCTTTATCCGGACGTTTATTTCGTGTTTCTTTCTTTCTTTTGATATGTCTGCTAAAATTCTAACTATTTGTGACTATGTAACAAAATGGTGTTTATATTGAGCGTATAAGCAGTTTACTAGTTCACTCGGCAAGTCGAGATTTGACGCCGATAAAAGATACAGAATAACGAAATAATAACACATACGTAATATGACGAACGGCTTGGTCCAGTGGGAAATGGACCAAGATCTCAGGCCGAGTAGATCTAAGTCATTTTATGAAACCTAGAATTTTATGAATGAATAGTCTTAAAGTCTAATAAGAGCGTATGCATACTCGCCAGCTTTAAGGCGGGCCATTTTAGATAAAGCAAGCACAAAAGTTACATAAAAATTATGCTAACCAGCATACAGCGTGGAAGCTGGATTTATATAAAATGTTGCTTTTAAACAATATTCTGTATAACGTACTGTTAGAAACAACATTCGATACTGCCAGTCACTATCTGTGGGCCGTAACTTCTCTGGTAGAAGGTCGTAAATGTCGCCAAATACTTTTATAGCAACATATCTTGTGTGTGAATTTCATGTTAGTAACGGGTGCGTTGACACCGGAATAATTGTTAATCTTCTTTAATATAGCTATTAATCCGTCCCTGCTAAAACTCGCAATGTTTGCCATTGTGTAACACAAAGTATTGTTTATAGGTAGGATTTACAAAATATGCGTAAAAATAGAGTCAACTGCTTTATACTATGAAAGATGGGTTTTATACACCAAACTAAAAAACATATACTGATAATATTATATGAAAATACTGCCGGATACTTTCCATGGGCCCTAATTTCTGCTAGACCTTTTAAAGGTCGAAAATGCGAGCCCCTCCTAGTATTTTCATAGCAACATATCGTGTATGTGAATTTTATGTTTATAGACGCACCCATGACACAAGAATAATTACTAGGGTAAGGTCTTTTTTATTTATTTTGACATAGCTATTAATCCGTCCCTGCTAAAACTCGCAATGTTTGCGACTGTGCAACACAAAGTGTAGTTTATATTGAGCGTTAAAGCAGTTTACGAGTAGCACTGGATGAGTTGAGAGGTAACACCAATTAAGGAGACAAAGTGCCAGAGTAATAATGCATTATCTCGACGTTTCTACCATGGGTGGTCAGATATTCTCACCGACCCTCCCCATGCCCTTACTTCTCTTCTTTCAGATACCGATACCGCACACGGGATTAGACACCGACCTCGCCGGCAAGGGCAAAGATTCCCTTGCTCGCGGGCCGGTCTAGAGCACCACAGCAAGACACTTAGTACTCGTAAGTGCCCTCTCACAAAACGACAGCCAAAGCCCAAGCCGTTCCTCCTTGGAGCGCCTTTGAGCTAGGTGCCCCCTTGCTCTTCTGGCTGGAGCATAATGGTTGCACGCTCTTGTCCGGTGAAGCTGTAAAGACCTCGCGGCTAACAGTGTAGATCATTCATTCAAACACACACACACACTCAGGGCCATCATTCGCTATAACCAATTTTATTTTAAATCTAGCTTCACGCTAAGCAATTATGTGCACAAACACTCAGACCGAAACGACAACAACACGGGGACAAGCAGACTGTCATTATGTAATTGACTTTATATAGACATGTCTAATTCATGGTACAGACAGCAACACAATTCGCTCAAGGTTCTGAGTTTTTCAAACCGCTCGTACATTTTTGTTTTGCATCAAATATATTATTATTGTTGATATATTATAGTAGCTTGCTAATAATGGGATTAATAAAGAGTATTATCGATTTTAAAAAAACTGAGAATGTTCAGCGAGATATGCTGACTGTACACCTTCATTATCATCAATCGCGCTATTCATTCTGGTCTTGTGCTAGTCTGTTCACAAATTTGACGGCCACCTTTATCTGGCTGATGGTATGCCTTTGGGCCTTCGACCCTTTCTGGATCACTCTGTAACGGCCTTGGTCCACCTGCCATCATCCCTCCACATCAATGGTCCTGCTCTTCGCTACTTTAACCTCGTGATCCGTGTAGTCATGTAACCCACCTTCTGTACTCGGGTAAAAACAAAAAACATAGGATCGTTCACAATTCTAATAATAAATTTGAACAGCAGTTACGGAGTGATATCGGGTTCGATGCTAACAACAGACAATGACATGAGATAAGACTGCGTCCAGCTAGCTTTGGCGTCAATGGACAAATATTTAACTCAAGGATAATTTGCTTTTTACCAGTAGAATCATATTTTTATAGGAACGTATGAAAAATAATCATCGTGTCAAACATATAAGTATACATTTTAGTAAATTATAAAAAAAAAACTATTATAAATAATTTCTTGATTCTTTAAGTAAGTGTCTATCATTAACCGTAATCAACATCCTATTAGGAGGTATATAAGGAAAGAACCTGTTGGAACTCTGTACTCTCTGCCTACCCCGCGAGGGAGCTGGCGTGATGATATAGATAGATAGATAGATAGAACATCCTATTAAGTGCAGTAGTTAAAACTTTTTAGTCGATTTTCTGGAAACTCTGATTTTTACCTATCACCTTTCACTAAAGGTACAGAAATATTTCTGTATCTTAAGTGCGGTTACAAACATGAATTTTACATATGCATATACCCAGACGGAAAACATTAGTGGGTCACACTAAGACTTGTCCGGTGCGGGAATCGAACCCGTGACGACTCGATCCACTGGATGGAGTAGAAGTAGCTTAAGCTCTTCACTCAACATCGACAAGGATCTTTTGGCTCGTGGCCAAAAGCGGAATTAACGCTGTCATCAAGTGAATTGCCACTTCATGATAGTCGCAGAGTTGCTGTTTGCTATGAAATTCACCCAACTTATTTTATAATTAGTAACGGCGCGGACCCACCTGATAATGTCTCCTTGGAAGTAGGAAAAATTTACAAAATGGTGACACTGATTTCACACCATCGCCCTGTCAGTGTCATCCTCGAGCCCAAAGATCCTTGGCCTCGTGTGTATACAAGATGTACCGTAAATAACCCAAGACCCCAATTAGATCAAAGTTTTTTACCCCTTTTTACGTACTTTTATACCCCAATTATCACTGAAACTTGTACGTATATGTGTGTGTTTTAAGAAATATGTTTTAGAAATGCATTTGAAATTTCCGTATTGCTCTGAATCAAAAATAAATTAAGTTTGTTTTAGCTCACTGCACAGCATTTTTGCCAAATTAAAAAAAATTAAGATACATTAAAGTAATAAGTAACTAATTATGTAAGATACATGGGGTACTGTGTTAGTTTGATAATAAATGTCCTTTTGACATCACTAAACTAAGTGAAAATAAATTCAAAGCAAGACAAAAAATACTTGGATAGGGGCTGTTCCAGCTCCACTTGATTGAATATGGATAACTTTTATGGATAGCTATTATTATTTAATATTCCCTCTCCTTCTTCAATTAATTTAGTAACAATTTTTTTTTTTTTATTTAGCCATAGAGCCATGTATGCCACATGTAGCCTAACATGTAGCCATTGACATGAATGGTACGATGTGTTTAATTTAACTTAGACCTACCTGATAGACTAGTCTACATTGGAATATGGGAATATTCCAAAACAAAATGTAGATGGAAAAACACAATTGAAAAATACTATTTTAAAAGAGTAACCGTGCAGTTTCTTGCCCTTCTTCTCCACAGGAATGACATTCCGAAGTGGTGGTAGTCTTTGTTACTTTTCTGACGATTCATAAATACTGTAATGGTTTACATGAATAAACAATATTCTCATTCTGATTCTAAAAAAAAATGGAATCAATTCGGTTACTGATTTTGATCAAACTACATGCAGGTTATGTTACACCTTGTATAAGCTCTTCATAAACTATTCATAAAGACTTCAATAACACATTAAACGTTCTATATTTCAACGTAAAATTATTCGTATTTTGTTTTGTGCAATGATCCTGAATAGATTAGGAATAAATGTCATAATTAAAATTTAAAGAACGTCTCTACATCGGGGCATTAGTTAAATATAGGAGACAGCCACTAATATTAAATGAAGTCGGTGAGGTACTTACCAATTCTTAAGTGTTTTTATATACTTTCTGGCAATAAGTAACTCAGACTGCTAGGATACAAAGAAATATGAATTATCAAGGGGACTGAGCCGCACCAATCGTTAGCAATTCATTCAATTGACTAACTTATTTAGTTGCTATACCATAATATCACTGTACATACAAACCGTCACGCCTATATTCCCCAAGCGGGGTTGGCAGAGACGTACTATGTACATCCACTTTTCACCGACGATGTTAGTTCCCATGTAATAGGGGCGAGCCTATTGTCATACACTGGGCACTATTCTATATTCCGGACTCATACTGGGAAGTTTTCGTTAGAAAAACATAAGTTTGTCCGCGTGACGGTGTTTATTCTTTTTTACTTTTAAATCTTTGACCTTGACCCTGACCGCACCAATCGTTAGAAATTCAATGAGTCGACTAACTTATTAACTTGCTATACAATGTCATTGTGCTAATCAAATAGTTACTCAACCCCACATTGTTCAAATGACTCACAATTATTGCATGACAAATCATAGCGAACTCTGTTTCTAATGCCATAGAGACGATAATTAAATAAAATTGCTACTTATATGTTACTGACTCGAACACTTTTTCTGGGACTTCCCGTGCTTTACTGTACTGCTATTGGTCGAGAGACGAATACGTAAGCGATTTTTAGCTCAAAATATTTTTGTAAAAAACTTCCAATACCTGACATAAATGGAGATAAAAACTACAACCAGTGTATAAAGAAGGACAAGTATAGTAGATTTGAAGAGACAAAATGTCTTAGTTAATGCCGTTTACATGGGAATTTTGCAAATAAAATATGCGTTCTGAATCGCGCAACCAAAGTTTTCTGTTCAGTTAGTATATATACGAGAATCGGCGTTGTACTATCGGTCCTCCTCTGGGTTTCTTCTTCGACCGACCCACTAGCCGCGGCCCGTCACGGGGTTGTGATCCATGTTGATCACGGGCACCTCTAAAGTTTGAGAACATCTGATATAAAAATCCTTTCCTTGGGTAATCCGTTAGGTGCCCTTGGCTCTTCATGGTCACTCCTCTCGTGAGGGTTGATGACAGCGGCCGGCGGGGGCCCTCGGGCCCGCAGCAGCGCGTGAGGGGCGGGGGCGGCACCTCACCACGGGCGAAGCCCTGCGCCGTACACGCTGCGACGCTTGCAAGATGAAGACTCCCGGGGGAGGGACCCGCTGAAGCAAACAGCGTTAAGAAATTGTAAACCCAACAAACCAAAACAAACAAACCTTTTGTCAATTTATTTCGCGAAATTAAATCATAAACTTATTTTCTCCCAATTAATTTGAAGTACATTCAACTAACAAGGAAAAAAAAACATTTTAGCTATAACAATGAAAACTCTGTACTAGGGACCCCCGCCAGGGATCTCACGTGACGATTTAGTAGCAGTAGTATTTAAAATAATATCAGTTACTTATGAGAGATGTTGATAACTGAAAATATAAAGATTTTTATTTAACAATTTTAAGTGACCAGTGAATTATTCTATAGTAGGGTACCTATAGGATCGACGTAATACCCATAATATCTTAATTACACATGCCTATTGTTTGTGGTGTATCTTCTAAGTCCAAGGTCCAATGTCAATAAAATTAATATGGGACCACCTTGGAGATATACTGAACTCAATGCAAAAAAAAATATCAAAATCGGTCCACAATTGACGGAAATATCATAAATAATAATAATATAAAAAAAAAGCATACATACAACCGAACATAGACCTCCTCCTTTTTGTAGTCGGGTAAAAACATGACTCCTTTTCTCATATGAAACGTATCTACTTTATTATTTACAATTATCGTAAATATTGTCAATGCTGTCCCATTGGACATGCGATAGCGATCATGATATTGCGAACTATCACGATGTCCTAAGTTCGAATCCTGGATCGAAATTGGTGTCTTCCCTACTTAAAATTTTTCAAAAACAAATCGTAGTCTTAAATCGCTCTCGGTATAAGGCCATTAACTCGCCACCTATTACATAGGGAATTACCATTGTTGGCGAAATGTGGGTGTACCTAGTAGCTTTATCTGTCGCTGCCAACGTTTCGTCACAAATCGGGGTAAGAGAGGTTTTCCTAATTATTTAAATAAAAGCGCAGTTTGATGTTGCCATATCAAAGAGACACTACGCGATGTAGACACCAGACAAATTAGTTTTAATTTTAATTATTAAATGAAAGACTACACGTGTGATTAGGCAGCTTAGAACCTACCCCCTTGCTTTGTGCTGAATAAAGGAACGCGAAGCTTTCATATCTTTTTAAAAATTGGCAAAGGTTTAATAAAGAAAATAAATAAATACCATCGCGCTTGCATTCCCCAAATAATTTTCGATAGAAAAACTACATTCATCCGATCTAGGTTTTGAACCCAGGACTTGACAGATTATTCGCCACTACACCAACGAAATTGAAACGCAACCACCGGACGTCTGATTATTAGCACTAGGACTTTTGTATGTAAATGAGATCCTTAACGGCTATGTCCTTTTATGCTTTCACTTTGTCACGAGCTCTGAGTACACGCACACGGACCACACTCGGAAGTTATATTTTGTCCATAATCCCGCCAAGTCGCCACATGTTGGCCTTCTACGATCCGGATGTTCTGGAAGATAATATACTATAAAGGATAATAATATAAATCATCGCGAGAACCAGCGATTACCTAATTAAAGGAAATTGGATGAACACGTGGCGGGACATACATGCCGGCCGTGGACGCGGTTATGACGGTGGTGCTGCTTTAACTTTGCCTTATATCACCCCAACACTCGTACAGGTATTATAATTCCTAAATAATTAAGGGAATTTATAAGGTTAGTGCCTTTACTTGTTTTTTTTTTATTGTGTTAGTTTTGTACTCATGCATTATAAGTAGTTACCTTTTGCATTGTTATAGCATTTACTACATGCTATAGCAATTATAGTCAAAATCGTAGTTATCAGTACAGTAGGCATTTAGTACTACATTTTTTTTAATATTGATGCTATTCAAGTGTTAACTGTTACTTTTTTATAAAGTAGGTATGCACAAGTATTTCTACACAATATAATTTTAAGTAGTGTTTGGATATTGGCAAGTTTTTTATTGTTATTTACAATTTATATCACCGTAGTGTACTTTTATATAATTATGATGTTAATTCATACAAGTCATTGTTGATAGTTAGGCAGTTAATCGGTATAGCAAAAACATTAACGATTTTTTTTTAAATTACGGTACATTTAATCATAATTTAATAATTAGATGGTATGAGTAATATTTTGTCACATACAAATCATTAGATATTTAGATTAATTAACAGAACTTAAGTTTGTAACAATAGTTTAAAACAATAGTATATACAGCAGAAAGTAGTATTTACAGTTAGAACCTAGATCTGTTCATTCGTTCTATAAACCGTTTGTCATTGTAAAATTCCAGATCGACAATACCCGACTCCCAGAATGTCCGAAGAAAAGGATTTAATTTAAAAAAAGTGGTAGCTTAAAAGGCCGATTAACCATATTCGCAAACTATCTTGATGCGCTGGATGAACAACCGCTGACCAGTCGTGATGTCACGGAGCTGCGGCTACGCGTAAGCAGGATTGAGACATTGTATGAACAATACGATGAATTGCAGCTGCGTTTAGAATGTTTTGTTGATGATATTAAAACACTACCACAACCTATCCCTGGCGTCCACAACCTATCCCTGGCGCCCACAACCTATCCCTGGCGTTCTTTAACGCCGATGGCCTTCGCTCCCAGCGAGATCAGGTTGCTGATTTCCTCCGAGATCACTTTTCACATTTGATAAAGTCGGTATAATGGTAACTTAGATCAGGCTAGTAGCTAAATTGTGCGAATAAGGCACACCAATTAATATAGGAGAAGATAATTAGAGATGTGAAATTATAAAAAAACCTGTGTTAGTGTTTTTTTAGTTTTTATTTTAATACACATAGCTCAGTGGATAGAGCGATCGCCCCGATAAGGTGGTATACGTGGGTTCGATTCCCACTCGAAGAGATATTTACTTATTTCTATTTAGAATCACTATTCTACTTATTAAAATTACCTAATTCGATTGTTAATTTCCAATAAACATAATTTAAAGACACCTGTAAATTTACAATAAAGTTTGTTAAGTTTTTTCATCATTTTCGCGCCGTAATCGTATCCACTCGTTAAAAGAAAAAAATCTTACTTCATATGATCAAATACGAAGTTTTAGAAAACAGCAGCCTTAATGTCTAATCACCACTTAGGGAATCTAGACGTGAAACTCTATTAAAAAAAATCACCGTCACGTCTATATTCCCCTAGCGAGGGCGGCAGAGGTGTACTGAATACACCCACTTTTCGCCGACGGGGCAAGCCTATTGCCACATACCGGGCACAATTCCAGACTCCCAACTTATACAGGGAAGTTTTCGATAGAACTATATTTGTCCGACCTAGGATTTGAACCCGGTACCTCATGGTCACAAAGCGTTGCGCTTTGCCACTAGACCGACGAGTTACTATATTTTACTACATGTTTTATCCTTACACTTGGCTTTATCCGCGGCTTTCCATTAATAACCTAGTTTATTGAAAAACATATACACAGTACAGAAAAACATTTAAGTCAAATGAAATCATTACCAGATAATTTAAAATAATAAAAAATGTAGTTTATTTTCTTTATTTGAACTTAATCTGTATTAACATAAGGAGCCCTCCTTTTAAGCAAATCAATACCTGTGTTAGGAGGCCCCGCTCTTCTTCTTAAAGATAATTTGGAATCAAGTTTTGTATAAAACTAAACTAACTTAATACTTTCTTAATGATATACAATAATAAACGATAATAACTTGACCCCTTCCTAGTTCCCACCCGCTTACTACGAAGAGACCAAGCCTTATCCTCGGCTCTATCAAACCTTCTATTATGCGCTCGAAGGATATTTAAAAAATAATCTTAAACCTGTATAGGTGGATTTATCAAAAATATAGCTCTCATACTCATCTCAAATTCAGTTCTTTTATTTCGACGGAAGCTCACTGGATTGAGGCGCCGGTGTGATCCTCGCATGAAACAAATCGTTATGTGACCCATAAGTATTGAGTCTGAGAGTTTGTGTATGTGAATTTTATGTTAGTGAACGCACCCACGATACAGTAATAATTCCTAGTGTTAGGCTACTTTAAAAATAAAGACAGAATCAAACATACTCTACTCTACTGTGGCTTGCACTCAAAATGCATGCTTATTAAATATCGAAATAAAATCAGGCATCAGTCAACTTCTACACAAATACACAAAGGATGTTATACTTGGATTAGTCTTCATGTGACGTGGAGGAAATAGAAAAGGTCTGTAAAAAAAAAACATTGTGAAACTGTGTACATAATAATACTGTGTACATATAAATATATATATCATGTAAACACTTATACAAGTTTGTGCGTTTCTTATTCAAAGTTATAGATTGAGCGAAAATATAATAAGTGATCAAACGAACTTACCTGAAGTGAAGTTCGATCATTATTATACGAAGTCCTTCGTTCGAAGATATAAACATGCAGCTCTCTCTACTCGCTTGGCAATCCGCTAAGTTTTTTAGAGACGTCAACGCCTCCTCTATGGTATCTGTGGACATAACCTCTACGACCATTCCTTTTAGAAGTAGTACATTTCAACTTTACCAACGGGCAGGGCGGGTGGGGTACTTATATCTTCGAACGAAGGACTTCGTATAATAATGATCGAACTTCACTTCAGGTAAGTTCGTTTGATCACTTATTATACTGTGTCCTTCGTTCTCGATATAAACATGCAGCTGTTAAGAGCTATAAGGGTAAAGTTAAAGTATACCACATGAATGTCATTTTTAAGCGTGAGCTCTAAAACCTAACTTGTCATGAGTACATTTGTATAACACATTCCCGTTGTTTGCATTGCTATACAACACAAATACAACATATATATATATATATATATACACACAGACGAGTATATATACACATATATTGTTTCTTACAACCAGTCTGTCTAACTTATTCAAAATAAATTTATTTAATCAAATTCTATAACATGTTATGTTATCTAGCGTAGATCCATCCCAACAAAAATCTTTAAAGAACCTGTTATAGCACACCTGTTGTCCATAACTCATTACTACTGGGTAATAATAATCAATCATTACTTATCAGATATCAGTGCATTCTCCATCTGTTATGTCTTCTATATATAGTTTTTTTTTTTTTTTTTTTATAGATGTCTATATAACAAGAGTTGATGAATTACCGATCCAGAACTTTGTTTATATGAAATTAATCCCTTTCTAATAATTCTTGTATCATAGAAAACCCTTCCGAAACGAACTATGAGAGTGGAGGAAGCCAGTAAGTAAAGAACCTGTTGGAACCCCGCACCTCCTGCCTACCCCGCGAGGGGTGATAGAGATAGATAGAAAACTCTTACTGTGTACGAGATCTGGAAACAAAGTATGTTAGTACCCAATCTATAACAATATAAGACAAATAAGACAGGGAAACCTGTTTCCCCACTAAAGTGTCTTTCCAAGTGGTATGTGTGGGGTTTTTTTGCTAATGATCTCTTTTTTGAGTACAATACCAGACAAAGGCTACAAATTCTATTGGTGATTATAAGGATGCTTTGCTATAATTACTTATTTAATTTATGATAAAGTATTTTCCTTTATGTCAAAGTTCGTTTATATTTAATGTTAGTTATATTTATAATCTTTAAAGATGTACATATACCAACATTTAACATTTTTGTACTAGAGGCCTTTGTACTAATGTCCTTATCTAGAGCTATTCCTCACATAAGGCTATGTACATTAACTATATGATCTCGCCCCCCCCCCCCCGCCCCTCCCCCATTTTTGGGTTTGGAACGAAGGGCAGTGCTGATGTGTGGTAACCTAATTTAACCTGCCCCACTGTTAAACTATACCACTACTATTATTATATATTTCGAAACTATCCCGGAATCATTTCCATGTCCTGAGTGGCCACATAAATATTTATGTATCACTTAACGATTCGTCCTTGCGCAATAACGCCCGCGAACATTCATGTTTGGCAAAACGATCGGGCCACCCCTGACCCATTATATTACTGATGAAAATTACACTCTAATTTCCTAATTTAGTAATGACTTAAGCAGCGAATAAGTCACAGGTAACTAGACCAAACTACGGACTATAACTTTATGATATTGGGAATCCTATTCATAACTTAACTTTTTCATACCCTGAAATGCCACACTTCCTCTGCTTCTTTGTATGTGGCTGTTTTTTAAAAGTAGCAACTGTAATGAGTAACTTTCTAGTTAATTCTAGATGTCCAACCGTGAGAATTAAGTGTCACTTAACTTATACATGTAGTACCTACGTATCATTCATATTTCGTTTAATATCATAATAATATTTTTTGCGCCCTCGCCTACCCACTTGGGATCTGGCGTGGTCTTATAATTAATACTAAATAAATAGTATCAAGTTCCCTAAGACTAAGGTCTTTGCTGATACTACATAATATTTATCATACCTGTGATAAAAATATACTTTTGATTATTCTTGTTTAAGACAATCTATACTTTTAAATATTGTAACTCAATATTTCATCAACTATAGCATGTCAACCTAATATCGTTAAATTTTTAAATAGGTATTATTATTAAGTCATTTGCATAACTTTATTTTTTTTTTATATATAGATACATTAATAAGATACATGTAACATGTGGATGTAATAATTTAAATGTAACAATATGAAAAATGCAAATTTTTGTATGACATCTCCAATCCAATATTTTTACACTGAACCACCTTCAAATAAATACAGCATGTATAGTGCTCTAAAAACCACCTGTTTCCATAATGGTAGCAGGTTGTACTTGTGTCATATCTCCGATATCCTAACTGTACCAGAAACATCACTGGTGCTCAATTTAAATGTACACATTCAAAACTAAACACAAACCTATTTTTATAGTTATTAATTTCTTGAATAATTTTATTTGATTATATATGATTTATTGATTATCATATTATCAAACAAAAGTACAATAAAAACATCTAATTCTTCAATTCATGAATTGATATATAATCTTTCCTCTGTGTGTCTCAAATTTCTAATGTATTAATTACACTATAAATGATGCAGGACGTAACCAAAAAACCAAAACCATTGGACGCATTACCCAATAGAAAGCTGAATAGCTACTCATAAATTTTTTATTAGTATACTTTATATGGCTATAATAAGTGATCAAACGAACTTACCTGAAGTGAAGTTCGATCATTATTATACGAAGTCCTTCGTTCGAAGATATAAACATGCAGCTCTCTCTACTCGCTTGGCAATCCGCTAAGTTTTTTAGAGACGTCAACGCCTCCTCTATGGTATCTGTGGACATAACCTCTGCGACCATTCCTTTTAGAATTAGTACATTTCAACTTTACCAACGGGCAGGGCGGGTTGGGTACTTATATCTTCGAACGAAGGACTTCGTATAATAATGATTGAACTTCACTTCAGGTAAGTTCGTTTGATCACTTATTATACTGTGTCCTTCGTTCTCGATATAAACATGCAGCTGTTTAGAGCTATAAGGGTAAAGTTGAAGTATACCACATGAATGTCATTTTAAGCGTGAGCTCTAAAACATAACATGTCATGAGTACATTTGTATAACACATTCCCGTTGTTTGCATTGTTATACAACACAAATACAACATATGTCTATATATATATATATACATACGAGTATATATACACATATATTGTTTCTTACAACCAGTCTGTGTAACTTATTCAAAATAAATTTATTTAATCAAATTCTATAACATGTTATGTTATATACCTGTTATAGCACACCTGTTGTCCATAACTCATTACTACCGGGTAATAATAATCAATCATTACTTATCACATATCAGTGCATTCTCCATCTGTTATGTCTTCTATATATATATATATATATATATATATATATATTTTTTGGATATATCTTTATATAACGAGAGTTAAGGTATTACCGATCCAGAACTTTGTTTATATGAAATTAATCCCTTTATAATAATTCTTGTATCATAGAAAACCCTTCCGAAACGAACTATGAGAGTGGAGGAAGCCAGTAAGTAAAGAACCTGTTGGAACCCCGCACCACCCGCCTACCCCGCAAGGGGTCTGGCGTGACGATATAGATAGAGATAGATAGAAAACTCTTACTGTGTACTAGATCTGGAAACAAAGTATGTTAGTACCCAATGTATAACAATAAAAGACAAATAAGACAGGGAAACCTGTTTCCCCACTAAAGTGTCTTTCCAAGTGGTACGTGGGGCTTTTTTTTTTTTTTTTTTTTTTTTTTTTTTTTGCGGCAAATGATCTCTTTTTTGAGTACAGTACCAGACAAAGGCTACAAATTATATTGGTGATTATAAGGATGCTTTGCTATAATTACTTATTTAATTTATGATAAAGCATTTTCCTTTATGTCAAAGTTCGTTTATATTTAATGTTAGTTATATTTATAATCTTTAAAGATGTACATATACCAAAATTTAACATTTTTGTACTAGAGGCCTTTGTACTAATGTCCTTATCTAGAGCTATTCCTCACATAAGGCTATGTACATTAACTATATGATCTCGCCCCCCCCCCCCCCTCCCCCATCTTTGGGTTTGGAACGAAGGGCAGTGCTGATGTGTGGTAACCTAATTTAACCTGCCCCACTGTTAAACTATACCACTACTATTATTATTTATTTCGAAACTATCCTGGAATCATTTCCATGTCCTGAGTGGCCACATAAATATTTATGTATCACTTAACGATTCGTCCTTGCGCAATAACACCCGCGAACATGCATTTTTGGCAATACGATCGGGCCACCCCTGACCCATTATATTACTGATGAAAATTACACTAATTTACTAATTTAGTAATGACTTAAGTAGCGAATAAGTCACAGGTAACTAGACCAAACCACGTACTATAACTTTATGATACTCGTATTGGGAATCCTATTCATAACTTAACTTTTTCATACCCTGAAATGCCACACTTCCTCTGCTTCTTTGTATGTGGCTGTTTTTTAAAAGTAGCAACTGTAATGAGTAACTTTCTAGTTAGTTCTAGATGTCCAACCGTGATATTTGAGTGTCACTTAACTTATACATGTAGTACCTACGTATCATTCATATTTCGTTTAATATCATAATAATATTTTTTGCGCCCTCGCCTACCCACTTGGGATCTGGCGTGGTCTTATAATTAATACTAAATAAATAATATCAAGTTCCCTAAGACTAAGGTTATTGCTGATACTACCATAATATTTATCATACCTGTGATAAAAATATACTTTTCATTATTCTTGTTTAAGATAATCTATACTTTTAAATATTGTAACTCAATATTTCATCAACTATAGCATGTCAACCTAATATCGTTAAATTTTTAAATAGGTATTATTATTAAGTCATTTGCATGACTTTATTTTCTTTTTATATATAGATACATTAATAAGATACATGTAACATGTGGATGTAATAATTTAAATGTAACAATATGATAAATGCAAATTTTTGTATGACATCTCCAATCCAATATTTTTACACTGAACCACCTTCAAATAAATTACAGCATGTTTAGTGCTCTAAAAACCACCTGTTTCCATAATGGTAGCAGGTTGTGCTTGCGGTATATCTCCGATATCCTAACTGTACCAGAAACATCACTGGTGCTCAATATAAATGTACACATTCAAAACTAAACACAAACCTATTTTTTATAGTTATTAATTTCTTGAATAATTTTATTTGATTATATATTATTTATTGATTATCATATTATCAAACAAAAGTACAATAAGAACATCTAATTCTTCAATTCATGAATTGATGTATAATCTTTCCTCTGTGTGTCTCAAATTTCTAATGTATTAATTACACTATAAATGATGCAGGACGTAACCAAAAACCAAAACCAAAACCATTGGACTCATTACCCAATAGAAAGCTGAATAGCTCCTCATAATTTTTTTTTTTTTTTTATTAGTATACTTAATATGACTCTAATGTCTATTATTAGCATTGAGTTTCTTTGTGGGATAAAGATTAAAGCACAGTTGTGATCCTCTATCTTTACTTAAATTCTAATGAGAATGGCTATAAATTGTATATCAATTACTAAAAAAATATGTTTCTAATAATAATGTTTCTATACATAATGTTAAATATATGTAGGACCAGATTTTTTAACCTTCACTTGTCTGGATTACTTGCAGTATTTGCACAAAACCAATAAAGTTATGTTTGCCGTTGAAGGCAGACAGACACACATTTTTATTAGTGTCATAGATACATTGTTACATACCAAAGTCAGTGAATACCTTTAGCCTCCAATATTATGGTTTATTTGTAACAGCCATGTTGTATTCCTGAATGTTTAACTGATTTTTCAGTAACATAAAAAAACAAACAAGCCTTTATGTAAAAAGCCTAGCAAGCTTTTCTTACCTCACATTCTCTGGTAGGAGACTTCCAATGTCCATTGTGATTTGTTTTTGGTGGGCCGATAGGTACACTGTGGGTTATTATTTTTACACACCGGATAAGGATTATTATTCTATATTGGTTACAACACTGGTGGTTTTTTGAAATTTAAACTACTGCTTATGAACAGATAGTTATAATTCCATATTGGTACTCCACTATATTAAAACTCATTTAATACAAAATATATACTGCTGACCACAAAGGTTCTTATCACAATAAATGTTTCATGACTGTATTGTTAGGACTCATCTTCCCTGGCTACCCTGCAAGGGGTCTGGGCTGATAATATTGATAATTATTAGTTTTATGTTAACTGGATAGACCAGGTATTTTTTTTTTATATTATATTTTAAGGATGTATGTGTGTAACACAAATTATTGCACAACTTGCCTGTCTCAGCATCGGTAGGCTGAGATATTATATTTGGAATATTTCCACAATTCTGTTGCTTGTCAGTTATAACAGGCATTGTTATAAGTAGAGATTACTTTAGCTCATCTGTTTATAAACCCTATTCAGGGATATATATTGCAAGGTTTACTTTTTTTTTTTTTTTAATACAAGTGCTCATAATATTGCACAATTCTTTGTGTAATAAGCTCCACTTTGGGCTATTTCAGGATTATTATACAAGTATGTCTAATAATGAAATCAATGCAAAACATTATGTTTCTGCAAATGAGTGGCTTATGTTATTAATAATGTATTGTTATTCATAAATTCGTAAACAATGTCCCTTTAATTACCCTTTCAGAAAGTCTCCTTTAAGAGATATAATATCACAAATTGCTTATAGTTTATAGCAATAGTCTTTGTATTTACTGTTTAAGGTATGTATGTTGGGTAACATTTTAGATTCTTACCATTGTAGAAATGTGAACTGCACAGGAGCACCTCATGGGTGGAACCTATCAGTAGTATGACCTTCAGCACATATCTCGTATGGGCCCCAAGTCTTGCGGATCACGCCGATGCATCTCGTACACCGCTCGTGTCCTTGAATTACCGTTAAGTCTTGCGGAACACGTCGATGCATCTCGTACATCGCCCGTGTCCTTAAATTGGCATCGATCCTTAACAATCATTATTGATTAATGTCCCCGCTAATTTCTCTCATTAGAGGTATTACCTTGCCAATTTATAGACGGTTAATAATTGTTTGCAGGTATATTGCGTGTTAAACTGTTTTTACACGAAGAGGGGCATGAGACTTTGTAAGTTTACTTTTCGAGTGAAGACTTTACAAGTCTTAATATAATAAAACTCACGTCTCCAAATATTCGATATTATATACATAAACAAGTTAAGCTGAAAACGCCACAAATAAACAACTATCAGTTGATCTTTTTTGAATGTACTTTTTTGTCAAGACGTAAAATATTTCTGAATTTGCCTATACGATGTTCTAAATTTATTTCACAACATCACTTGAGTATATAAAAACCTTTTGTTATATAATTTCACTGCTACGACCATATGATTAAATTAAATGTCGACCAAAACTTTATTACAAAACATCGGCTGCCGCGCTAAAAGAGAGAATGGACGCAGAGGTTATGTCCACAGATACCATAGAGGAGGCGTTGACGTCTCTAAAAAACTTAGCGGATTGCCAAGCGAGTAGAGAGAGCTGCATGTTTATATCGAGAACGAAGGACACAGTATAATGTCTATTATTAGCATTGAGTTTCTTTGTGGGATAAGGATTATAGCACAGTTGTGATCATCTATCTTTAATTAAATTCTAATGAGAATTGCTATAAATTGTATATCAATTACTAAAAAATTATGTTTCTAATAATAATGTTTCTATACATAAAGTTAAATATATCTAGGACCAGATTTTTTAACCTTCACTTGTCTGGATTACTTGCAGTATTTGCACAAAACCAATAAAGTTATGTTTGCCGTTGAAGGCAGACAGACACACATTTTTACTAGTGTCATAGATACATTGTTACATACCAAAGTCAGTGAATACCTTTAGCCTCCAGTATTATGGTTTATTTGTAACAGCCATGTTGTATTCCTGAATGTTTAACTGATTTTCAGTAACATAAAAAAAACAAAACAAGCCTTTATGTAAAAAGCCTAGCAAGCTTTTCTTAACACACATTCTCTGGTAGGAGACTTTCAATGTCCATTGTGATTTGTTTTTGGTGGGCCGATAGGTACACTGTGGGTTATTATTTTTACACACCGTATGAGGATTATTGTTCTATATTGGTTACAACACTGGTGGTTTTTTGAAATTTAAACTACTGCTTATGAACAGATAGTTATAATTCCATATTGGTACTCCACTATATTAAAACTCATTTAATACAAAATATATACTGCTGACCACAAAGGTTCTTATCACAATAAATGTTTCATGACTGTATTGTTAGGACTCATCTTCCCTGGCTACCCTGCAAGGGGTCTGGGCTGATAATATTGATAATTATTAGTTTTATGTTAACTGGATAGACCAGGTATTTTTTTTTTATATTATATTTTAAGGATGTATGTGTGTAACACAAATTATTGCACAACTTGCCTGTCTCAGCATCGGTAGGCTGAGATATTATATTTGGAATATTTCCACAATTCTGTTGCTTGTCAGTTATAACAGGCATTGTTATAAGTAGAGATTACTTTAGCTCATCTGTTTATAAACCCTATTCAGGGATATATATTGCAAAATTTTCTTTTTTTTTTTTTTTAATACAAGTGCTCATAATATTGCACAATTCTTTGTGTAATAAGCTCCACTTTGGGCTATTTCAGGATTATTATACAAGTATGTCTAATAATGAAATCAATGCAAAACATTATGCTTCTGCAAATGAGTGGCTTATGTTATTAATAATGTATTGTTATTTATAAATTCATAAACAATGTCCCTTTAATTACCCTTTCAGAAAGTCTCCTTTAGGAGATATAATATCACAAATTGCTTATAGTTTATAGCAATAGTCTTTGTATTTACTGTTTAAAGTATGTATGTTGGGTAACATTTTAGATTCTTACCATTGTAGAAATGTGAACTGCACAGCAGCACCTCAAGGGTGAAACCTATCAGTAGTATGACCTTCAGCACATATCTCGTATGGGCCCCAAGTCTTGCGGATCACGCCGATGCATCTCGTACACCACTCGTGTCCTTGAATGACCGAAGTCTTGCGGACCACGTCGATGCATCTCGTACATCGCCCGTGTCCTTAATTTGGCATCGATCCTTAACAATCATCATTATTGAATTATGTCCCCCCTAATTTCTCTCATTAGAGGTATTACATTGCCAATTTATAGACGGTCAATAATTGTTTGCAGGTATATTGCGTGTTAAACTGTTTTTTCACGAAGAGGGACATGAGACTTCGTAAGTTTTCTTTTCGAGTGCAGACTTTACAAGTCTTAATATGACAAAGCTCACGTCTCCAAATATTCGATATTATATACATAAACAAGTTAAGCTGAAAACGCCACAAATAAACAACCATCAGTTGATCTTTTTAGAATGTACTTTTTTGTCAAGACGTAAAATATTTCTGACTTTGCCTATACGATGTTTTAAATTTATTTCATCACTTGAGTATATAAAAACCTTTTGTTATATAATTTCACTGCTACGACTATATTATTAAATTAAATGTCGACCAAAACTTTATTACAAAGCATCTGCTGCCGCGCTAAAAGAGAGAATGGTCGTAGAGGTTATGTCCACAGATACCATAGAGGAGGCGTTGACGTCTCTAAAAAACTTAGCGGATTGCCAAGCGAGTAGAGAGAGCTGCATGTTTATATCGAGAACGAAGGACACAGTATAATACGTAATGAATGGATGAAAGCTCACGGATTCAAAAAGTAGTAGATTTGATTTGTTATTTATTAGGTTTGTTGGATTTATAATTTCTTAACGCTGTTTGTTTCAGCGGGTCCCTGCCTCGGGAGTCTTCATCTTGCAAGCGTCGCAGCGTTTACTGCGCAGGGCTTCGCCCGTGCTAAGGTGCTGCCCCTGCCTCTCACGCGCTGCTACGGGCCCGAGGGCCTCCCCAGCCGCTGTCATCAACCCTCACGAGAGGAATGACCGTGAAGAGCCAAGGGCACCTAACTGATTACCCAAGGAGAGGATTTATATAATATTCTGTGTGTTGACATGATTATAAACATTGCTATATCTTTATTATCCACACATATTAAAGTGCCCGTGACCAGCATGGATCACAACCCCGTGACGGGCCGCGGCTGGTGGGTCGGTCGGGGAAGAAACCCAGAGGAGGACCGACAGATACACGCTATTTCTCGTATATATACTAACTGAGCGGAAAACTTTGGTTGCGCGATTCAGAATCGTAACATTGATTTTAATTTTCCCTGTACTTAATATATTTTTTATATAATAAGTTCGCCTGAGTCTATCACGGTGACCCTCTTTATATATTAGTAAAATAATATTAGTAATTTATGTCAGAAACTAGAAGATTTTACGAAAGTTTTCTGAACAACAAATCGCATACGTATTGACATTTTACCCAATAGCATCAGTTTAATAGGGGAAGTCCCAGACAATGTAGAGTTAGGGTAACAACGATACGCAATGTTATTCAACTTTCATTCTTACGCTGCAACGAATAGCGATCCACTATAAATAGTACGCCTTTTATGGTTCATTCATTCGGCATGAATCATTAAAATAACATTAAATTCTATTTAATGGCAATTTCTCTCCACCAATGCGCACGGGGTACGCATGCTGGAGTATGACGTGAACTTTCACTTCGATTTGTGATTGGCCTTTGTCTAGCTATAGTGTGTGGTAATCACGAGGTCCTGAATTCGAACTTGGGTTGGACAGTGTGTTTGGATTTTCCTTCTAAAGTCTCTGGAATTGGGTCATTTTCACTATACTGACAACAGGGTAACTTCTCTATCACATTGGGACCTGACATCGTCGGCCATAATACGGGAATACAGTACACCTCTGCTAGCCCCGCTTGGGAATGTAGGTGAATGTACAGGTGACTCAGTGCTTTGAGTGATCATACGACGTGAAATATAAAAATATAGAGTCGTAACTGTGCTGACTTCATCCGGTGCGTTCTCACGCGGAAACCAGAACCCAACAAGTATTTAATTTAAACACAAAGCCTCGTAACTATATACGGTGTAATTTTAGTGGTCATGGACCGAAATCCCGAGTGATAATTCAATGCCCGATATAAGACTATACTTACTGATTTTATTGATTGATTTCTGCCACTACCAAATCAAAGGTCGTTATCCCGAGGTGGTGCAGACTCTCACTTCGCGTTTTAGACAAGTATTACGGATCGCCAGCACCATCTGTTAGCAGGTAGTCAAACTATGTCACTACTGACTTTGGCTTACGTCATTTATCTCTAAAAGTGTGTCTAAAAGAATATGTTTTTATTATAACGCGGAGGGAGGTAATGGCCCTCGTTCGGAGGTAATGCGATAAGTAGGGCGACGAAATTAAATTTGGGCGACGGCTGTGGCGTCCGCCATTGTTGCGAATTTGGCTTTGTATCTTAAGCTTACCAAAATTATTAATATATACAACAGGGATCATAAAGAATGAAAAAACAGATATACGATGCAAAATTGGAAGGATTTAGGTACCGGGGAAGACCTAGACTATCTTACCATGGCCAAATAGACCGTGTGGAGCGTGTATGAGACGAACTAAGAGTGGTGGAAGCCAGAGAGGTATGTAGGGAAACAACCTGTTGGAACTGTATACTCTCTGCTTACCCCGGAAGGGATCTAGTGTAATGATATAGATGGATAGATCATAAAGAATATTTATCAGCAGCTTAAACACAGTATCCTCCTATATTGAATGGCATTGGGATTAGGGGCATTTAAAACACTATCTATTTATCACTAGTTGTGCCCGCGACTTGTGCGCGTTAAACAGAAACCTTACATTTTTCTGGGATAAAAAGTATCCTATGTGTTAATCCAGGAAATAGCCTATCTGTATGCCAAATTTCATCAAAATCCGTTTTGCTGTTTTTGCGTGATTGAGTAACAAACATCCAAACATCTAAACACAAACTTTCACATTTATAATATTAATTAATAGGAATACTGCAGGAAACACTGGTCAATAGAAAAGAAAAGGAATGAAAAATATATGAGGGCATATCTAATGGTCGAGAAATACAAAACAATACTTCATACATACGTTAATAATGGAGAAGTATCAACAAAATAATAAAAATATATAATCTTTTAAAAACACGCGTTTAGAGCCAAAATATAACGGAGCTATCTTTTATAATAATAAAATTAGCCCTGTTAAGAAACTGTCCCACCGTTGGGCGCGGGCCTCCTCTGAAGCTGAGAGGATTTAGGCCATAATTCACCACGCTGGCCCAGTGCGGGTTGGACCTTGTTTAGTTGGGGATTTTTCTTAAAAAAGAATATGCGTAAATTTCATTATGCTTACTTGAAAATCATTCCAAATTTCAATTAACAGATGTATCTATTACTGATCATAGCCCATATTCGCGCTGACCAATTAAACACGTAACGCAACTCGTTATGATAACCTCTCTATCTCGTCCTATAACCCTACGTTCGCACAAGCGCTTTTTAAACGCGTTAGAAAAAGCTGAAACGAAATAAATGGTCAACAGTACACTTTTTAGCACTTTGAAAGCGCTGTACAGCACTTCACCACCGCGCGTTGCGTTCGTGCGAACGAGGGGTAATAGTACTTCAGTGGCGAATAAAATACCTACCATCACACGACAATTTCACCAAGTGATCGTGACGCGCCGCGTTTGGTCATGATTAATAACCCAGCAAAACTTTGAGGGTGTGTTTGTTTCATCATTATCTGAAAAGTCGAAGTAACAAGCACCTTCATTACGCAACCTCAGCGTGTAACCAAAAACCATCGAAGGTACGAAAATAAACCACTAAAAACTACATCGTCGGCTCTATTACTGGAAAGAAATTAATGAGGAAATTATAGATTTTGACGTGTGGTCCATAAGAAATAGAAAATTGGATGGTTTAAAAAAAACGATAGTCTTTAAAAATGCCCCACATCAGGAATTATTGTTGTGTCGTGGGCTCGTGGTTAGACTTACAAATACAAAATTTACATGCACAAACACTCAGACCGGAACATATATTTATTTATTTTTGTGGGTCACACAAATATTTGTCTCGTGCAGGGATTGAAACCGCGACTACAGATCGCCACCGCGGACGCGGCTGGACGCGTTGGTTTGGGCGTACCCTTACCTAATCGGATAATTGAGCTGAAATTTAGAATTCGTTTGGAAATTCGGTGTATGTAATATATAGTGACTGGAATGTGGCCGCAAGTACTCCAAAACTACTCAACACACTGCCATCGTGTTTGAGATCACTGGATTTGTCTTGACGAGTACTATAGCCCATGTCGGTGTACGGGGTCTGATGATGAAGCCGGAGGGTCGCCATAAGAATCCCTTAACTAAAGAACCGTTGTTAACCGAAACGATGATGGCGTAACGACTTGGACACTTGCGAGAAAGACATGGATACTACAGGCCTAGGATCGATTTTTGTGGAGACGTGAAGGGGAAGCCGTTGCAGTGGGATACAGAATTACAGAATAGGCTAAAAATGAGAAGAAATAAATAAACACCATCCCTCTGATATTCTCCAAGAGGGGTTGGCAGGAAGAGGTATTTTTGTACATCCAGTTTTCGCTAACAATGTAAGGGTCCCATGTAATAGGAGGTCAGCATATTGTCATTGCACCGGATACAATGCCAAGTTCCAAAAAGATCCTGGAAATTTTTCTCTTAAAAACACATGTGTCGTTGTCTGACCTACCTTTTATTTACCTGTCAAAAATCCTGCATAGGACTTCCACGAGCCTCGGGGCAAGCTCTAGGGACGAGTCGGATTCCTACCCAAGAAAAATCCTAGGGTTTGTCCGGCCTACCTAACCAACTAGGCAGTCAACTTAATTATCTTTACTTCAAAAACTACTTAATAATCAACGTATACGTGTACTAGTATTAAAATGTTTGTTATTATATTGTAGCCGGGTATCTGAAATGCGAATGCGAATGCAAATTTGAGCAACGTTGCGATACAAAGCTAGTTCTTAAAATGCGCATTATGTATGAATTTCTGTTTTGTGTGCCCCTGTCTTCATTCTTAGATGGAAAGGTTTATGACTTGAATCTGAAACCCGATAAAAAAACATACCTACATAGGTAAGATAAACGTGACTAGCCAATTTTGCACAAATTTGAGGAAAAAAATGAAAAAAATATGAGAATCTAAATATAGGTTTGGATCAGCTACAACAATTTGATCGTGTACACATAAACAAATTATAACCATTTTATTATTTACAAAATTTCTATAATATATGTTTCTCCCCGCTATAATTATTAAATAATATGCATGTATTTGTCTTAAAATTTGGTTGATTTTCATAGCGGCATAATAACAACATTGCCCTCCCCGATTTTCGAGGTGAACATTTAATTAAAATCTAATCGTGATTCTAAAATTTTCAGCTAGATTAGTCCTAATGGCGATGCGTCAAATAGTAGTTGATTTACGTGTGCGAGTACAGTAATTCTGTCCATTCCGGCACGTTAATTATGCATGCAGCCAAATCCGAACATCGCGAAAACCTATAATCAAATTAAAACCGTGCTCTATTGTCCTTTATCAAGGTCCTTATTCGCTATGACCTATTCGTTTAATTAAACACGTAACGCGGAGCGTAACGATAACTCCTTGAAATGATCGCTTAACACTTCAGTGGCATACAGAATACACGATCATTTCAAGAAGTAATCGTTACGCACCGCGTTTGATCATAGTGAATGTCTGTTTGGATGTGTTAATCTAATCGCCGCGCGAATTCAGGTTTTATTGTGAAAACTATTTTGAATGGACGGCAGAACGAAATGAAATAATATTTAATGTTGTTTTGTGTTACAGTTTATTTATGTTAACAAAACATTACCCCACATATGTTAGACTTTTCTATGAATGCATTTATAAACATGAAATCCACATGCACAAAGATTCATACTGACACAAATATTTGTAGGTCACACGATTTGTCCCGTATCTCAAAATGGTGACCCAACGAATGATGTTAAATGGTTTTTAGTAATTCAGTCTCCTTATAAGACCTCTACAAGAAGGAAGGAAAACGATGCATCAGCTGTACACATACCCACTTCGCACTTCAAGCGTCGCTCTGTTTTTTTTGTTTGCAAAAACTCCCGAAATAAAATTGTTTTTTTCCCGAAACAATATTGTTTTCATAAAAATATCGCCAAGGCAATTTTTACACTAGCTCTCCCATAGTTTTTCTGTTGCAACATTCTCACATTTTTTTTGTTTTTTATATTTTTTTTTTGTGTCCCCCTGCAGGGCAAAAATCTCCCCCTCCTTTCTCCAACGAAAAAAATGAAAACCATATATAGTTCTTTAGTTTTTTATCGTTAAGTTTTTTTTTCAATATTATTTTTTCTCTGTAATCCCAAAAAGTTGTCTAATCTGGCCACACTGAGTGAGCGTAGCTTGTCATTCTTTTGACTCCCGCTCAAAAAACCGCCAACGAAGGGGGCGCCCGGCAGTGACAGTGTGGGAAGGGAAGTAGAGCGTAGGTGAAGCACTTATGCGACTAACCCTCACTTCACATGGAAATAAGCAATGTGTAAATTGGGTATTAAATTAGAGAAAGAACCGTTTTTTATTAAAGCATACATACAAAGGTAGTGTAATGTGGTGCTAATATGTAAGCGACTTCATCAACCGGAAGAGGTCCACTGCAGGTTATAGGCCAAAGATCGCCACGACAGCCAGGTTTGGGCTATACGCCAGGGATTTTGCGGATATTCGCATCCGCACTCACAATTGCGGATCTTCCGCATCGATTTAAACATCTGCATCCGCATTCGGATCCGCAATAATCAATGCAGATGTTCATGTAGATGCAGATGTAATGCAGGTCGCGACAAGAAAGAAAGTGGGTAGGGTCGGCGACAGGCGCGAGTCGCAAACTTTAAAAAGGGTCAATATTGATGAAAATCTACTTAAATGGTGCAGCGTTCATCGAGAAGAATTCAAACTATTATCGCCAATAGCACCAGCCCGTGTTACTAGTGAACAGTTGTTCAGTAGCGCTGGTTTAATTTATGAACCTCTGCGAAACAGACGTAAACCTGAAAAGGCGGCGATATTACTTAGTAAATACAATGCACTAATTTTTAATTTCACTTACTAAATATTAACATAAATATGACAATAATTTTACATTATTTCTGCACCCATATAAAGTTTCTTAAAAAATATCAAGATCCGCATTCGCATCCGTGTCCGCGGATGCGAACCTCGGAAAATCCGCATCTACATCCACCTCCGCGGATGTCAAAAAATTTGGATCCGGAACATCCCTTCCGCAACCAGTTTTTACCCGTGACCTTCACTAGATTCCCCACTTAAAAAGGCATTAAGCTGTCATGAAAACTGAACCTCAAATTGACGCCTAATTAAAACAATCTTAAGTGAAATAAACTCCTAAAAGAGAATATTACTATACAAAAATCGACAGCAATATCTTTCATTGCAAAAATTTGCGGAGAAATCATTTTAGGAGACCAATTTCTACGAGGCCAAAAGCAAATTATAAAAGCTTCGAGTTGACGTCAAAGGGAATTCTTATATTGGAAGTAATCTTGTCGGTGAGACAACAATGGCTGCGTGTAGGTATTTGTTAACGGTAAAATCAGTCAGATAATGTTGAAGAAAATTTCTTTTTCTTAGATTCTCGATCAGCTACTACAAAATAATGCGCGTAGTGATAACGAGATCCTGAGTTCGAATCCTAGGTCTACCAAAAATTTAATTTTCGATAGAAAAATTTCCAATATCAGTGTAAATTCTGGCATCGTGCGCGGTATAAGGGTGGGCTCGTCCCCCATTTTATGGCACTTAATATCCTGGGCGACCAGTGGATGTGCACGATACATCCCTGCCACCCTCTCTTAAAAATAGGCATTGTCACTCCTATATACCCCGTGTGTGACAGTGCCTATTTATTATTTTAATCCTTAATAAAGAGTCATATATTCTTGTAGTTTTGGTTATTTTGTGCTATTTTCTCTCACCTTGAATTGTGAGAGAAAGTTAGTCTTTTTTGCAGTGGCCTCCAGTGTGCGGAGTGAAGCTGACCGACCGCATTAGCAACAGCATAGTAAGACAGCGAGTAGGTATGAAAGATAGTATCGGTGTAAAGATGAGAAAGGGCATGCTCCGTTGGTTCGGGCATATAGAAAGAATGCCAGAGGAAAGAATGACAAAACAGATATACAATGTGAAAGTGGAAGGATGCAGGTACCGGGGAAGACCTTGACTATCTTACCACGACCAAATAAACCAAGTCTTATCTGATGGAAAAGTCAAGAGTCTCCGTAACCGGCGAGCGTGTATGAGACGAACTATGAGAGTCGAGGAAGCCAGAGAGGTATGTAAGGAAAGAACCTGTTGGAACTCTGTACTCTCTGCCTACCCCGCAAGGGATCTGGCGTGAGGTTATAGATAGATAGATAGCCTCCAGTTTCTGGCTACTGCTGAGGCCTTAGCCTTTCTGGCCCGACTTCGATTTTAACTTCAGTTTTGGTCCAATATTGCAATAAATATATGCTAATTATAAGTAAGTAATATTAAAAGCTAGACACACCGTCACGCCTATATTCCCCAGAGGGGGTGGCAGAAGTGTAATGAGTACACCCACGTTTCGCCGACGATGTTAGGTCCCATGTAATAGGGGGCGAGCCTATTGCCATATATCGGGCACAATTCCAGACTCCGGACTCATACTGGGAATTTACGTTAGAAAAACTACATTTGTCCGATCTAGGATTTGAACCCAGGACCTCGTGATCACAAAGCGATGCGCTTTGCCACCAGACCAACGAGGCAGTCACAAACCAAGCGAGTAAAAGCTAGACACAAACCAAGTAAACGAATTTCTTTACTCTGCTTGTTCCTTTTTCAGATTTTTTCCAGCGGAGCAGCTTTGAGGGCAGCTACCCAAATTAAGCTAGAATTTCAACGGCGTGAGCGATACACTAAAAGCAAATAATAAGTAATCAAACGAACTTACCTGAAGTGAAGTTCGATCATTATTATACGAAGTCCTTCGTTCGAAGATATAAACTATATTAGCAGCTCTCTCGAGTCGCTTGGCAACCGCGCGTCATTTAGATACTTCAAAAGTCAACGCCGCCTCTATGGTATCTGTGGACATAACCTCTGGAACCATTCCTTTTAGAAGTAGTACATTTCAACTTTACCAACGGGCAGGGCGGGTTGGGTACTTATATCTTCGAACGAAGGACTTCGTATAATAATGATCGAACTTCACTTCAGGTAAGTTCGTTTGATCACTTATTATACTGTGTCCTTCGTTCTCGATATAAACTATATTAGCAGCTGTTTAGAGCTATAAGGGTAAAGTTGAAGTATAGGCGCACGTAAAGGCTTTTTTTTTTGAGCGTGACCTCTAAAAAATAACATATCTATCTATCTATCTATCTATATCATCACGCCAGCTCCCTCGCGGGGTAGGCAGAGAGTACAGAGTTCCAACAGGTTCTTTCCTTACATACCTCTCTGGCTTCCTCCACTCTCATAGTTCGTCTCAATGGTTGTCAATGATACAAGAATTATTATAAAGGATTTAATTTTATATAAACAAAACTCTAGATGGGCAATTCCTCAACTCTTGTTATATAGAAGATATCTATAGAAGAAAGATCTCTATAGAAGACAACAGATAGAGACTGCACTGATATCTGATAAGTAATGATTGATTAATATTACCCGGTATTAATGAATTTTGGACAACAGGTGTGGTATAAAGGTATATAACAGGTGCTTTAAAGGTTTTGTTGGGATGGATCTACACTACATAACATAATATGTTATAGAATTTGATTATATAAATTTATTTTAAATAAGTTAGACAGACTGGTTGTAAGAAACAATATATGTGTATATATTTGTTGTGTTTGTGTTGTATGGCAAAACAAAGAACGGGAATGTGTTATAGTACAAATATACTAATGATATGTTATTTTTAGAAGTCACGCTCAAAAAAAAAAAAAAAAAAAACCTTTATGTGGTATACTTCAACTTTACCCTTATAGCTCTAAACAGCTGCTAATATAGTTTATATCGAGAACGAAGGACACAGTATAATAAGTGATCAAACGAACTTACCTGAAGTGAAGTTCGATCATTATTATACGAAGTCCTTCGTTCGAAGATATAAGTACCCAACCCGCCCTGCCCGTTGGTAAAGTTGAAATGTACTACTTCTAAAAGAAATGCTTGCAGAGGTAATGTCCACAGATACCATAGAGGCGGCGTTGACTTTTTAATTATCTGAATGACGCGCGGTTGCCAAGCGACTCGAGAGAGCTGCTAATATAGTTTATATCTTCGAACGAAGGACTTCGTATAATAATGATCGAACTTCACTTCAGGTAAGTTCGTTTGATCACTTATTATACAAGTATGTCTAATAATGAAATCAATAAAAACACTATGTTTCTGCAAAGGAGTGACTTTTGTTATTAATAATGTATTGTTATACATAAACAATGTCACTTTAATTACCCTTTCAGTAAGTCTCCTTTTGGAGATATAATATGACAAATTGCTTATAGTTTATAGCAATAGTCTTTGTATTTACTGTGTTAGGCATGTTTAAGGTATGTATTTTAGGTAACATTTTTGATTCTTACCATTGTAGAAATGTGAACTGCACAGGAACACCTCATGGATGAAACCTATGAGTAGTATGACCTTCAGCACATATCTCGTATGGGCCCCAAGTCTTGCGGATCACGCCGATGTATCTCGTACACCACTCGTGTCCTTGAATTATCGTCAAGTCTTGCGGACCACGTCGATGTATCTCGTACATTACCCGTGTCCTTAAAATGCCATCGATCCTTAACAATCATCATAATTGATGAACGTCCCCCTAATTTCTCTTATTGGAGGTATAACATTGCCAATTTATAGACGGTTAATAATCGTTTTCAGGTATATTTCGTGTTAAACTGTTTGTACACGAATAAGGACATAGACTTCATAAGTTTACTTTTCGGGCGACGAAGCTTTCCCAAATTTTAATATGACGAAATTCACGTCTCCAAATATTAGATATTATATAAATAAACAAGTTAAGCTGAAAACACCACACATAAACAACTATCGGTTGATCTTTTTAGAATGTACTCCTTTGCCAGGATGTAAACTTTTCTAAATTTGCCTATACGATGTTTTAAATTTATTTCACACGGTCACTTGAGTATATTACAACCTTTTTGTTATATAATTTCAGTGCCATAAAAAAATTATTAAATTAAATGTCGACCAAAAACTTGATTACAAAGCATCGGCTGCCGCGCTTTCAAAAGAATGGTTCCAGAGGTTATGTCCACAGATACTATAGAGGCGGCGTTGACTTTTGAAGTATCTAAATGACGCGCGGTTGCCAAGCGACTCGAGAGAGCTGCTAATATAGTTTATATCGAGAACGAAGGACACAGTATAATAATAATATCAGCCTATACTGTCCCACAGCCGGGAAAATGTCTAGTCTCACAAATCGAAGTGAGAGAGATTAAGTCATACTCCACCACGCGGACCTAGGGACTTAGTGCGGATTGGTGGAGGCAGGTTTGTGGCCATCTGCTGTTGGAATTTATCAAGTCGCCTATAAGTCTAATCGATTACCACATTAAGTGGTGACCGGGACCAACAGCTTAGCGTGCACTATGAAGCACAGAAACGCTCGAATATGCAAATGCCAGAAACGGTCACCAATCTCAGACCGTGTGTGTATGTGTATGTGTGTGAAGAAGCATGAGTGTGTGAAGGATCTACGCTGTTGGCCGCGGGGCCTTTACAGCTTCACCGGACAAGAGGGCGAGCGTGCAACCACTACGCTCGAGCCAGAAGGGCAAGGGGGCAACTAGCTCAAGGGCGCCTTAAGGAGGAACGGCCTCGGATTGAGCACTCGCTATAGGGGAAGGGCATATACTAGGTGCCTCGTCGTGGTGCTCGCACCGGCCGCCAGGCAAGGGAATCTTCGACCTCGCCGGAGAGGTAGGTGTCTGATTCTGTGTGCGGTATCTGTATCCGAAACAAGGGATGTAAGGGCATCGGGAGGGTTGGTGAAAACATGTCGCGGAAGGTGGTAGCGGCAGATAGGAGGGGAGTTAGGTCCGTAGTCGGCGGTGGCTACGATAAGCGGATTCCTATGATTGGACGCGTTCGTCGCTCTTTTAATAAAGGCGCGAATAGGTTCGAGACCGCGGACGAAATGGAGACTTCTCAGACCGACTGAGCTGAAAACCTTAGTGATCGTTTAGAACACCGCGTTCGCACAGCGCTACGAACACTTTGTATATTTATACCATGCCATACCTAAAAGAAAAGCGTCTACACTCGTATGTTTGTACCATACGCAAATCACAGTTACTATGTAAGTTCTGTAAGTTATCATGAAAGATGTTAACACTTGACAAGTTATCACTCGATTAATTCACACTCGAATGGTTATCACAGTTCGTCGGTTCCCCGGTTTGTTGAAGATCGGTATAAGTTGTACGACTGTTGTTTCGCAAAGTGTATTTATTATGAAGAAGCGTGACCCAAAACTTCCTAATTGTATTATTGGAATATAATGTCTTTTGTGTGAGAGTTCAGAACGGCTTTAGTAGTATAAAAAGAAAACCGTTACGCCTATATTCACCAAGTAGGGGTGGTAGAGATATATTGTGTACACCCAAAAACCGACCCCCAAATACCGCTGACGATATTAGATCCAAAAATAATAGGGGGTGAGCATATTAACATTATACTGAGACATTTGATATAATACCTATTATTAATTTAAAAAGACCTTTTAAAACGAGCTTCTATAGCAATAACACATCGAAGATCTTGCTTAGTTGAGGAGTTCCTATGGCTTCCTTGCGACTCCATCATCAGACCTTGGAACCCATCCAGATTGAAAGTACTCACCAAGACAAATCCAACGAGCCCAAACAGAGCGGGATTATATTGAGTAGTTAGGTGGTTCAATTGGCCACCTTTCTACTTCATCAGACTCTGAACACTATATGATTGCTATACCCGTTAATACACATCTAACAAGCAATAACATGAGGGGTTTACATGTACCTATGGGCACCTTCCGACTCTATCATCAGACCAGCTTCATGGTACCATATTATTGCATTGTCATTAGACTTACAAACGTATTTCAAGTTTCAGCTCAATCGGATACCCGTAAGTGATTGAAAATCGAAAAAAAAGATTTGAACCGGAAGATCAGACATACGAACATTGCAAGTTCAGAAGAAGTTTGTGTAAAGCACGCTTTGTCTGACCCAGGATTTGAACCTAAAAGCTTCCGTTGGCTTCTCGCGTTTTGAGATACTAGATCAACGAGGCAGGCAGTGCAAAGATACTTATAGATTCATCCATATTTTTGAGTGACTGGTTGTGTAACTATATCATCACGCCAGATCCCTTTCCGGGTAGGCGGAGAATACAGCGTGTTCGTCTAAGTCTGAGTGTAGAAGTCCACATAATATTAGAAAATTCATTATACATTTTGTTGTTGGCATGGATACTTAATTATGTAATGTTGTAATTAAAACAAACTGTAAATAAAACATAATGTTTTGTTTAGTTCTTAAAGATAAACTTAAGCCGCTCCACTCACTGGATCGGGTACGTTGTCGATCCCCGCTCGAGACAAATCAAAGACAAAGGGTAAACACCCTTTGTCTTTGATGTGCTTACAAACAAGAAAATCACATACTCACCGACGACACAGGTATGAGTCTTGTGTTAAAAAAAGCAATAAAAATATTGAGTTAAAGATAATTTTAACAAAAGGTTTTTGTTGTGGGTTAATTATTTCTTAACGCTGTTTGTTTCAGCGGATCCGCCCCCGGGCATATTCATTTTCCAAGCGTCGCAGCGTGTGCGCAGGGCTTCGCCCGTGGTGAGGCTTTGACCCCCGCCCTCGCAGTGCTTCGGACTCGGGAGGCCCCCGCCCGCTTATTATGTTGACATGCTACGGTGGATGAAATATTGAGTTACAGTATTTGAAAGTATGGATTATCTTAAACAAGAATAATCAAAAGCATATGCTTATCACAGGTATGATAAATATTATGTAGAATCAGCAATAATCTAAGTCCTAAGGAACTTGATATTATTTATTTATTATTAATACATAATAATAAGTTGAGTAGCACTCGATTCTCACGGTTGGACATCTAGAACTAACTAGAAAGTTACGCATTGCAATTTTTGTTTTATTATAAATACAGTCACATACAAAGAAGCAAAGGAAGTGTGGTATGAAATGAAAATTTCATGGTATGAAATAATTCAGTTATGAATAGGATTCCCAATATGATACAGTTGTAACCCGTGGTTCGGTTTAGCAGACTAACTTATTCGCTTCTCAAGTTATTACTAAATTAGGAGTGTATTTTTTCATCAGTAATGTAATTGGTTCAGGTGTGGCCCGATCGTATTGCCAAAACGAATGTTCGCGGGCGTTATTGCGCAGGAACGAATCGTTAAGTAATACATAAAGATTTATGTAGCCAAGGATTTATTTGTAGGCGCACACTCAGAACATGGAAATGATTCCGGGATAGTTTCGAAATTTAAATTGAATTAATAATAGTGGTATAGTAATAACACTGGGGTAGGTTATGTTTGTTTACCACGCATTAATACTGACCTTCGTTCCAGACTCTAAAATTGGGGGGGGGGCGAGATTATATAGGTAAAGCACATAGCCTTATGTGAGGAATATCTCCAGATAAGATGTGTGTGTGTGTGAGTGATGTACGCGGATGGCCGCGAGGCCTTTACAGCTTCACCGGACTTAATTCCATATAAGCTCATTAGTACAAAGGCCTCTAGTACAAAAAATGTTAAATTTTGATATATGTACATCTTTAAAGATTAAAAATATAACTAACATTAAATATAGCAGAATGTTGATATAAAAAAAAAAAAACATAAATTAAATATGTAATGATAGCAAAAACATTCTTATAATAACCAAATTAATTCGTAGCCTTTGTTTGGTACTGTACTCAAAAAGAGATCATTTGACAAAAAAAAAAAAAGAACCACATGCCTGTTGGAAAACACATTAGTGGGGAAATAGGTTTCCCTGTTATATTTGTATCATATTGTTATAGATTGGGTACTAACAGACTTTGTTTTCAGGTCTAGTACACAGTAAGGGTTTCTAGCTATCTATCTATCTCTATCCATATTATGACGCCAGATCTCTTGCGGGGTGGGCAGAGAGTGCAAGGTTCCGACGGGTTCTTTCCTTGCATGCCTGCTTGGCTTTCTTCACTCTCATAGTTCGGCTCATAATGGTTGTCAATGATACAAGAATTATTATAAAGGATTTAATTTTATATAAACAAAACTCTAGATGGGCAATTCCTCAACTCTTGTTATATAGAAGATATCTATAGAAGAAAGATCTCTATAGAAGACATAACAGATGGAGACTGCACTGATATCTGATAAGTAATGATTGATTAATATTACCCGGTATTAATGAATTTTGGACAACAGGTGTGGTATAAAGGTACATAACAGGTGCTTTAAAGGTTTTGTTGGGATGGATCTACACTACATAGCATAACATGTTATAGAATTTGATTATATAAATTTATTTTAAATAAGTTTATATAATTGACAGACTGGTTGTAAAAAACAATAAAGGTGTATATATTTGTTGTGTTTGTGTTGAATGGCAATACAAAGAACGGGAATGTGTTATAGTACAAATATACTCATGATATGTTATTTTTTAGAGGTCACGCTCAAAAAAAAAAAAAAAAAGCTTTTACGTGGTATACTTCCACTTTACCCTTATAGCTCTAAACAGCTGCTAATATAGTTTATATCGAGAATCGATCATTATTATACGAAGTCCTTCGTTCGAAGATATAAGTACCCAACCCGCCCTGCCCGTTGGTAAAGTTGAAATGTACTACTTCTAAAAGGAATGGTTCCAGAGGCTATGTCCACAGATACCATAGAGGCGGCGTTGACTTTTGAAGGATCTAAATGACGCGCGGTTGCCAAGCGACTCGAGAGAGCTACTAATATAGTTTATATCTTCGAACGAAGGACTTCGTATAATAATGATCGAACTTCACTTCAGGTAAGTTCGTTTGATCACTTATTAGTTGTTATTTACATTTTTTCCTGAACTTTTTACTACTTGTGTAATTTCGCACCTGCCACACTTGTCTCTACATCACCCTAAGGTAGACTGGCAGAAAATGCCTCAGGCGTTGAGTCCGCCTATGTGCATAAAAGTGCCTGAGAAATTAATAAATAAATAAACCATGTTTGGCAACTGGTTGCATAGCAGGATTTTTTTTATGCAACTTAATAGTCATGGCAGCCGGAGGAATCTTAAATATTGTCTATAGTGTTAAGTGGACGCGTAGGTAATGGTATTTTACTATTTAATAACTGGTTACAAAAAGAGGGAAAAGTATTTTTTCATAGTCGACTGCAAAGGATAGTCACATGAATGTATTACAATTTTTATTTAAAAACTAGTTACTATTATCTGCCGAGAGATGCCCACTGCAGTATGAAGTCCTCCCCCAAAGATCGTACCACGACCGCTTTTGTGCTCTACGCATCCACCTTTCACCAGATCATTGGTCCAGGTGTAAGGAGCCTCCGTCTCTAGGTCTTCTGGCACGTGGTCGCCTCGCGAGAATCTTTCTACCCTAACGGCCGTCAGTTCTATAAGCGCATTGAAGCGAGTTACGCAAGCATGAAACAAGGATTCCTCCTTCGTAACCAGTAACGAAATATAGTTATGAATCTAGAAAAAAGTCCGGATTGCAAACCAGTTATGAAATGACGAAATAAAATTCTTCTTTCGTAGCTACTTATGAAAATCGAGGTACGAACATGGACCATAGGATATTTAAATTAAAAGATGTCTCACAAATACTCAAAAACAATATTTTCACAAGTTCAAAGTTGCCAATTTCCAATAAGATGGTTCTGAATGGCGTCTATTTTTTTATTCATAAGTCTCTTTGACCGTCGCGACTCGTGGCTCCATTTCGCTTCGTATAAAATTAATTATTCTACTGATATTAAAGTACACAGTATTTCTTATCGGTTATTTTTGCAACCAAATCATCGTGGGAAGGGTGCCGTTATGATGCAAATAATATATCGGCTTATACTCCCACACTCCTAGGCGTAAAGGCATTCTTTCACAAATCGAGATGAGAGAGAATAGGTCATACTTCACCACGCGGATCCAGTTCGGATAGGTAGAGTATTAAATATATCTGTGAAATATAGGTAGTGGAGATGCTATTCTCTCACAAATTGAGGTGAGAGAGATTAAGGAATACACCACGCTGACCCAGTGCGGATTGGTGAATGCAAGTTCGTAAGCACCTGCTGTTGGACTTATTTAGGTACCTATGCCTATAAGGCATCAAGTACTCCACATATAAGACAGTTTAACGACTACTTCATTATGTGACAGCCGGAACTAACGGCGTGTCTTACGAAGCATGGAGACGCTGACGCTGACGCTGAATAGTTTTATTTCAAGTAAAATATTATAGAGTCTAGATCTTCTCCGGTACCTAGAACCTTCCACTTTCACATTGCAAACCTGTTGCAACTCTGTACTCTCTGTCTACCACACAAGAGATCTGGTATAATTGTATAGGTGATATAGAAGGTTAACTAATAAAATTCTATTAATTTCCCTATTTAACTATATCTTCCTTTATCCAATTTAATAAGCAGATAACGTAAACACGTTCTAGCATCATCCTTTATACACAATGAGGGGTGTCGACAGAGCTCTTATTCGTTATTACCAATTAAATACGTAACGCAGTGCGTTAAGATAACTTCGTGAAATGATCGTTTAATCGCTCGCTCCAGGGCATACAGAGAGCTTAGCACGAAAAGAACGACGTTCGCGTGACGGTAGCGACTAAGCGCGCTGACACGTTCATAATTATTTAGTAAATTTGGAATTAGACAAGGATGCTATATCAACTCGCTAACGTCGTCGCTAATATCAATCTTTTTGTCTAAGACTGTTTTCCAACATGTGGGTCGCGAAGCCTCTATAAGAAGGTCGAGGGTAGTCGCGAAGCCTCAGTAAGAAAGGAAAAAAAGTTTAATTGTAATTTTATTAGAAAAATTAAAGGACATACGTATTTTATAGGTTATATTAGGTATATGTTAGGGATGTTTTCGTAATACAAGTCAACAAGAATAAAAAGAATACATTTGAGTCATATTCACATTGATGTGAAGGTTTCCCCTGTTTTTAGCCGATACCTAAATATAAAAATTAATATAAATGTGCAAATTTGATATTTGCAACATAATTTAATATAGGTTACAAACCGCGGAAGGTCTGGGGTTGCGTAATGAACAAGGTTGAAAAACACTGGTCTAAGCGCTCATAATACCATTAGTTTCTTGAAGATATCGTAACGCGCCTCGTTTTGTCATAACAGATAAAGGCTCAGGGTAGTTTTCGATTAATGGCCGCCACGTCGAAAACACTGTTTTATCTGCGTACTGCGAACGCACCGAAACCAGAAAAGTTTTCGTAATATTGGGATTTTGGGGGCCCGGATTGAAACTTATGTTAAAGTCGAGAGAGTCGCGAAGAGTCGCGTCTATAGAAATCCTAATAATAATACACACGTCTTTTGACATATATATTTACACTTTAGACTATCTCGGACTCTATCTCCATTAATGACCGTTTCCAATATTCCACACAAGGATAGGTTTGCTTACTGTCAGCACAATTTTGACAGATTTTCCATACAAAATATGTCACAATTCTATCTGTAGTAGGCAAATCTATCCCCGAGTTAAATATTGAAACCGGGCGTAAGTGATGTACAAATTTGTGCTTAATAAGTATAAAAAGATGTGGCGACGCGCGGCAACACGCGCTTCGTTTTAAGCTAATACTCGTGCGCACGTTGACGATACTCGAGCGCAGTTTTCAATCCGCTGGTATCACCGTTACGGTCCGGACGCGCTAAAACGCGGCTGTTCACGTGATAACCCATGAGTTTGATGTTTATACTCAAAAAACGTATACGTAATTTGAGTATAAACCTCATTTGACGGACGGCTTGATCCAGTGTTTAAACGCTTGAGTCGCTCCGCCCGATTGAGTAGTCGCGGGTTCGATTTAAATCAAATAGTTTTTATTCAAGTAGACCAAAAAGTACTTACTTATAAATAGTCAAGAAAGAGGGCTAGTGATTACTGAAGACTATACCACACGTTCGGAATGTTATTCCTGTGGAGATGAAGGCTCGAGAAGAAAAAACTTCACGGTTACTCTTTTAAAAATGAGATTAACATTTTTTTTGTGTATGTAAGAACAATGAAAAACGCGCTAGATAGGCTTAAGCATTAACTAAACCTAATATATCGATAGCGTGTCTACGTAGTGCTTTCATTTACAAAATTGAGACTTAGTAACGGTATATAATAAAAAGTAATGGTAATAATAATATGACAAAATAATAATAAGTGCGATCAAAATTCTTGATAGAATACATAGCTCCACTGTGATGCCGAACGAGAAAGAATACAACAGTACTACAAATAATTGAAGTCGAAGGATAATCAACCGACTAATCCCCACCAGCAGGACCCGAGTAAGACTTGAGAAGCAGCAATCACTTTCCTCAACCATATTAGATGGAAGAGAGAATATTCCCGCACGGGACAAATCTTTATGACCCAAAAATATTTGTTTCGGGCTGGGTTTTGTGTTGGCGCATGTGAATTTCAGGTTTGTAAACGCACATCAATAATACCTAGGGTGGAGCTACGTTGTTTTAATAAAAAAAAAAGATCATCTCATCTTATACTTGTTCACTGCTGAACAGAGTCCTCCCTAATCGCTCTCCAGGGCAACTGGTCCCATGCCACCTGCATGCAACGACTTCCTGCGATCTTTACAATATCGTCTGTCCATCTGGCAAGCGGCCGTCCTAAGCTGCGCTTGCCAATACGGGGTCCCTACTCTAGAATCTTTCTGCCCCAACAGTCATCAGATCTATGCGCACATTGCCACTTCATCTTGCCAATCCTATGGGCTATGTCGGGGAACTTGGTTCTTCTACGAATCTCCTCATTCCTGATTCGATCACGTAGAAAAACCCCGAGCATAGCTCCTTCCATAGCTCGCTGACTTTTATGTGACTTATGGTTGAAAAAAAAAATAACTTTGCAAAATCACTATCGATCGCAAATCCGGTAAGTATAAAGAAAAAGCTGTTCGTAATAACTACCATCGCCTGCCCTTTCTTACACCTTGAATACGTACGAGTATACGTAATGTACAAACTACTTATGGTAGAGCCTTACACTAAACTCTGTGGTAGAGCTTAGCTGGGAAATATATTATTGTTCTGAATATCTTTACGTCTTCTGAGCTGGAAGATGAAACGAACTTAATATACCTACCTAGAATTTTTTTATAAGATATTAATAAAAAACAAACGTCGCGCCTTTTATCTAAAGACGAGGTGGCAGAGACAGTAACTTTGAAAAATATAGCGACATTCAACATGTCAATACACGGAACAAATATGATCTTATTGTACATTCTACTTGTTTCCATAGAATACTTCTTTCATGGGACAATGAAACAACAACAAATTACCCATAGATATCCGAAACATGCCTATCAATAAGTTCAAAAATGTAATTATAACTAGACTTTGTAAGAAAGGGTATCACAAAATTTCTGATTATCTTTACGATAAAATAGATTAGGTGTAGAGCAGCTTCACAATCAGGAATTATGAAACACAATGTTGTATAAAACAATTACAAAACAAGAAATTATTATCAGAAAGGCCAATCGAATATAACAAATTAAGTTAAAAGAATAGCCTGCAGAGTCTAGTTCTAGCGGGATCTTCTCAGGTTCCTATCCGGTGGTAGATGTAAAAAATCTAATTTTGGTATTTGTAAGTGTATTGGCCTATACAATAAAAAAATTGACTTTTACTTTGAACTATAGATGGCGTGATGACTTGGATACTCGCGGGAAATATATGGGTACTAATGGCCCACTATGATCACTTAATCGCAAATATCAAGTTTCTAATACTGGGGTGAATAAAGTCAGTTAAGTCCCTAATAAGCCTTACAAGGTATAAAAAAACATAGCAACTATTAAAACTCTTGGCGGCAGTACAATTAAAAATGATAACTTTTAACTTCTTTTAACCTTCAACTAGGTAAATAGGTACCTGTGTTGAATTAATGTTAAAGTTCCGTCCGTTTGAATACAGACTATTTCCTGTAATTCATCCTTTTGAAAGCCTTTAAAACTTGTGGAAAAGTTTAGTAATTACAGCAGCTTTTAACATTTCGGCAGGCTATGAGTTTTGTTTTGTTTAATAAGTAAAGTTCCCTTGTATAAACAATCTAGCAACCGCACAGCGTATTGACAGCGTAAAAATGTTTAACAGATAATAGCATATACGGGTGTCAAATAAAGCACTTACTATTTTAAACGTAATGACCTATATTTTCTAGAGAGAGTCTCAGAGAATACAGAGTTCCAACGTTCCAACCGGTCTTTTTTTCCAAAAAATCTCTCTCGCCCCCTTTTTTAATAATAATATAATATAATAATATCAGCCTATACTGCCCACTGCTGGACAAAGGCCTTCTCTCACAAATCGAGGTGAGAGGGATTAGGTCATACTCCACCACGCGGACCCAGTGCGGATTGGTGGAGGCAGGTTTGTGGCCACCTACTGTTGGAAATTATCAAGCCGCCTTTAAGGCTTCCAACTCAGCTTAACGACTACCACATTAAGTGGTAGCCGGGACCAACGGCTTAACGTGCCTTCCGAAGCACGGAGACGCTCGAATATGAAAATGCCGCAAACGGTCACCCATCTCGGGCCGACCGAGTCGAACGCTGCTTAACCTTGGTAATCGATAAGAACACCGCGGTCGCACAGCGCTACGAACGCGCTTTAATAGTTCGCCTTAAATACACTCGCCGGTTACGGACACAAAAAATACACAAAAATAGTGATACTGTGTAGATCTACATTTCATGAATTAACGATAACCTGTTTTACGTACATCATGGTTTACGATTCACGCCGTAGTGAGTAAGGAAGTGACTCACTGCCGCGTGTGCACTTTTCTATGTATGTACGTCACAGTGAGCCCTTAATTGCTCACTTCCACGTGAATGGTATACCAAGCTGTACGTATAACAGCTCATTGTCAATTCATGTTATGTAGATAGACACACGATAACTATTTTCCTGAATCTCCAAGTGATTCAGGGGAGTCCCTCCCCAGGGAATCTCCATCTTCCAAGCGTCGCAGCGTGTACGAGAGTAGGGTTAGCCCGTGGTGAGGCGCCGCCCTCGCTCGCCCCTACGCGCTGCTGCGGGCCTGGCCTAGCCAAGCCCCCGCCGGTCGCTATCATCAACCCTCACAAAGAGGTGTGACCATGAAGAGCCAAGGGCACCAAACTTATTACCCAAGGAGAGAATGATTGAAATACGTGTCAAGAGAGGTGACAATTGATAATTGCCTGACACTAAGGCACCCGTGACCAACAGGTCTACACCATATGTGGTGGGCTGCGTCTAGTGGGTCGGTCGAATAAGAAACCCAGGGGAGGACCGACAGAATAGTGAATTTCTTCGTATGTACACAAACCGAAGGGAAAACTTTGCTTGCGCGATTCAGAATTTAAAATTTGATACAAGTTTCCTCTTCTCTGTCAATGTATTCAGACACTGTTATTACATAAGTTATTGAATTTTACATTATTCTTTCGATTTGTGTTAGTGTAGATTCATCTTTTAGTTAGAAATCAATAGATTTTAATCAAAGTTATTTAGAAAAATGTGTGCGGGCACGTATTGAACGATAGCCAATAGCAGCACTGTATAGGACGAGTTGCATATTGACGAAATGTCCTACATTAGGGAGTCGTGGCGTGGTATACTTTGCACAACAAAAATAATTTGAGCTTCAAGACCGACGATAGACGACTTGGTCTAGAAGTCAGAGCGTAGGCACTTCACTGTTCACTGAATAGTGTAGTCACAGATTCGAACCCCGCACGGGACAGATCTCTGTGTGCCCCATAAACATTGTTTTCGTCTAAGTGAATGTGTATGTAAAATTCATTTCTATAAATTCACCAGACTAAAATCTTTTTAAATAAAATTCCGGTGGGCATGTGTTCATAATTGTTCTCCTCCATAACGGCTTCACTGATTTCGATGATGTTTTTTTTTTATATTTATGGGTTCACCTGGACGGTTCTTAGCAATAGTTGGAATAGTTGGATGCAAAGCCACGGGAAATTGCTAGGGAATAGTTTAACTATTCAAACTAGGTTTCCACCATCAGGTAATTGACATTGCATCACTTTAGACAATTTAACAGGCGGTTAGCTAATGATAAAAACAGGTAGAAATAAAAATGTTATGCGTGTGGATACATATAATGAAGAGAATATGAGCGAGCTAGAATACATGAGCATCGAAGTATTTTTGGAGAACAGAAACCATTCGCGTTTAAAATTATGGAAGGAGGATTAAGTGAATAAACCATGACTTCAAATTGGGACTATTTCTTCACGATGGTTACTTTCCCCTTTACGTTCTGCTAAGTAATATTTTAATTATACCTACATAGTTTGTCAATATGCAGCTCAGTTACGTAAAAATTGTACGTAGCTTATCAGAATTATGTAGGACGTTAAAGATAAGTTACGATAACACCCAAAGATATTATACACTCCGAGATAACGCCTCATGGGTCTATTGACGTATATTACGCGTAGCAATCATGAGGTCCTGGGTTCGAATCCAGAGTCTGGAATTGGTAAAAAGTGGATGAGCACAGTACCCCTTCGCCAACCCCGGGAATATAGGTGTGACGATGTGGTTTTTAAAATAAAAAAAACACCGTCACGCCTATATTCCCCAAGGGGGGTGGCGGCGGCGCGCGTGTCGAGATGAACTACGAGACTGGAGAAAGCCAGAGAAGTATGTAAGGAAAGAACCTGTTGAAAATCTGTATATGTGCCTACCCCGCAAAGGATCTGGCGTGTTGATATAGTTAGATACACTTTCTCACCTCGATTTGTCAGAGAAGGGCTTTGCACAGTAGTTTATTAATATTATTATAGTATTTATTACATAGGTAGGGAAATTCGACAGTTGTAAATACGCGACTCTAGAATTATTAATGGCGCGGTCGTCGCGGTACAGTGGCGCCACGGTCACGTTTCATCAAATCTATCTGGAGATACTCTTGCTATAGTATCTGCAGTGTCTAAGTGATAATTAGACTCTGCAGGTACTGAGTATCAAGCCTATACATGAAATATATTTTTTTAACTAACCTATTGTGTCGCATTGCCTCCTAGGCCAATGATGGCCATCGAAAAGATCGCGCCACCGGTTTAATGTCATATTATTAGCTTTGATAAAATAATTAAGGATTAATTACAGTAAGTAATTGATAGAAGTCCGATGGAGTGTTGTGTGAGGCACAGGGAGGTTTCAGGTCTGGAAGAGGATGTTCGGATCAAGTTTTCTCCCTCCGCAACATCGTAGAAAAGCATCTGGCAGTAGGCCGGAAGGTTTTCTGCGGTTTTGTGGACCTGGAGAAGGCGTTTGATAGAGTCGTGCGAAAGAGACTTTGGGACATTTTTCCAGAGTATGGTATAAACGGCACCCTGTTGCGAGCCGTCCAGTCCACCTACGTGGACAGCAAGGCATGCGTACGGGTGGGTGGTAACATGTCACCTTGGTTTGACGTTAAAATCGGCGTCAAGCAGGGTTGCGTGTTGTCCGCTAGACTGTTTATAGTGTATCTGGATAAAAGTCTTTAAAGACTGAATGCAATGACTGAAGGGGTAAAAATGGGTGATCTAGTGATAAACCACCTATTGTATGCAGATGACGCGGTTTTGATAGCGCCAACAGCCACTGATCTGCAAACACTAGTCACAGTTATGAGAGACGACTGCATGAACAATGGCTTACATTTGAATGTGAAGAAAACCAAAATTATGGTTTTTGAACGGGAAGAAACCAGAACGAATGCAAGGATTGTGGTTGGTAACGATGTGCTGGAGCAAGTGAATGAGTTTGTATATCTTGGATGTGCCTGCAGTAAGGATGGGAAATACACCGCTGATATAGAGAGAAGAGTGAATGCAGGTAATAGAGTGAATGGTGCGATGGGAAGGCTACTTGGGAGCCGGCACTTAAGCCAAAAGGCGCAGCTGGCCATGCATAACGGAGTGCTTGTCCCAACGCTGTTATATGGCAGTGAGAGTTGGGTATGTAAGAAGGAGAACGAAAGCAGGATAAATGCGGTCGAAATGCGATATCTGCGGAAGATGTGCGGAGTCACGCTGGCCGACCGTATTCTATTTTTTTATTTTTTATTTAATAACGTCTCTTCGACGTTGTCATACTACCTCTGACGTGATCAGAGCCTTTTTTATTGTATAGTGTCTTTTGTGTTATATTTATTTATTTTAATAATATATCATTTTGTTTTGTTTCTACTTATAACTTGTTTTGCTATTTTTATACAGTAGTCTATGAATTTCGTTCTGTTTTCCGAGTCTTTCATAATGTTCTGTATGTTGTTTATAGTAATTTCTGTTTCTAACGTGTGTTCGATATTGTATCTATCGTAGCTGTGTATAGGGCAGTTTACGATGATATGTTGTACGGATTCTACTATTTCGGGGTCACATTCACAAGCCGGGCTGTCTTTTAATTTGAACCTGTGTAGGTACTCAGAAAAGCCTCCATGGCCTGTTAAGACTTGTGTCAGGATGGGATTCACTGTGAGGGTTTTAATTGTTTTAAATGCTTCGATTGCGCTTGGAAGGAAGATTTTGGTGGTTCCTGCAGTGGTCTCTGTTTGGTATCTGCCATTCCATATCTTTTTGGTATTTTCTCGGATGGTCTTTTTGATAAAAGATATTGGGCTCTTGTCATAGTCTGGGGTTCGTTTGAGGTGTAGGGCTGCCTCCTTGGCAAGTGCATCCGCTCGTTCATTGCCTTCGGTACCGGTGTGGGCTTTTATCCAGTTGAAAGTTAAGATTTTATTTTGTTTTTTGTTTTCTAATATATTGTTTTTGATTTTAAATGCTAAAGGGTGCAGAGCTTTATTGTTTCCGAGCAAATCCAGGGACGACCTGGAATCGCTGAATATATTTACTATATTTCCCTGGATTTGCTTGGCTACTTCGGTTGCCTGTTTAAGTGCATAAAGCTCTGCCTGAAATACTGTACAAAAGTGTTCAAGTTTGTATTTGCGATAAAATATCTCCACACCGTCCCTCCAGCACGTGAGTGCCGCTCCCACTTTGCCGTTGATCTTGCTACCATCGGTGAATATGTTGATACCCAAAGAGGTATCAACAATTCCCGGGCTTTGGTATTCGACTTGTGGGTCTTCGGCCGGATGCAGTTTTCCAAGGAAGCAGACCTTCTCCTCCAGCTCTCTCCCCGCCAATATCTCCTGTGGTTTGCCGCGTTTTGCCTCATAGATTTCCGCGTTCTCTTGAATTCTGAGATCTAGGGGCAGCAACCCTGAAAGAATTATTGCTGCATTGAGTGAGGTGGTCTTATAGGATTTGATAATCTTCTGTGCGAAGCCCCTTTGGATGTCATTTAGTTTTTTCATGTTCGTCTTCTTTTGCGCGGCAGGTGCCCATACGCTGGCGGCGTACAGGATCGTCGGCTCCACTACCGCTGTGTATATCGTCCTGGTTATTTCGGGGTTAAGTCCCCATGTTACTTTTGTCATTCTTGTCAGTTTCTTAAAAATTTCTTTCACTTTTTTGCAAGTTATATCTATGTGTTTTTTAAATGTTAATTTATCATCAATTATTAATCCTAGAATTTTAACTTCTTTTTTCATTTGTATATCTATCCCTCCCATTTTTAATTTTGGTATGTCGTATTTTAATTTCTTAGTTATTGTTATGGCGTTTGTTTTATTAGGTGCAAATTTAAGTTTATTTTTCTCCCATTGTTTATTCGTTCTAATGTTCTATTCGCTTCTATTTCTAACTGTAAAGTTTCCGTTCCCGAAAAAACCAGGACGATATCGTCGGCAAAGGCCTGGCAATACACTTGTTGGCTGTCCAAATCTGTCAAGAGTGGGTCCAGCAAGGTATTCCATAGCGTAGGGCCGCTAATGGAACCCTGTACGCAGCCCCTCGTGGTCTCGGCTATGTGTTCCTTTCCGGCGTAACGAACTCTGACTTTTCGATGATCCAGGTAACTGTGCATCAGAGTCCTCAAGTTCTGCGGGCATCGTTTTTCGGCGAGTTGGCAGACTATCGCTGGCCACCACGCGCTGTCGAAGGCGCCCTCTATGTCTAAAGATACAACAACGTTAATAAGTTTTTTATTAAGGCCTTCTTTAATGTGTTGTATAAGGTCATAGAGGGCGTCCTCGGTACAGCGCTGCGGTGTAAAGCCATATTGCCTCGCGTTGGCTTTGGGTTGGATATGCCAATTTATCCACGTCATTGCCATCTTTTCAAAGATTTTGCCAAGAATCGGTAATAACCCTATAGGCCTGTAAGATTTAGGTTCTGTGTAATCTTTTTTGCCAGGTTTCCTGAGTGTGATGACCACGGCTTCTTTCCAGGCCTTTGGGAAGCATGACATTTTGAAACATTTATTGATTAAATGTAAGTATGATTTCCCATCGGCCTGGATGGATGCCTGGCATATGTCCGCCGTGAATCCATCAATTCCTGGTGCCTTTTTAGGGTTAAAGCTCAGCATTGTTTGTCTTAGTTCGCCACTCGTGAAGGGCGGGTCGTGATCGTCCACCTCCTGTTCTTCTCTGATCTGTCTCGCCTTTTCTCTGATCTTTGTGTGATCCAGTGTGTCGTTCTGTGGATCATCTTGTTTGAAGAACGTGGACGCAAGCAGTTTTACGCTTTCGTTAGGATTCAACACCTTCCCGTCCTTCACAAGGGGCGTGTCCTCTTTCCTCTTCTCCGCGCTCTTTATTACCCTGTAAATCCCGTCCCATAGACTTTCCCTTTCTTGTTTAGTACAGTAGTCCTTCCAGCTCTTTGTCTGTGCCAATCTTACTTCTGTCTCATATTGTTCTTTTGCTTTCAGGTACTCGTCTACTACGTGCTTTCGTCGATGTGGTGCTGCGTTCCGGATTCGTCGTTTTTTTGTTGACGTGCTCCGTTTCAACTCTGCAAGCGCTTCGTTCCACCAAGGTAAGTATGAGTTGTTTTTATTATTCCTTTTTATTTCAGGTATACTTTTGTTGCAGGCTGTTTCGATACATTTTGTGTATCTGTCTATTGTCTCTTCTAATTCCGCTTTTGTGTTGATGTTTTCAATGTATGACTCTGTAATTCCTTCTGCTTGTAGTGTTGTCTTGAGTGTTTGTCGGAATAATTCCCAGTTAGCTTTTTTTGTATTGTACTTTCTGGTCGTTACATGGTGTTTATCTTGGTTAGTTTTCTTTAACCGTATTGTATATGTAATAGCGTTGTGGTCAGAGCTGATTAGTTCGCCTCGCACTTTCCAATCGTGAATTATAGGAATCATCCTCTCGCAGCAGGTCGTGATGTCCACATTACTCTTATATACAGTGTGACCCCTAATAGTGTAGAATGTAGGCTCTGTTCCTTCGTTTAATATGTGTAGGTCCATTTCGTCTATTGCTCCCGCCATTATTTCCCCTCTTTCATTATCCCTTTCACTTCCCCACCACTCGCTCCACGCGTTACAATCTCCGGCTATTATGGTTTTGTGCATCTCCGTTTTGGATCGGATCTTTTTCAGGTGGTGCAGGTACGGTTCTAGTGGTTTCTGGTCTTCGAAATATATGGATACTACTGCTATCGTCCAAGCGTCGGTTTTTAGGATGGCTAATGCTATATTTTCGGTTGTGAGAATTGGGTCTTGTATCACTTCTACTTGTCCGTCGAAAATGATTATAGCCGCCTTGATGGGTCCCGTTCTATTTCCGCCCGCTTGGACTACGCGAGTTCCGGGGTGTTGTTTTACTTCGCGGGAAGATCCTACATACGGTTCCTGCACCACTGCAAAGCTGATTTTATTCTTAGCAGCCTCCAGAAAAAGCTCCTGGGTTGCCAGTTGCTTCCTCTGGAGGTTGATTTGTATCACCTTGTATGCCATCTCGGCGTGTGCGGTGGCGGTGGTCGTGTCATTGTTATTTGTGTGGTTCCTTGTATCAATCTCCGCTTCAGTAGTACGCAACGCTGGACCGTGCTATGGAGTCCCATTTCCTCCTGACTGGACAGTCCCGGTCGAAGGCAGTGTGTCCTGTTTCAGGGAGCCCGGCAACCACGCAGTTTCGACAGATCGGCCCGTCAGCTGTTGTTTTGTTTCTGTCGCAATTTGCTTTTAGATGGGGGCCGCCGCAGTAGCTGCACGAGTCGTCCGTTTCCTCACACTGCCTGCGGCCGTGACCGTAGGCCAGGCATCGGGTACACTGCCGTAGCGGAGATTGATCCTCCACTACAATTTGTTGCATGTCTATATGCATTCTACCCGCCGTCGTGAGTCTCTGCCATAGTTTTGGCGAGTCCTGTAGGACCACGTGGTTTTCATGCGGGTTCCTCGCCTTTCTGCGGTATTTGATGGTGGGCTGGGACTCGTCGGCGGTCAGGTCCCTTATCAGGTGACCGTTTTGTGTTTTGATTGAGGTAAGTATGTCCTCGTCCGTATTGTATGTTAACACATCTTTGAGGATAACTAAGGGATTTTTATTAGTCGCTGTTACCACCTTCAGTTCCTTGTCCACTTGAATCATTTCCGTCATTCTGTTTATCTCCTCTTTATCATTACTGCTCAGGACTAGCTTTTGGTTCCTTGCTTTCCGCACTCTTTCTACTTTCACCCCGGATCTTTTCGGGTCTAGGACTTTTCGGACCTTTTCCAACACTACTTCGCTGGTATCCTTATCATTTTCTGAGGACACGATGATCGAGTGGCTCGGTTGGGTGGTTAGACGATTTCGGGGGGTTCGGGCTGCAGCTTCCGCGTATGTGGTCGGTATGGCCGTCGTCTTTATCTCTGTGACCTGCTTGACCACATTTTCCGTGGTCTGCCGGAGCGCCTTTAGTTCGTCGAGAACTCCATCATCGTGTGCCTTGGAACAGCTTAGTAGGTTTGCCGAGGCGACAGGCAGCTGCCCCGCTATGTCGTGTACCACTGTCTGTCTCAACGACTTCACCTCGTCCAGCACTTCGTTGACTGTCAGTGCGCTGATATTGACTTTCTCCAGCAACGCCGTTAATGTCTCTTCTTGCTTTTCTTTGATTTTATTTTGTACCTGTAACCTCAATTCCTCTATTTGCTCTTTTTGATTCAGCGTGATGGTAAAGAGTCCTGTAAGGCTGTTTGTCACTGCCTCTTTAATACTGGTTTTGAGGTTACCTGATTTCTCCAGGTGCTCTTTACCGTATTGATATAGCTCGTTTGCTGAAGGTTGGCGAGTCAGTTTAGAGGGTGACTTGTTGACTTTCGGCGGCGAGTTATTGGTTCTCGTTGTCGCGGCACTCGTACTCGGTTGGTACGTGATATTAATGTTTTTAACATTTTTGCCTTGTGTAGACATATTTACCATCTCGAGGACCTGTTTACTTTAATTCTAATGTCAGAGGGAGTATGTCGCTGTTGTGATTGATTAGATTGTGTATAATTATTATAAAATGAGGTTTAAAATAAAATTGTAATAAAATTGTAATTGAAAATAATTAGTAAATTGTATAATTGTAAAAGTATATATTTAACCTATAAATTTGTATATTTGTTTAACTGTACCAACTGTAAAGGGGTTGGTCAGAAGTCTTAGTACTTAAATCTATGTTTTTTGTTTATTATTTATTTCTATTTTTCTGTTTCAGGTGCGGTCTGTGGAGCGGTCGTCTCGGAGCTGCGTCTGCAGCGGGTCGTCTCGCGTCCTTCGTGGCACCCGATTGTCCAGGAGTCAGGTGTTTTCCCCAGGTAAGTGGTTCCCTGCCCTGCTTTGTCAGTATTCTATTTATGTCAATTTTCGTTTTAATTATTGGTCTAATTTTCACCTTCCTCTCTGATGTGTCTCGTATATATGTGATTTCCTCTTGTTACAGTATCGGAAAACTATCGTCGTGCTATGGCACCTCTAGTCTGTTGTTTTCTTGTGTTTAAATGAGTACGTGAGTACTTTCAGTCAGATAGCGTAAATTTTTGTATTTTCGCTATGTCTGTACCTTATTTCCAACTGTATAAGGGTTGGAGTCAATATAACTAATCGTATTTTCCTGTTTCAGGTGCGTCTGTAGCCGAAACCACCACCCGCGCTGTGGTATCTGCGTTTATTTTGAAATACCTACTTCGGCTGATCCAAAAAATCAACGTAGTGAGCAACAACCGACCGTATTCGCAACAGCGTAGTAAGAAAACTAGTAGGTATGAAAGATAGTATCGGTGTAAAGATGAGAAAGGGTATGCTCCGTTGGTTCGGGCATATAGAAAGAATGACAGAAGAAAGAATGACAAAACAGATATACAATGCGAAAGTACAAGGATGTAGGTGCCAGGGAAGACCTAGACTATCTTACCATGACCAAATAGACCGTGTCTTAGCTGAAGGGCAAGTCAAGAGTCTCCGTAACCGGCGAGTGTGTATGAGACGAACTATGAGAGTGGAGGAAGCCAGAGAGGTATGTAAGGAAAGAACCTGTTGGAACTCTGTACTCTCTGCCTACCCCGCGAGGGAGCTGGCGTGATGATATAGATAGAGATATAGAAGTAATTGAAAAAATATCCTCCTGTATCCCCTTAGTGCTTGCCTCAAGACGTTTACTACTTACATATTTATTTATTAGATACTAGCACGGCACACCGCTTATGTTAGTAAAAAAGAAAAAAATGGAAAGAATCGTACGTACGCACTAAGTACCCTTTCTATTTTGTGCTTGTCTAAAGTCAGACGACTTGGTCCAGTACATAAGTTCAGGCCGCTCCGCTCAATGAAACGAGTAGTCGAGTTCGATCTCCGCAATGGACAAATTTTGTCGAACCCACATATATTGTTTTGTTCTGGGTATTTGTGTATGTGAATGTTCATGTTTGTAAACACACCCACGACACAGCAATAAATGCGGGGCTACGTTTTTTAAAAAGAAAAAAAATTAAGGCGAGGTCCTTGATCTGTTGTAGAAGGCTTTTCTCCAGCAATTGGACACCATCGACTGGTTTATCTGAGTTGCGGATTATCGAATATAACAAATTAGGTAATACCTGCAAGTTCTATGGAAACACACGTCATTATATTACCGTAAAGTCAAATTCAAAATATTTTATTTGTATAGGTCAACAAGAGCGCTTACAAACACATACACACACACACTTAGAAGATCCGGCGAGAAACTCCGCGGGCTAGTCTTTTAACTTAATTGGACTGTCCTTTCTAAATAACATTCTTTTTTTTTACATAATATTATCATTACACTACATTAGTATATGGCCTCCCCATAGCGACTGCCCAAGTTGAAGCCGTTCCTCTTTAAGGCGCCCTTCAGCTAGTTGACCCCATGCCCTTCTGACTCGAGCGTAGTGGTTGCACGCTCGCCCTCTTATCCGGTGAAGTTGTAAAGACCCCGCGGCCAGCAGCGTATATAACATTGCTCAGACCAAAAAACTTCCTCCGTAAAGCCGTAGGAGCCCCCTGGTTCGTACGGAATGTCGATCTCCACTCCGATCTAGGTCTCGAACCCATTCGCGCCTATATTAAAAAGGCGACAACACGACACTTCGCGAACGCATCTACCCATGCGAATCCGTTAATCGTAGCCGCCGCCGACTACGTTGCGCCTCTTCAAGGCGCCCTCGAGTATGTCGCCCCTTGCCCTTCTGGCACGAGCGTAGTGGTTGCACGCTCGCCCGTAAGTCCGGTGAAGCTGTAAAGGCCTCGCGGCCAACAGCGTAAATCGCTCGCTCACACACACACACACACATCCAAAAAACTAGGGTAAATAGAGTACTAAAAGTATCAAAAACATCAAAACTCCTTTGAAGCACATCTATTCCTTTTGATAACGTATTTCTCGAAACCTGATAGATAAATTACCTAAGTACTTTGTTATTTACTTTATAGATGAGAAAGTTTCATTAGCAAGATGAAAGGGAATTTCAGCCGACAGGATTGTAACGAGCTCTTCTTGGTCTATGTTTGTACAATAGGGAATATATTCAAATAAGGGTCAAATATTTTTTTTTACAAACCTTATCGCATTAGGATTATGTCTATACCAATATTTTTTTAATAACATTACTTTTTTATTAACTAAATAATTATTGAAAGTACCAAAAATGTGTGGGAAATTCAAACTTTATGACGTCAAAGTCTACAATACAAATGTCAACAAGTGCATATTTGTTGGTTGTTTGCTTTTGAGTTAGTTTTATTGTTATTTTTTGTTGTCGATTTACACAAAGACAAAGTTTAGTTTAAATTATTTAAGATACCTAATTTAAAGTGATCTTCACAGCAATATAAACAAGTTGATGGAGATACCATATCTCTTTTTCTGATTTTACACCACTTTCTTCTTATGTCCGCACCTATCGGATGCATTTCTTATTGTATTTTTACACCTAGGCACAACACAGTGTTGTTCCATTGTATAATAGTAGCAAAATACAAAATGAAAATAAATTACAGAATAAAATACTTCTACAGCTGTTCACTATTTGTTATTATAGACTTTGACGTCACGCCAAGCGCGCCAAAATGGCGAGCGTTTAAATTGCTCTTATCTGTTTGCTATCTTCAACATATTTTTGCCGCCCTTTACATTTTGTTTTTGACGCTTAAATTATTTTTGCAATTATATGTTGATGTAATCTATCGTATAAAAAAATACACGCATATTCCCTATTGAGTTAGAAAAATAAAGGTACAAGATTTAATCAAATAGCCTACATAATACAAATATGTAGGTCTATTTGTATTTACATGGTCACTAGGAGGTCTTAGGAGGTAGTGGGTTCAAAGTTATTGGAGTTCAGCTAACAAGAAATTCTCATTGGCAATCTGATATCTGGAACATTGACCAGTTAATGGTAGTATGCTTGCCCGCTAGTAAATATATTGGGACTTAACAGTGCGGGCAAAGTATGAGTGTACACAGTACTTACACCTCTGCCAAGAAAATGTAGGCATGTCGGTGCGCAATACCTAAGCATAAAAAGGTAAGTACGATGAGGTAGGTATATACTTACTAGGTTGGTTATATTTTACGTGTTGGAATTAAATATTATTCCCAGTACGAGTCCGGAGTCTGAAATTGTGCCCGGTATATGGCAAGGCTCGCCCCCTATTACATGGGACCTAACATCGTCGGCGAAACGTGGGTGAACTTAGTACACCTCTGCCACCCCCGCTTGGGGAATATAGGCGTGACGGTGTGTGTTAAATATTGTAGGTCTATTATCAGCATTTTTGTAGCTTTCCCTCATCATAAAATGAGTTATTTGTACTGCCATCTAGTTACGTTCTAAGATAACTTTACAAACCCTATTTAGCTTCGCAACATAATAACATAGCATAAATAACAAATCTTTTCACTATTTAAACATAGATGGCGTTAAAATAAAAACTTAAAATAATTAATTTATTGTATTATACAACGTATTAAAAATATTTCTCCAATGGCTCCCCAAGGATTATCTCGAGCTTTCTGATGGCTTCCTTAGTGGAAGCTTCTATTCTGGAATCGCCGTCTTCTAGAAGTTCGGCCAGGAAGGGCACGCTTTCGGCTAAGAGTGGCAGCCAGCTGCTTCCCAACTGCGTGGCCATGGAAACTAGGCAGTCTAAGGCGGTTAACCTGAAATAAAATTATCCTAGTGTATTGTGTACAATTGTAAAAGGGCTCTTCTTCTGAGTCTTCCCTTCTTTTCCTTTCATTTGCCCTACAAAATATCGTCAATAGTCATTTTCATTATGCCATCCGTCAATAAACATAATATTATGGAAAAATATTGCCGTGCAATCTACCCATATGCATCATCGATCTAGATCCCTTGCGTGGCGAGGCGAGACAGAGTTCCAATAAATTCTTTTTAATTGACGTGAAATAAAATCAATAAATCTATTTAATAAATTCCATATCACAACACAAACTAGATATTTTTGTTGAAGTAATTTAATTTTATTGGTTTATTGAAACCAAATTTGAAATTTTCACAAAGGCGAATACAGGATTTTGTGCGATTTGCTGATAACTACTACTCTGTCCTCCCCATAGGACTGCCCAAGTCGAGGCCATTCCTCCTTGAGGCGCCCTTGAGCTAGTTGCCCCCTTGTCCTTCTGGCTCGAGCGTAGTGGTTGCACGCTCGCCCTCTTGTCCGGTGAAGCTGTAAAGCCCCGTCTTTTAAATAGTTTGTGGTAGTAAAGTACAAAAAACTAACCTTATTTCAGCATCATTATGCCTCGTTTTCAATAATATCTGGTAATTCAACAGTTTCCACAGCGAATCATCAGCAGTCGCGACCGCAAACTGCGACACACACGGTATAATAGTCTCTGTGGCCCTTTCCTTAAGGTTCTGGATGCCACCCAACGTGTTTTCTAGCTGATCGACAACAGGCTGCATCAGGGTTTCAAACCTGTCCTTATTCAAGAAACTCTGGCTATCGTATAAAAAGACGGTATGCAAAGTTTTCAAGATATATTTTACAAGCATTAAGCATTTCTTTTCAGTATCGAAGTACAGGTCCTCAGTTTTACTATTATTGCAAGAATCTAGTAATTCCGCAGCATTCTTTATGAAGTGCCCAGCGAAAAGCACAAATAAACCTTTTAATTTGTCTGATATCGCACTGCTTAACCTGAAAAAATAATAATATTTAGCAAAGTTAAATATTACCATTAGAAATTAGAAATTAATCTAAAAAGGTATCGGAATCAGAATGAGAATATTTTTTATTCATGTAAACCACTACAGTATTTATGAATCTTCAGAAAAGTAACAAAGACTCTACCACCACTTTGGAATGGCATTCCTGTGGAGAAGAAGGGCAAGAAACTCTACGGTTACTCTTTTGAAATAGTATTTTTACATACCGCTCAAATAGCGTCATAACTCAAAATCATATTTTTATGTTTTTGAATATTAGGGTCCTCTATCTAAAAAACTATTTTTACAACCGGTTTTTTATATATCTATACTCTATCTATTATACTGTATTATACTCTCCGGCCGCTTTGTTACGGCGTTTTGAGAAGATTTTGCGTTTTTACGCAACTTGCTAGTTAAGTAAATTGAAATGATTTGAGTTGTAACACTATTTGGGTGGATATGTATAAAATAAACAAGTAGACACATCAAAAAAACTTTTTCTGCCGTTCCATTGATATTCAAACTCCAACCATTGAAGCCGTTTTGTTTATCAAAGGCTGACGTCTTGAAAGAATAAACTATATTTAGAAGCATATGGTGATAATTAACATACCTGTAAAATGTGATAGTCCTGTCTTTCTGTCCCTCCAAATTAGTTCTTATCGCCCAGTCATAGATCTTGAAATAGAATGGCCTAAAGCTCGTCTCCGACAGTTTCAGAACCAGAGACACAAGAGCATTCACTACTTCATCCTCAGCTCTATCAATCACTTCAGGATCCACATTCCTATCGACAGCATCACTACGCAACTGTAAAGCTGATAAGAAAAACGTAGTCAAATCTTGTTGCAACGCTGTGAAATCCGCTGTAGTGACATTGGTAAAGCTATCAGCTAAAACTGACATCACTGGACCTACAGCATCAAAATTCTCCTTCTCCAAAAGCAGCTTATGTGTCTCATTTACAACTGGTATCAATACACGTGGAGGTATCGAACTAGCAATTTTCTTCTTGATATTGGAAAGCTTTGTCACAATTGCTGAGACTTTACTGCACTCCTGATCCGAACTCTGCCATTTGGCCAAAAGTATTGAGTACTCATAAAGGATTTTCTGCAGATACGGACTTAGGAACAAAGGCAGACTCTCTACTATCTTTGATATTGCTGTCACTGTACTCAGTAAGACTAGTTCTGGTGTATCAGCTTTCCGTTGCTTTTTAAGGACTTTGATTAGTGCTGGCATGAATTTACGTAAGCTTGCTAAGGCGTGCGCTTTTAGGTTGCTGCATAACTCAGCTAGACATAAAACTACTGATGCCATAACATTGCCATTAATTTCGGAATTGCAAGTATAATCTGTAACGACTTCTAGAACAGTTTTGAATGGCTCCGGGTTTTCTGATGCAAGCATTCTCGTCAATAGTTTCAATGATAGAAGAGCTGTTTGTTGATTTGATTCCAATTCTTTAGCTGCAATTTCAGATAGGCTATCATCTTTAATATTTATACTCTTAACAATATCTAACAAGGGCGACAGTAACGAGAACAGCAGTTCCTTGTAAACATCCTCGAATAATTCCGGACTGAACTGGATTTTAGAATTTAGCAACTCCATTGATTTTCGTCTCACCGTTTGCAAAGTATGTTTAAGCAAACCCCTGACTACAGACAAGAACATAGGTGCTGATAGTAAATTGTTAGTATTGTCTAGTAGATCGTAACTGTGATGTAACATAACACGCCAGTATTTAGCGGTTTTCTCATCGGAAACTTTAGATATAGTTTGTATAAACGTTAAAATATTGATAATGAACGATTTATAATGGGCTTCCATTGTGCTTATATCGGTAGCTAGATTGCTGTGTTGTATGAACCTCGATGACGATAAGCACGTATTCATGAATGTGATTATTACATATTTGTAGTGACGAAGCTGGATTGGCGTGTGTCCATTCACGCTGAATATATCACTGGGATTAACATCAGTCTCCATTGCATTCTCGTCCTTTTGTAATGGAAGCGATTTGATATAAACAATAAGTTTAATAAAGTTCTCCAAAGCGATTTCTGGTGGAAATTCTAATATGATACTTTGTCCTATATCTAATCTGTTTATCGGAGACTCTTGATCAGCTAAAGTCCTTGAATAGCTCTTTTCTTTATCTTTCTTATTTTCGTTGAAATGAGTAATATGAGTCTCTAGTAATAGAGCAAGAAATACCCAAAGAAATTGACTAGCTCCGAGAGTTTCTATGAGTTTCTTATAAAGCGGTAGTCTCCTATGCTCCGGGACATGCAAGACAACATCAGCAAAGATACGTAACACTGGTACTACACGATTCTGTAACTGCTGCAATTCTCTTTCAGAGTGATCTTCAATATTTTTATCTATTTTCACTAAAATAGGTATTAGGGTTTCGATTATTTTGGTTATTATCTGGAAACTGTATGCGTCATCGTGTCTAAGGACTGAAGAGCCCATAAAAGTGAATATCTCCATTGTGTGATGTAGGACTTGTTCTGGCAGAAGATAGGCTGCATGCGATAGCAGAATCAAGGCATGATGATGGGTTTGAGGATTTTGAGTACCTCTGATACATTGGACAATAATTTCTACGTCAAATACAGATTTGAGAGACTTTATCTGTTCCTTATCTTTATCATCAACGAACTTTTTACAATAATACCAGAGAGACGACAGAATTAGCTGTTTTGTGTATTCCACATATGACTGTTCTTCAAATCGAAGACATTTGTTCAATATTTGGAATAGTAAAGAAACGAAAGAGTTGTCTAATTTCATTTTCTTTTTGCTCTGAACGTATTCGAGGAAGGCTACACCCAACCTCCATTCGTCAGTTTCCGTCAATTGGTAAGATAACATGGAAACTGTAGATTTCTTTTTCTTAGGCACATTTGCAGCTGGATCGACTGCATTCAACATTTTCTCCAGTATTGGTTTGAAATGACTAAAATCAAGATGAATCTTTTTCATAATTTTTGATGCGACACTAGAAATTGTGGGATTATTACTAACAGCGCCTGCTGAAGCGATCAAGTACACCATGTCTTTAGTTTTATCATCAGGAACTTTACTGAATACATTTTCGTCAATCTGTTTCATTATCAACACAGAGGGACTGACAAATGTCTGATCCTCTTCCAATATACATTCCTTGTACTCTTTCATGCCTACCTCAATGGATTTCCACACTTGTTCTTTAGAGAATGTAGATACTGTTGCCTCAGTTATATGATGGTACACACTCCTAAACATATTTGATTCATAAATATCGAAAGTTAAACGTGAGTTCAGTTCATTCTCTTTCAATACTTTTTCTAGTGGTTTCAAGGATTGAATTATATGAGGGAATGAATTAACATTGTTGACCTCGCATAGGATTTTAAGAAAAGCTGATTTTATGTGTGATGGAGTGTCAGCACTTAGTATACCCATTAGTTTTAGTAGGCAGTTGCGTCTGAATACTTTGCGTTTATCTTTTTGAGTCAATATTGTGTTTAATACTTGTCTAATTTGATTGTGATCAAGAAGTAATTCTTCCTTGTGAGCTATTAATTCTTCAAACAGCTGAACATACAGAAGATTTTTATCAGGTTCTTCTCTCAACATTTTGTTGATTATATCAATCACACATGACCGAATCGCCGTGAGGGGATTATTTAAGCAAAAGATAATTGTAAATGTAACCACATCTGAATCATATAACCATTTAGCATCTTCTTGTACAGACAAAAAGTTCGAGAGTAATTTTAGACTCCTCAGCTGTAATTCAGGTCCAATAACATCTTTAGGATCTGCTGCGTACAAAATGTGTCCACACGCGAAATTCGCTATAAACTCAAACTTTTCCTTAGCATTTGCAAAAAATTTACCCAAAAGTTTCTGAAGAAGAGCCACATAATTTTCACCATAAGTCGGAATCGCGCACCCAATTACACAAATCTCGTAAAGTCGTCTTATAAGCACAGTTTCTGAGGATTGACAGACATTACACCAAGGTTTAGTGATATCCTTGATATTCATTTCCTCAATAACTCTGGACAAAATGTGTTCTATGACTTGGAATGACATACTATTCTGACGCGCCAATTTAATGAATTCAGGCATTATTTTGCTGGAAAATACTTGACCCTCAGAAGAATGGACTATAGATCTATTCTCAACAGATTCCAGAAGTAAATTGAGTATAGCAGATATTTCTTCAACCGACGCGCTTTTGAATGAAGAAGATTTAAGTAACATGTAAAAACAGACATCTAATGTGTTATCTTTGTTCAGCTGATTTTCATCAAGCATTTCATCCAATTTCAAAACTTTGTCAACAAATAATGCTTTAAATATTATTTCATTTAACTTCTCTGGATTATCTTTGAGAGAATCTTTTACTTTACTGATAAGTCCGAATTTTTGACCCCAATTAGAGGTCAAAATTTGGCATGCAACTTTAGCAGATTCTTGGTCGTAAGAAAACAGGTGGGGGACTAAACCTAACACAGTTTCTTGATTCACTGGCGAAATTTCCAATGCACAGAGTCTTAGAATCGCTTTCCTAACAGTATTCTTCCACTTCTTAGCATTCTTAGTGGTTATGCTAACAAAAATATTAGTTGCATCTATTTCACTTAGAACCTCTGTTAAATAATTGCCAGGTATATCTAAAACAGTATTAACAACTTCAGGACTATCATCATTCAACCTATTAGTTAAAGAATCTTTTACGAAGTCCTCATTTTCTTTCTTCAAAGCGTCAAATTCTTTTTCAATATATTTTATAGCTTCAATACGCAATTTGGGATTGACATGATTTAAATTTTCAAAGAGATATGTCCCACCTACTTTATGAGCAATTGCAGGTTTGAATCCCAACAGTTTGGAGAGCTGACTTTTTCTTTTAGCCGAGTTCTTGCTATCAGAACCCATTTCTTCTTTGACAACTTTATCAAAGGCATCTGGATATTGATTTTCAAGTTTCTTTAAAAGCATTGCATACCAATTGAGGATTTTATCAGAGTCATCTTCTGCTTCAATGATTTCAATGTCACTTTCATCCCCATCATCTATTTGATGGTTTGTCTGTGAATCATATGCCTCAAGTAAACATCTGAAAAAAGAGAAAGTCATTGATAAAATAAATATATTTATACCTAATCAACAGACTTGTTAGACAAGGCCATCCTAATGTAGAAGTTTATTTCTAATACTTGGTATATATAATAAATCAACCCATATTGTAACACTGTCTAGTCCTTCTTCTGCCTTCTCTCGCAGATCAACATGAGAGATAATAATCAAGGTGTATGATTAGGGAAAAACAATACTGTAAAATATTTTACTACAATATCTAAAAATAATAATATCAGCCTATACTGTCCTACAGCTGGGCAAGGGTCTTCTTTCACAAATCGAGGTGAGAAAGACCAGGTAATACTCTTAGAATAATATATCTAGAAGCCGCGCGCAGTCGTAATTACACGTCGCGCGGTAAAGTCAGAAATTCAACAAACGCCCCACACTCGCCGCACTTCCCACCCGCGTCATGTTGGCAGCCTGGAAATATTACCACTTTTTGGGCTAAATGCTGATAACATTAGAGTAGATGATAATAAAATTGTTGCAGTAATGTGTATTTTAATGCATATTAAACTTAAGAAAAATATACTTGTACTATTAAGGTTTGTAGTAATTTAATGTAGGGAAAATATGTTTTCATCATCTTATCTAAATATTAAAACCATGATGTAGTAGTTAACTATACTAATACCATTTAATACTAGAACTTATAAAGTCCTTAGCAAATAAAATTGTTATACTAGCAACCCTAACAAAAAGGACGCGTCTTTTACTATGACAACAACAGATGGAAGAATTAATTCGGTATTTAAATAATACGGCACCTGAATGCGTTAGATACGTGTGAAAAGTGATCCTATCATGTTTCTTTTTGAGCTCAACAGCATTTTTATAGCCGGAAATGAAACAAGATGCCATCATTCAATTTAATTTGAGATGCGCAGAGCACGTTACGTACGTAACGCATGTCGCACGACGGTCACAGAGTGACTACTCGTGTGAACATATGAGTATCTGGCAGGTAGTAATTGTTGCTTCAAGGTGATGTGCGCCTGCGGCTTCTAGATTATATTTATTCTAAGGTTGGTTTTGGTTGGTTTGGGTTTTTAAAGACGTTGCCCCACACTAGGATTAATTCCTGTGTCGTGGGTGCGTTTACAAACATGACAATTCAGATACACAAATACCCAGACCGGAACAAATAATTGTGGATCACACAAAGATTTATCCCGTGCGGGAATCGAACCCGCGACTATTAGACACAGTGGGCGGGGCGGGCTAAGCCCTTAACCACTGCGCTAAATCGTCCGTCAAAGTAATACTCATGCAGACCTAGTGCAGATTGGTGGAGGCAGGTTTGTGGCCACCTGCTGTTGGAACTGATCAAGCCACGGGGTAGTGTTATTCGCGTCCGTAGGAGTGTACCTGCAACAACCCTACACGTGCCCCCTGGGTGGTGCCAAATGAATAACAACGCCGGGTCTTAGGCGGCGGTGAAGTAACCTGACCACTGTGGGCTAGCCACCCACAGCACACTGGCAGAAGGAAATGTCTCCCAGTAATCGGAAACCCGTAGTCATGTCTTACGGGAATGATGACCTTGGCTTAATTGCCTGGGTTACGAGGAAACAAAACCTCTATAAAAAAATCCCAATCCTACGGTGAGAACGCGCTAAGAGGATGAGTGGCTGGTGGGTGACCAGTTCCTAGCGCAAACCTCGGTGTATCGGGCATCACCGTTGTATTTGTGCCTTCTCATAGGGATGGGCGTTACCCTATGAGTGACCTTTTATCGACCCTTCTCGTGGGAACTCAATGGAAAAATCGTTAAATAATGACAGTAATCCTTCAAAAACTCTAAGCCAACAAATATTTCATAAAAGCTTCTTCATTAACCGGCCAAGATCTGGTGCCACTAGTGGGACTATTCAAGCGAACGAATCTACTTTGACAACAGATCTGGAGAAAGAAGAAACACAAACCACAACCCCAGAAGGAAATTGGGAAGAAGTTGCAATACGAAAGAGACATCGTAGTCCTGAAGAACTTTTAGGGACAAACAAACAAAGCAAACTGAACTACTGGTTAGGTGCCCCTGTTCCAGTTAGTAATAGTTTTTCGGGTCTTGAAATAACATCAGACACTACTCCAACTGCACCTAAGACGGCTAAACCACCTCCCTTATTTGTGGATAAGGTTAGTAATATACAACCACTAACTAAAATGCTAAATGACACAGTAAAAGATGATTATGAACTCAAAGTTCTTCGCGGAGAACAAGTAAAAATTCAGCCAAAGACTCCGGAAGCATACTCAAAGATATACAAAGAACTTAAGAAACGGGATACAGAGTTTTATACATACAAACCAAAAGAAGAGAGAAGTTTCCGTGTAGTAATAAAAAATATTCATCACTCCACAAATATTGATGACATTAAGCTGGCAATAGAGGAACTGGGATATGAAGTTACAAATATTTGGAATATTAAAGACAGAAAGACAAAGAAACAAATCCCCATGCACTACATAGACCTCAAGCCTAATCCAAACAACAAAGACATCTACAAACTTACTTATCTTCTCCATTGCCGTGTCGTTGTTGAACCACCAAAACCAAAAAGGGAAATCCCACAGTGCTCAAACTGTCAACGCTATGGACATACTCGTAGATTCTGCCATCGTCAACCTAGATGTGTGAAATGTGCAGGAGCACATGCTACTACAAACTGCACGAGAAAGGAACGATCAGATGATGTACGATGTATCCTTTGTGACGGAAACCATCCAGCAAATTACAAGGGATGTGAAGTGTATATAGAATTACAAAAAATCAGATATCCTGCCTTAAGACCAAAGATACAACGTAGTAAAACTTTTGATACTAAAATAACCAACAATGATACGACATATGCCGCAATTACAAGCGGAGTACCTAAACTGCAATACAAAGAAACACAAATCCTAACAGTCCAAGACCAGCCAAACTCTATACATACTATCAAAGATATGATTCAATCCTTAATGAACCAGATAATGACAATCACTAAAATGCTGGGCGAACTCATGACCGTTATGCAAAATTTGGTGCATTAAAACTATGCATCTGGAATGCTAACGGCCTATCAAACCACTCCGAAGAGTTAAAACTATTCCTGAAATTCCAAAATATTGACGTAATGCTCATTTCAGAAACTCACTTTACCAGCAAGAGTTATTTCAAAATCGCAGGTTACGTATCACACAATGCATCCCGATGGCAAAGCGCACGGTGGGTCAGCAATTTTAATAAAGACAGCAATCAAACACTACCAGTCAACATCCTTCTCTAGCAATTATCTTCAAGCTACCAGTATTGTTGTGATTGAGCAGAACAATGAATTGACTATCTCAGCCCTATACTGCCCACCGAGGCACAACATCAAACAAGTAAACTTTAAAGATTACTTTGAGTCCCTTGGCCGACGCTTCATAGCTGGTGGTGACTACAATGCTAAACATACTTTCTGGGGTTCCCGACTCATCCTTCCGCGTGGACGGGAACTCTTTAAGTGCATTCAAGCAAATAATTTGAACGTTCTGTCAACAGGAGATCCCACATACTGGCCCACAGACCCCAATAAAATACCAGACGTTATAGATTTCTGTGTAACTAAAGGTATTTCCAAAACCTACATCACCTGCAAAAGTTGTTTAGACCTTTCATCGGATCACTCTCCGGTTATTGTGAATATGTCTACTACTCTAACAGAAAAAGAACCTAAATGCGTGTTACACAATCGTAAGACAAATTGGACGTTATTTCGGCATCTTATTGATTCAGCATTTGAGAAACCAACAAGACTGAAATCAGAATACGACATTACGGTGGCTGTCGATTACTTTACTAGGACCCTGCAAAAAGCAGCTTGGGATTCTACTCCACTGCCTAAAAACACCAAGGTGAATAACATCTCTATAGAAAACTATCTGATAAAACTTATATCTCATAAAAGAAAACTTCGGAAGCGGTGGCAACAATCGAAATGTCCGCAAGTAAAAACTCGATTAAATCATATTACTAGAGAACTAAAGAATCCACTCGCACGTGATCGCAACAACGAGTTTCAGTCTTATTTAAGAAGGTTGGACTCCACTGCAGCCTCTGGTTACTCTCTTTGGAAGGCCACCAAAAAACTTAAGCGGCCTACAACTGCCTCGTCTCCTCTACGCATGCCAGATGGAACATGGGCTCGGTCAGACACCGAAAAAGCAGAGGTATTCTCTGCTCACCTTCTGTCAGTCTTTAAACCTCACCCAAACGAAAGTCCAGCAGAGCATGAAAAAGAAGTCCACGACTTCCTGATTCAAGATATCCCTCAACCATCGATAGAACACGACATTCCCAATTTCACCAAGCAACAAGTTGCATATGCAGTCAAAAAAATTGACCCTAAGAAAGCCCCAGGATATGATCTTATTACAAGTCGTCTCTTAGCAGAATTACCGTACTCTGGATTAATCCTACTTACGTCCATTTACAATTGTATGACTAAACTACAATTCTTTCCGGCTCAATGGAAAGTAGCTAAGATAATGATGATCCCGAAACCGGACAAACAACCAGATGACCCTAAATCTTACAGGCCCATTAGCCTTCTGCCTATAACTGCAAAGGTGTACGAATCACTGCTACTCACTCGCATCCTGCCAATTATTAAGAGTAATCATTTAATACCCGACCATCAATTTGGATTTCGCCATAAACATGCCACTATTGACCAGGTACACCGACTCACAAATGAAATTATGAAATCATTTGAAGACAAAAAATATTGTGCAGCTGTGTTTTTGGATATATCCCAGGCTTTCGATCGTGTGTGGCATGAAGGGTTGTTGTACAAAGTCAAAACAGCTATGCCCCATTACTTGTACATGATTATCAAATCGTTCCTAGCTGAACGGCATTTTATGGTCCAGTGTGGAAATGAAGTTACAAAACTTAGTCCAATATCGGCAGGCGTCCCCCAAGGAAGTGTGATCGGTTCTGTTCTCTACCTGCTTTACACTTCAGATCTACCCACAAGTACTACAACTATTACCGGTACCTTTGCGGATGACACGGCTATTCTAGCCATTGACAGTCAGCCTGACATTGCAGCAAAAATGTTACAAAACGGCTTAGACAGCGTAGCTGCCTGGATGAAGAAGTGGCGGATCAAGGCTAATGAAAGTAAATCGGTTAATGTCACGTTTACACTAAGAAGAGAATCTTGTCCACCAGTCACGCTAAACAACAAGGCAGTGCCACAAGCTGATCATGTGCGATATCTGGGCCTCCATATGGACAAACGTTTAACCTGGCAGAAGCATATTTTCACTAAAAGAAAACAGCTTAGTCTACAACTCAGAAAACTTTACTGGCTCATTTGTAGAAAATCTCAGCTTTCACTGGATAACAAAATCTTGCTCTACAAGACTACTCTTAAACCGATCTGGACCTATGGTATACAACTATGGGAAACGGCTTCTCACTCCAACATTGAAATAATCCAAAGATTTCAAAACAAAACACTATGGATACTGACAAATGCCCCATGGTTTGTGACTAACGAACAACTACACAAAGATCTCAAAATGCCTACAATCAGAGAGGAAATAGCTAGATACACCAAGTCCTACAAAGACAGAATTGCAAACCACCCTAATGTACTGGCTCAAAAACTCTTAGACAACAGACAGGGTTTACGTAGACTAAAGCGCAAAATTCCCCAAGATGTGCTTCAGTGAAGACACATGATTAGTTAAGGATAGGAAGTGGCACTGGTCGCATTCCTGATCACGTCTCCATAACCCCAACAAACCCACGGCTTAATGTTCCATGGCGGTGACAGATTGCTGTGAAAATAAGACAAAAAAAAAAAAAAAAAAAAAACATATAAGGCTTCCAACTCGGCTTAACGACTACCACATGAAGTGGTAATGGGGACCAATGGCTTAACTTGCCTTCCGTAGCATGGAGACACTCGAATATGAAAATACCCCAAACAGTCACTCAGGCCGACCGAGACGAATGCTGCTTAACTTTGATGATTTGTAAGAACACTACAGTCGAACAGTGCTATGAGTGCCTCACAATATTATATATTAAAAAATTGTAATACATAATAATTAAATAATCTTCCAAATCTGAGTCATGGGGAGCACAATTAAACAACAAAGTTTTTATGTTTTTCAAAAAAAAGGACTTACTTGATAATCTTATCTGGATTCTGGTTCTTCAAATCTATTTCATCAACTAGAATTTCAGGAAGCTGACAGAACCTCCAAAACTCATCAGTTTGGATTAACGGAAGCACGCTCCTTAGGAATGCCATTATAAAGGGCTTAACATTATTGCCCCTATCAATCAGCTTCTTCATATAACCACACAGTTTACTCATCAGGTCCACAGATATATCATTCAATATCTCCTCAGACATCGTAGTCACATGGTCCTGGTATTCATACATCATAGTAATAAGTATAGCTACATCATACGACAAATCAAATTCGGTTGTCAAGATTTTGTGAACAATATCATTTAGTGTGTCCTCTTTTAAACTGGTCTTCGTAAATATGTATCCAAGGATAATATAAGCAGATGCTCTAAAGTCTGCGATCGGCGATTCAATAGCTTTCATAACAGTAGGTAGTAAAGCGTTGACTATTGCTTCAGTAACCTTTTTAGTTGAATCAATGACTCCAACAGCAGTTTGACAGAAGAATACAAACACAGTGTTTAATTGAGTTGCTCTTTCACCAAATTCTTTCACATATTTCAATGTGGTTTTAGCAATAAATAGCAGAGTTGAAGTGTTTGATGCACATTGGTTGTATAAAACTTGATTGCCTAATGCAATACCGTGTTTTTGGATAGGCTGCAGCCAGTTCCACCTATTATTTGTAGATCTTAAATCCATTAACTGCACAAAACGAACAAATATTTTTGTGCCGTGATATGGTAGTATTAGAGCCATGATGGCATCCTGATTGTACTGGTGTATATGATATCTGTTTACCAACCATTCTAGTGCCTTATGCGATGACTGCAGAAGAAGGTACGGGGATACTTGTAAGAGGAATTTCTCAACATTCTGGTCGAGATTTAGATTGACTTCCTTACTTTGGACGGCTCTTTCAAATTCTTTCGAGGTAATACTGAATAGGGTGTCTTCAAAAACACGGAATCCTTCATACAGAGCGATAAGTTCTCTCAATCCACTCACACCGATCTCGTAAAAGGTGTCGCGGTCTTTAAGCGCCGCCTCTTTCGGATCAAATAGTAAAGATGCCTTTTTCTTGTCATCTTTGTAAATAGTCGACTGTGGAGCAGTTAGCTTGAGAAGTTGCTCGGCTAAGGACGTTGAGGCCATGATTTAAGTAAATCCTGTAAATATAAAATGTGTTGATCTGTATTGTCGCATGCCGTATACCACATAACCTATATTATCAACAGTTTCCACTTACCGGGACTTTCATAAATGAAAAGTAACAATATATAATATTATACACTCCGTTTTGTTATCAATAATAACTCACAAATGGAATATTAAACTATAAACCTTTATTAAATCACATTGATAGTGTACCCACGTGTGAAATATTTGATTTATTTTGATAAGAATGGTGACGACATTTACAACAGATCTCAAATGACATATTAAGTGACAGTTTTAGTTGATGTTTTTCAATTTTCCCTCTTCTGGGAAAGGCAAAGGGATCTGGCCCATACAGCCTAGTCATAAGTGGTATTCTTTATAGATACGATGAATTGATGAGAACGATGATCATGAAATTGATAATTACCCCACCGGGATGGTAAAGCAATGGATACTTTACTTACCAATTGTGAATGCCGTTTTGAGGGAAATCTAAAAGGCACGTTTTATCTCTTCGTTACAATTACCTTCACTCATGCACATATAAGAATACATAATGGTTAATATTCCACCAACATTACACATTATTAGTCGAAATAACACAAGTTTTGGAAATTAAAACAAATTGACAACATCACTCTTCGACTTCCCGCCAAAAAAACCCTGACAGTTTTACTTCTTCGTATAATTTTATTCTCCAAATGTCCTAATGTAAAAGAGATAAGATTTTTTTATTTCTTATTGAACACCTAATACAGACTAGGGGTGAAAATATCTTTAGAAAAATAAGGGTGAGCACAAAATATTTATTCTAACTAGTGGTCGCCCATTGGTCGAAATTCGACCATAATTAATTTAAATTATAAGTTTAAACATTGTTAAGGTTCTATTGTCAAAGACTATACTTCTATGATCACAGAATTTGCCAAGGCTACACCATTAATTTGCCTATTTTTTCAAACAGATTATATTAAATTCAAATAAAAAACAAAACAAAAAAAAGAAAAAAATAAAGAATACTTCTTTTAATTTTTTTTATTGAAGCAAAAACCAAAAAGATAATCGAACTTGACATACATATTTCAATAATTTAATTAATAATACAAAACTCCTCTGTTAACGATGTTTTTTGTAAACACTCTTTCGTCTATACACAAATAATATTAAAATCAAACAACATTGATCTATTCTCAATTTGAAGTATATTGTGTCAAACACATGGTAGTGTGTGTAATGTGTTTTATGTTGATTTAATGTATTTTGATGCATAATTTTAAAAAAATATTAGCATTCTGCACTCCTTCTCGATATAAACTATAAGTGTGGGAAATTTCATACTCCTCCGTCCGCGCAATTTTCGTAAAAAGGGGTACAAAGTTTTTGCTTCATTATTCTTCATAAGTATTAATATAATGATGTAAAACTATACTAGAACTCTGTACTCTCTGCCTACCCCGCAAGGGAATGACGTGATGATATAGATAGATAGAAAACTATAATTATAAATGTGCTGTTGCACATTAAAAAAAATTAGACTAGGAACATCACCAGTATACGGTGGTATTTATTTATACTATGTCGGTCGGTGGCCGACCGTCACGCGACATGCAACGCGCTCGCCAGAGCAGCCAAGGCCAATATGTTTCACTTTTACCGTGGTTTCATAAAACCACACAAGGATTTTTTTTTAGTTTCAAAGTCACAGTAATTTTTTTATTGTCAAGGCTAGAAACACTAAAGTCGCCAGCCGTTGGCTGCTAGGCAGAAATTAAACTATTTGGTCTTGATTCTAAATATCATAAATTTTAAGTCAGTTCGTTCTATGATCTCCACTGTCTACGATTCTTTACACACCGAAACCGCCACTATACCCGCTGACATAACCCGGTGGCTTGCCAGCAACCATATTTGATAAAATCATGTCATGGCTTGTATCCGCGTGGGCTATCCGACGACATGTGTTATGCGTGCGCGCAAAGTTGTGTCGAAAGTCACTATCGGCCGAGTCATAGTGCTCTTCTTTCGCCACTGACAAAGTTTTCCAACGACACGAAAAAAATTCAATCTATCTACATAGATGACATAGATCTATCATCATGACAGATCCCTTGCGAGATCATGAGTAGGTAAAGAGTACAGAGTTCCAACAGGTTCTTTCTTTACATGCCTCTCTGGCTTTCTCCACTCTCATAGTATGTACGTCCCATACAAAAATTATTATTTGAAAACAAACTTAGAATTCTTAAAAAAATATGCACCATGATGTCCTGCTTTAGTTACCGCCCACCTTCGTTTACAACAAGGCAACAAGTAAGTTTATAAATTATCACATTAAATAAAAATTAAAGTAGTGTGTGTGTGTGAGTCTTGCGTGTGTGTTTGTGTATGTGTGAAAGACGGTGAGTGTGTGTCTGTATGTTTACATACTCGTATCTATCAGCCGTTTGGTTTGATTGGATCTTCCGTATATGAAAGGTTTAGCAGCCAATTAGTGGTTTTTAATTAACATTTATGTAACGTGAGGGGATACAAATTAAGAATTTTGTTTGCTTTGTTGTATATTCGAGGAATAAGGATATAAAAATGCTGACTAGACATATCAGTTTTACAGCTTTCTATTTGGCATACGTGGCAGGATTAGAAGGATATTGTACGTATTTGCGAAGAATGTAAGAAGTGGACAAAAGTGGCAGACCGGTTGTTTCATAAATTATTGTTTTTTCAACTCTTGATATCTCCATGGATGCCTCAACGATATGTCAAAGGAATCGATTACTATTTTATATTTATATTATTATTTTTAAAGTAATTAATTACTATTTTGCAATAGATTGTGTAGGTACAACCCTAAGATGACAATGACGTTTTTATTGCAAATAGCGAAATTTTAGTCTGTGCTGTGATAAGTGCCAATAGTATTATTATAATCTTGAATCTGTGCTTTTTGCTGAAGGCGAACAGATGACCGATGTTTACATTTTTGAATTATATGCGTATTATTTACGTAAACGTTGTTATTGAATTTTATCAACATCAATTATAAGATTGTGGCGTTTATCGTGCGAATTATAAAAATATTCAGATAGTTGCATAGTTAGTATTCATCACTGGTTGTGTAAAGTTCTTTGTTATAAAATGGCTAGTTTGAACGTGGTTTTTGGTATTCTGTGCCTCGTCATCCCTTGTTTAACGTATAAACCCGTTGTTTTAATTCATGGAGTCATGACTGGGAGCGGAAGTATGGAAATAATAAAGTTACGAATTCAGGAGGTAAGTTATTTTGTATGTAGCCTAAGGATGTAGCCACGAACGAGGTCGTTTATGATTGCCAAGGTTATCTACTAGAACAGCTGTTAATATGTCTGATTAAACTGGCTGACGGTATTGCGAGGGCTATAATGAATAACAATGATAATAGGGTCGCTCCGTATTACAAAGACTAACATCGTCGGCGGAAAGTGGGTGTACACAGTACATCTATATAGTTTCTGTTGGATTATATAATATATATCTACAATATTAGCCTTGAAAAGAAACTCTCCCACTGTTGGGTACGGGCCCCTTCTCAAAGTGAGAGGGTATAGGCCATAGTCCAACACGCTAGCCCGGTGCAGGGTGGCGACCTTACACACCTTCAAGAAACTGTTAGGCATGCAGGTTTCCTCATGATGTTTTCTTTTAACGTTAAAGCAAGTGATAGTTAATTTTTAATATGGCATGCTTTCAAACAGACAGAGGTGCGTGCCTGGGTTTGACCCCGAGACAGCAGCAGCTGTTGGATTAACCTTGATCAATTATGTAATTTTTTTTAAGGCTTTGAACTTAACTACATAATGGCTAAACCTATTTTGCTTTGTCAGTGAAACTATGGGATCACACTTTGCATGTGTAATGTGCAATTATGCACATTATACGAGTTCAAAAGTTACAAAACTGCATAAAAATGGTGTGAGAGAAAAAAATCTATCAGTTATATACTTTACCATGGATATTTACTGTTTTATGAAAGTTGTTATTTAATTAAATAGTAAGATTTTCTCTACTCGGAGAAATAATCTGTTTTAAAACTAATGTGAAGTTTCTTGAAGTTCGAGATTAAATATACTTATGCAGAGAATAAAGGTCTTTAAATAAAAAAAAATATACTAAGAAATTTGAACTAAACTCATAATTCTTTCAAACACTTCACCATAAGCAAAATTCTATCTACCGCAGGATTTAGGCCTCCCCTATCAATTGCCAGCGTTGAGCTGTAAAAACATTTATTACCCCAAAAGTAGGTACTTAACAGTATATTTCATTGAGCGCCAATCAAACACAGCTTGTATCTTGAGACTCAGGAGTTCAAATTCGCAATATATTCAGCTTCCTGCACGCTCGCCTTTCTGGCCGGTGAAGCTGTAAAGGCCCCGTGGCCAACAGCGTAGATCATTCACACACACACACACACACACCCACACACACACACACTTTCTGCAACTTTCTGACTCTCGGTATCGGTACGGTATCATCATGACACATCATTCAGTTTAGGAGATCAGTAAGTAAAAAAGAAAATGTTAATCCTCTCTAACTATTCATGTGTCGTGGATGGTTACACAAACATGAAATTCGCATACACAAATACTCAGACTATAACAAATATTTGCAGATCATATAAAGATTTCTTCCATGCTGGGATCAAACTAGATGCTTATGCGTTATGACCAAATTAACATTTACAGTTACTGTGTATTATGTTTAATAAAAGACAATTTAACGATTCACATGTTTACTGCTAGGTAGCATACACAATCCTGTCCAGACTCCAGTTAATCTCTATGTACTCTACATTGTAATACTTATTTAGACAAATAGGAACACAAGTACCTACATTATATGTAACACTATGCTGCATGTGGTTATAACAAAGAAGGCCCTGGACAAAACCACTCATGAAATCAGTCAGCTACATCTGTAGATGTTGTTTCAGAAACATCCAGGCACAATAGTGTACAATGTGAACAGATTCGAGAGCTGGTCCAGTCTGGAAACCATGTGGCATCAGGTGCTCGAGATTGGCATGGATTTGGCCAACATATCCGCTAGACATCCAGAAGGAATTAATCTTTTAGGTAACTTTTATTTGGTAAAAGGTCATAATTTCAAGAATTTATCAGAGTGTCTGTATCATCACGCCAGATTTCTTGATTGGTAGGCATTGAGTACAGAGTTTGAAAAGGTTTATTCGCTTCTCTCTCACTTCCTCCACTCTCAGTATACATCTTATATGCATTCGCTGGTTATAGAAATTTTTGACATTCAAGAATGACGTGGAATTCCAACTTCAAGGTTTTCGGTTGGAAGTCACGTGTCAGTTAATAATTCTGGATGTTGTAGCATGGTCTGACATAGTTTTTTTACTCAACATAAAAACGTCGATTTCTTGCTAACAGCATTTTTATTTCGAAGTCTTCCGAAATACTGCCGCCTTCATATTATACTTTGTAAATTGCAATCACAACTAAAATATTTAAAAATGGTGATGGTTTGTTTAAAAAGTTTTAAAGTTTGTTTTGAATAGACTATAACATACATATAATCTGGGAGACTTTGGGACATTGGGACATTTTAGTTTAGTATAGTATAGATGGCACTCTGTTGCGAGCCATCCGGTCCACTTATGTGGACTGCAAGGCATGCGCACGGGTGGGTGGTGACAGGTCACCCTGGTTTGACGTTAAAATCGGCGTCAAGCGGGGTTGCGTGTTGTCCGCTAGACTGTTTATAATATATCTGGATAAAAGTCTTTAAAGACTGAAAGCGATGAATGAAGGTGTACAAATGGGTGGGTAGTGGTAAACCATCTACTTTATGCAGATGACGCGGTTTTAATAGCGCCAACAGCCACTGATCTGCAAATACTAGTCACAGTTATGAAAGACGACTGCATGAACAATGGCTTACACTTGAATGTAAAGAAAACTAAGATTATGGTTTTTCAAAAGGGAAGAAACCAGAACGAATGTGGTTGGTAACGATGTGCTGGAGCAAGTGAATGAGTTTGTATATCTTGGATGCGCCTTCAGTAAGGATGGGAAATACACCGCTGAGATAGAGAGAAGAGTGAGTGCAGGGAACAGGGTGAATGGTGCGATGGGAAAGCTACTTGGAAGCCGGCACTTAAGCCATAAGGCGCAGCTGGCCATACATAACGGAGTTCTTGTCCCAACGCTGTTATATGGTAGCGAGAGCTGGGTATGTAAGAAGGAGAATGAAAGTAGGATAAATGCGGTAATAATGCGAGCTCTGCGGAAGATGTGCGGAGTGAAGCTGACCGACCGCATTAGCAACAGCGTAGTAAGAAAGCGAGTAGATATGAAAGATAGTATCGGTGTAAAGATGAGAAAGGGCATGCTCCGTTGGTTCGGGCATATAGAAAGAATGCCAGATGAAAGAATGACAAAACAGATATACAATGTGAAAGTGGAAGGATGCAGGTACCGGGGAAGACCTAGACTATCTTACCACGACCAAATAAACCGAGTCTTATCTGAAGGAAAAGTCAAGAGTCTCCGTAACCGGCGAGCGTGTATGAGACGAACTATGAGAGTGGAGGAAGCCAGAGAGGTATGTAAGGAAAGAACCTGTTGGAACTCTGTAGTCTCTGATCTTACCACGACCAAATAAACCGAGTCTTATCTGAAGGAAAAGTCAAGAGTCTCCGTAACCGGCGAGCGTGTATGAGACGAACTATGAGAGTGGAGGAAGCCAGAGAGGTATCTAAGGAAAGAACCTGTTGGAACTCTGTAGTCTCTGCCTACCCCGCAAGGGATCTGGCGTGATGATATAGATAGATAGATATAATCTGGGCATTCATTGTTGCAGATTTAGAAATATGACAATCTTTTTTATCTGCCTACCACAGAGTGGGCTCTGGTATGTTAGTTAGACTTGATTGATTGAATTGACTGTCTCGTTGGTCTAATGATGCTAAAATTATTTATTTATTCTTTATTGTACAAAAAGACAACAAATTTGTGAGTATATTCACACAAATGATGTACAAACACGAACTTAACTCAGTTTGAGTTATCTACCAGTTAACCTTTGAGTGTAGACAGAACAGTTATATGGAAGTGAGGGCAATTGTACAACAATTTTAGATTTATGAAGAAATAACGAAAACACTACATATGTAGGTACATTATATTAATACGACATAAAAATACAAAATACATATATAAATAAAAATATAAAAACTTATATATTTATATGTATTATAAGTATATACTAATACATAATAATATATACCATACAGAGAGGAAATGCTTTTTAACTCTTCTTCTAAATACATCTAAACAACATGGAAATGAACAGTTTAATGGGCTGGTCATCACGAGGACCTGAGTTCGAATCCTAGATAAAGTGTGATTTTTCTATCAATAAATCCTTTGTCGATGCCCGTAGTAGCAGCATGGCTATAAAGTTACCTCCTATTGCATTACATATACCTTTTTTAACGTAACCTAACGTTGTCAGAGATAGTGAATGTATAGAGTACCTATACATCAGGCATGGCCTTTAATGAATATAGGCTTGACCGTATTTACTGTTGCGAATAAACGTTTGGAATGTATGCAGTTATTTAACGAACAGTTTTTAATTGCAGGGTATTCTCAAGGCGGACTGATAGCGCGCGGGATCGTGGAGACATTCTCCAATGTATCGGTCAGCACCTTTATTTCGCTGAGTTCGCCGCAAGCGGGACAGTATGGAGGTAATACTAACACTATGCCTAAGCCAAGGCCCATTCGAGATGTTCATGTGAAGAGACCGGCTTTGTCTAGTATTGTTTGACTGAATTAACACTCTTCGTGTCAGTGCTTCATATTTGTCCAACTAAGTGAGTAGCTAGCTCAATCTTGCTATCAGTGACCGCGCTCAGCTCTTCCTTTGTACAGGTGATTCAATTAGATGGGTTCGACCCCCAGAATAAATCATCGTGTGACCCAAAAATGTTTGTTTCGGTCTGGGTGTTTGTATATGTGAATTACATGCTTGTTAATACATCAACGCCTCAGGAATTAATTTTCTGAGTATGCGTTTACGGTTTTTTTTAAAGAATAATCTGAGAGTTGAGAAAGCCAGAGAGGTATGTAAGGAAAGAACTCTGTACTCTCTCCCTACCCAGCAAGGGATTTGGCGTGATGATATAGATAGAGAGAAAAATCTATTAACATAAATAGATTAATATAAATAAGTAGTGATAGCCTAGTGGTTAGACCGTTGGACTGCAAAGTCCTCGCCTGTAGCCAAGTTGACAATCTACAGTCGTTAACGCTAATAGATAGCGGAAAAATGTATGGGAATCACATTTTGCAACGAAAAGTCACGTGGCCAAAACAATGCGCTATCGACTGCGACAAGAGAATAGAAACAAAACGCTTGCAACTTGTCTAGGCCCTCACAGGTCTTTACGAAAGCATGTGCGTATTAAAAATTAATTATCACTTGCTTTAACGGTGAAGGAAAACATCGGAAGGAAACCTGCATGCTTTAGAGTTTTTCGAAGGTGTGTGAAATTCGCCAACCCGCACTGGGCCAGCGTGGTGGACTATGGCCTAAACCCTCTCAGTTTGAGAGGAGGCCCGTGAGCAAGGGGACAGTTTCTTAACAGGGCTAATATTATTATTTATTATCAGTTCGGAGTCAAGCATTGTGCCTCTTATTGTCAGGGAAACGTGGGTTTGTAGTACCTCCGCCGCCCCCGCTGAGGGAAGAATATTAAGTAGTATCCACAAGCTTATAATGCATAATATCTGTTTCCAGCTGGTTTCCTCCACCTGGTGTTTCCTGGATTAGTCAAGGACACTGTTTACGAGCTGTTCTATTCCCGGGTGGGACAACACACGTCCGTCGGCAACTATTGGAACGACCCCTACCATCAGAGCTTGTACGAGTCTTACAGCGTATTCCTGCCGTACATCAATAACCATATTGAGTAAGTGAAATTATCATGTAATGGTGTTCTGTATGCCAGTATTCTGTATTATACCATTAAATTATGGTTTTTGTACGGGAAGAAACCAGAACGAATACAAGGATTGTGGTTGGTAACGATGTGCTGGAGAAAGTGAATGATTCGTATATCTTGAATGCGCCTTCAGTAAGGATGGGAAATACACCGCTGATATGGCGAGAAGAGTGAATGCAGGTATTAGAGTGAATGGTGCGATGGGAAAGCTACTTGGGAGCCGGCATTTAAGCAGCACCTGGCCATACATAACAGAATACTTGTCCCAATGCTGTTATATGGCAGTGAGAGTTGGGTATGTAAAAAGGAGAATGAAAGATGGATAAATGCGGTCGAAATGAAAGTTCTGCGAAAGATATACGGAGTCGAGCTGACCGACAGTATTTGCAACAGCGTTTAGCTATGAAAGATAGTATCGGTGTAAGAATGAGAAAGGGTATGTTCTGTTGGTTCGGGCATATAGCTAGAATGTCGGACGGAAAAGTAACAAAACAGATATACGATGTATAAGTTAAAGAAGGGATGTAGGTACCGGGGAAGACCTCGACTATCTTACCATCACCAAATAGACCGTGTCTTATCTGAAGGGTAAGTCAAGAGTCTCCGTAACCAGCGCGCGTGGATGGGACGAACTATAAGAGTAGATGAAGCCAGAGAAGTCTGTAAGGAAAGAACCTGTTGGAACTCTGTACTTTCTGCATACCCCGCAAGTGGCGTGATGATATAGATGATATAGATAGATAGACAGATTAACCCTGTTAATTTTGTGGCTTTTATATGGGTTGCTTATTACATTTACTTAACACTAGCGACCCGCCCCGGATTCGCACGTGTAAATTATATACATAAATCTTCTTCTTAAATCACTCCGGTAATGATCCGGTTTTATTTCCTAGTTGTTGAGTTTATCGCTTTTAAGATAGACGGACAGACAGACAGACGCAGCGGAGCCCTCTTTGTTTTATAAAATGTAGCGATAATATTATGGCTGTAATATTAGGTTACAATTTTTTTAATATATCGTGACTTTTTTTTAATATTAGTCATAATTTCAGAAAACCCGAAACGGTGTCTTTACATCATCTAAATATTTATTAACGATCGATGATTTAGGTGCATATAGTATAAATATAGATTGTGTGTGTGTGTGAATGATGTACGCTGTTGGCCGCGAGGCCTTTACAGCTTCACCGGACTAAAAGGCGAGCGTGCAACCACTACGCTCTAGCCAGCCAGAAGGGCAAGAGGCGACATACTCGAGGGCGCCTCTTCGAGGCGCCCTCGGTTGGGACAGTCTCTGTAGGGGGACGGGTATATATATAGAATTGAATTATTTATTTGCTATCTGTGCTATAGTGATATCAGGTCATCATTTTATAATAATATAATAAAATATATTGATGTAATTATTTATTGCTATCAACCTTCATATTACACTTATAAATAACATTAAAGATTATATAGGCTAATTTCAAGACGCCTATCAATCGGTTCCATGGTGTAATGGTTAGCACTCTGGACTCTGAATCCAGCGATCCGAGTTCAAATCTCGGTGGAACCTGACTTTTTGTCATGTTTTAAAATCTTTAAAAAGCTTTTTTATTAAGATTTTAATTAATTATTTAATTAATTGTTTCTTTATTTCAATATATTTAAAGTAATTTAACCAGTTATTACGTATAAATTATTCAATCTGCAAAAATATGCCCCGTCCTATCTCCTTCACATCGATATGTCTAACGAACAAAGTCCTATAATCCAGGCCTATATATTTGGCATAAATAACCTTATCGACAGGCACGAAATTGTAAATTCCATTAATTTTGTTTGGGTATTGTATCTATAATCTATACAAAGATGTATTAATAAACTCCACTTAAATATGAGTAATGTAAAATATCAAAAAACAAACTATCACCAATTTTAATTAATAAAAATACAGTAAAAAAGTAGCAAAATATAATACACTATTTACAACTGTGCCAAATCGCTGGCGTTCGGCAGGGTGCCCAGATGGCCCAGAAGGCTGGCAGCGTTCCCGCGCTGGATAGTAATGCTGATCCTTTGCGCAAGATACGTGCCAGCCCTCTGGTCACGTGTATTGTCGACCAGTATTTTAGACAGTTCCCCAAAGATGTGATGGGCACTTGAACTCCATGAACCCATAGTCTCCACACCAAACCGCTCAAATAAGCATCCTTTATCCAGGTTGCACTATTTGCGCCGTTTGTAACTTTGTTCAATATAATACAATTACACATATGTAACAATAATGTAACGATGTCTAACGATGTAATTTATACACAAGCAGAACCTGGCACTATTTTCTGTATGTCTATCTATCTATAGACACGCCAGATCCCTTGCGGGGTAGGCGGAGAGTATTGAGTTCCAACAGGTTCCTTCCTTACATACCTCTCTGGCTTCCTCCACTCTCATAATTCGTCTCATACACGCTCGCCGGTTACGGAGACTCTTGACTTGTCCTTCAGATAACACTCGGTTTATTTGAAAGAAAGAAAGAAAACTTATTTATTTTGAATGACCACATAGTCCAAAAACAAAGCAACAGCAATAAATAGTATTAAATTCTAAATTAAATAAATATGGGCACACGTCGTCATCAAAATGGGCTCCCCATTCTGCTTAAACCGAGCTACAGCGCTGATTTATTAATGAGGGCCCCAAGTGACGTACGAGCATTAAGTTTAACCAAAACAGGTATTTCGCAGTGTTAAAATTATAACTGTATAATACTTTTCAAATAAAACTATTTTACGGATCCCATCGCGGCTCATTTTAGATTTTTCCCTCTCGTGACCATGGGTGCTGCAAAGCCCGAATCGCCGGGAACCAAAAATAAATCCGCGACGTATGTGCTTTTTTAAATAAACACTTCTGATTATATGACGTCAATTCATAAATTAGGTCAAGTTTATTTCGTGCGTAGAGTATAGTCAAAACATTGCTAATGCGGAAATATTATTGTTATTGCCCGTTCTAATTCAATATTGGTGCGTATTCATTTAGACGACATGTATGCCTCGTTGGTCTAGTGGCAAAGTGCATCGCTTTGTGAACACGAGGTCCTGGGTTCAAATCCTAGGTCGGACAAGTGTAGTTTTTCTAACGAAAACTTCCCAGTACGAGTCCGGAGTCTGGAATTGTGCCCGGGATATGGCAATAAACTCGCCCCCTATAACATGGGACCTAATATCGTCGGCGAAACGTGGGTGTACTCAGTGCACCTCTGCTACCCCCGCTTGGGGAATATAGGCGTGTCTTCATTTATATTATCATAACTACATTAAAATGTAATCTACCGCTAACGACGTAATTTGCTGAACATTCTGTTTTGAAATTATTTGCACTTTTTTGTTTGCATCCAATCCATTATTCATTTAGGATTGTGACCTTTTAAAATATCTTCTTGGAAGTAGGAAAATTTTACTAAATCTATATATATCATCACGCCAGATACCTTGCGGGGTAGGCAGAGAGTACAGAGTTCCAACAGGCTCTTTCCTTATATACCTCTGGCTTCCTCTACTCTCATAGTTCGTCTCATATACGCTCGCCAGTTACGGAGACTCCTGACTTGTCCTTCAGATAAGACCCGGTCTATTTGGTCATGGTAAGATAGTCTAGGTCTTCCCCGGTACCTACATCCTTCCACTTTCGCATTGTATATCAGTTTTGTCATTCTTTCTTCTGACATTCTTTCTATATGCCCGAACCCACGGAGCATACCCTTTTTCATCATTACACCGAAACTCTCCTTCATACCTATTTGCTTTTTTACTACGTTGTTGCGTATGTTTTTTGTTTGTGAACACACCAACGACATAGGAATAGTTTCTAGTGTGGGGCTACGTTTATAATTAAAAAATGTACACATCTGCTACCCGTTTCAGGAATATAAGCATGCCCGTGTTAAATTCCACTAAGTCTATTGAACTCCTTTCCAGGTCACCAAAATCGGCAGACTTCAAGAATAACTTGCTAAGGTTGAAGAGGCTGGTGCTGATAGGCGGTCCCGATGATAACGTTATCACACCCTGGCAGAGCAGGTGAATAAGTAAAAAGAAAAGTTAATACAGTTAGAATTTTTGGATGTTTCTAGTGTTTCGCTTAAAAATGGAACCATTATAAGATCGTTTTCTTGTTCGTCTATCTGTCAAACGGACCATGAAGCTAGGTTAAGTTAAACCCTTTTTTTTAGGGACTGGCTTTCCCCGTTATATCAAGTTGAAATTTATGTCAAAAACATTCTTATGTAAAAATTTGATGGTTTCAATATTTAACTTATGGATAGATTTGCTTACTGTCAGTAGAATTATGACAGATTTTCCATATGTCGTGTGTGTGTGTGTGTCTGTGTGTGAATGATCTACGCTGTTGGATGCGGGGCCTTTCCAGCTTCACCGGACAAGAGGGCGAGCGTGCAACCACTACGCTCGAGCCAGAAGGTCAAGGGGCAACTAGCTCAAGGGCGCCTCAAGGAGGAACGGCCTCGGTTTGGGCAGTCGCTATGGGGGAGGGCGTATACTAGGTGTCTCGCCGTGGTGCTCAACACTGGCGGGCGGGCAAGGGATTCTTCGACCTCGCTGGCGAGGTCGGTATCTGATCCTGTGTGCGGTTTCTGTATCCGAAAGAAGGGATGTAAGGGCATCGGGAGGGTCGGTGAGAACATGCCGCGGACGGCGGTATCGGCTTATAGGAGGGGAGTTGGGTTCATAGTCGGCGGAGGCTACGATTAGCGGATTATTAATGATTGGACGCGTTCGCAAAATATCGGGTTGTTGCCTTTTTAATAAAGGTGCGAGAAGGTTCGAGACCCAGATCGGAATGGAGATGGACATTCCTTATGAACCACGGGGCTCCGACGGGAAAATATACGGCCATTTAGGACTGACTAGTCATCACAACCTAATAGGGAACAAATTTCCTTTTGACCTAGGAATAATGAAATGTTGTAAGAAGTTAGGGTTCGTAGTAAAATAAATCCAAGAATCTTTAATTTGTAAAATCACATAAAAAATATTTTATCTTCGAATTTGATGAAATATTAAAATAGCGACATCTCACTAGTTGAGTGTTTGGGTTAGGTGTTTGATTTTTTATTTTATGGAAAACTCTTCAGTAGTAATTTAATACCCAATTTACACACTGTCCACTTCCGCGTGAAGTGAGGGAAGGTAAGTCGTATAAACGCGCCACTTAAGCTCTACTTCCCTTCCCTCACTATCCCTGCCCGGCGCTCCATTCGTTGGCGGTTTTTAGTAGTCAAACGACTGACAGGCCACGCCCACTCAGTGTGGTCGGTTTAGGTATATTTTTGGAATAAAATAAATAGATAAACACCGTCACGCCTATACTCCCCAAGCGGGGGTAGCGGAGGGGTACTGTATACACCCACTTTTCGCCGACGATGTTAGGTCGCATGTAATAGGGGGCAGCCTATTGTCATATACCGGGCACAATTTCAGACTCCGGACTGATACTGGGAGGCTTTTGGTAGAAAAACTACATTTGTTCGACCTAGGATTTAAACCCAGGACCGTGTGATCGCAAAGCACATTATTCGCCACTAGACCAACGAGGCAGGCTTTTTAGAATTACGGGGAAAATATAATTTTGAAAACAAGAAGGATCTAAATCTGAAGAAATATACTAGGTATAACATATAAACGCAAGACCTGAAAGCAGTTTGTTCTAAATCGATAACTGAATTGATTTCAACAATTTTCAATACCTCTTACATTTTTTGTAAATGTGCTATAACCAACTAAAACTATTCTTGATTCAAAGCAATACAGAGATTTCAAATGCATTTTTAAAACATATTTCTCAATACGCACGCATTTACATACAAGTTTCATTGTTAATTGGGGTATAAAAGTGCTTAAAACAGGAGTGAAAAACTTCAAATTTGGAAATTTGTGTTTCGTATTGAATTTCTGAAGCATTTATTTAATTGGGGTGTTTGAGTTCTTGCGTTATTTACGATATAACTCGTATAAAGTACCCAAAAAAAATGTCGTGCATCAAAACAACCATGGGAAAGCTATTATAAAAATTGCCTTCGGGATATTTTTATAAAAACAATGTCTTTTCGGTGAAAAGAAAATCTGATGTCTGGAGTTTTTGCAAACATACAAGAACAACATAGAAACAGAGAGCGATGCTTGAAGTGCGAAGGAAGTATGTGAACTGTCGACGCTGCCGCGGTACTGTCCATTGCTCTAGGCGGAAAGTGGCTGCCCAGCGTGGGCCTCCGAGCGGCGGATCCTGGTCGACCGGATCGGACCGGACCTCTCCTTGCCGGCCAATAGTAGCGGCTATGCTGGCCGTATCCTCCTTCTGCGGGACTGATGTCTCAGAAGGAGGAGGCCGAGCGGGATCGGGAGAGGGCCGATCCCGCTCGCCGAAGGCGACGGCGCCGGGGAGGATGCCCAGCCCGCCTAGGTCCCCCAAACTAATAGCTCGGGGCTTTGTAATACGGGCTAACTTGTGTCCCCTGCCGCAATATCTGGTGGGACCCCCTTGCATCAAGATCCGCAGGGGAGCTTTTGGGGTCGTGGGACGCTGGGGCAGGGGCCCTAAGCCTTCTTAACGCGTGACCCCGAGGAGGACGGCGGCGTGGTGTGGCCCCACCGTGAGCACCGCGACGGTGCAGGGGGGGAAACAAGCTACAAATTTCCACTCCCGAGGCGGGCTGTTCGGAGCGCCGCACAAGGGAGGCACCGGTGCGTTCCACTCGGAGATCCCGGACGCCCTCTGACACGTGCCAGCCGCCGTGGGGTTTTAGTCAGTAAGAGTCCGACATGCACCGCCAGCTTCCCCCGAGGCTGGCGAAAGTCCATAAGGTTATCCCCACTATAAAAAAAAAACGGAAAAATAATAGGCGTCCCTTACCTCATATATTGGGACCTAACATCGTCTACGAAACTTGGGTGTACAAAGTACACGTATAACTGTGTTTTTTAAATTTCATACGGATTTTTGCTTTTCCAGTCAATTTGGTTACTACGACGTGAACGAGACAGTGATAGAGATGCGAGAGCAGGACATCTACAAGGAGGACCGCATCGGCCTCCGAACCCTGGACTCCACGGGGCGGCTGCACGTGGTCACCGTGCCCGGGGTGAACCACTTCAACTGGCACATGAATGTTAGCATTGTTGACGACTATCTACTTCAGTTCCTAGATTAGATCTATTAGTTTTCACAGGTGCTGTTTACATATCCAATAATATTGATAATACAGTCTGTATTGACAATATAACTTAAATATTTTTTAGACATTATTGGTATATCATTCTCTGATGATCCTTGCTGATGGAATACTGACGAAAAGAGGGATTGTTTGATTTTGTTAATATATGAGCTGATATCAATATTATTCATGATACAGTCAATTATTGTACAAATCATGTGTCTGTTCGAAAATACGCTTACAAAATACTTTATCAACATACAAAAACGTTAGTGAAAACGACACCCTCAATACACCACAGACAACAATAATACTCTCAATACCCCATCGACAAGTATTGACAATATTATTGGATGTGTAAACCCATTCTTAGAAAACCACAGCTTTTGGACCAGCTACTTCACTCCATACAATCAGCGACTCTAAACCCGAATCTCATACACGCACCGATATTCATGTATTTACGTAAGCGCATATTTGTAATATAAATGACATATTATAATTAAATCTGTGTACGTCTGTAAGCCAAGTGGCATCGCCGGTCGCCACACGCAGGCACGTTTACCATTTTCACGGTTACGACTACAATGTGAAGTAGCTGATCTTTATAATCTGTGTTTTATGGTTGAAATGGCAACAGACTATCAATACCGGTTAGTCAATTTATGTAGCACTTAAGGATATGAAAACCGGATTTATCTCGAATTAAATTGTGTAACTTTGAGGCTCAGGGCATATAGTCAAGTTGACTTACTGCAGTCGCTAACGCTAATAGAAATATGAACAATGTATAGAAATGAGATTTTACAATGATAACTCACATGAACAAGATAAGGCGCTATCAATTGTGAAAATATAAAAGACTAGCAGTTTCCCGCGACTTCGCTCTACCGGGTCTATGTTATATAGCCTATGTTACTTCTGGATAAGGTAGCTTTCAATTGGTGAAATAATTTTTGAAATCGGTCCAGTAGTTTTTGAGTTTATTCGTTACAAACATACAAAAATACAAATCTTTCCTCTTTATAATATTAGTGTACATATAAAACGCTTGCAACTTGTTCCGCCCGTCAGGTTCATTTTCATGAATTGATTCATTATTTTATCTTTATATTAAAAAAAAAATATAAATAGATGTATCATGTATTAAATAAAATCGTAATATACTCGTACTAACCAAACATTAATCAATCACATTGAAGTAGGTTACACACGTAAGGGATATTTCTCTATTCATCGTTTTAATAATAATTTTACAAACTAATTTGGACTTGATTCGATTTCGTTCATAGATACTTTTAAATATGCCAATGATTTGTGTTGGCGTTTATTAATTTTTATTTGTTTTATTTATATAGTAAAATTTACATAATTATTTTAATATTAATATTCTTATAGATTAAGTAATTTATTAAAATGAGAATCGTTTACCATACCATGGTAACTCTTTTTAATTTATTTGTTGTTTGATGTTATCCGTTGTTCTGAAGTGCGTTTCACGTACCACAACCCTTCGGCATCAGGTTGGCACGACTGATTTTGGTGCTGCCAATAAATATAAAAGCATATACCCCGAATAAAAGGGAAATACTTTACAAATAGAATAAAAAACATATCTATCACACTAATTCATTCAAGATGACTCCAGAAATAGAGTTATCTATATCATCACGGCATATTACTTTGCAGGATAGGCAGAGAGTACAAAGTTCAACACGATCTTTTGTAAGAGTAAGGATCTTAGTGCAGTAACAGCAAATTTTGTATTCGATCTATACAATTGCTCGATCATTATATGGAATTAAAAACGTAAATAATTTTTAATGATTTTTATACTACAATATAATATCGATAAAAAGGGGCAACTGAAATATGGACTCTGATAACATTATTTTACCTACCTAACTATCATGGCGGCAACCTGTCGTCATAATCGTTATAAGAGAATTAAAAGCACTTTCTCAGGTTTTTCACGCTGCACACCATTTCTGTTGACCTTCTTTAAACGTCTTGGACATGATTACGCCCTTAAAATAATTATTATTCAGGAAATAAACAAAAGCACCAACACTACTTTTCTACAATAACAAACAGTACTACCAACCTAACGCCGAAGGTTAGTGGTACGTGAAACGCACTATACATAAGTGTTATACGAAGCGTTGATAGCAACGCATAGGCGTTTTGAGAATGCTCGTAAATATAAGATGAATGCTGTGCCTATATCATCAGCGACGTGTAAAAACCTCATAAGTTGCTAAAACGAAACGCACACACCGACAAATTTGTAGAATTTCCCATTTCAAAATGGCAGGCTTTTATTTGACCAGATTTGCATTTTCAGGCATAGATGGCCTTGTAAACTATTATACTTAATTTGAGCGCGCTCAAGTTATGCGATATGAGCCTTTTTTAACTATATAAAAAATGAATGGTATTTTGGTAAAAAATCTATTGCGAGGTTTTCACGCGTCGCCGACGATATTGGGTTCTTCGTGGTGGTATACGACCCTGTATGATGTTCAATTTGTTTCTATCGAAAGCGTTGCTTTGTTGCTGATGCAGGATAATATTTTAATTTAATATCGTTACGCTCCATCCCACAGAACAAAGAATAACAATCCGTGGTCCAACTTTACGCACTTTATATTTTAGAGTCGCGTTTTAGGACGTACTGCTATTTGAAATTTTTATAAATCTAATAACTGCTCGACTAATACTACTATAAAAGTCATAGTAACGTCAAAAAACTAACGCTTATAGTGACAAGAAAAAAATTGTGTGGCTAAATTCTATTATACAAGATGTAACATAACAAATGCAAGACCTAAAAGTAGTGTGTTCTAAATCGATAACTGAATTGATTCCAATTAGTTTTAATGTACATTGCATTTTTAAAATTTGCAAATAAACGCTATTACTCCCTTAGTGCGCTATAATAAACTAGATTTATTCTTGATTCAAAGCGATACGGAGACTATAAATGCATTTCTAAAACGCATTTCTCAATTCACACGCATACACGAACAAGTTTTATTGTTAAATGGGGTTCAAAATTTTAAATTTGGAAAATTGGTTTTTGTATGGAATTTGTGAAGCAATTATCTAATCGGAGTATCTGAGGTCTTGCGTTATTTATGATACACCTTGTATACTTACCTTTGAGATGAAAAAATAGCTTAATTTTTTGTTATCGGTTCTTATGGCTTAATTTGTTAACATATTTTACGGGTTGAGGTGTCATGGCGGCGATTTTCAAATAGGACAATTTATATAGGTGTATTTCTTTTGTATACATACATTAAATTTTGTATTCGACCACGGACCTTGGGTTTGACGTTGTCAAACTCGATTTTCTCTAACTTAAGCTCAATATGGATACACACAAGTGTACAAAATATAATAATTTTCGTATATTAAGATACTGTAATAAAATAGTACGCTTTCATATAATATATGCCAAAATAGTATAGTAACGATGGGAAATACACCGCTGACATAGAGAAAAGAGTGAGTGCAGGGAACAGGGTGAATGGTGCGATGGGAAAGCTACTTGGGAGACGGCACATAAGCCATAAGGCGCAGCTGGCCATACATAACGGAGTTCTTGTCCCAACGCTGTTATATGGTAGCGAGAGCTGGGTATGTAAGAAGGGGAATGAAAGTAGCATAAATGCGGTAGAAATGCGAGCTCTGCGGAAGATGTGCGGAGTGAAGCTGACCGACCGCATTAGCAACAGCGTAGTAAGAAAGCGAGAAGGTATGAAAGATAGTATCGGTGTAAAGATGAGAAAGGGCATGCTCCGTTGGTTCGGGCATATAGAAAGAATGCCAGATGAAAGAATGACAAAACATATATACAATGTGAAAGTGGATGGATGCAGGTACCGGGAAAGACCTAGACTATCTTACCGCGACCAAATAAACCGAGTCTTATCTGAAGGAAAAGTCAAGAGTCTCCGTAACCGGCGAGAGTGTATGAGACGAACTATGAGAGTGGAAGAACCCAGAGAGGTATGTAAGGAAAGAACCTGTTGGAACTCTGAAATACTAATTTTCGCCAAAATGTCCTTTACGCCCTTTGGACCCTGAGCATCTATATGACTTCTGATTACAACACGGTAATTTAACCCAAGTTACTGGGCACAATTTCCCATATCATCATAGTCTCTTCGAACTAATCATTAGGAATACGGCAACTCTTTTATAGTTTAGTTAGTAATTTAGTGCAAAATAAAAGTGATATTTTAATGAAACTCGATTAGTGTATAAGTTTAATAATATGAATTTGTGATTATTTTATAATTCCTACATTTTTGTATGTCAATCGTACCAAATACAATGATTATTTATAAAGTTGTGTTATTATTTTATATCTACCTACCCTAAATTTTACAATTATAATCAATTTAATATTGTTATAACTTTATTTAAACATACATTTTTTTAAAACAAGCTTTTATAGCAATAGCACGACGAAGATATCTTGCTTAAAGGATATCCTATGGCTTCTTTCCGGCTCCATCATCAGACCCGTGACACCATCTGGGTTAAACTACTCGTCAAAACAAATCCAACGAGCCCAAACACGGCGGGGTTATATAGAGTAGTTGGGTGGTTCCATTGGCCACCTTTCAGCTTCATCATCAGACCATGAACTCTAGCTCGTTGTATAGTACTTTTAAATACCAATCTAACAAGCCTAAACACGAGGGGGTTACGTTGTATATTTCACAAGTTACTATGGTCACCTTCCGACCTTTTATCATCAGACCAGCTCCATGGTACCATATTATTGCATTGTCACGGAACTTACATACGTATGCCAAATTTCAGCTCAATTGGATATTCGCTAGATGTTATATCATCTACTGGGTGACACGGAAAGAGGATATATGTTTTTTCTTTTATTTGTCGTGATTTTTTTTTCGACTGACTCTTTGGCGCCGCTTGCAAATAATGCGCGTAGCGATTACGATGTCCAGGATTCGATTCCTAGGTCGGACAAAAATGTAAGTTTTCTATACATCAATCATATTCAATTCTATGATCAGGCCGGAGACTGGTATTGTGCCTGGTACAATGACTCGCCCCTTATTACATGGGATCTAACACCGTCCGCAAAAAGTAGGTTAAACAGTACACCTCTGGCACCCCCACTTCGGGGAATATAGGCGTGGTAGTGTTTATTATTTATTTCTATTTTCTTTAGCTATAGAAGTTCACTCAATCAGCTGATGAATTTGTATAGAAAATTAAAGAAAAACAATTCGTGAACAATAAAAAATATTAAACACATTTTTTTAGATAGACGTATAAATACAATAACTTCCAGCATAATACCCCGATTCCGTGTTACCCTGTATATATACAGTAGCGGGGCAAGAGCTAAATTTGTGTAGGCAAATTATATTTTGCGAGGCCCTCTAGTGGCGCAAGACGACGAATTTCATGAAATGATAAAAACATTTTGAAACCGCTTAATTTTGATTAGATAGATAATGATTTTATATCGTGCTACTGCACATACACAAACAAAAGTATACTTAAAATTAGACGTGAATAAAGACAAGAGATAAACAAAACAATTTAAAACAGAAAAATAAATTCGAATGAAATAATTATAAATAATTCAAAAAAAGGCAAAAGCACTATCTTGTAATAATTGAGCTTAAACATGTATAAAATAAACAGATGTGTGCCTATGTATGCCACATAAAATGCAAATATAAAAATCTTTTTGAAAAAAAGTAAACCAAGTAACCGACTGCACCAACCGGTACCGACTTGAAATTTTTATTGTTTTAGCTTTTTGAAGTCGGTTTAATTCTTTTTAAAAAGATTTTTATTTAATAATTTTTAGTGACGAGTGAATTATTTACTAATAATATTTATATACCTATATTATATACCCAGTATATATTACCCGGTATATGGCAATAGGCTCGCCCCCTATTACATGGGACCTAACATCGTCGGCGAAACGTAGGTGTACTCAGTACAGCTCTGCCACCCCCTCTGGGGAATATAGGCGTGACGGGGGTTTTTTTTTTATATTATTTTTCTGAGTTGTACAGTAAGGTACGTACAGGATTGATATAATAACGGAATCTATACATTTGTGCTGTTTGCCGTTAAGGAGTCCCCTGGTGTATCTTCCAAGTCCAAAGTTCAATACAGATTTCATTAAAATGGGACCACCTCGAAACTATACTAAACCCAACGCAAAAAGAATCACCAAAATCAGTTCATAAATAAGACGTTATAAAAAAACAAGGACGATTTTCCAACCTCTCCTTTTTTGAAGTCGGTTAATAATAAAAATTAGAATATTAACCGACTTCAAAAAAGGAGGAGGCTTACAAATCGTCTGTGTTTTTATGACGTCTTTGTTTATGATCTGATTTTGATCATTCTTTTCGCGTTTGGCTTTGTATAGTTTCGAAGTGGTCCCATTTTATTGAAATCGGTTATTAACCTTGGACTTTGAAGATACGCCAGGGGGCTCCTTAACGGCAAACTACACGAATGTATAGATTTAGTTATTGAGGGTATTATATCAATCACCTTTCTGTAGAACTAAGCCAAATAATATAATATAGGTATATAAATAATCAATTCCCTTATCACTTTAAACTGTAAAATAAATAACTTAAAAAAAAGGGAAACCGACTTGTATGATCAGAAAATAAATATTTGAACTCGGTGCCAACTGCCAAGTAACCGACTGCATAAACCAGCACCGACTAAAAATATTTATTATTTACATTTTAAAGGTAGGTATCCCTTTTTCTAAGTTTTTTAACTATACTAAACTCATTAATAATTGTGTTGTTATTTAACTTAAATGCTATATCTGCTTCAATAGATTAAACTCCCAAAGCTGGAACACTTTCTTGACTCATGGTATTTGTTAAATATTTTTTTATTATGGAATCTATAAAAGTAGTAATTTTAAATTTGTTATGCCAATATTATAGTTATCGTTTTATGAGGAATATCTTTTCTTCCTTGCGTTCTTCAAGGCGCGAGGCCGTAGGCGAGTGCCCCATCGCCCACGCCTTACGCTGCCTCTGTATATCTACATAATACATCATCGCGGCAGATCCCTTGCAAAGTAGGGTACAGAGTTCCAAAAAGTTATTTTCTTTACAGACCTCTCTGGCTTCCTCTACTCTCATAGTTCGTCTCATTCTTGGATCCTTTCTGTTTATTACCTTAAAACGCTAGCAAACAGCACAGGATAGTTTGGAAATCTGACCGCTTAGTTCTAATCAAAACAAACCCTCCGTACATTTTGTCTGTGACCGTAGTCATGAAAACTCTTTCAAGGTCTGTTTGTAATCCTCATGAGTCACTTTTTGTAGGTAAGTATTTTATTAAAATCGATGTGGTTGAAATACGATGCGATATGGATACGTGACTGGAAATTCAAATTATGCATAAATGAGGTACAGTCTGCTGAAATAAAAATGTTACAATGTTCAAGATTATCGATATACGTCTAATTTCGATCTCGATTTTTCAAATGCAAGGTTCATATAAAAAGGAACTTCCTCAAAGACGATTTAGCGCAGTGGTTAAGAGCTTAAGCCGCTCTGCCCACTGCGTCTAATAGTCGCGGGTTCGAGAACCGCACGGGACAAATCTTTGTGTGATCCACAATTATTTGTTCCGGTCTGGGTATTTGTGTATGTGAATTTTCATGTTTGTAAACGCACCCACGACACAGGAATAAATCCAAGTGTGGGGCTACGTTTTATAAAAAAAAAAAGCTTTTATATCAGAATAAAATATAAGATACGTGACATAGGTTTTGCGTGTGGCCTCTGTCTGTCTAAATATCATTACGCGCCTTGCGGAGTGATTTAACGGTACATCCGTTTCTTTAATAATTACACAGCAAGTCGTTGGATGTTAAGGTGAAATTGTAAATCCATTTTTTAATGATGTAAAGTAGAACGAAATGTATCTATTTTTGTTTTGTGTGAAATCGCGAGTTATAAGGTTTAAATCCTAGTGCAGACAATGTTATATGGGTTTTTCTATCTATCTATCTATATCATCACGCCAGATCCCTTGCGAGGTAGGCAGAGAGTACAGAGTTCCAACAGGTTCTTTCCATACATACCTCTGGCTTCCTCCACTCTCATAGTTCGTCTCACTGTCTCACTCCTCCACTCTCATACACAGTTCATACATAGTTCTCTCTATATGGGTTTTTCTATCAAAAAATCCCAATAGTAACAGGCTAGCCTTACAACGTTGTTGCTGAAATGTGGATGTACATAATACCTCTGCTCTCGTCATATGAGCAACGGCTACAATGTTTTTGTTGTGATTCATTTTAATTTTGTTGTGACCATAATTAATACTCGCGACTGTACTTACCTACCCATGTTGGTACATTTTCTGACAAGGTGTTCTTTTTGTTGTAGATAACAATCTAGTGATGACTCATTTATTGAATTTCACAAGTCCTCTTTATTTTACTAATCCTTACCATTTTACTGGTTCATTGGTAGGTAACTTGATAAAAACTTATGATGGAGGAAAAACATACAATGGTACTTGCCTAACTTAGTCGCATTGGAATCAATTGACATACCGACTCGTAAGCCTAAAGAATATTATGTTTGGAGTAAAACAACTGAAAAATCGTTTGACTGCATAATGTAATGTGTGTAATAGGTACATACCCTAGAAGCCATCTAGCGTGATAATGTAGATAGATAGATAGATGTCATGTAGGTTACAATTATTAGATACGAACCGATTTCATTCACTCTTCCTTTTTTGTCCAATCTATCCTGAAATGAATAAATTGCCTCTGGAGCTCAGGATAGCCGACAATCGTCTCACTTTTAAAAAAAATCTGCAGGACTATCTCTACCACATAATGTTGGCGGATTCTTCTAAACGTATTTCATATTCTTATGTCACATTATCTGGTTCATATATAGTATAATTATATATGTATGTACATGTATAATATTGCTGTATCATATATGGGTATATTATACAGCAATATTATTATTATTTTTGTTTCCTTTTTTAAATCTTCATATTTACCAGTTGTTTCTACACCTCCTCAAGGTAGACTGGCAAAAAATGCCTCAGGTATTAAGGCCGCCTATGTGCATAAGTGCATAAAGAATAAAATAAATAAAAATAGATACTAGTTTCTGCCCGCGACTTCTTCCGCGTTGACTTTAGACAGGCACCTATCATTTTCCAGGATGAATAGTATCCTATGTGTTAATCTAGGTGATAAACTATCTGAGTGCCAATTTTATCCTAATCTGTTCTGCAGTTTTTGCGTGATTCAGTAACAAACATACAAACTATTACATTTTTAATACTAGAAGGATTATTCAAAATAAATACTTGTAGGTGTTTGTGGCAATATAGTTTTTAAGATTTTTCAACTGAGAACGGTGTAAGTATTAAATTCACGTGTAGTAAATTTGTGGTTTACGCCTAATGACGTCTAAGACGCGAATTTTGCTGGGGGAATGGAATAACGACACAACTAAAAAGCAAAAACAAAATAAGTGTGTTTTCTTTTTTAAATAGTAGCACCGCATTGAGAATTATTTCTGTGTCGTAGGTGCTTATACAAACGTGATATTCACACGCACACACATCCAATCCGAAACAAACATTAATTGTGAATTACACCCGATTACACCAGAACCCGCGATTGCTCGACCGAGCAGGCGTACTGGCTTACACATCTAAATGCAGAACCATGCCGTTTAAAAAATTGGAGCGCTTTTCCAAATAAAAAATATAAAAAACCGTCACGCCTATTTTCCCCAAGCGGGGGTCTACTGAGTACACTCACTTTTCGCCGAAGACGTTAGTTCCCATATAAAAGGGGGCGAGCCTGTTGCCATACGCCGGGCACAATTCCAGACTCTGGACTTATACTGGGAATTGTTCGTTAGAAAAACTGGTCCGACCTAGGATTTGAACCCAGGCCCTCATGATCACAAAGCGATGCACTTTGCCACTAGACCAACAAATCAGCGCTTTTTCAAATAATCGCATTTTTGAGTTGTGTCTTTGGGCAGTGATATGGAACGCTATCACTACAAAAACTAAATACCGAAATGAATTAAAAATAGGTATTTTTGTATCTCTTATCATTTTTACGGGGAATAACTTCAGCCTGCAGTTTTACTGAAGGAGAAATACAAACAGTTATATTTATGCTTACCTTTAGGTAACTGAGGATATAAACAAGGTCATAGTGGGCGTCCAAACGCGGTCATTAACAGTCATTTTATTTTTAGGCAGCTTATTAAAGTTACCGACGCAACTGGTTTTCGGGGAATCACAATATATGTAAACTGCTACCTTTTCTTAAATTAAGTTTAATTTTTTTGTTTTGTGAATAAATATTTAGAAGTCAGATTGTGAAAATGTCGTCTTGGTGGTCACATTTTCCTATCAGTAAATCAGAAAAAGACCTATGATAAATAAAACCACTTTATGAAAATCTATCTATCTATATCATCACGCCAGAACCCTTGCAGGGTAGGTGGAGAGTAAAGAGTTCCAACAGGTTCTTTCCCTACAGACCTCTGTGGCTTCCTCCACTTTCATAGTTTCTCTCATATACGCTCGCCGGTTACGGAAACTCTTGGTTTTATGAAAATATTAAAAAAATGATTAAACGGAAAAATGTAGGTAGGTATCGCAGTATATATAAAAGTTATGTGAGAAATTTGGACAAATATTGCAATTTTCTTTGAACTAATATTAATAAGTGAATAGTAAAAACGTTTTTATAAACAAGCTTTTATGTAGCCACGTAAAGGTGTAATTTAAACGGGCAATCAAAATTTAGTTTATTTTATTTTTAATTATTTAGGAGGCTTATAGCTAGCATAACAGAGTTAAAATAGTAACAATTAGCCAATTACAAGCCTACACATATAGACTTAAGATATAGATAATTTGCTTAATCGCTAATAACAAACAAAATGACACAAACTAAAAAAAATTAAGGAAAAAGTAAATAGAGAAACAAAGATACCGCAGACAGCTAGGAGGAAGTGAAATGTTTGGTGAGAATAGCATTAATAGAAGCGGGGCAACTAGTACATAGATCGAATCAAATCAAATCAAATCAATCAGCCTATCGCAGTCCACTGCTGGACATAGGCCTCTCCTAACACGCGCCATTGCACACGGTCCTCCGCCTTCCGCATCCAGTCTGTCCCAGCGACCTTTTTGAGGTCGTCGGTCCATCTAGCTGATAGCCGTTCTACCTTAAGCTTACCAAGTCGCGGTCTCCACTCTAGGACACGTTTGCTCCATCGGCCGTCGGTCCTTCTGCAGATGTGACCAGCCCATTGCCACTTAAGCTTACTGAGTTTGCGAGCTATGTCGGTAACTTTGGTTCTTTGTCGGATTACCTCGTTACGAATTTTATCCTTCAAAGAGACGCCGAGCATAGCTCGCTCCATAGCCCGCTGTGCTACTTTAAATTTGTGGACTAGTCCCACTGTGAGTGGCCACGTCTCGGCCCCGTAGGTCATAACAGGTAGGATGTATTGGTTGTAGACTTTAATCTAGATCGAATGTAAGGTTTAATTAATGTGTCTGCTATTAGCCGTTGTCTATCCTGGGAATAGAACCATGCTCACCATAAAAATGCATTTTCATCGAAACCGAACCGAGATGTCAAAGGACATTGTTCTGCGTCCGTACATGATTTGCCCCAGAACCAACAGCAATGAAAAAATGCGTTTATGATTTCAAGTTATCTGCAAATTATCTTCATGCATTTATTATTAAACGGACAATCTTGGAAATTGCATTATTGCAATAAAAGTATTAGATTTTGAGGTGATAATTTAGTAGCCAACAATACATTTCTAAAATCGTTATATAAAGATACGCTATCAATAAACAGATCGATCATTATTGAATGTAATCGATTGAATATAACCGATTGATAGGATTGAAATCTCCAACCGTAATTCAATAACAACGTTGACATTCGGAAAAGACGTTGGCGACTTCGATTTAAGTACTTAAAATATTCGTTTTAGATTGCTATTTGTCCGTTAGGTATGGATGTTCGCAACTACTATAGTAAAACAGATCAATAATTATGGTGTAGGTCACGTGTTTGTTGGTTCTGGGGCCTTTTTCGACGATATCCTTTCAATTTCGTAGGATTAGAGAAAGTGGTTCTGATTCCGCTTGCAATATTTGACCTAAACAAACAAACATTACAAGTTAATCATCATCACCATCACCCCGTGTCAGTGAGTGTTGTGCCTGATGAGTTTGGGGTAATGCTGCTTTGTGGACACAATCTATCTACCGCCTTTGGGGTTCTGGTTTGGTCATGTTCACTATAATGTCTTTGCTTGCAGTGGCTGTCTGGCGCGGGTCAATCCCTTCCCTTCCAATATGGTCGCGGGGAGTGATGGCTGTTCCAATAGTCGTACTCGTGAACGGGTGCTGCTTGTGGGGACTGATCTATCTGAAATCCTCATGACACGCTTTATAAAAATATCATTAGTCTCATATTTCGGTCGTACGGCATCACACTGGCTTGATCGTAACTATGAGATTGGAACCTAAACATGGTATCCACACAACATGATTAAAAAAAATAGAAAGGAAAAATTAAATAAAAAAAGATTAGGCCGCTGAGTTTCTTCGCCAGATATTCTCAGTGGAGGCCGCGTTCCGATGCAGTGGTAGATTAGTAGATAAATTAGATTTAAAAAAAATGTAAATTGACTATTTGTAAACGCCCCCGCGGGGCTTACATAAAATAAATTATTTGAGTTTGAGTTTGTCAGTCCACTGCTCTCCTCACCTCTCCCATGGCACGCCACTGAGCTCGATCTTCTCTCCTCCTCCAATCCCTGCCCGCTGCCTTACGAATATCATCGCTCCACCTAGGTACGAGCGCCCTACACTATGTTGCAAGTTAATAAAAGCTTGTAAATAAAAAGTAGATTGTATTAATTTCTCATAAGTGTCCTTTATTATTGATCAGCGATAGCCTTGCGGTTAGACCGTTGGACTGCAAAGTCAGACGTCTCGGGTTCAAACCTAGGCACGCACCTCTGTCTTTTCGGAAGCATGTGCGTATTAAAATTAACTATCACTTCCTTTAACACTGGAGGAAAATATCGTGAGAAAACCTGCAAGCCTGAGAGCTTCTCGAAGGTGTGTGAAGTTCGGCAACCTGCACTGGGCCAGCGTAGTGGACTATAGCCTAAAACCCTCTAAGTTTGAGAGGAGGCCTTCCCAACAGTGGGACAGTTTCTTAAAAGGGCTAATTTTATTATAATAAGTGTTCTTTATCAAATCAGCAATGTGTGCCTGAGATTTTTCACTACCAAGTCGAAGAATATTTAAAAAAAACAATATTTTTACATCAGGTACGGCTGACGATTATAATGTCTTGGATTCGAATCCTAGGTTAGACATAGTGTTCTAAGTATTTTGCTACCGATAAATTCTCAGAAGCAGTCTAAGGTATGGAACTACGGCCAGTATAATGCCGATAGTTTCGCTTTTGATAAAACATCGTTCAAAAAATGTGGGCGTACACCTCTGCCACGGGAGTGGCGGATAAGGAAAGTAGGCGTGAAGATATATACAAAAGAAAAACCATCAATCACAGAGGTAGCTATATTAAAAATTATCAATGTAATGATAAATTTTCTCAGAAGCTCAAGGTAACCTAAAATACAATGAAAATAATAATCAGCATTTAAGAACCACGTTATCGCCATCGTATGCAAATATCCTTAAAAGGGCATATCGCTTGTTTGCATACTATGACACAATTACTCAACAATATTACTCATAACGTGCGTATACTTGGTGTAATCTTTTATCTAGTTCCGGCTGTATCTTGGGCATTCCTCGATGACTACATTTTATTATCAGTTTGTAGATAATACTAATCACATCTACGTGACGTCTGTTTTGTAATAGGGACCATAACAATTGATAGCCTGGCGGCCTTATCCATTACAAGGCCTCCAGCCAACAGATGTGTGTTGTCCAGTCGTGGGACAACTATGAATCGTTATAATAATCTATCGATCTATCTAAATTATCATGCCAGAGCCCTTGCGGGGCACGCAGTGAGCATAGAGTACCAACAGGTTCTTTCCTTAGAGACTTCTCTGGCTTCCTCCACTCTGCAAGGAATCTGGCGTTACATAATTAACCTGAAAGTAGTTTGTTCTAACTCGGTAACTGAATTGATTCCAACAAATTTTAATGTATATTAACTTTTTGTTAAATTTGCAAAAAAACCTTATACTAGTGCGCTATAAAAAACTAAATTTATTCTTGATTCATAGCAATAAGGAGATTTCAAATGCATTCCTAAAACGTATTTCTCAAAACGCACACATACACGTATAAGTTTCATTGTTAATTAGGGTATAAAAGTGTTTAAAAAAAAGGGTCAAAACCTTTAAATTTGGAAAAATGGTTTTCGTTTTGAATTTATGAAGCAATTCTCTAATTGGGGTGTCTGAGGCCTTGCGTTTATTATGTTATACCTTATATAGATAGATAGACAGATTGTTATAACTTATTGCTAAGGTAAACATGAATACTTCTAAATATCGACTTTTTTTACTCGTGCCGTTGCGCGAGGCCCTAGCAAGAGCGAGGCCCCGGGTGATTATCATGCTCGCCACCCCATAGGGCCGCCACTGTTGCCTGGTCAAGGTTTACTCTGAAAAATCTCTAAAAGGGTACGGCCAAACCAACGCGTCCAGCCGCATCCTCGATGGCGTGCACGGTAGCGATCAGTGTCTTGAGTAGTATTTGTATGGACGTGTTCACGCCCCCGGGTCCTGCGTTCTGTAAACGCTATCTGTGGGGAGTCTGCACCCGCGAATAATAAATGGCTTCAAACCCCCATCGGAGTCCCAAGTCGGACGGTCCGCGCGTGGAGTGTGACCACAGAAGTCGTTATAATAAAACACTAGAAGTGCAATAGTGCTAGGTTTTGTTCGAAACTACTGTCACCGTTTTGCCAAATATACACGCACAGTTTGAAAAAATATACAGAATCATATACACTTATGTATATTATTGCTGTACAAACATTTTCAAATGAATTGTATTACCTTATAAGTATAGTACCGGAAGACGTGGAGTGGATAGGCCCCCTACAAGATGGATCGATGACCTGGTGAAGGTCGCGGGTAGAAGTTGGATGCGTACAGCACAAAGTCGGTCGTTGTGGCGGTCTTTAGGGGAGGCCTTTGTCCTGCAGTGGACGTCTTTCGGCTGAAGAAGAAGAAGAAGATAAGTATAGTTACTAGTTTTGGAAGGCTTTCATACCAACGTGAGTCACTGTATCTGTATATCCACGCAGTTTTGAAGCAGTTCGTGATTGTTTTGTCACATATGTAGCGGAAAAAAAAACAATCTATCAATAAACCTATCCAGTAAAATCGCTAAAATCTTTCTGAATTAGATCGTGTAACTGCGGCTATTTAGCCTTATTATATCTATAGTAAAAATGTTCTCTCATAACTTATTGTACGTCAGGAATTTTTTAACGAGTTTTTTACATAACTTTACATAACATCTATGATTATAATTATGATAGCATCAAACATTAACATAACTGTCAGTCGTTTCTAAGCGGAAGAGTGTCCTATATCAAAAACATATCAAAAGATACCGTAAAGTCCCGGACACTTAACTTACTAATTAAGATTTGATAAACATCAATAGATTGTATTGGAGTGGGCTGATAACTGGGCAATAAACTTCCCTATTGTGTTAAAGGGAAAATACATTAAGATGTGCTTGAAAACGTTTCATAGAAAAATGTCAATATAAGAGGAAATACTATTGGGGTATTGTAATATATATAAACAGTACTTGTATGCGTTTAATTTTATCATTTTGTATTGATATATAATACCTTCACGCTTATATTCCCCACGCGGGGGTGGCAGAGGTGTATTGAGGACACCCACTTTTCGCTGACGATGTTAGGTTAGCTGGTACTGAGCATTTCTCGATTTCTCGAAATCTCCAGTAACACTTTGTTCGACCAAGGATTCGAACTCAGGACCTCATAGTAGCCAGACGCAACATGGACCACTGGCCATTAAGGGCATAATATTTTTTTATGGTCCCTAATACATACAATAAACTCTAAGCACCTACCATCTACCCAAAGTAAAAAAAATCCTCTAAACTAAAATTATTTAAAAAAGAATTTTGAGAATTCTATATCTACTCACATTCAAGGGAAATCATGAAAAACTTAAATTTTCAAAAATCAGTATTAAAAGTTGGTCACAAAGTATTTTAATTTATCCCCTAGATTTCAAAATAAAAAAGTCCCAGTCACAATAACAGGAATGGCTCGAGATAGTCACGGTTGATCTGCTCGTACGTTGCTTGTAGAATCGAATAAAAAAACCGCGTGCTATGCGCTTGCGCATGAATCATATTATTTTTCACGAAGACGGGACGCCGGCGTGGCGGGTAGGACTATCCAATTGGCTACGGGTTTTGTATAGATTATAAAAATGTAGAAAGTCATTTCTTCTTCTCTTTTCGACGGCAGACATATTGAATTTATATAGAAGCGGTCCAGAACGCGAAAGTTAGTAGAACAAGTAATGATTTACTTGTCTACTAGTGACTATTGGGTAAAGGTTGACGGACGGCTTGATTGAGTGGTTAATAGCTTGAGTCGTTCCGTCTACTGGATTGTGTAGTCGCACCTTATATTCTCGCACGGAACAAATCTTTCTGTGATCCATAAATATTTGTGTCGGTCTGAGTGGTTGTGCATGTGAATTTCATATTTGTAAACGCACCCACGTCACAGAATTAATTCCTAGTGTTGCTACGATTTCTTTTTAAATAAAAAAAGCATGCCCAGCCCGCATCCCATGCAGGAATCTAGCGTGATGATATAAATAAATAGAACTTAAGTCACATCCCTTTATCTTTCACGCCGTCTTTCTAACATAACCTAAAAGATATAAATATAACGACATATCGGCTCGTTTTTATTCTATCAATCAATCAATCAATCAGCCTATCGCAGTCCACTGCTGGACATAGGCCTCTCCTAACACGCGCCATTGCACACGGTCCTCCGCCTTCCGCATCCAATCTGTCCCAGCGACCTTTTTGAGGTCGTCGGTCCATCTAGCTGGGGGCCGTCCTACCTTACGCTTACCAAGTCGCGGTCTCCACTCTAGGACACGTTTGCTCTATCGGTCGTCGGTCCTTCTGCAGATGTGACCAGCCCATTGCCACTTTAGCTTACTGAGTTTGCGAGCTATGTCGGTAACTTTGGTTCTTTGTCGGATTACCTCGTTACGAATTTTATCCTTCAAAGAGACGCCGAGCATAGCTCGCTCCATAGCCCGTTGTGCGACTTTAAATTTGTGGACCAGTCCCACTGTGTTTTATTCTAAGTGCCTTCTAAATAGTTAATTCTAATATTTTTTCAATATACTTCACGTACAGAGTATCTTCATCATCTCTCATTATGCGATTTACAACTAAAATTTTATCTTTTTCGGTATAGTATACATATACTAGCCGCGGGGAGGAATTTTCAATCTAAATGTTTGGTCAAATAGCCGACGCAACGCGACGGGAGCGCGACGGAAGCGCTCGGCTACTTTGGTTATGACGTTTTCCGTCGCGCCAAGCATGGCTGTGCTGTGTGGCGTCTCCCGTACATTCCAGTACATGAAAACTCCCCAAGCCGCGCCACCATCGTGCTCCCGTCGCGCTGCGTCGGCTATATGGCGAAACCTTTAGTGCTTAAGTAGTAAGGAAAGAATCCCTGTACAAAAAGCATTCTTCCTAAACCACCCTGATCTAAGCAATGCGTTGTTTCAGTCAATCAGTGTTAGAGATTAAGTAGATAATCGTAGAATAGGTGTATCAATTTGCATTAATTTTGCATATTTATTTGTGTTTATCGTATGTTGTTTCTTAACGGAAACGACGAAAATGGTAGACGGACAGGAGCCACTGCAGTTCCGGCCGGAATATCTAATTCCGTTCAAAAGGATTGCGACATGGACCGTGTCTACCGACGGAATATTAAGTGGAAATTAAGTTTATAAAGTTCACTGTTGAATGGAGGTTGAATAAATCCTAGTAATATTCTAATTATAATAAGTTTATAAGCACGAAAGTTTGTGAGGATGGATTTTTTATTAAAAAATACTCTTAGCCCCACACTTGGATTGCTTGGAATTGCGATTGATTGGAATTGCTGTGTCGTGGGTGCGTTTACAAACATGAAATTCGCATACACAAACACCCAGGGCGAAACAAACATTTGTGGGTCATACAAAGATTTGTCCCGTGCGGGAATCAAATCCGCGACTGCTTGATCCAGTGGGCTGAGCGGGTTAAGCTCTTAACCACTCGACCAAGCTGTCCGCGAATGACCTACTTTTTTCATATTGATTTACGAAAGGCGTCTTTTGGTCAGCAGTGAGATTATAGTCTTATTAAGTTATTCTGGATGAGGTCAACTTTAGAATCCAAAAGGTTACACGCTATTTCAGTAAACTTTCCCCCTATACCTCTTCTTCTCTCTTCTCCTTCTCTTTTACTCTATTCTCATCTGTTGATTAAAACCAGTAGAATTTTAATAGGGATAGGTAAGTAGATAAACAAGGAATTAAATATTTTCGCTTATTCTTCAACAGTCAATCTTGCAGCGCATGGTATGGTTAAAGATTATGAAGTCCTGAGTTCCAATCGTTGGACAAATTTTTCTTTTTTTTCTTTATATAAAACGTAACCCCATACTAGGATTAATTCCTGTGTCGTGGGTGCGTTTACAAACATGAAAATTTACATACACAAATACCCAGACCGGAACAAATAATTGTGGTTTACACAAAGATTTGTCCCGTGCGGGAATCGAAGCCGCGACTATAAGACACTGAGTGAAGCGGCTTAAGCTCTTAACCACTTCCCTTAATTTGTTGTTTATTGATGTTTTTCTATCGAAAATTCTCAGTAGCAGACTGTAGTCTAGAATTGTGCCCCTTATAATGGCAATAGACTCCCTTCCTATTAGATTACAACCTAATATCGTCAGCCAAATTTGAGTATATGAAGTACATCCATAATTTGCGGCTTAGGGACTATAGAGGTGACCTTATGTTTGTTCAATCTATACATGAGGCTAATATTTACTTACTTCTTGCTTCCTAAATGCAAAAGATTCGTTAAAACATCTATAACCATTAATTCTAACCTTTAAACTGCGTATATCGACGTTTCTCTAACAGCGGAGTAAGATTACAATGACGTTACTAAAGAATTTATGATAAAATGTATGCTTTCCAAAATATCCTCTGTTTTATTATGATTTGATCTATGGCGCGCGTCTGACCGGCGCACGCGTCGCCGATTCTCATTATTATGACGGGCGCTGACTCACGCGCATTTCTTAAGCGATTACATCGATTCGGTAAGAGTTTGCTCTATGAATCACCTGCGCACGAGTCTTATGCCGTCCCTTTCAAACCAACTTTGAAGAAAAGAGACAGAATGTAATTTGTCATAGGTATTTGTTGATTTTTAGGGAAAATTGTGAGTAAATTTGTAACATGATTTTAATAGCGATAAATATAATGAGAGTTACATTTTCGTTTAATTTCAACGAAGCTTATCGGCTTTGTAGGAAATGTCGGTGACCCAAAGGAAGAAGGAAGGAAAATGGAAATAAATATTTTGTTTTGTTATCATCATTGTCTTGTTGCTACTATTTGTGGAACTGTAATGTAAATGACTAAATAAAATATGCGTAAATGATTCTTTGTACTTTGAACTCTATTTCATTTTAATAATAACTAATTCTATATAATGTAACGAGAAAAGGCTGTGAGGCGAGATATTTGCTTTACATTGCCCATGAATTTTAGAGTAATTCAGCAAATGGATTTTAAAGTTACACCAAACAACAAAAATGTAGAGTGAAAAAAAATCAATAATTATATATTTACTAGCTTCTGCACGCAACTTCGTCCACGTTGCCTTAGACAGGAACCTAACATTTTTCTAGGATAAAAAATCTTATGTGTTAATAACACACACACCGTCACGCCTTTATTCCCCAAGCGGGGGTGGCAGAGGTGTACTGAGTACACCCACGTTTCGCCGACGATGTTAAGGCTCGCCCCCTATTGCCATATACCGGGCACAATTCCAGAATCCGAAATTTCCTGGGAAGTTTTCGTTAGGATAACTACACTTGTCCGACCTAGGATTTGAACCCAGGACCTCGTGCTCACAAAGCGATGCGCTTTGCCACTAGACCAACGAGGCAGTCATGTGTTAATCTAGGTAATAAGCTATCTGTGTGCCAAATTTCATCCAAATCCGTCCGTTTTTGCTTGATTAAGTAACAAATATATAAACATACAAACTTTTACATTTATAATATAGTAGGATAAGTAGGATTTAGAGGCTATTTTGTTCAACTGAGAAGTTCCTATCCACCTTCCGGGTCCATCACCAGACTAGTCCCATGGTACCTATTATTGCATAGCTATGACAAATTTCAAGTCATACAGACGCCAGCATGTGTTTGAAAAATTGATTTCAAATTCGAACCGGCAAGACAGAGATACGAAAAAAACAAGTTAAATAAAATCTTTAAAAAAAATTGGCAATGGTGTATGTCCTCGTAATGGAAATATCATGAAACGAGAAATGCCGATGGGAACGGAAGCGTGGCAAGTGCGATGGGATCGGTGAGAATCTCGTGGGAACCGAAACCTGCTCCGATCGAGTTTTGACCAATGAGTCATGAAACCATGTACGGAATGCATAATCCTTATTTATATTACTTGTAGGTCTAGTCTAGATTGAGATTTAAAGATTCTTAGGTACCTATTTATCCGTTATTTTGAGCATATTTGTGTGTATTTTATTTGAAAGATTGAAATGGCCTAAGGCCCAATTACCTAAAACCTGAATCGTAGTGTTTACATAAACTAAGGGACATAAACTAAGTTTAAATAAATTAAGTGCCTGCTGACAATGACTGCCTCGTTGGTCTAGCGGCAAAGCGCATCGCTTTGTGATCACGAGGATCTGGGTTCAAATCCTAGGTCGGGCAAATGAAGTATTTCTAACGAAAACTTCCCAGTACGAGTCCGGAGTCTGGAATTGTGCCCGGTATATGGCAATAGGCTCGCCCCCTATTACATGGGACCTAATATCGTCGGCGAAACGTGGGTGTACTTAGTACACCTCTGCCACCCCCGCTTGGGGAATATAGGCGTGAATTCTTTTTTTTTAAATAAATTAAGCAGCCTAGGTATGAAAGACTTATTTGGTCACACTCCGCCACGCGGACCTAATCAGGTTTCGAAGACAGGTTTGTGGCCACCTGCAGTTGGAACAAATCAGGTCTCATATAAAACAACTAACTTGACTAAAACCAACCGGAATTGCTCTTGCAATATCTTCCTGTACGTGGTCAGCCCTCCAGAACCTTTGTCCCTACGGCCATTACGAGCAATGTGCCCCGCCCACTGTTAAGTTTAGTGATTCTTATAATGGTAAACTTGGTTCTCCTGCCCCACCCACTGAAAAGAAAGAAAGAAAAGAAAGAAAAAAATATTTATTCAGCACAGCACACAAAAAATATATGAAAGGTAACAAAAGAAAATAAAAACGAAGAAAGACAAATAAACTGCTACTGCTTCTTGTGACGTTTGCCTCGGTGTGAGCTGTGCCGAAAGGCATTGGGCTCAGCATGTGTTGGAGGGGAACAAAGTCTCCCCCAACGCTGGTTTTCAGCCAAAGCCTCCTCAGCTACTATTTATTGTTTATAAATTTTTACCCTTAATGCTGACGCAATCGCGTATACTGCGTATTACAAATACAATAAATACCTAACTACTAATACTGCTAAATAACCTTGGGTATTATTGGTGCTATGTCAATGACTTTAGTCCTTCTGCGGATCACCGTTTTCCTTATTAGGACTCGCAGGGAAGCTCCGAGCTCCCTCTCTCTTCATTGCCCTTTGTATGACCTTGAGTTCTCTCATAAGGCCCACCGTTTGTAACCAGTCAAGGTTACAACCGATATAAATATGTTCAAGTTTTCCTTCTATCTAGGATCCGCGCTTAGAAGCTGTTTGAAGTGCCGATATTATACGAACCGGATGTAAAGAAGGAAATAGTATATACAGTGCCTTCATATATCGTGACGTTAGTTATTTACATACACTTGGTGTGTTAAAGATAATGTTGAGGTTAATTCCCTCTGAAGCGGAAAAAATATTGAACCTATTAGTTGGAAATGTGTGGTTTGCGATATGTTTCGGGGAAAGCTTCATTTGACGGACGATTTAGTCAAGTGGTTAAGATATTAGGCCGCTTCGCCAGCTGGATCGAGTAGTTACAGATTCGATCGCCGCTCGGAATAATTTTTGTGTAACCCATAAATATTTGTTCCGGTCTGGGTGTTCGTGTATGTGGATTTAATGTTTGTAAATGCACTCATGACACGGGAATAATTCGTAGATAGATAGATAGATAGAGTACTCTTTATTGTACACCAATGAAATTACAATTAATAAACAACTAATTACAGACTAATATGTACAATTGGCGGTCTTATAGCTAAAAGCTATTTTTCCAGACAAAAGCTATTTCTTTCTTCGTAGTGTGGGGACTACGTATAAAAAATTCTTTGCCGTATAAACTTAAAGTCAAAAATCCTTTTGCGTATAGGTAATTAAAAGCTAGCTATCTACATTTTAGAAAAAGGTTGAAGAATGCTTTATTTCTAACAAGTAAATTCTCTCTGGAAAAGAGGATTCTTTCAAGCACATCTGACATGAACTATGAGAGTCGAGGAAGCCAGAGAGGTATGTAAGGAAAGAACCTGTTGGAACTCTGTACTCTCTGCCTACCCCGCAAGGGATCTGGCGTGAGGTTATAGATAGATAGATAGATCTGACATAATAAGTATACATATTATTTACTCATTGATTTTGAAAACTATGTTATACAAGGTGTTAAATATATAAAGCAAGACCTCAGACACCCCAATTAGATTAATGCTTTATGAATTCAATACGAAAATCAAACTTCTAATTTTAAGGAGTGTTCTACCATTTTTTAGGCTCTTTGGTACCCAGATTAACCATACAATTTAATAATAAATTAACTTTTATATACATACTGAGGTGTGTGTTATAGAAATACATTAAAAATAGCCGTATTGATTTGAATAATTATTAAATTTTGTTTAATACAGTGAACAGAACGAGTAACAACTTTTCTAAAAACCTAAAAAAAAGATTACTTAATTTAAAATAGGTGGAATCTATTCATTTGCCGATTTAGAACAAACTACTTTCAGGTCTTGCGTTAATTATGTTACATCTTGTATATTACCCTTCTAGATTAAAGCCTGTACGAGTATTACAAGGCGAACTTTTGACCAACTTGTTTAAACAAATTTCTCTGCTTCTTTCATATAGACTTAAGATAATCATATACTTGTATGTCCTTGAAAGGTCATATTTCTAAGTTACAACGCAAAATAATTGGTTCTATATAATTTAAAACGCATTAACTTTTTGTTGACCGCATTTTTTCTATGGTGCTAACCGCGGTAGAGTCCCGAACAAACGGATGTATGAGAAAGAAATTCAAATGTGTTTTTATAATAAGATATTATATTTAAAATACTTTGCTAAAATATGGACAGTAGTTTGTTTACGTGAGTTACGATAACAGGGTTATGTTCATAACAAAAAACATAGAGACGCCAATACAAATATTTTTAAAAAGCAATAGAACCTAAATTTCCTGACTTAATCGATGAAAATGGAACTATTCAACATATATATATATATATATATATATATACATATACTGTTGGGCACGGGCCTCTTCTTAAACTGACAGAGTTTAAGCCATAGTCCACCACGCTGGCCCAGTGCGGGTTGGCGGAACTTTACACACCTTCGAGAAACTTTCAGGCATGCAGGTTTCCTCACGATGTTTTCCTTCACCGTTAAAGCAAGTGATAGTTAATTTTTAATACGCACATGCTTTCGAAAAGACAGAGGTGTGTCCCTTGGTTTGAACCCGAGACCTCTGATTTTGCAGTCCAACGGTCTAACCGATACCTATATATCCTTTTATACATCAAATATATTTACCCTTACGACTGTATATATTTTTATTTAATAGGAAAACACCGCAAACCAGGTTAACACCTATCCAGCGTTACACAAGTATTTTAATAAGTAATCTATTTAAACATCCCTATGTTGCGTTGTTTTTTTTTTCGATTGTTTATTGTCCGACAATTATAAACACATTAGGTGCAACTGGAATTACGTCCGAATCGCAAAGGTAATTACCGCGGTAGTGCCCCGGCGAAATCAGCTGATGGAAACGATTTAGAATGTTTTTTAACTAAAACTATTACAATATACATACGTACAGAATGAAATTCGGTTGTTGCTATTGAAATCATCATAATAATACACTTTTATGCTGTAGAAGATAGACGAGTTAGAATTGTAAGAAACAAGTAATCAACGGAATAACTTCCAAAATAGAATTACTCTAAAACAGTGTTAACAATATTCAAAGCACAAGACTCTACAACAATTTCTTTTGCCGTTTTGATAATTTTATATTTTATTCAAAGACACAGAAATAACAAATTCAGTGTTACTTAACATCTCTATGTATCTATGTCATCACGCCAGATCACTTGCGGTGTAAATTGAGATTAGAGAGTCGAACAGGTTCCTACAGACCTCTCTGGCTTCCTCCACGACGAACTATAAGATCGTCTCATGCACGCTCGCCGGTTACGGAGAATCCTGACTTGCCCTTGTCCTCATATGCCGGCAGATACAAGGGCAAAATCTAGTACACTATATTATATAGCATATCTTTAAAAAAATTGTAATAATAATAATAGTAGCCCTGTTAAGAAACTGCCCCACCGTTGGGCACAGGTAGCCTCTCAAACTGAGAGGGTTTAGGCCATAGTCCACCACGCTGACCAAGTGCTAGTTGGCGAATTACACACACTTTTGAGAAACTCTTAGGCATGCAGGTTTCCTCACAATGTTTTCCTTCACCGTTAAAGCAAGTGATAATTAATTTTGTGCTTTCGGAAAGATGCGTGCCTGGGTTTGAACCCGAGGCCTCTGACTTTGCAGTCCAACGGTCTAACTACTAGGCTATCACTGCTTATTGTTATTATAATTAATAATAGTAGATTAATAATTTTAACGATGATGCTTATGTCAATATCAGCCTTTTGACCCCTACACTTACATTAAAACCAATGGTTCCGCACTAGCTACTCGCGTTACTATCAGTATTATTACAAACTTCGATATGATCGTGAACTAATTATCCAATTTCATAATATTCAAAACAGATACGGTTATGTCCCGGTAACTTGAAATCTAAATCTGTAACTCAATTTAGATTAGAGTATCTATGAACATTGCGCAATTCAAATTTCGGTAGAGGCTTATTTCAGTAGTTATTTTTTAAATTATATTATCTTTACTTGTGTTTATCTATATATCTATATCATCACGCCAGACCCCTTGCGGGGTAGGCAGAGAGTACAAAGTTTCAACAGGTTCTTTCCTTACATACCTCTTTGGCTTCCTTCACTCTCATAGTTCGTCTCATACACGCTCGCCGGTTACGGAGACTCTTGACTTGTCTTTCAGATAAGACTCGGTCTATTTCGTCAGGGTAAGATAGTCTTCCCCGGTACCTAGATCCTTCGACTTATATTTATTTTTAGCAAATATTAGCCGGTACATACATAAATACATACACTCACGCCTTCTTTATTAGCAACTAATTTTAGCAAGAACAATGCCCTCTTCCAAATATCACGATGAAATAATATGTTAGAGTTGAATCTGGTGATACAGATAGAGAGATCTATATCATCATGCCCGATCACTAGCATGGTAGACATAGAGTACAGAGATCCAACAGGTTCATACAAAATTGAATGACATACAATGGAAAAGTCCTTTTGAAAATTCACTCTTGAGTTTGTTGTCTTGTTGTTATACGTTATAAATTGAGAAGCTAGTATTTACTTTCTTAATGACTTATTATTTAAAGAATCTCTAACGTATTTCCGGTGTAATTACTGGGAATCACAAGTTAATGGTGCCATCTATTTTTCTTGCAAATGTTATCAATCATTCCTTTGTGGGAATGAACAATTAATATTTATCAAGCGGTCTGCAATGGCAATAAACTCACTCTCTATTACGTGAGTTGTTTAAAAGCAATTTAAAGAAGTGTTTGGACTGCCATTTGTCAACAGGAATAGCATATGTTATCTAATTTAAATTATATGCATAAGCGTAAGGAGTCTAGTTCATTGCCTTTAAATTATATTTGGAGGTGAGATGCGTTTTTGTTGTATAGCTATTTATAAATCAAAACATAAACAAATATTTTTATCGATACATTTTCCTCCTCGTCATAATATCGGCGAAATAAATCACCGGTACCGCTATAAAGTACTTAATCCATCACTCGACGCGGGGGAATAACTATAGCTATTATAGTTAACAGTCAGGTGGTCAGGTTAAACGCAACGGGCCATTCAGAGATTCACGTTCAATGGATGACGCACAGGGGACTCCCTATCAGCGGGCGCGGGGAGAGACGCGCACGCGCATATAAAACGTACCGAATCATGAATTCAAGTCATTCACTTAGAATACTCGGCAGCAGTTGGACGTGTCGCAACAGCAAACTCAAGAAAACAATTCCAATTTTAAATTTATTAAAACATCGAATTATAAAAATTCGAATTTTAAAATTTGACGGTTACAATCTGAATTCGAAAATGAAGAAGTACTCGATCGTTGGCAACAAGAAGAAGGTGACGATGGAATTCAACCCTACGCAGCTGAAGGTTGTTGGCAACAACTGTATCATCCGTGTCTCCGTCAACCAAGGGGAGATTGAGGTGATCGGCAATGATTGCCGTATCGAAGTGGCCAATAATTATGGAAAAATCAACCTTGTTGGTGGGAATGGAACAGTCATTGTTGATAAGAGATGGAAAGGCGATAAAGTCCAGTTGTTGGGTCCTAGCTGCCGTCTCACAGTAGCTGGGAAGGAGAAACCATCTAACAACTATGAAGCTCAGCTGTCACCATTCAGCAAGGACCTGGATGACGTCATTGAGTCCATCTTCTCGTTTGTGATGCGGTGATAGGAGATGTGTTAAATTGGACCTTATCGTGCTGTGAATAGCTTTGGTTGAAGTGTTTCGTTCAGTTCATCGTCTCTTGGTAACGGTGAAGTAATTTTGCTCGCTTTGATTGTATTATTAACATTTGTTTTACTCCCGAAATTGTCCTGAATTTCAGATAGTTGAAGTGGGTCGAATTGTAGGACAAGTAATGAGATTACAAGGGTAATGTTATTTTTTTATTAGAATGTTAGTAAGTAGGTAGGCCAGGTGTTTTTCCCCGGTTGTAGAATGCATAGTGTCTCTTTCTAATAAGCAAAGATGGAGAAAGACAAAACAACCTGTTTGTAGAAAAAAAGCAAATTAATTTGATAAATGTTTGTATTAGTTTCAATAGCTTCTTAATACTAGGTTATTGTTTGTATTTTAGCTCATTGATTAATGACTTAAATGTATATTTTGTAATTTCTGCTTAATTGGTGCAGCAATATGAAAAAGACAATATTAAAATAATAATAAAAAAAAACCTTACACATATATTTATATTTTTTTTATTCTACCACCCACAATTTATACAGCACACCATACTGTGTAACATTTAAAAAAAAATACTAGTTCTGCACAACACCGTCACGCCTATATTCCCCAAGCGGGGGTGGCAGAGGTATACTGAGTACACCCACATTTCGCCGACGATGTTAGGTCCCATGTAATAGGGGGCGAGCCTATTGCCATATACCGGGCACAATTCCAGACTCCGGACTCATACTGGGAATATTTCGTTAGAAAAACTACTTTTTCCGACCCAGGATTTGAACCCAGGACCTTGGGATCACAAAGCGATGTGCTTTGCCACTAGACCAACGAGGCAGTCGTAATACTAGTACTTATAACTAGTAATCATATTTATTTATTTATTTATTTATTTGATTCTTTGTACACATACACAAATTGTTACAAATTGTTACAAGGTAAATTAACGTACAAGGCGAGCTTAACTCAAAGTCGAGTTTTCCACCAGCAAACCTTTGAGTGAAAGAGAAACAAATGGTCAAAATGAGGATAGGAATAAGTGTACAACACAAAAGCAAGGAAATAAAAGATATTTATAGATAGAAAAGGTATAAACTACATATATATATCTACAAATATACTACATGCTATACATTACCATAAAATAGACTACATGAATACATACATACATACAAATATCTTACATAGATAGGAAATGTTCTCCAATTCTTTTCTTGAACATCTGTAAAGTAGGGCTATCACGTAAAGAGTGTGGGAGGGAATTCCATAGGCGTACAGCACGCACAGTAAATGAACCATCATATCGACTTGAGCTATGACGAGGTGCACTAAGAAGAAGAGAAGAGACAGAGCGACAAGGTTTTCCCCTGGGGACTAAATACTCCAAGCGTTCACGAAGATATACTGGGGAATTAGGATAATGAAGAACAGAGTAAAGCAAACAGAGAATATGACTATCCCGACGCAGCCGTATAGGCAGCCACTTCAACTGCCTTCGGAATTCTGTCACATGGTCAAATTTCCGAAGGCCAAAAATGAAGCGAATGCACAGATTCTGCAGACGTTCCAGTTTATTAAGGAGTTCCTCAGTTGCGTCAAGAAAGCTTACATCAGCATAGTCGAGAAGAGGTAAAAGAAGAGATTGGGCAAGAGTTATTTTGGTTTGAAGCGGCAGGAACTTCTGGAGCCGTTTGAGAGACTGAAATGAGTAATAAACCTTCTTGCCTATTTACTGCTAATATAAAGTATAAGAAAGCAGGAATTCAGAGAGGTTGAGAAAGAACTTGTTGAACTTTGTACTCTCTACCCACCCCGCTCGTGATCTGGCGTGATGATACAGATAGAGAGGATATAAAACATAGGGCTGGCGTTGGCAGGCGCGGATTGCCCGGCGACGCATGTTAAGCTTGTAGTACCTATAAAGATATCAGAATCAAAATATCAGGTATCAAAAGGATTTTATTCGCCACACCCCTTTGCCGTCATTCAGAGTATACACTAATGAATACTACCTTCTCATAATATACGCATACTACATAACAGAACATAACTTATACAATATTTACTTAATCAAAAGCGTGAGTCAGAACTTTGAACACCTAGCGAAGACGAACTATGAAAATTGGGCAAATCTATCGATTACATACAAATATACAGAGGGCTTAGACAAGTGGCAAGCGTTTTGTTTCCACAGTCCTACAAGGATCTTTTGGCCCGCAACCTAAATCGGAACTAACGCTGTAATCAAGTGAAATGTCACTACATAACTCAAACTCATATTTATTTACACAACTCAAATTTATTTTGTATAAGCCCTGCGGGGGCGCTTCATCATCATCATTATCAATCAGCCTGTATCTACCCACTGCTGAGTGTAGGCCTCTCCTCTATCATGCCATTCGTTCAATCCTGTGCTAATCTATTCCACCATTTGCCAGCCACTCCCACGATGTCATCGCTCCATCTAGCCGATGTCCTCTTCTGGGCCACCACTCTGTTACGGGCTTGGCCCACCTGCCATCTTCACGCCTCATCAAGTGTCCTGCCCATCTCCACTTTAACCTTGCGATCCGTTTACCAACATCTTCTACTTTAGTCCGCCTTCGGATTTCTATGTTTGGTATTCAGTTGACAAGGGAGATGCCCAACATGGCTCGCCCCATCGCTCTCTGTGCTACTTTGATTTTATAAAGGCTACCTTTTGTAAGCGACCAGGTCTTGGCACCGTAAGTAAGGATGGGCAAGACACATTGAACAGTGCCCAAGATAAATGTAATCTTCTGCTACCTTTATTTGGGAGTTACCTATAATGATGTTACGTTTCGTTGTAAAATGTAATTCCCGTACATTTTTAATTTTCTATCAGCATTAAAGACTGTATAAAGTCCACTTGGTACACGAGCACAGGTCCACATTACTTATAAAACAGTAACAGGAAGGTCAAAGACATTATTTAGATCACAAGAAGTCCCGATTTTACTGAACAGACTTTCAGCCCACATAATGGTGAGCTGTCGCGATGACAAACTTCTTGATAAGCCTAAATTGGGTTTTACTACTTGTGACGTCTCTTATTACATTATGCTCATTCGCCCACTCGTACGGGAAGCGAGGGAAGCGCTGTTATGTAAATTAAGTCAGTCAGTCCGTGTTTTATCTGAAGGGCAAGTCAAGAGCCTCGGTAACTGGCGAGCGTGTATGACACAAACTTTGAGAGTGGAGGTAGCTAGTGAAATCTCTAAGGAAAGAACCTATTGAAACTTAGTACTTTCTGCCTATTTTGTAAGAGATCTGGCGTGATGATACGGATAGATAGATAGAAGTCATTAGAGCCGTGCCTGCATCCCTTATCGCTATTGCCCGCAGCGCCCTTAATTGGCAGCTGCTTAGTCAGTCAGCCAGTTTTGGAGAAAATATTGAAGGTCCTCAAGCGATCTAGCGTAATGATATAGAGATATTGGAAGACTAAAATGTGAACAAAACAAACACCGTTCCGCCTATATTTCTCAAGCATAGTTAGCAGCGGTGTACTGAATTGTGAGACACATTTTGCTAGTGTTCGATCGAAGGTCGAAGGAAGCCGAAGCTGATTAATAGGCCATCGCCAAAACCTTTGGTCGAAACCGAAGGTTTAATAACCTTAAGAATTTTTCAAATACCCCAGAAACAAACAATTGTGGATCACACAAAGATTTGTCCCGTGCGGGAATCGAATACGCGGCCATTAGACACAGCGGGCGGAGCGGCTTAAGCTCTTAACCACTGCGCTAAATCGTCCGTCAAGGTATGTTGACTATTAACTTAACGAGATGATTAAAATTATCAACAACTGGTTAAAAATAATAAAACTAGAATAATATTATTTATAATATTTAATTACTTACAAGCATTCGTAAGTCGTAAAACCTAATAAATCGTTCAATTTCGGTGCTTGCTGGAAAGCGTCGGCTTCGGCCAAAACTTCGGCCCATTTTGGCCGAAATCGAAGGATTGGCCGAAGGTAAAGCCGAAGATTCAGTCGAACTCTACATTTTGCTGACACTGTTAGGTCGTAATATAAAATGGATTGCCATTATATCGGGCACAATTCCAGACTGCTATTGGTAATTATTTGATAGAATTGACTGCCTCGTTGGTCTAGTGGCAAAGCGCATCACTTTGTGAACACGAGGTTCTGGGTTCAAATCCTAGGTCGGACAAGTGTAGTTTTTCTAGCGAAAACTTCCCAGTACGAGTCCGGAGTCTGTAATTGTGCTCGGTATATGCCAATAGGCTCGCCCCCTATTACATGGGACCTAACATCATCGGCGAAACGTGAGTGCACTCAGTACACCTCTGCCACCCCCGCTTGAGAAATATAGGCGTGACGGTGTTTTATTTGATAGAAACTCGAACATGGTTATCCAAATGTTTTTTTTTTCAAAAAGAACCTATCTATACTCATACTAAGATTTATTTCTGAGAGAGCTATAACAACCATGAAATTCACATACACAAACACCCAGATCGTAACAAACATTTTGGTTCACACAAAGATTTGTCCTGAGCGGGATCAAACTCGCGTCTACTCGATCCAGAGAGCGGACCGACTTCCCCTCTAAACTGTCTCATACAATAAACCTGACATCGATCGGTTAGTTCAAAAGGATTAAACCTTCACGTGACTGACGGCAATTTAACAGCCGTAGTTAACACATTAACTGTAATTACAGTTAACACAACTGCCGACTATCACTGGGGTGGCGACATGATACGAAAATGGTGGGACCATCCTTAACATTTAGAGATTTTTTTTTGTAATAGCCTATTCTGTATCCCACTGCTGGGCAAAGGCCTCCCCTTTACGTTCTCACACAAATCGATCCTGGGCCTGTAATATCCATGTCTTTCCCGCATAAATGTCCAAGTCGTCACGCCATCTTCGTCTCGGCCGACCACGGCGTCTGTGACCGTCCTCAGGGGTCCATACTGTGACGATGTTTGCCCACCTTTGCGGGTCCATACGCACGACATGTCCTTCCCAATCCCACTTCAGCTTTGCCGACTTAAAACTACATCCGTAACTTGCGTCATGGAACGCAGCGTGGTGTTCCTGACGCGGCCCGTCCGTTTAACACCTAAAATGGTGCGACCCATTGCTCTTTGGCAAACCTTAAGTCTGGATTTCTATTGTTCAGTCAGCGACCAAGTTTGAGCACCGTAGGTTAGGACAGGCAGAATGCACATATCGACGAGTCTACGCTTGAGGGATAAGGGAAGGTCACCCTTCATCATATCCCTCATGGACCAGAAGCTCTTCCAGGCGTTCTCTATCCGTCTAGTTAATTATTTGTCTTGCCGGTTTTGAAACGAGACAATCTGGCCCAAATAATTATACTCGTCAACATATTGCATGATCTGCCCATCTACCTCTACCCTACATTGCGTGCTGTTGGTCAGGAGCTGAGTTTTTGATCTGTTCATCAATAATCCAGTCCCAAGGCTTGCTGTACTCAGGTCTTGGAGCGTTTGTTGCAGTTGTGATGGTGTGGATGCAAATAGTACAATGTCATCAGCAAACTGGAGGTTAGTATTTAGAGTTTAGTAGTTATAGAGATATACAAGGTGTAATTTTAGTCGTCTTAAAGCGAAAGTCCAGGTGAAGTATCCAATACCTACTGTTCATTGGTAAAAAAGAGTAATAAAAAGAACACTTCAATAAGTAACATCTACCTACTGACTTATCCGAATATCATAGCTAGGGCAAAAATACGGAACACCGAAGGTATCTACCAGCCAACTGACGAGCCGCGCCATCCCTCAATATCATTTTGCGCTTGGTATAGATTAACAGTTGTTTTTTTAATGCATATCATTAGTATTGTTATGGAGATGTTACTTATTGCAATGTTCGTTTATATATTTTTTTGAGCAGTAGGCTATCGTAACATCACCTGGGCTTTCGCTCCAGGACGACTAAAATTACACCGTGTATAATAATGTATACTACACAGGGCTTCAAGGTAATTTATGACGACCAAAATGTTATGTTATCCTATAAAAAAGGGGATGCGTCTGTACGTTAATGTACATATATTATTATTGATTGGGTCGACTTATTTAGAAGTCTTCTCCTAATGTCTGAAAAAAATCCTATCTATTCGTTCGTGTCTATAAAACATAGCAAAATCCTTCATGGTTAAATTTTTAAATATCATCAGTTACTGAGTTCTGAGATTTACGCGAATTTTTCACATGAAATACAACAATTTTCGGTTTAATAACAACGTTTCGGAGTAGTTTTATTTCATGTCTTTAGTTTTTCAATCTTAATATCAATGATATCCGTTACCCAAAAAAATTAAATAATTTATGAATCTCAAACAGATATAAGTACATTCGAACACATTTAAATATTGACTGAAATATCTGATTTTTTTTTTCTACTAGGTACTTTGCTTAAGATTAACGCATGAGATCTTAAAACTCGTTATCTATATCTACAATCAAATCTTTCTTTTTCTCTCTGTATATCGTGAAGACCATAGAGACAGGACTTATTGGTGTAGACAGATGCTTTGATTCAAGCAGAGATTTTATTTTTTTTTGTTTTGATAGTATTTAAACAGGATGCACTATGTTTTATAGGAACTTTAATACCATTTGATATTCCTAAAAGCAGTGATAGCCTAGTGGTAAGACCCTTGGACTTCAAAGTCAGAGGTCTCGAGTTCAAACCCAGGCACGCACCTCTGTCTTTTCGAAAGCATGTGCGTATCAAAAATTAAATAGCACTTGCTTTTAAGGTGAAGGAAAACATCGTGAGGAAACCTGCATGCCTAAGAGTTTCTCGAAGGTGTGTAAAGTTCGCCAACCCGCACTGGGCCAGCGTGGTGGACGATGGCCTAAACCCTCTCAGTTTGAGAGTAGGCCCGTGCCAAACGGTGGGAAAGTTTCTTAACAGGGCTAATGTTATATATTATATATTTATTCTACCTCTAAATAGAAACGCAGGAAGTGAACAACAACGCAATAGTATCGACCTTGATCTAACGCCCTATCGCCCATGGCTCAAGGGAAACCCCGGCGCCACGTGCTTTGTTCTAATGCACAACAACATTATACAAGGTGTTCCGTTTGTGGCAAAGGCCAAGGGTACTGTGTCAGGTTGTATCTTGAAACTATTGAATTTTACTGGAAAATATGTATACATGCTTATGTTTGAAATCTATACATCTATTCAGAACGAACGTCGTAAGCGACAAGCCTTGGAAAGGGGATTTCAGATAACAGTATCTGCTTAAATCAGTAACATAGCTCTACCCTAGGAATTATAACTGTGACTAGATGAAATTTACATGCACAAACATCTAGTTAGACCGAAATAATCATTATATGGGTCACACAAACCCATCTTACCCGTCTTTGGACTCGGACTTACTCGTCGTCTGGATCACCTCAACTAAATATAGTTATTCCCAAGCTGCGGTGACAGAGGCATACTATGTAGAAAAGTCAAAATGCGTGTAGTAAGTAAAAATACACCTTAAATTTTTGCCGCAATTTCGTCTGACTTTGCAATAATAAAAACAAAATGTTTGCTTCTACGATATGTTGAATCTAATCTTAAGATTTGATTTATCTCAAATACGGTTGCAAAATCGAAATACCGTCCCGGGTAGTCAGGGCCCCTATTTCGGACCAGGGAGATTCCGAATGCTTTAAAATAACATCCCATTTCGAGACAACCTGTATACTATGGTTTATGTAACACGTGTTCACTTGTAAATACGAACGGTAAATAAATATTCTGCTACCGTTTGCTTTAGGTGTAATGCAGTGGTTATTTGAATTATTAACTAATGATAAATACAAGTTATAGTACTATTTTATAAATATAACTAGCTCTTAACCGTTGACTGCTGACTGCTCCGTTGTTCTAGTGGCAAAGCGCATCGCTTTGTGTTCACGAAGTACTGGGTCCAAATCCAAGGTCAGACAAATGTAACTTTTCTAACGAAAAAATCCAGTATGAGTCAGGAGTCTGTAATTGTTCCAGGTATATGGCAATAGGCTCGCCCCCTATTACATGGTACCTAACATCGGCGGCGAAAAGTGGGTGTTCTCAGTACGCCTCTGCCACCCCCGCTTGGGGAATAAGGGCGTGAAGGTGTGTAGTTCTTACCCGCATATTCGTTTGCGTTACAATTTTTTTTGAACGAGATCGTAGCATGCTGTCTTTCCACAGAATACAATCTGAAATTGATGCCAATAGAGGGGTAATAAGCGTAAAAAGGTACAAACAAACAGAGTTACTTTCACATTTATAATTTTAGTACGAACACAGTATTTAACCTTTCATCGCAGTCTCCTACGCACTACCTTTCCGGAGTATCGAAAATCTTAAAGTTCTTTAATTCAAAATAAACATATTTTTTTTCAAAAGGGATCTAATTTCGCTAAACGTTTCCATCACTATTAATCGTTTAAGCCATGATTACGAACCTTTATGTGTATATATTGTGAAATGTAACTAACTCAAGACCTAATATAATAAAAAACATTAAGTTTTTACAGCAAAACACAAGGAAGATATCTTACTTAGCTTAATGGCTATGTTCCGGCTCCATTATAGGACTTTAGACACCATCCAGACCTAAAGTACTAGTTAAGACTAATCCAGCGAGCCCAAACATATCAGGGTTATATTGAGTAGTTGAGTAGTTCCATTGGCCACCTTTCGGATTCATCATCAGACCCTGAACACTATCTTGATATATAGTACTGGTCGATACCAACTAAAAAGCCTAAACATGAGGGGGTTGCGTTGTATGGTTCACATATTCCTTTGCCCGCCTTCCGACTCGCATCATTATATCCGCTCCATGCTCCCATATTACTGCATTGTCACTGAATTTACATGTGAAATTTTAGCTCAATCGGATACCCGGCAAGTGCTTTAAAAATGGATCTGGAAAGACAACCAGACAGAGAGACAGACGAACATTGCAAGTTAAATAAAAGCTTGTAAAAACAGTTTGTTCCAATTCGACAACTGCGATAGTTCAAGGCCTATAATGTTGTTGCCAAAAAAAACGCCTCGCCAATGGTAACTCCATAATAAATTTAAAATTTAATACTAGGTGTACAGTTTCCTTCTTTCGCCTATGATGTTAGTTCACAATATAATAGAGGACAAGCTTATTGCCATTATACCGGACACAATGAGAGAATCCGGACAAATACTGAGAATTTGTTTTTCGAAAATTACACTTTGTCGACGATTCGAACCTAGGACGTCGTGTTGGTTACACCTATTATTCGCCACTAAACCGACGAGGCTATCTAATTTATACTTTAATTCTAATTTAATAGTTGAACTCTTCTTAGTGCAGCTGATGTATGCATCTTTCTCCATTCAATTCTCTTTAACCTCTTTGAGTTCCTTATACGACCTGACAGAAACTTAAACTTTACTGTACTGATTTTTTTTAAAATACTAAATTGGACGCGGTGTAATTTAAACCAACGGAACCTTCAAATTACATAATCGTTTCACCATTTTTTTGCCACCTTTCACCTTCACTTATTACGAACGCTGTAAATCCCCTCGGATGTTCCACATACGTCTCCATGACCCTATTACGTGTCTTAATAGTAGCTGCAGCCGGTTCTTACAAAACACTTGGAGTGTTGGGTTCTATGCGAGGTAAAATATTAGCCTTGTTATCCGGACTTCCGATGCCTGGAGTTCTTGACGTGAAGGTTCACTTGGTAGGGGATTTACCATTTGCTTTTAAGGCTACTTGGTTGCGATGAACTTAGGAAAGGTACCTAAATCTGTTTGTTCATATTAAAATAGGTGGAGGTGGCAACTTTGTAGTAGATTTGCACGAATTTAACTAGCACGAATCGTGGGAATCGTCTCCTCTAAACATTAATATTTTTTAGTAGTCGGTTCGTAGAAAGACAATTTTTTTTTCATGCAAATCTTCAAATTTATAAAAATGTAGGTGGGCTATTTGCACACTCTATTTTGGGCCTAAAATCTCCAAAAGTAGCTACAGTAAAGTACAAGGGAGATAGTGAAATAATAAATAAAGGAAAGGTTAGATGTGACACTTATGTGTCCATGACCCTATTATGTGTCTTCATGGTAGCTGCAGCCGGTTCTTACGAAACACTTGGAGTGTTGGGTTTTATGCAAGATGAAATGGCAGCCTTGTCATCCAGACTTCCGATGGCTGGAGTTGTGAATGTTCCTTTAGAGAAGGATGTACCATTTATGAGGCAAGTTGGTTGCAATAAAGTTTGGAAATAAGAAGAGTAAGTACCTGTATCTATATTTGTTGTAATTAAAATCAAGTATCGAGAAGAATCAAAAAATCAAGTAAACACGGAGTTGATAATTTAAATAGTAATATAGTAATATTAGCCCTGTTAAGAAATTGTCCCACTGTTGGGCACGGGTCTCCTCTCAAACTGAGAGGATTTAGGTCATAGTCCACCACGCTGGCCCAGTGCGGGTTGGCGAACTTTATATACCTTTGAGAAACTCATAGGCATGCAGGTTTCCTCCCGATGCTTCCCTTCACCGTATAACAAGTGATAGTTAATTTTTAATACGCACATGTTTTCGAAAAGACAGAGGTGCGTGCCTGGGTTTGAACCCGAGACCTCTGACTTTGCAGTCCAACGGTCTAACCACTAGGCTATTACTGCATGATAAGTTAAATATTAAAATAAATATCTTGATACCTATATGCCCCAGGGGTTGGTGGAGATCATGGATTGGGTACACTCACACTTCACTGAAGATGTTAGGAAAAGCCTGTTACCATTATTTCTACCACAAAAAACTCCGGTCTCCAAATTGCTATTGGGATGTTTTCGAAAAAAATCCCAGTAACTCTTTGTCCGACTTAGAATCCCAACCCAAGTACCCTTCATCGTCAGCTAGTCTATGCGTTAGTAGACCAACGAATCAGTTGAATTTTGAATAGGTTACTCATATCAGTCTTGTTTAAAATGTGTTCATGCATTTCCGGCTATATTCCTTTGTTTAGCTATAAAAAATGCACTCACAATAAACGGACAATTGATTTCATTAAAACAAAGAAAATGGAATGTTGTGCGAGGCACAAGGGGGTTTCAGGTCTGGAAGAGGATGTTCGGATCAAGTCTTCTCACTCCGCAACATCGTAGAGAAGCATCTGGCAGTGGGCCGGAAGGTTTTCTGCGGTTTTGTAGATCTGGAGAAGGCATTTGACAGAGTTGTGCGAAAGAGACTTTGGGACATTTTGCCAGAGTATGGTATAGATGGCACTCTGTTGCGAGCCGTCCAGTCCACTTATGTGGACTGCAAGGCATGCGTACGGGTGGGTGGTAACAGGTCACCCTGGTTTGACGTTAAAATCGGCGTCAAGCAGGGTTGCGTGTTGTCCGCTAGACTGTTTATAATATATCTGGACAAAAGTCTTCAAAGACTGAAAGCGATGAATGAAGGTGTACAAATGGGTGACTTAGTGGTAAACCATCTACTTTATGCAGATGACGCGGTTTTAATAGCGCCAACAGCCACTGATCTGCAAACACTAGTCACAGTTATGAAAGACGACTGCATGATCAATGGCTTACACTTGAATGTGAAGAAAACCAAGATTATGGTTTTTGAAAGGGAAGAAACCAGAACGAATGTAAGGATTGTGGTTGGTAACGATGTGCTGGAGCAAGTGAATGAGTTTGTATATCTTGGATGCGCCTTCAGTAAGGATGGGAAATACACCGCTGACATAGAGAGAAGAGTGAGTGCAGGGAACAGAGTGAATGGTGCGATGGGAAAGCTACTCGGGAGCCGGCACTTAAGCCATAAGGCGCAGCTGGCCATACATAACGGAGTTCTTGTCCCAACGCTGTTATATGGTAGCGAGAGCTGGGTATGTAAGAAGGAGAATGAAAGTAGGATAAATGCGGTAGAAATGCGAGCTCTGCGGAAGATGTGCGGAGTGAAGCTGACCGACCGCATTAGCAACAGCATAGTAAGACAGCGAGTAGGTATGAAAGATAGTATCGGTGTAAAGATGAGAAAGGGCATGCTCCGTTGGTTCGGGCATATAGAAAGAATGCCAGAGGAAAGAATGACAAAACAGATATACAATGTGAAAGTGGAAGGATGCAGGTACCGGGGAAGACCTAGACTATCTTACCACGACCAAATAAACCGAGTCTTATCTGATGGAAAAGTCAAGAGTCTCCGTAACCGGCGAGCGTGTATGAGACGAACTATGAGAGTCGAGGAAGCCAGAGAGGTATGTAAGGAAAGAACCTGTTGGAACTCTGTACTCTCTGCCTACCCCGCAAGGGATCTGGCGTGAGGTTATAGATAGATAGATAGATAGACAAAGAAAATATGCATAGAAATGCTTTCAATATTAGTCATTCATCTTTTGTCACGCCACAACAATGAATTACAATACAAACAGAAGTACGAAATACCAAGAAAAACATTGATACTAGAACGTTATCTAATATATCAACATATTCCCTTATCATGATATTCGTTGAACTACATTGCTCGTCAAAAACAATTGGAAAATTACTGAGTGTTGCCTTAAGAAGTAATGTATGAAATAAAACTATTTTTTCGGATTTTATCGCGGTTTATTTTGATTTTTTAAGTTCCCGACGTTTCGAGTGCTTTGCAGCACCCATGGTCACGGGAAGGACTGAGGTGTTAGACGTCCAAAAGGCATAGTTGTTCCGGGGTACCCTCAAACTTTTTAATTATTTTTGTTTTTGTTGGTCCGATCTACGCAGAATGAGCTCACAGTGTCTTGAGGTCTTGCAGTGTTATGCTTGGTTTTAGATTTGATTATATTATTATGTTTATTTTTAATGAGTTATCGTTTTATCGGTTTACTTATTCAGTTATCTTACTACTAGGTGGATTATTACTAGACCTTGACTTTTGGTAAGGCGTAATACTGATAAAATTATAATTTAATGCTGTGTAATGTAATATTTCGTAGATACGTGAAAATCAAAATTAATTACTATATAGACCTTTTTAACACAAGCTTTTCAAACAAAAAAAACATCGAAGATATCTTGATTCGTTGAGGAGTTCCTATGATTTCCTTCCAGCTTCATCATTAGACTTTGGACACCATCCGGGTCAAAAGATCTCGTCAAGAGAAATCCAACGAGTGGTTATATTGGGTAGTTGGGTGGATTTATTAGACACTTTTCAGCTTCAACATCAGACCCTAATTACAATCTGGTTGTACAGTACTTGTCTAAATATGTTGTATGGTTCCCTTGTTCCTACGGCCACCTTCAGAGTCCGTCATCAGACCAGTTTCACGGTACTATATTATTGCATTACCACCGAACTTACATATTACGTGCGTCAAATTTCAGCTCAATGAGATATTCGCAAATGCTTGAAAAACGGATCACAAGATTTGAACCGGAAAGACAGACACACAGATATACAAATATTGCAAATTAAATAAAATCTTGTAATAAGGAACTTGGAGGGTTTGCAGAGGAGAACTGTGTATACCTATGTACCTTAGACTACTCGTAACTAGATAAAGAGCAATAAATAAGATTCCAAGACCGTACCTATAATATCTTGCCAAGTTTCAAAGAGTTTTTTAATAGCTACATTTAATTTATAACAGTAATGTATCGAGATATTTAAAAATAATTTAAGGTAATGTATGATTGGTTCAATCCATGTTAAGCAAATAACTGGAGAAATATTGCTGTTCGATACTTTATAATTATATCTGACATGTCTTATAATGTTTTAAATAGTTTTTGATTACTTAAATTTGATCATAAATATTGTAATATTGTGCTATTTAATAATTTAAAAAGGAGACTTTCTGAGACTGATTGGTAGATTCCGAAACAAGCTAATAACTAGACTAATATCTATGTTTAAGACATCGATATATGGTTTAAAACATTTTCAATGGGTTGTATTTAAATAACATAGCATAGCATAGTAGCGAGTTATTCAGTAAAAACAACACATGTTTGTGATTGGTCAGAACAGACTAATATAATTTGTATTAAAAACGTAGGGTATATAAGGTAAGGCATTGATCAAAGGTGCAGATTTTGGATTCTAAAGTTATCCCGTGAAGACATCATTCTTAAGTTAAGTATTACCCTGTCTCTACCCTATTATTTTATATATTTTGCTATAATTATGCTGTGTCTCCTTTGGAGTGTAAAGACTGCTTTAAAATATGCCTGTGTAATAAAAATGACATTTACAGACATGGTCAAGGTAAAATAAAAGGTGTAAATTGTATTTCTGTGTTTTCATTCTAGGTCTACTTTTTCTAAATCTCACACGTTCGTACTACAAGTTATCTACTCTATGAGTAGGTAATTTTTATACCATTTCCACGCACGTGATGTTCCAGCTAGACAAGTAATTCATCTAGGATACCTACATTTCGCGGACGATATTAGGTCCCAATGTCGATTACGGTTTGATATAGTGGAAGAGAAAGGTCTAGGAGATTATGTAGAAGAATTTATTGATTTGCAAAGTGATTGGAAATAATTGTTGCACATCATGACCGCGAATAGTTTCCAACTTTGTCAAAAATTATGCCGATTCTAATAGAGAGAGAAAATTTCGCAACAGGATAGGTTATAACATGGAATGCATGGCTATATCAATTTGGTAAAAAAGGCGCACATGAAATGCCACGGGGCCAACTAGTACCACTAAATTGAATCACTTAATAATATACCAAGAATTAATGATAAGGTGAATTTATAATATAAAATACAAATTGCATCACCTGATCCTTATCACCTGATAGTTATATCATAATACCAAGAACCTGATAGGAGGGGTCCTATCAGCCACTATTGCCGTCCGCGGCATATTCTTGCCGACCTGGTGGTCGTACTTCCTTTGTTTTACATACAGATACCGCACACAGGATGAGACACTGACCTCGCCGGCAAGGTCGTAGAATCTCTTGCCTGCTGGCCGGTGCAGAGCGCCATGGCTAGACACACCCTTCCCCATACCGACAGCCCTAGCCGAGGCCGTTTCTCTTTGATCAACTAGCTGAATCGCGGTTCAGCTAGTTGCCCCCTTGCCCTTTTGGTTGGAGTGTAGTTGTTGGCTGCTCGCCCTCTTGTCCGTTGAAGCTGTAAAGGCCCCACGGGCAACAGCGTCGATCATTCACACATCAACCAACAAACGTCCAGCTCGTGTAAAATATGAGAAAGAATTGCGTTGAAAACAAGAATACACTGAAATAACGAAATCCCCTTTTAATGTTGGGTATAAAATGTCTCTATTAAAATATCAAACTTGGTCACCGCACACCACTTGTCACAGTTATTAGGTAAATGGGGTAGGCAGCACTCGAACACGCGGTGACTACCCCATATTTTGATGTCACATAAAGATCCGTGTATTTAATTGGCCTAGTATAGTACAGTCAGATACATAAATATTTGAAAATTTGATGAATTTGTTCACAACTATTTAAGTTGTTATTGCTCGCTGCCCAACCAGCACTTTGGATCGTTATGGATGTAAGTTATGTAGTTTTTATATTATGTTAGCACAGTAATCTTAATGAATGTGTGAATGATCTACGCTGTTGGCTGCGGGGTCTTCACAGCTTAGTAATCGTAATCGTAGTAATAATGCACTATGATTTCTGTAAATGGCAGCTTATAATCTACCTAACCTTTCGGTCGTTTAAACGTAAACGAGTATAAATCATAAAAACATGTAAGCTTTTGTATGTAGGTATATTTTCCGAAGACTAACGACATATATGTGTTATTTTCGTTAAAGTAACAACCACTTATATCATTGATAACCCAGAATGCTCTGTAATATTTTTTTGTTTACAATGAGATTATTGAGTAAAAAAGAAACACGAGGTTATCAATAATTAAGTACCTAATTTATAATGTATTTTTGTGAGGATCAACTGAATACATGACTTTTGATTGCTCACTTCAAATAATTTACAAAATCAAATTGTCAGTTGCCATTCCCACCTATCAACTTGCATTTGTGACCATAATGTTATATTTAAGTTGCATTAATTCGTTTCTCTACCAATACACATATCTACTATCAAAACAATGTTTTTAACCACGCCTTCATTAACTAACTTTCTTAATCGTCAGTATGTTCGGTACAAATATTTAAATCGATTTAAATTAACTTTCGCATAAGCTAGGATTGTCTAACCTGGTCTTATCTTATCTTGTTGTTGGTTTTTTGGACTGAGATGATTTGTGTGTGTATGTGTGTGTGTGTGTGAATGATCTACGCTGTTGGCCGCGGGGCCTTTGCAGCTTCACCGGACAAGAAGGCGAGCTTGCAACCACTACGCTCGAGCCAGAAGGGCATCAGGGCAACTAATTCAAGGGCGCCTAAAGGAGGAACGGCCTCGGCTTGGGCAGTCGCTTTAGGGGAGGGCGTATACTAGGTGTCTCCCCTTGGTGCTCTGCACCGGCCGGCGGGCAAAGGATTCTTCGAGCTCGCCGGCGAGGTCGGTGTCTGATCCTGTGTGCGGTATCTGTATCCGAAAGAAGGGATGTAAGGGCATCGGAAGAGTCTGAGAGGAGAGTCTGAGAAGACCCAAAGCGTACTTCGACCGATGGGATCTTTTGTGCTGTCCTTGCCCTGATGCTCTTACGTACCTGGAGATCCTGGAGATTGTAGATTCCAGCAGGGGGAAAGAGCCGAAATTCCTTTGAGGTGGAATTGACCACTCCCAGAAGCTTGCTCTAATCTTACATTTCTCTAAAATTATTGAATACTTTAAGTCCGTTTTTAAACGTGAAATATTAAAAACGTTATTGTTAAAACTAAAATCACTGACAAAATCCTACGTCATAATCGATTCTAACAACGTTTATGTTCTAAACTGTACTTTACCTTTAGATCTTGATTGCGTACTCGAAAATAGTCCACTTCGTATATGAACCCTGGATATCAGGCGACTGATAACGGATGACAATTCAATCGCTTTATTGTTTATACTGCTGATAATTGCCCGGTCACTGCGCAAGTAATCCATTGGATTGAGTACTGTGTAGTATGGATACTGAGCTTACGTAATTGTTTTAACCTATGTCCTAGACTTATTTTGATGAGCCATACTTGTTTGTTGATATGTAAAAAATAACATCAAATTTTCATATACATTTTTTTACGTTTTACCAATCCGCACTGGTTTCGCGTGATACAGTATAACCTAATCTCATACTGCGATTTGTGAGAGAATTACCCTGCCGAGCAATGGGATAATACAGTCTGAATTACGTTTAACATATTTGAAAAAAAATCTTTTTTTAAAAGATTTTTATTTTACAATTTTAAGTGACGAGTGAATTATTAAGTAATATTTATATACCGATATTATATTGTTTTGCTGAGTTGTACAGTAAGGTTCCTACAGGATTAATGTAATGATTATAATAACGGAATCTATACATTCGTGCAGTTCGCCGTTAAGGAGTTCCCTCTTGTATCTTCAAAGTCCAAGGTCCAATACCAATAACATTAAAATAGGACCACCTCAAAACTATACTGAACCCAATGCAAAAAGAATCATCAAAATCGGTTCATAAGCAAAGGATTTATAAAAAATGGACGAATTATGAACCTCCTTTTTGAAGTTGGCTAATATACTGCTTAGTTCTATAGTAGGGTACCTATAGGATTGACGTAATACCCATAATATCTCAATTTACACATGCCTATTGTTTGTCGTTAAGGAGTTCCCTGGTGTATCTTCTAAGTCCAAGGTCGAATGCCAATGAAATTAAAATGGGACCACCTTGGAGCTATATTGGTATGAAATATAGTATCGGTGTAAAGATGAGAACGCGCTTGCTCCGTTGGGTCGGGCATATAGAAGAATGTCAGAAGAAAGAATGACAAAAAAGATATACAATGCGAAAGTGGAGGGATGTAGGTGCCGGGGAAGACCTAGACTATCTTACCATGACCAAATATACCGAGTCTTATTAGTTCAAGTCAAGAGTCTCCCTAATCGGCGAGCGTGTATGTGACGAACTATGAGAGTGGAGGAAGCCAGAGAGATAGGTAAGGAAAGGACCTGTTGGAACTCTGTACTCTCTGCCTACACCGCAAGGGATCTGGCGTGATATAATAGCAGTAGTAGTAGTAGGGTATTCATATTTCACACACACGTGTAATTTTATTAAAAATACACAGTAATTGTTAAAATGCTGTCACTGACACGTTCGAGTGATGTTGTTTCCATTTATTCGTAAACACCTGAACAAATTGCGTTGAAGTTTTACATATGAATAGTGTACAGAGGGCTTAGTACGAATAGATTGATGTTAAAGTGACGCTATCGAGTTGGTATGCCGTCCTTTTCACACCTCTAATATGCTATACATATATGAAGGTGACGGCACGCGTTCTCGGCAACGTTACCGTGATGTCAAATGGTTGGTGCTTAGGCCTTTGGTTATATTAAGACACAAATTATTACTACAGCGGCTGGAACTTATGTTGTAGTTTAAATTATTTTTAGACTGTTTAGATCACCCTCGTTTTCGCGGGGTGGACAGAAAGCATTTCGTATAGGTTCCTTTTGAAGATTTACCCTATGGTTTTTCTAGTTTCTAAAGTAATATGGATGTAATGAGTCGTCTTAGCATTTTTATTGATTGGTTGCATTTCCTGAAAATGTTAATGTAAAAAATAAAAGTACTTTTGAAAAATCACTTTCTTAAATAGGTATGCCATCTTCTCATGAATATGTATGTATTAAATAATGATCTTTTAATTAACATTACTCCACTCTAGGAATTAATCCTGTGGCGTGGGTGAGTTTACAAACATGAAACTCATATGTTACACACAGTGAAACAAACATTTGTCGGTCACACAAAGATTTGTCCCGTGCGGGAATCGAACCATCGACTACTCGATCCAGTGAGCGAAGGTCCTAGTAAAGTGTAGGTCATATCTACTGGACCATCGTCCGAAGTAAAAGTTGTCGTCATTCAAAGAATTCCAATAATTCTGTTATCAAAAATACTTTACGTCAATGGCGTATCACTTTCGGTTGAAACAATAGAGATAAGTGAGGCACGTTAAGAACAAACAGATGTCTGTTTAAGTAGATCGTAGTTTATTAATATCGCATAATAAATTGTTGGTTAGTAATTTTAATTTAAAAAGACCTTTTTAAAAACAAAATTTTATAGCAAAAATACAATGAAGATATCTTGCTCAGTTGAGGAGTTGCTGTGGCTTGTTTCCGGCTCCATCATCAGACCTTAGACGACATTTGGGTCCAAAGTATATTCAAGACAAATCCAACGAGCCCAAACACGGCGGGGTTATATTGAGTAGTTGGGTGGATACATTGGCAACCTTTTGGCTTCATCATTAGACCCTGAAAACTATCTCGTAGTATTTGTCGATACCGATCTAACAAGCCTAAGCACGAGGGTGTAACATTAAATATTTCACATGTTCCTATGGCCACTTCCCGACTCCATTATCAGACCAGCTCCATGGTACTATATTTTTTTTTTTTTTTATAATTAGACACTGCGGGCCCGGTTTGTCCCGCACCTTTTTTTGTGTAATTTATGTGTTGGTAGTAGTTGCTTTTATATGCACTTGTATGGTACATGCCGCTTATTTTTTATTTATTTTTTTGGTTTTGTTGTTACAGTGCTTGGTATTTGTTTGTAGCGGTACTTCAGTAGAGGTTTTTTCTTTTCCTATAATTTTTTTTTTTAATTTTTTTTTAATTTATATTAATGACTTTAATGATGATGACAATGCACTAATATAGTACTATTATTATTATTATTATTTATTTATTTCAGATGTCAAGATCCATTACATAATATTATTATTATCATTATTATTAATACAATGCATTAGTCAGTAAATGAACCATGTTGCAGTGGTTCAAGTACTGACAGTCAAACCTCTCCGCCAATGCGTTAAGGATACTGTTGGGGCTGGCCCGCACCCTGCGCAGCAAGGACGCGCACCGCTTGCGCATGGTTGCAAAAAAGCAGTCCACGTGCGCCTCGGCGAACATTCCCGAAGCGCTACAAAAGCGAGGCAGCCCCAAAAGCACCCGGAACGCATTGTTATATTGGACACGTAAGGCGCCGTACTGTCCCCGCGAATAAGAGACCCACAGACTGCTCGCGTAGAAAGAAGTGCAAAATGCCCTGAATAAGGTTATTTTGACTCCTCTCGAACAGCGAGCGAATCTGCGGGCCATCATATTCGCACGAACAGACAACGCCCTACGTTCCTTTTCAATGTCAACATCGTCTTTCAAGTCCGAGGTTAACACATGACCTAGGTGTTTAAATTTGTCGACTCTATTTAGGGGACACCCTTTTAATTTGATGGTCGGTATATTACCCAGACATCTGCCTCGGGCCTGAAAGACCATACACTCGCTTTTTCTCACGTTGTACAACAAGCCGTAATCGTCAGCGTACTTTTCGCAAATGCCAAGCAGCTTCGATAATCCACTCACTGAGGCGCTCAGCAGCACCATGTCATCAGCATAACTAATATTATTAAGGCATGCTCCTCCAATATGACAACCGACATGCGTACTGCTCAGCCTCTCAATCAGCGCATTTACATAGAGGTTGAAAAGTTTAGGTGAGGTTAGCCCCCCTTGCCTCACTCCGCACTCCAACCTATATGAGGTCGAATAGGCCCCCGCCCACCGAACAACGTTGACCTGATTCATGTACCAATATTTAAAAAGACGTATTAAATCCGCTGGCATTGATGTTCGTTGTAGTTTTTGCCACAAGATGTCATAACAAACCAGGTCAAACGCCTTCGATAAGTCGAGGAAGCAAGCAAAAATAGGCGTATTCCTATCGGTATAGTATTTGACAGTTTGCTTTAAACACAATATCGCCATTTCTGTGGAGAGACCTGACTTAAAACCAAATTGATTGTCGTGTACATGTATGTGTTTTTCAAGCTGAGTGTTAAGCAAACCGTCAAGTACTTTCGAGATAATAGTGGCCAGGGAGATGGGTCTATAATTGCTCCTGTCGCTAATATCGCCAGTCCTATTCTTCACGACCGGGACAACCACAGTCTTGAGCATCTGCGAAGGTAAGTACGAGTGTCCCACACATAAGGAGTAGAACATCGCCAGCACTCGGGGCAGATGAGTACCTGCATATTTAAGGTGCTCAATGCTCAAGTCGTCATGGCCCGGAGACTTACCCTTCGACATAGATTTAATGACCTCTCTTACTTCTTTTGCCGAAAATCGGGCACTAACCTCCTGGCCACTACAACCAACGCTACATGCATGCTGTGATGGTCCCAGAGGCGATGTTATAGTAAAGTGCTCTTTAAACATCTCAGCTATGCCTACCAAGTCACTAGTCCCGTTGATACTCACAGGTAAACCCGGCTTACTATTTAATTTATTAGTCGATTTCCAAAAGTTTTTGAAATCGCGGCTGGAATGTTGCGAAGCCAAGATATCCATTTTGATTTGGTCTCTATTATTTTGACACCATTTCAAACGCGATTTAAAAATCCTGCGACTCGTCTGCATGTTATTCCAAATACATCCCTCCCGCGGCCTACCATTCCAAACCCATAACTCAAACTTTTGCCGGGCCTCTCTGTGCGCATCGCTCACATACCTGTTCCACCCTATAACCGGTTTCTTACGCGTATGAACACTCTGATTGTAACTCACACAAGCTGCCTGGCATAATACATTAATAATGTCATCATACATTTTGTCAATAATATTTCTGTGGTCCAAATTATTACAAACATAATCGCTACATGCACTTAATTCCATTGGAAAGTCAATTAATTTTAAATTACTGTTACAAAATTTTGTATAAATGTCAATTTGCTCCGGTTTTCTTTCCCCCCAACGAATTTTATTATTACGTCGGGTTTTATTAGTTCCGTAAAATTTAGATTTAATATTATCTAACTGACATTGAATAACGAGGGGAAAGTGGTCGGACCACAGAACGTCATACATCACATAAGTGTTTACAATAGTTTCCATAGCTGATTTGGTCACTACGCAATGGTCGAGCCAACGTCTCGCACCATTCGCTTCACTTATGTATGTGTAAGTGTCAGAGTTTAAACCTAGTAATTGGATGTCAGCACACAATAATTCCAATTCCATACAATAACATACCAACTCATTATAAAATTGTTCATTTGGATGCGCGTTAAAGTCCCCGAGTAAATATACAGATTCAGTATTCTCATTTCTTATAATAGCACTCACCAAACCAAGGCAATCCGCGAAATCCGTAAGATTTGCATTATATAATACATTGACTATATTAGTGCATTGTCAGAAACTTACATACGTAACAAATTTCACTGTATCGTTGGTCTAGTGGCAAAGCGCATCGCTTTATGATCACGAGGTCCTGGGTTCAAATCTTAGGTCGGACAGTGTAGCTTTTCTAACGAAAACTTCCCAGTACGAGTCCGGAGTCTGGAATTGTGCCCGGTATATGTCAAGAGGCTCGCCCCTCGCCTAGGTGTACTCAGTACACGTCTGCCCCCCTTGCTGGGGAATATAGGCGTGACGGTGTACAAATTTCAGCTCGATCAAATACCCGCAAGTACTTGTAAAATGGATCATAGGGTTTGAACCGGAAAGATAGACAGACATATGAACATTGCAAGTTAAATAAAAGCTTGTAAAAATAGCTTCAAAGCTGGTCAAAATTTCTGCTTTTTAAAAAACGTAGCCCCACACTAGCAATAAGTAATGTATAGGGGTGCGTTTACAAACCTGGAACTTACATAGGTACACAAAGTCGTAGATTGAAATAAACATTCGTGGTTTTTTTCCGAGATGAAACATTTGTCTCGAGATACAACAACAAAGACTTGTACCGTGCGGGGATCGACCTCACGACCACTCGATCCAGTAGCGGCCCTCGTTCTTAACCACTGGACCAAGCCTGTCACATTTATTATAGGACGATTTAGCGCAGTGGTTAAGAGCTTAAGCCACTCCGCCTACTGTGTCTAATAGTCGCGGGTTCGATTCCCGCACGGGACAAATCTTTGTGTGATCCACAACTATTTGTCTCGGTCTGGGTATTTGTGTCTGTGAATTTTCATGTTTGTAAACGCACCCACGATACAGGAATAAATCCTAGTGTGGAGCTACGTTTAAAAAAAAAAAGAAAATAATTATAGAGTAATATAATTACGAAAGCAGTGATAGTCTAGTAGTTAGACGGTTAGACTGCAAAGTCAGAGGTCTCGGGTTCAAACCCACAGGCATGCGCCTCTGTCTTTTCGAAAGCATGTGCGTATTACCTATCTAACTATCACTTGCTTTAACGGTGAAGGAAAACATCGTGAGGAAACCTGCATGCCTAAGAGTTTCTCGAAGGTGTGTGAAGTTCGCCAACCCGCACTGGGCCAGTGTGGTGGACCATGGCGTAAACCGTCTCAGTTTGAGAGGAGGCCCGTAGCCAACGGTGGTACAGCTTCTTAACAGGGCTAATATTATATTATTATAATTAAGCTAATCCTTCCTGGAGATCAAAGCCGGTCGTCGTGGCAATTTTTGGGAGGCGTTTGTCGTGCTGAACAAGTGTTTAGTTTGATAATCCTCCTCCTCCTTGCATTGATGTCCCCAATGTTGTCGGTTCCGCTAACCAGCTCGGTTCTCGGCCTTATGTATTGCCTCAGTAATTGTGGTGTCCAGCGCGGATCGTATCTGATCTGACCAAAGCATAGCGTTAAGACCTGTCTCTTTCCTTCTACTTTACCAAGGTTAATGATGATGATGCTAGAATGTAGAGCACTCTAAGCGATTACCAGAGAAACCAATCTCTACTATAATTGCTATACATTTTAAAAGGTACAAAACAAGACCTCATGGTTGAGCTTTACATAAATTACACATAGCCGACGCAGCGTGACGGGAGCGCGAAGGTGGCGCGGTTCGGGGAGTTGTAATTTACTGAAATGTACGGGGGACGCCATAAAGCGCTGCTTCGTTAGGCGCGACGAGAAACGTCACAACCGAACGCAGCCGAGTATTTCCGTCGCGCTCCCGTCGCGCTTCCTCGACTATTTGACCAAACCCTAAATGTATATATCATTAAATAATTTAGCAGCTTCAGCAAAGTTGAAACATTGTATAAAAAAATGTTTTTCTCCTAAACTATAGCTCCTTATTCTGACCACTCTACTTTTAGTTGTAAAATGTAATTCCCGTACATTATTTTCGTTCTTTTCTTGGTTACAGGAACTAGTAGTCTTAATATTAAAAAATAATACCAGTCACGCCTATATTCCCCAACCGGAAGTGGCAGAGGTATACTGAGTACACCCACTTTTCGCCGACGATGTTAAGTCCCATGTCATAGAGGGCGAGCTTAATGCGGGGCACAATTCCAGACCCGGTGTCTGGACATACTCGGAAGTTTTTGTTAGAAAAACTACATTTGTCCGACCTAGGATACGAACCCAGGATGATCACATAGCGATGCGCTTTGCCACTAGACCAACGAGGTAGTCTTCCAAACATTCTGTTATCTATATATTTGTACAATCATGTACGGTTAATACACAAATGATTAGAGAGTTATGCCACGAATAAACAATAGTTTAATTAGATCGTAGCATAATGAGTTTTCGTAATGATGATAATGTGCCATAAGCCATAAGGCGCAGCTGGCCATACATAACGGAGTTCTTGTCCCAACGCTGTTATATGGTAGCGAGAGCTGGGTATGTAAGAAGGAGAATGAAAGTAGGATAAATGCGGTAGATATGCGAGCTCTGCGGAAGATGTGCGGAGTGAAGCTGACCGACCGCATTAGCAACAGCATAGTAAGACAGCGAGTAGGTATGAAAGATAGTATCGGTGTAAAGATGAGAAAGGGCATGCTCCGTTGGTTCGGGCATATAGAAAGAATGCCAGAGGAAAGAATGACAAAACAGATATACAATGTGAAAGTGGAAGGATGCAGGTACCGGGGAAGACCTAGACTATCTTACCACGACCAAATAAACCGAGTCTTATCTGATGGAAAAGTCAAGAGTCTCCGTAACCGGCGAGCGTGTATGAGACGAACTATGAGAGTCGAGGAAGCCAGAGAGGTATGTAAGGAAAGAACCTGTTGGAACTCTGTACTCTCTGCCTACCCCGCAAGGGATCTGGCGTGAGGTTATAGATAGATAGATGATAATGTGATGATATACATATACAAGGTGTATTAGATAATTGCTTCACACATTCCATACGAAAACCAATTTTGCAAATTTAAAATTTTGAACTCATTTTACGCATTTTATACCCCAATAACAATGAAACAAACACATACACGTACAGACGTGTATGTGTGCGAATTGAGAAATACGTTTTGGAAATGCATTTAAAATATGATATGCTTTGAATCAAGATTACATTTAGTTTATTATAGCGCACTAGGGGAGTAACAGGCATATTTGCAAATTTAAAAAAATATTAATATACAATAGTTGGAATCAATTCAGTTATCGATTTAGAACAAACTACTTTCAGGTCTTGTGTTTATTATGTTACACCTTGTATAATAGTTAGATAGAAAGTAATAATATAGTCCGAAAAGGTTCTTTTGGCTCGTGAATGACATTGACAGGAAGTTAGTGTGAAATTAGTGTTACCATTTAGTAAAATTTACCTACTTCCAAGGATATATTTTAACAGGTGGGTCCGCATGATTACTATTAAAAAAAAAGAACTTGGGTTTCACTGAACTGGGAACTCTGCGAATGTCATGAAGTGACAGTACACTTGATGACAACGTTATTTCCTATTTTGGCCGCTAGCCAAAAGATCCTTGTCGCGCTGTAAGCAATAGTAATAATAATATTAGCCTATACTGCCCATTGCTAAGCAAAGGCCTTCTCTCACAAATCGAGGTGAGAGGGATTAGGTCATACTCGAACACGTGGACTCAGTGCGAAGTGGTGGAGGCAGGTTTGTGGCCACCTGCTGTTGGAACTTATTAAACCGCCTTTAAGGCCCCCAACTCGGCTTACGACTGCCACATTAAGTGCTAGCCGGGACCAACAGCTTAACGTGCCTTCCGAAGCATGGAAACGCTCAAATATGAAAATGCCACAAACGGTCACCCATCTCGGGCAACCGAGTCGAACGTTGCTTAACCTTGGTATTCGGTAAGAACACCGCGATCGCACAGCGCTCGCTATGAGCGCCTCCACAGCGCAACTGTAAGCAATATCAAGCTTATATTCCCTAAGTGGATGTGGCAAAGGCAGACCACGCTTTGTGGTACTTCGCTGTAGGTACATAGGTAGGTAGGTAGGAATTAGGGAGCGAGCCCACTACCTTTATACTGGACAAGATTGTAGACATAGGACTATTGAGACCTACAATTTAGAATATTTTTGATCGAGAATCTCCATTACCACACACTATGTCCCACCTAGGATCAGCAGCACCATTACTAGATCAGCGAGGCAGTCATTAGATCATCTCTATCTATTTATTTCTATCACCTCCTAGATCCCTTGCGGGATAGGAGAGTACAGAGTTCCAACAGGTTTTTCGTTACAGCTCATGCTCACAGTTCATTATTATACAGATCAGATATTAGATCATACTCTATTGTATAGTTTCGCAAGATTTAGTTTATAAATAAAACTATTTTTTTTTACTTTAGAAGCATGACTATGCATTTCGCGAGAATTTCTGTGTAAAAAGATAAGATTGGTGAGTTAAATGACAGCTGACGGTCAAATAGAGATTCTTATGAGCTCCGCGCATTGAATATAATTCGTGTTTCACGTAATATACTAAAATAAGAAAATTAAAACAAGTAGATACTAAGAAAAATGAGTGATTAAAATGTAGAAGTTCATAATGTAGAGAACTTTTCTATTATCTATTCAAATAATATTTAGGAAAAGTCCTGAATTTGTCAGCTTAACGATATTTGTATCACTGTGATTTTCCATTCCGATACCTATACTAATATTATAAAGAGGTAACATTTGTGAGTTTGGATGTTCGGGGTAATCTCAGGTACTAGTGATCCGATTTTAATGATTCTTTCACCATTGAAAAGCTACTTCATCCAGAAGTAACATAGGCTATAACATAGACCCGGTAGGTGGCGCTGTTGTCGACCGGGTACGAAGTCGCAGGAAACTGCTAGTACCTAGATAATTTTTGGTTCAATTTTTTTACGGATAGCTCTGCTTATATATATTTTGACAGTCAATAATTATTATAACACTAACAAAACAATGATATCTTACCGTCGTAATTGTAACTTAAAGTAAAGTATAACTAATACCCGATTACAACTTTGCCAATTTTTTCCGGGGAAAAAAAAATCAAAGATTGACAAGGAAAATTTTGTATTTATCTCTGAACATAAAAGGCGTTTAAATATGGGTCTCTTTATTACCTTTGGAGATACTGGACCGTAAAAATTATTGACCAACATAACAAAACATCAGGTTCCACCGAGATTTGAACTCGGATCGCTGGATTCAGAGTCCAGAGTGCTAACCGTTACACCATGGAACCGATGAATTTAAGTGATAGATTTAAGCTTTAGCTTAAGCCCTAACCAGAGACATCATAATAATAAGACATGATTTCTGTGGTGTTAATTTATTTATTTAATACTTTTTGCACAATTAGTACAAAGGCGGACTTAATGCCTGAGGCATTTTCTACCAGTCGACCTTAGAGTGATGCCGAAACGATTGAAGCAGGTGCAAATTTACAGGAAGCAAAAAGTCAGTGGAACAAATATATATTAGATCATACAAATCAAAACACATAGACCCTTACTACATACATGCATATATCTGACTAAATATATACATATAACAAATATATATATATATATATATATATATATATATATATATATATATATATATATATATATATATATATATATATACACTTATACACATAATAAATACATATATACATACATATTTATAATAAAATGAAATTTTATAGAGATAACTCTGCCAAAGTTTCGTGAAGATACTCTTGTACTTTACTTTTAAAAGACAAGCGATTTGTGGTCATCCTGATATCCTGAGGTAGTGCATTCCAGAGTAGGATGGATTGGATAGAGAAAGATGATTGAATAAAATTAGAACGGTGAGGAGGGCATTGAAGAAGACGATTATTTGAGGAGCGAAGATGTTTATCATGATTAGAACATAGATATTGAAAATGAGAGGAAAGATATTCAGGCGAAGCAGGAGAGTCAAGAATGGAAAATAGCATTGTCAGTGCCCTCAGAACTCTGCGCTTGCGAATAGGCAACCACTTTAAGCGGGATCGATACTCAGACACATGGTCAAATTTACGTAAATTAAAGATAAATCGAATGCAGTTATTAAGAAGGCGGTCGAGTTTGTTGAGGCGATCTGCATTCAGGTCGTAGTAGCACACATCACCATAGTTGAAAATAGGAAGGATTAAGGACTGCACGAGCATTGCTTTTGTGTTAGAGGGAAGCAAATTTTTAAACCGATACAAGTATCGTAACATCCCGGTGACCTTTTGCGCGACTGCCGCGATTTGGGTTTGCCAGCTGAATGTAGAATCAATGTGCAAGCCAAGATCTTTAACAGAAGAACTAAAGGGTATAATAGTACCATCAAACATAAGTGTCGGCAGAGTTGCAATATTTATTTTGCCCATAGTTCTAAAACTACCCAAAAGAATATCTTGACACTTAGCCGGGTTAACCGCCAATCCGAACCTATCAGACCAGTCCTTGATTGCCGCCAGATCTCGGTTTAATTTTTCAATAGTGTCAGAGATTCGTTCGGCACTGTCTTGCGAGTAAAGCTGCAAATCGTCGGCATAAAGATGATATGTACACTGAAGTTCATGGGTTATCAGATCGATGAAAATGGAAAACAGAAGAGGAGAAAGTATGCCGCCTTGAGGAACGCCAGTTTCTAAGCAGCGCCACGACGATGAGGAAGTGTCGCTCAAAACAGCCTGCTGACGTTCACGAAGATAGGAAGAAAACCATTCCAGCGACTCCCGCGAGCACATACGATAGGAAAGAATGGACAGTAGGACATCATAACTGACGGTGTTAAAAGCATTGGAGAAATCTACTAACACAAGCACAGTAACTTTAGTTTCCTCCATGCCTTTTCGGATATCATCAGTCACTTTGAGCAAAGCAGAGACGGTACTATGGCCAGGCCTGAAACCAGATTGAAGAGGGCTAATTAAATTATTGGAGTAGAAAAAATGGGACAATTGCTTGTGAACACAGACCTCGAGCACTTTTGAAAGAAAAGGAAGAATGGAAATATGACGAAAATGGCCAGGGAGGGACGGGTTAGAGATTTTGGGAAGGGGGCGGACAAAGACTTTACGCCAGAGAGATGGAAATGTGCCGGACTCTAAGGAAAAGTTAATAATGTGTGTAATCAAATTCAATAGGCTTGACTCCTCGGCGGAGTATGTGTGTACAATGTACATGTTAAAGCTTAGCACTGAGCTCACGTTTCGCGATCACATTGTTCAAATATGCAAAAAAGCTTTTAGAAACCTAGGAATTTTGCTTCGCATGGGTCGGGGATTTACGGACATAAAAGCTATTGAAGCCTTCTACAACGTGATATATATATATATATATATAATATATATATATATATATATGAGACAGTACGTGAGAGGCGCCGCTGGCGCGCGCGCTCCGCACCATTAATGTTATTGACACCAAGATAGACTTATTTCACTGTGCTCTGAGTGAATTTACAAAGACAACTAGCATGGTTATATGTTATAAATTTTTATTTTTTCTTATAGTTGGTAATACTACTGTATTGGAGTATATACTCTGTAAAAGTAGCTGTATGTGTGGAGATAAATAAAATACACTCCTGCCACCCCCGCTTGCATGATGGTATTACAGATCACATCACAAGGCACATCGCTCGTAGAACTGCAGGTTATTGGCGCAGAAAATTTCTAGGCTGGCGACCACGTACCAGTTAACGTGGAGTGGTCAGTCCCTCTACAAGATGGACTGATGGCTTAAGGGTTACCACAATCTATAAGTCGTATTAAACTGCTAAACAACACCTATCATGACCATGTGACCGTTCTGTAATTTTTTGCCGATATGGACCGGTTTCAATATTAACTTATAGTTAACTAATAGACAGATTCGCTTACTGTGAGTTGATGTCAGTAGTATTTTGACTGATTCCATATAAGTGTATGTGTGTGTGAATAATCTACGCAGTTGGCCGCGGGGTCGTTACAGCTTCCCCAGACAAGAGGGCGCGCGTGCAACCACCACGCTCAAGCCAGAAGGGCAAGGGCGCAACTAGCTCAGGGGCAAGGGATCCTTCGACCTCGCCGGCGAGGCTGGTGTCTAATCTTGTGTGCGGTATCTGTATCCGAAAGAAGGCATGTAAGGGCATCGGGAGGGTTGGTGAGAACATGCCGCGGTAGCGGCTGATAGGAGGGACTCCATATAAGATTAGTCAAAACTATACTAGTAGTAGGCAAATTTTTCCATATTTAATCCGGCTATTAGTAGCATTATGAGTATTATTAGAGCCCTGGTAGAAGTCGCTAATAAAATGGATGCGCACAGCATACCGCCGATCGTCGTTACGATCTTTAGGGGAAGGCCTTTGTTTTGCAGTTTGCCTTTCCATTAATGGTGTTGATCTATCTATCTATCTATCTATCTATCCATCTATCTATCTATAACCTCACGCCAGATTCCTTGCGGGGTAGTCAGAGAGTACAGAGTTCCAACAGGTTCTTTCCTTACATACCTCTCTGGCTTCCTCGACTCTCATAGTTCGTCTCATACACGCTCGCCGGTTACGGAGACTCTTGACTTTTCCATCAGATAAGACTCGGTTTATTTGGTCGTGGTAAGATAGTCTAGGTCTTCCCCGGTACCTGCACCCTTCCACTTTCACATTGTATATCTGTTTTGTCATTCTTTCCTCTGGCATTCTTTCTACATGCCCGAACCAACGGAGCATGCCCTTTCTCATCTTTACACCGATACTATCTTTCATACCTACTCGCTGTCTTACTATGCTGTTGCTAATGCGGTCGGTCAGCTTCACTCCGCACATCTTCCGCAGAGCTCGCATTTCTACCGTATTTATCCTACTTTCATTCTCCTTCTTACATACCCAGCTCTCGCTACCATATAACAGCGTTGGGACAAGAACTCCGTTATGTATGGCCAGCTGCGCCTTATGGCTTAAGTGCCGGCTCCCGAGTAGCTTTCCCATCGCACCATTCACTCTGTTCCCTGCACTTACTCTTCTCTCTATGTCAGCGGTGTATTTCCCATCCTTACTGAAGGCGAATCCAAGATATACAAACTCATTCACTTGCTCCAGCACATCGTTACCAACCACAATCCTTACATTCGTTCTGGTTTCTTCCCTTTCAAAAACCATAATCTTGGTTTTCTTCACATTCAAGTGTAAGCCATTGATCATGCAGTCGTCTTTTATAACTGTGACTAGTGTTTGCAGATCAGTGGCTGTTGGTGCTATTAAAACCGCGTCATCTGCATAAAGTAGATGGTTTACCACTAAGTCACCCATTTGTACACCTTCATTCATCGCTTTCAGTCTTTGAAGACTTTTGTCCAGATATATTATAAACAGTCTAGCGGACAACACGCAACCCTGCTTGACGCCGATTTTAACGTCAAACCAGGGTGACCTGTTACCACCCACCCGTACGCATGCCTTGCAGTCCACATAAGTGGACTGGACGGCTCGCAACAGAGTGCCATCTATACCATACTCTGGCAAAATGTCCCAAAGTCTCTCAAATGGTGTTGATACTATTACAAACAGAATAAATTGTAATAAACAATATCACAAACTCAAATAATTTCTATGTATCTATTTATCACGCCAGATCCCTTGCGGTGTAGGCAGAGTACAGACTTCCAACAGGCTCTTTTCTTACATACCTCTCTGGCTTTCTCCACTCTCGTAGTTCGTCTCATACACACTCTTCGGCTATGGAGACTCTTAACTTACAATTTATTTGGTATAAACATTGCGGGGGCAGTTACAGATAGATAGATTTACATTTTTTTAAATCTAATTTAAATACTAATTTACCACCGGATCGCCCAGGAAACTCAGCGGGCTTGTTTTTATTATTTAATTCTTTTTTCTTTCTATTTATTTTCAATCATATTGTGTGCATACAATGTTTAGGTTACAATTAAATAGTTTACTTTAGTCTAGCTTTACGACCGAGATATCAGACTAATTATGTTATTTTTAAAGAGAGTTTGAAGGATTTCATATCTACCAGTCCCCACAAGCAGCACTCATCCACGAGTATGATTATTGGAACAGCCATCTCTGCCCTCGATTATATTGGAGGGAAGGGAGTGACCCGCGCCAGGTAGCGCCAATATCTCATTCGTCGTAGTAGAAAGGCGAAGGCAGTAATTAAATGGGAATACAGTCAGTTGTTTCTCATTATTTGATGGTTTATGAGAATAATTTTCAATTCCTTTAATTTATTCCAATTAGAGTAATCGAGTTCCAACCAGGTGATTTGTAATTAACCTTCTACGCGACCGCACAATGACCATGGGTAAAACAGGCTGATTTTCCTATTACTAGTCTGATTGTTATTATTCTTCAAAGGTTAGATCATCGAAATAGGTACAATTTTAATAGGAAACACTATTAAAATTGTACCTATTTCGATCATGGAGGAAAAAAATTAAAAATATTTGGTACCTATATAGAAAGATATATCTATAAGTATCAGTTCCATTCAAAATGTTGGTACGTACTCGATTGAAATGAAACTGCCGAATTATTTATTATGTGATGTCCTTTCCAAAAGTGGATACAGATCAAATATACAGTGTCATGTCTCCAGGGCAAGTGAAGAGTCTCTGTAACCGGCGAGCGTATATAAGACGACTATTACGATATTTCACTATGAGAGTGAAAGAAGCCAGCGAGAGCTGTAAGGAAAGAACCTGTTTAAACTTAACGCTCTGCCTACCCCGCAAGGGATCTGGAATGACACCATAGATAGGCCAGTTTTAGGCATCGGACAGTTTTTCTTTCATCCGTTATATTATCATGTACTAGCTGTGCTCCGCGGTTTCACCCGCTGCTTACCACGAAGCTCATACGGTGGCAACGCATCGCCCGCTCGCGCTATTGCTCGCGCGTTTTCGCTTAGCGTTATTTCTGCCTATTGTCTTGTTCCTCGGCTCTTGAGGGTCGAAGCATGATGTAAGATTCTGTTTTTGATTCTTATGGCTATATTATATTCAATACGGGAATATGATGGTAAAACTATATACGTAATAACTCGTTGGTAAAATATTGTTCTGAACTGCTGTTACATATTTAGTAATTATCTACAGCACTTGTGTAATGTGTGCTTACTAATTATCATTAATAGATAATATAGCAATTAATATGTAAAGACGTCACATTTCTACATCATTATATACATACTGTATGGTTAAATTAATGTTTTTTTGTCATTTTTCTTAGTATTTCATTATACGTCATGTTTTTTTAAACAACTGATTATTCAGAAATTATATGACCTTCAACCATGTATTGCCGCGTTGGTCCAGTGGCGTATGGTGTAACTGGCGATAATGTGGTGCTGGATTCGAATCCTACCTAGGTCAGACTAAGTATTATTGAGGTTATTCTTAATTGATTAAATTCTCTCTCCTAAAATTTCTTTACATGGTCTTTGAAGCGTATAAGACTAATAATTGTAAGCAATATGTAACTTATTCGTTCGTGTAACTTACCTCAGACCCTTATAAATTCATTACAAAACTAAACTAGCACTTTTAAAACGTTCATTATCATTTTTGGTAAGAACTTTGATATCTAAATCAAGTACGAAATTTAGCGTGCTAAGAAATAATGGTCAGGCATGCAATTTTAATCGGCATTTGGTTTTTAATAATGGTTAAATATGGAATACTACCTAAGTGCATTCCAAACCAATGGTCTATCTATCTATCTATATCATCACGCCAGATCCCTTGCGGGGTAAGCAGAGAGTACAAAGTTCTAACAGGTTCTTTCCTTATATACCTCTTTGGCTTCCTCCACTCCGATAGTTCGTCTCGTACACGCTCGCCGCTTACGGAGACTCTTGACTTGCCCTACAAATAAGACATGGTCTATTTGGTCTTGGTAAGATAGTCTAGGCCTTTTCCGGTCCAGCCCAATAGCCCGGGGCTTTATAATAAGGACTAACTTGTGTCCCCTGCCGCAACATCCGTAGGGGGGGCCTTTGGGGTCGTAGGACGCTCGGCTCTAAGCATCCTTCACGCGCGACCCCAAAAAAGGGTGGCGGTGTGGTGTAGTCCACGCCGCCGTGAGCACCGCGACAGTGCAGGGGGGGAAGCAAGCTACAAATTTCCCCTCCCGAGGCGGGCTTTTCGGAGCGTGGCACAAGGGGGGCACCGGTGCTTTCCACTCGAAAATCCCAGAGCCCTTCTGACACGTGCGAGGGCCGGCCACCACGGGGTTTTAGTCAGTAAGAGTCCAACATGCCCCGCCAACTTCCCCCGAGGCTGGCGGAAGTCCATTAGGATTTCTCCACGTAAAAAAAAGGTACCGGTACCTACATCCTTCCACTTCCACCAATGTTTAACAGCGTACTGAGGAATGATTCCAATAAGTGACTAATTTAAGTATTTGAAAAGTGTAACATTTGTGTAAATAGAAATGGTTGAAATCGATTCATTTGCCGATTTCGAACAAACCCATACTTTGATATAACGAGATGTGAAAGTGTATCTACAAATTTTTTCTACTAAACGATCTTGCATTCTCCGAGTACACTACTCGTAACATCCAAATTGATTTTCATTGTAACATCGCAACTCTGTTAACACTTTCGCCTCTAATGACGTCATTGTACACAAAATATGTTTACATTTGTGTATTTGTTGTGAAATAAAACGAAAGTGGTTGGAATTGAAACCGGATTCAGAATGTTATTAGATAATTATATTAAAATTGTGAATTGGTTATATTATGTAAGTAAAATAAAAATATTCTGACAACACCGAATTAAGGTTGCTTTTTGTAATAGACAGCACGCCTACATTCCTCTTGCGGGGTTCGTTGAGGTGTATGATGTGCACCCATATGTCATCGATGATATTATGTCCTCGTGTACGTGTCGTGATATATTCCAGAATCCGAACTACTAAATACTAAAAATCTTACTATAGAAAACTCCCAATTACACTTTATTGATCTAGGATTCAATCTAGGACCCTAATATAAAAAATAGAATAGAAAAAAAAGATAAATTATATACACCGTCACGCCTTTATTCCCCAAGCGGGGATGGCAGAAGTGTACTGAGTACACCCACGTTTCGCCGACGATTTTAGGTCCCATGTAATAGGGGGCGAGCCTAATTCCAGGCACAAATCCCGACTCCGGATTCATACTGGGAAGTTTTTAGTTAGAAAAACCACATTTGTCCGACCTATGATTTGAAGCCAGGACCTCGAGATCACAAAGCGATGCGCTTTGCCATTAGAGCAACGAGGCAGTCGGCAAAATATAAATTAATTAGTAAAAGCATTATTAATAGAATAAAAAAATTATGAATGTAAAGCGGCTTGCGTTGCTGATTGTACTATTGGTATTTTTCAAAACTCAAACTCAAATAATTTGTATAAGCCCTGCGAAGGACGCTTCCAAATAGTCAATTAACATTTTGTTTTAAATTCTAATTGTTAAATTATATTTAAAAAAAAACATTGTATCCACATGATAAAAAAAGAGAAAGAGAATTAAACAAAAAAAGACAAGCCCGCTGAGTTTCTTCGCCGGATCTTCTCAGTGGAGCCCACGTTCCGATCCGGTTATAGATTAGTATTATACTACTAATTCCTTTTTATATTTTAATCATATTGCATGGATACAATGTTTAGGTTATAATTAAATAGTTTACGGTCTAGCTTTACGACCGAGATATCAGACTAATGATATTATTTATAAAGAGTGTCTGAAAGATTCCAGATGAACCACTCCCCACAAGCAGCACCCCTCCACGAGTATGATTATTAGAACAGCCATCTCTGCCCTCGACTATATATTATATTTTCCGATCTAGCACCAATGATTTAGCACCGAGTTATGAGACTAATGATGTTATTCCTAAAGGTTTTCTAAAGGATTCCAGATGGACCAGTCGACGAGTATGAATACTGGAACAGCTAAAACTCCCCTCTACCATATTGGAGGGAAGGGAGTGACCCGCCAGACAGCCACCGCAAGCAAAGACATTATAGTGAGCCTGACCAAACCAGAAACCCAAAGACGGTGGTAAGGTTGTGTCAACAAAGCAGCATATTTCTATAGGAAAAATCTCTGTATGGACGGATTATGTAATTGTTCCCGGTATGAGGGCAATAGATTGTGAATAAGCATCATCGGCGAAATACGGATGTACATAGTACACCTTTGCTGCTTACCTGCCCTTTAGGAACATAGGCGTGACGATATTCCTTTATTTCGTCGTAATTAAAATTAACTCTAAATTACCACGACCAAATTAACCGAGTCTTATCTGAAGGAAAAGTCAAGAGTCTCCGTAACCGGCGAGCGTGTATGAGACGAACTATGAGAGTCGAGGAAGCCAGAGAGGTATGTAAGGAAAGAACCTGTTGGAACTCTGTACTCTCTGCCTACCCCGCAAGGGATCTGGCGTGATGTTATAGATAGATAGATAGAACTCTAAATTAAAGGACATCGTCGAAAATGGCTCCAGTACCAACAAACATGTGACCTATACCATAATGATTTATCTGTTTTATCATAGCAGTTGCTAACATCCATATCTAACGGACAATTTGCAATCCAAAACGAATATTTCAAAGTACTATAAGTACTTAAATCAAAGTCGCCAACGTCTTTTCCGAATCTCAACGTTGTTATCGAAATACGGTTGGAGATCAATCCCATCAATCGGTTATATTCAATCGATTGCATTCAATAATGATCGATTTGATTTTGCTCGTGTATTTTTACATAACTACACACACCGTCACGCCTATATTCCCCAAGCGGGGGTGGCAGAGGTGTACTAAGTACACCCCGTTTCGCCGACGATGTTAGGTCCCATGTAATAGGGGGCGAGCTTATTGCCATTTACCGGGCACAATTCCAGACTCCGGACTCGTACTGGGAAGTTTTGGTTAGAAAAACTACACTTGTCCGACCTAGGATTTGAACCCAGGACCTCGTGATCACAAAGCGATGCGCTTTGATTGCGCTTTTTTTATATAACTATTTTACAAATGTATTGTTAGCTACTAAATAATAACCTTAAAATCTGAAACTTTTTATGAAATAATGCAATTCCCCCACTTGTCCAAATGCATGAAGATTATTTGCAGGGAACTTGACATAATACACGCATTTTGTCATTGCTGTTGGTTCTGGGGCAAATCATGTATGGACCAGAACAATGTCCTTTATTTCTTACAAAATCGAGTTTATATTGGAATATGCGGAGTTCATTAACAGAAAAAAACATCAAAACAACTATTAAGGTGGATTGTATTCCTAGAAATCGATATTACTTCCTCTGAATAAGGTTCATATTTGCTTGTAATCTGTTTTGCTATAATATTTTATGGATTTATTAATCATACATCTACCTATTATGTTGAGATAGAGATCCAATATTTCACTTGAAAAGAATTGTCTCGTTCGGTTCCATGGTGTAATGGTTAGCACTCTGGACTTTGAATCCAGCGATCCGAGTTCAAATCTCGGTGGAACCTATGCTTCTTTTTGTAGGTAAGAATATTGATTTTTAAGGAAAATAAGAAAAAATGTAAGTAATTGCAATAAATTAACTAATCTAAAATTACATTATTGTTCGCATAAATTTTAGAGAATAATTTCTATTATCAAATCTTGAAATTATTTTGTTTTTTTGTAGGTTATTATAATTATTTATTTATTAGGCATGGTTTTCATGGTCCAAAATAATGAGTTTTTTTATGAGTTAAAGCAAGAAACAGGTTGGTAGTTTGTGCATGCATACTTTCACGACTATATTCTTTAATGGGGTGGTCAAAGAAATTATCTATCTCCCTATTTATATCATCATGCCAGATTCTTTGCGGGGTGGACAGAGAGAAAGTATGTCATTAATATTAATTAAAATGTATCTATTTGAAAATTTAAAATTACCTAAAACTAGGTTTTCAACGTTTAATTATTTTTTTTTAAACCTTGCCCCCACTCAGTTTTATTCCTGTGTCGTCGGTGCGTTTACAAACATGAAAATTCACATACACAAATACCCAGACCGAAACAAATAATTGTGGGTCACATAAAGATTTTTCCCGTGCGGGAATCGAACCCGCGACTATTAGACACAGTGGGCGGAGCGGCTTAAGCTCTTATTGGTTAAGAGCTATAAGAGATTAATCAAATTTATAATGTAGGGTTGTTAGTTAGATTAAACTTATATTTATATGTAGATTAGGCACCTTCATAGATTTGGTACATACATACAAAGATTTTTTTTTCTTCTCAGCATCTATATCATCACACCAGATCCCTTGTGGGGTAGGCAGAGAGAACACAGTTCTAATAGGTTCTTTCCTTACAGACCTCTCTGGCTTCCTCAACTCTTATAAATCGCCGGTTACGAAGACTCATAATTTTTGTATGACTATCTCGTTGGTCTAGTGGCAAAGCGCATCGCTTTGTGTTAACGAGGTCCTGGGTTCAAATTCTAGGTCGGACAAATATAGTTTTTCTAACGAAAATTCCCAGTATGAGTCAGGAGTCTGGAATTGTGCCAGGTATGTCGCAATAGGCTCGCCCCCTATTACATGGGACCTAAAATCGTCGGAAAAAGGGGGTGTACCTAGTAAACCTCTGGCACCCCTGCTTGGGGAATATAGGCGTGACGGAGTTTATTTCTAATTATGTTTATATTTTTTAATTCGTTTTATGATTCGGATGCTGTACATAAAAATCTTGTCACATATCTTTACGCTGAGTGTCTCGAGCAATCAGCAGGGGAAGTTACAATAAGTACATATACTCTCTGCCTACCCCGCAAGGGATCTGGCGTGATGATATAGATAGATAGATAGACATATACCTAAGAACCTCTGCACGCAAAAACATTTTTCCATGAAAAGTAGTATATGATAGGTATCATAGGTTTAACCCTAAAAATGCTATGACGAATTTGGATACACAAAATGTGCGGGAACTTCTCAATACGCTAGTTCAAACCAAGTATTGCCAAGTAAGTTCCCACAAGTAGCCACTAGATGGCGCCATGAAATAGACGAAAATTGACAAGTGTATACCTACTTAAACAGTAAGGGTTATTTGTATTATATTACATAAATAAAATGCCTTTAGCTATTTTTACATCTATCCAAAACTAGGTGTAGGCAAAGATGTAAAGAATAGACTCACGTTTAACCTAAGTATTTTTGGATTCAGATAGTAGGCTTGTCGATACTTTTCAAAAGTGTTAAGCATTTCAAGTATTACTTTAATATTTTCACCGTTAGCCAGTGACATTAACGTATAAATTTCGAACACGGAGCCCTAATATACATCATAAATTCGCTAAAGCCGAATATTAACAACCAGACATTTATTTTCTTATTTTATATTTAAAACATTATAAGAAATCCCTTTTGACAGATGAAATAGAAAAAAAAAAGATTTTTAATACAATAACAACAGGTCTCCCTCATTATTCTTCTTCAACTTCTTTAAGTTATGGCTTCACACTAATTATAAGTGTATTTTGCCAGTGTCCAGTGAAATATATAATCGTGTTTGTTTAAATTAATTCGGCACCCCGATGAATTTGATGACAACGATGATAATGAAATTAATGAAGTACCCCACCCTGGATAGTAAAGCGGTGGATACTTTACATACCAATTGCAACGGCCGTTTTGAGGGAAGTCGAAAAGTCACGTTTATCACTTTTTTACAATTACCTTCGCTCATGCACATATAAGAACACATAATGGTTAATATTCCACCAATATTACACATTATTAGTCGAAATAACACAAGTTCTGGAAATTAAAACAAATTGACAACATCACTCTTCGACTTCCCGCCAAAAAAAAAACAAAAAAACTCCCTCATTATTACAATAAAATTCAAGTCATTGAATCTTGAACCTTAACTCCCAATAATTTGATATTTTAAAATTGGACTTCTTTTCTAACTATCTATATCATCACGACAGATCACTTGCGGGGTAGGCAGACAGTACAGAGTTTCAACAGGTTCTTATCTTACAGACCTCTCTGGCTTCCTCCACTCTCATAGTTCGTCTCATATACGCTCGCCGGTTATGGAGACTCTTGACTTGCCCTTCGGATAAAACACGGTCTATTTGGTCATGGTATAATAGTCTAGGTCTTCTTCTTTCGGTCTGGACTTCTTTTAATGACACTATTACCTATATAGTACGTAATATACAAAAACATCTTGACGCCGATGATCAGCGGCGTTTAAGATTCGGTTTCAGCAATTTTTATTAGTAATATGTATATTTCAGACCCAAGACTAAACCAAGAATTCAAAGCGACCGTTTAACTAATTAATAACAATTTTCATGTGAAGAATCACTTGACAACCTACCCCATTTGCTGTCCCCAGATTATAAACATCGATCACGCCCATCTAGCGGCCCGCCCTTAACCCTCCTGGGCGCCGTCCTGGTTTAATGAAAAAGCATCAAATATAGCAACTGACGCGTGACACTGGCGCTAGTCTCGCGGGACGCACAATTTATTAATCAGAAATAATAATTCACAGGTAATGTGTGCGGTGCGCGCGTGTCCGACGCGATAACGATCGCTCGTAATCGGAAGGGTTAAGTTTAGGGTTGGTCCTTTTTAGTTATAGGTATTTTTTTGTTGGTAGTTTGAAATTATGGTTTGGTAAACTGTCACTTGCTGTTATTTCAGAATTTTTTTTTTTCTATTATTTAACAAGTCTTTAATTAGCACGGATTCTTCTTACCACTTGCAAATTAGAGCTGTTGTCGTATAATGAATATAAGTAAAGTGCCTGTTTTGAAAAATTCAACCAACTCATTTGAAATTTCACAACCATACTTTTGTAGTGCAAAGTAAACATAAACTAAAAGTTAACCTAACCAAACGGATTAAAAAATTACAAATGGATATCCTATAATTATACGGCACGAAAGGGATGTCAAATAGTTCTGATATATAATCCAAGAACTACTAAATAACGACATTACTGTTTTACTATAAAATTGTTTATAATTTTTTCCAAAAAAACCTATAAAGTTGAACCTTCCAAGCACTGAGGCTTAAAATATGACATTTTAAATAATATATTTTAAACAACAAACAGAATTCCAAACAATTTAACTTACAGTTAATAGTTTTAAAATTTCACCGTCAGCTTTGAATGTCAATTTAACTACACCTAACAGTGTCACCCACCCATCCAGACATAGATTTTAACACGCTCGCCGTCCCAAAGCGCGGCCGCGAAAGAGTTCACTTTTTAATTAAACTAATCAGTTAATTCATCGAGGTGCGGCCCTGTGTAGCCGATGCTTAACTACTCCCATATCGTGCGGTGTATCACGGGCCTTATTTCACAGGGTTGACAAATGAGAAAGGATGGTTCTAATTATTTGATTTTGGAATACTAAAAAGGATAATAATTTGTGGGAAGAAAGGGTGAAACACTTTGCCCATCCCTATTGTACAATTATAATGTCCATAATGTCTTAATTTATTTGGTATGAGGGCTCGATTTTTGGGCAGGACTAATTGTAGATATTAATTTCCTTAATTTATCCAGGTCTGGATTTTTCATAGTATACAACAGAAACTACCATTGATTAAAATAGAGGTTTGATTAGTAAGGAATTGTATGATTGGGTACTAAGACCATTGAGTAAGAATGTACTACGTACACGCATAACTCAATGAGCAAGACTAACGATATTTATTTATTCGTATTTTGCGCAGCGCTAACTTTTTTTTACAATTTAACAAATTAAATATAGCATTTTGTCAATTTTTGGATTCCTTAACCCCTTGCCAAAACAGTAATTACTATTTAATCTAATATGTTAGTATTCTAATTAAGGTAAAATAAATTTCACCAACTTTGTTTAACTAATGATTTCGGATAAAAACAATAAAATATCTACTAATATTTTTATAGGAATTGTTGAGAGGTTTAACAGGATAAAAACACTGAACTGTACGTTTGTATGCATAAAAATGATTTGATTGAACCTTAAAAATTAGATGAGATTTCAGGTACAAAATATCAGGTTCCACCGAGATTTGAACTCGGATCGCTGGATTCAGAGTCCAGAGTGCTAACCATTACACCATGGAACCGATGCTAATATTAGCGTAAGATGAGATTTGTTTCAAACAAGAGATACTTTCACCTAAAGCTAATTTTAAGCGTGACCTAGATAGCTGCCAAAAATATTTGTAGTGTGTTAGGCCCGTCGTACAATGATTTACTATAACGATCAGATTCCAATAACACTAAAATCATTCTGTCTCTATCAACTTCAAATACATGACATAAATAAAACCATAATTTAATAAGAATTTAATCAATATTTGATAGTATGCGTTTAGTAAGTTGTTTTTAAGGAAACCTTATTATAGGTATACTTACAATCAAACAAAAAGTAATACCTTATTAATATAGGAAATTAAATATATAAAATCCTATTTTGCGTTTAGGTATTATTAGCGTGTAATAGAATGCTTAGCATAATCATTGTGATATCTATATTTATCTAAAGCCCACCAAATATAAAAAAAATATATGAAGTTTAACATAACCTTAACTATTTTTTTAAATACCGTTGTTCCTTTAAGAAAGATATAATGTCATTGTTATTGTCAAAGACCCTGAATAAGTACTGGTCAACATTCAGCATCCACACAAGTACAATGTTTAGGGCGTACTAACGATATTTAAGAAGAAGCAAGTCACATTTTTTCATATGCCACTGTTTAAACGTAATAAGTCACTTACCTGAAATTAAAACACCACAAAATTAATAATTTCTACATCTTAAATCAGCCAATACTGGCCCATTGCTGGGCAAAGGCCTTCTCTCATAAATCTAGGTGAAAAAGATTAGGTCATACTCCACCACGCGGACCCAGTGCTAATTGGTGGAGGCAGGTTTGTGGCCACCTGCTGTTGGAACTTATCAAGCTCCAACTTCACTTAGCGGCTACCATATAAGTGGTAACTGGGACCAATGGGTTTTATATACTATACGGAACAGAACCCTAATTTGATCCATTGCAAAAAAATATCAAAAAACACAGATATTATGTCAAAAAGTGTAGAACATATTAAAGTATTCGGGGAAGTGTGGGACCAGTCCCAGTGGCGCCCTCATTGTAACTCTATAAGATATTTATTGGCGGGTAACATTCGAAAATGGAATGGCTCCTTGGCGGTTACTCGCCGTCGTCGTAACGGACGCACGTCGGACGCCATTCTACATTTTTATTTCGTCAATATTTAATGATACAAGTGAGCTGGGTTACACGAGATGGTGGATATCAAATTTTCGGACGAGAATATTGAGAATTTGTCAAGTTTGACGTGAAATTTTTTGAATATGTCAAGGGTGTCAGGAGCGATATTATGTGTTACGTTTTTAAAAATGGAACAAAAGTTTAGACAAATAATATTAAGACGTGTAAATAGGCCATTGGTCTATTTTTTGTATGTTTGTACCTTACAGACAAACTAATTGCATTGTTGCTATCTAAGCAATGGTAAACGTAATGACCACGGGTGATAACTAACAAACGACCATTTACAACTTAGGTATTTTACTTCTCTGGTTGAAAAATTAGTCAGTAAAGTATTCAATAATATGAGTACATGATTTACGCAAAAATTTGCTTTTTTACCCCACTTCCTCAAGTCACTTTGAGGCAAAGGCTTTTCCCCTACAAGATAAGAGAGAATTTACAAATGGATATACTTAAAACATAAATAGTCACAAACGAATATGTAGTACAGTTATATACCACCACGTGGACAGGAACGAACGAAAAAAAATAACATCGAATATCTGACAATCTTCACATAAATCTTAGTAAAGTGACGCCGGTGTGTACTTGGGGTGGCGTCGTCCACGGGCATACATTTGCGTCGCTCAGCGCCCGGAGTAAAATATTGTTTTTTACCAATAACCCATCCGGGTATCACATTCAAACTAGACTAGGAGCTAGAAAAAAAGATGATTTTGGTTTCGTAAACTAACAATTTAGTAAAATATTAGTTTTTGCCTATAACCCATTCGGAATATCGCATTTGAACTAGACTAGGAGCTAAAACAAAAATGTGATTTTAGTTTTGTAAACTAACAATTGAGAAAAATTTAACTGCCTCATTCATTTAGTGGTGTATTTACAACTTACGCCGCGTGGTTCCCGGCTTAGAATAGGACCAACCCATCTCATCCCATCGGGTGTCGTACAAGGCGACTAAGGGAAAACTAGGAAATGGGCAGCAGCGTTCCCTTAACACTTCTACCATCAAAAACTGCGCTCGCCAACCCACCTGCCAAGCGTGGCGAGTATGGCAAACCCCCCTAATTTATTAAAATGGTAGAAAAAGATAAAACCAGGCCCCTAGTCCCCGGCGGTCCTGTTCGTCCTGACCACGGTAGCAGCTATGGTAACGACAGGACAAGGGGTGCTAAGAATCTCCGGCAGAGATTCGGCTACCACCAACTACGAAAATTGGCCCTGGTGACATACAACGCACGCACGTTAAGGACAGATGAAAAGCTTGTTGAGCTGGAAGAAGAGATAAACAAGTTGCGGTGGAATATTGCTGGTTTATCGGAGGTCCGAAGAAAGGGCGAGGACACGATAACCTTAAAATCCGGCAATTTGTTTTACTACCGGGAGGGCGAACAGCAGTCCCAAGGTGGTGTCGGATTTATCGTCCACAAGTCACTCATAGACAACGTTGTGTCCATCACTAGTGTGTCGAGCAGGGTAGCGTACCTGATACTCAGAATATCCAAAAGATATTCGCTGAAGGTCATACAGGTCTACGCACCGACCTCGGCATACTCAGATGATGATGTCGAAGTAATGTATGAGGACATTAGTAGAGCCATACATACTTCCAAAGCACACTTTACAGTGGTTATGGGTGACTTCAATGCGCGGCTGGGCAAACGGGGCGATGGTGAATTGAGAGTGGGGCAATTTGGATATGGGCAGCGCAACCCCAGGGGTCAGAGGCTGGCCGAATTTCTGGAGAAGGAGGGACTCTTTATGATGAACTCTTTCTTCCGGAAGCCGCCTCATAGGAAATGGACCTGGATGAGCCCTGATGGTTCCACAAAAAATGAGATAGACTTCATCATGAGCACCAAGCGACAAATATTTAATGATGTCTCCGTGATTCACAGGGTAAAAACCGGCAGTGATCACCGAATGGTCAGAGGCACATTAAATATTAATGTCAAAATGGAAAGATAGCGTCTGATGAAGTCTCCGCTCCGACCTTGTAATGCACATATCCAAAACCCCGAGAACTTTCAACTCGAATTGGCAAACCGCTTCGAATTGCTAGACAGCAGCGCATCAGTGGACGAAATCAACAACAGGCTGGTAGAGACTGTCCATACGGTCGGGTCTAAGTATTTTAAGCCCCACTGTAAAAATAGACCTCAAAAACTATCCAACTACACCCGAAACCTCATGGCTGAGCGACGTTCCATGACGCTCCAAACCTCCGATGATGCTAAGTCCTATAGGCAGCTTAATGGACAGATACTGAAGTCCTTGCGACACGATTTACGGTCCTTCAATACAAGGCGTATTGAGGAGACCATAGCACAGAACAAGGGCTCCAAAGTGTTCGCATGAGACGCGTCTATTGGGCAAAGCCAGTTGACGAAGCTGAAGACGGAGGACGGAAACGTAACGTCAAATAGATCAGAGGTGCTCAGGGAGATAGAGAGGTTCTATGGGCAGTTGTACACCTCAGTAGCTGAACCTGTTGTTGACTTGGAAAAAGACCCAAGAGCCAAGCTAACCCGACACTACACTGAAGATATCCCGGACATCAGCCTGTACGAGATTAGGATGGCTCTCAAACAACTCAGAAATAACAAAGCGCCAGGCGAAGACGGAATTACCGCAGAGCTTCTGAAAGCGGGCGGAACGCCGGTACTTAAAGTCCTTCAGAGGCTGTTTAATTCCGTCTTGCTCGAAGAGAAAAGCCGGAAGCATGGAACAGGGGTGTGGTGGTACTGTTTTTCAAGAAAGGTGATAACACTTTACTGAAGAATTATAGGCCCATCACACTGCTGAGCCATGTTTATAAGTTATTTTCGAGAGTCATCACGAATCGTCTCGAACGCAGGCTTGATGACTTCCAGCCTCCCGAACAAGCCGGTTTCCGGAAAGGCTTTAGTACCATAGACCACATACATACGCTGCGGCAGATTATACAGAAGACCGAGGAGTATAATCGGCCACTATGCTTGGCGTTTGTGGACTATGAGAAAGCCTTCGATTCGATCGAGACTTGGGCGGTTCTTAGATCTCTCCAGCGATGCCGCATTGACTATCGGTACATCGAAGTGTTGAAGTGCTTGTATAATAACGCCACCATATCAGTCCGAGTACAGGGGCAGTGCACGAAGGCGATCCCCATAAAAAGAGGAGTAAGGCAGGGAGACGTCATTTCTCCGAAACTGTTTACGGCCACCTTAGAGGACGACTTCAAGCTCTTGGAATGGCAAGGACTTGGCATCAACATCAATGGCGAATACATCACTCACCTTCGATTTGCCGACGACATTGTGGTCGTGGCGGAGTCGCTGGAAGATCTAGGACGAATGCTCGGTGACCTCAACAAAGTATCTCAACAAGTGGGTCTTAAAATGAACATGGACAAAACGAAAATAATGTCTAACGTCCATGTCGTACCCACCGCACTCACCGTTGGGAACTCTACTCTTGAAGTTGTCGACGAATACATTTACCTGGGACAGGTAGTCCGGTTAGGTAGGTCCAACTTTGAGAGAGAGGTCAATCGACGAATCCAACTCAGCTGGGCAGCGTTCGGGAAACTGCGCAACATCTTCTCATCCAAAATACCTCAGTGCCTTAAGACTAAAGTTTTTAGTCAATGTGTGTTACCAGTGATGATATATGGATCAGAGACGTGGTCTCTTACAATAGGTCTCATAAAAAAGCTCAGAGTTGCTCAGCGAGCTATGGAGAGAGCTATGCTCGGCGTTTCTCTACGCGATCGAATCAGGAATGAGGAGATTCGTAGAAGAACCAAGGTCACCGACATAGCCGTTAAGATTAGCAAGCTGAAGTGGCAATGGGCGGGCCACATAGCGCGTAGATCGGACGGGCGTTGGGGCAGAAAGATTCTAGAGTGGAGACCACGTATTGGCAAGCGCAGCGTGGGACGACCGCCTGCCAGATGGACCGACGATCTTGTGAAAATCGCAGGAAGTCGTTGGATGCAGGTGGCATCGGACCGGTTACGCTGGAAAGCGATTGGGGAGGCCTATGTTCAGCAGTGGACAAGTATAGGCTGAGATGATGATGATTTACAACTTAACCATTAGAGGTATCACATTCAAACTAGACGGAGAGCTAAACAAGAATGTGATTTTGGTTTTGTAATCTAACAATTTACAAAAATTAAAAAAAAAAACATACTCCTCGCTGGTATAGATAGAGGCGGATGATTCGACTCACAATAATATTCTAGAAAATCAGAATAATAATATATCGATGGATTTTATATTCCGAAATTCCCTGTAATGGAAAATAAGCCCGTTTTTTTCATTGGAACTTAATATCAACAGCACCGGGTACAGAATCTGTCATACCTGCTTGGGGATTATAAAAGTGAAGGAGATTATTTTTTCTAAAAAATGTGCTGAAATGCACAAAAGTGTTTTAGCTGCTGTAGCAGAGTCAAGCTGACTAACCGTATCAAAATACGGTTAGTCAGCTTGACTTCGTACATCAAAATATTTAATACAAACATAAAAACATATTGGTTATCAGTAAACGACAACAATTTACTCAAATTAATTATTTGTATTAGTAGCCATACTTTGGTAAAATGTCTAGGAGTAAATTCACAATTCATTAATTATTAATGAATGAAAGTACTTTTTAGCACTCATGGTTAAAAACATCATGATAATTCCCGAAGAAAATAGTTCTACTTCATCGTTTAACATTGATCAAATAAGCCTCTTCACCTTTTATCAGGATAAGTTAGTGTGTTGCTCAGATCATCACTACTGAAATTTCGCTTTAGCCGCAGCACTTTATACAAATACTCGGATTTTCGCTACCCACAGCGATAGCGAATATCGCTTATATCAAAACAGGCCTTTAAGTACTCTAGCTCCTAAACTAAACACGAAGTCATGTGGCAATATGAAATATGAAAGCATTTTCCGCGGACCCGCTCGATTCAGTCAAGTCATATTATGATTGACATATCTCTTCCTATCTTCATATTTATATGAGTTTCTTTTCCAGGTTTTCTGATCCCTTCGTCTTGGTTCTCATGTGTAGAAGTGCAGTGGGCGTTGTTGTAATGACGATAAAAAAAATGCCTATTATGAACTCACAGGAGTGAGCAAACGTCGATACGGTACAGTGTTCTTAGCGATTACTAAGGTTCGGTCGGTTTGAGATGGGTGACCGTTTGTGGAAGTTCCATATTTGAGCATCTTTGTCCTTATATGTGTGTGTAATAATAAATATGTGTGTGTGTGTGTGTGTGTGTGTGTGTGTGTATGTGTCTGTGTGTGTGTGTGTCAATAATCTACACTGTTGGCCGCGGGGCCTTTACAGCTTCACCGGACAAGAGGGCGAGCGTGCAACCACTACCCTCGAGCCAGAAGGGCAAGGGGGCCATTAGCTCAAGGGTGCCTCAAGGAGGAACGGCCTTGGCTTGGGCAGTCACTATGGGGGAGGGCGTTTACTAGGTGTCGCGCCGTGGTGCTCAGCACCTGTCGGTGTCTGATCCTGTGTGCGGTATCTGTATCCGAAAGAAGGGATGTAAGGGTATCGGGAGATTTTTGTCCTTTGATAGGTGCTCTATCCGATGGTTCCAACTTTTCTAGTGGCAGTTGTTAGGTCAGATTGGAAGCTTTATAGGCGGCTTGATAAGTTCCAACAGCTGGTGGCCACAAACCTGCCTCCACCAATCCGCGCCGGCCCCGTGCGGTGGAATATGGACCTATTAATTCTCTCTTAACTCAATTTATAAAGCCTTTGCCCGGCAGTGGGACAATAGAGGCTGATTTACAAACTTGTTTTTCGTATTGACTGCCTTCTTGGCCTAGTAATGAATAATGTCGAGCGGCGGATCCTGGTCGACCGGATCGGACCGGTCCTCTCCCTGCCGGCAGTAGTAGCAGCTATGCTAGTAGGGGAATCGGCGTGGAGTTCCGTATCCTCCTTCTGCAAGACTGTGATGTCCCAGAAGGAGGAGGCCGAGCGGGATCGGAAGATGGCCGATCCTGCTCGACGAAGGCAATGGCGGCGGGGCGGAGGCACAGCCCGCTCAGGCCCTACAGCCCAATAGCCCGGGGCTTAAGAATACGGGCTAACTCGCGTCTCCCGCCGTAATATTTGGCGGGGGACCCCCCCCCCCTGCACCAACATCAGCAGGGGGACCTTCGGGGTCGCGGACGCAAGGGGCGGGGGCCTTGAGCGTCCTTCAAGAGCGACCCCGAGGAGGACGGCAGCGTGGTGTGGCCCACGTCGCCGTGAGCACCGCGTTGGTACGGGGGGGGAGCGTGTCATTAAGTCTCCCTCCGAAGGCGGGCTCTTTAGAGCGCGGCACAAGAGGGGCACCGGTGCGTTCCATACAGAGATCCCGGAGCCCCTCCAAAGTGCTGATGTCGGCCACCCTGGGGTTTTTAGTCGGTAGGAATCCGGCACGCCCTATGCAAGATTTTGCCCAGGTAAAAAAAATAACGCATAATGTGCTTTGCGATCACGACGTCTGGGGTTTAAATCCTGGGTCGGACAAATGTTTATTTTCTATCGAGAAACTCGCAGTCCGGAGTCTGGAGTTGCGCCTGGTATATGGCAATAGGTTCGCCCCCTATTACATGGGACCCAACACCTTGTACACAGCACAGCTCTGCCACCCCCGCTTGGGGAATATATGCGTGACGGTGTTAATTTTTTTTATTCAGCCATGATAATGGCCTACCTCCCCTGTTTCTATTTGGTTCTGCTTTCGGCTATTAACTTATTATATTTGGAATTTTGCGAAATATGTTGAAAACATGTCAATACTACGTCACAGACACGTGTTTATTGATATAAATGTTTGTACAAGTGTTAGGTAGGAATTTATATATACGAGCTCTTGTGTGTTACTCATTATATATGTATAAGTACATAGTATCGTAGTATTTGAACATAACAAGGCACGATATTAGGGTAAACAACAAAACACAGGTTAAACTAGATACATCTCATTTTCGCATAATAGTTAATAGTGAGAATGAGTGAGATGCAGCGAAAGCACTTGATCGAAATGTCGTGCTATTGGGATGTGTGATGTATATTGCTTACATGGTAAATGTACGTAAATATCCTATAGCATTAATCAATACATCAGTTCAAGAGTTGATATCAGAAATACACCCGTATGCGCAACAAATAACAAACGACTTATAGAAAATATAATCTATACATTGAATGATGGAAAAAAGAATACAGTTTCTGAACCTTAGAGTAAAATAGCAGAATCGTAGAAGCTACAAAAATTATAACTTACCTATATTTTGAGTGCGGAGGCGTCCGAAATACTATATAACAAAACCAGTTAAATTTCGAGATAAAAAAAAACATTTTTCCAAGAACACAAATCAGTCAAGGGGTTGACGCACATTTGGAACGGCTGTCACACTGACAAATGTTTACGACACCGGGACGGAGTGAAAGAAAAAACTTAAACTACCCACTTTTCATTTGAAACGTAATCTACGGGCGAACGACAAATGACGTTCGGACATGACTACGTTTCCACCTCATTTCGTTTCATCAACCTTTTTTTTTTGTAGCTTCATTTGTTTTATTTTTTAAATAGGTACCAGGGTACCAGTTTCCCAAAGTTTGGCACCCGGGCCACAACAGTGCCACCTATCGAGTCTTTGCTATTTCTGGTTATTATAGCTTTTTAATGGTGAAATAATTTTGCAAATCGGTTCAATAGTTTCAGAGTATATCGATTACAAACGAAAAATCCTTCCTATTTATAATATAAGTATAAAAGTATAGATGTCGTTAACAATTAGTTACCCAAAGCTCATCATTACCCATTATATAAAGCGGTATTATCACTAATGAATTAATTATTTTAATGTAAAATTTGTCGTTATTTTGTTTTGGGCAATGATTTAATGATAAATTTAAAGATTCTTTCTGCAGGTGGGCGTTAGTTTAAAATTGGAACTTGTCAGATAAGTTTGGTAACAAACTTCGGACCTACCTTGATTTGTTTTTATTTTATATCACATACTTTGATCACATACTGTCTGATATTCAATTTGAAATTGGAATTTGTAATTGGCAGATGTTTCTTTTTTTAAGATTGGCCAATAAAGAAAGCCCGATTTTTTATCATTAAGTAATTTTAGTAGAAATAGGTAGTTTGATCAGGATCACTACTTGTTTGGATCGTGTGGATGTTTGGATGGAAGGATCTTTATTTAAAATTTACTAATTTATAACGGTTTTCCTTTTTAAGAGTATAGACGTGGATAAAAATTGGGCTTCAATACTTTTTTATTAATTTAAATCAAGAAATACGCGGGCGGTGTTGTCTAAAATCATACAGTTGAGTTCATGCCTAAAAAAGTATAGAAACATTTGGTATCTTGAAATTCGTGCAGATATATCTACCTAATCTGCTACCGAAAAAGATAAATATTTATGTAACTATTAATAAATATATTCGTTCCACCCGAAAATCGACCCCACACCGTCCAACCCTCATAACGTCTGCACCTAACCGAGCAAAGACATTCTCGCAGAACGATTTGTCCACCCGTCTACGGCGCGATATTGCGCGACAAGACTGATGGTGGCCCGCGGCGTGGCTTGGCGCGACGCCCTTTTAATAAAATATTTACAAGAGAAGGATTATCCAGACAATGTCGGGATATCACAACTTCGTGTGGTAAGTTTTTCGATTTGTGATCCTGGTAACACCATGACTTTTTTATATGGACTTGGCTGTAATGTTCGTTCGTTTTGCATTGGATTCCGAGTTTGAAGATACACCAGGGAACTCCTTAATGACAAACAATACGAATGTGTAGATTGAGATATTATGGGTATTACGTCAATCCTATATGTAAAACATAGTTTTTACGCAATTTCCCTAAATTTATCGGACCATACCTTTACAATCATATATCTAAAACTATCAAGTTACGTAACCTAACTATATACTACTGCAAAAGTGCAATTGACAAATATCTCTCTCGTCTAAACTTCGACAACACAGAAGAACTATTAATTAATCGAGCATAATACTTGTCACACTTACCTGCTTACACACATGCACTATTATGTAGTTTTTTTATTATTTATAATGTTTATCTGATGAACATCTATTCAACTATATCACCACGCCTGACCCATCGAGGGGTACACAAATTGTTCTCTATTATCTTTAGGTATACTGTACGCAGTTTATAAATCTACCTCCATTTTATTACTATTATCGCACCAAAAATATATTGGCCTGAAAATGATATGTAAATAATAGTGAATAGAAATAGTGTGCTTGGTTTTTTTGTGGACGAGGATACCTGGCTTACCGTGAGACAGTTTTATACTAGTAGAACCAGTAAGATTCGTGATCAACCAACCACGTAAGTCATTATAGACCTAAACTTTATTGTATTAATTACTAGGAGGGATCAAAAAGTAGTGAGAACGACATACTAATTGGTAAAAAAAAATACTGGCACGTATAGCTCAGATACATATTTGTAATATTATTATTATTATTATTATTACGAGCCATTTGTGTCCCACTGCTGGGCAAAGGCCTCCCAAATTTGTAATATTAATAAAAAAAAATCTTCGATTCTCTTTTGTTTTTTTCTGATTGTAGTCATTTGTTTGCTTCGTGTCGGAACGTGTTCTCGAAAATGGAGAAAAACAAAGTGCGAGCCGTTATTAAATACCTCTGTTTAAAAAGTTAACGACGCCATAAATTTATTGCGATTTGGAGGCAACATTGGGAGAGTCTGCTCCGCCGTATTCCACTGTCGCAAGGTGGGCTTCTTAATTTCGAGTAGGGAGAACCAGCACGGAAGACGAACATCATTGCGGCCGTCCATCGACGTCAGTCACCCAAGAAAATGTTGCGTAAGTCGAGACAATTGTATTGAGCGATCGAAGAGTTACCATCCGATACTTAATTCAAGAAACGGGCATTTCATACGGAAGTATTCAATCCATATTGAAACAATGTTTAAATATGAGAAAAGTCTCCGCAAGATGGGTGCTGAGAATGTTAACCCACAGTCAGAAACAAAATCGACTTGACATTTCGAAGATATTGTTGGACAAGTTTCAAGAAGATTCTGTAAACTTTTTGTCTCGTTTCGCAACAATGGACGAAACATGGGTCCATCATTTTGATCCCGAGACAAAACAGCAATCTTCGCAATGGAAACGGCCAGCATCACATCATTTCGTGTCGTGGCATCGGCTGGCAAGGTTATGGCCTCAATATTTTGGGACTCAGAAGGAATATTCTTGATTGATTACCTGGAGCGTGGAACCACTATTACAGGCCAATATTATGCAGCTTTAATTCCCAAGTTGAGGAATGCCATCAAAGAGAAATGGAGAGGGAAACTTCGAAGGGGCGTGCTGTTTCATCACGACAACGCACCCGCGCATAGGTCGGCAGTTGCGATGGCTGCCATTCAGCAAGCTGGCTTCGAATTGGTTGACCATCCCCCTTATTCCCCAGATCTGGCGGCTAGCGATTTTTATCTGTTCCGCAAATTGAAAAAATACTTAAGGGGAGACAGGTACGAAGACGATAACGAGGTGATGGATGCCGTGGAGAGCTTTTTGCAGGACCAAGACAAAACTTTGTTTGTGAAAGGGATTGAAGCCTTGGAAAAGCGCTGGACTCGGTGTGTAGAGAGACTCGGAAACTATGTAGAAAAATAAATTATTAAGTTATCAATAGTCATTATATTCTATCTCATTCTCACTACTTTTTTAACCCTCCTCGTAGATAGGTTAGGGTTGTAAATTTTTGCCAATAAAGTTTATTGTTTATGGGTACCCTACTATAGAACTAAGTAGAATATTAATCGACTTAAAAAAAGGAGGAGGTTCATAATTCGTCTGTGTTTTTTTATAACTTCATTGCTTGTAAACCCATTTTGATGATTCTCTTTGCATTGAATTCAGTATAGAAGAGGTCCCATTTTAATTTTATCGGTATTGGACTTTTAAGATACACCACGGGATTCCTTGACGGAAAACAGCACGAATGTGTAAATTTAATTATTATGAGTATTATATAAAAGCTGTGGGTACCTTACTGTAGAACTAAGTAGAATAATATAACATAGGTATATAAATATTAATAATTAATTCACTCATCACTTAAAATTATAAAATATTATGAGTATTATATCAAAATTATTATGAGTATTATACATATAGCTACAAGGGTTGAGGCAACTGCAGATACTGTTTTTTTTTCTCGGGGGGAAATGCCTAGCGCATACTGCCACATGGCGGGTTTTGATATGGCAGTTATGTGGGGCTCGCACCCACTAAAACCCCCCGGGGTCCGTCCTTTGCCCGAGTGCCCTGCCGAAGGAATCGCCAGTGGCATAACATCTGCGGCGCGGGCGGGCCTGGTCTGTTTCGCACAGACCTCGTCTACATCCCGTGCTCTTCCGTGTGAGGGCTCGCAGGACGCGCGATTCCTTTACGGGCCTGTCACTGTTCGGGCGACCGGTTGCCCTTGCACGGCGCCCGCAGGCCTATGTTCATGGGGGACGGAGGTCGTTTGCGGCGTATGCCCTACGCCTTTGCCCGACGCGTCTTCTGCGAGCAGGATTGGAGAAGGTCTCCTCCCGCTCCCGCTCAGCCTCTTCTTTTGCCGTCAACACAGCCTCGCAAAAGGCGACGGTTGCCGCCCAGGCGCTCTCTCTCTCGACGCACCTCTGTCTTCTCAAAAAACAAGTGCGTATTAGAAATTAACAAGCACTTGCTTTAACGGTGAAGGTAAAAATCGTGAGGAAACCTGCATGCCTAAGAGTTTCTCGAAGGTGTGTGAAGTTCGCCAACCCGCACTGGGCCAGCGTGGTGGACTGTGGCCTAAACCCACTCAGTTTGAGAGGAGGCCCGTGCCCAACAGTGCGACAGTTTCTTAACAGGGCTAATATTATATTATTATAAGAACTAGTGGTCGCCCATAGGTCGATATTCGACCTACTCTATCATCGTTTGCTGGTTATGTTTGACATTCAGTAAGACTATAGTCAAATAATATTAAAGACAAACATCAATTTGACGTGTATTGTGTCAAATACATGGTAGTGTGTGTAATGTTTTTTTTATTGATTTAATGTTTGTTTTAAGCATAATTAAAAAAAAATATTAGTATTTTGTACTCCTTCTCTATATAAACTATAAGTGTGGGAAATTTCATACTCCTTCGTCCGCGCAATTTTCGTAAAAATGTGTACAAAGTTTTTGCTTCACGTATTAATATATAGATAACTAACGTCACCATGTTGGCATGTGGTTGCCACGGCGACTACGTAGCGATGTAAAGATTCGCTACAACCCGTTTATTTCATGTTGTTAATAAGTAGATGATACACTAAACATTGTATCCATTTATCTCGAGGGAAATCCATACATCAGCGCGAGACGTCACTCCGTGGATGAGCCGGCTCCGCTGAGGAAATCTTAATCCAATACTAGTGACACTCGAATGATTTATATACGGAAGTGATCGGTAGAAGTGGGCCCTAAGATGACGCTTTAGTGTTACTAAGTAGATCTTATACCAAAATTATAATATGCCACTCTCGCTACTTCCCCTAAAGAACATAGAACATTCCGAGAGAGGTGGTTATAATGTCGATTCATACTCATTTCGTATTATATCGGGAGAGGTATAAATCTAAGCTTCGATCTGTTATAATCTTTGTTTATAAAATACTAGTAGTTTTCCGCGGCTATGGGTCTATGTCATATAACCTATGTTACCATTTGGATAAGGGAGCTATCTAATGGTAAAAGAATTATTAAAATCAGTTCTGTAATTCCAGAGTTAATCCATTACAAACAAATCTATCTATCTATCTATCTATATCTATCTATATCATCACGCCAGCTCCCTCGCGGGGTAGGCAGAGAGTACAGAGTTCCAACAGGTTCTTTCCCTGACATACCTCTCTGGCTTCCTCCACTCTCATAGTTCGTCTCATACACAGTCGCCGGTTACGGAGACTCTTGACTTGCCCTTCAGCTAAGACACGGTCTATTTGGTCATGGTAAGATAGTCTAGGTCTTCCCCGGCACCTACATCCTTCCACTTTCGCATTGTATATCTGTTTTGTCATTCTTTCTTCTGGCATTCTTTCTATATGCCCGAACCAACGGAGCATACCCTTTCTCATCTTTACACCGATACTATCTTTCATACCTACTCGCTTTCTTACTACGCTGTTGCGAATACGGTCGGTCAGCGTGACTCCGCACATCTTCCGCAGAGATCGCATTTCGACCGCATTTATCCTGCTTTCTTTCTCCTTCTTACATACCCAACTCTCACTGCCATATAACAGCGTTGGGACAAGCACTCCGTTATGCATGGCCAGCTGCGCCTTTTGGCTTAAGTGCCGGCTCCCAAGTAGCCTTCCCATCGCACCATTCACTCTATTACCTGCATTCACTCTTCTCTCTATATCAGCGGTGTATTTCCAATCCTTACTGAAGGCGCATCCGAGATATACAAACTCATTCACTTGCTCCAGCACATCGTTACCAACCACAATCCTTGCATTCGTTCTGGTTTCTTCCCGTTCAAAAACCATAATTTTGGTTTTCTTCACATTCAAATGTAAGCCATTGTTCATGCAGTCGTCTCTCATAACTGTGACTAGTGTTTGCAGATCAGTGGCTGTTGGCGCTATCAACACCGCGTCATCTGCATACAATAGGTGGTTTATCATTAGATCACCCATTTTTACCCCTTCAGTCATCGCATTCAGTCTTTGAAGACTTTTATCCAGATACACTATAAACAGTCTAGCGGACAACACGCAACCCTGCTTGACGCCGATTTTAACGTCAAACCAAGGTGACATGTTACTACCCACCCGTACGCATGCCTTGCTGTCCACGTAGGTGGACTGGACGGCTCGCAACAGGGTGCCGTTTATACCATACTCTGGCAAAATGTCCCAAAGTCTCTTTCGCACGACTCTATCAAACGCCTTCTCCAAGTCCACAAAACCGCAGAAGACCTTCCGGCCTACTGCCAGATGCTTTTCTACGATGTTGCGGAGGGAGAAAACTCGATCCGAACATCCTCTTCCAGACCTGAAACCTCCCTGTGCCTCACACAACACTCCATCGGACAAACAAATCATTCCTCTTTATACTAGTATATAGTATAAGCAGTTTCCCGCGACTTCGTACCCGGTCGACAACAGCGCCACCTACCGGGCTATGTTATATAGCCTATTTTACTTCTGGATAAAGTAGCTTTCTAATGGTGAAAGAATTTTTGAAATCGGTCCTGCGGTTTTTGAGTTTATTGGTTACAAAAATACAAATCTTTCCTTTTTATAATATTAGTATTGAACTATAGATATTTTTTTACAAATTTTTGTTTTATTTTTCATAAAAATATCTTCAAACCGATATTTACGATAGTTTCTAAATGCTTCTCTTAATCTGTGGTGCTAATTTTTTGGTTTTCATATTATTACCTTTAATTTAACCTCGAGTATCTGTATGTATATTTTAAACCCTTTATTTACTAACGTCCTGGCCTTATTTTAGAAGGCTCTCTTTTACCTACCTATAGTACGTAAAACAACAAAATATATGTGATATTATAATATTACTAGCCGACCCGGCAAACGTTGTTCCGCCATAAGCAGTTTGACATATACTTTATGATCTATTCTCATACCTACCAAATATACATAAAAATTTCATTAAAATCAGTCGATATAGGAAGGATTTATTAAAGCTTGGGTTGTCTTCGCAACAAAGCGGCATTTTAGCTCCCTGACCGAGCTCGTACTCGGCCAATATACTCAGCGCCCACACACCTGAGCGCAATCACATTAGCCTTCTACTCTCCTCTCCCGTCGAAACTGACATGATTCTTTTTTATCTTGAAGATTTTCCGCTTTCAGCAATGACATGAGCCAAAATTCCGCTAAAATCTAATCTTAACCGATCAAAATAGTTAAACGCTATTGATAAGGGATAGTTTTAGCCGAGATTTTGTTAGTAGAAAAAGAAGGGTATGCTCCGTTGGTTCGGGCATATAGAAAGAATGTCAGAAGAAAGAATGACAAAAAAGATATACAATGCGAAAGTGGAAGGATGTAGGTACCGGGGAAGACCTAGACTATCTTACCACGACCAAATAGACCGAGTCTTATCTGAAGGATAAGTCAGGTCTCCGTAACCGGCGAGCGTGTACGAGACGTACTATGAGAGTGGAGGAAGCCAGAGAGGTAGGTAAGGAAAGAACCTGTTGGAACTCTGTACTCTCTGCCTACCCCACAAGGGATCTGGCGTGATGATATATATAGATAGATAGAAATAACCTGTTAGAACTCTGTACTCTGTGCCTAACCTGCATAGTATTTGGCGTGATGATATAGATATGCAGAATAGGGCCGTGTGGCCTGACTATAAGTAATAGAAATCCGGCCAGGTAAACTTCATTATAATTACATCTAGATTTTAGTTATTTCGGAATATTTTTTGTGAGTTTTCTAATACATTGTTACAGTTTAAGTGTGTGTATGTGTGTGCAATGGTTCGTTGGTGTAACAGCTAGTAAGTGGCAAGCATAATATAACTATTTATAGATTTATAATTGTAACATCAATGTTCATATGGACATTGATGTCCTTTTTTCAGAAAAAAATAAAAATTTTGAAAGACTTTATTAAAAACAAGCATTTATAGCAAAACACAAAAAAAAACAACCCGCATAGTTCTGATGTTCCTATAGCTGTCTTCCTGCTCCATCATCAGACCTTTGTCACTATCCGAGACTAAAGTACTCGGCAAGACAAATTCAAAGAGCCAACACACGGCGGGGTTATATTGAGCAGTTGGGTCAAGCAAGACTATCTGGTTGTATAGTACATGTCAATACCAACCTAACAAGCCTAAACACCGGGGGGTTACGTTGTATAGTTCACATTAGTTCCTATTGCCATTCCGACTCCATCATCAGACAAGCTCCATGGTACCATATTATTGCATTATTACGAGTTGACGTACATACGTATGCTAAATTTCATCTCAATCGGATACCAGCAAGTGCTTGAAAATAGATCACAAGATTTTAACCAGAGAAACAGACGGTATTGACAGAAGTCCATGCCGTAAAATTAATATCTTGTGCTTCTGTAAAAAAAAAGATAAATCTTCAATTCCCCAATAATTTCCTATATTAAATCTAACCTAACAATATTATGGATGAATTACATCATGCGCGTAATCCCCGATTAATCAATAAAATCGTTAACGTGAGCTATATTTTACCGAGTTCTATATTTGAAATATAACCGGCGGCAACCGGTTCAATTAACGGAGTACCGTTATTAATGGGACGTTCCCGGCGTCCGATTATACTCAATCTCCGGTAATCCGCGGCACCCGCCGGGCTCTATCAACAATGGTTAAACGCATTTTATAATTTACAGTATTAGTTAAGATTTCAACATTTTTAAAGTATTTAAGGCTGATAATCATTAATAATATTCAATCAGCCTATCGCAGTCCACTGCTAGACATAGGCCTCTCCTAACACGCGCCATTGCACATGGTCCTCCTTCCGCATCCAGTCTGTCCCAGCGACCTTTTTGAGGTCGTCGGTCCATCTAGCTGGGGGCCGTCCTACCTTACGCTTACCAAGTCGCGGTCTCCACTCTAGGACACGCTTGCTCCATCGGCCGTCGGTCCTCCTGCAGATATGTCCAGCCCATTGCCACTTTAGCTTACTGAGTCTGCGAGCTATGTCGATAACTTTGGTTTGTCACGTTTTCTCTTCGCCTATACCGCAATGCCTGAAGACTAAAGTCTATAAACAATGCGTCCTACTTGTTATGACTTACGGGGCCGAGACGTGGCTACTCACAGTGGGACTAGTCCACAAATTCAAAGTCGCACAGCGGGCTATGGAGCGTGCTATGCTCGACGTCTCTTTGAAGGATAAAATTCGTAACGAGGTAATCCGACAAAGAACCAAAGTTAATAATATTAATAATTTATGAATATTATAACGCAACTAGTACAAAGGTGGCGTTAAAAGCAGTTAACGTGTTGAAAAAATATATTTAGCAATACGTAATATACCAAGTTACTGAAAAGCTATCTTTAAAATTTTCGAAGAGGTTATGGATACCATTTGGTTACACTTTATGTATTTCAGTCCATTTTACGCATTAGTCATTGGATAACCCTTTTAATAAGGCACCTAGCTGGAACGTTCTCTAAAAGAGTATTTTAATATAATACGTTAGTTTAGAGCCAGATTAACGAGTTTCGGGATAGGATTCAGTTTATATTTCATTAGAACAAAGATGGAATTGAGGTCCAACAGGTTATATCCTTTGTTTTCCTTGGTTCCTAGCCTACCACGCAAGAGATCTGGCGTGATGGTGAAGAATCTACATCAAGTAGTCTCTTTGATCTATCTATCTACACCTATCGTAGAATTGGTGTGTTTGTTATTGGCTTGTAGATAATTTGCATTGATCATTAAAAACTACGTTGGGCTACGTGCTCTTCATGTTGTCCGCTTGTTTACCATGTGACGATGGTCAACACAGCTGCATGGTAAGGTGACACTCAATGCGTATTGTCTTTATTAGTCATGGAAAGGCGATATGTCTTTCGCCGACGAAATAGTTGCTAGGCTAGCAGTTTATTGTTATGGCAAAGATAAACTCGACTAGTCAACAATAAGTAGACATATTTCCATTTTCATGCTATTAGAAATAATGTCATCATAAGAAGAAAGTTTATTGGGCATATAGAAAGAATTTCGGAAGATAGAATGACAAACTAGATATATAATGCGAAAGTGGAAGGATACAGGTACCGGGGAAGACTAGTTAAGAATAATAATCAATCTAGAACCTAGTGATTGCAAGCCGCACCATTCATCAGTAGACCAATAAAGCAGACTACACCTAATTTAATTTTTACGCACAATCTTTAACGACAGTTTACCAAATCGTACCATCCGCCCTTAGTCGGCTTGCGCTGAAGGCACGCACTAATTACCGGCGGGAATTCGATACCATAAATCACAGACATAATATAACTGCGGGAGGCTGGCGTCGCGTCGCGTCGGAATGCACGCCCCAAATCCAACTGGACCCTATTTGAATTTCGAACGACGGACCATGTCCGAATTTGAATTTGGGACGGACGAGCACTAGCTGAATGCGTTGTTGCCAGTAATAATAATTAAAAAAAATGTGTGAACTGCTACCATGGGCGTAAATAGTATTTATGATTTCTGAATTGAAAACAATTTATTTATCATTGAAATATAATTTTCTGTATCCAGCTATATCTATCATTATAGATAAGAGAAACTTATTCTTATGTCCTAAAGTTTTCTCTTTAGGACAATAGACTATTTAGCTAGGTGAGTATAGTGTCAGGAAATGAATTTATTTCAAGTGAAAAGTTTCTGGATGGTTATTTAACTTATTATTAATTTATATAAATATTTTCTTACCTAGAGAACTCGTACATTTACTTATAAACCTTCTAGTTGGCAAGACTTTTGTTAGGCCTGTTACAGAAAAAAATACGAATTCCAAATTTAACCGGCAGTGAAACGGGTGCGTTCAGTACATTTCCCGCGTTCCTCCCTACGGGTTATTTATGAACAGTCACTGAGCTATGTAATAATCTGAGGCGGGATTTAATTTGTCGGACTGATTTCACACTAGAGTGAAAGTGAGAGGGCTATACCCACTCTACAACACGCTAAAAAGGGAGACAAGACAGCTTGAATCGTTAGCGGTTTTAGTAGACGACGTATAACGGAAAATCGGGTGGGAATTTATACTTTGGGTTCTGAATAAAATGGGATTTGTGTAAAACCGTTAGATTTGTTTTCCTTTGTTAGTTGTTAAACCATCCTTAAGCCCGTATTACAGAACGAAAATCAGTCGTGAATCTGGTTTTAAAACTAACATTTTAGTACAAAAATCAGTCTTTAAAACTAGATTCCGAATAATATACGTTCTGTAATACCCGAGAAACCACCGCCAGCCTATATCCCCAAGCAGGGGGTGCAGAAGTATTTGTTTTAATACGTAGCCCCAAACTAGGATTTATTCCGGTGTCACGCGTTTACCAACATAAAAATTCACATACACAAATACCCAGACAGAAACAAATAATTGTGGATCACACAAAAATTTGTCCCGTGCGGGAATCGAACCCGCGACTATTAGACACAGTGGGCGGAGCGGCTTAAGCTATAAATCGTCCGTCGCTGTACTGTGTACACCCACTTTTCGCCGACTATGTTAAGTTCCACGTAATAGGAATCGTAATAGTAGCGGAAACAATGCCAGAGTCCTCACTAATATTGGGAATTTTACGATGGAAAAACTACATTTGTCCGAACTAGAATTGTTGGGTGTATAGTAAAAATCTAATCTTATCATTCTGTTAATTGATACGAACTAGTAGCCGGTTTCAATAATTAACTCAAGGATATAATTATCTACTACGATTTTAAATGAAAAATCTGTCAAAAATACTACTGACAATAAACAAATATAGATTTGTAGTTTGAGTTGAATATTGAAACCAGCCATAAGATAATGATTTAATGCGTTTTAATTACAGGAAAGATTAGACTGCAGAGTCGATGATGGTATTTTGAGAATCTAACTTCTTGTTTAGATTAAACCTAAATAGTAAGCCGTGATTTCGACATGTAATTCTACAATACAGGTCGGTGTACCACGGAAACGTTGATCTATCTATCCATCTATATCATCACGCCAGATCCCTTACGGGGTAGGCAGAGAGTACAGAGTTCGGAAACGTTGATATTGTTCTTATTCTCGCGCTACCTGGTTTTATTGTGCCCTTTTAAACAAATTATTTTAACAATTTAATAAATCCATTTAATAATTCAAATTAACAACAAAAGAAACGACGGCTTTGAGTATTCTCAGATACGATGGAGGTAGAAAATCTTTGTGTACCCAAAAATACTTCTTCTCTTCTTCTCCTTTAAGTTATGGCTTTACACTAATTTTAAGTGTATTTTGCCTGTGTCCAGTGAGATATGTAATCGTGTTTGTTTAAATTAATTCGACTCCCCGATGAACTTGATGATAACGATGATAATGAAAATTAATGAAGTACCCCACCCTGGACAGTAAAGCGGTGAATACTTTACATACCAATTGTGACGGCCGTTTTAAGGGGAAGTCGAAAAGGCACGTTTTATCACTTTGTTACAATTACCTTCACTCATGCACATATAAGAACACATAATGGTTAATATTCCACCAACATTACACATCATTAGTCGAAATAACACTAGTTTTGGAAATTAAAACAAATTGACAACATCACTCTTCGACTTCCGCCAAAACTCCTGTAGAAAATCTTTGTGTACCCAAAAATACTTAATTCGGCCTGGATATGTAAATTTCATATTTGTGAACGCATCCATTGCATAGGAATTATCCCTTTAGTGCGAAAAGTATATCTTTGCCCGTGGATGACTTTAATAGGGGCGTTGGTGTGAAAGTAAGTTTATCATTTAGTTCTGTTTTTAACTTCCAGGGAAATATCTTAACAGGTGGATCCGCATGGTTACTTATCAAAAAAAGAACTTGGGTAAATTCTTGTAAATTCCATAGCAAACGGCAACTCTGCGACTGACATGAAGTGACATTTCACTTGATGATAGCGTTAGTTCCGAGGCTTGTATAACTGTAGTGGGGGGCATTAAGTTATTATGCGCACTACAACGTACTAAAGAAGACACTTCAACAAACATTTTTGCATCTAAAGTTAGAGTGCATACACTCTAGCTCACATTGTGGGACGTGCTGCCCGCAACGTGAGACGTTCGAGTGCTTTATTTAAACAACTCTAGAAATATAAGATTTTATCATCTGTGCAAACACAAACATCCCTAATCTGACCTCGCGGTCATCAGGTCGTGCGCCATTTTTTGTGTGGCATAGCTTCTGTAGTCATCATCATCACATTAACCTATATTTGTCCACAGCTGAACATAGGCCTTCCCAATCCCCGGCCTCTCCGGCGCAGCCTGTTTGATGCCACTTGAATCCAACGACTTCCTGCGATCGTCACAAGATCGTCGGCCCATCTTGTAGGTAGCCGTCCAACGCTACGCTTGCCAATACGTGGTCTCCACTATAGAATCTTTATGCCCCAACGCCCGTCCGATCTTCGCGTTATGTGGCCTGCCTCGCTGGGCATCTCTGAGCTTTTTAATGAGACCTATTGGGGCTTCTGTAGTACGTAGTACGAAATAACGCAATATTTTGGGGCTACCAAGGGGCTATGTTTAAAAACCAAAGAAAAACACTTAAGTACCTATGAATCGTCAAGAAAGTTAAAACTCTACAAAGGACTCTAAGAATGGGAAGCAAAAACTAGGCTAAGAGACTAAGGAAAACACCAACACATGGAGCGAAAGCGACTGCAAGAGAATATTAAGATATATTATATTTCAACTAAGGCGACTTATTGAAGCAAACTCAGGCCACTATGGTACAAAAGAACATCTACACAAGATGAACCTATCCAGCGACGTGGTGTGTAGGAGATGTGGCACAGAAACTGAAACCATGAAGCATGTCCGCTATGTAATACTTTGGCAGCGCGCCGAATGAATCTGCTAGCTTATCTATCACCAGAAGAATACAAGTGCTTCCCCCTTGGCGGAATCCACAATCAATTAGAGGGAGTATTTGGGACACCAGGTACGTAAGAGCACTAGAGCAAAGGGCAGTATAAACGATCTTATAGGGTTGAAGTGCGCTCGAGGTAGCTCAGCCCATTAATATGCAAATTAAGATAAGATATTCTATCTATCTATCTATCTATCTATATAATCACGCCAGCTCCCTCACGGGTAGGCAGAGAGTACAGAGTTCCAACAGGTTCTTTCCATACATATCTCTCTGGCTTCCTCCACTCTCATAGTTCGTCTCATATACATTCGCCGGTTACGGAGACTCTTGACTTACCCTTCTGATAAGACACGGTCTATTTAGTCATGGTAAGATAGTCTAGGTCTTCCCCGGTACCTACATTCTTCCACTTTCGCATTGTATGTCTGTTTTGTTATTCTTTCTTCTGGCATTCTTTCTATATGCCCAAACCAACGGAGCATACCCTTTCTCATCTTTACACCGATACTATCTTTCATACCTACTCGCTTTCTTACTACGCTGTTGCGAATACGGTTGGTCAGCGTGACTCCGCACATCTTCGGCAGAGATCGCATTTCGACCGCATTTATCCTGCTTTCGTTCTCCTTCTTACATACCCTACTCTCACTGCCATACATCAGCGTTGGGACAAGCACTCCGTTATGCATGGCCAACTGCGCCTTTTGGCTTAAGTGCCGGCTCCCAAGTAGCCTTCCCATCGCACCATTCACTCTATTCCCTGCATTCACTCTTCTCTCTATATCAGCGGTGAATTTTCATCCTTACTGAAGGCGCATCCAAGGTATACAAACTCATTCACTTGCTCCAGCACATCGTTACCAACCACAATCCTTGCATTCGTTCTGGTTTCTTCCCGTTTAAAAACCATAAGATCTTCGAAAGTACTATATGTGGTTAGACCCAAAGCCTAACTAACAAACAACCTTAAAACCGCCACCATATTGTTTACACGTGTCCCATTAAAGCGAATGCGATATCTTTTAATCCTATTGTCACTAGACGTCGACGGCGACTTAACCTGATTAATTACCTTAAAACAACGCATGCGGAACCAAATAACATGGACCCCTGTCTATAACCTTAAAGTTTTAAGCGTTTGAGGAGAATGTGGTGAAGATCCAGGGTTCTAAGTAAACTGGTGGTGATTTATGTGTATCTTGGTAGGTGAAAATGGGACAATTAAGGTTGTTAATGAAACTGGAAACACTTAAGACGTTTGGGGAATGATTAACAGTGCGTCTAGTGAAGGGGTCGTGTTTATGGTTTATGAGCTTGTTTGTTTTTGTTTGATATTATTGTTTGTTTAAAAATATTAAGTATTTTTTTAAATAGTTCTTGTATTAAGTCGCATAGTATAATAGCGCCACATTTTACTGTGAATGTCGTGAGGGGTGGTACCAAAAGTAAATATAAGCATATCTAATAATAATTAGTTTAGCATTTATTTATATAGGCTAAAACACTTGCGAACGTCAAAATGCTACCTGTTACCGGATCGGAACGCGGTTTCCACTGACAAGATTTGACGAGAAACTCAGTGACCAGTCAGACTCAGGGCTAGGTTTTGGCTTTATTCGATTGACTTCACTTTTTCAAAAGGTTGACCTCCTTGTTCTTCGAGAAAATTGTAGTGACCTAAACGTCTCTGACGATATCTTCCTTCTACCTAATTTGAAGTATATCTATCTTAATCAATAGATGAGTTGCTTTTTGGAATAAAATAAAGCAGTGATAGATAGAATTACAAGCTGAAAATCTGAAGAAATCTAATATAATATTTTTTTATGACAAACAAAAGATTTGACGGTTATCGCTGGCAGTTACCCTACGTTCGCATGACCGCCTTTCCAACGCGCTATAGTAAAGCGCTGGAATGAAATAAATCGCTAACAGTACAAACATTTATTTGAATGCGCTGTACAGCGCTTCAGCACCGCGCGTTGAACAGCACACACAATACAAACTAGCCGCAAAGAGAAGAAAAACAATTTTGAAATTCGAATTATTATATTAGGGACGCGAAACAGTCGCGAGTGGGTGCTTGCACAGAGTACATTTTACTTGTTTCAACATCTAAAGAGCCTTGATTTTATTTTATTTCGATTTTTATGGTTTCATATGTAGATAATGCACTGGTGCATTATCTACATATGAAACCATAAAATTTGTTTAAAAATAGTATGCAACTACTAAAACCGAAGTAATTTGCATATATTGTGGCATGTTACCTTTACCTAAGTTTCTTTACCTAATTTAACATAATTAACAATATTATACGATGTGGTAAATATGTGAAATCAATAAAAATACACAGTAAAGAGAATTCACGTTCCATTTGACAAATGCAACCAATATATGAACAAATTGCCCCCCAAAATGTTTACAAATAATAATCTCGTTATTAACAACGCACAATGAACTTTATCAAATAAATATTCACTCAAAAGAGCTGCACACATATTGATCACATCGAAAAATGTAACAACAATATCTGGTTGAACATTCGAAAATGACCTTTGTTCTATAATAATGAGAGACGAATATTAATTGTAGCTACTGTTAAGATTTTGAAAAATTACGAAGTAATGCAACGTCACTGGGATACAGTGACCCACACAAATGAAAAACTACTTTTATGTCCCACTAATAAGACTCATATTTCTTTGAAACGGAATCTCGTAGCAGCTACAACGGGGGCGCGCAAAGCCGTAGGCCTATTTGTGTCGGTTTCACACTTACAACAATAGTGTCATGATTCGTGATCCCGGATTATCCGGGAACAATCCCGGGATTAGGTCGCGTTGCGGCAAACAAATGGAGTCGGACTAACGAGTGGTGAAACAAGTGTTCGCGACTGCCGCGTCACTAATGGTGAGTTCGAATTTCGAATTGTTTATTTTTCCTTTGCAGACAATTTGTTTTCTGGCGAAGATAATGAAGTAGCTTCTACAGTTAGTACCTACCTACTTCATTATCATTTTTTAACTGACTTCAAAAAGGAGGAGGTTCTATGTTTATATTAGCTTCTACCCGCGGCTGCGCATTCGTTTATTTTGTAATATCTTTATAAATTATAGCTTACTTGTTTCGGCCCGCCACTTCGTACGCGATGACTTTAAACAGGAACCTTACATTTTTCCGGGATAAAAACTATCCTAAGTGTTAATCTAGGTAATAAAATATGGTCTGACTCGTTGGTCTAGTGGCAAAGCGCATCGCTTTGTGATCACGAGGTCCTGGGTTCAAATCCTAGGTCGGACAAGTGTAGTTTTTCTAACGAAAACTTCCCAGTACGAGTCCGGAGTCTAGAATTGTGCCCGGTATATGGCAATAGGCTCGCACCCTATTACATGGGACCTAACATCGTCGGCGAAACGTGGGTGTACTCAGTACACCTCTGCCACCCCCGCTTGGGGAATATAGGCGTGACGGTATTTTTATTTAAAATATCTGTGTACCAAATTTCATCCAAATCCGTTCAGCCGTTTTTGCATGATTAAGTAACAAACTGCCTATCCCGCAAGTGATCTGGTGTAATGATATAGATAGATATAAATAACAAATATCCAACCATCTAAACACACAAACTTTCTCATTTATAATATTACTAGTTTCTGCCCGCGACGTCGTCCGCGTTGATTTTAGAGAGGAACCTAATATTTTTCCGAGATAAAAAGTATCCTATGGGTTAATCCAGGTAATAAACTATCAATCAATCAATCAGCCTATCGCAGTCCACTGCTGGACATAGGCCTCTCCTAACACGCGCCATTGCACACGGTCCTCCGCCTTCCGCATCCAGTCTGTCCCGGCGAACTTTCATCCAGTCTGTCCCAGCGACCTTTAAATAAACTATATGTGTCCCAAATTTCATGTAAATCCGTTGAGCCGTTTTTGCGTGATTAACAAACATTCTAATGTCTAAACATACAAACTTTCATATGTATCATTTTAGGTAGGATGTGTTAGCCCGGTATATAAGCTATATATCTGTAAAGTTTCATTAAAATCCTTTCAGTAATTTGTGCGTGAGAGAGTTACAAACTTAGGTATTTTTGACATTATTCGGATGATAAACAAAAATGCTACTTTAATCAATACAAAGAAAGTAGCTAAACAATACAATGGTAATTTTGACAGCTTACAAAAATTAATATTTACGGAAGTCACACTTATTTTATCGGCCCACCTTTTAGGCCTTAAGACGCTTAAAGCAATATTAAAACTAAATAATGTCTATACAAGGTGTAACATAATAAACGCAAGACCTCAGACACCCCGATTAGAGAATTGCTTCATAAATTCAAAACTAAAACCAAATTTCCAAATTTAAAGGTTTTTACACTTTTTTTAAGCACTTTTATACACCAACTAACAATGAAACTTGTACGTGTATGTGTGCGTTTTGAGAAAAACGTTTTAGGAATACATTTGAAATCTACTTATTGCTATGAATCAAGAATAAATTTAGTTTTTTGTAGCGCACTGAAGGAGTAAAGGAAATTTTTGCAATTTTTCAAAAAAATAATAAACATTTAAAATTGTTGGAATCAATTTAGTTACCGATTTAGAACGAACTACTTTTAGGTATTGCGTTTATTATGTTACCCCTTGTATATTTGTATTTCTTGTTGGGAGCTGATCAAAATCGGTGCGTAAAACTCTGGTAAGTAAAATGTTATTTCAATCCTAATAATTTATAGGTAGATAGCTAATTCTCAAAATACTAGGCATATTTTATACTCAATTCCAGAATTGATTAAAAGGGTCAGTTTTTTCTTGCTTCTTCTCCACAGGAATGGTGTTCCGAAGTAGTTGAAGAGTCGTTTCGTTTTTGACCATTAATAATTGAATTAATAGTAAAGATTAATAAAAAAAACTGATTCTAATATAATGTTTGCATAAATAAATACCGACCAATCAAATGCTGGTTTAACTTATAAGAAGTGCTTTTTACGTTTCATAATACAAAAGAAAAATTAATGTTATTGTAATACAATGAGGTGACACTCTGGTTTATGTGTTAAATCTATATAATTAATACTGTAAAATAATATATAGATGGATCATAAGTATTAATAAGTATTTGATTTGAAGAAAGAACCTGTTGGAACTCTGCGCTCTTTGTCTACCCCGCAAGAGATCTTGATGATATTGGTAGGCCGCGTTCCGATACGGTGGTAGATGTAAAAAAATATAATAATTTTGACTTTCGTAAGAGCTCTTGTATTGGCCTATGCAAATAAATATTTTTTGACTTTGAGATAGAACTTGACTTTAATCTTTGACATCAAATGTCAAAAAGTACTTCTTATACTGGCCAGAGTACAGAACTTGTACCCAACATAAGATGACGAAAAGTATAAATTAAGAACTAAGCACATAACTTAAGTGTAAAGTCAATAACTTAGCATGCATCGGTGCAAGCCAAGCGGCTATGCAAACAACCACTAAACCTTATGGGCTATAACGAGAACGTCGTTTACGATGGCCCATCGCTGGAAAAGATCCTCTTTAATACATACGATTTTAATATATATCGGACAGTCCGACGTTAGCGGACTTGTTTTGAGAAAGCGGGGATATTTTCTAACGTGAGTTCTAAGATTTAACTAAGTATTACACTTGAAGTAAAACTAAATTGTTTCGGTTTGATTTGGATTAACCGAAAATTCCCAGTATGCGTCCGGAGTCTTGAATTGTGCCTGGTAAATGGCAATAGGCTCGCTCCCTATTACAGGGGACCTAACATCGTCGGCGAAACGTTGGTTTACTCAGTGCACCTCTGCCACTCCGCTCCGCTTGGGAAATATAGGCGTTTTTTTTATTTGGAACTCAAAAATCAATCAATAGATTATTTTGAGTCTTTTACTGTAACCATGGTCATGAAAAGAACGGAGGACCGAAGGAAACCCGTTAAATATAAAAATAATCTGCATTAAATTCCGTAAAAGAACATCTTATTATTATGATTTAAATAGACAAAAAGACTATAAAAGTCGGGATTATAAATAAAACATCTCATGCTAATATATTATGGTTTAATACATTTAGGTTAAGAACTTGCTTGTTATTATTCTCCTATTATTATAATCCTGTGGATAAGCTGATAATACAGAGCTCCAACAGGTATTTTCACGCACTCGCTTCCTTCGCTTCGTAAAATGAAACATCTCTAAAAATCGGATAGTTATCGCATCGGTTCTCTTAAAAGTACTCCTCCATCAGACGATAACCGTTCGATAATTATCGGCAATACGGCATTTGACGACACCCGCGGGCGTCGTGGCCACGCGACGGGAACGGCACGAGATGTACCACTTTAATACCATGTAAATTCATTTTTATTTATCGTGTGTACACCAAATGGCGGCCATTACGTGTATTGCTTTCGATTTGCTTAAGGTTTTATGTTTAAGTAAATGGGCGTTCGAATGTGTATTTGAATATGGAATAGCGTTTGGATTCTTTTTTCATTTATGATATCGTTGGACTAATGGGAGAGTGACACAAAAAAAGAAGAATTCGAGTATCAGACTATTATATTACTTATCAAAAAAAGTGCATACAATAAAAAAAAAATTAAGAAAGGTAAACCGACTTCATAAAGCAAAAAATAAATATTTAAAGTCGATGCCAAATAATCGACTGCACTAACCGGTTTTGAAGTCGGTTTACCTTTATTAAGAAAGATTTTTATTTTACTATTTTAAGTGATGATTGAATTAATTACTAACATTTACCTATATACATTGACCTGTACCTCCGGTATATCTCAACGGCATAGTACTCAATGTGGTTGATAGTTTTAAGTACTTGGGTCACATTGTCACCAGTGACCTACGAGATGATAGGGACATAGAGCGAGAGCGCAGGGCGTTGGCGGTAAGAAGCAATATGCTTGCTCGTAGGTTCGCTCGCTGCACGACAGACGTCAAAGTATGTTTATTCAAAGCGTTCTGTCAGACCTTCTACTCGAGCGGCCTATGGGTATCATATACAAGCCGAGTCTACAACATCCTGCGCGTACAATACAACAACGCCTTCAGAATGCTGTTGCGACTGCCATGGCGCTGCAGTGCGTCGGGAATGTTTGCCGAAGCCCGCACGGATGGCTTTCACGCCATAATGCGTAAAAAAGCGGCTTCCTTACTGCAGCGCTTACGTGGCACTCGAAACAGTGTACTGAAAATGATTGTTGACAGACAGGACTGTTCCATCCAAAAACATTGGGTGGAGATAGTTATGGGTGCGCTTAAATAAACATCTAACGTCACACCTGTCTTCCCCGCAGGATCAGTACAGGAAAACTTATGGTGCACCAAAAACTTGTCGCAATATTAATAGCAAAAGTACTAACAATACTAACGTAGCATATAAGCAAAGCTATTACTAACTTATCACTAACAACTCTTATGGACTTAATGTCTGAAATAAAGATATTTTATTTATTTTTTATTATTTATATTATATTATTTTGCTGAGTTCTACAGTCAGGTACCTACAGGATTGATATAATAACCAAAATAACGGAATCTTTACATTCGTGTTGTTCGCCGTTAAGGAATCCCATGGTGTATCTTCCAAGTCCAAAGTTCAATACCGATTTCATTTAAATTGGACCACCTGGAAACTCTACTAAACCCAACGCAAAAAGAATAAATCATCAATATCAATTCATAATTAGCGGTATGATCGCGCAACATACATACAAAAAAACATACAGTCGAATTGAGGACCTCCTCCTGTTTTGAAGTCGATTAAGAATGAAGTATGCTTATTATTAATTTTCAAATGTTTCCTATTATATTTGGCGAGCAAATTTGTTTAAGATGCGACAAGATATATTAGGTGTAGGTATATACCTAGTTTAATAAACAGATTTATTATTATTGTTATAGGAAACTAGAGTCCGTAACCGGTGAACGTATTTGAGATGAACTGTGAGAGTGGAGGAAGCCAGAGAGCGTCGAATTTCGACCAATGGGCGACCACTAGTTACAATAAATTACTCAGCAATTAACGTATACAAACACCAATCAATCCATCCTATCAAATTCATCGCTAAATCTTCCTTAGACCGCCGAAACTTGAACAAACAATTATTTTTTTCAATGTAATGGCAATTTAATTGGCAATAAAATGAGCATCTGCCAGCTACAAATCAATGTTGGTGAATTGTCGGGGCGAATCTCCCGCCAACTGTATATCTTAGTTAGCTAACGCTAGATGGCGTTGGGCACGCGATCTTAATGTCTATGTTGTCTGTGGGTAGACGGCTAATTATTTTTAGAGAATTAATACTACTTTTAAAGATGTTGTAGAAGGTTTTGGCAGAAAGTCGAAGAGAGTTGTCGTTAATTTGTGTTAATTTCCAAAACTAGTGTTATTTCGAATAATAATGTGTAATGCTTGTGGAATATTAACCATTATGTATTTATATATGAGCATGAGTGAAGGTAATTGAAACAATGTGAGAAAACGTGCCTTTTCGATTTCCCTCAAAACGGCCGTCGCAATTGGTATATAAAGTATCTATCGCTTTACTATCCAGGGTGGGGTATCCATCAATTTCATTATCATCAAGTTCATCGAGTTAAATTAATTGAGAAACACGATTATGTATCTCACTGGACATTGGCAAAATACACTTAAAAATAATGTGAAGCCATAATTTATATAAGAAGAAGATGTGGTAAATAAAAACTTGCTTATGTAAACGTGGTATCACGATCATTATCCTAAATGGCATTCGTCAGAGGCGTTAAAATAATTTAATTAGTATTGATACAACTACAACAATATTTATCAAAATGAATTTAACAGAACTAACGTGACGGACATTAAGAGCAACCCAACAGGGTTGATTTAAAATTGTTTTTACTCCATTACTTTTCCCCCCAATCCGAGCTAGGTCCGCGTATTGGAGTATGACCTCAGAAATCGTAATCACCTTGTCTTGTGAGAGATAGAGTGTATTTCCCAAACGGGAGTGGCAGAGGTATACTGTCCACCCACTTTCGATGACGATTTTAGGGCCCTATATTATAGGGGACTGTTGATGATAATGATTATACCTACTAACTAGTAACAACGGTATAATGGAGTCATGCCAACACGTCAACGCCTGTACGATTTTCTTGAGCAATCATTTATTCTTGTGGATGCTGTATTTTAAGAACAGTGACATCCATAATGACTGCCTAGTTGGTCTAGTGGCAGAGCGCATCGCTTTGTGATCACGAGGTCCTGGATTCAAATCCTAGGTTGGACAAATGTAATTTTTCTAACGAAAAATTCCCATTCCCCAGTATGAGTCCGGAGTTTGGAATTGTGCACGGTATATGGCAATAGGCTTGCCCCCTATTACATGGGACCTAACATTGTCGGCGAAAAGTGGGTGTACTCAGTACACCTCTGCGGGCCACCACCCCTGCTTGGGGAATATAGGCATGACGGTGTGTGACATCCATAACAATATTATCAATTCGAAAGTAACTCTGTCTCTCTTTGTTTGTCTGTTACCTTTTCACACCTAAACCACCTAACAGATTTTGATCATCAGTGGTAGGGAGATAAATTTTATCCGGGAGAAGGATATAAGGTAAATTTTGTGCAAAATAAATAACGCAGATGAAATTGCGGGTAACAGCTAGTTAAGAATAGAAAAAATATATATGTGGGAGATTATAGGGGAAACCTTTGCCCAGTAGTAGGACAAAACAGCCTAACAAAAAAGTATATAACAATGATAATTATCGTACAGAAGATACTACCATTATTGACTAGCACAGATATACGTTAATTGGCATACTATTACTCATAGATTTAATGCACCACTACACTGTCGTGTGTGTGTGTGTGTGTGAATGATGTACGCTGTTGGCCGCGAGGCCTTTACAGCTTCACCGGACTTAAAGGCGAGCGTGCAACCACTACGCTCTAGCCAGCCAGAAGGGCAAGAGGCGACATACTCGCCTCTTCGAGGCGCCCTCGGTTGGGACAGTCGCTGTAGGGGGACGGGTGCACTACTAAGTGCACCGGTCAACCGCCGGCTATGGGAGGGGATTTACTACTACGTCGTCGTCGTCGCCCGTATTCTGAGCGGAAAGAAGGGATGACAAAGCATCGGGGGGGGTCGGTGAGAACATGTCGCGGCCGGCGGTGGCGGCAGGGGTCGGGGGGGAGATCGTAGTCGGCGGTGGCTACGATTAACGGATTCGCATGGGTAGATGCGTTCGCGAAGTGACGTGTTGACGCCTTTTTAATAAAGGCGCGAATAGGTTCGAGACCTAAATCGGAGTGGAGGTCGACGTTCCGTACGAACCAGGGGGCTCCTACGGCTTTACGGAGGAAGCGGTTTTGAACCACTTGGAGTTTATCGATGTGAGAGGGGGCCGAATGCCCGAACACAACACACGCATAAGTCATGATGGGTCTAACGCAAGTTTTGTAAAGTGTCACCTTATTTCTAAGGGACATTTTACTCCGCTTGCAGATTAACGAATGGAGACGACCGAGCACAAATGATGCTCGGTGACGGACCCGCTTGATGTGCGGGCCGAAGGACATGGTACTGTTTAGGGTGACCCCTAGATATTTAACCTCTTTGACCCAGGGAATGGGTCGGTCGAACATGGTCACTTGGCCGAGAACACTACACTGTCATTCCACTCTCATATTCTTATTATTTTAATGAATAGTCTATCTATAACCTCACGCCAGATCCCTTGCGGGGTAGGCAGAGAGTACAGAGTTCCAACAGGTTCTTTCCTTACATACCTCTCTAGCTTCCTCGACTCTCATAGTTCGTCTCATACACGCTCGCTGGTTACGGAGACTCTTGACTTTTCCATCAGATAAGACTCGGTTTATTTGGTCGTGGTAAGATAGTCTAGGTCTTCCCCGGTACCTGCATCCTTCCACTTTCACATTGTATATCTGTTTTGTCATTCTTTCCTCTGGCATTCTTTCTATATGCCCGAACCAACGGAGCATGCCCTTTCTCATCTTTACACCGATAGTGAATAGTCCCACACTTTGGCAAAAAAACAAAAGCATACTTTAGCGGTAGAAGTGTCGGATATAATTTTTAAGCAATATGAAATTATTGGCCGTCACTTCGGAGATTACTTAAAGTACGGCCAAACCAACGCGTTCAGCCGCGGCCGCGGTAGCGTGCACGGTGCCAATCAGATCCTGTAGTAATAAATATCAGCCTAAACTGCCTACTGCTGGGCAAAGGCCTTCCCTCACAAATCGAGGTGAGTGAGATTAGGTCATACTCCACCACGCGGACCCAGTGCGGATTGGTGGAGGCAGGTTTGTGGCAATCCACTGTTGGACTTATCAAGCCGCCTTTAAGGCTTCCAACTCGGCTTAACGAGTACCACATGAAGTGGTAACCGGGACCAACGGCTTAACGTGCCTTCTGAAGCACGGACTGTAGTAAAATTTGTAAGGAAATGTTCACACCAACGCGCTCCTGCACGCGCTATCATATATAAGAGATACTGATCGCCACCGTGATCGCCGCCGGGGACGCCACCGCGGCCACGGCTAAACGGGTTTGGCCGTACCTTTACTGCACTGAGATCTGTTACAACAATATTATACAGCGCGAGCCTACTGCTAAAGTATCGGGTACATTTCCAGATTCAAAATTCCTACCGATAGAAAAAACCCAACCTAAGATTCGGACCTAGGACCTCATAATTACCAAATGCACTATATCACTCTTGAACAACGAAATAGTGTACATTCGAGGTTTTCCGAATACTCCAAAACTCAAAATCATTTTCTGTCGCATGTTACCCAACAATGAATTTGCGGTCCAGAGGGAGTTTGCCTTGAGCCATTAAATCAATTATTCGTCTAATGCTTCGCTGACGTGAGTACAAACCCTAGTCATGTGTCCCAATTAGCACCCGATAACTGCGGTATAACATTAAGTTTTCAAGTGGATTAAGTACATATTGGGACTATTAGTACAATATCTTTTTGCCATTTGCGCATTGCGTTAAAGTCCTGCTATTACCTTATTTAACCCCACTTACATTTATACCATTACAAGATATCCCTTTTGACAGATGAACTAGTTCAAAAAATCACATATAAAATGTCAAAAAAGTCGAAACAAATCGACACCTCCTACGCAAAAGGTCGTATGACTAAAAATATGATTTTACAGGAGAGCCATTTTTATAATCATTATTGTTTTAGTTTAAAACTGTAATATTATTTGCCACAAATTATATACTGTGCGATTAATTATATATTAAGACTGTTATGACAGAAATTTGGCAAAAATTATATATATATATAATTTAGAAGATATCGTAAAACTACTTACGACTATCTTACGACTCTATACCATTTGTTGAAACGCCGTATCTTAATGTTACGAGGTTTTGTTACATTAAGTTTTTAAGTGGATTAAGTACATATTGGAACTATTAGTACAATATGTTCTTTATTCATTGCGTTAAAGTCCTACTATAACCTCATTAAAATCCACTTACACTTATACCATTATAAGATGTGCCTTTTGACAGATGAACTAGTTCAAAAAATCACGTATAAAAAGTCAAAAAAGTTAAGACAAATGAAACTTAAAGGGTTTTTCACTCTTCGTTCAAATTTACGTCATCTTGGGTCCTCGTAATAAATATTATTGTAATCAGATGCAGCTATCAAATTGGTATTCTTAAAATATATTTCTGATATAGATAGATAGATGAAATATAAGTAGTGTGCAATAATATCACTGACCACTTCAAATTACAGGAAAATTTCTTTTAATGAAACATTACAACATTTTTACCGGACTTTAAAAAGGGGGAGGTTCTATGTTTGTCTGTATGTATGCTTTTTTTATGTGTTTTCACCGATATTTCCGTCAATTCTCAACCGATTTTGATAATTATTTTTTTGGTTCAGTATAGCTCCCATTTTAATTTCATCGGTATTGGACCTTGGAATTTGAAGATACACCATTTTGAAGACGGTTTCCCTTTTTTAAAAAGTTTTTTATTGTATAAATTAAAAGTTTAAGACATCAGTAGGTACATCCTTATCCATGTATATATAGTGCGACAAGGATATTTTGGCCCGTGAAAGACATTGACAGGGGGGCGTCCAGTTGGTGTGAAATTGGGTTATCATTTAGCAAAAATGTTTCTACTGCTAGAGCAATATTTCAATAGGTGGGTCCGCATGAATACTAATTAAAAAAAGAACTTTCATAGCAAATAGCAACTCTGCCACTGTCATTAAGTGACATTTCACTTGATGACAGCGTTTCGAATTGGCCGCGTGAAAAAATGTATGACTGTAAATAGTATCTTTTTAACATGAACACTGTTGCAAATGTCACATTACCTTTTAAAAGAAACTATTAAAAAACACTTTCCCGCCCAAACACGACAAGAATCGTTACAAATTCTACAGATATTATATCTAAAGGGGAAAAAATATAATAAAAATACATCATCTGAATATAAAGTACCGTGTAGCGATCAGAATGATTGATTCCATACGGGGCCCGTGATGCGACGTCGCCTAAAATATTGATGTGCCGTGTGTCACTCGTAAAAAGAACCCTTTTCCGAAGTCTCTTGAATGACCATAGATGCTTTTTACATAATTTTTCTGGCTCCACGCACCTTGATTCCCTGAGTGTATAAAAATATAAAAGTATTTTTTTAGTGATGTGCGTTTTACGGTAGATTGATAGTTTTGTGTGGCGGGAAAAGGTGGTTTTTTGATGATGTGAGTTTTATGGAGTAAAGATGAGAGTGTGGTGTGTAATGTCGGTAAGTGTGGTTATGTTGATGGATTAGGTAGAAAAATATTAGCTAAAATAGAAAAAAAATATATATCTACAGTCTTAGATTTCAAAAAGTTAGTTCGAAAGCAATAGAGAAATTTCTTAAAAAAATAGGGTGCACATGGCTTATTATCAAATCAAAAACAAATATTTTACGTAATAAGTGTAGCGGTGTGGGGGTTTTAGAAAGATGAATTGATAATTAAAACTGTTATTACGTTAATATTTTTATGAAATACTTTAGTTAAATATTCATAGTAAATAGACTAGCGTAATGTTTATGATACATGGAATGTACGAGTAGTATTTTGATTTAAATTTTTATGATTTGAAAATAGTCATCACTAAGACAAAATCATCATAATTTCTGTGTGATTCATGAATGTTTTTAGGTTCGTTCTTTGTATATGTGAATTTCATGTTTATAAACGCCCAAGGCACAGGAATAATTCCTACTGCAGAGGTACTTTTTATAGTAAAAATGAACAAAGTGCCTGGGTTCGCCTACCCAAAAGACGAACCAAATATTAACCTTATCCACCCCGTCAAATACTCACCGATATTAAGTACCAATAATTCCATAATCATCTCGTACCATTTGATTCGCTCCCGCTCATATAGTGACGCACGGAGATCAAATAAATTTTATCGCTCTATCACTTAGTCCAATATGGCCGCCGTAAATTATATCAAGGTTTACTTTGTCGTATATTTACGACGACATATAAAATACTATGCGATCGAGCCTTTTTACTGCAGTAATCACTTTCACTTATTATTTTTAATATCGGGTTTTGCGTATGATCTTTTTGGGAGTTTTCGATGTGATTGCTCTAGTCCATTTTACTAAATAAATTATTGATTCAAGGCTAAAGGTAATAGGTATAAGCCATAATATAATTAATAACAGGGATTGGTTAAATTTATATGAAGTTAAAATTACAGCAACTGTTAAGAACATTGCTTTATTTCATTAAATGCAATAATGCTATATGTAGTTTTTGCAATTATAAAATTTGCAGTACACCTAGTGTAACCGAACAACGACTGGAAGGGCTGTTTCCTCTGTTATTTTTAGTTATATTCATATACATTTTGACAAGGTAGTTTAAAGTGAAATTATCCGCAAGTGCGAAACTATTCTTAATTTAAGCGCATTCACCAACATACTATATCTTGTGCTACCATATCTATACATCTCTATTCCCCCCTCCAAAGTCACATATCGGAACAAGCACTACCTACATAAGCGTAGAGTAAAGTTATTCTCAAATGCAGACCTATTCTTGTTTAAACGCATTTTTACTTACACTTTATTTGCTGGCATATCTATCCACCGTTATTCTCCCTCATCTATATCAATCATTTCCTCAAGAAATATAGCGTCTACACATGCGGAGAGTGAAATTATCAGATAAAACAGACCTATTCTTTGCTAAAACGCATATACCTGCACTCTCCATTTTATATGTTGGCAAAACCGTCCAATTTAATTCCCCCTTCAAGCTCACTTCCTCAGAACCAGTACATACGTCACGTCCACGTATATTGGCTCACATTCTATCACACGCAAATTCTTCAAGAACAATTCTATCAGTATAGGGCGGGGTGTTATTTGAATGGCCCCTAACACGCGCCCTAGCCTCCTCCTGTAATTGATTCGTCGTTTGCTCTTTGAATTTCAATTGGACGATTAAATTGATATAACTCTGTCGCGATGGGTACGTGCGGCGGTGGAAATCAAGTCGTGGAGAGTCTGTGTGGGTTTTGTTGGGTTCTATATAGATTACTTCGGGGATTTTTAAGGTCTGTAGATATTTGATTAAATAGTGTATGCTTTGGACTTTTTGATGCATGTAAAAGGTCGTCCAACTATCTTGTCTCTCTCCTCGCAAAACCATGGCTCTATTACGTCAGCTGTTTTAGATCATGAAATCATTGCCCCGCACTTAAAAGTTTTTCTGTGTCGTAGGTGCATTTACAAGTCATAATAATCTATCTATCTATCTATATCATCACGCCAGCTCCCTCGCGGGGTAGGCAGAGAGTACAGAGTTCCAACAGGTTCTTTCCTTACATACCTCTCTGGCTTCCTCCTTTTCAAGTCATAATAATATTTCATCAAATGAGTGCAGTGGCGTATGCTCTCACCACTAGTACCGCCATCTCATCAATAGTAGAACCTTCATAAATTTTGTCATATTAATAGGTAATCGTATAAATGGTTACTATTTGTACTCTACCTTTGTACTCTCTTCCTACCCCGCAAGGGATCTGGCGTGATGATATAGATCGATAGATAGATCACCCTTTTTCAGAATTCACTCTTGACCTTGCTCTGCATATATTTCAGTCATCCACATCTGAGCTTTTTTGAATACACGCATCTGAATGCATTGCCACCACGACTTAGTCAGTTTTATCTTCGAAAGACCTAACATCCCCATAAATAGATAAAAATTCTTGCTTAGAAAGCCAGCCCAGGTTGTCTGAAGTGGTTTTATCCCCTTACAGTCTATTATGTAAATGGCGAGATTAGCAACGGGATATTATAATGGTTTTCGCCTGACGATGACGATAGGCCGGCGAGAGGGCCCGTAACTCAATACGCAACTTGGACATCTCTAGTAAAAGGTAGTGTTAAGTCTGTAGGAGTACTAGGTTATCGATAACATTTGTTGTGGATATGTTATTATTTCTGTATAAACAGTACTTCATCATCATCATCATATCAGCCTATATTTGTCCACTGCTGAACATAGGCCTCCCCCAATCGCTCTCCAACGCAGCCGGTGCATCGGGCATCCAACGATTTCCTGCGATGCTCACAAGATCGTCAGTCAGTCTGGTAGGTGGCCGTCCCACGCTGCGCTTGCCAAAACAGTACTTAGGCTTGATAAAATATATAAAAAGCATTTATTGATTACACCTAAACACATTATTCTAAACAACGGTGAAGTAAAATACAACAATCCATTTAAAGTAATATGTAAGTAAGTAATACTTAAAGAGTAGAAGTCCGTTAATACTATAACTCAAATCTGAGTTGGTCTTATATATTCTAAATCAGAATCTTTATGCCTTTTCCATAAAACATGGAAATACAAAAGCATATAATAATAATCAGCAAACTTTGTTTTGCAAGACATGGATTCAACTCAAGATTTCCCGTGTTTTCCTCGTTAAAAAGTAAATAATCATCGATATCGATATACCACTTCCCAACTCTACTATATCTCCGAACTCCCGAAAACTCTAAACGGATTCGGCGTCTCAACTAAGCGACAGTTTTAAAGTATCTCCATCCCCTAACTCGATTCTGATGCCGTTCAAACTCGCACCGGTAGCCATCTTTATGTAAATTCCGCCGCCATTTTAAGAATACCAGTGGCGAAAATTGGAACTAAAGATCTTCAGTACAGGATGTTAGACAACTAGCGCTATTGTCGGCTGCAGACTGAATTTGGTCGGTGTTGAGAAGTGTTCCCAAGACATTTCATTTCATTGGTGTCGTGACGGTTTTTTTTAATGTAAGTTCCGTATGGTAAGTTTATTTGTTTAGGAGGGGATGTAGTTTACGTGTGTGCTTATGTAGGTGTATGTATCTGTTGAGTTAAGAGTCGTGTCTGTGACATAGGATAAGAACGTCGAACAGTAGCTAGGTGTTTTGGTAATATTTTTTTCTAATTCGAATATAAATTTTCGAAATACTGTCGCATGACATTTTAACAACACTTAAAGGGCTACAAAGATTAGGTCATACTCCACCACGCGGGCCCAGTGCGGATTAATGGAGGCAGGTTTGTGGCCACCTGCTGTTGGAACTTATCAAGCCGCCTTTAAGGCTTCCAACTTGGCTTAACGACTGCCACATTAAGTGGTAGCCGGGACCAATGGCTTAACGTGCCTTCCAAAGCACGAATAAGCTCGAATATGAAAATGCGACAAACGGCCACCCATCTCGGGCCGACCGAGTCGAACGCTGCTTAACCTTGGTAATCGGTAAGAACACCGCGGTCGCACAGCGCTACGAGCGCCTCATTGTATTATTTGGTTGATCCAAAATTACCTTTTTGTTCTTATGGAATAGTAGTTCAGATAGCAATTCAAGAATTCTGACTTTATGGCAACCGTCATGTTTGGTCCTAAGCAATCTAGCTTACTTTAGCCAGAGTAGCTGCAGTAATTATTGTAGGTAAGTCGTTATCGAAGATCAGCTTACCTTATAAGGAGTTAATGAAGTATATAAGATACTTTTGCAATTTGTAGAGCCCTTACTCATAATTCGATAGGAAGTTCGCACCATGCTGACATGTACGGTCAATTTAGCTGCAAAATGAGATGACGGCCAAAATGAAAGGCATCCAACAACAGAGGTATCAAATAACTTATCTTTTACTCATAAATAAGTGAAAGAAATATGGTCTTAGTTACTATTTTTTTTTTTTTAAACAACATTGACTTATAGAAGCAAAAAATAAATATTTGAAGTCGGTACCGGTTAGTGCAGTCGGTTACTTGGCCCCACTTCGCCACCCTAGCGCCAAAATTAATGGCGACTGGAGGCTCTTGCCAAACCTGGGCGGGCCAGAGGCCTCGGCGAGGAGGCTGTATGCGGGGGTGGTGCGGTCCCAGGCCCTATACGGGTACCCAATCTGGGTGGGCGCACTGACGGCCCGTAATGTAGTGCTGCTGCACTGCGCGCGTGTCATGGCCGTCAGGATCATCCGAGGATACCACACCATCGGTTTCGAGGCGGCGACACTCTTGGCCGGAACGCCTCAATGGGAGATGGAGGCACAATCGCTCTCGAGGCGGCGACAGTCTTGGCCGGAACGCCTCAATGGGAGATGGAGGCACAATCGCTCTCTGAGTTTTATGCCTGGCGTAGGGATCCTAACAATATCCTGGATCCCGGCGCCCCGAGAGCGAGGCGGACGGAGCTGCACCGAGCTGCGCTGGAGAGCTGGCGGTGCAAGCTCGCCCATCCCACTTCCGGTCACGTCGTCATCGCTGTGCTGCTGCCGGTCTTCTGGGAGTGGCTAGGGTGACGACACGGCGTCCTCACGTACCGTCTGACGCAGGTATTGTCCGGGCATGGTTGCTTCGGGCGGTATTTGTGGCGGATCGGTCGTAAGGAGGCGGAGCGCTGCCACCATTGTGCGGCTCCGAAAGAAACGGCGGCGCACTCGTTGCGGGTGTGCCCGGCATGGGATGACGAGCGTAGCTGGCTTGCCGGAGCGCTCGTTGCAGGGGGACAGGAGCTATCGCTCCCGACCGTGATATCATCCATGGTTGGGAGCGAGAGCGCCTGGGCGGCAATGGCAGCCTTTTGGGAGGCCGCCATGTTCGCGAAGGAGGAGGCAGAGCGCGTGAGGGAGGAGACGTCCTCCAATCCCTCTCGCAGACGGCGCGTTGGGCGAAGGCTCAGGGAATACGCCCAAAACGACCTTCGCTCACCGTAATCTCGGCCGGCAGGCGTCGGGAAGGGCACCCCGGCGCCCTAGCACTTAGCAGGCCCGCGCCGGAAAAGCGCTGCGTCCGCGCAGCCTCCATAGGGCGGTAGGGGGAGACCGAACCCCCCTTACATGTGTCGAGGTCCACGCCAAACTGCGGGCCGAGCCCGCCGGTGCCACAGAGGTCATGCTGGTGACGATTCCTGTGGCCCGGCAAAAGGGCAGTGGGACGCCGAGGGGTTTTAGCGGGTGCAAGCAAGCAAGCCCCACATAACCACCCGGGCTGTGCCGTCGGCCCGGGGGTATGCGTTAGGCATTTCCCCTTGTTAAAAAAAAAGTCGATTACTCGGCACCGACTTCAAATATTTATTTTTCGCATTTTGCAGTCGGTTTCATTTTTTTTTAAATACGTTTTTATTTTACAATTTTAAGTGACCATTGAATTATTTACTAATATTTATATACCTATATTATATTACTTTGCTATGTTGTATAACAAGGTACCTACAGGATTGATATAATAAAATGGGACCACCTTGGAGTTATACTAAACCCAATGCAAAAAGAATCATCAAAATCGATTCATAATTGGCGGAATGATCGCGGAACATACATACAAAAAAAACATACAGTCGAATTGAGAACCTCCTCCTTTTTAGAAGTCAGTTAAAAAGGCGCATGACGAAGACTTACGTTCAAATGGTAACACCGCAATTCAGGACGAGCATAAAGTTAATTTTTGCATGACATGGGGTTCCAAACCATAGTACTTATATATTTTTCTTAGTGACATGGATAATATAGTTTTAAGATTGCCATACAAGAAAAGCCTATTTCCGTACTCTTTAAAATTTAATTGTAAATTTTAGTGGTACCACGTATGATAACGTAAAAACTAGTGCCTCACTAAAAGTGGTTTAAAATAAATATATTTTAATTAACATGCAAGTTAATTGTTTTTAAGATCAATACAATCTTTTTAACTTACAAAATGTGTAATAACAACAAAACAAAACACTAGTTTTTATAAAAAAAAATCGACCCCAACAATTGTTCGTCAAAATGAGGAATAGTTAGCTTTTTATGGTTGTTTAGGAACGTTAGCTATGTAGGGTTAAGAAAATAATACGTTATATAGACTACCTCGTTGGTCTAATGCCCATGGTGTGGCTTGCGATCCGGTGGTCCTGAGTTTGAATATTAAGACTATCTATCTATCTATATCATCAAGCCACATCTCTTGCGGGGTAGGCAGAGTACAGAGTTCCAACAGGTTCTTTCCTCACATACCTCTCTAGCTTCCTCCACTCTCATAGTTCGTCTCATACACGCTCGCCGGTTACGGAGACTCTTAACTTGTCCTTCAGATAAGACTCGAGCTATTTGGTCATGGTAAGATCGTCTAGGTCTTCCCAGGTCGAACCGGACCTCTCCCTGACGGCAATAGTAGCGGCTATGCTGGCAGGGTAATCGGCGTGGGGGGCCGTATCCTCCTTCTGCAAAGATAGGGAGAGGGCCGATCCTGCTCGACGAAGGCGACGGCGTCGGGGCGGAGGCACAGCCCGCCCAGGCCCCCCAGCTCAATAGCTTGGCGCTTAAGAATACTGGCCAACTCGCGTCCCCCGCCGTAATTTTTGGCGTGGGACCTTCACTACAACAACATCAGCAGGGGGGCCCTCGGAGTCGCGGACGCAAGGGGCGGGAGCCCTGAGCGTCCTTCACGAGCGACCCCGAGGAGGACGACGGTGTGATGTGGCCCACGTCGCCGTGAGCACCGCGTCCGAACAGGAGAAAAAGTGTGTCATCAAGTCTCCCCCTGATGGCGGGCTCTTCGGAGCGCGGCACAAGAGGGGCACCGGTGCGTACGGAGATACGGATACGGAGATCCCGGAGTCCCTCCAAAGTGCTGATGGCGGCCACCCTGGGATTTTTAGACGGTAGGAATCCGACACGCCTCGCGAGCTTCCCCCGAGGCTCGCGGAAGTCCTATGCAGGATTTTCCCCAGGAAAGAAAAAGTCTTCCCCAGTACCTACATCCTTCCACTTTCGCATTGTATTTCTGTTTTGTTATTATTTCTTCTGACATTTCCCTTTCTTATCTTTACACCGATACTATTTTTCATACCTACTCGCTTTCTTACTACGCTGTTGCGAATGCGGTCGGTCAGCTTCACTCCGCACATCTTCCGCAGAGCTCGCATTTCGACCGAATTTATTCTACTTTTACAGCTCTCGACCATATAACAGCGTTGGGACAAGCACTCCGTTGTGTATGGCCAGCTGCGCCTTTTGGCTTAAATGCCGGCTCCCAAGTACCTTTCCCATCGCACCATTCACTCTGTTCCCTGCACTCACTCTCCTCTCTGTGTCAGCGGTGTATTTCCCATCCTTACTGAAGGCGCATCCAATAAGACAAATATTAAGACAAAGTGTTATTATATTAAGACAAAGTGTTATTAGAATAAAACTCAGTACCAGTTCGAAGTCTAGAATTGTATCCGGTATAATGCTCAGCCTCAATTTCATAGGGACCTTACGTAGGCGAAATGTGGGTGTACATTTTACAGTTCTGTGTAGGCGTGACGGTGCTTACCTACTGTTGTATTAGTTATGGTACCTACGGGTAATATATGATATAATAACCACGTATTCCCCAAGCGGGGGTGGCAGAGGTGTCTAACTCACATATCGCCTTTAACGTGGGTGCAAATCTAAATTAAATTATAAAAATCTTACATTTTTCATTATTTTGCCGTACTTTTTGAATGCATTGTCTTATACTAAAGTATTTATAAACTTAAGCAATATTTCATGCAGCTTCAATGATCACGTCCCGTGGCTTTTAGCAGGTTGATACCAAAGACAGTGCAGACAACACCATTCACTTATCTAAAGGTATTATATACCCACCTCCCCCACACAAAAACCAATCTACCCACATCGAGATACAGTTAAGAACCGTTCAACAAGCCTTGAATAGAACAAGTGAACCTCTGCTAAGAAACCTATGTTATTTTGAGTCGAATAAGAATATCTATCCATATATTCCGAAGTACCGAACAGGTAACTTACCCAGCGCTATTTTGAACTCTATATTTAAAACTTTAAAGTTTATTTTTGTTAGGTGTAAAGCAAGTGCGACAGTGCGGTCGCGACACAAAACAATTTGAATAAATTTGATCGCCCGGCACCATTGTGAAAGGGTGAAATGATATCGGAAAGTGATATCCCTCGTGATGAAATTGGCCACGACTTCGGATTATCAAGGCTTCCATTCGAATTGATATTTATTTTATGATATTGCAGTACATGGTTTGGGAGATTGCTGGGGTATTTGTAAAAGAAAAAAAAGTCAATATTCCGTAAGGAAAGGTGTAGGTGTGCTTTGTTCACCCACGAATCGCAGACGTTATTAGGTTGGGACCTAATATCATCGGGGTGGGGGTATACTTTCACACTTGGATGTACATTAGGATGTACTAAGAGTCGAATCTATTGTCATTATTTTAATTAATTAATCAATATTTGCCCTGTTAAGAAACTGTCCCACCGTTGGGCACGGGCCTCCTTCTCAAACTGAGAGGGTTAAGGCCATAGTCCACCACGCTGGCCAGTGCGGGTTGGCGAACTTCACACACCTTCGAAATACTCTTAGGCATGCAGGTTACCTCACGATGTTTTCCTTCACCGTTAAAGCAAGTGATAATTAATTTTTAATACGCACATGCTTTCGAAAAGTCAGAGGTGCGTGCCTGGGTTTGAAACCGAGACCTCTGACTTTACAGTACTACGGTCTAGCCACTAGGCTATCAGTAGTCTATCTGTCTGTACTGGATGTAAATAGTTTTTTTTAATGTAGCCCCATACAATACTAGAAGAATTTCCAATTTTGGGTGCCTTTATCACATAATATTCACATACACAAACACCCAGACCGAAACACATATTCCTGGATCACACAGAGATTTTTCCGTGTGGGGATCGAACCTGCTGTTCCATCCAGAGGTGTTAATCCAGTTAATAACCTGGATTAACAGGCAGGTCACTTTCTATCCCGGAAAAATGTAAGGTTCGTGTCTAAAGTCAATGTGGACGAAGACACGGACAGAAACTAGTTCTTAATAAAATTTTAACGTATAACACCTGTTTAAAAACGATTTAAATTAAATTTAAACATCAATATCATTTATATTATTGATAAAAACAGGTATAGATTTATATTATAAAGGTTGTTCATTGATTTACCATTATTAATCTTCTGCCTAATGAGAAGAACATAAAATGTATTAAATTCACAACGCCCAATGCACACATTTAGACTTTGTAGAGTCAACTGTATTTCTAGGTATCACTACAGATTTAAAATTAATTATCACTTGCTTTAACGGTGAAGGAAAACATCGTGAGGAAACCTGCATGCCTAAGAGTTTCTCGAAGCTGTGTGAAGTTCGCCAACCCGCACTGGGCCGGCGTGGTGGACTATGGCCTAAACCCTCTCAGTTTATGAGGAGGCCCGTGCCCAGCAGTGGGACAGTTTCTTAACAGGGCTAATATTATACTACTGATGCCAGATTACAATGGGGCCCTCGTATCGAACAATTGTCTGGTAGGTTAAGCTCAGCGGCATATGCCGCAAAGAAAATAAGATGATTAACTGATATTGAAACAGCTGTTTATTTCGCTTATTTTCATAGTATTATTGTCATATGGCATACTGCTACGGGGATGCTCTGCAGAACTAAACAAAATCTTCGGTGTACAGTAAAGGGCTCTTCGAGCAATTTACAATTTGGCCCTGGGAGGTTCCCTTAAGGAAAAATTTAGAGAAATAAATATTCAAAATGTTGCCTCACAATTTATATATGAAATATTTCTATATGTTAAAAAGAATATCAGTAAATTTGAAAAATATAGCGACATTTATGATGTTAATACAAGGAGCAAAGATGATCTTATTGTACATTCTACTCGACTCCGCAGAATTAATAATTCTTTCATGGGGCAATCAATGTTTCCGCTTCAACAACAAATTACCCATAGATATCCTAAACATGCCTATCAGTAAGTTTAAAAAGGCAATCAAAACTGGATTGTGTAAGAAAGGGTATTACAAAATTTCGGATTATCTTGACGATAAAACAGTTTGGGTTTGAGAAGCTCTTCAATCAGAGACAATGCTGTATATTATAATTTTGAAAAAAATGGTTATCAGAAAGGCCAAACAAACTAAGTTAAAAGATTAATTAGCCCGCTGAGTTTCTGGCCGGATCTTCTCAGTGGAGGCCGCGTTTCGATCCGGTGGTAGATGTAAAAAATGTAATAATTTTGACGTTTGTAAGGTTGGCTACAAAAGGTTGGGTTTGTAACAAATAAATTATTTTTGACTTTACCTTTACCTTTGATTATTGTCATACATCACTATTTAAAAAGTGGCGAATCCTGGAAATGTAAAATTGTCTGTAGATCTGTGAACACGTCTATAACGATAAAAAGCAAAGGATATAAATACTAACACACAAAGGATATAAAAACTAAATATTTAATGTACTGTCTTGAGCTTTATTTATTCAAAAAACGTTACCACATTTTAATACGAGCACGAATTGAACCCGCGACCTTTGACTTAACGGCATGACGCTATCAGATCATCAACCTATACTTGTTATGTTATATACCTACTTCAAATTAACATACGTGTTAATATGGTATATGAAACAATATCAATTTATATAACAATTTAAAACATTCAGACAATTTAAAACCTATCGTAGATTATTGAATTACTGAAATACAGACGAAATACTATATAAATTATTTAAAAATAACTTTAATTGTTATAGAAATCGCAGATTATAAAAATATTAATATCTAAATTTCACAAAAAGACTACTAAGGTTCCACCGAGATTTGAACTCGGATCGCTGGATTCAAAGTCCAGAGTGCTAACCATTACACCATGGAACCGGATGACAGATGAGTCGAAATTGGCGTTCACTTTCACCAGCTATTTAGTAATGACGTCATTAAGTAATATAGAATGAAGAATAAGTATTCTACAATTCAACAGTGCTAAATAGTATAGGTAAGTATCTATAGTATTTAGCACTGTTGTTTAGTGTAAATTATATCTTCATATATAAAATTCCGAATGATATATGATTTGTTGGATTCCTCTCACCCCGAGTAGCAGAATAACTGTTAAAATATCGGACAAATTGAAGTGAAAAAAAAAAAAAAAAAAATTAAAAAAAAAAAAAAAAAAATGACATTTAAAATACAAAAGGAGAACAACTATCAACTAGATTGGTCTGCAACAGTCAGTCATATATATATATATATATATATATATATATATATATATATATATATATATATATATATATATATATATATATATATATATATATATATATATATAGTATATATAAAAGGATCGGGTTATTTACAGTATTTATAACTAAAGAACGGCTAGACCGATTTTAATGATGTAGGATTTGTTGGATTCCTATCCGTCCGGAATAGCAGAATAACTATTAAAATAATGGAAAAATTCAAGTGAAAAAAAAACAAAATTAAAAAAAAATAGAAGTTCAATAACAAATATTCGACATTTAAATTAAAAAAGGACAGGAACTGTAAATATTATTGTGCGAGTATAATTATTCAATGCCGCAACCAAGAAAATCTTTCCCAAAGAAGCCGTTATTCCATTTGGCTTCGGAACATTGTGAATCAATCAACTGAAGAAGATCGAGAAATCGCACGAGAAGAGCGTTGCGTTAGTATGGCCTAACTTCGTGCTTCTCAAATACAAGAGCAAAGAGAGGCAGCCGAGCTACACCAGGATTGTGCTGCCTTAATAGCAAAGTAAAATAAGTAAAATTGCCATTATTGACTCCGCCACCTGAGCCATTGCATTCCTTGCTTCGTGGTGAAACACCAGAATCACGACATTTCGAGCGAACACTCAAAAATACAATGGCTGTTTTCAAATGACTTCATTTCGGCAGACATTATAGAAGAACATTTAATCCAATATTCAAGATGATTTATATTGAAGATAGTATGCTGATTTTCTTAAAAAAAATTGTTTAGCAACACGTCTTTGGGAATACTCGATGCTAGATGTATTCAATTGAATGGCAAAAACGAGGGTTGCCGCATGCACACGCATGCTTATTTGGCTAATTGAAAGAATTAGATCAAAACAAATGAACAAATAGGTTCAATAGTTTATTAGTTCAATAACAGTTCAACAATTTTTAAAGAGTTCATTGTATTACGTTCATAAAATCCAAACTTAAGTTTAACAAAAAAATTAAATGAGATTCATTGACTGTTAGGCGGTACGAAGTTCGCCGGGTCAGCTAGTTATATATACTAGTGGTCGCCCATTGGTCGAAATTCGACCTACTCTTCTTCTTCTTCTTCTTCAAGTTATGGCTTCACACTAATTATAAGTGTATTTTGCCAGTGTCCAGTGAGATAAATAATCGTGTTAGTTTAAATTAATTCGACTCCCCGATGAATTTGATGACAACGATGATAATGAAGATAATGAAGTACCCCACCCTGGATAGTAAAGCGGTGGATACTTTACATACCAATTGCAACGGCCGTTTTGTGGGAAGTCGAAAAGACACGTTTTATCACTTTGTTACAATTACCTTCACTCATGCACATATAAGAACACATAATGGTTAATATTCCACCAACATTACACATTATTAGTCGAAATAACACAAGTTTTGGAAATTAAAACAAATTGACAACATTACTCTTCGACTTCCCGCCAAAAAAAACTTCGACCTACTCTTTCATCATTTACTGGTTATGTTTTCTTTTTTTTTCTTTTTTTTCTCCTGGCAATTGTGTTTACATTATGCCATTGTACAAAGTTTACGAATATTCATTTCTAAATTAATCCCAATGAACTTGATGACAAAGATGATAATGAAATTGATGAAGTGCCCCACCCTGGATAGTAAAGTGATGGATACTTTACATACCAATTGCGACGACCGTTTTGAGGGAAATCGAAAAGGCACGTTTTATCACTTTGTTACAATTACCTTCACTCATGCACATATAAGAATACATAATGGTTAATATTCCACCAACATTACACATTATAATTCGAAATAACACAAGTTTTGGAAATTAAAAAAAAATGACAACATCACTCATCGATTTCCCGCCAAAAAACCGCTGGTTATGTGTTGGATGTTTGACATTCAGTAAGACTATAGACAAATAATATTAAAGACAAACAATATTAATCTATTCTCAATTTGACCACAGCCTTTACAATAAACAAAAGAGTATATATGCGTGTGTTTCAAATACATGTAGTGTGTGTAATGTTCTTTTTTATTGATTTAATGTATTTTTTATGCATAATATAAAAAGAATATTAGCATTCTGCACACCTACTCTATATAAACTATAAGTGTAGGAAATTTCATACTCCTTCGTCCGCGCAATTTTCGTAAAAATGGGTACAAAGTTTTTGCTTCACGTATTAATATAATGATGATTTTTTTGTTTTTCTTTTTTTACTTGTTATTTCAGTTTTGGTTGTCTAGAAGAGATCGATTAGCGATAAGTCCTCAATTGTAACTCTTTTTTATTATATATTTTTTAAGGTAAATGTAACCAATACATTTACTATTCCATTCCGTGCCATTCCATTCTATTGTCTACCATTAATTCTATTCTATTATAAAATACGTTATGTATCGGTTTGAAATAAAACTGAGTTTTTTTTTTAAATCATAGCCCCACACTAGGATTTATTCCTGTGTCGTGGGTGCGTTTAAAAACATGAAAATTCACATACACAAATACCCAGACCGGTACAAATAGTTGTGGATCACACAAAGAAATGCCCCGTGCGGGAATCGAACCCGCGACTATTAAACACAGTGGGTGGAGCGGCTTAAGCTCCTAACCACTACACTAAATAGTCGACAATTTTTTTTTTAAATATAATAATTTATTCAAATGGATTAAAAAATATTAATAATCTTATTTAAAACGGGAAACATGGTTTTTCTTTTATTAAAATAATTTCTATTGAGTCTCATGTTTAATTAAATGTGGTTAGACCGTAAGACTGCAAAGTCAGAGGTCCCGGGTTCAAACCCGCACCTCTGTCTTTTCGAAAGCATGTGCGTATTAAAAATTAACTATCACTTGCTTTAACGGTGAAGAAAAACATCGTTAAGAAACCTGCATGCCTAAGTACTATCGAAGGTGTATAAAGTTCGCCAACCCGCACTGGGCCAGCGTGGTTGACTATGGCGTAAACCTTCTCAGTTTGAGAGGAGGCCCGTGCCCAACAATGGGACAGTTTCTTAACAGGGCTAATATTATTATTATATTATATTAATTAAATACTGCACCCATTTCTGACTTATTTTATTAAAGTACCATGTTTTTAAAGGCTTGTCAGTGATATAGGTATTAATTTTTACGAACTAGACAAAAGCTAAAAACGCGGTAATATTTTTTATTTTTTTTTTAGAAGTAGTCCTTCATTATGAATTATTCATGTTACGTTTACAAATATGCACAAACATCCAGACCGAAACAAATGTTTGTGGGTCACACAAAGCTTTGTTCCGCGCGGGAATTGAACCCGCGACTACTCGAAGCAGTGGGCAGAGCGGCTTAAGTTCTTAACCAGTCGACCAAGCCGTCTTATAGAAAAAACTGATTAGCCATAGAGGTATGTAAGGAAATAACCTTTTGGAACTCTGTGCTCTCTGCCTACCCCGCAAGGGATCTGGCATTATGATATGTTGTTGTTGTTAGTTATAAAATAGCAGCAGCAGTGATAGCCTAATGTTTAGACCGTTGGACTGCAAAGTCAGAAGTCTCGGGTTTAAACCCAGGCACGCACCTCTGTCTTTTCGAAAACATGTGCGTATTAAAAAAAAAGTAACTATCACTTGCTTTTACAGTGAAGGAAAACATCGTTAGGAAACCTGCATGCCTAAGAGTTTCTTGAAGGTGTGTGAAGTTCTCCAACCTGCACTGGTGGACCAGCGTGGTGGACTATGGCCTAAGCCCTCTCAGCTTGAGAGGAGACCCATGCCCAACGGTGGGACAGTTTCTTAACAGGACTATAGTTATCTATTATTATGATTTTTTTAAGCAATTCAAAACTCTCCCTTCTATTTGTGAGGAAAGGCAAAGGCCTAGCAGTGAGACAGTATAGGCTAATATTATTATTCGTATCTCGCTGAAATTCACGGGCTTTACCCTGACTTTTGAAGGCTTGCATGGGGACATGGGTCCAACACGTAGAGCCCTTTGCGAGAAGTTAATATTATATAAGTTACTTGCGGAAAATGAAGAAACATAACCAGCGAACTGACCCCGGTAGGTGCAAGGACTATTGTAAATTATAGAAAGAAAACATGGGCTATATAAATGAGGTTTTATGGATAAAAACTAGACTATTTCAAAGGCGACGGACAACGGCTATAATTTGTGATTCCTAACTACCCGTGGCCGGCGGTGACTCGCCGCTTACTAGATGGTCCCTCAAACGGCCGTCTTTTTTTTGGGTTGGGGGGAATCCTACATAGGATACCTGCTCGCTAGGGGTAAGCGAGGGGTTATGCTGAGACTCCTACCGGCTAAAACCCCCACCGTGCTCTAAATTGTCGCTGTGGCTGAGGCGGGTTACGAATCGCGTAAGACATCATTGTAGACATTTTCTTATAGTGGAATTAGTTTCCGCACACTACTTCTGAGGCGCGTGTTGGGAGCACATGTCACGCACTATCCTCTCGAGGGCCGGCTGTTGTGCGCAGGCAACGAGTAGTCCCTCTTCCTATCGCCTGCAGACCCTTATCAAGGTGGCATAAGGTTGGCGTAGACACGCTGTCGCCGCCTTGGTCTACAGCGACGGAGCGGATCACCTAGAGGGTCAGTCTCCCCTAAGACAACTGAGGGCAACACCGGTGTGACGGCTCAGGGGTGTAGAGAGGTGTGCTGCGCTTTCACCGAAGTTGCTCGCGGCGTTTGCCCTTTAACACTTCCACCTCTGGAGTACATCGACGTAGGAACGCATTATCTTCCTACGCCGATATAGCTTTTACGGCTCCTCTCTGGACGGCCAATTAAGGCAAGCCAGAGCCGAGAGTCCTGCGGACACCCTTCGGTTTCCACTCGACCGACGAAGACGCGCCGAGGTGGAGGCCCTGATCGACTCTCTGGAGCACTCGGGTCCGTGGTGTCGTTACTCACAAACAGCTCGCCACAAGCTGCCCTGCGGAATATTCTAATTACTCAAAACGTGTAAGAGGTGAAAGTACCCATCTCTACTCACCGGAAATAAGAAATAATAAGCAGTTTCATCTATAAGTACTATAATATTATAAAGAGAATTTTGAATTGATTTGTTTGTTCGTAACTGATAAACTCTGAAACGAATGAACCGATTTTAATAATTTGTTTTCCATTAGAATTCATTTTATAAATTATGCAGAAGTAACATTGGCTACAATATATATCAGTGATATATATATATATATATATATATATATATATATATATATATATATATATATATATATATATATATATATATATATATATATATTTAATGATATTACAAAATAAACGCGCACGCAGCCTCGTATGACAGCTAGTATAGTAATAAAATAAGTATGTTGATGCATATTCCACTAAAATGTATGAATCTGCTGATTATTTTTCTTCTTATAAATGTCACCACCGTAATATTACCGTAAAAAATGTTATTAGTTGGTATCCTTACACCCCATATATAAAAAAAAACAATATACGATTTTTTCTCATAACAATAATATTCTCTTAACAATTTTCACAAAATCCCAAACATTTTCCTTGTCAGTACGTCTGATCGTAATGACAACATAAATCTACCAGGGTCCTTATTCCCTATAACGAAACGCGGCGCGTTACGATAACTTCGTGGATTGATTGTATAATAGTATTATCGTATCGGATGCACGGCTTGGTCCAGTGGTTAAGAGCTCAATATGCTCCGCCCATTGGATCGAGTAGTCGCGGGTTCGAGGCCTGCACGGGACAAATCTTTGTGTGACTTACAAATATTTGTTTCGGTATGAGTGTTTCTGTATGAATTTCATGTCTGTAAACGCACCCACGGCAATGGAAATATTTTTAGAGGGGCTACGTTTAAAAATAATTACAATTAAAAATATATTTTTAAAATAGGCTTTAATAGCTAAAACACAACGCAGATATCTTGCTTAGTTGAGGAGTTCCAATGGCCACAAAAAAAAATAAAATAAACCGCGATAAAATCCGTAAAATAGTTTTATTTCATCAGTTCCAATGGCCTTCTTACGGCTTCACCATTGGACCCTGGACACCATCCGGGTCTACTGTACTCGTTAAGACAAATCCAACGAGCCCAAACACGGCGGGGTTATTAATCAAAATAAAAAAAAAATGATTTATGTAGACCATAAGGCACTTATGAATAGTCAAAATAGAAAACTAATTGATTACTTAAGACTCTACCACCCGTTCTTAAAGTCATTCCTGCGGAGAAGAAGGGCAAGAAACTCCACGGTTACTATTTTTAAAAATGAGAGTTTTACAATGCTTTTTGTATACATTGCATTCAAGGGGTATGGGAGAACAGTGCAGAACGAGCTAAATAGATGTGCTTACATATAGATTAAACATAAGTGTAAGTTATGTTGAATAGTTGAGTGATTTCTATGGCCACCTTCCAACTCCATCATCAAACCAGTTTCATGATACCATATTATAGCATTGTTGTCGGACTTACATACGTATGCCAACTTTCAGCTCAATCGACAACTTGTAAGCTCTTGAAAATTTGAACCGGAAAGACAGAGACAGATATTCGAACATTTCTAGTTAAATAAAAGCTTGTAAAGATCGCGCCACGTTACGTACTCAATTGATTATAGCGAATACGGCAGGGTCGGACTCGGCAGAGGGCGGAGGGCATGAAATCTTCTCGCAATCTCGCGGGGCGCAATCATCGCGCGGGCGGCGCACGCGCATCAATTATTCACAATACTGATTGCGTCCGAGACGCACGTGGATGCCTTTGAATTATATATCAGTGGCGATCCTGACCGGCCGGGGGACGGATTTGAGATGAAAAAAATAACAAATAATATGCCGAAGTCGTTACTTTCATGTTTTCATCTTTTTTAAAAAGACGTAGCCCCAGACTAGGATTTATTCCTGTGTCGTGGGTGCGTTTACAAACATGAAAATTCACATACACAAATACCCAGACCGGAACAAATAATTGTGGATCATACAAAGATTTGTCCCGTGCGGGAATCGAACCCGCGACTATTAGACACAGTGGGCGGAGCGGCTTAAGCTCTTAACCACTGCGCTAAATCGTCCGTCAACTTTAGCTGACTAATGGCCGGTTTCTATAGCCAACTCATCTATAGATTTGCGTACTGTCAGTAGAATTTTGACAGATTTTCCATACAAAATATGTTAAAATTCTATCCGTAGTAGGTTCTGTCCTTGAGTTCAATATTGAAACCGGCCCTAAGTCCGCCGTCAAAATATACTTACTAAAGTGTTCTTAAGTATACTTTGCCTAACGGCTTGGCCTAAAATGCGTAAGACTGCTCGTCCGGTGAAGCTGTAAAGGCCCCGCGGCCAACAGCGTAGATCATGCACACACACAAAGTAAGACTTTAAGTCAGCTAGTTAGCTTGCATAAAAGTTTTGCGAACTAGCAGCTAGCCAACATTTAACTCCTTTGAACCACATGTTGAAAAATTACTTTATGAGTACTTTTCCAAAATGACTCTATCTTGTTACTTAATGACATTTTTGATCTTTAAACTTTAGCTATTAATTTCTAAATCCTCGCACTGGACAAATCTGTGCGACCCACACTATTTGTTTCGTTCTGGGTGTATGTGTTTGCGAATTTCGTGTATGTCAACGCACCCACGATGCAGGAATAAATACTAGTGCGTTGCTGCGTTTCAATCTATATATTAATACGTGAAGCAAAAACTTTGAACACATTTTTACGAAAATTGCGCGGACGGAGGAGTATGAAATTTCCTACACTTATAGTTTATATGGAGAAGGAGTGCAGAATGCTAATATTTTTTTTTAATTATGCATAAAATATACATTAAATCAATGAAAAAAAAACATTACACACACTACCATGTATTTGACACAATACACGTGAAATTGATGTTTGTCTTTAATATTATTTGTCTACAGTCTTACTGAATGCCAAACATAACCAGCAAACGATGAAAGAGTAGGTCGAATATCGACCTATGGGCGACCAATAGTATAATAATAGTTTATTTTAATAATAATAGTTTATTTATTCCTCTTCACAAACTTCACTAAATAAATAAAGAATAATTAAATAAGTATTATTTCATTAAATTTCATTTACATCACACGCACACCTTTGACACATCCCTGCTTTTAATTTTTTTATTGGACCAGTTAGTGGAATAAACCTGGATTAGTATAAAAAATCTAATTAAAAATAATTGTAAGGTTCCACCGAGATTTGAACTCGGATCGCTGGATTCAAAGTCCAGAGTGCTAACCATTACACCATGGAACCGATGTTATTGATACCACTAATTGTATGGTTATAATTTCGAAAGGTGCTCTTGTTAAGTGATGCCTTAATTTCTTATTTATTTTTAACTACATAGCATATTTAAGACTGGTTTAATAAATTTAGGTGAATAGGTACATACATATAATTAGGAAGAAAGGTTATGAACTGAATAAAATCAAGTGAAACTTACTCGTTTTGATGTAAACAATCTCAAGTATCACATACTAAATTAGAGTATTTTATTCCGGTTAATATCTTTCTCCTTAAATTGACAGATGTTTTGAATCCCTGAGAAACAAAATTGTAATAAAAAGGTTTAGCTACTCTTTTCAAGCCTCGTAAATAGTAACAGCATCTATGTATCTATCGATGTCATCATGCCAGATCCCTTGTGCCAGATTTCATATTAATTCTTATTGGCAAAATGGTGTAATACACCCCTGTCGTCAAAACAATAGGAGCATCTCCTAAATTCGCCCCTGTAGTGCGTGCTAACAGGCGTTTAACGTGCCGTGGCCCCGCGGGACAGGGTTCCTTACCGTTTCGCCTGCAAATCTAACAATATTCTTGTTGCTCTTTCTATATAATCAAATATATGGTGCATGCGTCGCTCTGACCTTTGAAGGAAAAGCAGACATGTTTTAGTGTTAGTTATAGGTAATGGGGGATTTTTACACCGGTTTTTTCTATATATCTATATCATCTCCTCAGATCCCTTTTGGGGCAGAGAGTACAGTTTCAATAGGTTCTTTAATTACACACCTCTTTATTTTACAATCAGAATCAGAATGTTTATTTCATGTAAACCATTTTAGTATTTAAGAATCATCAGAAAGCGAACTAAGACTCTACCACAACTTCGGAATTTGATATATGTGGAGAAGGCAAGAAAGTATACGGTTACTCATTTAATATATCTAGTATTTTTCGATTTTTTCTATCTAAATTTTGTTGGGGTATGGGAGAACAGTGTAGACTGGTCTATCAGGCTTTTTATGAACTAAATTTTCATAAATGTGTTTGTGTGGTTTTAGACGTAGAGATATTTACACTAGTTTTTAAATGTCAATTTTCCTCATTGCTGGATGCAAGCCAAGTAGTCACGTTTTGTATCAATCTGCAATAAGGGATTCCTTAGTTGGTATAGTCCATAGTTTTTTTTAAGAACTCAATTCGCATCATAACTTATGGATACAGCTGCACACTATAGGAATGAAAAATATCATTGGTATTACCGGAAGTAGGTTTCTACTCAACAGTGAAATGATGATGATGAAATTTACGTCAATCATTTCAGATCTCTGTCTAAACTATCAAACCAGATCCCTTGCGGAGTAAAAAGAGAGACAGTGGTGCTTAAAGGAGACTTTTCTCCTTATAAATCTTACCCTCTATCTATATTTAAACCAAGATTGTTATGAATATACAGGATGGATTTTTGAGACGGGGCAGTAAGGGCAGCTACCTCAACCATTGTAGATACAGGAAAACGGTCTTAGGAGATTATCCTTCAATTTTTGCGACATTTTGAACTGCATTTACAGATTTTGTATAAAATATACACTCAGCAAGAAAATGGGATGGGAAAATGGGAGAAAATGGGGACCAACTGATTTTGGAGTAGTAGAAAAGTCGGAAATCGCAAAAAACTTTCTAATACATTTTGTAGATCACGGTGGCACATTACACAAAACTTTTTTGATGTCAATCGATCCTGTTTTTATAAGAATCAAAACTTCTATTGAACTGACTGAAATTGGAGTACTAAAAAAGTCAGAAATCACACAAAAAGGATTTCCTACAAAATGTATGGAAAAAGATTTTTGCGATTTCTGACCACTTTCTTCAGACCGTTTTTCTGTAGATACAACGGTTGCCCTAACTGCCCCATCTCGAAAATCCACCTGTATATTGAAGGAAAATGGACTAGCGATATGATTGGATATATGTTTCTGAGTATCTCTGACTTTTTAGTCCGTACTCTATGGACTATTGCTTCGATAATGTTGTTGTTTGTTATGAAGATAAGTGCATGTTTTCCAAAAAAGGTTCCACCGAGATTTGAACTCGGATCGCTGGATTCAAAGTCCAGAGTGCTAACCATTACACCATGGAACCGGTGTGATAATCGGCTATAATTTGGATAACTACCACGGTACTTATTGATACGTAATTACATTTTATTTTGTTTAAACAAGTGATTGCTAATTGCTGTTTCTACATATGCTTCTATAGCCATCCAACTGAAATAAATTTATATTATGTATGTAAATATCCCAGGCCATTTACATAATTAATAACATGACACTAGCATACGTACTGATTCCAATAAAACATACTTGCTAGCACATATAGATGTGTACACTTCTGCCACCTCCGGTTATTAAGAAGGGTATATAGATACCCTGACCTAAACCGGGGGCGGCAGACGTGAACTGGATACTCTGGTTAAGAATGATCAATAATAATCAACAAAGATATTTAATGAATGTAAGGATTGTGATTGGTAACGATGTGCTGGAGCAAGTGAATGAGTTTGTATATCTTGAATGCGCCTTCAGTAAGGATGGGAAATACACCGCTGACATAGAGAGTAGAGTAAGTGCATGGTGGAACAGAGTGAATGGTGCGATGGGAAAGCTACTCGGGAGCCGGCACTTAAGCCATAAGGCGCAGCTGGCCATACATAACGGAGTTCTCGTCCCAACGCTGTTATATGGTAGCGAGAGCTGGGTATGTAAGAAGGAGAAAGAAAGTAGGATAAATGCGGTAGAAATGCGAGCTCTGCGGAAGATGTGCGGAGTGAAGCTGACCGACCGCATTAGCAACAGCATAGTAAGACAGCGAGTAGGTATGAAAGATAGTATCGGTGTAAAGATGAGAAAGGGCATGCTCCGTTGGTTCGGGAATATAGAAAGAATGCCAGAGGAAAGAATGACAAAACAGATATACAATGCGAAAGTGGAAGGATGTAGGTACCGGGGAAGACCTAGACTATCTTACCACGACCAAATAAACCGAGTCTTATCTGATGGAAAAGTCAAGAGTCTCCGTAACCGGCGAGCGTGTATGAGACGAACTATGAGAGTCGAGGAAGCCAGAGAGGTATGTAAGGAAAGAACCTGTTGGAACTCTGTACTCTCTGCCTACCCTGCAAGGGATCTGGCGTGAGGTTATAGATAGATAGATAGATAGATAGATATTTTACCCAGGACCTCTTGTTCTCTTGTCGAATTATGCGTTTACAGACCAACAAGTTTTTAAAAATTTATTTATAGAGTACAAATAAAATAAAAACTATCACGCCTATATTTTCCAAGCGGGGGTGGCAGAGGTGTAATATGTACATCCACTCTCAGCCAACAGTTAGGTCTCATACATTAGGAGGCAAGTTTATTCTCATTATACCGGGCACAATATTAGACTACGGAGTAATACTGGAAATTGTTCTATTAAAAAATTACATAACAGATATACAATGCGAATGTGAAAGGATGTAGGTACCGGGGAAGACCTAGACTAACTAACCGTGACCAAATAGACCGAGTCTTATCTGAAGGACATGTCAAGAAACTTCGTAACCGGCGAGCGTGTATGTGACGAACTATGAGAGTGGAGGAAGCCAGAGAGGTATGTAAGGAACTCTGTGCCCTCTGCCTGCCCCGAAGGGGATCTGGCGAGATGATATAGATAGATAGAAAAAATTACATCTAGACCTACCTAGGATTCGAATAAGACCTCGTGATTGTTACGTGCATCATTACCACTAGAGAAATGAGGCAGTCAATTGTAGATTTCTATCGTAAACTCTTCAATTACAGTCCGAATCTGGAATGGGTCAAATATAATGGTAATTTGCTCACACCCTATTATACTGGGACCTAACACTTTAATGCACCTCTACCACCCCGCTTAGGGAATATAGACGTGGTGCTAAATATGGTATAAATAATAAATGTAAAATCACCGTCACGACTATATTCCCCAAGGAGGGGTGGCAGAGGTGTACTAACTACACCCACTTTTCGCCGACGTTGTTAGGTCCCATGTAATAGGCTGCAAGCCTATTTCCATATACCGGGCACAGTTCCAGACTCCGGACTCGTACTGGGAAGTTTTGGTTAGAAAAACTACACTTGTCCGACCTAGGATTTGAATCCAGGACCCCGAGATCACTAAGCGTTGCGCTTTGCCACCAGAGGCAGTCAAATATTAAATGCATGAACTTAAATAACAAGGCTACAACAACCCCATTGTTGGTAGAGATCGAAGTCATAGGGTCTACATACTAAAATTTAAATAAATATAACGTTTAATATTATCTTAAATGCTTTCTGGCTTCCTCCACCCTCACAGTTCGTTTCATATACTCTCGTCGGTTACAGAGACTCTTGCTATAAAAGAACCTGTTGGAACTCTGCACAATTTGCCTACCCCGCAAAGTATCTGGCATGATGATATAGATAGATAGATTTTAAATGCTCACACTTGAGGCTTTTAATATATTTGTGGAGCGGACACTTATAGCCACCGTCATTACTTCACTTTTCAATTCCGCGTAGTCCTTGTAGCTGCTAATAAAAAAGGCTGATACATCAGCCATTAAGTTAATGATCGATCGATCATGACTCCGCAAACACTGATGGCGGACGAGGAGTACGGGTAAACACGCGCTGTTTGCACGGAATCAGGTTTTAATTGGATTAATTCGGGGTCAGTGTATGTTTCTTTTCGACTTAAAGCGTTCATTGCGTTCATCTAACTTCATTACTGCTTCTCCAGGGCCTTAAGGATATCGGAAGGTAACAAGTCTCTGAGGCACACTTAGTCGGTTCAAATCAAGACTTAAAGAAATTTTGTTGTCAATTGACCCGACACGCAGTATTTGTAATTAAGGGTCAATTTCAGAAGCGATTTTAAGCGTCTGTAAGACGTGCATTTTAATACTGCTACTCAAACGCTTGGTGGTTATACAGTAAGCAATGGACATCTGTTTGAAGTAATCTTGGTGGGATCATCTGTTTTAGCTGAAAGAAACCACTTCATAAGGCTTTCCTAAAGATCGTTACAACGACCGCGCTGTAAGTTGTGTGCTTATCGAATCATTTAAAGTAAAATAAATTTTGTTGTCAACCAATTCAACTGCTGTGTAGACACAATCGTAATCCGACCAAGTGAGGTTTGTTTGTTGTAATAGTTGTTTGTATATGAATTCATGTCTTTTTTAAGTCGAAATCAATCAATTTATTTACTTTGTTTGGTACATAGGTTACACCCAACACAACATTATCACAATTGTGTAACTTACTCCGGTGTTATGTATAGGGTGCAGATTTTTATTCAAAAATTATATAAAAACTACAGCAAACCAATAGTTCCTGTATTTATAACGATGAAATTTCGTAAGGTCAAATTCTTTGGTCTCTATATATCTATCTACAGAGTTCCAACAGGTTCGTTCCTTACATACGTCTCTGGCTTCCTCCACTTTCATAGTTGTCTTGTCCTTCAGATAAGACACGGTCTATTTGGTCATGGTAAGATAGTCTAAGTCCTCTCCGGTACCTACATCCTTCCACTTTCGCATTGTATATCTGTTTTATCATTCTTTCTTCTGAAAATCTTTCTATATGCCCGAACCAACGGAGCATAGCTTTTCTTATCTTTACACCGATACAGTCTTTCATACCTACTCGCTTTCTTACTACGCTGTTGCAAATACGGTCGGTCTGCTTCACTCCGCACATCTTCCACAGAGCTTGCATTTCTACCGCGTTTATCCTACTTTCATTCTCCTTCTTACGTACACAGCTCTCGCTGCCATATAACAGCGTTGGGACAAGCACTCCGTTATGTATGGCCAGCTGCGTCTTTTGGCTTAAGTGCCGGCACCCCAGTAACTTTCCCATCGCATCATTCACTCTGTACCCTGCACTCACTCTTCTCTCTATGTCAGCGGTGTAATTCCCATCCTTACTGAATGCGCATCCAAGATATACAAACACATTCACTTGTACCAGCACATCGTTACCAACCCTAATCCTTGCATTCGTACTGGTTTCTTCTCGTTCAAAAATCATAATCTTGGTTTTCTTTATATTCAAATGTAAGCCATTGTTCATGCAGTCGTCTTTCATAACTGTGACTAATGTTTGCTGACCAGTGGCTGTTGGCGCTATTAAAACCTTGTCATCTGCGTAAAGTAGATGGTTTACCACTAGGTTACCCATTTGTACACTTTCATTCATCGCTTTCAGTCTTTGAAGAGTTTTATCCAAATATATTAGAACTATATCAAGTCAAGAGTCTCCATAACCGGCGAGCGTGTATGAGACGAACTATGAGAGTGGTGGAAGCCAGAGAAGTATGTAAGGAAAGAACCTGTTGGAACTCTGTACTCTGCCTACCCCGCAAGGGATCTGGCGTGATGATATAGATATTATAAATAGTCTAGCGGACAACACGTAACCATGCTTGACGCAAACCAACGTCAACGTCAAACCAGGGTAACATGTTACCACCCACTTGTACGCATATCTTGCTGTCCACATATGTGGACTGGACGGCTGTGCCATATATACCCTACTCTGGTGAAATGTCCTAAAGTCTTTTTCGCACAACTCTATCAAACGCCTTCTACGGATCTACAAAACCGCAGAAAACCTTCCGGCCCACTACCAAATGCTTCTCTACGATGTTGCGGAGGGAGAAATCTTGAGGTGTACATCCTTTTCAGGATCTGAAACCCCTTTGTACCTCGCACAACATTCCATCGGACTTCTCGCGCATTCTCCGTTTAATAATTTTACCGTATACCTTGGCTGCCAAGCTGATCAAACTAATGGCTCTGTAATTGGTGCAGTCATATTGTGAGCCCTTGAATTTATACAAGGGTACTATGACTGCGCGGCGGCAATCTGTAGGGACTTTACCGGTCCTCCAGCAAAGGTTTGCAAGGACCCGAAAGGCGTCCCGGACGCAAGTTGACCCATATTTTTATCGTCTCGGCAGATATCATGTCTATTCTTTGGTCCTATAAAATTATGTTTCATTTACACAGTGAAACGTTAGAAGTATCTCTTTTGATATTAAATCCCATTCCCCGGCTTCTTAGCGGTAATGGCGGAATGGAATTAAGCTCACGGTTACATCTCAACCAATATTTACATAATTATTCAGATAGGCTTTTTAAGTAATCTATATAGAGTACTGCTATAATGTTACTTTTGTTTCTAAAGTGGGTGCCAGTAAACTTTGTCCAAACTTATTTCTTTTGGGTTACATTTTTCTTAAATTTAATAAATTAGTACCTTTCAGGTTTATTTCCAAAGTGCTTAGAAGAAGTGTGCATATTTCATTGTTGTATTTTTGGTCTCGATTTCACCGTTATCAAGTGGGCATCGCTCATAGATTTCGAGAAACTCAGAAGGAAGCATTCTACCGAGTACTCTGACACTTAATTTTTTTGGTAATTTCAGTTATTAGTTTTGGAGTGATTAGTAGCCAATCTATTATAGTATTTCAAGCAATTAAAAGACTAATTTTTGATATCGCTTATGGACCGCTGTATTGTTATACACAGCAGTCAGCAGTAACAGCTGAAACGCCTAATCTATATCCGAAGAATTTCCCTATCTTACCATGAATCTGCAGTGGTATCCCCAATTTTTTTTCTTGTTTACTTTTATGAACACCGTCACGCCTATATTTCCCGAGCGACAGCAGCAGAGGTGTACTGCATAAACCCACTTTACGCCGACGATTTTAGGTCCCATGTAATATGGGGCGAGCTTATTGCCATGTACCGGACCATATTTGCGTCCGGACTTGAACCCTCCTGGTGACCTCGTGATCGCATAGCGCATTAGTTGTATCTAGACTAACCAGGCAGTAAAAGTGTGAGCTTTTTTTCTTTTAAAAACGTAACCTCACTCTCGCATTTATTTCAGTGTCGTGGATGCGTTTACAATCATGAAAATTCACATACACAAATACCTAGACCGAACCAAATAATTATGGTTCACCCAAAGATTTGTCCCGTGTGGGAATCGAACCCGCGACTACCAGACACAGTGGGCGGGGTGGGGTGGCTTAAGCTCTTAACGACTGCGCTAAATCGTCCGTGTTTATTTTATAGCCTAAAATCAGCTATAAATATTACTTGGTTTCGAATTAAGCAGAATAGCGCCTGATGTAAGAATAAATGCACGTATTCGTTCTGTGTGGATATTCTGGCGTCCCTTTGTCGTGACGAAGAAAATAAACTACTGGAGTTCTTAGTACAGTTATGAACCCCGTAGTCCCACATAGCATTGGGGATAAGTCTCACATAACCCACGGAAATTATTCCTTCACACTTTTGTCCTGTCACGTAAACTAACTTCAGGGGATTTTAGTAAGGTAAAAAATCCCGAGTACAATGGCTGTTTTTGACAGGGGTAGAGATCATTGGAGGAAAGAAGGGGAGACTTGAATTCTCGGCTACATTAGGTAAATTATCCGGCGCACCCCTATACGAATGAAGATTTTTTCAGTAAGTAATCCTCCCGCTTGAAACTTGAAAACTTGATTGAAAAGAGTGATTGAAGATAGAGAGAGAGAGTAACTTTTCTTCTCTGCGTATTTTGTAAGTATCGTGCTGCCACGTCAACGGTCCTCTAAAAGGTGCTAACGGAAGATCAGCGCTGGCTGTCCTCAGTCAGCAAACTGGCTGAGTTAGGACCCTTTTAGTAATGCATGTCCTATTTTTATCTAAAGATTATTACCTTAGGTCATGTCATTTTGTTACGTACACTATATAGTCATAAGCTTTCATGGAACTACTTGTGCTTACAAAATAAATTTTTCATTATTATTATTATAAAAGGTGTTAAATAAAAAATATTGTATACATCATCATATTTTATTGAAGTGACAGTTACTTATAATGATAATAACTAGTAAATTACGACCTTATGATTGCACGTTTGTCTTTGGAATCGTTTACACAACTAACATTAGAATTTATACATTATTTACAGTGATTTACATACATCATTAATAACATCTAAAATTTTGAGAAATGGTACTGTTAAATACGATTTAAATAGTTTTTTTTTACAAATTTAGTAACATTTAATATGGAAATTAGGGTGGGTTGTTAAGATAATCGTGCATTTAGGGTATTTTTCGTTCATTAACACAGTTAAAAGATGTATCTTTTAACTCTGTCTATATGTTTATTTATGTCAAAATGTATTTTTAGATAAAATAAGCATAAGTTTTAAGACAATTGAACTTATGAAAGTTATCGCCAGGTTTACAATATGTTCATATAAAAGTAGGCTTATCTTTTTAATTTACATTTTTTTAAGAGCGATGGAATATACCGGTCATGGGCATTTTTAAATTTCTACTCCTCTAAGACTTTGGCATAATGGATTTCACATCGTTCTATTGAACGTAATTACTTAAACGATATAATTCGCCCAACAATGGAATGTTTTTTTTTGGAATACGAACTTTCCAAAATTAGATATAAGTAATATGCAGATAATGATTTTTTTTTATATAATGCGTTACATTTATGTGTGTGCTTTTAAAATTAGATTACAGCCATAAAAATAGACAACATTTTTTGTACATATTTTTTATTATAATACTTATGCTAATTGGACATCGATAAGCAAGAAAGTTCATTCGCATTCAACGTGATATTCAATTTAAAACTCTAACACGATTGCAATAAAATACAATTTCCAGTAAAATATGTGAATTAGTGACACATTATTGCTCATCGATGTCTTTTCAGGAATATTTTACATAATTCGATTGATTTTAAATAAAGAATATTTTTTACACATTTATAGATACCTATTACATTGATATGTGAGTATTTGTCTACACGTACGTGAATTTAATATATAATTACTTATTTAATATTTTATTACCATAGAGATGTTAAGTGTTTGGTGATTAAAAACCTGTTAATTATATTATATTGATAAGCAAGAAATATAATGTCATTTTTTATTTGCAGTACTTATTTATTTTTAGTTTTACTGATATTTACTCAAAAATTTTTAGGTATTCAAAATAAAATTGTACTTGCAGTATACATTTATTTTACACTTAGTTGCATCGAAATTGTGTCAAATGATTTTCGGTAGTATTTAATAAAATACAAATATGAGTAATATCTGGTGGTTATTATAAAATAATATTTACTAGTTTATGGAATCCATTGATGGAATGACAATAAGACTGGTATAATAATTATAACTTAAACTTTACAAAAATATAGCTTGTTCATATAATGAAAACTTAGGAATGATACCATCAGTTCGATAAAAATATAAGTAATTTGTAGATTTAAAAATTATTATGTAGGTACTTATTTCATAATTAATTTTTAATAGCATTTTTTAAATAAAATTAAATTGTGTTCTTTGGAAGTTTTTAACAGAATGACTGTGTTCCGGTACATTTACGAACATGGAATTCATATAAAGGCAGACCTTTCGGTCGGAATATTTATGGTCCATACAAAGATTTGTTCGTGGGACTGAACCCTTGTCCTCGATCGGGATTGCCTACACTCAAACCACTAAACTAAGCCGTCATCGTCTTATAACCTAAATAAATGGAGTTTTGGCGGGAAATCGTCATGATCGACATGATATCATCAATTTGTATTAATTTCCAAAATCTATCTATATCACGCCAGATCCATTGCGGGGTAGGCAGAGAGTACAGAGTTCCAACAGGTTCTTTCATTACATACCTTGCTGGCTTCCGCCACTCTCATAGTTCGTCTCATACACGCTCGCCGGTTACGGAGACTCTGGACCTTTAGATAAGACTCGGTCTATTTGGTCATGTTAAGATAGTCTAAGTCTTCCCCGGTACCTACATCCTTTCACTTTTGCATATAATCTCTGTATAAGAATATCTGTTTTGCCATCCTTTCTTTCAAAACTTATGTTATTTCGAGTTATAATGTGTAATGTTGGACGAATATTAACCATTATGTATTCTTATATGTGCATGAGTGAAGGTAATTGTAACAAAGTGATAAAACGTACCTTTTCGATTTCTCTAAAAACGGCCGTCGGAAATGGTATGTAAAGTGTCCATCGCTTTACTATCCAGGGCACTTCATCAATTTCATAATCAACGTTGTCATCAAGTTCATCGGAAGTTGAATTAATTTAGAAATGAATAGTTATATTCGTAAGAATTGACATTGGCAAAATACGCGTCGTCGTGATGCCATAAACATAAAAAAACCCTAATGAATATTCAAGACACCGTGAGCTCATTCTGCGTAGATCGATTTTGAATTATAATGTGTAATGTTGGTGGAATATTAACCATTATGTGTTCTTATATGTGCACGAGTGAAGGTAATTGTAACAAAGTGATAAAACGTGCTTTTTCGATTTCCCTCAAAACGGCCGTCGCAATTGGTATGTAAAGTATCCATCGCTTTACTATCCAGGGTGGGGCACTTCATCAATTTCATAATCATCCTTGTCATCAAGTTCATCGGGGAGTTGAATTAATTTTGAAATGAATATTCGTAATACTTGACATTGGCAAAATACGCGTCATCGTGATGCCATAAACATAAAAAAAACTCTGCGACTGTCATGAAGTGACATTTCACTCGATTATAGCGTTAGTTCCGATATTGGCCGCGGGCCACATGATCCTTGTTGGTTGGCCTGAGGTTGGAGTTTGACTTGACAGCATTGTAATCCGAAGTGCTGGTTAATGTTACTTGTTTGATAATACATAACCACTAGAATGATTTATAATAATATAAATTACGATTTTAAGTCACTACTGTATTTTTATAACCGCAACACACGCCATTCTGTATTACAAAAACGAAAAAAAATAAACAATCTGTACTTTATTTTGAGATCAAAAACTCACAATAACGAAGCGCTTACGTACGTACATTGTATTTTTATATTAGTCCTTATTTATAGTGTCAAGTGCTGGTAATTTATATCTGTTAAATATTGTATTAGTGCGAACTAAAAACCTTAAGCTTTGGTCAAATAGCCGACGGAGCGCGATGGGAGCGCGACGCAAGCGCTCGGCTACGTCCGGTCGTGACGATTGCCGTCGCGCCGAGCGGGGCTGCGTTGTGTGGCGTCTCCCGTACATTACAGCACATTACAACTCCCCAAGCCGCGTCACTCTCGCGCTTCCGTCGCGCTGCGTCGCTGTGCGCTGTTCCAAAACATAGAGTTCGCTCTATTTTATTCACCTGTAGCCATGCTTCGCTTGCTTTATTTTGTCTTATAACGGAGCAAAATATAAATGTCTTCTTTTGGCTAAATTTGAAAACTGCACAGTGCCATATAACAAATAATATTTAAAAATACCATCAGTCACCCAAAATGTTCCCTTAATTAATAAACTTCTTGACAGATTGGTATTTTCGGAACAATTTTTTTTATGACATTGTATTATTGTGACTATTATTCTTAAATTGTCTATACAACGTTCGGCTGAAAGTTGCTGTATCTTGTGGATTAATATTTCGATATCTTAAAACCCATTGCTTGGTGTATCTTTGTAGAAGTCATTAGCTTACATTCTGTTCTTAAGAGTGCCATACGTGATTAAACTTAAACAACTTTTAATTACCTGTTGGAACTCTGTACCCTCTGTCTGCCCCGCAAGGGATCTGGCATGATTATATATATAGATAGAACTTTTAACTATCTTGTTTTTTTGAGATATATTTGTCCTTTTTGTTACCAGAGTTCTGAATATTTTTTATCAGTGTTCTGAATGTTACCAGTATTCTTCATGTTACCAAAGGTCTTTATGTTACCATAGTTCTATATGTTATCAGTGTTGAAGCTACCGAGACTGTTACCAATAGTTACCCTATCATTCTAGTTTAGCCTTAGCGCCAGTTGGGGGGCGCGAAGGCGGTTGAGGTTCAGGATGGGAGGGGCTGCAACGGGGGCACCGAGGTGCTCATGTGAGGGGCACGAAAGTCAGGGTGCTGCGGCCGAAGATCCGTGTGAGGGGGGCGGAGGTCTGGAACAAAATGAGATGGTTATATTTTGCAATCTTGTACTTTGGACCTGAGATGATATTTACGGACAATAGATTTGAATAAAAAGCTCATAAAGTTACAGTGGTGCTATAGCGATCAATAAATTAGAAAAATAAAAATCGTCTAAATACGCATAGTGCGGCTGCTGATCACGAGGTCCTGAGTTCGAATTTTAGGTCGAATAAAGTGTAGAGATTCTGCTATCGTAGATTCTGTTATTCTACATTTTGATCCCACCGTCACGCCTATATTACCCAAGCAGAGGTGGCACTCCTCCCCTACATTTTCCAAGCGCGGATGCCAGAGGTGTACTGTGTACACCCAATTTTCGCCGACGATGTTATGTCCAATGTAATAGGAGACTAGCCTGTTGCCATATACCGGTAACAATTCGAGACTTCGGACTGATACTGGGAATTTTTCAACAAAAATCTAAATTTGTCCAACAAATATGGGCGGTGTTTATTTCTTCCTTATTTAGTTTTGTTAAACGACTCACCCGAACCCTTAAACTCTCATTAGATATCAAAGATCTCACCTATCCGATGCTCTCCCACCGCATGCATATCCGTCGCATGCATCGCATGGACGTCAGTATGCGGCTGCATATGCGGCTGGGGAGTCCTCAGATCCGCATGCTGGGTCTCCTTATGTCTTCTCAGGTCCACCTTCCTCTGGAAGGCGCGGCCGCATAGCTCGCATGCGAAGGGTTTGAAACCGGTGTGTTTGCGGGAATGGGTGATCAGGTTCGAGCTTTGGCTGAAAGCTTTCCCGCATACCTGGCATTTGTGAGGCTTCTCGCCTGGGGACAAGGGGAGAGTTGCTGTTAGAAGATTTCTTTACGAACATGACCTAGGAAGGGTAGGTCAGTGGTGCTCGAATACACATTCCAATAGTGGTTGACTAATATAAGCGTTTTTGCTATTTCGTTCAAAAAGGCGTTTATATTCCTAACCCAACTTTATTCGCATAATTTATTCTAGCTATATATATCATCACGCCAGCTCCCTCGCGGGATAGGCAGAGAGTACAGAGTTCCAACAGGTTCTTTCCTTACATACCTCTCTGGCTTCCTCCACTCTCATAGTTCTCATACACACTCGCCGGTTACGGAGACTCTTGACTTGCCCTTCAGCTAAGACACGGTCTATTTGGTCATGGTAAGATAGTCTAGGTCTTCCCCGGCACCTACATCCTTCCACTTTCGCATTGTATATCTGTTTTGTCATTCTTTCTTCTGGCATTCTTTCTATATGCCCGAACCAACGGAGCATACCCTTTCTCATCTTTACACCGATACTATCTTTCATATCTACTCGCTTTCTTACTACGCTGTTGCGAATACGGTCGGTCAGCGTGACTCCGCACATCTTCCGCAGAGATCGCATTTCGACCGCATTTATCCTGCTTTCGTTCTCCTTCTTACATACCCAACTCTCACTGCCATATAATAACCATATCAATTATAGTATAAACAATCACATCCATGTCAAATGGCGGCAAGGACACTTTTTAGGTTTCCTGGTATACAGACGTAATATAATATTATTTAAAAATAATATAATATTGCTATTTGATAATTATTTTCATATCAAAACAGTATCTCTTTACCGTAAAAAAAATATTTATATTTAAATTTTACCCAGCATTAAGACACCAAACAGTTTGATTCTCCAAAAATAATAAAGGTCTAAAGCCGGGTATATCTGTGTGTAATCGCCGGGCGAGCCGGTCGAGCTATAATCCGTACCGCATCCGGAATATCGATCCGGTTGTGACGTGCGACGACCCGGCATTACATGAATAGGGCTGGCAGGTAACAGGGAAGCAAAGAATTGGATTAAATTCATAGATTAAAAAATGTTATTACATTTTTTATCGTCCCCTATTACATTACGGCTTTACTTTTATAGCGATACGTGGGTGTACATAGTACACCTCTGTCACTGGTATATTTCAAAAGGAAAGGGCACTAGCCATAATTAGTGATAGGAACATAACTACTTGCGGCTGGCGGTGACTTACCGCCCACTAGATGGGTCCTCAAACAGACGACCGAATGTGTTATGAAGACATAAAACAACTGAGGGCAACATCAGTGTGAGAAGCTTAGGGGTGTTGAGACTAGAGGTCAGCTAATTTTTGTCGACGCTACTACTACCCTTACTTAATACCCTTTAACTCTTCCACCTCTGGATAAAATCGATGAAGGAAAGTATTACCTTCCTATATCGATACAGCTCTCACTGGTCCGTTCTAGACGACCAATTAAGCCAAACCAGAGCCGAGAGTCCTGCCGGTTTCCACTGGAACGACAAAGACGCGCAGAGGTGGGGGAATCTCCGGAGCACTTAGATCCGTGATGTCGTCAGTTACCAACGAACGGTGTATTTTTATTTTGTGATGTATTTGCCATTTATATTTATATTAATACGTGAAGCAAAAACGTTGTACCCCTATTCACGAAAATTGCGCGGACGGAGGAGTATCAAATTTCCCACACTTATAGTTTATATAGAGAAGGAGTGCAGAATGCTAATATTTTTTTAAAAATATGCATAAAAATACATTAAAACAATAAAAAAAAACATTACACACACTACCATGTATTTGACACATTACACTTCAAATTGAGAAAAGATTAATATTGTTTGTCTTAATTATTATTTGTCTATAGTCTTACTGAATGTCAAACATAACCAGCAAACGATGAAAGAGTTTTTACAAAAACATCGTTTACAGAAAAGTTTTGTATCATTAATTAAATTAATTATGGTCGAATTTCGACCAATGGGCGAGCACTAGTTTTCATAATAATGTGAAATTAATCGCATCATATGTATGGCGTGACACCCCTAGCTATGCGGAAAGCAAGTATTAATGCACGTTCGCGTAATCTGTGCCGCGCTCCTCCGCATTTCGCATGCGGGTCGCGGCCGCCCAGTCTAGCGATTTATAGCCCACTGGCCATCTGCGAGGCACAGCTTAGATTTTACCATTTTTGCGCTGGATTTTTCGAGATATCTAACTGATTATTTTTAAGTCTAGTTTTCGTCTAGCTTAAGTGCAATGCGGTAAACTACGCTGGTGTGTTGCCTAAATGAAGAAAGGAGAGAGGACTGCCTATTTTCCCTACCGGTAGATCGATAATCAAACTGGGCTATCTACCTATTTTGAAGTCTAGTTTTGCGTCTTGCTTAAGAGCGGTGCAGTATAAATGCGCTGTCGTGAAAAAAATCTTGACGTTGTTAGCGCGACGGTCATTTGCGCTAAAATTGAGAGAAATGCTTTGGTTAGGTGCAAAGTAAAAGCAGTGATAGCCTAGTGGTTAGACCGTTGGACTGCAAAGTCGGAGGTCTCGGGTTCAAACCCAGGCACACACCTTTGCCTTTTCGAAGGCATGTGCAAAAATTAACTATCACTTGCTTTAACGATGAAGGAAAACATCGTGACGTCGCTAGATCAACAAGGCAGGCTTTTTATTCCGTTCCCAAATATACCTTTATTATATGAATTGTACGTAATATAAAGAGTTTATGTGTATCGTGATTCGCGCGCGGCTGGAATTTAATATCGGCGGAGCTCGCCCACTGCTTTTGTTTGATTGTAGCCCCGCATTTGTTGGATTTCTATCGAATATTTCTGCTCTACCAGCTTGTATAGACTATGGACAATATTGTTATATATTTACTAGGGGAAAATACATAATACTCTTTACAAGAGCTTACAGATTACACACTGTCACTCCTATAATCCCCATGCCACCCCGGCAGAGGTGGACTGTGCACACCCACTTTTCGCTGACAATGCTTAGTCCCATCTAATAAGGGGCGGGCCTGTTGCCATATACCGGGCACAATTCCATACTCCGAACTGATACTGGGAGTTTTTCGATAGACAAGCTACATTTGTCCGGCTTAGGATTTGAACCCAGGACCTCGTGATCGCAAAGCACATCATTCGCCGCTACTCAAACGAGGCAGTTTCCTTTTTTTCTGTACTTTATAAGTACTGTTCTACATTAACAAAACACTTTTTTTTATCAAACCATTCTCAAAAATGCCTACAAAATAATAAACCAAAACATTGTTTATATACAAATAATATATAATCCTCATCATAAATGACTAACCAAGTAGGTACAACCTCTAAAGGAAAACTACCAACCAATGCGCAAAGCGGGCAATTACGAACAAATCACGGCGCGCCATCGATACCTAACTTAGGTGTAGCATTTCGAAAAAGGGCCCTTTGAGTCCGTCAATCAAGGGGTCTGGCGACCGACTGGTGACTTCATTAGTGCGAGCGAGAGGGCCCTTCCCTCCCGCTCCGACACCAGTGTCGCGACTCCGGAGCAATTTATATCCGTCGCGCTATTGGGCCGTGATTGCGGCGGCTCCACCCCGCGTCGCGTAGCAACGGGAGGGGGGTGCCCCCACTACCCGATCCCATCCCCTCCCCCTTTATGGATCGCAATTTTCCTTTGAATTGTAAATCAGAGCGCTCGCCGCGAGGCCCGCTCGTTAGCTCGTCTCTCCATCTTCGCGATACTTTCTCTATACAGATTTTTACGGTAGAGAAAGATGTTTCCTTTGTGGGGCTCGCAAATTGTGATGTTTTCGGTTTGAGCCTCGCGATTCTCGCTTGAACTAGATGGGACGCAAGTTGAATAAATTTTATGTGGTTGGGTTGCGTAAAGTTGGGTTGTTGTCGCATGTGTTTTATATGTTTTAATCCAATTTTTAAAACCTCTGACTTTGTACATACGTAAATATAAAAACCGTAATTGCTAATGCAGCTAGCGACCACAGGGTCCTGGGTTTGTATCTTAGATCGGGCAAAGTGTTAGCAATCCGGAGTTCAGTATGAGGCTCCGTTAGGTGGCATTCGCTCCTTTTACAATTGGGTCCTGAATTTCGTACTTCATGATCCTGACGTCGTCGACAAATTGTAAGTGTACACAGTACATCTCTGCCATTCTCACTTGGAGTATGTAGGCACCACGGTATTGGGATAGCTACTTAGATCCTACTTAGAAGATATAGGCAAATAAAAAATTTTTAAGCTCTATATACCGTCATATTCCCCAAGCGGTGGTGGCAGAGGTATACCTGTGTACACGCATTTTTTGCCGATGATGTTAGGTCTCATGTAATAACATTATACCGGACACAATTCCAGAGTCGAGACTGATATGAGAATTTATACTCTATACCTATGAACATTTTTCTTCATACCTTTATACCTGCCTTTATGATGGCAAAATTATTCAAAATCGGACTTTTATCAATTTCTAATTTCCCACATTTTATTTTATATTTTCAATTAAATCTTAACATATTCTCCCATCAAAAACAACGATCCTAATGTTAACACTCCACAAATCACAAACACGGCCTCCAACAAACCCTTACAACTCTCGACTCACAAGAGTATTACGCAAACTTATTACAAGCACTTACACTCCAGTCCGTCTTCAGTGCGTAAAATCTTCGCAGCCCTTGTCTTAACTGTGTAATTACGCCCTGTATTACAGAAGGGGTGGGGAAGGGGGACAAGACATATGTCTCGGATTTTGTCACCCAAGGCGTGAGATAACTGTTTCGCGTTACCTCTTACTGCAGTAAGACGTAAGACAAAATCGTTACTGTACAGAAAAGTATCTTACTCGAAAAATGTTATTATGAACCTTAAAACAGAGTTTGGGCAAGTTCTATATCACTTCTGAACAGCTGTTTAACAGCCATTGTACAGCCGTGGGCTGTATGATTTGGGACCAAATAAGAATTAGACAAGATTATTTTGACTTACATACAGGATTCACCATACGACTTTTTAAGAGGAAAAAAAAATTCGAATTACGGCCCAAAATTGCGCCTCGCGTAAGAAAAGTCTTCAGCTGAAACCATTTTTACTATCAAAAATAGACTGTAATCACCGGCCGACAAAATTTCGTCTCGCGTAGGAAAAGTCCAGCTACCCGCGCTTGCCTATCAGGATGTTGAATCCTAGTTTGAAAGTATCTAAGTCTATTTGGTAATTCAGTCTAAACATTTCTTTTCTTATTTCTAACTTTAGTCAACCATTTTAAGCATTAAAAATAAGGACTCAATTTTGGCCGACAAAATTTCATCTCGCGCGAGAAAATTTTACCATTCTTGTTAACTCTACAGGGGTGGAAAAGGGGGAATACTTAATTGTTTCTCCAGTGAGGAGACCGAATGAATTGAAAATACGATACCCGATGAGTTATTGATTTGCCGATGAAGTTTGGAGATTGATTTATTGGTGAAATAGGCAGTTGAGATGTTATTAGTGTTTTGAAGGCGTGTTAGTTTTCTCTAGGTGGTGTAAGACAAATTTCAAGTTTTCTTTGTTTTTGGTGAGATATTTGTTTAGGCCGCTTGGGAATATGTACTAAGTATTGTTGGCATTCTTTTGCACATTATGAAGACAATTGAGCAGGCATCACATTAGTTATACCGATGATATGGTGAAGGTTAGGGTGAAAGTTGGATACATGTATCACTAAGCTGGTTATATTGTTATATAATCACTTTTATCGTGTCTATCTATCTATCTATCTTTAACCTCACGCCAGATCCCTTGCGGGGTAGGCAGAGAGTACAGAGTTCCAACAGGTTCTTTCCTTACATACCTCTCTGGCTTCCTCGACTCTCATAGTTCGTCTCATACACGCTCGCCGGTTACGGAGACTCTTGACTTTTCCATCAGATAACACTCGGTTTATTTAGTCCTTTATCGTGTCCCTCGTGTTATATCGTGGCGATCTTTAGAAAAGGCCTTTGTTATGTAGTGGACGTGTTTTGGCTGTTGGTGTGAACGCGAAAATAAATACCCACACGCCTATATTCCTCAAGCGGGAGTGCCACAGGTGTATATCCAAGTCATCCCGATTATGTTAGCCCCCAATGCAAAAGAAGATGAGTCTGATACTGTAGGCGTACCTAGCATAAACTCATACTCGGAAATGCTAAAAAGATTTTTTTGATAGAAAAATATTACTTCTTCATTCAAACGCAGAATCTCGCGATTGACAGCTGCATTATACACCACTAGACTAACGAGGCTGCCAATATTTTGAATCTCTTTAAGTATTAATATAATAATTCCTGGATAGAGACTCTCAGGCGATATAGACTTGCATCTGCAAATCTATATCGCCACTTCAGGTACCTTGAAGTGTAGGCAGTACAGACTTTCAACAGGTTCTGACCTTACAGAACTCACTTGCTATTTGGGCTCTTATAGTTCGTGTCATACACGCTCGCTAGTTACAGAGACACTTGAAATGCCCATCAGATAAACGTGACTTGCAATAATCCTTTATAATTCTGAAGGTCAGATTCCAATCAACGCTATCATCCGTCCATTCAATACCCTTACCCGCCTCATAAAACTTTCAGTCATCGTCTTTTTCCAGAAGTTTTCACGAACTGCGCATTCGAGTCGATGTTATGGCTGTTAAACTAGTTATGTGTATACATAACATACCCCCAGAGGGAATTTACTGATTTTAACATATTGTGTCATAATGATTAAGGTCATTTTATCACAATTTTATTAAATCGCTTTTTGATTGCGCGTCTGTGTCTGTTGGGTACAAATTTTGCAGTCGATTTTAAACTAACTTAACCTTAAACTTTAAATTGACGATAATACAGTAGATACAGGACTTAGTAGTAGAAATAGTTATAACAAAAAAAAAGTATAGAGCATACAATTAGATAATTTTCATAAGTTACATAATCGACAAAACCGCATAAACCTCTTCAAAATTATTTATTGTCCCACTGCAAGGCGAAGGCTTGCAGTCCCTTTTTCCCAACATATAATTTATGAGTCCATATGTACAACTTAGGCACATATTATTTAGTTAATTTTGTCAGCTTTGGATTTAGGACTCAAATACTGAAAAGCAAGGATGGAATGAATTTCACAAGATCCTTAACATAATAGAATTCAAGCAGAAGATACGATATTACAAAAAATGTTACGTAAAACACTGGGTACTTAACAAAACACCTATTCGTCTTCTTTTAACACCAAATCACGTTTGTATATAACCATAAAAATGTGTTGCTATCAATATCAAAGCACTCAGAACATATGGAGCTGCTATAGACACGTTAAGCGTTAAGTTTGCCGGTTGTGATTGAACGCGTCCGGGTGAGCGATAACCGTAAATCCCGGGTATACGGATCCCGGATAACGGGGATCCAGGGCCGCATATTCAGGATATAGGAATGTTGGATGCTTCTACGAAAGATTTTGCTTTTGAAACATTGGTTGGAATCGAAGAAACGATTCCTAGGTGTCGCGAAAACTTAGTTCAGTGGTTTTTTCTCATTCATTTTGACTAATAACTACAGTATTATATCGAACCGTATTGAAAAATACTGGTGTTATAGTTTAATATCATTCTGAGAATTATAATTCTGAAGTATCTTCAGAAGTCCATGCCAAATGTTAACCTTGATTGGGTATTTTACTTACATACTTTTAAATAATACAACCAGTAAGTTAGACTCAGACTCTTATTAGGTACCACATGCAGTCCTCAACATTTCCGTATTTCAATATGTAGGTAAGCAGCTTGACAAGTTCCAACAGCATGCAGCTATAAACTTGCCTCCTCCAATCCGCACAATCCACTTGGTAAATAATAACCTAGCCTCTCTCATCTTAATTTGTAGGAGGAATCCCAGAACTGGGTCAGTATAGGCTGATATATAATAAGTTTGGTGCAACAATACAGCTTATATCAATCAACAAAATATAATTAATCCTTAATACCCCAAACTCGATACCAAAATCCAGCGCAGATGACAACAAATTAAGAAAAATCATTACCGCCCATTACTACGGCAGTAAACGCGAGATTCGCAATAAAGCAAGCGTTAATACAATTAAATGTCGCACCGGATGCCGAGTCCGCCCCTGAGCGACTCATCTGCACAGTATCACGGGTGCCTGGATTTTTATGGGGACGTACTTCAGCCTGTGCTGAATTAAATATACGATGTTGCGAACTTAAAGTGCTTCCGCCGGTAAGATTTTACGAAATATTGCGCGGTGCCGCTGGGTTTGTTAAAGGGAACGCTGTTGATGTTGGTTTGTTTTGGCTCTGTTGGATAACTAGCACCTAGACTACACTGATGCTGAACAATACCAACATACTTATCACGCCAAGTCCCTAGCAGTGTAAGCAGAGAGCACAGACTTCGAACAGGTTCTTTCCTTACAGACTTCTCTGGCTCCCGTCACTGTCATTGGTGGTCTCAATGAATAGTTTTATGAAAATCTGATTCTATCTTTTCGATCAATCCTATTTGATTAAGTGGAATTGCAGTTGTGAGTTCATCTTTGTGTCGTATAGTTTAAGGGAATACTTTAGGGCTATCCCTAAAGTATTCCCTTAAACTATACCAACCTAACTAATCAAACACAGCTAAAACCTACGAGTATGTTTTAGCTTTGTTAGGTTGGTTGGTTAAATAAGTTTTTGCACATATTGCAGCTCGGTAACTGCAAAGGGGTAAATTTTAAGAAAATGGCAGTCTATTTTAATTTTTAATAGCTGTGAGCTCGTCTTATAAAAATGGGATATCTTAGTTTGCGATTTCTCGTTAGAACTGGGATAGCTTCTTCTTATTATTTGTTTTGTAACAAGGGTTGCAATCCATTTGAGAATAATTTTAATCCATGTAATTCATCTCCGCGTATACGAATAGATATTAGAAAGAAAAATAAGGCCAATCAAAGAGAAACTATCCAGAATCCTAGTTTCCAAATCTTTCGCGAGTACATTTTGAAAATAACCTGTACTTCTCAATATTTTTTTGTACCAACATTTTTAGTGAAATAAATGTTTATGGTTGGTTTGAAATCAAAACACCATCGCAGTAACAGCGATGGTGAACCATAATAATAATTTAAGCGACCACTCGGGGGTGTTAATAATTCAGGGACTTATAAAAAACGGCACACCAAATTGAGGGTGGGCGCTCATGAACTCCTTGCATTTACATGCTCATTGATTATTCAGAGCTCTCCTGCATCTACGAGCCGCGATGGATACTGAAGTGGAAATGTGCGTTGAAAAGTATTTAGAATTTGAGTAAGAAGACTTGTTTGGGTAAGACTTGTTGGACAAGTTCTATAGTTTCTCTACGGATGAAAAGCCTTTGGGAAAGAGATGGAAAGCTCAAACTTTAGAAAATTACATACATAGAACAGACATAGAAGTAGGTAAGGTAAGGTAACACACAAACCACTGCTAACCTTCTTATTTATGATGAAAATCCATAGTATTATAAAAATAAATCATTTAATTTTTCACACGAGTCGCATGTTATCCGCTACATACCTACTGGAGCTATTTTATAGACATATCGATGAATATGGCTACGGCCATGATTGTGTTAAAAAAATTGTTTTTTGGTTCATCGATTGTATTGTGATCACCATACTAATGTGACTCCAACTCAAAACTTATCTAATCGTGTATCACACAGACACAAAATTCAATACTTTGCGTTCATTTTATATCATTAAAGCATTTCTGTATCGTCGACTTTGCCATTACATCAGAATGTTATTACTGTAAAAAAAAGGGCCAGAAACTTCACGGGTAGTGTCCACAGCTTAGCTATCTCTCTATACATTCAAACCCGTGTCTCAGCTGTAACCCGGCTCAAGTTAACAGCTGACTATAAGCTCCACTTAACCGCACCAGGTGCAGATGAAAAGTGCAAGCTTCGCGGAAACTAAGCAGAGGCTGGCTCCAGTGCACTTACTGGTGGATATGAATTTAATATTGCATTTTAAAGCTGTGCTTTCAATAGAAATAACTATAGCTTGAATTTTTAATAATATTGCACTTACACTAAGAATTATATCATCTGCCTCATAGGTATGTTATCAGAGGCTTTATCATGAATGATTTGACATTATAGTATTGTAGTCGAGCAAGCGTGTTGTCACGTTCATCTTTTAAACGGTAGGAAAAGGATGGCATATCAACTTCATAGCGTTACGTCCATTTTGTTTGTGATAATCCCTTTGATACAAATTTCACCAGCCTGAGACACAGTTCTGGGTCATACAAAGTTAAAAGATGGGGGAGACGGCGGAATGCTTATAGCATAAAGCCGATTGTAGTGGAGATCTTTGGGAGCCCATGCTATTCAGCCGATTAAAGCGATGACGATGATGTTTCTGCGGATACCTACCCTACACCTTTCTCAGCTGGTGAAGTCAGAAAACTTTGGAAAGCTTGAATAACTAAACTGACCTAAGCCATGAGGCTTAGGTCATAAATGCTCAGCGCGAGATTTGAATTGTATGCCCTTAAACTTATTTTGTCACAAGAAGGTATTGTATTTTGAAGGCTACAGATCTACGAGCGCGTCCTCTTGAGGTTTGCGCTGCCCTCGCAGCCAACTCGTCACTATGACATTGAGTACCTTTACTTCGGTCAACACCCAACAAAATGGTAGGCAAAAAACAGGTTATCCTACAACTCAGTAGCTACACACGACCTACATACGAACAAGGTTATATCTCAACAAATCCACACTGGCGAGATGCCGGCGTGATTACCGGGTCGCTAGTGAAGTGAGGATTTTCTCGGAGAGAATCCCGGTTTACGATCCGCATGCCGCCACCCTCCGGGGGGATGACCAACGTATCTGTACGTATATGTTGCCGGACGGAATTGATGGGGATAATGTTTTTATCGTTCATTTTGTTAACGTTGATGAGAGAAATGTGGATTTTTGAGGTTATTTTAAACAACCGACCTCGCCTACCTCGCCAGAGATCTGGCGTGACTATATAGATAAAGATTTTAAGCTACTGAACAAATAAATGACAGATCCATATCTGGAGGGCAAGTTATAAGTCTCCGTAACCAGCGAGGATGTATGAAACGAACTATGGGAGTGGAGGAAGCCAAAAAAGTGATCTGGCATACCCGCGAGTGATCTGGTGTAATAATATAGATAGGTAGATAGATTTTAAACTGCTATAATCTGCCGTAATATAAATATTCCTCTTTCTCCTAATCATTTTTGTATATAAGCCAAAGATAAAATCGTAACAACACTGATTAGTTGCAAATCAATCAGAAGAAAAATTAAGGAGCTTTTTTGCGTTGAGTGTTGTCCTTTATAAGGGGAGTTTTGCAGTTTCAACACAAGAGACGAGGATTTAGCACGCAAAGTTGACGTGCTATACGTAGCGAGTTGATATGCTTTCCTTGTCAAACTACAAATATACTATATAGATGTGAATGTGACAGCGTGTTTTCTCGTTATCGTCACGCTGTCAATCTTTGCTAAGCTCTCGGATTATGAATTTCATTCAGAAATTTCAATAATAATAATTTATTTTACCCTAGAAACCAATACAACAGTGTTTTAAAATTATCTTTGGCTACTTAAATATAGTGGTTTCTGCCGTTAAACTAGGAAAACTTGTATCTCGGCGTACAATATGTGTGATTGCCTTAAATTCTTTTCTTTTTATAGGCTTAATACTAGTGCAGGTTTAGTTGTAAGACTAAAACTTAAGTGTCAAATATTAAAGAAAATTTAGTGATATAAAATGCGATACCAATAAGCTGTGGCAGGTGCTGCATATAGGCAATAAAGCAGTACCTGTATAATACACAGAGCCTCAGTATATGTTACTAGTTACTATACTAAATAAATATGATGATATTTTATTTAGGTAGTAATCATTTAAAGTAGTATTACTGCATTTTCTGAGGCAGGACTGCTTAATTGCCTGCCTGCACTGTCAAACTAGGATTTATTCCTGTATCGTGGGTGCGTTTACAAACATGAAAATTCACATACACAAATACCCAGACCGGGACAAATAATTGTGGATCACACAAAGATTTGTCCCGTGCGGGAATCGAACCCGCGACTATTAGACACAGTGGGCGGAGTGGCTTAAGCTCTTAACCACCAAAACATTACAATAAAGAGGCTCTTTTTCTTCTATTTTCACACATTTTAATTCCAATTTCTGGCATGACACCAACTAAAATTACACTAGATCCACCACCACCAACAATCTTGCCAATTTTGATTGAGAAAACAAAGCACTTGCTCCTCCCAAAACATTTCCAACAACGATTCAATCTCTTGTCGCTCTAACACAACACTCGATCCGCGTTCTAATGGAAAATTGGAAATGCCGACACAATCTTGCCAAGAGAGGTCGGCAAACAGCCTCGCCGCCATCTTGGTTTCAAAACAAGAGAATACTCCCCCGGCGCGGTTTTTGTTGCGGAAAAACTGCTTTGTAACCGCACGATAATAAATTGAGAGACGATTGCTTTCATGCCGAATGGTTGAGAAATAAATCACACATTGCTGATGGATAGTTTTTATGTTAGAGGTAATATTTATATTGAACGATTTTTTTTTCTTAAAAGAAACTACACCCCACACTAGGATTTATTCCTGGGTCGTAGGTGCTTTTCATCATCATCATCATCATCATCAGCCTATAGCAGTCCACTGCTGGACATATGCCTCTCCAAGTGCACGCCACTGGGTACGATCCTCGGCTGCTCGCATCCAGTTTCTGCCAGCCGCCCTACGAAGGTCATCGCTCCACCTAGCCTGAGGGCGTCCTGCATTACGTTTGCCAGTCCGCGGTCTCCACTCAAGAACTCGTTTGTCCCAGCGGTTATCGGTTGTTCGGCTAATGTGACCGGCCCATTGCCACTTCAGCTTACTACTGGTGCTTTTACAAACATGAAAATTCACATACACGAATACCCAGACCGACACAAATAATTGTGGTTTATACAAAGCTTTGTCCCGTGCGGGAATCGAACCCGCGACTATTTGACCCAGTGGGCGGAGCGGCTTAAGCTCTTAACTACTGTGCTAAATCGTCCGTCAATCCGTCCGTCCGTCCGATTGGTATAATATTTTTCACATAAGATGGGTAGTGACAGTTCTAACTGCTAAACTAAATTAATATTTATTTCAATGGTAGTAAGACATAACACCATAAATATAGAAACAGGTCATGTCTCTTATTACCATTGAATAAAGTATAATTTTCTTTAACACTTACAACTATGTGTGTGAATGATGTATGCTGTTGGCTGCGAGGCCTTTACAGCTTCACCGGACTTACAACTATCAAAGTAACCTTCATTCATGAAAAATAATATAGGTAATATCTATTTGTGAGGTTATAGTTTGTATATATATATATATATACTAAAATTATATGTACGTAGTTTTGACAATTTGTGTGCACATTTACAATAATAACGGTGAAGGAAAACATCGTGAGGAAACCTGCATGCCTAAGAGTTTCTCGAAGGTGTGTGAAGTTCGCCAACCCGCACTGGGCCAGCGTGGTGGACTATGGCCTAAACCCTCTCAGTTTGTGAGGAGGCCCGTGCCCAGCAGTGGGACAGTTTCTTAACAGGGCTAATATTATTTACAATAATATAATAATAACTCAATAGTAGACGAGAAAATTGTAAACTCCAATAATTTCAACCATTCAGCTCAAACTCCTTAACAAAATATGTATGTATATGAATTTGAATCGACACTTCAAGACGCAAGACTACCAGTGCAGATATTTTTTTATAGTTTCTACGATGATATCGCTTGAGAAGTTAAAAAATGTAAAGGAAATCTGAATACAAATATCAAGATTCATTTTTAAATAAATCGGCCCCACATCTGGAATTATTCCTGGAGTGGGTGCGTTTACAAATATGAATTTAACATTGGTACACAAATATCTTTCCTGCGCGGGAATCGAACTTCATCATCATCATCATCATCTCAGCCTATACTTGTCCACTGCTGAACATAGGCCTCCCCAATCGCTTTCCAGCGTAACCGGTCCGATGCCACCTGCATCCAACGACTTCCTGCGATTTTCACAAGATCGTCGGTCCATCTGGCAGGCGGTCGTCCCACGCTGCGCTTGCCAATACGTGGTCTCCACTCTAGAATCTTTCTGCCCCAACGCCCGTCCGATCTACGCGCTATGTGGCCCGCCCATTGCCACTTCAGCTTGCTAATCTTAACGGCTATGTCGGTGACCTTGGTTCTTCTACGAATCTCCTCATTCCTGATTCGATCGCGTAGAGAAACGCCGAGCATAGCTCTCTCCATAGCTCGATGAGCAACTCTGAGCTTTTTTATGAGACCTATGGTAAGAGACCACGTCTCTGATCCATATATCATCACTGGTAACACACACACGCGACTATTTAATTCAGTAGGCGGAGTGCCTCAAACTCTTAACCACTGGACCGAGCCGTCAGTCTTATTATAAGAAATACGCGCAGTGGAAAAAGGCATCTACTCAGAAAAGAAATTAAAATATTAAATGCTCAAAAACATAACCAAAATCTTTAAATCTTCAACTTTCAAGAAAGGATTTCACTGGCCCCTCAACCTGGAGGCTCCATTTGTTCAAACAAACATACAACTTAAACTCAAAGCCGGGTCACATAACGTGCGGTCCGCTGAACACTTCACGTACACGACGTTTACGATTTGCTTCTTACTTGGAAAATATGTGTTGTGTAAATGCCACTTAGAAGGAAGATTTATAGCACTGGCGACCGCGCGGTTGAGGCTCTGCCTACATATGTACGATTTTTACAGCTACAGACGTATTTTTTTTATGACTAATAACTATTTTTGAGACGTCATAATTTTGGCCACTTGGGAGATAATTTTTAAGGTTCCTGTGACATTTGACTGTTTTTGCCAAGATTAGGATTGTAAACTCTCATTTAAAAAAAAGAACGTAGAGTTAGGTGCTATTTTTCGCCAAAAGAATAACAGTTCGCAAAGTTTATAGTGTCTTAGGAATTACTATAGCATTTTTCATGTAAAGTGGGTACTGTGACAATTGTAAGTGTCAAAGCAAATTATACTTTTTCTATCTATCTATCTATATCATCACGCCAGATCCCTTGCGGGGTAGGCAGAGCGTTCAGAGTTCCAACAGGTTATTTCCTTACATATCTCTCTGACTTCCTCCACTCTCATAGTTCGTCTCATACGCTCACCGGTTACGGAGACTCTTGACTTTTCCTTCAGATAAGACTCGGTTTATACTTTATTCAATGGAAATAAGAGGCATGCCCCCTTTCTATACTTATAGTTTGATGACTTAACACCATTGAATTAAATATTAATTTCGTTTGGCACTTAGAACTGTCACTACCCTTCTTATGTGAAAACTATTATAATCTACAAATTCTTTGCTATCCTATACTTCTTGACTATTTGTTATTCTTTTTCTCGTGTACGTGGATAATAAATCTTGGGATATTAATTGTTTTAAAGCCTAAATAAACAGACGATATGTATTAGTCACATTGTAATAGATAGATATTAGGTTAAATAATAATAAGAACAATATGCATAAGAGTGGTTTAGGATTGTAATGTTTTTGAAATATTATATATAAAATCTATAACGCACTAATGTTACCACGTAATATATACCTACACTGATGTAACTTGAAAAAATACCTAAGTAGCCTTAACGGTAAAGGAAAACATCGTGTGAAAGCCTGCATTCCTAAGAGTTTCTCGGAGGTGTGTGAAGTTCGCCAACCCGCACTGGGCCGGCGTGGTGGACTATGGCCTAAACCCTCTCAGTTTGAGAGGAGGCCCGTGCCCAACGGTGGGACAGTTTCTTAACAGGGCTAATATCATCTATAAGTCTTATTTTGCAATTATTATCCAGAATACAAACATTATCTGAATTCGATTTTCTTGCAGTATTTGTAAAACTTATTAAGACATTACATGAAAACAGCATTCAGCGAAAAACACTCATTTTACAAAACCGACCCAGTATTTCACTCTCCTCAAATAAAATAAGTTGCGCAAACGTAATTGACATGCCACCGTGAAAATCATCGGGTATGGCCCCTTAGAAAAACTAATAAGGTCCTTCCACGCTGACAGTTGATAAATTCGTTAATTCCAGCCGCCCCCAGCGCCCTTTGTGGGGGCGCGACCTACAGCCACATGGAAAAATATAGAATGTTTTTGGTCGAAATTTGTCGGTTTGCGAGTTTTGCTGTAGTACCTATTTTGATTAGTTATCGATGTCGAAATATTTAGTTTTTATGTTAGGTGATATATCTATATTATCAACTCAGATCTCTCATAGAACAGACATTATATTATATCGCGCAGAATTCTAGAAAATGTATAACATAATATTTTATTCAACTTATTTCATTTCATTCAAGACAGCTACAGAGAGAACCATAATCATAATCATAATCATTTATTCTGCAAGTGTAGGTAGGTACAATTAGGTCTTAGGTAGGTAGGTACAATTAGAACATATAAGTTAAGTTCTAAGTTCCTGAAAAAGAGGCTAAAGGTAGCGAATACTACTAAAGACCATGTTTTCACCTTTCACCTCGATCGTAATCAGCAAATAAGCAGGCGGATATTGCGTCCGGCTAAATGTCGGTCGGTCAGTCGCGCCGGAATGCGGCAGATTGTCCAGCCCGGATTGCCGGCCGGACGGAATGCGACAGTCACTCCGTTTATTGCAACGAACTCCCGGCTACGGACGAGAATTTTGGGATTTTTCAGTCTATATCTATATCGTCACGCCAGCTCCCTCGCGGGGTAGGCAGAGAGTACAGAGTTCCAACAGGTTCTTTCCTTACATACCTCTCTGGCTTCCTCCACTCTCATAGTTCGTCTCATACACACTCGCCGGTTACGGAGACTCTTGACTTGCCCTTCAGCTAAGACACGGTCTATTTGGTCATGGTAAGATAGTCTAGGTCTTCCCCGGCACCTACATCCTTCCACTTTCGTATTGTATATTTGTTTTGTCATTCTTTCTTATGGCATCCTTTCTATATGCCCGATCGGATCGGGATTTTTCAGGCGGTTCTTATTCGGTAGTTTGTCGATGTTGGAGGTGTTATCTTGAAAATGTTTGTAGCCTGTGACTTGGGGTAAGAATTGATGAAACAGAATTGACAGAAGGGATTGAAAATTTTGAAATTATGCGAGTTTTGGAAATTACGAAGAACGAAGAAGACACAATTTTGTATGAGACTTTTACTGCTTGGAATATTCTTTTCTTTCTATCTATCTATCTATCTATCTATCTATAACCTCACGCCAGATCCCTTGCTGGGTAGGCAGAGAGTACAGAGTTCCAACAGGTTCTTTCCTTACATACCTCCTTCTTTTCTTTCATTGTAAGAAATAATGCGTATTCTTCAACCAAGGGTGGCGAAGTGTACTGTGAACACCTACATTTCGCCCTTGAATTTAGGTTCCGAAATAGTAGATAAACTTAAACTTCAGTTAATCTTAAAATTCTAGAAGCAATAAGGTATTCTCGCTTCAGTTCCAAATAAATATCGTGATGTTGTCGAGAAAACGTACTGTCACTTTCATCCTTATTTAGTAAATTTGTAGCGTGAAAAGGATGGCATATAAATTCAATAGCGTTACGCTAATGTCAATCAGTTATTGCTAACCACAGAATAAAGAAGAGCAGTTGATATTTCTTTATTCCGTGGTGCTAACCCTCAGAGCCTAACAAAAGTAGAAATAGATCAGATAAACTATACCCCTCCTTCTGGGCCAGTCAGATAAGTAGTAAGGCAGAGGACAAACAGTTCGTGAATCCGTATTTTCGCCGTCTCAAATCCCCAAGCCAGCTGGCGAAGGGCACAGGCAGGCGCCCCAGGAATGCGACAGTCACCGCGTTTATTGCTCGGCGACAATTGACGCCCGCCGTTGTGCCCGAACCCTTCTTTGTTTCGGAGTGCCTTTCAATCTGAATGCTGGCTGTTAGAGCTTTTGTGTGTCACTTTGTTTTGTGTTAGTTGTGAGGAAACGAATGATGGTAGGAAGTTTGATACTTATAGTCCAGTGGCTCACAGGGCGACTTGCAATCACGTGGTCTTGGGATCGAAACCTCGGTCAGACATTGTGTATTTTCTTTCGAAAGATTCTCAGTAGAAGTTCGGAGACTGGCTTAAGGCGAGACCGCACTGGGTGATAATGCACTGCAGCGGAGCGATGAATTCTTCCTTTCTTTATATGAAACTAGCTGCACCCGTAACTTTATTCGCGTTATTTCCAGGCGTGTATTTCACACCCTTAACTTTATTTGTATGTCTTTACCGAATCTAATCAAAATCTGTTTAAAATCTGTTGTTAGACGTGAAAATGTAATAGACAAACAGATAGACAGAGCTACTATCGAATTTTTTGTATTAGTATGGAAGTATAGATTTATAGAGTATACCGCTAACTACGCGACGTGACTCGGCGCCGGCGCTGCAAAGTTAACCAACTGACAAAATCGGTCACGTCGCTCTGCTGCAGTGCAGTGTAGCCCAGTGCAGTCTTGCCTTAACATTGGCGGCAACATTCCCAGGATCAGACATCGACCTCGCCGGCGAGGTCGCAGAATCCCTTGCACGCCACCCGGTGCAGATCACCACGGCGAGACACCTAGTGTATGTCCTCCCCATAGCGACTGCCCAAGCCGGGGCAGTTCCTGCTTGAGGCGCCCTTGAGCTAGTTGCCCCCTTGCCCTTCTGGCTCGAGCGTAATAGCTGTAAAGGCCCCGCGGCCAACAGCTCATCATTCATTTACACACACATGCGTCAGAATCACAAAAGTATCATAAAAATCGATTCATAATTGGCGGAATGATCGCGTAACATACATACAAAAAAAACATACAGTCGAATTGAGAACCTCCTCCTTTTTTGAATTCGTTTAAAAATAGCACTTGATAAGTTGCAGTGCAGCAAATGGTCCACTTTACTGTAGCATAGACACTTGAACTCTCAAGCCCCCTTCACATTATGCCAGCGACTTCGTTTAAATAAACAGTTATACAACACACTTGCATGATTAAATACTTTATTCGCCTATATTGTTTGCAGCTATGTAATAAAAAATATATTCACGCCTATATTCCGCAAAGGTGTACTGTGTGCATCTGAATGTTGCCGCCGGCGATGTTAGGTCCCATGTAAAAGAGGGCGAGCCTATTGCCACATACCGGGCACAATTCTAGACTCCGGACTCACACTGGGAATTTTTCGTTAGAAAATCTACATTTGTCCGACCTAGGATTAGAACAATTTTTAATGTATTTTACATTTTTTTTAAATTTGCTAAAAATGCTGTTACTCCTTCAGTGTGCTATAAAGAAACTAAATTTATTATGGATTCAAAGCAATGCGGGGATTTCAAATGCATTTATTAAATGTATTTCTTAATACGCACACACAAGTACAAGTTTCATTGTTATAGTATCGTTACATAGGATGGGTAGTGCCAGTTCTAATTGCCAAACGAAATTCATATTTAATTCAATGGCGTTAAGGCATACAACCATAAGTATAGAAACGGGTAATGCCTTATTGCCATTGAATTAAGTATAATTTTCTTTGACACTTACAACTGCCACGTACCCACCTTACTGAAAAACACTAATTGGGGTATAAAAGTGCTGTAAAAAAAGGCAAAAAACTTTAAATCTGAGAATTAGGGTTTTGTATAGAATTTTTCAAGGCGCTCGTAGCGCTGTGCGACCGCGATGTTCTTACCGATCACCAAGGTTAAGCAGCGTTCGACTCGACCTGAGATGGGTGACCGTTTGTGGCATTTTCATATTCGAGCGTCTCCGTGGTTCGGATGGCACGTTAAGCCGTTGGTCCCGGTTACCACTTAATGTGGTAGTCGTTAAGCCGAGTATGAAGCCTTAAAGGCGGCTTGATAAGTCCCAACAGCAGTTGGCCACAAACCTGACTCCACTAATCCGCACTGGGTCCGCGTGGTGGAGTATGACCTAATCTCTCTCACCTCGATTTGTGAGAAAAGGCCTTGCCAACAGTGGGCAGTATAGGCTGATATTATAGAATTTTCGAACCAATTACTTAATCGAGTAGCCTAAGGTCACGCGTTATTTATGTATCCTAGACCTTGTAGAGAGAAGTGAGAAAATTGGTAAATATTCATGTTAAGGTTTTAACCACAGAAATTGTGATGTTGTCTTATTATCACGATTTCTGTACTTTTGACGGAACCCTAACTTAATATTATAGGCATAATAGCTAGCGCTACGGGATCAATATTTTCAAGACACTTTCGGCTCGGTTGGTCTGGGATGTATGATCGTTTGTGGCAATTCCATTTTAATTCTTCATGTTCAGATTGAGGTTCAGATTGTGTAATATAATTTTGTGAAAAAATAGTCGATTAAACAAACAACAAACAAATTAAAAGACTAGCCTGCTGAGTTTTCGCTTTCTCAGTGTAAGCGGCGTTCAGATCCGGTAGATTTAAAAGAAAAAAAACGTACCCCACACTAGGATTTCTTCCTGTATTGTGGGTGCTTTTACAAACATGAAGATTCACATACACAAATCAATCAATCAATCAGCCTATCGCAGTCCATTGCTGGACATAGGCCTCTCCTAACACGCGCCATTGCACACGGTCCTCCGCCTTCCGCATCCAGTCTGTCCCAGCGATCTTTTTGAGGTCGTCGGTCTATCCAGCTGGGGGCCGTCCTACCTTACGCTTACCAAGTCGCAGTCTCCACTCTAGGACTCGTTTGCTCCATCGGTCGTCGGTCCTTCTGCAGATGTGACCAGCCCATTGCCACTTTAGCATACACAAATACTCAGACCGAAACAAATAATTGTGGGTAACACAAAGATTTATCCCGTGCGGGAATCGAACTCGCGAAAGAATTGATAATTTGAAAGTTTTTTATTGGCCTAGATACAAATAAATGACTTTTGACTTTGAGGTTAAAACAGTAAACTGATTAAACTATTTCTAAATTAACTAAAACTTAAGCGGATTATTGAATCCATATTACCACAACTGCATTCATTCAAGAAGACATTACCTCCCCATTTATGATCCCTCGCTAATCCAGAATATGACACATCAAATCCAATATAAAAGTAAGTGAGAGCAATAAATTGGAGCTCATCTTGCCATAGACAATACGAGCAAGGGTTGGGCTCGATATTAATAGCTAGAACGTTTACATCGAACGACATCTCACGATGAATATGTATAGGTCCGATCGATCGATTTGGTTTGAAAGTAAAGTTAACTTAAAATAGACTCAAATTTTTTTCGTGGTAACTATTTAGGTATTGTCGAAAAGAACAAAGACCACTAATATTTCAAAACGTCATTCTTATGGAAAAGATAAAAGTTTCGATTTTTTTTTTATATTCTAGTGTTTGAATTTGTGTTATTCAATCTCGCTAATGAATTCAGATGAAACTAAAAAACGGATAGATATGTTATATAATTTTTATCAAGGAAACATAGTGCACACACTTTGTGTGCAAAATTTCCATAAACGCGATATCTAAGCAGCTAGTAAACAAGGCAAACAGATGCATTCAGATCATTTTTACCTCTTCAGAGTTCACTTCCTACAAAAGTCTAATGTTTACGTATTTAGAAATGAGTGTATTTCTTCAATTGTTTCAAGAAAAATTACATATATCTACCTTATTTCTCAGCAATCGAAACGTAGTCGTGTCGTATGGTATAAGGGTTAATAATTTAGCAATTATCCGTTATAAATCAAATACGACAGCTATCTCTATGAGGGGTCGTGATGTGTGGCTAGTTGAGCGGCTTTGCATAATATTTATTAGACATGTGTAAAGCACATGATTATTTCAGGATTAGAGAATATCGGGTGCCATTTTGTGTCATAAAATTTATTATGATAAATTATTATAAAACATGTTGTGTTTTATGTATGGGTAGAGGTTCTTAGTTATGAGAATAAAATATTTTTATTTCTTCTTTTTAATAACGTTAAGCGTCATTCTATACCCACTAGGGTTGAACTTATTTCTGTGTCGTCGTTGCGTTTACAAACAAATTTGCTAAAAACCTATTTGTAAACACCGAGGCCGAAAGACATAGGTCACACGGAGATTTCTTCCGGGAATGGAATCCGTGACTACTATATCTAGTCAGTAAAGCGGCCTGTGGCCGTGGCTTTGACTTAAATCAAATTTATTTCATTCACATTACTTCAATGAAATTTTACTTCAACTTCGCAGTTCTAAAAGCTTTCACATTTTTTTTACAATAAGTATATCGTTTTCTTTTTTTTAAACCAAAATATGTCGTTAACATTTAGACCTTACATGATTTCGTGTTATTTCAACAAATGCACTCTCACATTTGGCCGTATTATTTTAACACTTGAATTGCACTATGCGGCACACATTATATTATACATAACCACCCCTTTGTATATAATTTGAAAATCCAAGTGTATTCCAAAACAGTAAGGTTTAAAATACAACGTCGTCGTGTCAGTGTTTTCCGACGAGCGTCAGTTTGCTAAAATACTTGACAACTGGCGCCATTGTCGCACCGTCAAATCAAAACACTCAGAAAACGCGCGAAGTGAGGCACTGGCCAATCAAAATAGAGATAATTATATTATTGCATTCGCGGGTTGTTTTAAAAATGGAACGCGGCATGTGTGTTCTATTTTTAATTTGTTGGTTGAAATATTTTAGTAAAATGTATTGCTGACTGTATAAATATTAATGACTTAATTTAAAAAAACAAATAATTGAAAAGGTCCCTTTCATTTATAAATAATTATAAATAAAAACCTGAATTTAACTTTTTTCTTTTTCTTTCCATTCACTGTTCCATTCGACAAAAGATATTGTAGCATTAAACTTACGCCAACTTTTTAAGGAATTACGCAAGAGACAAAGACTATTCGTACATAATATAACAAGGTAATTTTTTTTTTATTCTACTATGACAATGGTCGCCAGTGTTCGGTTTCAAATACTTCACATATCTTTCGGCAAACTTCAATGTTCCCCAAGTTATGGCGGTTTCTTTACGTTTTCCGATAATCTACCTATGGAGTCCACACCATGGTCTTAGACAAGGCGAAGCTATCCATATGCTGTATTCACCATAAATCTCTGGTACCGTCAATGAAAAATACAATTTTGGAATATTTTTTACATACATTAATAATTTGGACATGAATGCATCATTTCTATCTGGCAGCTATTTTCAGGTCGGCAAAATTCCAGCAGAAAAAAACGATACAATGAAACGTGCTGTCTAATTCATACTAATTGCAATCTCCTGCTTTAATGTGGGAGTTTAGCCTATTGAAACTAAACATGTGTAACACTGCGCTGCGCCGCGCAGTTGCGTCAACTGAGTTAACTGCGCCGGATGTGTTAACTCACTTCTTTAAAATGTGTTTCAGCGCAGGACCGAGAAATTCGAAAGGTGTTAAGGTGTTGAGTTACCAGCAGCATGGCGCATTTTTGAGTTAACGCAATGAGCCGGCGCAGTAAAGTGTGTCCGAGTTACTGCGTTAGCAAAAGAAAACTCTCTGAGTTGTGTTCCATGTCTAATTGAGACGTAGTTAGTGATTATTGCTCTTTGGCTAATTTAAAAATGACTAAAATTAAATTCCAAAAATGGTATAAGCCCAGTGGCTCCACGCGGCGGTCACGCGCCACACCCTGCGCGACGAGTGCCAATCAGCGAATTGCATCAATTAATGTTCGCGCGAACTAATACAGTGCCGCTTAAACTTTTTAATTGGGGTCGTAACACTGGCAATGTGTGTTATGGAAAAACCTTTTTGAATGACACTTTGTGAAGGATAGAGTTACAGTGGAAAACCTAAGATGGTATAATTATTGTATGATTCTACTATAAGTCTATAGGTCTACAGAAGGCCTTTATTAGCAAGACATAGTGTACTGTAGCCATATACTTACATCATATACATACATATTTACCACGCATTTTTGGTGTCACTGTATTTTATATACATATAAGCTGCTTTAAATATTTGTTTAGATTTATTAAGTAATGGATATTTTTTATTTTTTTATCTATCTATCTATATCATCACGCCAGCTCCCTCCCTTTTTTATCCTTCAGTAAATCATCATCATCATTATCAGCCGAATGATGTCCACTTAATAATCACCACGATAACTGGCTCAGTGTAGTACTGTATGCATCCAGATTTTTGGTTTGAGTAATTTAAACCGATTCAAACTTTAATTCAAAAATATAATTCAAAATTTATAATAAATAATAAAGTAATTTTTAAAATTTATAATAAATAATAAGACGAACGATTTAGCGCAGTGGTTAAGAGCTTAAGCCACTCCGCCCACTGTGTCTAATTCCCGTGTGTTCGATTCCCGTACGGGACAAATCTTTGTGTGATCCACAATTATTTGTCCCGGTCTGGGTATTTGTGTATGTGAATTTTCATGTTTGTAAACGCACCCACGATACAGGAATAAATCCTAGTGTGGGGCTACGTTTTCAAAAAAAAAAAAAAATATACTCTATTTCAACAACAATTGTCATAAATTTTGAACTTTTAAAAGAACAAGCTAATGGGTTTTTTTGGCGGGAAGTCGAAAAGTGACGTTGTCAATTTGTTTAAATTTCCAAAACTTCGAATAACGTAAGTAATTTCGACTAATAATGTGTAATGTTAGTGGAATATTAACCATTATGTGTTCTTATATGTGCATGAGTGAAGGTAATTGTAACAAAGAGATAAAACGTGCTTTTTCGACTTCCCTCAAAACGGCCGTTGCAATTGGTATGTAAAGTATCCACCGCTTTACTATCCAGGGTGGGGCACTTCATTACTTTCATTATCATCGCTGTCGTCAAATTCATCGGGGAGTCGAATTAATTTAAACAAATACGATTATATATCTCACTGGACACTGGCAAAATACACTTATAATTAGTGTTAAGCCATAACTTGAAGAAGAAGAAGAAGAACAACCTAACAATGTAAAGAGTAAAAAATGCGTCCACTCTAATTTAGCAAGCTCACAATATAAATAGGGATGCCAGCTCATTTCCAATTAAATTTATTGTTTAAATAATGACATCCTTTTGTACGGCACGCCATCGACACGTGCCTGCGAAGTAGATTTTACCATTATAATATAGCCCCTGATTTGATCGGACGTATTAAATATCAAAGGTCAATATAAATCGGATTGTATTAAATAGGGTAGTGTACACTATTTTACTTGTTTTTAAAGTTCGATTTTTGTTTTCATTTTATGTAAAATGTACCATCACAGCTTATAGGTCTTTAGTTTATTAGGCTCGGCCTTGCTTCTGCGCCAGTTCCCTAGCCTTTGCCTTTTCAAGTTTAGCGACACGAGCATTCGACTAGTCGCCGAGCACGCCACCGCCCCAGTGCTTGTGCAGCTCTTCGTAACGCTCGTAGAATTTCGTCTTGATGGCCTCGATGACCTTGAAGAAGGCGGCCCGGTCTTCAGACTCCACATTTGTGAGCGCTAAGTAAGTGCATGTCTTGCGGTGTACGACAAAAGCAAGGCGAAAATTGACGATGCAGTACGGGACGCTCATCTTACTGCAGAGGGCAGCAGAAACAGTGCCAGCTTAATGGGGTCGACATCATGTGCGATGACGACAAGCTGTGCCTTTTTCTTCTCGTTCTGTGTACTGTGTATACCCAAAGAGCGCTGACGATTTTAGGTACAAATATAATAGGGAACGAGCCTATTGCCATGATATTGAGCATAATATATGACTTCGGACTGCTATTGAGAGTTTATTAGAAAATCATACTTTGTCTGACCTAGGAATCGAAACCAGGACCTTGTGGTCACCAGCCGGACTATGCGAGGCTAGAACCAATCGGGTCATATTATGTACTTATTGAAACCTATGCATTTATTCAAAAGTGTATTTCCTACTACGATTTCCATTTCTTTTTAACATAAAATCTACATGTAAAAAGTTTTCATTTGTGAATTTCTACTTGACACAAAATGTGTCAATCCCAAATAACGTAACATTGAAATTCCTACTCTAAATACAATGTAATACAATTAAATTACCAATGCAATGTGTTATTGACACATTGTTGCATATCTGACTCTAATTTATTGGTGGTTTAGTCATAGTGTTAATAAGCTCTTAACTGCATTGTAATGGATTTACTGAGGCAGGATGTGTGGCTGCGGGCGATAATGCAACTTTTTATTAATTCCTAATGAAAGAACAATGGGGCTTGTAGCAGTTGGGACTGATAAATATTCATTTTTAAAATATATTATAGGACATAAAATAACCGAAAGTTGGGAAAACTATTCGCATTACTCATGTTTTTATCAAGAATGATTCTAAAAAGCTCACGTAAGGGATTAGTATGGGAAGAATTATAATTATAATTCAACCCATACCTAATGTCCCAGTGCTGAACAGAGGCCATCATTATAAAAGCAAGGTGAGAGAGAATAGACCATAATCTAACACGCGGACCAATCTAATCAATCCGAATCTAATGTGCATTGATGGAGGCAGGTTGCGGCCATCTGCTGTTGGAACTTATCAAGTCACCCATAAAGCTTTCAACTTGTTTAAATGATTACCACATAAAGTCGACCAACACCTTTCGAAATACGAACGGCTCGAAAAGAATAATGGTACAATCAGTTACCCATCTTAAATTATTAACATCTCAACCACCGCAGTACCACGGTACAAAAATCCATCACACGATATCTCTAGCAGAACAGGCACAGAGTTGGTAAAGAGTAACAACAGTTTCTTTCCTTTTACCTTTCTGACCTCCTCCTCTCTTCTAATTCGTCTCCTATATGCTCGCCGGTTACGAAGACTTACTTGCCCTTTATATAAGACATAGTTTAGTCCATGTTTAGATATTCTGGGTCTTCCCAGATACCAACCTACATCTTTCGCATCATTGTAAATTCACCATATGGTGAATTAACTTTGTAACGAGTATACAAAGACCCTTATGCTCCATTTTTAAATTAAAAAAAAAGGTCTTCCCCGGTACTAATATTGCAGAACATTTCAACATTCGCGAAAGTGAAGGATAAAATCCATGGGTACTAAAAATATTCCAAAAATTTTTGAATAGAGAACTAATCATTAACAGTCAAATCCAGTAGTCCTTCGGGAATACTCGGGCGCTCTCGGGTCGTTTCGGTCGCAGCGGGGGGCATCAGCTAATCGCAGTAATGTGTTTATTGAATTAGGCGCGCGTGCGATGGTCGCGCGATCCACGCACATGTGACTAGATCGTTATGTGATAGATTATGGAGGTGCGGTGTGATTTTTTTGGATTGAGCTGTCTAGAGGGCAATGACTGGGAGTCATTAGGATTATAAGGGAATATTTAGAAAGCGGAAGATGTGCGGAGTGAAACAGCGTAGTAAGAAAGCGAAATATAGTATCGGTGTAAAAATGAAAAAGGGTATGTTCCGTTGGTTTGGGCATATAGAAAGAATGTCAGAAGAAAGAATGACAAAACAGATATACAATGCGAAAGTGCAAGGATGTACCTACCGGGCAAGACCTAGACTATCTTACCATGACCAAATAGACCGAGTCTTATCTGAAGGACAAGTCAAGAGTCTCCGTATGAGCGTGTATGAGATGAACTATGAGAGTGAAGGAAACCGAAGAGGTATGTAAGGAAAGAACCTATTGGAACTCTGTACTCTCTGGCTACGTCGCAGGGTATCTGGCGTGATGATATAGATAGATTTAGTGAGCCTTAATCTAAATGCATCTTAGCCTAGAGTGCGTAGTGATCATGAGATCAGGATCTCATGATCGGAGGACCAGGTTCCTCCAACGTTAAGCTGACGAAACAGAGTTCATTTACCGAAAATTTCTCATTATCAGTCCGCAATCTGGCTATGTGTTTGGAAGTATAACAAAAGGTATACTCCATATTTCATTGGGAACAAATATCGTCAGCGATACAATAAGCATGGCTTGGTAAAGGTGTACTATGTATATCCAACGCAGTACACTTTTGCCACCTCCATTTGTAGAAAATAGTAGTGACGATGTTTTTTTTTAATTCAGCTATTAATAATATTAATTTCTTTGTTAATCTATCCAGCTGATTTAGGCATAGGGATATCGTCATGATTTGCAGTTACAAAGTCATAAATTTCCTAACCTTTCCCATTATATGTGGTCGGCGCAGTATGTCTTTATATTTGTCATAGTTTTACGACCTACCAGACTACGGCCTACCAGTTGTTAACTCTTTTCACGATTTAGTGATGACTACGGCTTTGAATATTATATATACTACCATTCTAAAGAGTGTAGTCTTGCTTACAAAAATACCCAGTGTAAACAAGTATTTCTCCAATATATTCTATATGAAATTGATTCTGAAAATCGGACCTTAATCCATGATTTGAGAATCGTACCAAGTCATTGTAGGGTAAGTTATCGCTTAACTTTGCTTTGTCTACACTTTTCAACTTGGTAATTTTTCTACGCTAACTTTTATTAAAACCAATAATTATTCCACACAAACCTCACTGCTTTCTTTCCCTTCAACGGAAACATAAGAAAACAAAAACTACAATAGACATTGAGTGAAAACAATGCAGGTGTCAGATTACTACCAGTGGTACGTGGGGCGAAAGAGGGCTGAGGACATTAATTTAATTATCCCAGTCTCTCGGGAGCGTCTAATATTATATATAGGAGAGAAGCTACTCCCCGCTTACAAATTCAAGTGTCATTTTTTCGCGTGAGAAAAAAATCTCGCAAACTGATTTTTTTTCGACGCTGGCATCCCCAGTGAGATCAGGTTGCGTGTGGAAAAATATGTATGATTTAAATCTGGCCCGTGATGTTTCTTTTAGTTGATATCGATGTAGGGATGATATGTTGAAATTTTGCGACGAAGGTCGTGAAAGACTGTAATGGTATGGACATAAATGTATTCCGGTATACAATGTTGTAATATGCTACGAAAGAACCTGTTAAAACTATGTACTATCTACATATCCCACAAGGGAGTTAGTGTGATGATAAAGATAGAAATTTAATATTAACATTTGATATCAAAATACATTGATATGATTTTATTTTAAGTATAATGCGCAATCTTCAATGTTTGCTTTGTAACGGGATCCATATACATTAATTTACTTTCATTGCGTTTACACGATCGTATCGCGACTTGGCTGTCTGACTATTCACCCGAATGTGTAAGTAAAATTTTATTATTTCACAATTTAAACAAAATGGAGATGAAATTTCGTTAGGTAATAAATCGTTTGGAGAAAGGCCACACTCAGGTTGATCTACATATACAGCTCCTGTATGATTACTTATTCATTGGCAAGATAATCTGATCTCAACTTAACAATAGCGTCATTGCACAAATAATTTTAGTTCAAATAAAACCAGCGAAGATATTAAAAGAAAACGCCACTAAAATCGAAGTATTTCAAGTTTCAGTCCTTAATTAAACTCGGAGCACGTACCACTCCTTGATTCAGTCCCCCCGGGACTGAACGACCCCCTCCCCCTACCTGTCGACCGACCTCCCTCTTTCCTTATGGACCGCTTAGATTTCCACCCCCTAGGTTGTGTGGACGGAATACTTGAAGTAAGGAATCTTGTACTAAGAATTGGTTTCGAGAGATTGGGCAGTTAGTTTTATATACGTTAGTTTCTGTTTTGGTAGAAGTCTATTTCTGGATGTTGTTTTTTGGTGGATTTGTGTTGTTATTGGCGATTTATTACTTAAATGATAATCTATCTATCTATCTATAACCTCACGCCAGATCCCTTGCGGGGTAGGCAGAGAGTACAGAGTTCCAACAGGTTCTTTCCTTACATACCTCTCTGGCTTCCTCGACTCTCATAGTTTGTCTCATACACGCTCGCCGGTTACGGAGACTCTTGACTTTTCCATCAGATGATTTAAATGATAATAATCTACAAATATGTAATGTTATACTATCACAAAGTAATAACCATGTTATATTAAATCCAGTGCACAGCAGTCCAGTACAATAAAATATAAACCCCAAAACCCTCCTCAAAGTATTTAATTAAAAATATTTCTAACTCGAAAACAATTTTACCAATTATAACATTCTCGCTAAGAGAAATCAAGGATTTTTTTTGTTTTAACCCCATTTGCATATTGCCGTCGTTTCAACTCGAAATTGCTCCTTTCGAATCCAATTACAAAACAGAAAGGCTCCTTAGACTCCTCCAAAGATGTCTCTTTGCTATTTTTAAGTGTAAAAGGCTTTAAAAAGTAATCAAAGGGGCTGTGAACAGAAAGTTAAGAACATTTGGCCCGAGTGAGACGATTATGAAGTGTTTTATATCTTTTCATTTCGTTCTTTGAAATCTTTTGCCGGGAATCTTTTTCTTTGGGCGATTATTGTTGCCTCCTTATTGATTGTGATTAATTTTGAGATAATTTTCGATTAGAATCTTATAAAAGAACAAAGTTCAATCTTCTTTCGTTCACTGCATCTTTTTTGTTAAGATCATGGTTTGCAATTTGCACCCCTAGTGTAAGATTTTAACGCATAGTTTGTAGTTTAAGTTTAACCAATTTTATATGAGAAATTGAACGTTTAAAAACGCTAGAGGGTCTTATCGTTCTATATTACTTTAAATACATACACGTGCTATGCGTTTCGTCACCAGAATAGTTAAATGACAATTTTTGTGTTAATGAAATTGTTGAAATCAAACTTGTGAGAAAACCTTAAATTGAATTAGATGACTCTCCTCTAATAATTTGATTATTTTCCTCATGCATGCATTAAAAACCAACATCAGGCACTTCAGATCATTACAAAGTCGTGGTTAAAATAATCCGTACACTAATTGCATTTTAAATGCGATCTCAAACCAAACTAATTTTGCAAATGCTTTTTAAATTCTACACCGCGAACCGCGGGGAAGTAATGTTGGTTGAAAAATAAAAGAAAATACAAAACAAAAAAAGGCCGAAACACAGCCTCGGTGTAATTATTCGAGAGCTAATGTGCCACTTGTTTATTCCCTGACTAATTAAGAGAAGGAAGTTTTAAAAAAACACTTTAACTGAGCCTTTGAGTGAATCAAACATTCATGAAATGGACCGAGGAAGATCTACGCGATAATATTATTTAACTTTCTTATTTTTAATTTTTGCTTTTTTAATCTCTGTAAATGACCGAATACTTTTGTTTTAAAATACTTTTACTCTTGATTATTAAGAGCATCCCTCACGGTGATATAATTGGACCCAAACTACAACTACTGTCTCTTAAGTAATACGAAACACAAAATGAATAATTCACGACCGCTAATTGCCGCAACTATTAAACTAACGTAAGTGTTGAAACTGCGAACTTCAAAATTGAGGTACCAACAGGTAGGGAAGTTGTAGTCAAACTTCCGCGCCCAATTACTGTTGAATTAAACCGGTTCGGGTGAGAGTTGACAAATCGCGAGCCGCGGTCCTCCATCCCGACGTTGACTAATCACCGACCGTTTAATTTAGCTAGCGTAATTATAAATAAAATTTCGACGATAAATTGTCTAGGGGTACATTAATCAAGAAGTTGGGACACTGATTAAAATGCCGTTCTGCCAACTATTCGCTAAGTTGATATCGTTAATAATTTACACGTCGAGGGTAGGATTAGGGGCGAGATCAGGTGTGATGTGGTGGTTTAATTTATTTGTGAGAACTGTGAATAGGTATGTTATGTTGAGGCTGTCCGTGGTCGTGAAAGTTGGTATTATATTTATGGAATGATGGAAATGTTTTTAAGTATATCTTCCGGGAGTAAACTCGGTTTTTAATTGAGGATTATTTTTTTGTTTCCTTTATAAGTATCATTAACATCACTCAGTGAAATATGATTGAGCTATTCATTCCTTCTCTCAGTCTATAGTCTTGCATTTTATACATGAAAATATTTACAAAACAAATGAAATCACGTATTTCAAGGGAATTAACTTTATTCATATATTTATTTAATCACATCCCACAATATAATGACCTAAACATCTTCTTGCAACGTGGTGGATTCATGTTTTATCGTTAATTGCAACTTATTGATCGTATCATCGTATAAGTAATGAGATGTAAAAAAGAATTTGACACTAACAAATATATATTACGCAGATACGTTACAGTAAAAAATCCAATCCATTTTAAATTTCCACTCAAAATTTCATATGAAAATTTATTCATCACTATCTACCGACCACCCTATAGAAGCGGAAACATGTGCCCAATAACTAACCCAACCCTTCTCTCCTTGTTCTCTCTCACCTATTGTAAAATCTCGTTCTATCTCTCTCGCGCCCACTGTCAAAGCAATGAAAACAGCGAATCTATGCGTCTGAATCACGGACTATAGCACCCCCACCCTTATCTTAAATGAACTGGGGAGCGCAGTAGGTATTTCTGTAGGTATGGATGCTGCGACGTGGAGCGATGAAACGTATTTTTAAAGAAGAGAAAAAGTGAGAGATGCTATTTTGAAACTTACTACTGTATTAGTTATATACTACTCATAAGTTGTTGCTTCTATTCTTAAGCTTATAATTTTGTGGTCTATGAAAGCCTTATGATTTTGATGCCTTATAGAAACTATGTTAATGTTTTCTACTGAGACATGCTGAGCTTGCTGGAACATTATCAGTTTGTGCCGACCATAAAGTATACGAATCAGTTACTCATTGCAAATGTGGAAATTTAATACATCTCTATTATTATAATTTATCTATCTCAGCCAGATCTTTTGCGGGGTATAAGATTTTATTCTATCAAATAAATTGTATGCGTAAATTTCACTGCTTCTGTGACGTTAATTTGAAATAAGGTATTACGAAATAGTGACATATGAAATTATTATTCCTCAAACGTATTAGGTTTAATTTGGACTTGCCAGCTATGCCAGGTATAACTTAATTCATGCTGAATACAAAGTTCATATTTTGTAAGCTAAATATCTAACCTAGCATTAAAAATCATCGTTCACAATAAGTAACAGCTAATAAACAGATACCCCTTGTGACCGCCACTAATATGACAAGGGGTGGTAAGTGGTAACAGTGAATTATGGAACGAATACGCCCCGCTGTTAGACAAATTGCTTTATAATAGATCAACTGTTGATGCTACTGGCAATAAGCCTTTAACTGCAGATAAAGATCACTTGGACTTCATGTGTTTGATTAAAAAACCTATTGTTAACCTGTTGTTAAGTTAGCGTACCAAGGTGTGGTATTGGAGTGCTATTAAGAATTTTATGTCTGCCGTTCTTTGACTGATACATTTGGGAATAACTCACATAGCTAATCAAATAAAATAGAGATAGAACTACAAAATCTATTATCATTAATTGGAAGATATCTACTGCCTAGGGTGGACGTCTTGTTATCTTTTTTTTTGTCCTGACAAAGAATTCACCCAAAAATTGCTATGAAAGAGGACCAGAAATGAAGCTGTATAGTTTTAGAGTGTTAACTCAAGTGATTATTTGACTGCCTCGTTGGTCTAGTGGCAATGCGCATCGCTTTGTGATCACGAGGTCCTGTGAAATAAAACTATTTTTGCGGATTTTATCGCGGTTTATTTTTTGGTTTTAAAGTTCCCGACGTTTCGAGTGCTTTGCAGCAACCATGGTCACGGGAAGGACTGAGGTGGTAGACGTCCAAAAGGTATAGTTGTTCCGGGGTACCCTCAAACTTCTTAATTATCTACCGCGATAAAATCCGAAAAAATAGTTTTATTTCATATGTAATATTCGCGTAAATCTAAGAACTCAGTACGAGGTCCTGTGTTCAAATACTAGGTCGGACAAGTTTTTCTGGAATTGGAAGTGGAGTCTAGAATTGTGCCCAGTATATGGCAATAGGCTCGCCCCCTATTACATGGGACCTAACATCGTCGGCGAAACGTGGGTGTACTCAGTACACCTCTGCCACCCCCGCTTGGGGAATATAGGCGTGATGGTGTTTTATTTTATTATTTGAGTTAACAGTCTAAAACTATAAATAAAATAATTGATCAGACAGTCTTGCAATGAAGTTGTAAAATGCACAGACACTCGTGATATAGATGTGTCTGCGAGCAAGATTCAACACAATAAAGGTGATATCATTAAAAAGAAGGTCTAAACAAACAATGACCAGTAAAGGGTCTCGAAAACTATGGATAACACCACACCCCAGGCTGTTGTGTCGAGATGAGAGAACGGTCTGTGGAAATCATGATGGCACTTGTGGGCAAAGCTGATACGACACCGAATCTTGAACACAGACTTAAGTGTAGGAGGGACGCCGACATGCAAACCGCAACATCTTATATTCATGAAGGGTTTCGCACTACGGGGATAGTGTTTCGGTGGTTGGATAGCAGACTGAATTTTGTTGGAATGTAGGACTTAACATTATAGTCTACAAACAATGGTATTGGTCCAAAAGTATGAGAAAATATAATGAACATTACATTAAATGCACTTACAAGTCTGAGCTAACAATATATGATGACAAAATTGACGTGATTGATCACTCTGATTCACCTCAGAAGCCAATAATTGATGTCAAAAATACGTAACTTGAAAAATCAATAAACAAAATTGCCACACCATTTCAATACATTTTCAGAAATAAAATCCCGTTTTAAAATATCCATCTAACTCTCCAGTTCACCAGAAGCTCTCTCATTTCTCAGACAGTGTGTATCAGTAACCCAACGCCCCTATAATGTAACCGCGACGTCTCGGCCTGCATTACGCGATTATTATAAAACAAGAGGACTCGTCTTAGGTGTTAATGTATATTAATTATGTGCTGAGGGGAGCCACGGGTGCTTAAGATGTTTTGACAGTGTTACCACTTTGAATTATGTCGGATAAGTAAATGGACGCTGTGGCTGTTTGTTGTAAATTAATGATGTCAGTTTGTTATTGAAGATGGCAATTTGTTGTAGTCTATTGGCTGGTTTTGGATTTCCAGTTTTGAATATTCTTAAGGGCGGATCGAGGTGTACGGATGGGGGTGCTTTTGTAATGAAGTTGTTGTTGATGTTATTATTTCAGGTCTTGTTTCGGTGTAAAGGTGAGGTGAATAAAAATATTTAATACCAATTGAACATCATTTTGTCACGGTGTCACGATCTCCTGCAGTCAAGTTGGATTTCTATAGTCGTTAATTTAGTGGAAAATAATTACTGGAATTATATTTTATAACGAAAATATATGTACGTGGTCAAAACAAGACACTATTAATGCCGAAAAGAGGAATATATATGAAATGTTTGCATTTTAGATGGTTGAGACTGACTGGATATGAGACTGCTTGAGATCAATTTAGCGAAACATTAGCGTATTCGCAGTATTTATAATATTTTGGATGTCTTTAAATGCTTCTTCGGTGTAAGATAGTGAGGTTTCGTTACAGGTCTCAATCGTCAGAGTCGTTCTGAAATCGCGAGAAATAAGATAGAGTACCGTCTTATAAAATAGATAAGTTACATACTCACTTTGTAGAAACCAAAATTGAAATCTCAATACATGCTAATTTCACTCAAATTTCTCAAACCATATGATAGTTGTCAATTAACCGCTAGAATCAATTCCTTTTTCTGATATATTTCTATTTATATTATTCTAATCTAAGAGGACTATAAAACAAAATATATTCGCTTACCAGTATGTATATAAGTATGTTTCTTCATATCAGATTTCTGGTGGAACCGCTTTCCGCAGTACTGGCACGGGTAAGGCCTGGTGTCGGAGTGGATCAGCAGATGGGTGGACAGAGTACTTGACCTCTTGAACGTCTTGCCGCATTGTTTGCACTCGAACACCTTCTCCACGCTGTGAACAGCCCTGGGGATACAGTCGGATATGATTGGACGTACTCTCGATGGTGCTGAGTTGTTGATGGAGAAATAAGCATTACAACTTCAACTTTATGAGCTGAAGGCTTTTTTTTGTATGTTGAATTAGTCAAAGGTGCAACATGATGTACCTACTGATGATAATAATAATAGATTATTATGTACTATTCGGCTGCTGAGCAAAGAAAGGCCTTCTCTTACGGAACGTCGTGAGAGAGAATAGGCCGTACTCCAACGCGAGGGTACAGTGCGGATTGGTGGAGGTAAGTGGCCACCCACTGTTGGAACTTACCGATACTAAAGCATTTTTTCTAATATTTAGCTAAGTATGAAACTTTGATGCTTAATAATTGAACCAGCTTTGAACAGGTTGTATTTGTGCAACTAACCGAATGATTTTATATTCTGTTATATAAAAAATATCAACTCACCTATGCTGACTCAAACTGATTTCATGTCCAAAAGTCTTGCTGCACAGCTCACAAGCAAACGGCCGCTTCCCATTATGGGATCTCCTAGCATGCACCTCCAACCCATGAGGGGTACTGAACATCTTCTCACACTTGACACAAGAGTACACATCTCCAATAGGTAGAGGCCTAGAGAGAGGACCAGGAGCACCAAGAACTGCGGCCCTCAATCTTAAAAACTCAGGACCTGCTGCTTGAACAGCGTGAAGGTATAAGTTGCTATATCCTCCCCATCCTGGGAGTCCTAAACTGCCAGCATCTCTTAGGAACTCCGCAAATGGTAGGGGTGGGTATAAGAAAGGTCTTTGGGGCTGAACTCTCGGAGCATCAGGTCTTAACAATGCACTGACAGAAAAAGCTTCTGATCTCTTAGGTGGTGGTGAAGTATCAGGAGGCCTTCGTGGCGATGATGGTGGAGAATCTACTTCGAGTTCTGGAGAGCTGGATCGTACTGATCTAGGGGATTGTGGTGATGGGGCCCAGCAAGGGCTTCCGCAGCGAGAAGACGGTGATATGCCTTCTGGTCTCGTTTCATGGTGATGAGTCTCGTCATCTTCTTCGAGTGTACTCTCGCTGACTAGGCGATTGATGCCGAATTTGATTTCATCTGCAAAGAAAAACGTATGTAAATATCATTGTTCTAGTTGAATAAAGCTTAATACTCTAAACACTGTGAAAAGACCTTTTCTTACAAATCGAGATGGAAAAAATTAGGCCACGCGGACCCAGTGTGAATAGATGGAGGTTTTAGTCAAAATCTACGAAAACCGGCGTTATTGTTTTTTAATGACTTAATGTCGACTGGTTTGATGAGAGGACGCATAGAAATGTATTGATTGAACACATAACAAAGTGCTGTTTTGAGGTCGTATACCAGTTAATTAAATGGGTAATGTGACAATGTGTGGTTTCATGTAACAAACAGCTTTATTTGCTACCTGATAGTTAAGTTCATTTTTTTATTTAATTTTGTTGCCCACCTTAACAGTATAAAGATGACAGCTAATTAGCTCCGAAAACTTACGGGCAAAATTTAAAAATATCTATTACTCAATACTATGACTCAATAAGTATGTCGACATCATACGATTTCACTGGAAACAAAATTATTCCATCACCTTTTTATCGCAACATTGATGGAATGGTTTCATTGTAGCCTGTATCATTATCACTGTATAAGTTACAATACGTACCTATTGGTAAATCTTATCGTGTTTGTTAATTTTTATCTGCTGAGATTTGATAAGTAAGGTAAAAGAGCAGGTATGTTACAATCAGTTCGATGAAAGTTCATTTATGTAGAGGTCAGTCTGATATTCCAAGAATTTGTCTAGGTTAAGTACTAGGGTTGATATCCAATCCACTCTAAATTGACTGATTGCTGATATCCTTTCGTTTAGATGCCTAATACTTAACAATTGGGACTACTATTTAAATAAATTCTCAAACATGATTGAATCTTTTAGCTAAAGCCAAAAACGTAGACCGTCTTAGAGCATCTAACGTGACTTACTTTATAAACGAATTATTTGTGTTCACCAACATATAATATGTTCACATACTACGGTTTGACCATTTGAGTACAATAAGCGTGTTTTGTGATGTGTTGTAAAAGGATCCAAAATATCAGGAAAACATATTACAGTTTTAGTCAAATTCTTAAATCGACCTTTTTTGCAAAGGAATAATTCTTCTTCAGCCGAAAGACGTCCACTGCAGGACAAAGGCCTCCCCTAAAGACCGCCACAACGACCGGCTTTGTGCTGTACGCATCCAACTTCTACCCGCGACCTTCACCAGGTCATCGGTCCATCTTGTAGGGGGCCTACCCACTCCACGTCTTCCGGTACGTGGTCGCCATTCGAGAACCTTTCTGCCCCAACGGCCGTCAGTTCTACGAGCGATGTGCCCCGCCCACTGCCACTTAAGTTTAGCAGATCTGAGTGCTATGTCAGTGACTTTCGTCCTCCTGCGGATCTCCTCGTTTCTGATTCGATCCCGCAGGGTAACTCCGAGCATAGCTCTCTCCATCGCCCTTTGGGTGACCTTGAGCCTTCTTATGAGGCCCATCGTAAGCGACCATGTCTCAGTGCCGTAAGTCATCACTGGCAACATACACTGGTCAAAGACTTTTGTCTTGAGACACTGCGGAATTTTGGACGAGAAGATGTTACATAGCTTCCCGAACGCCGCCCAACCGAGCTGGATTCGACGATTGACCTCTTTCTCGAAGTTGGACCTACCTAATTGGATTCTTTGTCCCAGGTATATATATAATCGTCAACAACTTCGAGCGTAGAGTCTCCAACCTTTATAGAAGTTGGTACTACATGGACGTTTGACATGATCTTCGTCTTGTCCATGTTCATTTTAAGAACTACTTGTTGAGAGACTCTACTGAGGTCGTCGAGCATGGTACTGAGGTCTTCCAGGGTATCAGCCATGAGCACTAAAATAATAATAATAAAAAATAATTTTTTTCTCATCACAAATGTGCATCATTAGTGCAGTACGAGCTTAATCTAATAGAATAATAGGACATTTGTGAGAGACTGGTGCCCGATATAGGTATAGGAATACCTGTGTTACGGATCACCAGGCCCCCGAAACTTAAAGTTACATTTAACATTAGATCAAGTATGAACTAGATGTGTGATGAAAATATTAAACAACAAATTAAATAAAGTATTTCACTTTTAACCCAACAATAGCGTCCATTGTTTGGGAGGCCATAAAGGCCCCCTGGCCGCGTGGAACTTCGCAGGTGCCACACTTGTCGCTCCCGATCAAATGGGCCGTATCATGTCGCAGGAGCAAATTGACTTTCATCTGTTCAACCCTCGCCCAACCCCCGTAATTAACACGTTGGGTCGTTCGGACCCCAATCTTTTTTTACAATTCACTAATCCGCGGGCGCGACTAAACGCAACTAACGCCCGATGTTCAGTTATGATGCATTGTTACTTTTATACGCGTATTTGTTTACTTATGAATCTGTTAGTATGAGATTTTTTGCAAGTATTTTGTTTTGGTAAGCTAGTAATATTATTTGTTTTTAAGAGTATGGTATATTGTCATTAAAATTAAAGTGTGAATGATACAGTTTTATAAAACATTATAAAAAATGGTCCATTATAATAACAAGAAATAAATTATGGAACAGAAAAATTATGGATTTGTGTAAATGTTTTAGTGTGTTTTGTCTGGTTGATTTGTATGTCTAGTTATAAAATATCTAGTGAGAGTGATACTGTTTTCATTGCTTTATTCTGACTTCTTTACAGGTCGTCTATATAGTTACTACGTCACAATAATTAAAAACGTTTTTGAAGGTGTGTCGCTGATTTTTAACCTAACTCAAAAAGGAGGAGGTTCTATGTTCATCTTTTTGTATTGGGTTCAATAGCTCCCATTTTAATTTCATTGCTATTGGACCTTGGACTTAGAAGGTACACCAGGAAACTCCTTAACGACAAACAATAGGAATGTGTAAATTAAGATATTATGGATATTACGTCAATCCTATAGGTACCATACTATAGAACTAATCAGTATGTTAGCTGACTTTAAAAAAGGAGGAGGTTCATAATTCGTCTGTTTTTTTATAATTCCTTTGCTTATGAACCGATTTTGATGATTCTTTTTTGCATTGGGTTCAGTATAGCTCTGAAATGATCCTATCTTAATTTTATTGATATTGGACTTTGGACTTTGAAGATACACCAGGCGACTCCTTAACGGCGAACAGCACGAATGTATAGATTCCGTTATTATGGTTATTATATCAATCCTGTAGGTACCTTACTATACAACTCAGCAAAATAATATAATATCGGTATATAATTATACCGATGGGGCAGACTGGTTCTTGAGTGGAGACCGCATGTCGGCACACGTAGTGTAGGGCGCCCTGTAGCAGGGATTGGAGAAGGAGAGCTGAAGATCGAGCTCAGTGGCTTGCCATGGGAGAGGCCTACGTCCAGCAGTGGACTGACACGGGCTGATGATGATGATGATGATGATATAATTATTAGTAAATAATCCACTCGTCAAATAAAATTGTAAAATAAAAATCTTTTTCGTCGGTGCCGGTTAGTGCAGTTTGTTACTTGGCACCGACTTCAAATATTTATTATTTGTTTTTTGAAGTTGGTTTGCCTTTTTTAAAAAGTATTTAGAAGCCTTTAAAGCACTAGTGTAAAATTTATAGGCAGTTTTAATTTTAGAGTCTGGAAAAAATTGTCCTTAGGTAAACTTACATCAGTCAGCGTCACTCCTCAAAAAATTTATACAATATAACACCAAAATGTCCTCCACCAATCCATACATCATCAAGCAACCATCAGTGCAGGACTCACGCTGTCCAAAAACAAACATCCATCTCAAGCGAGACAAGTTCCACTAATGAAGAGCGACCCCTATATCTGAAATGCAGCAGCTGTTGGCATTTGGAGCGGAACCAATCGGAGGATTTCGGGGAAACTCGGGTGACTTCGGCAATTTGACACGTGGGCACAGCTTATGATAACTGCTGGTTCTTTTTTGGATATAAAGGTTACATCACTGCGTAGCATGGACTTGCTACGTGCGTGTATTTTGGTAGAAAATGTAAGAAGATTATTCACAACTATTTAGGAACATTCTACAGATAGATGTATTTCCTGATAGCCTTAGTAACTTGCGTAGCATCTCCGTGGTACAAAAGAACAGTAGTTTAAGTGGTGATGGTGTACCTTCATTGCAATATATAATACATGGCGTGCAAACTCCACTCATTGTAGCTTGGCAACAGATGTAAGCTAACTCAAAAGCATTTTCAGATACAAGTGACATTTGCTACCTCTGTCAGTAGCGAGTAGTCGGATATTTTCGTAAAGTTGCGCTCTAACCTCGGAACGCCTTACAAAAACCCTGTGGAATACAAACATGTTCTTATCGGTGTGTGCGCAATATTTACTTCTACCTCTGCGCTCTTCGTGTGCACTGAGCTCTCTATCACTACGCTGTGACGTGTAACCCTCGGACTATTTCACGCTCCGGTCTCTTCTACCCAAAGGCCAGCGATTAAGGGTTGCCTCTGTACACTTGTTTGTTTGTCCCCTTCGCGACACGGTTTTATTACCCCATAGTATTTATTACATATTAATGGTTATTTAGATTCATTGTACCACCCCTGCTGTACCCTCGAATTTATGGCATCGCGAAATATTGAATAGGACAATGGATAGAGGCGTTATTGTATGCATTGTCGTATTGTAATTAGATGATATAATTTTTAGTTTTGATTTATAATTATTGTATTTCTGTGTTGAGTTTTCGTTGATGCAGAATTTGGTGTGTTTATTATTGAGTTTATGAATAGGGCTGGATGAACGCTGCTATTTTTGTCGAAATATAATTATCTCACTGTGTATATCCAGCTGTCTAGTAAAGTCAATGAATTTACAAGAGATCATAGTAAAACCAATATGCTGTCGTTTCCGGTAAAATGTGGAAGATTAGAAAATTAGAATTCCTAATGTCTTTGACGTATAAAACACATTCACACCTACATTTCCCAGTGGTGGTAGAGGTGTACTGTTTACACATACAGTTCACCGACGATGTTAGGTCTCAATATAATTGGGGACGAGCCTGTTACGACTTTACCAGACACAATTTCAGAGTCCGGACTGCTATTGAGAAGATTTAGATAGAAAAAGCTCTATAATACTTTGCTCAACTTAACATTAGAACCCAGGATCATATAATCGTCAGTTGTGTGCTACTAGACCAACAAGGTAGTTTAGTCATATCTCTGTTTAAAAATATAATATCACTTACTATAATAGCTATTTTTCAACAATGACTACGTCTCTACAAACATATATGTTATATAGATACATCAAACAGGGCAACATACATAATCCCAACCCAACACAAACAACCTCCACACTTGAAGGACAATTAAATTCCAACACCGGCAACCCATCAGACATAAGACAAACAACAAACAACTCGGTAAAATTAAGGCATTTTTAACCGCAAATTGGATTACACGCCGGTCTGAGTGATGCATTTTTTTCCTATTCAAACAGTGCATTAGTATCATTACTGTCCGCCTATTTCCGTTCTTAATGCAATTTTAATTATAAGAGGCGCGGCAAAACGCAAATTGCAAGCTATGCAGTCAGATTGCCATTTTTCTGAGAGCTTTTAACAAATTAAAAATACGTACGCGACTGTACGGATAATTTACATGCTGAGTAATAGTGACGGTTGGTTGGCAAAGCGGGCAATGTCTTTCTAGTGGAGTTGAGGATTAGGCTTTGATTGGGTAAGTACTGTCACACTGATATACTTTAAGACATTGTGAGCTCAACAGGTTTTTTTATTACAGATCTGTCTGGCTTCCTTCCGTGTCATAGTTCGTCTCAAACACACTTGCTGGTTACGGAGACACTTGACTGAAAGAAGGAAACGATGATGGAACTCTGTACGCAAAGCATCTAGCATAATGATATAGATGGATGGATCATGTGCTAATTTTACGCATAATGTGCTCACAAGCTAACTATCTCCGTAAATGGGCCCTACAAAAATACGTTCCATACCACTTTAACTACCTGGGTGATCAAAGGCGACTAATTAATCATCAATTATATTTTACCCGTTGTATCTTCTCTGTTTTCTTATTCTGACATTACCTCATTCCACTTTTTGGACAAACGAAACGAACAATGACTACAAATAGTTTAGTCCGTCCCGTGACCATAGGTGCTGTAAAGCACACTCGAAATTACGATTAAACTAAAAAAAAAAAAATGTTATAGTTCATACGTAGGTGGGTGTTATTTTTATCTTTTTTTTTCGGTAGGGACTCATGTTATATTTTCCAAATTACTCCAACCAATCTATTTGAGGAATGTGTGATCATTTCTTTAAATGTAATTTGCAGAAAAGTTAATGCCATTTCTAATCATGATTAATTAACGAGTTTTCGCCTGTAAACCAAGTCATTTGCACTGACTTATCGCTGATTACATAAAATTAATTACAAAAAACATGCTTAATCCTTATATCAAGAAAGGAAATGATTATAGAATGTACATTATAAATCAGAACATAATTAACAGATTGAAGTTTTGGAATAATTTGAGTAATTTCGTTAGCCTTAGCCTTCAATCTCTATCGGTCAAGATGGTTCAAAGTTCATTACACTCGACACCTTTCACGGAATTGAATTTTTATATAGGCAGGCCGAAATACAAGGCATATAATATCAGCCTATACTGCCCACTGCTGAACAAAGGCCTTCTCTCATAAATCGAGGTCAGAGAGATTAGGTCATACTCCACCACGCGGATCCAGTGCGTATTGGTGGAGGCAGGTTTGTGGCCACCCGCTGTTGGAACTTATCAAGCCGCCTTTAAGGCTTCCAACTTGGCTTAACGACCACCACATTCAGTGGACCAACGGCTTAACACCGAAGCACGGAGACGCTGCAATATGAAAATGCCACAAACGGTCACCCATCTCAGGCCGACCGAGTCGAACGCTGCTTAACCTTGGTTACCGGTAAGAAATACAAGGAACTGTCGACTAACTTGGTGCTTCATCACCTTAAGGCTGCATTTTGTGTGCAGCGGCGGCTACCTGAGGTTATTCTGGTTTCGTACACCAATAGTCTGATCCATCTTCCTATATCGTCACGCCAGATCTCTTGACTGGTAGACTTATGACCTGGTAAAAGTCGCCGGCAAAAGCTGAATGCTGTGTGCGACACACCAGGTCATCGTGGAGATCTTTGAGGAATGAATTTGTCCTGTTTTAGATGTCTTTTAGCTGATGATGATAAAATAACTTGGTAGGATAGTCTACTTCAGGATATGCTTCCTCCATTTCTGTCACCTATCTGATGGTTTTTGATAGCATCACTTAGTTAAATAGTCCCAATTTCCAGTCGCTAATGTTAATCTCATAAATTTCTGCCTGCTGGTTTGCAAATATTGACGATTGCACCTTGATGGCGATAATGAAGGCCTGGGTTCAAATCTTTGGTCAGATAAAGTATTCCAAATTCCCGTAGAATTCCAGAGTTTGGATTGTGTCCGGTATAATGGCAATGCTATATTGTTGCCTAATATCGTTGGCGAAATGCGAGTATACTTAGTACACTTTTGCCAGAACTGTGCTCGGCTCGGAAAATGTTGGAGTGACCATGTATATTTATTGATACTAGTAGTCGATATTCGACCTACTCTTTCATCGTTTGCCGGTTATGTTTGGCATTCAGTAAGACTATAGACAAATAATATTAAAGACAAACAGTTTGACGTGTATTGTGTCAAATACATGGTAGTGTGTGTAATGTTTTTTTCATTGATTTAATGTATTTCTTATGCATAATTTAAAAAAAAATATTAGCATTCTGCACTCCTTCTCTATACAAGGTGTAACATAATAAACGCAAGACCACAGACACCCCGATTAGAGAATTGCTTCATAAATTCGAAACCAAAACCAAATTTCCAAATTTAAAGATGTTTACCCTTTTTTAAAGCACTTTTATACCCCAATTGACAATTAAACTTGTACATGTATATGTGCGTTTTGAGAAATACGGTTTAGGAATGCATTTGAAATCTCCTTATTGCTATAAATCAAGAATAAATTTACTTTTTTATAGCGCACTGAAGAACCAAAAGCATTTTTTGCAAATTAAAAAAAATAAGATACATTTAAAATTGTTGGAATTTATAGAAATTTCATACTCCTCCGTCCGCGCTATTTTCGTAAAAATGTGTACAAAGTTTTTGCTTCACGTAATAATATATAAAAAAAAAAGATTAACAGATTATCTACAAATAATGTAGTTATAATCGTAAAATATGCGTTGTCACGATCAAATCGTTAGTCAAGATTGAGGATGTAATATAATGTTGAATCTAAATCATACGGGGAGCGTGACGGTTGACGGGTTGTGTTTTAATGAAGTGGGGGTGCGTAAGACCGGCATGCGTACACGCAAGGTTAACTACCGAATAGTGCATAAAAAAAAACACTGTCATGCATATATTTCCCGGGGTGGCAGAGGTGTACAGTACACGCACGTTTCGCCGACGATGTTAAGTCCCATGTAATGGGGGGCGAGCCTATTGACATATACCGGGCACAATTCCAGACTCCGGACTCATACTGGGAAGTTTTTTCATTAGAAAAACTTCATTTGTCCGACCTAGGATTTGAACCCAGGACCTCGTGATCACCAAGCGATGCGCTTTGCCACTAGACCAACGAGGCTATTTATAGAATAACGAAATATTTTAAAAATACATACTTCACTATCACGCCAGTTCCCCCACAGGGTAGGTTCTTTCCTTACAGACCTCTCTCGCTTTTATACTACATACAATAAACATCTTTACGTCAGTACAATATTTTTATAATATGTTTAATTTTTTTGCTGACTGCCTCGTTGGTCTAATGGCAAAGCGCATCGCTTTGTGGTCACGATGTCCTGGGTTCAAATCGTAGGTCCGACAAATCTAGTTTTTCTAACGAAAAATTCCCAGTATGAGTTTGGAATTGTGCCCGGTATATGGCAATAGGCTTGCCCACTTTGGGACGTAACATCGTCGACGAATAGTGGTTGTCCTCAGTACACCTCTGCCATCCCCGCTTGGGGAAAATAGGCGTGACGGTGCTAAAAAAAGTTCATTTTCCTTATTCCTCACCATACTATGCAAGAGTATTTTGAATGACAGCTATTATTTATAAAATTATCTATTAAACAAATTTTTCTTGATTATTTTCAATGTACAGATAACAAACATAGTTTTGTTAGTATTTCATTAACAAATTTAATAGTACCTAAAAGTTAAAATATAAATTTATTTCCACGAATATAGGGCTAATCGAGGACTAATCTCTAACTTAATACACATTACACACTATTGAGAACCGTATAGTACATTTAAATCTAGTTTATCTTCATACTCGTGTGATATCGCAGACCGTATTCAAATAATTAAATATTATTTATGATTGTTCCGATAGGAATCAAAAAAGATTTTTAGTTTATCGGTATACTAGTTGTACCCGCAACTTTGTTCGTTTCAGGCGTGTATTTCTCAACCTGAATCTTTTATTATGAGAGAAAATGTAACCTATGCCCCCGTATGTAGGCGAATGCCCCTGGATAGAATGTATGTTCTTGCCGTATTTTATCAAAATTCCTTCAACGGCTTGGGCGTTAAAAGGTACAAAACCAGTAGACAGACAGGCAGACGGATAGACAGACAGAGTTACTTTCGAATTTAGAATATTAGTATAGTACGGATTTTGAAAATACGCAAATTACTGCCTCTTTGGTTTAGAATGGAGGGCCCGATCACGATGTCCTGGGTTCAAATAATAGAAGGGTCAATATGTATTATTCTATCTATATCACCACGCCAAAACACTATCACTGTAGGCAGAGAATATGGTAGTGTTCTTTCGGCGTAAAAATTCTAAGCCTCAATACGGAGACTGGAAGTGTGCCCTAACATCGTTGGCGAGTTGTGGGTGTACAAAGTAGACCTTCGCCATCCCTTCCAGCTTGGGAAGTGTCAAAATGTAATTGTGTGTTTTTTTCATTTAAATTATTTTTAACCGACTTCAAAAAGGAGGGCGTTCTTTGTTCACCTGTATGGTTTTTTTACACTCCACGTGATCGCCACGTGCTCGCTTTACTAATGTAAGAACAATATACCAAAATATGTATAAATCAAATGTTATCATTCGCTTTTAATGCCCCTTATCAATCGTAATAATATGATTTTAATCCCTTTTATCGGCAAGAATAACCAAATCAGCGGTTGTAAATGACGAGTTGCGATCTTTTAAGGATTTCTTTTATTTTTTACCAAACGCAGCGCGTTATGATAACTGTGTAAAATAATCGTGTAATGGTAATCTTGTTTCTCACTGGTGTAACATTACATTTTCAACAAAAAACAATATTAGGTCAAACTACGCTGACCCCGTGCGGACAGGTGGAAGCTGGTTTGTGACCACCTGCAGTCAGAAACTATCAAGCCGGTTATTCAAATATTAATCTGTACCCCGCCAAGGACCTGGTGTGATGATATTGATAGATTGGTTATTTAAATATAATTAGGCTTTTTATAGGATACAATGCTACCTATCTAGAAATAAATTATGAAGTGTTATTTAACTAAATTTGAGGGGCTGAAGCTGGTCACGCCCTATGGATTTACTTTCGATTCCTTACATATCTCAGGATAATTCTAAACGAGCAGTATCTTCTCCGGTGGTAGGCAATGGCCTTAGCTTGTCACCACCCTCCGAGCAAAGTCATGCCGCCAAGCGACCCAGCCGTTTTCCGGCATGTTGTGCGGGCTTACGAGGAGGCGGGCCCAGCCCGATCATTATCATCAGCCCAAATTAGTCCACTGTTGGACATAGGCCTCTTCCAATGTGCGCCACAGAGCCCGATCATAGGCTTTCAGTTTCTGCCGGCTATCCAACGTATGTCGTCACTCCATCTCGCGAGGGGGGGGGGGGGGCGTCCTACACTGCGTTTGCCAGTTCGTGGTCTTCACACCAATATTTAATAGTAAATAGGCTATTACTCGATATCGTTTACGACGATATCGTGGTCACAGCGGAGACCCTGGAAGACCTCGGTACCATGCTCGATGACCTCAGTAGAATCTCTCCACAAGTGGGTCTTAAAATTAATATGGACAAGACGAAGATCATGCCAAACATCCATATCGTACCCACTCCTGTGAAGGTTAGAGATTCTACACACGAAGTTAAAGATGATTATGCCTACTTGGAACAAACTTCGAGAAAGAGGCCAATTGTCGAATCTGCTCCGTGGGCAGTGTTCGGGAAGCTACATAACATCTTTTCGTCCCAAATAGCGCAGTGTCTAAACACAAAAGTTTTTGACCTGTGTGTGTTGCCAGTGATGACTTACGGTACCGAGACATGGTCGCTCGCGATGGGTTTCATAAGAAGGCTCAAGGTCACCTATGATGGAATGGATCACCTATGGATGGAAAGAGCCATACTGGAAGTTTCCCTGCAAGATCGAATCAGAAACTGAGGAGATCCGCAGGAGAACCAAAGTCACCGATATAGCCCTCAGAATTGCAAACTTAAGTGGCAGTGGGCGGGGCACGTCGCTCGTAGAACTGACGGCAGAAAGGTTTTGAATAGCGACCTCGAACCGGAAGATATGAAGTGGGCAGGTCACCCGCAAGTTGGACCGATGTTCTAGTGAGATTTTCCTTCCTATCAGCCACTACCGCTGTCCGCGGCATGTTTTTACCGACCCTCCCGATGCCCTTACTTCCTTTCTTTCGGATAGAGATACCACACACAGCGAGGTGCCCGCCGGCTGGTGCAGAGTACCACGGCGAGACACTTAGTATACGCCCTCCCCCATAGCGACAGCCCAAGCAGAGGCCGTTCCTCTTTGAGGCGCCCTTGAGGTAATTGCTCCCTTGCCCTTCTAGTTCGAGCTTAGTGGTTGCATGCTCGCCCTCTTATCCGGTAAAGCTGTAAAGGCCTTGCCACCAACAGCGTAGCTAATTTATACACACACAAAAAAAAAGACCTTGGTAGACTGGGTCGGCATGGCGATCTTTGGGGGAAGCCTGTGTCCTGCAGAGGTCTTTCGGCTGAGGATAGATAGATAGGCTATTACTGAGTCAGTGTGCCACTTCTTCGCCCCCAGCGTCACTTTCCATCATGTGACATAGAAGTTAATGGTTGACCAGTCCTCATAAAAAAATAATACTTTTTAAGAACAAGCTTTTATGTAGCAGGTAATGGTGCATTTTAAAACGACCTATCAATATTAAATGTTTATGCTGTTGGCCGTTATAGAATTCCTTCGTCTGGAGCCAATCATGGGTGTACAATCAGGTCATACTGCATTGTCATCGGAACTGAACCAACATGTCAAATTTTAACTCCGTAGGTTAAGCGGAAGTGCCTTGGAAGATTTGACAGAATATTTAATAGAATTAATATAAATTTTGAAAGAATATAGATAGATAGATAACTCTTTATTGTGCACCAATTACATAGATATTAAAATACAAAAAAAAGAACTTAAAGTTACACAAAGGGCGGCCTCATCCCTCATCCGAACTCAGCTATACGTTTAACCAATAGGTAGTAAATACAGATTACTATTTTCCGTTATCGCAAAGCCATTTCGCACGTTACGCCGCGGCGTACGAAAACATTAAAAAATCATTATATTTATCGCCAAACCTCGGGTGTAATCTCGTTGGATTTGTTGCTCTAATCCATTTCGTTGTGGATTACACTAATCAAAGTTATTATTCGAAGGTCTGCATGTATTACGTAGCTATTGGTAGTCACAGATTCTATAGCAGATACTTCACACTGCGAAAGTTAACGCGAATTATACATACATATGACTATGATATGACCCGTTTCTTACATACCCGTCGGAAATGCTAGCCGGACTGAGGCTTAAAGGTATTGTTTTCTTTTCCAATTACATATATCATAGCCATTATTAGATTGCTTCTTTAGTCAAGCGGCCCACAGTGCATCCGTCGACCAAGATTCGTACCCTAGATCGGGCAAAGCGTGCTTTTTCAATCAAAAAGTTCTCAATGGTAATCAGGAGTCTGGGATTGTACCGTATGCTATAGGCGAACCCTATTTTACATTGGGGCTTACATAGTCGACGATAAGTGGGTATACTCAGTAGTCCTTTGCCACCCCCGGGAATATAAGTATGGCAGAGCTTATTTTTTAGTTATTATTCATGTTGTGTCGTTGAATACATTTACAGACAACAGTTTCACCTACAAAAAGTCCCAGACCATATTTAGTAAAACGATATGTTTACAGAATCAATTTCAATTTTATTTCATTAAGATCCCGACCAAATTAAATACCTATGGGTTTCACAAAGGTTTTGATCAGTGCGGTAATTGAGCTCATTGGATTAAGTATGATTTGATAGATTATATCATGGATCCAGTAGAAACTGCATACTTTCAGGCTACGTGACCATGCTGTAGTAACTTACATAGTGCATTCGCGTTTATCTAAACATACGATATCGCCGAATACGCAGATTGTACGGTGTACATATCTGTTTTGTGCTATGGTTTTGTGTCATTAAATTATTGATTCCGTAATCCATGCGTCGGTTTTTATCTTTATAGACGTGTTTTTAACTATAATGGCCTTCGGCATTTCATTGTCAAGTTTTTGGCTTGTGATAATATAATAGGTATGGTGATTCTGATAGGCGATTCTGATGTTCTGATAGGGTGTAAGAGAGGCGATTTCTGTAAAATGATTATGACTTTTGTCAAGAAAATTGTACTAAGAATGCATTGCCTATGATATGTGTTTATTTCAGCCAAGCAGAAGGATACTTAGAAATAGTGTTTTGACGTTTCTCTTAGGTAGTTCTATAATTAGTTATTTTGTAGAGTCCACCGAATACCTTTAACTTTTTTTAAGAACCGGTTGTGACTCATTTTGTAGTGAGTTACCGTCAGCTGAGGTTACCTTAATAATACATACCAAAAAAAAAAACACCGTCACGTTATATTCCCCAGAGGGGGTGGCAGAGGTGTACTATGTGCACCCACGTTTCGCCGACGATGTTAGGTCCCACGTAATAGGGGGCGAGCCTATTTCCATATACCGAGCACAATTCCAGACTCCGGTCTCATACTGGGAATTTTTCGTTAGAAACTACATTTGTCCGACCTAGGATTTGAACCCAGGACCTCGTGATCACAAAGCGATGCGCTTTGCCACCAGACTAACGAGGCAGTCGATTTATTATTTATTGATAATACAAACATTTTAAAAAGTATTTTGAGAAAAAGAGAAATCAAGCCCATGGTGGTATTTTTTTAAAACCGAAGTAAATCTCTGTACTCTCTGCTAGTGATCTGGCGTTATAATATAGATAGGACAGGTGTAGCTTACTTTATACTAAGCGATTGTATTTCAAATAACTTTCTGTGCTTTTAAGGACTTTTTTCATGTCTAAAACTATAATTAAGCTCCACGCTTACAAATAGACCCTTTTAAGCTTTTTTCGTAGGTATGTATGGTACTTAACAGCTGGGCTTCTTTATAAATGATCGTGAACTGTCCCCACTTTTTTTGAAATGAAAGCCCCACACTAGGATTTATTCCTGTGTCGTGGGTGGGTTGAAAAACATGAAAATTCAAGTAATAAAACTATTTTACGGATTTTATCGTGGTTTATATTTGATTTTTAAGTTCCCGACGTTTCGAGTGCAGGACCTCAAGACACCGTGAGCTCATTCTGCGTAGATCGGACCAACAAGAATAATTAAGAAGTTTGAGGGTACCCCGGAACAACTATGTCCTTTGGACGTCTAACACCTGTCCCTCCCGTGACCATGGGTGCTGCAAAGCACTCGAAACGTCGGGAACTTAAAAATCAAAAATAAACCGCGATAAAATACGTAAAATAGTTTTATTTCATGTGTAGTATTCGCGTAAATCTAAGAACTCAGTATGAAAATTCATATACACCACAGAAATCATTACGATTTCTGTGATATATACAAATACCCAGACCAAAACAAATAATTGTGGGTCACACAAAGATGTGTCCCGTTCGGGAATCGAACCTGCGACTATTCCACCTGGTGGGTGGAGCGGCCTAAGCTCTTAACTACTGCGCCAAGTCGTCAGACTAAAGGGACTTTGCAAAGGAAGTGGAATTTAGTTTTCCTACAGTCGGTTCTTTTTTCTTTTCTAATTTATTGCGGGTTCAAGGACTATTTAAGTAGGTACTTCTCGGGAGACATCCCGAGGTTCAAACCTTGATGACATCTATGGAGGCGTTTCAGATCCATACAGAAGTAACAGTAGTGGCATGTGTGGCGGGCTCAGTCCTATTAAAATTATAAATGTGAAAGTTTGTATGTTTGTTACTAAATCACTCAAAAACGGCTGAACGGATTTGGATGAAATTTGGCACACAGAACTCAAACTCAAATTCAAACACAAATCATCGATTTTGTGTAAGCCTTGCGGGGGCGCTTACAGTTGGCAATATACATTTTTTTTTAAATCTAATTAATCCGGTACATTACTACCATCGTATCGCGGCATCCACTAAGAAGATCCATCGAAGAAACGAGGGTTGTCTTTTTTATTTAATTCTCTTTCTCTTATTCTCTTTCTATTTATTTTTAATAATATTGTGTGGCTACAATCTTTAGATAATTAAATAGTTTATTACCTGGATTATTACATATGATATTTTTTATCCCAGAAAAATGTACGGTTGCTGTGTAAATTGAACACTAACGAAGTCGCGGGCAGAAACTAGTCTTAAATAAACAAAATAATCGACTTTCCTATTTGGAAAAAACGTATACGTCAAAATCGGCGTGTGACGTTTTTAAACAAAGGATTGACAACTATAATCTCGTACAAAGATAAAGTTTTAGATATTTCCTCGAATTTAGATATTGTGTCTCTCGAAAAGTTTTACATTTATCATTTAACGTCATAACAGATTTTTCCGTCGCCAAAGAGTTATGTGAATGCACTTGGGAAAAAGTGTAAACATCTTAAGAAAATAATATAGCGCCGCTCTGCTTACTGGATTAGGAAGTCGCAGATTCTATACCCTGCACAAATTGAAAGGTTTTGTTGTCCGAAATATTTATTTTATACTCAACAGAATAAATCTGCCTATTCTGACCGAGATGAGGGAGATTAGCCCATACTCCACCACTTTAGCCCAGTGCTGTTTGGGAGAGGCAGGTTTATGGCTTGGCTGTTGGAAGTTATAAAGATCTTTAAGGATTCCAACTTGACTTAGCAACTATTGCATAAACTGGTAACCAAGAACGCCTTAGCATGTCTTCTGAACCACGACAATGCCTGAATATGAAAATGTCACAAACGGTCACCCATCTCAGACTGACCGAGCTAAACACTGTTTAACCTTCATAATCCCTGAGAACTCCACGGTCGCAGAGCGTTACGGGCGCCTCTAGAATTGAACTTACTTAACAATTCTGCTTATATTTGTAGCCACTTCCTTTCCTTCCATCTTTGCGGCGGTTACCATTCTCTTGCCACCCAGTTTTATTGCCATTTCTCTGCCCACTGCTGAACGAGTGAACTAACAAAGGGGTTACATAACAAAGGCAGTATTATACGTAACTTACACGTCACGTTCACCACACGCCGAGGTATTACAATTGTCAGTTGGTTTCGTCGATAAATATGATAAATCAGAGGGCTTATCACCAACAGATTGACGTTCGCGTGTCGTTATCTAGTTGATATTCCATCCTTTTTACTCTACACATTTAGTGTATAAAGATGAACGTGACAGCATGTGTTCTCGTCAGCGCTACGCTATCGTCAATCTATTCGTGGTAAGCCACCAGGTCTTAGCGGCTTGGTCTGAAGGTTCGAGTGCTATCGAGCAGGGATTAAGGTGGCCACGCCTAGCCCTCAATTTAGGAACTTGTCAATACGTCATCCGCCTGTGATCGGTAGATAAAGATTTTTTTATGTTATCTAAAATAGTTTCACAAGACGGTTGACTATAATGATTTTGTTGTTTATTTTTGGAGCTGTTTCATATATGTAGGTAGGTAGATTTTACATCGTCTTGCCAATCAGGGGTGGTAAAGGTGTATAATGTTTGGTCCCTGTGTTTCCAGACTCTTAACAGCGACTAATAATATTAGCCTATACTGTCCCATAGCTGGTCAAAGGGGTTCTCTCACAAATCGAGGTGAGAGAGATTAGGTCATACTCCACCTAGCGGACCCAGTGCGGATTGGTGGCGGCAAGTTTGTGGCCACCTGCTGTTGGAACTTATCAAGCCGCCTCAGGATTCCAACTCGGCTTAACGACTACCACATTAATTGGTAACCGGGGCCAACGGCTTAGTGTGCATTCCGAAGTACGGAGACTGAGAGAGTTTAGGCCATAGTCCACCACGCTGGCCCAGTGCGGGTTGTCGAACTTCACACACCTTCGAGGAACTCTTAGGGATGCCGGTTTCCTCACGATGTTTTCCTTCACCTTTAACACGCACCGTCTGACTTTGCAGTCCAACGATCTAACCACTAGGTTATTACATCTCATATCATAAAAACATACATATTTAGCTATATAGATACACCGACGCACCCTTAGCTTATTACTACAGAAGTGCATACTCATTAGATTTTAGCCGGCTGTATCCCGTTATAAGTAGAAAGAGAAAGAATCAATTTACCTCCCTTGTCTCAACCTTTATCATTGTCACGTCATGGTGACCCCTCCATTATCTGGCGCGGCGCCTTTGTGCGCATGCCCCGATTTCTCCTCACAATGTTTCTACGAATTATTTGCTGGCATAATAGTACAGTGTTTGTAACATCTAACAAACACACAAACACAACCAAATTGCCCACTTTTATCAAATTGAACCGTCAATTGTAAAAAATAAGGTTGGATTTTGGAATTGAAAACGTTTGTGTTATGACTGTGTGTTTGCTAGTCTGTAAACATTGACGAAACGTCGCACGCGGCGCTTTTGAGATTACATTCCCCCGTGATAATTGCCAGTCAACAAAACTCTAAGATTTGTGGTTATGACCAAGTTTACGAGGTTTGCTATTCAGATGACTTTTCGTTTGTGATTGAGGTTAATCAAACTGAACTCAATTCTTGCCCGTAAAACAATGATGGGTCGTTGGTTGAAATCGTTTGATGGTATTTTAGCCTTAATTATAGGTGTTTTGGTGAAGGCTTTTGCGGAAAATTCAAAGACTATATGCATGATTATGATTTATGCATATCCGCTCAGTATCTTACTGGGTAAATACGAATAGGGTGTTGTTAGTAAGGTTTTGGATGGTTTAATAAATTTTTAATAACCAGACCTTACAGAGGATGTGTCATCAAATTGCTTATACTTTGAAAAAAAACCAGCTATTTCGTAGTAAATATTTTTGTATTGTAAATCTATAATTGTAGTGAGTACTTACATTTATTATTATTAGTTATACAGTTCTTACAATAGGTCTCATAAAAAAGCTCAGAGTTTAAAGAACGTTGCTCGGCGTTTCTCTATGTCAATCACATAGATCAGGAATGAGGAGATTCGTCGAAGAACCAAGGTCACCGACATAGCCCTCAGGATTAGCAAGCTGAAGTGGTAATGGGCGGGCCACATAGCGCGACGATCGGACGGGCGTTGGGGCAGAAAGATTCTAGTGTGGAGACCACGTATTGGCAAGCGCAGCGTAGGACGACCGCCTGCCAGATGGACCGACGATCTTGTGAAAATAGTAGGAAGTCGTTGGATGCAGGTGGCATCGGACCGGTTACGCTGGAGAGCAATTGGGGAGGCCTATGTTCAGCAGTGGACAAGTATAGGCTGTGACTTACATTTATCATGCGACCATACGATGGAAGGCTATTTTTTTTCATTTGCAACGTTTCAAAAACTTTCATCATATATATAAAAAAAGCTACAGAATATTGCAACGCAAGAACGTAACATATGGACAGAATCGATCATTACGGCATAAGGTCTAAATTTGATTGTTAAATCAACCCTTCTAATGGTGACTGCAATTTGAATACACATAGCGGCCACGTTAACCAAAAGCTCAATCAATCAAAGGGTACCATTCGTGCCAGGTATAACCGTAAATATTTGCCAAGCGCCAAGTAACCGCGGTCACGACACTCGCTACCATTGTTTGCCCTATTATTCACGACTGTGTTTGACCAAGTCCAGCCAAGTCGCGGCAAGCTGGCCAAGTCAGTGTGTTTGTTCGCATGACATTACACAGCAAAAATATTGTCTGTTCGTGAGCCGTTCAGGGTCATAACCCTAACATCATAATGTTTAAACGTTTCGTTATGGCCTGCAATTATTGTCACGTTAAGTTTCTTGATTGAGATATTTTTATGAAATTTTGCTTTTTACAGTAGATCTATGTATATATATATCATCAAAGATAATTGTCGAAAATTGCCTCAGAACTAGCAAAAATTTGACTGTTGCCATCATTATTTATCTATTTTATTAAAATAATGGCAAATATCTAACGGACAATTTGCAATCTAAAACGAATATTTCAAAGTATTGTAAGTACTAATATCGAAGTCGCCGACATCTTTACTGAATGTCAACACACAATATAGCCTCATACGTATTAATGGCTACTGAATTGTAACCTTAAAATCAAATACTTTTTGTGCAATATTCCGATTCGCCCGCTTGTCCGTTTAATAATAAATGCCTTAACAGAATTTATAAGTGATTTAAAATAGAAGAAAGAAAGAATAGTTGTTGTAGGTATTTTATCTAGTATACAAGGTGTAACATAATAAATGCAAGGCCTGAAAGTACTTTGTTCTAAATCGATAACTGAACTGAATTGTATCTTAATTTTTTTTCTATCTATCTATCTATAACCTCACGCCAGATCCCTTGCGGGGTAGGCAGAGAGTACAGAGTTCCAACAGGTTCTTTCCTTACATACCTCTCTGGCTTCCTCGACTCTCATAGTTCGTCTCATACACGCTCGCCGGTTACGGAGACTCTTGACTTTTCCATCAGATAAGACTCGGTTTATTTGGTGGTGGTAAGATAGTCTAGGTAATTTTTTTTTTATTTGCAAAATATGCTGTTACTCCTTTAGTGCGCTATAATAAACTAAATTTATTCTTGATTCAAAGCAATACGGAGATTTTTGATGTATTTCTAAATACGCACACATACATTTACAAGTTTCATTGTTAATTAGGGTATAAAAGTGTGAAAAAATATTTAATTTAGAAAATTGTTTTTCGTATTGAATTCGTAAAGCCATTATCTAACGGGGTGTCTGAGGTCTTGCGTTATTTGTAGAAATAACGTTACAGCTTGTATAAATAACAATAAAAAAATTGGTGGTAAATTAGTGCCTGCAATGATTTGTTCGACAATATCCAACCTTACCTTAAACAAAATAAGCTCTATATTGTTCTGTCCTATACACGTGCTGTCAATATAGTGGTATTTTGTAAAAAACTGGTCATGTTAATCAGTAAATTAGACCGTGTCTTATCTGAAGAAAAAAAGTCAAGTAAAGAGTCTCCGTAACCGGTAAGCGTGCATGAGACGAACTATGAGAGTAGAGGAAGCCAGAGAGGTCTGTAAGAAGAAAACCTGTTGGAACTGCACTCTCTGCCTAACCCGCAAGGTATCGACATCGATAGATAATATATACTGAGACTGTGCGAAATCTAAGGTCACTAATTCAAAATTACGTCAAATTGTGAATAGAAAACTGTCTTGGCGTTGAATCCATTCCCTCCAAACACACGTCGACATCGTTATCTTGCGCACTAATGTTTGCCTACAAGGGTACACATGTCCAAATCGGATTTACAACACGACTCAACCAATGGCGTACCGATAGCAACTTAAATAAGAAAAGTTTGTAAAATCCTACTTGTATTATAAACGGGAAAGTTTGTGTGGATAAAAGTTTTTGACTCTAGTTTATACATCAGAATAACTCAAGTTATTATTTACAAAGAAACATACGGAGACGAAGTCGTGGGCAGTGGCTAGTAAATGCACCGTCATGGTCACATTTCCCAAGAGATAGTAGCAGAAGTGTATTGTGTACTCTAGTATACGTCTTTAATTACTCTATCTATCTGTGTGGTGATAGAGTAGTATTCTAATTACTCTGGTAACCCCTTCAGAAAAAGAGTCGTATTCCCTTAGAGGGGTTGGCAAAAGTGTAATTCTTTGTATGCTGGTGGTGTGTGAATAATCTGCGCTTCATGATCACACTTCATCAACGATATTTGCTCAAAATAACGGTGAAGGAAAACATCGTGAGGAAACCTGCATGCCTAAGAGTTTCACGAAGGTGTGTGAAGTTTGCCAACCGGCACTGGGCCAGCGTGGTGGACTATGGCCTAAACCCTGTTAGTTTGATAGGAGGCCTTGCCCAACAGTGGCACCATTTATTAACAGGGCTAACATTATATTATAACTAAGATGCAAGTCTATTGCCAATTCCAGGCACCGGAATGTTGCTAAGAATTTTACACTAAAATAACCCGACCAACACCTTATCGGAACTTAATATTGGGACCCAGTGCATAGTTAATATACACTACTGGACTACTGACCCAACATTATATATTAAAAAACACTACCAACAATATTAACACAATAAATTTCCTGTGCTATCTGTACCAAAGCCCTTATCGCGTATATCGAAATTCGTGTTCGACACGAAAAATTACAACCATCATAACATGGACTGAACATTTAAACTGTCGATACGCGATAAATATATCGATATCGTTATCTACACCTTTGTCGATGCCGCCGGCAAATCAAAGTAATAAAACAAATGTAATTTTGGCATTGATATGGCCTGACGGGGCTCTGATAAGATATGTCAGCTCCAAATCTGAAGCCGTGGGATTTGGATGAGCCATATTGGAGTCGGTTGCGTGGTTATTAAAATGTCGGTGGATATTAGTTTGGGAATTTTTGGGGGTGTTAATTTGTGGCTTCGCGAAATGATAAGTTCCATGTTTGCGGTTTGGTGTTATATAACTTTTTTGTTAGATATGGAAACGCTCGTAGCCGTGTGATATGGCGGCGCTCTTAGAAATATCCAAGGTTAAGTAGCGTCCGGCTCGGTCATTCCGAGATGGATGATCATTTGTGGTATTTTCACATTTGAGCGTCTCCGTATTTCTAAAGACACGCTAAGCCGTCCCGGTTAACACTTAATGTAATAGACGTTAAGCTTCTTCGGAAGCCTTCTAGGCGGCTTTATAAGTTCCGACAGCAGTGTGGCAACAAACCTGCCTCCACCAATCCGCACTGGGTCCGCGTGGTGATGTAAGATCTAATCTCTATCACTTCGATTTGTGAAGGTATGCTCGTCATTGTGGTCCAAGGGTACTAGTTGGTACTAAGATCATAATTGAATACTCAGATATTTGCAAGTTACTTTTAATATTCTTGCTCAACCGTTTATAGCATTATATACAGAAACATTTACTAAATTTTTAGACTTCCATGTTGGTTGGCGCATAATGCGGTCATGATCACGAGGTTCTAGCTTCGACTCTTAACTTGGACAAACTGTTATCGAGCTTTTACTATCGAAAGATTGTCACTAGCAGCCCAGATCTGTTAACTTGATGATTAGGCCTAACAGTTTTGGGGAAATTAGAGTGTACGAAGTACACCTATGCCGTTCCTGCAGGGCAAGTATTGGCGTAAAGTTGTTTATTTATTTGTAGTTTTGGATATCTTTACGACTCTATCACAGAAGGGATGGTCAGAGTAATTAGATTTTTTTGAATTGGTCTATGAAAGTGGAGGAAGCTAGAGAGGGCTATAAGAAAAAACTTGTTAGAACTCTGTACTTTTTGCCTACCCTGCAAGAGATTTTTTTTTTTTTTAAACGTAGCCCCACACTAGGATTTATTCCTGTATCATGGGTGCGTTTACAAACATGAAAATTCACATACACAAATACCCAGACCGGGACAAATAATTGTGGATCACACAAAGATTTGTCCCGTACGGGAATCGAACCCGCGACTATTAGACACAGTGGGCGGAGTGGCTTAAGCTCTTAACCACTGCGCTAAATCATCCGTCATCTAAAATCTGACGTAACGATTTAGATTGAAATGATGATTGCAGCTAACGTCTCTTAGAAAATGATACTTTTCGTTCTAAAAACGAGTTGTGTTGTCGATCGAACCAGACATCACTTCTTCCAGGGAATCCTTAGATGGAGGATAGAATTGGTAAGGATGTTTAGGTAGTCATTTCAGACTTTCCAATTCCATCTGCCCTCTACAGGGTAAGCAGAACATACACCAAACTCTCCTTTTCATCAAAAACGTTGTCAACACACAGACCAGCTATCTGTGCCGGAAGATTGTACGTGATAAGTGTCGGCGAACTCAAACAACTTTGGAGAGGAGATTTCGTATAACGGATTATGTGTATTTCACCGTCAATAATATTGATTTATATCTTCGGTATTATGGTAGGTATTCTTAGTTGTATTTTTACTTTTTACGCAATTGCCTATGAATATAGAGTTTTGTTTTCAAGTAGATCTATGCCTATTTGTTTGGTATTCTCTGGAGCGTGTCTAAACGGCATGATGGATTTTAAAATATGTACCATTAGGTTAGATTCGATTATATCCGATTATTCATGTAGAAATAGCGAGACATTCACACTATACATTGAAAAAGACGCTGAGTAGACTTCCATTAATAAAGGCATGAAAGAGACGGTGCCATAATATGCGCTACTATAACCGAATACGTTAAAGTTAATCGGTTTCCTTGACAAGTCCGGTTACTATACGTTAAACGTATTTAGAGGTGTACATTTTATTGGTGTACTAAGAACGTGTAAACGGTTCTATCCCTTTCGGATACAGATACCGCACACAGGATCAGACACCGACCTCACCGGCAAGGTCGGAGAATCCATTGCCCGCCGGCCGGTGCAGAGCAACACGGCGAGACACCTAGTATATGCCCTCCCCCATAGCGACTGCTCAAGCCGAGGCCGTTCCTGCTTGAGGTGCCCTTGAGCTAGTTGCCCCCTTGCCCTTCTGGCTCGAGGGTAGTGGTTGCACGCTTGCCCTCTTGTCCGGTGAAGCTGTAAAGGCCCCGCGGACAACACCGTACATCATTCAAACACACAATGCCGTGTGAACACAGTCTTAGACACCTATGGACGCTATATAAAAATATTCGCCTGCGAATAAAAAAGAGGCTGAAATACAGGTTTCAAATACAAGCTGAACCTTTCAGCCTTCTTATGCAGCCTATCAGAATCTTAGCTTAGAATAATCTCGACTTACCTTTAACAGTGTAAGTATCATGGGTTTGTGGGGGTGGAGAGACGACCCTCAGTTCTGGTCGGCTGGCTGACGCGCCCCATAACGAGTGGCACAAGCCATTCCGGAGAGCTTCACTTGCTGTTAGACCTGGAGATAGAGAAGGAATTTACTAATAGTATAAATATACAGCGGGTTTTGAGGAGGCATTTGTCACATCTGATAATAGATGGATAAACACTTTTTGCCGTTTTGACTCATTACTGGTTCGAATATAGATTTTTTTTCATAATAGCCAATTGTTTGTTGTTCCTGGGGGTTCGCTGTGTGAAATCTATTTAGATGTAAAACCAATTTAGAGAAGTGATGCAATTACTTTATAAAAGAATAATATATTGAGCGTGCGATCGGAAATAAACGACGTATGTGCAAAAAAAAAATCTATCATTTTCCATAAAAATTACACTGTGAAATAAAAAAACTGCTTTACGAGAATTTTGCTGCAATTATTTGCTATGTTTTTAGTAAATTCTATTGACTAATTCTTAAAGGTTTCGCGTTCAAATCAAAAAATGTAAAGCAATAGATAACTTTAATTTTTTTTCTATCGAGCAAATTTCGTTTAAAAATGTATTCTTTTTGCCAGATTCTAAAATATAAAATCATAAATCATATTTCTAAATATTAAGTCTCTAATTCATAAACTTTTTTAAGGGGATGGAGAACAAAAACAATATTATCGCGGCAGCCCCTTCAAATGGACATTTGCTGCTTTCCTGATGACTTTTCTTTAACCTTTCCTCTTTCGAGATAAAATCTTATCCTGAAGTTGAAGTCTTACGGCTGAAGATAGATTAGTATCACACACACCTCGTTGGTTTAGTGGCTAGTAATGCGTTAAGCATTCAGGACGTCCTGGGTTCGAATCCAAGGTCAGACAAAGTGTTATAGTGGGTTTTTCAAAAAATTCTCAATCGCGATTCTCAATCGAATGTAAGGATTGTGGTTGGTAACGATGTGCTGGAGCAAGTGAATGAGTTTGTATATCTTGGATACGCCTTCAGTAAGGATGGGAAATACACCGCTGACATAGAGAGAAGAGTGAGTGCAGGGAACAGAGTAAATGGTGCGATGGGAAAGCTACTCGGGAGCCGGCACTTAAGCCATAAGGCGCAGCTGGCCATACATAATGAAGTTCTTGTCCCAACGCTGTTATATGGTAGCGAGAGCTGGGTATGTAAGAAGGAGAATGAAAGTAGGATAAATGCGGTAAAAATGCGAGCTCTGCGGAAGATGTGCGGAGTGAAGCTGACCGACCGCATTAGCAACAGCATAGTAAGACAGCGAGTAGGTATGAAAGATAGTATCGGTGTAAAGATGAGAAAGGGCATGCTCCGTTGGTTCGGGCATATAGAAAGAATGCCGGAGGAAAGAATGACAAAACAGATATACAATGTAAAAGTGGAAGGATGCAGGTACCGGGGAAGACCTAGACTATCTTACCACGACCAAATAAACCGAGTCTTGTCAGATGGAAAAATCAAGAGTCTCCGTAACCGGCGAGCGTGTATGAGACGAACTATGAGAGTCGAGGAAGCCAGAGAGGTATGTAAGGAAAGAACCTGTTGGAACTCTGTACTCTCTGCCTACCCCGCAGGGGATCTGGCGTGAGGTTATAGATAGATAGATAGATAGATATAGATAGATTCTCAATCGCAGTTCGGAGACTGGAATTATGCCTATGACAATAAGCAGTATGCATATGGCAATAGGCTCACCCCCTGTTACATGGAATCTGTCAACTTCGGCGAAATGTAGTGTACACAACACGCCTTTACCACAACTGCTTAGGAAAATAGGCGTTTCGGTATTTCAATGAGGCTATCATAAGTTAGGAAATTTCATAAATCTGGTGGTTTAGGTATTATTTCGACATTGGTCATTCAAATGGAGGTAAAAGTCACTCAATAATGTTAGTAGGACACTTCCTCATCGGCGCGGATGCAACAATTATAAATGACTCACGCGCATCTGTCTCTACAATACACGCGCAATGCGTAGAATTATATAAAAGTAATATTCTTGCATAGCATCAAAATTTGGAAATAATATAACCAGCCAAATACGAGTAGGCACCGAAGGTTCCGTTTAAGAGCCAATAGATGACCTTATTTTCAGTAATCATTAAAAAGATTTTTATCCTATGATAAAATTACAAATTCACAGTGTTCGGATTCTTTTCCTTTCTTTGTACAATAAAAGTTTGAATCTTGCCAAATTTCACGATTGTAGATCAAAGGGATGTACCATATAATTTATGATGAGTGAGTTTTAATGACCATTGCTTTTGATTGCATTGATCTAGAAAATTGACTTTTTTACATCACAAAAAACTGTAGACATTAGTATTTGACATAAATTTCAACTTCATACCTCTGAATTCCGTTCCTGTGAAAAACTAGTGATAACGTCGGACAGGACGGACTGACAACAAAATGATCCTATGAGGGTTCCGTTTATACCAATTGAAGAATGGAACTCTAAAAAAGTCTATTAGTCAGAATAAAATTTATATTAATATTAACCTAATCAAATCCTAAAAGTCGTTGGCGCCTATTTATCGATATTCGTTACATATATTGATTATCGATATAATCGATAATATAATCTAGCTAATGACGTCACTATCGACTGCATTCACCCGCGGATTAAGATAACGGTGCACTGAACGAAATATTTGAAAACAAAATGTAAGGATTTTGTAAATTAAATAAGGTCACCTTAAATTTAACCCTAAAGCGAGAATTAAACTAAAAATGAAGTGCCAGACTGCCTCGTTGGTCTAGAATTGTATATTGGGCGTAGTGATCACGAGGTCCTGGGTTTGAATCATAGGTAAAGCAAGATGTAGTTTTTCTATCGAAAAATTTACATTATCAGTCCGGAGGCAGGTATTGTGGGCGGTAAAATGGCATTAGCCTCCAATCACATGAGACCCCCCAGTACAGTAAATACATAAAAATGTTGGCACTTTAATATTTTACCACAGAAATGTAATGTTCTAAAGACCTGCATTATTAAATTCACAAATCCTTTACTAGTCAAGCTGTTCTCTTGTGGGAAGAGTTAACGGCAAACCCTGTTACGGTCCGGCGTCCAAAGTCATTGAATTCTTTCAAAAAAATGGTCAAAGATCACGTTCTCCTGGTTGGATAGTTTGTTAATCGCTTCCATAATTGATTAAATTGGTAATATTTATGTTTTGTGGGTATATTTATGCGAATTATGTACGTATGTATACAGTAGTAATGAATAGATAGTGTATAACATATTTATCTTTATAGTGTACGCCACCAACTGCCCTCTATTATTATCTGTTGCTTCTTCCAGCGTACTGGTTGCCTGGAAGAGATTGCTATTAGCAATAAGACCGCCAATTGTACCTTTATTTTTAAATAACACTTTGTATTTCTCTGCTGTATTTCTGCTGGCGTACAATAAAAAGTACTCTATCAATCTATACGAGGAGGGATCAAAAAGTAGTGAGAACGACACACTTTGGTAAAAAAAAAAATACTGGCAGGCATAGCTCAGATACATATTTGTAATATTAATAAAAATAAAAAATCTTCGATTCTCTTTTGTTTTTTTCTGAATGTAGTCATTTGGTTGCTTCGTGTCGGAACGTGTTCTCGAAAATGGAAAAAAACGAAGTGTGAGCCGTTATTAAATACCTCTGTTTAAAAAAGTTAAAGACGCAAGAGATTCATTGCGATTTGGAGGCAACATTAGGAGAGTCTGCTCCGCCGTATTCCACTGTCGCAAGGTGGGCTTCTCAATTTCGAGTAGGGAGAACGAGCACGGAAGACGAACATCGTTGACGCCGTCCATCGACGTCAGTCACTCAAGAAAATGTTGCGAAAGTCGAGAAAATTGTATTGAGCGATCGAAGAGTTACCATCCGATACTTAATTCAAGAAACGGGCATAACATATGGAAGTATTCAATCCATATTGAAACAATCTTTGAATATGAGAAAAGTCTCCTCAAGCCCAACTTGAGAGAATGTTAACCGACAGTCAGAAACAAAATCGACTTGACATTTCCGAGATATTGTTGGACAAGTTTCAAGAAGATTCTGAAAACTTTTTGTCTCGTTTCGTAACAATGGACGAAACATGGGTCCATTATTTTGATCCCGAGACAAAACAGAAATCTTCGCAATGGAAACGGCCATCATCACCGACCCCGAAGAAGTTTCGTGTCCCGGCATCGGCTGGCAAGGTTATGGCCTCAATATTTTGGGACTCAGAAGGAATATTGTTGATTGATTACCTGGAGCGTGGAACCACTATTACAGGGCAATATTATGCAGCTTTAATTCCCAAGTTGAGGAATGCCATCAAAGAGAAAAGGAGAGGGAAACTTCGAAGGGGCGTGCTATTTCATCACGACAACGCACCCGCGCACAGGTCGGCAGTTGCGATGGCTGTCATTCAGCAAGCTGGCTTCGAATTGGTGGACCACCCCCCTTATTCACCAGTTGTGGCGGCTAGCGATTTTTATCTGTTCCCCAAATTGAAAATATACTTAAGGGGAAACAGGTACGAAGACGATAACGAGGTGATGGATGCCGTGGAGAGCTTTTTGCAGGACCAAGACAAAACTTTTTTTGTGAAAGGGAATTAAGCCTTGGAAAAGCGCTGGATGCGGTGTCTAGAGAGACTCGGAAACTATGTAGAATAATACATTATTAAGTTATCAATAGTCATTATATTCTATCTCATTCTCACTACTTTTTGATCCCTCCTAGTATATCTACACCATCATCATCATATCATCAGTTCCATACATTTCGGTGAAATATATACTAGATACTAATATTTTGTATGACTATGATATGATATGATATTATGAATATGAATCAAACAACGGAAAAGCCATCCTCATCCATTTGGCCAATTAGTTGAATAGCTTTTATTATGGAAACAAGATGTTTTTTTTAATATTATGTATATCATCACGCCAGATCGCTTGCGGGTTAGGCAGAGAGTACAGAGTTCCAACAGGTTCTTTCCTTACATACCTCTCTGGCTTCCTCCACTCTCATACTTCGTCTCATACACGCTCGCCGGTTACGGAGACTCTTGACTTTTCCTTCAGATAAGACTCGGTTTATTTGGTCGTGGTAAGATAGTCTAGGTCTTCCCCGGTACCTGCATCCTTCCACTTTCACATTGTATATCTGTTTTGTCATTTTTTCATCTGGCATATAATACTTTAATCATCTTTTAATATTATACCTTAAGCTTTATTTTTATAATATAAGCTTTAAACCTCTGATCATATTCTTGTCGTTTAGTATCAAAGTATCAGTCACCTCTGGTTGAGCCCAATAAATTCCTTTCAATTAAAATAGCTAAATATAACTGAAAAACAAACGTGCCTCGTTTAAGGACTATAAATAAATTGTTGATCCTGTGAGTGTAACATGGCGCTTAATTTGCCACTGTTTTAGAATAAACATGTACTTTGTTCTAATATATTTATCTATCTTTAGCCGCAAGACGTCCACTGCAGGTTGTGTGTATGTGTGTGTGAGTGATCTACGCTGTTGTCAACGTTGCCTTTACAGCTTCACCGGATAAGGGGGCGAGGTCAAAGGCGCCTCAAGGAGGAACGGCCTCAGGTTCGGCAGTCGTTATGGAGGCGAGCGTATTGTAGGTGTCTCGCCGTGGTGCTCTGCACCGGCTGGCAGGCAAGGCATTCTTCGAATTCGTCGGCGAAGTGTGTGAATGATCCGGCGAAGTCGGTGGCTGATCCTGCGTGCAGTATCTGTATTCGAAAGAAGGGAAGTAAGGGCATCGAGGGGGTCGGTGAGAATATGCTACGGGCAGCAGTATCGGCTGATAGGAGAAGAGTCAGGCGCGTAGTCCGCAGCGGCTACGATTAGCGGATTCCGATGGTTGAACGCGTTTGCGAAGTACAGGGTTGTCGCTTTTTTAATATAAGCGCGAATGGACTAGACTGAGATCGGAATGAAGTCGACATTGCATATGTACCACGGGGCACCGACGGCTTTTCGGAGGAATCGAGTAAGGGGCCTGCCTACTCCACGTCTTCCAGTCACTCTAGGTCTGCATGGTGACGTATAATCTAATATTTTTCATCTAGATTTTTGAGATAGTAACTTTGGACAGTAATGCCTCAGTATAGGTTGTTCTATTGATGTTAAAACAGTTGATTTCTAAATATACGTCTTCACATTCGGCTATAAAATTAGGGTAATGGGGAGGTTCTTTTTTGCCGCATAGATTAAAACGAAAATTACCTATCGATTTCAATATCATTTACTCGTCAACGCAACCGCAACTCAACGCAATCGCAATCTAGTGAATGACTTCAAAGAAATTCTTTTAGACTACTTTTATTATTTCACTTTTTTTGAAATATAACTATTTTTCGGATTTTATCGCGGTTTATTTTTCATTTTTAAGTTCCGGACGTTTCGAGTGCTTTGCAGCATCCATGGTCACAGAAAGGACTGAGGTGTTAGACGTCCAAAAGGCATAGTTGTTCCGGGGTACCCTCATACTTCTTAATTATTTGAGTTGGTCCGATCTACGCAGAATGAGCTCACGGTGTCGTGAGGCCTTGCAGTGTTATGCTTGGTTTTGGATTTGATTATATTAATTACTGGATTCCAAGTCGATGGAAGCACCCAGCCATCTTCTCTATTGAAATTAGGTGTTTTTTTAATTTCAATAGCCTAGCGAACCATCCTTGGTAAGAATCGGTATTCTTTCACGAGGATTTGTGGTCTATCAAATCTGATGTTATGGCGGGTGCGGTCAAGGACATGTTCATAGACTGCAGACTTCTTTGAGCGTCGGTGTTTTAGGTCAGCTATATGTTCTTTAACCCGAGTTTTTACTGATCTTTTTGTTTGTCCTATATAAGAGAGACCACATTCACAATCAAGCTTGTATACTGCTGCATCTTGTAGAGGGGTGTGGCATTTGACAGATGGTAAAAATTGAGTGATCTTCTTCGGCGGCTTATAAAATATTTTAATTGAAGCAAGCTTCAAGATGTAGCCAATCTTGTCTGTGACTCCTCTCATGTAAGGTAGTACAGCAGGGAGACGCTCGACTGTGGTTGGTTTCACTCGGTTACTGTGACGTTGGCGTGGGACTCGAAGCTTATTGTCGTGCAGGACTTGCTTGACATGTTGAAGCTCGGCAGCCAGATGTTTCTTGTCACAGACGTCGGAAACTTATAAAATCAAAAATAAACCGCGATAAAATCCGAAAAATAGTTTTATTTCATTTGTAATATCACGTCGCGTTCACATTTTTTTTTAGTTTTCCCAAATAATTTTACTCGATCTTTCATGTATTATAAAAAGTGATTCAAACTGACATATAAATACAGCATCTTTCGGCGTAATACCCCAATTCTGTGTTATAATTTATATCAAGGTCAAGTGAACCCGTGGTCAAAAGTTGAATTTGAACATAAGAAAGCCCAGCGGTCTCTTAGTGGCCCACTTAACGACAGCAATTGAATGTTTGTCTTATCAGCCAAGTGGTCAGTCATGATTTGTCCCCCCTCTGCCCTGCGCAGTCACTTGCCCACCACGTGAAGTGTCACAAGACTGGTTAAGCTTAATGGCTCTATTAAATAAATCACTTTCTTCAATAGTGGGCCAAGTTATTCTTGGAATACATCTTCAAAATGCCTAAACGTGCCTGAAAATCACCCGTAGTTATGAGTACAGATAATATTTTTGGTACCTTTTGGGTCACTTGAATAGTTATTAGCTGTAGGCTTTAGCTTATAGCTGTACCCGGTAGATGGCTCTGCTGTCGACCGAAGCCGCGGGAAACTGCTAATTCTATCTATCCGTCTATATCATCACGCCAGATCCTTTGCGGGGTAGGCAGAGAGTACAGAGTTCCAACAGGTTCTATCCTTACATTCCTCTCTGACTTCCTCAACCATAGTTCGTCATATACACGCTCGCCGGTTACGGAGACTCTTGACTTATCCTTCAGATAAAACTCCGTCTATTTGCTCATGGTAAGATAATCTAGGTTAACTGCTAATTCTTAATAATTTAAGTTTGGAATTTAGATATAATCTTGTTTTAATTTTTTCTATGTTGTGGGTTAAAGAGGTATAGAGGTCAGTAACGGTAAAAACTTTTGGAGCCCTGTTCTGTCTATCTACACTCCTAGATCAAAGAAATATGCACGTGTATTAATATATTTATTAATGTGTATTATTACAATTACCCAAAGCATCAGCGTACACTTACTACGTATTTAATAATTTTGCAAATCTGGTGTTTGGTTTATACGCTCACTATAATGTCTTTGCTTGCAGTGGCTGTCTGGCGCGGGTCACTCTCTTCCCTTCAATATGGTCGAAGGGAGTGATGGCTGTTCCCGCAGTCAGACTGGTCCATCTGGAATCCTTTAGACACTCTTTACAGATAATATTATTAGATTCATATCTCGATTGTAAGGCATCACACTGGAGCTAGATCGTAAACTATTTAATTGTAACCTAAACTTTGTATTGACACTAAATTAATAATTCGTAAGCGCCCCTGTAGGGCTTATACAAAATAAATTATTTGAGTTTCAGTATGGACTTTTGCAAATCTAGTATTATGCCGATCCAGTACGTTGCGAGTCTGGTATATTTTATTTACTTCGAACTCAATCGGCTGTGATGGTAAGTACTTGTTAAGTATATGGGTAAGCAAACCACACAATATTAAATATACTTACATAACACAATTTATAACAACTGCTAATAATCTTTTCCACAAAATTAATGATTTTACAACGATTATATCAAAAACAATTCCAAATGGATTACAGATAAGTATTATCACAACATGCATTTAGGTAATCACTGCCGTTGTTACAAGATATTAAAAATAATAGATTACATGTATTCCGATAATGGAACTTGTAATTCGATGTACTTATGTAATAAAGTATCCAACAATGTTTATTATGTTTGTGGAAATTAAACTTTATTATCTTACAATTAACGTGAAAATTTTATTGTTACAGAATTCTGTTAGCACTTTTTTTCTTGATAGGACATAATTATTTTGTGTTTCGTTCGGATTAACTCGTCGCCTTAGTTGGCACGTTTGACGACCAAAAAAAATATTCTTTGTACGATGATCTTAGAATACCAGAAAAACTGACCGTATCTTTAGGTGAAAAGAGAGCCGGGTCATTCCTTAAGAGTAAAGGGCAACTAGCTCAAGGGAGCTTTAAGGAAGAACGACCTCGGCTTGTGCTGTCGCTATGAGGAAAGGCATATACTAAGTGTCTCGCTGCGGTGCTCTGCACAGGCGAGCAAAGCATTCTTCGACTTCGAAGTTACTTTTGATCCTGTATGCGGTATCTGTATCTAAAATGCGGGGGTAAGGGCATCGGCAGGGTTGGTGAGAATAATATTCTAATCATCCCAATGAAGACATCCCTATATTATGGTAGTGATGATAAAATATATAGAAGGTGATAAGACACAGGACAACGGCAATGGGTAATCAGTGCTGCAGAGGAAGCGAGCGATTCAATGGCGCCGGATCAGCGCCGAGTTGCCAGTAGGTGCGCGGGCGCATACATTTGTACACACATATGTATCATTGAAGTGTAGTTTTGTAGTGGGTATCTGATTTGTGATCTACGGTGAGTGTCTGATCACACACACACTGCTTTGTTGTGTCCGACAACTTCTTTTTATAGAGTCAACGATATGGTTACTGACATAATTCGCTAAACATTTATAATTCCACAAAATCACTTGCATACTTCTGTTTCACATCAAATTCACTATTTTTTAGATTTATAGTGTATGAAAAATAAAACAGTATGACCGATTTCAAAAATTGAGTGAGTTCAATGACTTATGTCACTCAATGCCTAGAAAGTGGCTAAACAAACATCAACGTCGCTTAAGAGATTAAGATGGATAGAACTGGCTTTTGCAAAAAACACATGGAATATGACTTCCACAGGCCCTCTCAGTTTGAGAGGAGGTCCGTGCTCTACGGTGGGAGGGTTTCTTAACGGAACTAATATTATTATATATTTTATTATTATAGGACAAAAAGAGCCCCATTTTTTCAATATACATTTGTAGTTGCAGATTTCTTTATTGGTAATTGCAGCTTACATACAAAAAAGATGTTCATTGATTTCAAGCTAATAAGGTGGTGGAAAACATTACGCTATTAATGTGATAACTAACTCAGTAGGTAATATAAATTAAGAATCTGCCCTAACATTGTGAGAAATTCTACTTATTATTCATGTTAGTCAAAAAATTGAATTTTTTAAACTGGCCAAGCAAAATTTGCCTTCTTTACCCTCAAAAATTACCTTAACTACTCCCAAACGGATGTACACCAATAAGATAAGGACAGTGACGGGCAAGGACAATCACTGCGCGCGCGCATACAAGAGGAAAAGAACGATTTCATGGCGCCAGGCTGAGTAGTAATGACCACGGCGTTTGATGGGACAATGGTAAAATTATTTTATGAAATCTCATCCGGTAAAGCTAGTTTCATAGCTCGAAATGCTTAAATTAACATTGATCCCAGTTGGTAAATAATTTAGACATGATTGAAATAGTAAACCGCAATTAAAGTAGTAAAAAACTTTTTATTAACAATCTATTATCAACTATTAGCTTGTTACCATACTCACTAATAATCACAAATATGGAGATGCTGAAGAGTATTTTTTTCGAATTCAAGATACTGATGGATTTTATCATTTTAGATCTTAGTTGTTTTTTGTCAGAAAGAGATAAAAAGTGTGAGTCTATAATTAATAATGAAATCAACGTTAAATAATTTGCATCACCATTAACTACATCCACGTGAAGGATGATGGGCTGTTTCTTTTGAAACAATAAACGCGTTGGACTAACTAGACAGAGAATAATAATTTGACTTAGTAACCACTTTGTTTGAGCTTAATCTATCAAACCACCACACATCTTAAAATACAATTAAACACGTCATCCGAAAATAAGGAAACGGAACGTCAGTCAAAGTTAAAAGCGGCGAACAATCCAATGACGCAGACGCTGAAATTGTTAAAATTTGGACTCTCTCAATTGCTATTAATAGAAATAGAGCATCATTGTGTGAACATACAGAGCTATTAATAGATCTATCCAAGGCTATTGCTGCATCAGTGAGTCACAGGTTGGCTGGATTTCGCCAGTAAAATGACTTTATTGTTGCTCAGTTATGATTGGATGTAGCTGGCCTAAAATTTGAGTCAAAAAGATAGGATAATTAGTCGGTCGGCTTTGCTTGATTTAGACAATATTGGCTTGATCAAAACATTATTTTTATTACTAGTCAATTTCAAAATTCAAAGGATTTTCAAGGACAAGGATTTTCTTTGTTTGTTGGATACTTAAAACACATATTCAAAAACTTGCTTTGAACCTTACCTAAAAGTAATGGAGTTGATGGCATGCCATTTGCGGTTTATTTAAATTAGGACCAGAAATCTAATAAAAGCAATAAATTAATGTTGCAAAATTGAAACAAAAGTTCGAATAACATTTTATTGTATTATAACATGAAAACAAAACACGAACTTGAAAGAAATTATGGAAGTAAAACTAAAAAATCTAAATTGTAATGTAATTGAAAATTTACTATCAAGTACTCCAACTCACATAAATAAAAGAGATCCTCATCTACACACCCATACAAACGCAGCATCGTCCGAAGTAAAAACAAAAGGAGGTTCGTGGCGCCAACGCCGCTCGCCGCTCAAGAATCAATGGCCGGCGTCCGGGCGCGGGCTCATCATTGAATTGACGCTGACAGCGGCAATTGTATCATCGCTTCCTGTTGCGCCGGCGCAAGGGACTGGCCCTTGGCGGATGACAAACACGACCAATTAGAAAATTTTAGATTCTTTATTGAAATTCAGAAACTGTTCGTTTGAATCTTTAAAAATGGGACTAAGCCGGCCACATATTACTACCACTGCAAGTGTTGTAAGCAAGGAATCTAAAACCTGTATCTAGCTATCTATTTATTATCACGGTAGATCCCTTGCCAGATCGTCGTCTTAAATCGTCATGTCAGGTCACTTGCGGGGCAAGCAGAGAGCAAAGACTTTCAACAGATTCTTTCCTTACACATATCGCTGTCTTCCTCCACTCTTATATTTCTTTTCATACACGATCTCCGGTTTCGGAGACTCCTGTCTTGGCCTACGAACAAGACACAGTCTGTTGGATCATGTTAATAAGTCTGGGTCTACACCCTTCCTGTTTCACATATGTTTAGTTTTGTTATTATTTTAGTAACTTCAAGAAATCTTCTTCAATTTCCTCTTTTGCTTATTTTATCTCGTCCCGCTATAGCTTATAACTAAATCCTTATCCCAAGTGTCGCGTGCTGATTCTTACTTGTCGAAATTTAACCGGGATTTATCTACCAGACATTACGGCATAACAACTGGATACTGGGTACTGACTGCGCTGTTTGTTATAGCTTTGTAACACTTGGTCGAGTCGTCTGATTGCAAATCGTTGCAATTTACAATTTGTCCCGTCTGCATCATTTTGTGTAATTTAATCTTATGAAGAAAAATACTGTGCCAATTAATGTGTCACGGTCTTGATTTTTAAATTTCAGCAAAACGGTTGATCCTTTGACGAAATATGTGAATGAAGGAATAGATAGAAAAGAACGAAAAACAGGGTTACAATAAAGATAGACAAAGGTAGTTTAGTTTTGATAACATAATGTAATTGTTTAATATTTTATAGGGGTTGGGAATCTTAGTTTAAAAGTTGGACTTATTTTTAGTCCTTACTAGCATGCGCGTATAATGAATAACAGTTGTAGACTTGCGACTGTCATTATTAAAAAGTATAGTTCCAGATAACAGTACAACACATCCTTCCCAATCATTAACCATGTTACGAAAAAATGCCTAGGGGAACATTAAAAGTTGCCAATAAATCACACCACAAGCCCAGACTTGTAAAAAGAACGCGTAGAACACATCTCATCAACGAAGTGGTAGGACGGCGGGCGCCTGGGCCCCAGCAAGGCGCCTCAAATGACGGGCATCCGGTAGTCCGTCTGTATACAGATGGACTAGTATCAAGACACATATTTGTAACTACTAATCCTTAACTTTTATGCAAGCTATAACACAATTTACGCAAGCAAAACCTCAAAGGAGTTTTTTCGAATCCGGCAAATGAGTGCTTAGAACTGATTAATAATAGCGTGACGCACATTGCACGCTTACACGCTACCATCACGCTAACGTCAATCAGTTCATGCTAAGTCCTCTAAAAATAGTTTGTTCGAAAGCGGCAACTAAAAAATATTGTTAACTCTTTAACTACGAGGTGAATTCATCCGATAACAAAACGTTTTTATCATTTAACTGCGTATTATACTAACATAGTAAATATAATGTAAACAAAATATTCAACAAACGTTTACAATATATTAGAATAACCTGCCATAGTTAGAACTATTGAATAACTTTTAACATATAATTGGCGATTTATGAAGGGGGCAGTGTTAACAATCACTGTTTCTCATTACCTTTTCTCACCAACTTTTAAATCACTGATCGGCCAGTCTAGCGACAAAATGGTAATGGCAGCTGTGAATGCGCTTAATTATTTGGATACCTGAGTTGCTCAACTACTATTGACGATCACAAAATTTAGTTAATAATTATAAAGTCTAGAGACAATTTGATATTACATAATATGTAAAGCTATTCTGGAAATATAATCAGAAATCATGTTATCACTTGGTTACGAATGTGACGGGTTACAGGAACTGCGTCGATAACAAAACATACAGAACCATTGAGCACGTTCTTAGAATTGCCTGGTGTTGTTGCTCAATCGCACCTTTCATGCACACTTGAAAGATGTTATGAATAAATATAGATACATAAATACATCAGCCCGTAATCCCACTAGTGGGTAAACATCTCCTACAAATCAAGGTGAGAGAGAATACTACGCAACGAATACTTCACCACCCGGACCTAGTGTGGATTAGTGGTGGCAGGTTTGTGGCCACCAGCTGTTGGAACTGCTCAAGCCGTCCCTAAGATATCTATCTTGGCTTAACGACTCCCACATAAAGTGCCAACCAGGATCAACGTTACAACATGCCACTGGGTAATTTGCCACTGGGTGATCATTGAATTCAGGTGATTAAAGTGAAATAAACTTTTCTAAAGCATGGCAGTTTTTATAATAAAGGCAAAAAATAAAAATATTTAGGGCCTGCGAAAATAAAATGTTGATTAACTCTCGCGGCAGATAATATTAATGTGTCGAATATCATAAATTGATTAAATGAGGATTTGAGTGCGTATCGGGTTCAACAACAGTGCTGTCAGGTTCATCTGCGTTTAGTAAATTTTTTGTGCGAAAAGGATGTCGTATCAACTCAACAACATCAAGATAACGTCAATGTTGTATGTTAAGCCCTCAGGACTCGTGAACATCACATGCGCTATAAAACTTCGAGGCATAAAACGCAGCAGTACCTTAGAAGTACCTCCAACAATCTCGATAAGAACAAGACAGACGGGATGCCACCAACATAGTGTTATCATTATAAAAGGCCGCCGCGGCCCATCAATTAGCGTGCGAGGACAATAGTGCGTTTACAACGGGTCAATGGGACCGAAGGACCATTCATCCGATATTATTAGCGAGAGATGTACTTCAAATCGTTCGATACGCGGCCGATGTATTGCGAATGAGTGGAGTCGAAGTAGGACAACATATCTTTGAGTTATATAATGTCTAAACACAAGTCTGTTGTACAATTAAAAGCAAGATAGAAATCTTGCTTTTAATTTTGCATAATTGAAAATGTAATCTATACATAGTTATGTCATAGTATTAATTGAACGGCTTTGTAGTTAAAAATTATCAGATACAATTCATGTAATGAAAAATTAATTTGACACTATGACATTACTACTTTACCATTTACCATATTAAATGACAAAACACAAAAAATAAACACCGTAGCACCTATATTCCTCAACCGGGGGCGACAGAGGTCAACTGTGTACATCCATACATAGCCTAAGATGTTACACCCTAATATAATAGGGGAGGAGTTTATTGCCATTATACCGGGCATAATCCCAAACTCCGAACTGGGACTGTGATATAACCTTAAACAAATATATAACGCTTATTTTATTAGTATTATTTTTAAGTAACAAAACCAGTAGCTCGACTTCACGCATTACTTGTTCTAATCCGGGTGTCGCATTACGCTGTGTATGGGTGGCCGCTGTTACAGTACATTATTATAATTGCGAACAAACAACGCAATGAGTATCGACAATCTAGAGAATGCTGAACGGAAATCGACGAGATATCAATTATGTCACGATTATATTAAAACACTTGATAATAAATAGGACTCCTTTAAGTCTGCGAGGTATTTAATAGGTCGTGTTTTGCTAGAACCAAAACAAGGTACCAGCGTCAAACTTGAAGGATTACCACCATAATGCTTCAAACTATTGACGAATGCACAATATTTAGACAATTGATAAGTCATAAGAGCGCTTAAAATTAAATGCTTTTTAAAAAAGGTTTTTGGTTTAACAATTAGTTTTCATTTCATTGGACAAAAACCTAATGGGTGCGATGAAAATGATAAGCTGTAAAATTTGTATTATACTTGTCTAAATTAGAACGAAAAACGCAGTCAGTACATTTCAGAACATTATAATATTTAAGACGGAGACGGAGACGGACGCATCCAGCTTTTATTCGTAATCTTCATCAGGTCATCTATCCATCTTGTGGGGGTCGTCAATCCACGTATTCTGGTCGTGGTCGCCAATAGAGAACCTTTCTGCCACAGCGGCTGTGAGTTCTGCGAGCGATGTGTCCTGCCCATTCCTATTTAAGTTTGGCCATTCTGACACAGGTTAACGAGCGCTAGTTACTTTTTATACGAATAATCTTTACTATTGCGACAATTATCACCAACGGCTGAGTTCTGGGAGCGATGCCTTCTGCCCATGCCTACTTAAGTTTGGCAATTCTGATACAGGTTTCAACAAGTGCTAGTTACTTCTTATATGAATAACCTTCCTATTACGATAATTATCGCCAACGGCTGAGTTCTGTAAACGATATCTCCAGCCCATTTCTACTTACGTTTGGCAATTCTGATGCAGGTTTCAACAAGTGCTAGTTACTTAGGATACGAATAACCTTTACTGTTGCGACGATTGTCGAAAATGAAAAACAAATTTTAATGTTCCCTTCGTTATTTTAATTAAACTCGCAAATATATTGTTTTTAATCAACCGCTAACAAAGGCAACTTAACGAAATGTTACTTTTCGATAAATATACAGTAGGTACAAACGTGTCTGCCACGTGAAAACAGAACGTTTTCCTTGATTGACCTAGATTTAATTAGTTATATGTTTAGATAAGAACTCTGTATAAATTAGAAATAACGATCATATTTTTTACCAATTAGCTTGTTGTAAATATTTATAAATATAATAAATTATTTATAAATATTATTGTAAATATTAATATTCCATTGATAGTTAGGTACGTAACTTGGAATTTAGGCACCTATATCTCAACGTAATATTAATAAATAAATAAAAACATAGAAATAAATAAATACACCTAACGAAATTAATTAATAACATATTGTACTGAATAGGTTTTATATTTTAATGCGCAGTGTCTGGAATTGTGTCTGGCATAATGTCGGCGAAATATGAGTGCCTATAGTACACCCCAGCTAACTTCGCTTGGAAAATGTGTCAAGGTATTTTTTATGTGTATACTTGTCGGCCACGTGAAGAAAAGAGAATTCAAACCCAAAGTCATAAAAACAAAAGCTTTTTATTCATCACCGTATCGCCTATGTTTTAGTTCTATGTCTATTGCCATATACCCGGCACATTTCTAGACTCCGGACTTATATTGGGAAGTTTTTCGTAAAAAAAACTACATTTGTCCGACCTAAGATTTAAACCCAGGACCAACGAAGCAGTTTTTTATTCATGTAGATCAAAAAGTGCTTATGAACAGCCGAGAAAAAAGTTTATGATTACTTAAGACCACCCGTCCGTAATGTCATTCCTGTGGAGAAGAAAGACAAGCATCCGCATGGTTATTCTTTTAAGAATTAGTTTTACATTTTTTTTTTATTGAAATTGCATTCATAGGGTATGGAAAAACAATGCATAACGGAATAAGAGGAATATCGCTAACTAGATGGACAAATATCATCAAAGAGACTACGAGCACCCAAGCTACCAAACAGGCTGAATGCCGGTCAGCCTGAAGATCGTTGATGCAAAAACTTGACTGTAGGGTTCACGACCATCACTCATGAGGAACCGATCAAGAAGAACACTCGTACCTACAAACATGACCTATCGACGACGAACACAAAAAATAACACAGCACCCCTTTATAATCCTTGCATAGAAATAATTAAAAGAACAGAGATAAAACCAAGAAATGTGAAGACGCTTATCATTGGTGACATGCCGTCTGCTTCGAAGCATTATCAGCTCACAACACTAAACTATTGTGCCCGACTCACAAAGATTCCTTCATTTTTAATTGCAAAACACATGGCTCGGTGAGGTCAGTCGGGTTGCGGCTTCCTCGCAACAGATTATTAGTAGCAAAAAACATGTTTTTTTTTGTATTTGATAACATAGTTGCTAATTAATAAAACTCAAAACTGTAAAGGAAGTGGCTGATTAGGTACAGCCAGATTAATTATTGTTATTTCACGAAAAACATACAATTAGCGTGACCGCAATTGAGTTAATTCTGAATTTGGTTATTGAAAAATTGTGTTTAAATAGAATATGGTACACCCACATATCAATTTAGACTTCCGAAATTGCACCTGGTGTGATTGTAATAGGTATACTTTTAAAGAGTTCAGACCTAATTAAGCACAAGCAAGGTGCGAAAGATTTAACTTTTAGGTTAAAATCTGGTATCACAATAATGTATGTTATAGTATTTCGTAATTATTTAACCGATCCAAGGAAAATAGGATCATAACAAGTGAAAAAATGTAAGTTGGGCATTACACTGCTCTATTTTTTAAGGTTTTCAATAATTCTAGAAATTAACTCTATACTGATTCCGTTCATTCAAAGAGGTGAGATGTTGGCAATAACACATTGCTTGATTACTGCTAAATCATTTTTAATAGAGTAACCTTTTATAAAATCCACAGGACCCAGTGGCGTTTTTCTACTTACTATTCGGTAACTACGTAAATAAGAACGACTGGACAAAGATTACAAACAATGAACCAATAATCAAAACATTTATTGGAAATTGAATTTTATCACCACACAGTTATAGTTCCAATTGGAATGTAACAATGAATGTGGTTAGACCATTTTTTTCCTATACATTGATTTTCTCTGAGAAGCTTTACCTATAACCAACTCATCTTGACCTCTCTGATTCACAAAATAAAGGAAACGCGTTGATTGGGTATCACGGACGAGGTAAAACGGTGGCAGTAGGCGGGCTCAACTAAACGTGGGAACGGTAGCTGCCCAGCAGTGAGTCACTGCATTGAACTAACTAGGCCAGAAAAGGCGCCAGATGACACATACTAGACTGAAAGTGTCACTTTGACCCTGGTCATAATAATGACACACTATAGAACTATAGCTCTGGGGTCTGCCACAGCTTTCTTTCCCCAGAGAAAGATACTCAGCTATGAATTGTGTATATTTACGACTCATTCATGGCACAGTAAGATTACGATGATCCGCCTAAAGAGGATACAGTGATCCTGATTATGATTAGAGTGGATATCATTAAAGAAGTAGCTATATAACTGAATTAAGAAATCGATTTCGGAAATGTGACGATTTCATCGACGTAAAGGACTATTTTAGCCTGTTCTTTAGTTTTCTTCACGATTGATATATCCAACTTTGGTTGTAAAAGTGCAACGCATCTTCATTGTTCAAGTTAGAACATTTATTTTATGTTCTAAATGTAATTTAGTGAGGTTACCTATGTTAATATCTAAAATTATTTTCAATTCTAAGAGATTTAATTATTGGTTTAAATACATTCCAATAATATATAATATATTTGCCAGTCTAGGCTTTTTTTAGTCAATCGGCGGATAGCTCCATATACCATATATCACTAAGTTTTATAAGATTTACTAGTTAATTATCTAGTATCAATACTAGATAGCAAACAGGACCTACACCAAATGGGAACTTAGTTATTCTACCAGACATAAAACCAATGCACAATACACCAAATAAACAACATCTGTAATCTATAAAAATCTATAAACATCACGATCAAAACTGACCCAATTTCAGTCACAATTAAACACAACCCATGTATCTCAATACGATTATTTATCGCAATCAAAATACGCGTGTGCGCATACATCTAATAAAAATCAAGACAGTGCCATTCCTGTTCCCACGGCGGCACGCCGCCCACGCGTGGTTCCTGTCTTAGTCACTCGCACTGTTTGTCATCTGCCACATTAATTGATCCAAAGAGATCTAGTCGTAAATTAAATCGTGGCTCATCAATGTCCAGCGGAGTGTGTGAATATTTTTTTTTGTTAAGTATCTGAGATGGAAACGGCCTTGGGTGAATCAGGATGGATGGGTTATAATAGAAGTGGTTGGAGGGGAAGATGCAGTCCCATATACTGGAATATATCGATATGTACGATAAACTAGAAAAATATTGAAAGATATCGGCGCTTCAGAAATTTTTGTCGTATTGACTATTGTGTTTCACGCCGCCGCACGCATTGACTATGCAGTTGATTGCTGTGGATACCAATACCTACAAAAAACTTTTTTTACTGCATACATATCACCAAATCAAGTAAATATTGTCATAGATTTCGAAAAGAACACTTCGTACTTCGATGGTTGTCTGGACATAATTACCTCACTACTAGCAATTTAAACATCATTTAATCAAGAATCAGGAAGCGTATGACCCGTGCTATTATATTCAAGACCATTTTATTAACAAACAAAATGACCATTAATCTGGAAGAGAAGAGAGAACCGAATCATTCATCATCATTATTACAGAGCTTTACCATTCTCATGATCATTCTGATACATATATCAGAATGCTCATGTATGTAGAAGGTGTGTAAAATGATTATGATGAAGTCCATACACTTTCTAATCCATTCATCCATCTATTTGTAACTATTTCAAATTTAACTTTTGACCAAATTCATCTCAGTAGGTGACTGATGTCATTTTGTTGCCTACATAAAAAGAGCTAACCCTATCGCTGTGATAGGCGAGCGATAGTTGATCAATGTTCAATATTTTTAGACAAGGATAAAAGTGGCGATATTCTACTAGACTTTTTCATCATAATACGTATTTTGTTTAATATTCGTTCGCATCTAGAGGCAGGCTAACAACGATTAAATTGTACCAGCCCACTGGCAACCATTTGATTGGCGTGCGAACGTCGGATCGGGTTAAGAGGTGTTAATTGTGCGAGATTGAATGTTTTCTCAGGGCAAAATTTCAATTGGACGCAATTGTTCGCCTGTTTCTACTTTTTTCTACTTTACAGAGAGGAAAGGACTAGGTTTTGTGTAAATGTGATTTAAGGGTTGATGATTAAAGGAGTTAGATTTTGGATGAAGTTTTGTGGATGATGAAGTAAATGAATCTGTTACATCAATACGATTAAATCTACTCATTGCAAACAAAACGCACTGAACGAATTTCTGCTAAATATTGAGCTCGCGGGTAAAAGCTGGATGCGTCTGCTCGCATTACATCGCCATAACGATTGCGTGGCCATAAAACTAGTCGTTGTGGCGATCTTTTGCGAAGGGCTTGCTTTGCAATGAACGTCTCCAACCTGACTGAGTTAACTAAGCTAAGTTCAAAAGTTTATATCCTAGAACTTTCTAGTCATAAAGCAGCTTTACTTTATAGAAATTATAGTCGCTTTCAACAAACTAGTTTTCCAGTCATAGAGAAATGAAATCCGAAATCCATACCCGTGAGATATAATCTTATTCGTCGCTGAATTAAGGTCAAAGTCGTTGCACGGATTGTGTTACATTACACATCGCAATTCGTAGTGTTTCAGACCTTTACAGATACTTATAAAAGAAATTTATGAACTGTTTAAGGTGTACATCATCGGCACATACTGGCCTATAATATCTAATAATATAACTAAAGGTATTTTCTGACAAAACATAACGAAAGAATATAAGTTGTATTCTACCACGCAGATTAAGCTCAGACAGAATAAGTCATAGACGCCGTCACCTAAATATAAAGCGGAATTTGATAACTTAAGTTTTTTAGGCTTAAAACAACATTGAATACCAATATTGCAATATTTTAGACTCTGTCCAGTGAAATACAAACAATAAAACAAGCTCCTACACGTTACCAACCGAAACAAATAAACAGTTGTCAATAAAATAAAAAATGTTAAGAGTTAGAATCAGACCTGTGACTAAATTGATGCCGTGATCTGAGCAGCTTATGCTCAAAGCATACTAAGGCGTCATCAATCAATCAAAAAATATTCAAATAACAAGTTTCAAAACAATTAATATCAAGCTGACATCAAATTTCAACAACTGAAATTCAATAAAACCAATGAGACCAATCTTCTTCGTTCTAATTTGACTATGAACCAGTACAGCAGTCGGCATACTAAAACAGTACTAATCAATCCTATTGTAGATGATTCACGGTGCTCATTGAACGCCGCCGACGTCGCCGCAGCGTTTGAAGTAGCCCGAGCGTTTCGCAACCTAATTTCTGGACAGGAAGATTCTAATAAGGTTAAGATTTAAGCTTTAGGGTCAACTGTGGAAGCGTAGACCGTCGGGCTGGATCGGCAATTTGATAATCGTTGAATGATTGGAATGAGAAATTGGTGGACTTTGGTTTGGATCTGAGGTTGGTTCTGGCCAAGGTTTTACGTAATTCATTTTGATCGATTATTTTGTCTATTAAAATCATCGTCAACTTAATTTCTGGATAAGAGATTCTAATAATGTTAAGATTTAAGCTTCAGGGTCAACTGGGGAAGCGTGGACCGCCGGGATGGATCGGCAATTTGATTTAGCTATCTATCTATATCATCACGTCAGTTCCCGTGCAATATGATAATTGTTGAATGATTGGAATGAGAAATTTGAATCTGAAGATGATTCAGGTAAGATTAAAATTACGGCTTTCGATTTATCCAATCAATACTTTAGTACCTAAAACGGTTATGTGTTTTATTATTTAATTCGACTATAGATTATATCTAACTATAAAATACATTTATACTTTAACAGTGTCAAAGAGCTCATCTCCTTTGATTTGATATTCATTAAAAAGAAATCCTTATTTTCAAAATTGGAATAAATAATCCAATCAAATATTAACGTTACAATTTTTTTATCTAATCAGAGAGCCGGAGATCCTCGTCAAGCTCTGTCTAAAAATCCGTTTCAACTAATCATCTGCTTGTTGTGCCAACCGCTTCAAAGGGCCCATTAATAATGTATTTGGGCAGTAAATCGGCTTCACACGACGAAGGGATTTGACGCATACGCCACGAGTCGCCACGTGTTCGCCATTAGCCTAATGGGGGACCCAGGAATCTTTATCGTTTACGGCTAATCTTACAATGAGATGAACTCGACGATGTTTTGTGTGAGTAACGGGAAGTTCGGAAACGGGAAGTCGCGCTATTGTACGGTGTGGAATTGCCGATTCGGTTATTAAAATCTTCGATTTACAAGTATTAAGTCGTATCTGCCGTAAAACTTACGGAAAATCCTATTTCGAAATTTGCGCTAGTTTTACCTCTAATACATTAAAAACATAATTAAAAAAACAGCTTTTATTTAAATGCCTAAATAAAAGAAAATAAACTTCGGATTAAACCAAATATTAGCGCACAATTTAGCGCAGTGGTTAAGAGCTTAAGCCGCTCCGCCGACTGTGTCTAATAGTCGCGAGTTCGATTCCCGCACGGGACAAATCTTTGTCTGATCCACAATTATTTGTTTCGGTCTGGGTATTATTGAATGTGAATTTTCATGTTTGTAAACGCACCTACGACACAGAAATAAATCCTAGTGTGGGGTTACGTTTAAAAAAACATCATATTGTTAAGATAGTATCGGTGTAAAGATGAGAAAGGGTATGCTCCGTTGGTTCGGGCATATAGAAAGAATGCCAGAAGAAAGAATGACAAAACAGATATACAATGCGAAAGTGGAAGGATGTAGGTGCCGGGGAAGACCTAGACTATCTTACCATGACCAAATAGACCGTGTCTTAGCTGAAGGGCAAGTCAAGAGTCTCCGTAACCGGCGAGTGTGTATGAGACGAACTATGAGAGTGGAGGAAGCCAGAGAGGTATGTAAGGAAAGAACCTGTTGGAACTCTGTACTCTCTGCCTACCCCGCGAGGGAGCTGGCGTGATGACATAGATAGATAGATAGATCATATTGGTACTTTATATAATTTTATATAATATATGCATAAACAAAATTACTTGTCTGTGCTATTAACCGTTAAGGAATTCTCTGTCTGTTTTTGAAACCTATGTTTTATAATTCAACTTCTATCTATCTATATCATCACGCCAGATCTCTTGCGGGGTAGGTCAGGGAGAGTAGGTAGGACACTTCTCTGACTTCTCTCGTAGGTAAGAAAGCGTAATGATAATAAAGATAGTATCGGTGTAAAAATAAGGTTGGTTAGTAAAGGTTTGCTAATCCGAGCATACCTTTTCGAGTTCCGGCATATAGAAAAAATGTCGGAAGAAAGAACGACAAAACTGGTACACATGGAGTTAGGTAACGGGGAAAACGTAGACTATCTTACCATAACTAAAGAGACCATGTCTTATCTAAAGGGCAAGTCAAGAGTCCGTAACCGGGGAGCGTGTATGAGACCCAGTACTTCTATCAGATAAACTATAATCCAACTTCGACACATTTAAATTTTTGAAACATCATTTTTTTTTTCGTGGCAATTGCGTTTACATTATGCCATTGTACAAAGTTTACGAATAGTCATTTCTAAATTAATTCAACTACCCAATGAACTTGATGACGAAGATGATAATGAAATTGATGAAGTGCCCCACCCTGGATAGTAAAGTGATGGATACTTTACATACCAATTGCGACGGCCGTTTTGAGGGAAATCGAAAAGGCACGTTTTATCACTTTGTTACAATTACCTTCACTCATGCACATATAGGAACACATAATGGTTAATATTCCACCAACATTACACATTATAATTCGAAATAACACAAGTTTTGGAAATTAAAACAAATTTGCAATATCACTCTTCGATTTCCCGCCAAAAAGTCCAAACATCATTTTAATAAAAACTTTTTATCGTAATTAAAAATTGGTGTGACTGTCACACCGTAACCGATTAATATTTTTAATTACAGCCCAGTCGCAATGATTTAATGCGTGTAGCGTACTGTGAGAAGCGGATGTAGGATGTTGCCAAGGACGTGCGATTTTACTGTCGTTGTTTTGTCGCGAGTGCGACATGTGCGCGTCTGCTGAGCAATTGATGCTTTAATTATTTTTTGCTTTGTGTATGGTGTAATAGACATCCAGACACATTTAATGCAACATGATTTCGAAACGTGGTATATAGTAAAAGATTGTGCATACAGTATTCGATTGCCAAAACAAATTTTTCAATAAAACAGCTACGTCGTAACGGTCTTAAAAATAAATATTTTTTATTTTATTTCATGCAATAATAGTAACATTTTTGTATTTATTTTTAGGAACGCAACAGAAACAAAATACTTGGTTCTTACACTTATTAAAATCTACGCACAATATATTCGAAACCGTCAAGATTTTTATTTATATTTATGATTCCTTTTTTAATTGCTTCTAGGATCAGATTCGGTTTTAGGTGTATACACCATCTTTCAACATTTCGTCCTCCCGTAATCGTTTCGTCATTGCTAAGACGCGTGACCTCCGATGCGCTACGATCCTCCTACAGCTAGGATATCCAAATTTCAACCCCCAGAACATGGGCTGTGTTGTAACATTGTACACGACAGCGGCGGATATAAATCGTGCTGGCTTGTAATAGTATACTTTGCTGCCATCCTCGCTTGAGGAATATAGATGTAACGGTCTTTATTTTTATTGTTTTAAGGGACTATATACCATCCTCCAATACTTACAATATTAAGAATTTTCTGCTTGACCAATAAACCCAAAATCACACCATGACGCCCATATTTCCCAAGCGGGTTGGCAGAGGTGTAATAAGTACACCCACTTTTCGCCGACGACGTTAGATCCTATGTAATAGAAGGCGAGCCCATTACCATATACCGGGCACAATCTCCGACTCCGGACCACTAAATCCAAAATTAAACCCCCAAAATTTCCACTGTGTCATGACAGTGCACACGACAACGGCGGATATAAATCGCGCTGGCGTGTAATCGTGGCGCAGTGTCGACTGTAATTCGTTTACGCGCGGCAGCTAGTTGCCGAATGCGGTAAATTAGATTTCCATCCGGATGACGGATCGACGCACCCTGTACTATTGGGGACGGCAAATCACGAGATTCTCATGTTATAGCCATATAGATAAGGGCAAAATAGTGCAAAATAAAGTTTGGGAAACGCTTGCTTGGTTAATTCAATATAAAAAAGCTGTGGTAACAGTTGTGGCTATATTTAAACATTTAATTTTTAAGACTTAAGTTAACATCCTCAGCATATGTGACTACAAAATACACCTCTACCATTCTCGATTGTAGAATTTATACACGTCGGTAGACAACGACGTGCAATAAAAATTTAATGAAATAGTGATTTTTATCAATTCTTTATTGTTTTAAGGAACTACATACCATCCTACCATATAAACAGCGACTGTCCCAACCGAGGGCGCCTCTTCAAGGCGCCCTCGAGTATGTCGCCCCTTGCCCTTCTGGCTCGAGCGTAGTGGTTGCACGCTCGCCCTTAAGTCCGGTGAAACTGTAAAGGCCTCTCGGCTAACAGCGTACATCACTCACACACCCCTACGATATTTACAACGGTTGAATGGTAGTGGACCAAACATATCCAGAATTCAACCCCGAGAATTTTCAGTGTGACCTGACAGTGCACACGACAGCAGCGGATATAAATCGCGCTGGCGTGTAATCGTGGCGCAGTGTCGACTGTAATTCGTTTACGCGCGGCAGCTAGTTGCCGAATGCGGCAAATTAGATTTCCATCCGGATAACGGATCGACGCACCCTGTACTATTGGGGACCGCAAATCACGAGATTCTTATGTTATAGCCATATTGTGCAGTGATAGCCTAGTGGTTAGACCGTTGGACTGCAAAGTCAAAGGTCTTGGGTTCAAACCCAGGCACGCACCTCTGTCATTTCGAAAGCATATGCGTATTAAAAATTAATTATCACTTGCTTTAACGGTGAAGGAAAACATCGTGAGGAAACCTGCATGCCTAAGAGTTTCTCGAAGGTGTGTGAAGTTCGCCAACCCGCACTAGGCCAGCGTGGTGGACTATGGCCTATAAACCCTCTCAGTTTGAGAGGAGGCCCGTGCCCAACAGTGGGACAGTTTCTTAACAGGGCTAATATTATTATTATTTATTTTTTTAGCCATATTGATAAGGGCAAAATAGTGCAAAAATAAAGTTTGGGAAACGCTTGTAATCTTGCTTTGTTAACTCAAGATAAAATGGCTGGGTTAGAGCGGGGACAATATTCTAAGATTCAACATTTAAGTCATATTTTTTCTTTATTTATTGGTAGATAACATTGTCACCGATATGTGGGTGTATATAGCTGAAGAAATAGAGGTGTGATGTGTTTATATTTATTTACTGTTTTAAGGAATAATTGCAAATCAGATTTCCATCCGCATGACAGATCGATGCGCCTCGTACTACTGCGGATGGCAAATACAAGATTCTCAATTCTCATGTTACAGCAATATAAATGAGAGCAAATTAGTGCCACTTATTACAGGCCACAATAGTGCAGAAATAAAGTTTGAGAAACGCTTGTTATCTTTCAGGTTTAATTCGAGATAAAATGGCACATATTCAAATGTACAATATTTAAGTCTTAATCTTATCCTCCTCACTAAGATTTAATCCTGTGTCGTGGGAGCGTTTATGAACATAAAAAATCACATACACAAATACCCAGACCGGAACAAATCATTGTGGATCACGCAAAGATTTGTTCCGTGCGGGAATCGAACCCGCGACTATTCGACACAGTGGGCGGAGCGGCTTAAGCTCTTAACCACTGCGCTAAATAATCCGTCAGAAATTATTAGGAGTTAACATGGTAGGCAATATGTAGGTGTACATAGTACACCTCTGCCACCCCTGCTTAGGGAATGTATAGGTATGACGGTTTTTTTATCTTATTTATTATTGTTTCAAGGAACCGTACCCTGTAATTTCCGAATGCGGCAAATTGGATTTCCATTCGCATGACGGATCGACGCACCCCGCACTACTGAGGTCGGCAAATCACTAGGTTCTCACCATCACGCCTATATTCTCCAAGCTTCTCGTATTTTTGCAATATAATAAAATTAATCAAACTATAGCCATATATAAGCATATATAAGCAGTTATAGCCTAGTGGTTAGACCGTTGGACTGCAAAGTCAGAGGTCTCGGGTTCAATCCAGACACGCCCCTCTGTCTTTTCGAAAGCATGTGCGTATTAAAATTAATTATCACTTGCTTTAACGGTGATGGAGAACATCTTGAGGAAACCTGCCTAAGAGTTCTTTTAAAAGTGTGTGAAGTTCGCCAACCCGCACTGGGCCAGCTTGATGGACTATGGCCTAAACCCTCTCAGTTTGAGAGGAGGCCGGTGCCCAACAGTGGAACAGTTTCTTAACAGAGCTAATATTATTGTTATTATTACAAATCAGCCTATACTGTCCCACAGCTGGGCAAAAACCTTCTCTCACTAATCGAGGTGAGAGAGATTAGGTCATACTCCACCACGAGGACCCAGTCCGGATTGCTGGAAGCAGGTTTGTGGCCATCTGCTGTTGGAACTTATCAAGCTGCCTATACGGCTTTCAATTTAACTTAACGACTACTACATTAAGTGGTAACGGGGACCATCGATTCTACTCGACGACGCGCGGGTAGCATAGACAAATATCATAGACAACCAAATTCAAGCAGAAATTATTCATTTTGTATTAACCCCTAACAAATGGTCATATTTACGTTTTTTTATAACTCATTAATCTACCACTGGATCGGAACGCGGCCTCCACTGAGAAGATCCGGCGAGAAACTCAGCGGGCTTGTCTTTTTTGTTTATTTCTTTAATAATAATATTAAAATCAAACAATATTAATCTATTCTCATTTTGAAGTGTATTGTGTCAAATACATGGTAGTGTGTGTAATGTGTTTTTTATAGATTTAATATATTTTTAATGCATAATTAAAAAAAAATATTAGCTTCTGCACTCCTTCTCGATATAAACTGTAAGTGTGGGAAATTTCATAATCCTCCATCCGCGAAATTTTCGTAAAAAAGGGTGCAAAGTTTTTGCTTCACGTATTAATATAATGATATCGCACCTTTAGAACGGTATAGACTTAAAATTCTAAAAGATCGAGTTACGGTCATAGAGAGCCATTAAAAGGTACGCTCTATCTGGTGAATATTGAAACAGCGGCGTTTTCTGGTAGAATTAATAAATATAAAACTTCGGCCTCTTTCACTTTCCCTCCCTCTACCCGCGCCGCTCGGTTCTGAAGGGACTCGATAAGTTTACCAAAAACATGATTTTTTGAGATAAGTCACTACTGTTCAGAACTTGCGATATGCATAGTATCCGCAAATAACACTGGACTTATGCTAGTTGGTCGTTAAGTAGGTATATTTAACGCTTTGTGGTTTTACAAATTTTAATATACAATAATATCAATGGAAAAAACGTTTGGGTTGGTTTTTACATATCTTGAGTCAGTTCACGTCACTTCAACCTAAAGCTGACGAAAGGCGTGTTATCGCTTCCACGGGAATTTAGACTTTAGAAATCAGTGACGTGTGGATATGAGGAAAGCCATTGTTTACACAAGCTTTATTTTAACTTATTTTGTCGGTAGGTATATCTGTCTATCTCGTAAGTTAAGAATTTTAAAACACCGTCACGCTTATATTCTCCAAGCGGGGGTGGCAGAGGTGTACTGAGTACACCCATGTTTCGCCGACGATGTTAGGTCCCATGTAATAGGGGGCGAGCCTATTGCCATATACCGGGCACAATTCCAGACTCCGGACTAGTACTGGGAAGTTTTCGTTAGAACAACTACACTTGTCCGACCTAGGATTTGAACCCAGGACCTCGTGCTCACAAAGCGATGTGCTTTGCCACCAGAAAAACGAGGCCGTCAAGAATTTTAAAATTTCAATATTATCTTAAAAAGCCTAAAACTTCTGGAACGAAACGTTTGAGGGTCACAGATAGATTTGTTCCGAGCGGCGATCAAACCCACCAGTACTGTATCAAGTCTAGCGGTCTCCACTGTAGCCACTAGACCAAACCGTTGTAAAAGTTTAGTTCTGTTTAATACCAATAAAAAAAAGAAATGCACATCGTCACGCCAACATTCCCCAAGCGGGGGTGGCAGACGCGTACTGTGTACCACTAATTTTCACCGACGTTAGGTTCCAATGAAATGGAGCGTATTGCCATTATACCGGCTTGACGGACGATTTAGCGCAGTGGTTAAGAGCTTGAGCTGCTCCGCCCACTGTGTCGAATAGTCGCGGGTTCGATTCCCGCACGGGACAAATCTTTGTGTGATCCACAATTATTTGTTCCGGTCTGGGTATTTGTTTGTGAATTTTCATGTTTGTAAACGCACCCACGACACAGGAATAAATCCTAGTGTGGAGCTACGTTTTTTTAAAAAAAAAAACCGGTCACAATTCCTCTGGATTACAATTGAGAATTATTCGAAACACATTCGCCCAGTTGCAGATACGTTCTTTAAATTTAATGATGTCATTTGTATGTGATCGAAAAGACTTCGGACTCGAGTCGGCCAGAGCTACGAAATCCTCTTCTAGTTGAGACTCACAGACAATAGCAATCTGAGGTGGTTGTGCGGTGTTACCCAAACGATGGCCCACCTTACATCGTGCTCTCCATGTCCCACACGCAGCAGGACTTAATGACAGCCTCCGACACTGCAGTCGTAGTGGCCGCGTTCTGGGGTCGCTTCTATATAGATTCAACATGCTTAAACATTTTATTTTCATACTTTACACTATCACAATCAATAAAAATAATTCTGGGTAGTGATGAACGTATTAAGAGTCTTAAATTATAAGACCACTCCTTATTAAATAAAAATTGTGAGGTTTTATACATCTCTAAAACCATGCATCTAATATATCTCTTTTGTATATTATGTTTAAGTTACCTGAAATAAATTATTTGTTATTATTGTTATACGCATTCATCACTGCCTTGTTGGTCTACTGGCGTTAACGCGCGCAGCGATCATGATGTCTTGGGTTCGAATCCTAGCTCTGACGAAATGTAATTTTCGATAGAAACATTTCCAATATAAATTCAGAGTCTGTGTTCGATATAAAGGCTATAGAAACGCCCCCAATGACATGGGTCCTAATACCGTCGATGAAAAACGTGTTTACACTGTACATCTCTACCACCCCGCTTGGAGAATATATGCGTGCTAGCGTTTATTTTATACATTAAAACGATATGATACATTAAAACGATATGAAGATGACTAATGTCTACATATCAATTAAGGATAGATTGCCTATTAACGTCGTTTTTTTTTAATTTTTTGAACTCTGCAACTCGGCGAATGTCTGTTTATAGTATCGAAAAATTGTCAGTCGTAGTCCGGAGGGATCTAGGATTTAAAACCAAGGCCTCGTGAAGGCCACTCACATTATTTCCAATCGTATACCGATTTATTGTTCTCAACACTGAAAGTACACGAAATCTTATTAAAATCAATGTCTCGTACGTTGCGTGGCGTACAAAAATAATGGCAAACCCAATAACGACCGTTCGATCAGACAAATCCGATTACGTCCGGGATCAGATGTCCCGGCTACCGGCGGAGAAATTATTTGCAATCCGGATCATATCCTCTTAAGTATTAATTGCTTTCTGTAATCTGTTTTTGGTGATTCATTTTTATAATATTTTGTTGTTATATCCCATGATTATAGTAAAGTTTTATAGTTTTTGGCGATCTGTTTGAGTTTTGAATAAATAACGCCAAAGCGTTGTTTTTTATATTCAAGAAGTTCGTGGACGTAAAAATTCAAATTCTCGACGAAAAAAAAATGATGAAACAATGATATATTTTAAAGAAAAATGTAAAGAAAATCCAATAAAACTGTATATGACAACAGCATACCTATTTACACCCACAGAAAATTGATTTTGAAACCGATAGCTTTCTAGCTGGAGCTAAAACTATCATGGTAACTAAATTTCGCTGACCTAACTAATTAAAATTTACTACAAATCCAACAATCATTTCATAACCTTAATAAAAATCTGATAATAAATAAATAGTGCTCATTTTAAACATACTCAAAATAAATAAAACACGCCCGCAATTTTTTATCACAAAGTTAAACATCCGTAAAAACAATTACAATTTTGTAATCCTCTAAAAAGGCTGGTAATTTAACAATCGAGCTGCTTACACTTAGAATTTGGAGGGGTCGCCTCGACGCGTGGCGGGTCGAAGGGACCCACCGGCGGATTAGTGTTATGCCGCTATTGTGTCGAGTGCGCCCTGCGGTGTGCCATGGGGTACTTTTTGCCCTTTTTGTGCGCTGGTGCAGGGTTAATTGGAGTGTCTGTTTTGAGGGAACCCTCCTTTATTTGTGTTTTAAAATTATTTCTTTTTTTAAAGACATTCCGATTTTCTTTTTGAAGTTTTTTGGTTGCGGTTCTATTTTTAAATTAAAAATAAATAGCTTTAATTAAAAACTCACTTGAAAAAAAGCACAAAAACTTATTTTATTTATTAAAAAGCTAGTATAACTTAACAAAGTAATCATTCCGTATCATTTTATGATAATTTCTTAGTTTTTTTTAAATGCAGTTTTGAATACCCAGAACTAGTGAAAGATTAGCAAACAAAATTAAAATTATGAAATACAACTATGTTTCGGATTTTATCGCGGTTTACTTTGATTTTTAAGTTCCCGTCGTTTCGAGTGCTTTGCAGCACCCATGGTCATGGAAAGGACGGGAGTCCTTCCCGTCACAATAGTTTTATTTCATGTGTAATATTCGCGTAAATCTAAGAACTCAGTAAAATTTGAAGTATTTATAAAAAGTTGTTATTTGGATTATCCAGTAGAATTTTGTCACAATAATATAATGTAACAAAAATTTTATTGGTAGTAGTATTTTGTTAGTAAAATCAAATTAATTGAACTGTTTTAACTTCGTAGTAGGTTACGGAGATTTCCTGGTTCACATATTAATGACTATCTGTTAGTCGCGGCTTTTATTTTGTAATATACCACACACCGGGTCCTTGCGGGATAGGCAGAGAGTACAGAGTTCCAACAGGTTCTTTCTTTCCTTACAGACCTCTCTGGCTTCCTCAACTCTCGTAGTTCGTCTCATACATACATGCTCGCCGGTTACGGTGACTCCTCTTGACTTGCCCTTCAGATTTGGGATATCTTGATAAATTAAGCCTATGTTTTATTCTTATGTAGAAGCTGTATTACTGTGGAGTCTCATTAAAATCCGATCATTAGTTTTTGCGTGAAAGAATAACAATCATTCAAACATCCATCCTCACACTTTCGCATTTATAATATTAAAATTTCGATACTTACCCACTAAATTATTACATTAATCATACAAGTTAAATGTTACAAAAATATTAATAACAAGTCAGACTTTACCTATTTCCTTATTAATATCGGCGCAGTTCATTTCCTGTTAATTAACAATTATTGTGGCTTTGGCCGTTTTCTCTGTCATGATTTTGGTATTATTTTTCTAGAAAATGTCTAACCATGGCTTGGTCCACTGGTTGAGAGCTTTAACTGCTCCACCCTTTAGATCGAGCAGTCGCGGGGTCGATTCCAACACGGGACAAACCTTTGTGTATGCTTCGGTCTGGATGTTTGTAGAGACAATTCCTTACAATTGTAGAGACAATTCCAAGTGTGGGCTACGTTTAAAAAACATGACTAATCTGACATCTGTAGGTAGGTATATGCATATTTTAAAAGCCAAGAATAATAAATAGTTTAAAAACGATGACACGTGGGGATGAAACTGGGATCCCTTTTTGAAGAACGAAATATTATATCACGACCAAATAAACCAAGTCTTATCTGATGGAAAAGTCAAGAGTCTCCGTAACCGGCGAGCGTGTATGAGACGAACTATGAGAGTCGAGAAAGCCAGAGAGGTATGTAAGGAAAGAACCTGTTGGAACTCTGTACTCTCTGCCTAGCCCGCAAGGGATCTGGCGTGAGGTTATAGATAGATAGAAATATTATAAATATAAACATACCTACCTAACTCTGCTTGTAAGTTACATTTTCACGAGAAAACTGTTGAAATGATTTTTAGATTTATAAAAGATACTGATAGGACTGCCTCGTTGGTCTAGTGGCAAAGCGCATCGCTTTGGGATCACGAGGTCCTGGGTTCAAATCCTAGGTCGAACAAATGTAGTTTTTCTAACGAAAACTTCCCGGTATGAGTCCGGAGTCTAGAATTGTGTCCGGTATATCACAATAGGCCCTTATTACATAGGACCTAACATCGTCGGCGAAAAGTGGGTGTACTCAGTACATCCCTGCCACCCCCGCTTAGGGAATACCCCTGACGGTGTGTGTGTGTATTATAAAAGATTATAATTTTTTTTTTAATTTAATTTTTAAATAAATATTAACCCACAAATTGATTTTATAACATTTGACGTGACGACAAACTTGCATAATATGTAAATATCTCTCATCTATATAATCACGCCAGTTCCCTTGCGGTGCACGCAGAGAGTACAGCATTCCAAAAGGTTTTTTTTCCTACAGACCTCTCTCGTTCGTTTCATACACGCTCGCCGGTTACTGAGACCCTTGACTTGTTCTTCAGATAAGACACGGTATATTAGGTCATGGTAAGATAGTCTAGGTCTTCGCCGGTATCTACATCCTTCCACTTTCACACTTTCCTTAATGTAAATATGATAAGTTTTAAATTTTATACCGAGGTAATGAATATTTTGAAAATTGAAATCGCAAATCCGTTGGTAAGAAAAATGTTTTTATTTCTACCATACAATTCTATTGCCTTTCGCGATTATTTCTAAGATACATTTTCAACCTAACCAACTTCTAGTAACGTACTTACCTATTCGTACATTAAAAAATGTATCTAATTATTTTTAAGTAAAGTATTTATATTATCTAAAAATCCAGTTCCAAATCAAAAATTTGTTTTTTACATAATGTTTCGTTTCTTTGTCACATAATGTTATTGCATATTAAATTGTCAAATAATATGATATTTTGAGAATTTAATATAATGAGAACAAAGGAATTGAGTCTCTACATTAATTTTGATGAATTTTATCACCAACCAGGAGACGTACATGGCAGGGCATAGGCTTCCTATGCAATCCATAAATAATGAGAATTATTTATAAATATAAGAATTATATAAAAATAACTTAATAATAATAATAAGCCCGCAGAGCAGCTTGTAGCGAGCTGTTGGTGAGTAACGACACCACGGTCCCGATTGCTTGAGAAAGTCGGTCAGGGCCCCCAACTCGGCTTGTCTTCGTCGGTCGAGTGGAAACCGAAGGGTGCCCGCAGGACTCTCGGCTCTGGCTAGCCTAAATTGGCCGTCCAAAGAGGAACCGTGAGAGCTATATCGACGTAGGAAGATAATGCGGTCCTACGTCGATGTACTCTAGGGGTGGAAGTGTTAAAGGGCATAACGCCGCTAGTAACTTCGGAGAAAGCGCAGCGAACCTCTCTACACCCCTGAGCCGCTCTCACCGGTGTTGCCCTCAGTTGTCCTAGGACGACCGTTTGAGGGCCCATCTAGTAAGCGGCGAGTCTGCCGGCCACGGGTAATTAGGTATCACTAATTATGGCCGGTGTCCGTCCCCTTTGAAATAGTCCAGTTTTTGTCCATCAAACCTCATTTACGTAGCCCTTGTTTTCTTTTCATAATTTACAATAGTCCTTGCACCTGCCAGGGTCAATTCGCTGGTTATGTTTCTTCATTTTCAGCAAGTGATCTCAGCAGGTGGCTAACAAAACATTAACTTCTCGCAAAGGGCCTCTACGTGTTGGACCCATGTCCCCAGGCAAGCCTTTCAAAGGTCCGGGTAAAGCCCGTGAATCTCAGCGAGATACATAATAATAATTTATTAAATTCAGGCAACATAAATTGACATTTTGATTGATTATAAAGGCGCTCGTATTGCTGCGGTGTTATAGCTATCACCAAGGTTAAGCAACGCTCGATTCGGTCAGTCTGTGATGGGTGACAGTACCTGCAATTTTCCTAAACATGTCTGGGCTTTAAAAGGCAAGTTGGATTATAGGCGGCTTGATAAGTTCCAATAGCAGGTCACAAACCCGCTTCCAACAAACTGCAATCGTTCCGTGGTAAAGAACCTACCTATTCTCTTTTGAGCCAGTATTAATCAATATAAGAAAGAAATAATTTATTGTATAGATGAGGAAAAAATCAGACAAAAAAAATAATTTTTTTTTTTAATTTGTTTAGTTTTTTATTCGAAATTCATTAAAATTTACATGCGGCTACAAAAAAATGCAAACCATGATATTTTACTAAAAAAATATCTAAATTTTCATGAAAGGTATTTTTTTTAATAACTAAGAATATTTCTGAAAACCTTCTAATTCTTTGTAAGAACAGAAATGTGGGAAAATCAACTTTTGAGCACCTCCTCCATTAGTAGGTAGTGGGTATCTATTAGTACCATGGTTCCATATGGAACACGGATATCAATATCCGTTCCTTTGTGGAACAACGCTTGTGTTGTGGGAGATCTTTAATTTCCTTTGACCAATCAGAAGTGCCTTCCACCGCCCCTTCCATAGTGCAAGTTCGATCAAAAAGCGGGAAACTTGATGTAGAGATGTGGGTAATTTTCCCTTTTAGCCTATATGTGTATCGTATGTAGCATTATGCAATTTATAACAACATTTTAATTAGCATTGTAAGTTACTATTTTTAATAGTAACGCTGTCACTCCTATATTCCCCAAGCGGGGGTGGCAGAGGTGTATTGGCAACACCCACTTTTCGCGGGCGATGTTAGGTATTTATGTTAGGTAAAAGTCCAACGTATATCCCACCAGTAAAATTAAATGGTTCACTTTTGGGGACAGTAAACCAATTCAAATATCTGGGCCATATTGTTACAGAGGACCTTAAAGATGACTCCGATATGGAAAGGGAACGCAGGGCAATGGCTGTAAGGGGAAATATGCTGGCTCGAAGGTTTGCTGGTTCCTCGGTACCAGTCAAAATAACCCTTTTCAAGGCTTACTGTCAGACATTTTACACCAGCGGCTTTTGGGCTAATCATACCCAAAAAACAGACACCACCCTGCGTATTCAACACAATAATGCCCTCAGGGTGCTGTTGAGACTTCCACCTTACTGTAGTGCATCAGGTATGTTCGCAGATGCGCATACCGATGACTACTATGCTATAATGCGTAAGAAAGTTGCTTCAGTAATGAACAGAGTGCAAGGAAGCACCAACAGCATCATGAGGTTATTTGCGGAGAGGTTGGATGGATCTACTATAGGTAGATTTATCAAGCTACATGTCAGACGCGGGGCTTGATAAATCTTCCCTACATGAATTATGTTTCGTAATGCCTCAATATAATATTTTACTAATATAAAATAAGTTGTAGTACTAACATTGTGGTTGGTAACGATGTGCTGGAGCAAGTGAATGAGTTTGTATATCTTGGATGCGCCCTCAGTAAGGATGGGAAATACACCGCTGACATAGAGAGAAGAGTGAGTGCAGGGAACAGAGTGAATGGTGCGATGGGAAAGCTACTCGGAAGCCGGCACTTAAGCCATAAGGCGCAGCTGGCCATACATAACGGAGTTCTTGTTCCAACGCTGTTATATGGTAGCGAGAGCTGGGTATGTAAGAAGGAGAATGAAAGTAGGATAAATGCGGTAGAAATGCGAGCTCTGCGGAAGATGTGCGGAGTGAAGCTGACCGACCGTATTAGCAACAACATAGTAAGACAGCGAGTAGGTATGAAAGATAGTATCGGTGTAAAGATGAGAAAGGGCATGCACCGATGGTTCGGGCATATAGAAAGAATGCCAGAGGAAAGAATGACAAAACAGATATACAATGTGAAAGTGGAAGGATGCAGGTACCGGGGAAGACCTAGACTATCTTACCACGACCAAATAAACCGAGTCTTATCTGATGGAAAAGTCAAGAGTCTCCGTAACCGGCGAGCGTGTATGAGACGAACTATGAGAGTCGAGGAAGTCAGAGAGGTATGTAAGGAAAGAACCTGTTGGAACTCTGTACTCTCTGCCTACCCCGCAAGGGATCTGGCGTGAGGTTATAGATAGATAGATAGACTAACACGTTATGGGCCACGATGCCTGATAATAAAACATTTTTATTTTTATTTTATTTTTATTATTGCCTATTGCCATATACCGGGCACAATTCCAGACTCCGGACTTAAGCTGGGAAGTTTTCGTTAGAAAAACTTAATTTGTCTGACCTAGGATTTTGAACCCAGGACCTTTGAACACCAAGCGAAACACAGACGAACGAAGCAGTATTTTAAATAAAATGAAAAATAGTTTGTTTATTTTTTATAAAGCATAACTGCGTATGTTGAATGATATTTGTTAAAATTTTCTAGGGTTCATTATCGAGAGAGTGCGGTTAAATAAAGTTAAATGCTATATAACAATAATTATAATACAGGTTGCTTAAAAATCGACATATAAAATAAATAAAAAATATATCATGTAATAAAAAAAAAACTGCCTCGTTGGTCTGGGGTTCAAATCCTAGGTCGGACAAATGTAGTTATTCTAACGAAAAATTCCCAGTACGAGTCCGGAGTCGGGAATTGTGCCCGGTATATGGCAATAGGCTCGCCCCCTATTACATAGAACCTAACATCGTCGGTGAAACATGGGTGTACTTAGTATTCCTCTGCCACCCCAGCTTGGGGACTATAGGCGTGACGTTATTTAATAAAAAAAAAAAACTAATATTTTGACATGTTTTGAGCTATATCTAAACAAAATATTTGATTTCTTAGAATTAAATGCCGTTCAATAATTGGTTATATTATAAATGCGTATATTATTAACAAAGCTATCTCAAATAATAACCATAAAGTAATAATTTTAAATGTAGTAGGTATATAAATGAACATTTCAAAAAATAAAATAACATTATCACAAAAATAATTTAAGCTTTTTATAATAACTAGTGGTCGCCCATAGGTCGATATTCGACCTACTCGTTCATCGTTTGCTTGTTATGTTTGACATTCAGTAAGACTATAGACAAATAATATTAAAGACAAACATGAATTTGACGTGTATTGTGTCAAATACATGGTAGTGTGTGTAATGTTTTTTTCATTGATTTAATGTATGTTTTATACATAATTTTTGAAAAAATATTAGCATTCTGCACTCCTTCTCTATATAAACTATAAGTGTGGGAAATTTCATACTCCTCCGTCCGCGCAATTTTCGTAAAAGTGTGTACAAAGTTTTTGCTTCACGTATTAACATAATGATGAAACAATTATAAATCTATCAGCCTATTAATAAAAAAAAATTCAACCAAATAAAATAACTTGATGGTTAATATTTCTAAGAGAAATTACTTTACTCAATAATGCAACAATGATCATGGTTTAGGGGTCATTTGTCAGGGGTCGTGGGGGCGACAATTAAATTTCCCTTCACGCCTTTATTGATTCTGTGATCAATTTACAGCTCTAGAAATGCACTAGCGGGGTGGAATTTTCAACCAACATAGGAATAAATACTAGGAGTCATCCAAAGGGTTTTGGCAAATTAATAAGCAGTGATAGCTTAGTAGTGAGACCGTTGGACTGCAAAGTCAGAGGTCTCGGGTTCAAACCCAGGCACACACCTCTGTCTTTTCGAAAGCATGTGCGTATTAAAAATTAACTATCACTTGTTTTAACGGTGAAGGAAATCATCGTGAGGAAACCTGCATGCCCAAGACTTTCTCGAAGGTATGTGACTTTCGCCAACCCGCACTGAATCTATCTATCTATCTATATTAAACTGCGGTAGAAATGCGAGCTCTGCGGAAGATGTGCGGAGTGAAGCTGACCGACCGCATTAGCAACAGCATAGTAAGACAGCGAGTAGGTATGAAAGATAGTATCGGTGTAAAGATGAGAAAGGGCATGCTCCGTTGGTTCGGGCATATAGAAAGAATGCCAGAGGAAAGAATGACAAAACAGATATACAATGTGAAAGTGGAAGGATGCAGGTACCGGGGAAGACCTAGACTATCTTACCACGACCAAATAAACCGAGTCTTATCTGATGGAAAAGTCAAGAGTCTCCGTAACCGGCGAGCGTGTATGAGACGAACTATGAGAGTCGAGGAAGCCAGAGAGGTATGTAAGGAAAGAACCTTTTGGAACTCTGTACTCTCTGCCTACCCTGCAAGGGATCTGGCGTGAGGTTATATATAGATAGATAGATTCATATTAAACTCATTTAGTACGCCATAATAAGCGGAATTTATTCTTGGTATCAAAGCAATACGGAGTTTTCAAATGCATTTCTAAAACACATTTCCCAATCACATCCACGTATAAGTTTCTTTGATAATTGGGGTATAAAAGTGCTTAAAAAATTTTAATTTGCAAATTTGATTTTCGTATTGAATTTGTGAAGCAATTATCTTATCGGGGGTCTTGCGTTATTTACGATACACCATGTATAAAAACTATTACACATATATTTGTATGATTGTTTAGAATAGTTTAAATATTTTTTTTATCTATATAATTACGCCAGATCCCTTACAGTGTACAGAGTTCCAACAGGTTGTTTTCTTTTAGACCTTTATGGCTCCCTTCACTCTCATAGTTACTCCCGCGGTTACGGAGACTCTTCACTTAAAGAATAACTTGAATTTGACCTAAATTTAATTTATCATCCAGTCAGTAAATACTATGTATTACTTTTCGCAAATATTGTGTTAAAACATTACAGGTATTAATTTAAAAGTACGGTATTCTATATTAGATGTGCGTCGTCTTTTGGAGTGTTAGATTTATGATAAATCATTCAAACATAGTTGACATTTTCATTTTATACATTTGTGCGTAAAAAGAAGTAATTTGGTAACTTTTATACAACTACTGTAATACTCGTTGTAAATACACAAATATTACGAAATGAACTGATAAATCTGCAAAAATACCGCAGTGATTTGACCTAAATACTAGTTAAATTGATACCTACTTTATTATATGTTAAGTGCCTATTAATTAAAATTAATACGTTATCAAACGCAAAATACTTAACATTTTTTTGACCGCTTCCGCATGGTAAAAGTATTGCCTTTTCAAAAAATTTAAATCTTACCTTTCGGAGTGACGACTCTGAACGCGCTGTTGGACACAGGCCTCGGTGATCCCTCCCGCAAAGTACCACCGGGCGAACCACTTCCACTCCTCACCATAGAGAAGTCCAGAGGCATTGGCGGCATCGCACTAACTTCCATGGTCAATTTAAAAAAAGTTACAGCGTCCGACGCATAACACTCAAAAAAATAACATTAAAAAAACTAATATTTAATTTTTACCGCGAATCTCTTTGAAACTCGAATAATATCCGAAATTTTAAAATACGAATTTGGAATACCGCGGAGCGTGCGGCCGCCGCGGGTTGCGAGTATGTTTTAAGGTAGACACACACTCGCGGCGCGATCGCGCGGCTTTCTGTCCTGTAAAGCCGAAAATCTGTAGGATCTTCATAGTGATTTCGACCTTATCGCTTGAGCCGTTTTTCTGTGGGCGTGGTGCGGTAAGCCCCGCCTCGGGCGTCCCTCGCCGCCATGTGCCTCGAGTGACAATCATTTTGTATAGGTAACACAATAATATGATTCGTGATGGATTTTATTGTGCTACCGATGCATTTATTCGCGAGCAATTTTTGTTGGGATAAAAAAATGTGTTGGCGTTCGAACCGTCGGTATGTTATATGTGCATATTGGTAATACTTAAAGAGAATTTTATGATTGAACTAATATTAAATATGGCTACGTCAGTTTTTATACCTGTGATTCTTTTTTTATTATTTTTTATCTGCTCAGATATAATATTAAGATCATCATTTATATGGTTGTATATATATTATTTCATTGAATTCTTGTAGCTTATTGTAATAAATACCCTTTTTGAGTTTAATTTAATATTATGCCAATTCCTATGTATAAATAAGTAGTTATAAAATTAGGAAAAATGCTAGGTAGGCAGTTAATAAATTTCTAAATAAATAATTATAGCTAAAAAAGTATTAAAGATTAATCTGGAATAAACATATTTATACTAGGTCCTGGGTTCAAATCCTAGGTCGGACAAGTGTAGTTTTCTAACGAAAACTTCTCAGTACAAGTCCGGAGTCTGGAATTGTGCCCGGTATATGGCAATAGGCTCGCCCCCTATTACATGGGACCTAACATCGTGGGCGAAACGTGGGTGTACTCAATACACCTCTGCCAGCCCCGCTTGGGGAATATAGGCGTGACAGTGTATAACATATTTATAAAGTTATAGTTATAATTTTTACCCTCGGCCTGACTAGTCCTGCTCACATAATTTGCATGTCATCGCCTTGCCAGATCTTATTATCTGTCGTCAGCAATATGCTTTCTCCTAGCAGCTACTTACTTCAATTATCAGTCATACCTGTGATCATACTCATATTTATTCCCGATACTTTCATATCATTCTTGATACAGTATCCATTCTGTCTGCGGAAAAATAGCGCAACGTGCAATATGTAAATTCGTTAAAAAATGATACAATTATCCCTCAAACAGTGCGTGACGTCCAACGAATTAAAACCAGCGGCGCGGGCGCGTCACGTACCGACATTTAAAACAATGAACACTTCAATTTTTCACGGGTTCCACTCTGAATACAGCGCTAATCCGGCCCTGGCGTTATGATGACGTATTCTGACTAAATTTGTAAGGATTTTGAATTTTTTTTTTCATGTTATAAAATAATATTATTTTGAGTTATTTATTTTTTGGGTAATTATTATTTTAGTAATTTTTAGGATGTTATGATCGGTGATGATAAAATGATGTTATTTAAGTAGTTTTAATATACGTCACGACTTTTTCTTTTAAAAGCTCTCGGATAAGTGTTTTTAAATAATTCTCCAGATAGAGTTTGAATTTTCTATTATTGATGTAAGGAGCATTATTTTCAATAAAGAAATGTTATGATATTGGATAGCCTAGCTTTGATACATTTCGAAATAAATTAATTATAGTTTGTATGCATTGCTCTCATTTATCTAGATAGATATTCCTCAAATAATAAATATCTATCTAGATAAAACAAACTGCTAAGAATACAAAAATGCACTCAAAGCTCTTCAGTTGCGTTGGATAAATGCTCGAATTCCCTTGTAGTCCTGAAAAGCAAATCACCTAAGTCACGTTTTATGAATTACTACAAAAAAAAACGAGAACATTTTTTTACCAGAATAAGGCAGCAAAGCTTGCTTTGCAAAAACTAATTACACTTCGCTTCGGAATGATAAAGCAAAGCCGTCGTATGGGATATTTTTATTCGGGACAAAATGAAATTCCCCACCATCTCGCCTACAACACAATTTGAACTCTATCCACATTTATATACAGTTGTACTTTTTACCAACTCGAATGGAGCTGTGGAAAAATTTTTAGTACGTACTCAGTGTAAAATGATCCTAGTATAATCTCGCCGGGAAAATCCCATTATTTTGATCATCCCCTCTATTGTTAGGGATGAAGAGTGTTACAATATGGACAGAGAAAAAAAAATTAAACATGAAATTTCGCTTTATTATGATTCCGTTTTAAAAAAATCTACCTTTTAAAAAATTGATGCCTAAGTCAGCTGGCGATGTGGTCCAGTATTCGAATTCTCATCAAGAACTGAAAAGTTTCTGAAGCCTTAATAATCATAATTAAATCAGCCTATATTGCCCACTGCTGGACAAAGGCCTTCTCTCACTAACCACGCGGACTTAGTGCGGATTGGTGGAGTATGATGATGGGAGGTTTGTGCCCACCTACTGTTGGAACTTATCAAGCCGCCTTTAAGGCTTCCCACTCGGCTTAACGACTACCACATTAAGTGGTAGCCGGGGCCAACGGCTTAACGTGCCTTCCGGAGCACGGAGACGCTCTAATATGAAAATGCCGCAAACGGTCACCCATCTCGGGCCAACCGAGTGGAACGCTGCTTAACCTTGGTAATCGGTTAGAACACCGCGGTCGCACAGCGCTACGAGCGTCTCAACAGCGCTACGAGCGCCTGAAGACTTATTTTTACATATTGTCCCGCTTATATTCCCCAAGCAGGGGCGGCAGAGGTGTACTGCCTTCACCCACTTTTAGCCGACGATGGCAGGTCCCCTGGTTATGGTATTTCTATCGAGAAAGTATTAGTACCAATTTGGAATTGTGCCCGTTATATAATTATTTTTTTTAATTTATTTTCTTTCTTAATGGCTATAGGCTCAAGATACTGAAATAGCTTAAATTGGGACCTAACATCGTTATTAATATATGAATGTACACATTACACCATTGCTACCCCCGCTTCGGGAATACAATAATAATTGACGAACGATTTAGCGCAGTGGTTAAGAACTTAAGCCGCTCCGCCCACTGTGTCTAATAGTCGCGGGTTTGATTCCCGCACGGGACAAATCTTTGTGTGACATACAATTATTTGTTTCGGTCTGGGTATTTGTGTATGTGAATTTTCATGTTTGTAAACGCACCCACGACACAGGAATAAATCCTAGTGAGAAACACAGTTGTTTAAAAAAAATTCTAATGGTTATAGACTCAATAAAAGTATTATTGTCAACACAAAGGTAAGTTACAATTTGTGATTTAGCAAAATAATTCCTTAATTACAATTTCTACCTCTGCGAGTGACTGGTGTCCGAACTAGGGGTAACCTGTGCGGCGGATCTCCAGGCCCTCACCAACTCTGGACTCTTACATTTTTGGGAATTATAGACGTACTAGAGATAAATACCTCAATATGCGCGAGAAGCGCGAGATGTCCGATGGAACATTGTGCGAGGCACAAGGGGGTTTCAGGTCCGGAAGAGGATGTTCGGATCAAGTCTTCTCCCTCCGCAACATCGTAGAGAAGCATCTGGCAGTGGGCCGGAAGGTTTTCTGCGGTTTTGTAGATCTGGAGAAGGCGTTTGATAGAGTTGTGCGAAAGAGACTTTGGGACATTTTGCCAGAGTATGGTATAGATGGCACCCTGTTGCGAGCCGTCCAGTCCAGGGTGGACTGGACGGCTCGCGTTTGGTTTGACGTTAAAATCGCCGTCAAGCAGGGTTGCATGTTGTCCGCTAGACTGTTTATAATATATCTGGATAAAAGTCTTCAAAGACTGAAAGCGATGAATGAAGGTGTACAAATGGGTGACCTAGTGGTAAACCATCTACTTTATGCAGATGACGCGGTTTTAATAGCGCCAATAGCCACTGATTTGCAAACTCTAGTCACAGTTATGAAAGACGACTGCATGAACAATGGCTTACACTTGAATGTAAAGAAAACCAAGATTATGGTTTTTGAAAGGGAAGAAACCAGAACGAATGTAAGGATTGTGGTTGGTAACGATGTGCTGGAGCAAGTGAATGAGTTTGTATATCTTTGATGCGCCTTCAGTAAGGATAGGAAATACACATATACAGAGAGAAGAGTGAGTGCAGGGAACAGGGTGAATGGCGCGATGGGAAAGCTACTTGGAAGCCGGCACTTAAGCCATAAGGCGCAGCTGGCCATACATAACGGAGTTCTTGTCCCAACGCTGTTGGAACTCTGTACTCTCTGCCTACCCCGCAAGGGATCTAGCGTGATGATATAGAAATACCTCAATATGTTTTTGTGTATGTGTGAATGATCTACACTGTTAGCCGCGGGCCTTTACAGCTTCACCGGACAAGAGGGCGCGCGTGCTACCACTACGCTCGAGCCAGAAGGGCAAGGGGGCAACTAACTCAAGGGCGCCTCAAGGAGGAACGGCCTCGGCTTGGGCAGTCGCTATAGGGGAGGTCGTATACTAGGTGTCTCGCCGTGGTGCTCCAGCCAGAGGACAAAAGAATTCTTCGAGCTCGCCGGCGAGGTCGGTGTCTGATCCTGTGTGCGGTATCTGTATCCGAAAGAAGGGATGTAAGGGCATCGGGAAGGTCGGTAAGAACATGCCGCGGACCGCGGTAGCGGCTGAACCTCAATATGTGTAGAGAGCGGGAATATGTTAAGTGTGTGTGTGCTTGTCTGTGTCTCCGTGTGTGTGAAGTCAAAGTCAAAAATCATTTATTTTCATAGACCAATACAATAGCACTCACAAACGTCAAAATTATTACATTTTTTACATCTACCACCGGATCGGAACGCGGCCTCCACTAAGAAGATCCGGCGAGAAACTCAGCGGGCTAGTCTTTTAATTTAATTTCTTTGGCCTTTCTGATAACTATTGTTTTTGTTTTTCTATCTATCTATCTATCTATCTATAACCTCACGCCAGATCCCTTGCGGGGTAGGCAGAGAGGGGGTTTTTGTTTTTGAAAATGTTATTATACATCATTGATTAATGTTGCTGATTGAGGAGCTGCTCAACCCCAATCTGTTTTATCGTCAAGATAATCCGAAATTTTGTAAAACCCTTTCTTACAGAGTCTAGTTTTAATTACCTTTTTAAAGTTATTGATAGGCATGTTTCGGATATCTATGGGTAATTTGTTGAAGTAGCGTATACATTGCCCCATGAAAGAATTACTAATTCTGTGGAGACGAGTGGAATGTACAATAAGATCATCTTTGTTCCGTGTATTTACATGATGAATGTAAATACACGGAACGCTATATTTTTCAAAATTACTGATATTCTTTTTAACATATAGAAGAAGAGTGTGTGTGTGTCTCCCTCCCTCCCCTAATGAGCGTGTGTGTACGGCTATGATGTCTTTTTGTAAATATAGGTGAATGTTTAATTTGTTAAACCGTTAACTATACCATTGGTTTAATTAGCTTCTCCGTGTTATCATAATTTATTTCATGTATCCACTTAGATACAACTACTTTAAATTTGTATTCTGGAAGAGGGTAAATAGAGAAAATTTTATTTATTTTATTATATAAATAACCGGCGAGCGTGTATGAGACGAACTATGAGAGTCGAGGAAGCCAGAGAGGTATGTAAGGAAAGAACCTGTTGGAACTCTGTACTCTCTGCCTACCCCGCAAGGGATCTGGCGTGAGGTTATAGATAGATATAAATAATTGCCAAGAAAACAAAAGAATTTTTGAGCGAAAGCAGTTTTGGTGGAATCGGAATGGCATATTATGTTCTTCCGGCGAAGATTCACAAGAATAGTGGGATTATTAATTAAACTTGTTTGTTTTTTTCAAAATGATTTGCAATGAACGTCGTTCGTGGTATGATAGAAGGGAAGGAAAGCACTGGTGTTCAGGACTGCTCTTTGGGCTCGCTCTAACTTCAAGATCGTTGTTTTAGGGGCGCCTCCCCAGATAGGAATATAGTAAGATATGATCGATTGGCAAAAGGATTGGCAGAGTACACAGATTTCAGTATCTTTGGGTCGGCAGCATGACCAATTTTTAAATATATAAACGAGGGTTTGCTGATACCAGGTCGACGTGGAACTGGATACTAAGCGACTGGTTAATCAACACTCCTAAGTATCTGACTATGTCTGTTTTTATTAAAAGGTGGGCATGAACAGTTCGTTATATCATTCAACCCTAGACAGTTACAGTGATGGACGGCAATCGACGAATATGGTTCTAAAGGCTGTGAAGAATTGATAATAGAGAAGGTCATATATGTTGTTAACGTTTAGGGTTAATTTATTATCATTAAGCCATTTTGTTACTTTATTCAATCCCGTTTGACCATGTTGATAAATTTCATTCAAGTTTGCGCTAAAAAGGAGTGTATCATCTGTAAATGCTACAATCTTTCCAACCTCAAAGTCAAGTTGACACAAATCATTTATAAAGATTAAGAACAGCGTGGGGCCCAGTATACAGGGCCCAGTATATACCTTGAGGGATACCGTAGTTAATAGGAAGATCGCCACGAACCTGTTTGTCGATGTTACCGTTTTTGTATCGTTTTATGAAATAGTCGGCAAATAATTTCAACTGTAGTTCTCGAATGCTCGCGAATATTTTTCTAACTTACTAATTAGAATGGCATGATAGTTTTATGAAATCCTCAACTCAAATTTTATTTGGTTCTCGGCGTTTAGTCGTAAAATGTGCGATCAGAAATCAGAATTTATTGGGCTTTGATAAGATACCTTATGATTTTACTTCGTTTTTTTATTAGGATTTAAAAATATACCTCAAGTGGGGGTGGCAGAGGTGTATTGTGTACACCTACATTTCACCGACATTCCTAGATCCCATGTATTAGGGGAGAGCCTATTGCCATATACCGGGCGCAATTCCAGATTCCGGACTCATACTGGGAAATTTTCGTTAGAAAAACTTCATTTGTTGTATATGTTATCAACACGTTTCGCCCATGATGTTAAGTTAATAGAGCTTTAGTCTATTGCCATTATACCGGCCACAATGCCCGACTCTACTGTGAATTTTCCAATAGGCCCAACCAATATTTTTAGCGACCTAGTAATTTATTTCAAGAGCTTGTCAGCGTCAGCCACGCCATACAGTACCAGACTAATGAGTCACTCAACAGTTACACACATTACATAGTTTTTTAAAATTATTTGTTCTATATAAAGAAACGTAGCCGGCTCTAGGAATAATTCTTGTGTTTTGGGTGCATTTAGAAATATGAAATTCACATGCACAATCACCCAGACATTTGTGGGTAACACAAAGATTAGCCCGTGTCGTGCCTTAAGCTCCTAACCAAGCCATCCGGCAATAATAAATCCATTTTTAATATTTACACTAAGTGAACAGGACGAATAGTGCGTCGTGCGCCCTGTTGCAGTGTGGCCAGTATGCGTCGCGAAGGACGATTCAAATAAAAGCTAAATAATCTTGAATCAGTGCTCCACCCACCAGTTGTGACCCTTTTCGCGCAGAGTTTCTTCCTATAATCTTGTTGCCCAGTCGCTCGAACGTGTGTGGCGCGATGTTTCGCGCTCCTAAATACTATTTTATTGGGTCACAACTAGTGGCCTTTGCATCGAGCTTTATTAGTGAAATAAACCAATTATAAAACAATTGTTTATCCCTTTCTAGGGTAAATCTCTCCTAATTATTCCTATCCCTTTCCAGGGTTACACTCTTCTAACTGTATACTAGTGTTTATGTGCTACAATTCTTTTACATTATCTTATTTCTAACTTAAACTATTACATAATATACTATTGTAACTCAATCTATGACAATACTCGTATCTATTTATATATCATGCAGACTTCGTCCTGTACACTAAGTACCTAATATTTTTCCACATTTTTAATTATCACCAAAAGATTTTTACTACGAACATTCCCCGCAATTCTCAGACAATATAAAATAACGAGCCGGGCACGAACCCCCACTCGCGCAATCCTTCGCCCATTCCAACAGTTTAAAATTCACCGGATCAAAGGTCGTTTACACGTAAACGGCCACTCAAAACTGAGTGTCGAAACACTGAGCAATTTTGTACGTGGCTATAAAGACAAAAAGCTTATTAACCCAGCTGTTATAAGGAGAGCACTGTGCGTTTTCCAACTAGGTTTTGTGTGTTAAAATGTGTGTGTGAAGAGAGATGTTCACGACCGAAATAACTTTTTTTATATCAGCCTATGCTTCCTTCTCTCACAATCGAGGCGAGAGAGATTAGGTCATACTCCGCCACGTGGACCCAGTGCGGATACGTGGAGGCAGGTTTGTGGCCACCTGCTGTTGGAACTTATCAAGTCCTCTTTAAAACTTCCACGGCTTAACGACTACCACATTAAGTAGTAGTAGACTAAAGGCTTAACGTGGTTTTCGAAACACGGAGACGCTCGAATATGAAAATGCCACAAACGGTCACCCACCTCAGGCCGACCGAGACGAACGCTGCTTTCTCTTGGTAATCCGTAAGAACACCGCGGTCGCACAACGCTACGAGCGCCTACGAGTGAAATATCTAGCTCTTAGCAGTAGCAGAGGTGTACTGTGTGCGCCCACATATCGCTGACGATCTTAGGTCTTAGTGTTATAGAGGGCAAGTCTATTGAGATCATACGGTCAGAATTCCAGAATCCGGACAGTGAAGGAGATTTTTTTTGATAGAAGAAGCATACTGTCCAAGCTAAGATTTTAATCCTCCTCTAAGATGATGCGAATGGCAACCTCTAAGTGCAGGGTCCAAATCTCAGACCGGATAAGGAGTGCTTTTCTATCGAAAAACGTCCCAGACGCATTCGGTCTGACGTTTTTTGACCGGTACAATAGCCATGGGCTCGTTCCTATTAAATTTGGACTAACAATTGTGTACACAGTGTAGTACCTCTACCATCCGTCTGTGAAGTATAGGTGGGATAGACTTCTTTATTTTTTACAATCTTCTATTTACCTGCCTCGTTGGTCTGATGGCGAATATGTGCTTTGCGATCACGAGGTCCTGGGATCAAATCCTAGGTTGGACAAATATAGTATTTCTATCGAAAAATTCACAGTATCAGTCCGGGGTCTGGAACTGTGCCCGGTATATGGCAATAGGCTCGTCCTCAATTACATGGGACCCAACATCGTCGCCGATTTTTTTTTTAATTTCTTTTATATAACTTGCTTTGTTCGTATGTCTGTCTCTATGTCTGCCTTTCCGGTTTAAATGTTGTGTTCTATTTTACAAGCACCACCTGACAACTGATTAAGTTAAATTTTGGCATACTTATGTAACTTGTATAATTTGTTACCATGGAGCTGATCTGATGATTGAGAACGGATGTGGCCATAGAAATATGACAACTACTCAACTTAATCCTATCGTGCGTAGTTTAGATCGTATTTATCTTGAAAAGTACTATAACAGATATACAATGCAAAAGTGGAAGGAACTAGGTACCGGGGAAGACCTTGACTATCCTACCATGACCAAATAGACGGTGTCTTATCTGAAGGACAAGTCAAGAGTCTCCTTAACCGGCGAGCGTGTATGAGACGAACTATGAGAGTGGAGGAGGAAGCCAGATAGGCATTTTTTTTTTTTTTAAACGTAGCCCCACACTAGGATTAATGCCTGTGTCGTGGGTGCGTTTACAAACATGAAAATTCACATGCACAAATACCCAGACCGGAACATATAATTGTGGATCACACAAAGGTTTGTCCCGTGCGGGAATCGAACCCGCGACTATTAGACACAGTGGGCGCAGCGGGTTAAGCTTTTAACCACTGCGCTAAATCGTCGGTATGTTAGGAAAGAACCTGTTGGAACTCTGTAGTCTCTGCCTACCCCGCAAGGGATCTAGCGTGATGATATAGAAATACCTCAATATGTTTTTGTGTATGTGTGAATGATCTACACTGTTAGCCGCGGGCCTTTACAGCTTCACTGGACAAGAGGGCGCGCGTGCAAGGGACCTGGCGTGATGATATAGATAGATAGAAGTACTATAATATACTAATAATGCCAGCGTCTAATTAATGTGCCGGAAGGTAACCAAAGAAACTTCTCAAGATATTATCTTCATTATGTTTTTTTTTTAAAAAGGTTTTAAAAAAAAATTAAAAATAATTTTTATTTTTACAAGATAAAACAATGTGCATACACAGCAGTCAATTTTAGCTAGTCCTTAAAAATAATCAATTGACTTGAGTTTTTATGTTGAATATAAGGGTGTATAGTCACCGTGTCCATCACAAAACACAGTGTTGGCGCCAAAAAACGGCGAAGGAAAGCCACCCGGCCAGTTGTTCGCACACCACTTTAATTATACTGAGTTAATTAATACAAAACATTACGACTGGGGCGCCAAAGTTAGCGGAATTCTCTTTAATACGAAGTAATAGCGATTTGCTTTCAACTTGCAAAGTAATTTATGCCTATTGATTCAGGAGCGTAAATTTCATTTCTTAATATCTATATTAACACGCCACATCCCTTGCAGGGTAGGCTGAGAGTACAGTTCTAACAATTTATTTTCTTACATACCTCTCTGGCTTCCTCCGCTCTCATAGTTCGTTACCATCGCCAGTTAGTTACAAAATTGTAATTGCCGTATGTCCGTAGAAACTGCAAAAAAATGGTATCGCTATTTAGAAATATTTAAACATGAAACTATGACTTAAGAAAAACTGACCGTTTGCCTGTTTATTCGGGCAGCACATAAAAACTACTGAACTGATCCTAAATGACCTGGATAGCATATAAACTAACCTAAATATTCATGTGATTTATTTGAACAAAATCGTTTGTTTAGTCAGGATTTCAATTTTGTGTAAGCTTTTAAGTCAAATCATATTACCTATCTACATAATTTTTACCATACCAAGTTTAGGCAGGCGGAACCGCGGGCATAGAATAGATGGGAAATTATTTAACAAATATGGTATCCATTAATTTTAATTCGAATTATGAATATTTGGTATTTCTTCTGTACCCCATATTGGTAACTGGATTTTGTTCATAACCAGCTAAGAAATAAAAAAAATATTTCGTCATTTGATAACATCGACACGCTAAATCGAAATACGAAGGTTTCCACAAAATCGTGTTTAGTAGCTCCACCTGTAGCCAAAAAGCTTAACAAACAAGCAGGTAGTAGGTTGCCTTCAAAAATCATTTGGTCTTCGCCTACGAGCGGCGTTTTGCAGAATTACTCGTTCCTAATGTTTACTTTTAATTCACAGTCAAAATTTTATTTGAACCGTATTTTCATACGTTGGGCGTTTACATGGCTTTACAGCTATAGGGTCATTCCCATTTTATTTTCCCAAAAGAGGAGAGATGTGTTATTTATTGTAGAAATAGAAGGAGTAATTTTGAAATATCTATTTTTAAAAAATGTTGCGTGACTTTCATTTTATTTTAGAAAAAGAGGTTATATTCATTGTTGAAATAAAATTATCTAGGCATTTTGAAATTTTATTTAATTTCATTTTTAAAACATAATATTGGTACGTTATTGTTATTTGGAATTAGGATAAAAGAATAAAAATGCTCATTATTATAGGTGAATACAACACATAAAATCAATAAATTAATCTAGTCAGTCCCATTGCTGGGTAAAGGCCTTCTCTTACAAATCGAGGTGAGAGATTATATATGTATATATTAGAGATTATACTCCACCACGCGGATACATTGCGGATTGGTGGAGCGACCTAAAATGGATTGGTAAAGAAAATAATACTTAGAAAATTCTGTTTATTTTAAATACTTACTAAATATTAACATAAGCGGAATAACCGTTTTTAACCTTCACTCCAGACTGACTTTACAAAAGTTAAAGAAACTTTTCACAGAAAAGCGTATCATCCGCTAAGCGGGCAACCCTTGCGGTATTTACCGGGTGAAATTAGAGTTAAAATAAATACCCCGGGGCCGAAACAATTTGCATCTAGATGTGACATTAGAGGGTTACAATTTTATCTTTTTGCAGTAGACGGGTTAGCTCGGCCGCTCGCAAATTAGAAGCCTTCAGAAATTGTCCGGCGAAAAATTTACGGTATTTTACGTATTGCGGTGAGACGGGTTATAAAAATATTACGTTTATTGGAAACGGTGTAGGGTTAAGTGACTGGACTGGACGTATATTTACGATGATGTATATTTATCCATTTGGATAGGCGAAGATGTCAACCTAGGGAGAAACTGAAATATTTTTAAAACTATGTTAACGAATAATATTCATGTATATATGAGTAGATTAGGCACTTATGAATCACGAGCCTACACTCAATAATCACATATATAAACATCTCATTATTACAGAAATGGTTGTTCTAAGATGTAGTTTTATTATATATAATAGCTTTTATTTAACTTGCAATGTTCGTATGTCTGTCTCTCTGTCTTTCCGGTTCAAATCTTGTGATCCATATTTCAAGCACTTGCGGGTATCCGATTGATCTGAAATTTGGCATACGTATGTAAATCCGGTGACAATGCAATAATATGGTACTATAGAGCCGGAAGGTGGCCATAGGAACATGTAAAATATACACAACAACCCCCTCGTGTTTAGTCTTGTAAAATTGGTATTGTCAAGTAGTATAAAACCAGAAAGTGTTCAGGATATGATGATGAAGCTGAAAGGTGGCCAATGGAACTACCCAACTACTCAATATAACCCCTCTGTATTTGAGTTCGTTGGATTTGTCTTAACGAGTATTTTAATGTCGGATAGTTTCCAGGGTCTAATGATGAGCCAGATATTATAGAGATTGGTTATTGTGATTTTTTCTATAAAAGCTTGTTTTTTTTAATTAAAATTATGTTAGGATAATTTAGCATTATTTACTCATTACAAAATTGATTTCTACACTCGAAAAATAATCGACAAGATTACTCTCCCCCTAAGGCAATCGAATAAAAAACAAATATTTTAAGTTGTAATACCATTTTAGTCAAGGTGCAATGGATCAATATAATTTCAAACTAAGGCCACCATCCGAACTAATTAAAGCTCAGTCTAGATATCCTAGTGCGGCACATGCAGGGGTCGTTGACCCTCCCCACATGACACCGACCGACTTCCTGTGCCACTCGCATTATTATTTACATGTGCGGATTAATCTAGTACTCGGCTAATCACAATCTTGAGTTTGAGACTGGTTGGAACTTCTCTGTCTATTTATATCATCACGGATAGGCAGAGAGTACAGAGTTCTAAAAGGTTCTTTCTTAACAGACCTCTCTGGCTTCCTCCACTCTCATTATGTTGGAACTTGTTTTGAGAAACAGGTAAATTTCTGAATGCGATTTTCAACAGCTTTGACGGACATTTTGAAAAACGCAAATTTTGATCTTTGTGGGACCCACCAATATTTAACGCACCCACGACACAGGAAAAAATCCTAGTGTAGGGCTACGTTTTTATTTAAATAACATAATTCTTTTAACCTCCCGCACCGGGGAAGCTAAAAGAATCATCATGATCTAAAAGACTGCAGGATAAATGCCTCCTCTAAAGATCGCCACAACGACTGATTTTTTGCTGTATGCATTCAGATTTTACCCTCGACCCAGCTGATTGATACATTTAAAGAAGACCTGACTGAAAGAATAGCAAAATCTATATGTATCAATAAATATTACAATCATAATCAGAATATTTTTTATTCATGTAAACCATTATAGTATTTATGAAACATATGAAAAGTAATAAAGACTCTACCACCACTTCGGAATGTCATTCCTGTGGAGAATAAGCGTAAGAAACTCCAAGGTTATTCTTTTAAATTAAAAATTTTGCTTACTTTTTCATCTACATTTTGTTGTGGGGTACGGGAGAACAATGTACGTTGGTCATCAGGTGAATCTACGTTAAATAAAGCAAATTATACTATTTATGAGAATGACTACAAGGTTCCCTCATTTACAAAAAAAGTACACAAAAAAATGTCATTATGTTTAACATATGAAAGAGAGGGAATGTTAACTAATAACAGTTGAATAGGTTATCATTACTCAAGTAGAGCCGGAATAGCATCTATCCAAGCATTTTAATCTTTTGAATAATCTTATATTCAATAATAAGCTTGCTTACAAACAGTTCGTTTTACACAAGCTTTTAGTTCAGTGACGTCAATTGGAATTTTGCTATAAAATCTAACACTGCCCCATTAAAGACGTGTGAATTTTTGACAGACGAAATTGCGGTTGATCTAATTTATTTCTATGTCGTGTGTTATAGCAATATCTATCACCTAGCTAACTAAAAATAAAAATTACATGCCTAAGCTGTGGTAGTCTTTGTTACGATTCTTAGATACTATCTATCTATCTATCTCTATCTATATCATCAAGCCAGATCCCTTGCAGGGTAGGCAGAGAGTACAGAGTTCCAACAGGTTCTTTCTTTATATACCTCTCTGGCTTCCTCAACTCTCGTAGTTCGTCTTATACACGCTCGCCAGTTACGAAAATTTTGGACTTGTCCTTCAGATGAGACTCGGTCCTTAGATACTGATGAAAGTTGCCCATTCCGGACTCTTGTACAATGTGCCCCGTACAGTGATAATAGTCTCGTCTCCTATTAAACCTAGATGGTTTTGAAACTGTTTGATAAGCCAGGTTTCTTTTGAAATGAATATGGAAAACCTGGATCCTTTTGTTTCAGTTTGGTAAATAGTCTAATTCCTTATGGGATATAGCCGTAATACAACGTGCATAGGGAAGATCTGGCCAAGATGCTGAGCATAGGAAAGTGTGGCGTAAGAGGGAGAAGGCTTATGCTCTGCAGAAGTGCGAATGAGCTAGAAATAATAATGAATGTGATATGCCTTAAGGGTTGAATGAAACTGTAGGTTACATAAGAAGCTGGCGGCCCAGCCGTCTGTCTGTCTGTCGCGATAACCCGCCACATGTTGCCGCCGTTAATGATCTGGAGCAGCGACAAGTGTTTCACACTACATGGACTAACGACGCTATTTGAAATAGACATGCCATCTCATATGATTTATTATAATCAAGGCTGACTTTTCAATCATCAACTAAATTATCACCCGACTGAATGTGAAAGCTAAACATTTGAATGCTTTTATTTATAGTGATATAAATAAATGAGTTCAATGTTAAGTAATGACATGCATTTATTTACCTTGCAATGTTTGTATGTATGTACATATATAACATAATAATAATCGCTTTCTTTTATCCTACGCAGTTGAAATTTGATATGTTGGTTCAGTTTTAGGGCCAAGCATTTTATGGTAAGCATGATCTAATTCGAACCAGGAACGAAACGGCCAACAGCATAATACTATTTTAATTTGCACCATTACCTGACTGCATATTTTTCTTAATGTTTGTTATTATGAATTTATTTTTAAATTATCACTCACATTACACGCCTGCGACAGGTTTTGCGCACTTGTCTTTTACATTCTGTTAGAGTATTTATGTAACGATAAAGACTCTCATCTTAATTTATGAGTGAAAGTCTTTGTCCAGCTGCAGTCAGATTTATTGTTTAAGTACCTATTGGAAATAGAATTATTAAAACGCACAATTGTTTGAATAACTTGTTAGTCGCTGATAGTTATGGGTATTTGAGTAGCATGCTCATCATTAACACCGTCATTTTCTGTTTGGCACTGTGGTGCGAGAACAAAGATAACTTGCGGAACGACGAAGTACTATCTACTAGCGCATAACACTGCGCACTTTAGTCGTATGATTAAAAAGAAGCTTATGAATGAACGGCGAACACCACGTTTCCACTGTAGCCTGTTGAGAACTAGACTATTTTTAACAATGACTTTATTAATACTATTTTTATTAGTCGAGTCATTATTGCGTCATCACAAAAAATCATCCTTACGCACAGGCCTACATTTTCCAAGCGGGGGACTTAGGTGTTCAATGAACTCTCAATTTTCCTCGATGGTAGACCGCTATTTAATAGAATGAGCCTATTGCTATTGTAATGCCATTACAGAACCCCGACTGCTATTATTTTTTGTATTATACAAGGTGTATCGTAAATAACGCGAGACCTCAGACACCCTGATTAGATCATTGCTTCACAATTTCAATACGAAAACCAACTTTCCAAATTTAAAGTTTTTTTACCCTACTTATGTACTTTTATACCCCAATTAACAATGAAATTTATATGTGAATGTGTGCGTATTAAGAAATACGTTTTAAATGCATTTGAAATCTCCGTATTGCTTTGATTCTAGAATAAAATTAGTTTGTTATAGCGCAGTGAAGGGGTAACAGTATTTTCTACAAATTAAGAAGCCAGAGAGGTTTGTAAGGAAAGAACCTGTTGGAACTCTGTACTCTCTGCCTACCCCGAAAGGGATCTGGCGTGATAATATAAAAAGGATGATACAAAAATAATTAAGTTACATTAAAAATAGTTGGAATCAATTCATTTACCGATTTACAACAAACTACTTTCAGGTCTTGCGTTAATTATGTTACAGCTTGTATAGAATCGCTCGTAGCGATATGCGACCGCGGACCGATTAATAAGGTTAAGCAGCGTTCGACTCGGTAGGCCCGAGATGGGTGAACGTTTGTTGGATTTTCATATTCAAGCGTCTCCGTGCTTCGGAAGGCACCTTAAGCCGTTGGTCCCGTCTATCACTTAATGTGGTAGTCGTTAAGTCGAGTTGGAAGCCTTAAAGGCGGCTTGATAAGTTCCAACAGCAGGTGGCCACAGACCTGCCTTCATCAATCCGCATTGGGTCTGCGTGGTGGAGTATAACCTAATCTTTCTCACCTCGATTTGTGAGAGAAGGCCTTTGCCCAGCAGTGGGCAGTATTATTTATAGTATATTTTTTCGCGGCTTCGCACCCGGTCGACAACAGGGCCACCTAATGAGTCTATGTTACTTCTGGATAGTCCAGCTTTCTAATGGTGAAAGAATTATCAAAATCAGGTCAGTTTCAGAGTTTATCGATTACCTACACACAATTTTTTTGCCTCTATAATATTGGTATGGTATTTATAAAGAGCCTAGCGGTTAGAGCGTTGGACTGCAAAGTCAGAGGTCTCGAATTCAAACCCAAGCACGCACCTCTGTTTTTTCGAAAGCATGTGCGTTTTAAAAATTAACTATCACTTGCTTTAACGGTGAAAGAAAACATCGTGAGGAAACCTGCATGCCTAAGACTTTCTTGAAGGTGTGTGAAGTTCGCCAACCCACACTGGGCCAGCGTGGTGAACTATGGCCTAAGCCCTCTCAGTTTGAGAGCCTCGTCTCAAACTGAGAGGGCTTGCTCAACCATGCCCAACGGTAGGACAATTTCTTAACAAGGCTAATATCATTATTTAATATAGGTATAGTTAATGTTACATAATTAGCGCTATACCCGAAATCAGTTTCTTTTATCTTTTTTTTAATGTATTAAGTAATTTTTGATTTTAGTTTATAAAAAAATGCTGATTCTTCTTCAGCCCGTATTTTTAAATAATTTTTGTAATTCAAAGCAATACAGCGATTGCAAATGCATTTTTAAAACACATTCATGAATATACACATAAATGCAGGCTTCGCAGTTAATTTCGGTATCAAAATTATTAAAACTAGCTGCCCGCCCTGGCTAATATAGACTAATAATATCATCATTTCATTTTAAATTCCTCTATAAACTCCTATTGCTAGTATTTTTAAAAATAGTAGGTATAATAGAACGTTCTACAACTTTTTTGCTACTTTTTTTCACAAAACAACAAATTTTTTTTCGGATGTATCAGATAGAACAACATAAAAAACTGAACAACTAAACGTGAATCTGTAAATTCTGTCAATATTTTTGAAGATCTCCCTCTAAGCTACTGCCTCATGTCTCACTCACTCACTCACTTTTTATATGGAGATATTTAACCCAATTTTTTCACTTCTACGTAGAATTCTTCAACATTTTGTTTCATGCATACGTTGTCCAGACTATTACAAACACCACAAAAAAAATAAGCCAAATAGGTGCACCGTTCTGAAGTGATGCGCTTTCATACATTCGGAAATTGAGTTTTATTTATATAAGAAGTGGTAAATAACTCTTTGAATTCGGAAGATTCCGGACTGGAGAGTTTGTTTTACCTATGATCCGAACCCAGGACCTCACGATTTCTATGCGCATAATCGCCTCTAGACCATCGAGGCAGTACAAGATATATAATAGAAATAATAAATCATAAAGATAAGACATGACGCAATGAAAATAAAACAAACCATCGGCCGGAAACGATTAGTTGTCGCGCACATGGTGCCGCGTCGTCTCATGCGAATTCATTATGATTTCATTCATGCAATCTCATAATTGTCGATGTACTTCATTAACTAACGCTTGTATTGTTGGATCAGAGGTAGCGAGAGAAGTATATAAGGAAAAAGAGAAGAAACTGACGTTTGTATTGTTATATGAGAATGGAGGAAACAAGAAAAGTATTGTTACGACCCGAACATACCCCGATATCTTGAAAAGTCTTTATCGGGGGATGTCGATTCTAAAACGCATAACACACACTGGGTACGTAAGGGTACGTAAGTACGTACCCTCGTGATCTGTCTAGAAAGATCTAGAATCCGCGCTTAACTGCTGAGGTTCTTCTTCTAGAAGGTTCCACCCCTTTAATTATCGCCAGCGCGGGGTCGCCGTATACAAGTACCTATTTATTCACGCGCAAATAGATATGTAATAATAATACCGCTTTGTGGGCCGCGCCGGCTATTGTTCTATGTACTTCTATCGATGTACTTAGAGGGTTCGCGTCCGTTCTAGACCTTTTAAACAAGTATAAAAGGAACACAGCGCGGGGACGGGACAGTCTCTTTTCGGAAGCGATAGTGATCAAATCGGAGAACAAGCGATCTAAGTGGAATACACCGGCGACTTTAGCATCGATATACGGATACTAGGAGTGACTCAGCGACTTGGAAGCAGTATTTGGGTACTAACAAGAGTAGTACAAGTGTGCGATTGGTTCGCGTGTGTACTTGCATTCGACATACTGTTTTGTGTATACAGCGCCTAATAAAGTACTTCGCACGTTATTCGGCATTTAATTTAACACGCTACGTAACAGTATCTAAGGATAGATAGAGAAGCCTATTGAGTTCTATGATTTACCAGGGCGTCGCCAAGGGGGGAGCAGGAAGGAGCAGCTATCCCCCAGAGATTAAAAACATAGCTAATGCAAAGCTAATGCACGTCGAAACTCGAATGAGGTATTCCAAGTACAACGTTCGCATCAGAAAGAAATTTGATCGCTGTACCGCGCGCAACGAGTATGGTACAGCGATCGTTTAGCAGCCTCAGCTAAGAAGCCTCACCGGCTAACAAGCACCATGGGGGAAAATCACCTCAATGGTCTAGCCAAGAGGACTGTGCACACAAATGTAAAGCTTTATGTGCTTTTGACTGCACTTACAATTCATACTTTTCCCATCACCCATACATCAACTTGCAGCGTAATCATGGGCTGGCGATGCCCTTGCGCGAATATTACACATTAAATCCGTGACCTTCTCTCCCGTGACCATGGGTGCTGCAAGGCACTGGAAACGTCAGGAACATAAAATCAAAACTAACCGCGATCAAATCCGCAAAATAGTTTTATGTCAAGAAAAGAAACTGTTGGACTTTGTACACTTCACCTCGCAAGGGATGTGGCGTGATAATATTATAGATAGTATTGTTTAGTTTTGTTTTAAACAGTATACCGTCGCGGAATGTACCGAAAAAAAAGTCTATGCCCACAATACTGTTCTTTTCGTTCAAAATTTATAATACATTTTTCAAATCCTTGTAGCTATTATATGGTATCATGAAACTGGTCTGTGGATCCGGAAGGTAGCTAAAGGAAGTCCTGAATTCATCAAGATAGCCCCGTCGTCTTTGGTTTCGTTGGATTTGCTTTAAGGAATACTATAAGGCTAGATGGTGTCTTTGTACTTACTAATTTAATTATTTGTAAATAAAAAAATGTTTTTAATTTTGTGTATTAAGGCAAACACGCAACGGCAACAGCGTATGGTCTAAGTCTTTACATTATAAATATAAAAAATGTAATATAGGAACCTAACCCTAAAATGCGACTCAATATTTACAACAAATAAAAAATTCAAGACTCACTGTGCTATATCCCACCAGATCCCACCCCATAAAGAATCAACAAAACAAAAATTCAAAATAAGAACGTCGCGTCGCCAAACTTCTCCCTTTTCACTAAACGTGCTCAGAAACGGCTGTGGATTATAAAAAAAGAACTGCAAAAGAATTTATAAAGCGTTCAACAATGGATTATTGTCGTAAAGAGAGGTGTAACTGCGACGCGTCGCTGTTTTCCGTATAAAGTTACCGTTTATTGTGGTTTTTGAACGCATCGCCGCATACCGCGCTTATAAACTCGCTTTTATGTAAGTACTGTGGTATTTAGAGAGCGTGTGTTGTAATGATGTGTTGTCTTTGGACTATATGTTAGATGCTTGGATTAGTCGGTTGCTTTTTAAACTATGTTATGGAATGGAATATGTAGTGGTTAAAGGTGTGCTTTTGGTCTGAACTGAAAGTCAGATTTGCCATTAGATTACAATCTATAGACTATAGATATATACATATCTAAAGACTGTATACTTTTGCCAGAATATTACACTACAAAATAACATACTTTGAAACATTTTCTGAACTCATCACTTTTCTTTCTTTGTAATCTTTTTATACATTCTTAAACTCTTTCATTATACAACCAAAAGGTATACAAATTCTTGACACACACTCCCTCACTCGTCATTCAACCCTCAAACTTTACCAAAAATCATATAAACTAAAGGAAATCCTCCGATTTCTGCGCTACCGACATCAAAGTGGCAATAACAAAGGATCCCTAAAACATAATGAGACGGCGATGGGCGCAAGTGCGCCCGTTCGCATGGTCCCGTAGCAATTTTGGGATCTCATAAATATGTATAAGGCGGTACTCTTCTTTTCCTTTACTTATCAATTATGGGGCCGTTTAGGCGACACGCGGGATCGACCGGCGGAAAATATGCCGTCGCATCGCAAGGGTTAAAGCGTTTACATAGCGTATTGTGCTTTGAAGATTTAGTTGCGTTTGTATACGGGGGGAAAATGTTACATGATGTGTTTATTTATGTTTTGTGTGAAGATTAAACATTTTATGCGGTATCTTACTTTTATTTTCTGATATAAGAAAATGTTTTTTTGGTATTTCCCTTCCGACCCCTTCGACTTGGAATCCGTAATTAATATATTAAAAAATCAAAACCAAGCATAACACTGCAAGACCTCAAGACACCGTGAGCTCATTCTGCGTGGATCGGACCAACGAAAAGAATTAAGAAGTTCGAAGGTACCCCGGAACAACTAGCCTTAGTCCTTCTGTGACCATGTATACTGCAAAGCACTCGAAACGTTGAGAACATAAAAATAAACTACGATAACATCCGAAAAATTGTTATATTTCATGTGTAATATTCGCGTAAATATAAGACCTCAGTATTTCCCCATAGATAAAATTTAATATTTATGGAATGAACAGTGTAATCACCAAACTTATATCCACTGATGTGGCTGGATCCAATTTACGTTATGAATTTATATTTTGTAAAGGGTCAAAAAAATTGGGTCCATTCGTGAAATTATTATTACCTAGAAGAAGAAGAAACCCTGTTCTTAAGTTATTCCCAATCAAACCTTTGAGCTATAGATAAATACATCAGGCCATATAGACAAACTATATTAGTAGTCTGCAGGGCAAATATACATAACATAGAATTAGGCTGTCATATGAAACATGCAAATAATTTTCACCAAATTAACCCGAAGTTTACCACACCTGCAATTCAATAAGTATTATCCGTACTTACTCGGAATCATTCGGAATACGTCAACAGAACCCGCGTAACCCTTAACCGCCCAGGGCGTGAACGACCCCCGCTTTAAAGCTAGGGAGCATTTTTATAGCAAAAAATACTCGGCAATTTAACGGGTACAACAGACCCCCGATGTCCCTGAGGTAGTTTCGATTCAGACTCGATTATGTTTAGGGTTAAACGTCATTGATATTGCCGATCGGTGCCCGCTAGAGGGTTATTGAATTTTTTTTTTCGTTGCCTCTAATTTGTACGGGATACAGTTAGGGTTGGGTTACAATGATATTGTATATTGATGACATTTTAATTAAATTTTGGTGATTTTTATTATAATGCATTGGAGTTGGTTGTTATCGCATATGGTGTTTTTGGGGTTTTTGAGTAACATATGAAGGCATGATTCCTGTTTGTAAATATTTTTCTCAACTTATCTTAATTTCTTTTTTATTTATCTATCTATATCATCACGCGAGCTCCTTTGCGGGGTAGGCAGAGAGTACAGAGTTCCAACAGGTTATTTCCTTACATACCTATCTGTCATAAATTTGTTTTTAAATAAATAATTGACCTTCATAGTAGTAAAGACAGATTATAAAATGAGTTGAGCATTAAAGTGTTTTCCTTTACGCCCTGTAAATAGTTGTAAGCATAGTTAAAAAATTTAATCCTAATCTAAATCGTTTAATTTTCCCCACATCCACCTATTTAGTTAGAACACTGTATTAGATTAGTTCGTTGATTGCCACAACATTGATTACCACCATACTAATAAACAAATTAATAAATAAAAATACGTTATACGACAAAAACCCAATAACCCGCATTTACTAAAAAGAGCAATCTTTGAACGAAATCGTAAATGCGTCCACGCACGAATCAAACTTAACTGTTTTAGCAATTTACTGTGAATTTAGTGTCGGGGGCCTTTTTTACCAATTGTCGGACGCTGGAGATCGGAACAGATAAACTGTTGAGGGGCCCGCATGTGCGCGCACGCAACTCCGGTCAAAGAATAATTTGGAAAAAAACATTCGAATCTCTCAATAAACACTGTTATACGTTGTACAATATTAAATGAAATTGAGTGAATATAAACATATTTTGAGGACTCTTTTACAATTGGATTAGTTCATATAGATAAAAGAAAAAACAAAGTTCAAATTAAGCTTTATAGGTGTGGTCATGATAGCTGTCCTTTAATCAAGTTACAAAGGATAGAGCACCACCAATCCGCACTGGGTCCGCGTGGTGGAGTATGCCCCAATCTCTCTCACCTCGATTTGTGAGAGAAGGCCTTTGCCCAGCAGTGGGCAGTATAGGCTGATATTATTATTATTATTATATTATATACAAAGGATAGGGTTTAGTTAAAACTACTGCAAATACAATGACTTACCAGCACTATCACTCTCTAGTTTTCTTGCTAGAACCTTGAGCTAATTTCTAGATTGAATACTTAAGATTACAATTACTTAAAAATGTTAAAGGGTAACTTCAAAAGAATATTGTAATGCCTAATTTTAGTTTACCTATTTTTATATCAGCGGTCGCTTTCGTAACTCACGGGAAGGAAAGAATTAAAAAGAAAATACCATTTAATAATTAATCTATCGATCTATATTAACACACCAAATCCCTTGTAGAGTAGGCAGAGAGCACAGAGTTTTAAGAGGTTCTTTCTATAATTAAATTATTATAAAAACAGGTACTATAAATATTGGCTATACATAAAGGAGTTCTTGTCCCAACGCTGTTATATGGTAGCGAGAGCTAGGTATGTAAGAAGGAGAATAAAAGTAGGATAAATGCGGTGGAAATGCGAGCTCTGCGGAAGATGTGCGGAGTGAAGCTGACCGACCGTATTCGCAACAGCGTAGTAAGAAAGCAAGTATGTATGAAATATAGTATCGGTGTAAAGATGAGAAATGCTCCGTTAGTTCGGGCATATAGAAAGAATGACAGAAAAAAGAATGACAAAACAGATATACAATGGGAAAGTGGAAGGATGTACGTACCGGGGAAGACCTAGACTATCTTACCACGACCAAATGGACCGAGTCTTATCTGAAGGACAAGTCAAGAGTCTCCGCAACCGGCGAGCGTGTATGAGACGAACTATGAGAGTGGAGGAAGCCAGAGAGGTAAGTAGGTAAGAGCCTATTGGAACTCTGTACTCTCTGCCTACTCCGCAAGGGATCTGGCGTGATGTTATAAATAGATATATAAATAGATTATAAATATTTGAGAATCTGATATTAGACTCTTGTAATCTCTACAATATATATAATAAAACATAATCTCTCATGTCTTTAGTATTTATCTAATCTATGTTCCGCAGGGGGCGAGTCGAGAACTCGGATCCTAATTAATAAATCGTTAACATCGAGATCTCGATTGTTTCATAGTGGCGCAACGTGCGTATCGTTAAAGGTGGCTCTATGATTGATTATCATTGGGGTAGTTACAGATGAAAGTTTGGAACTTTATTTTGGTTAGATAGTTTTGTTACATGAGAATTAAAAGTAACTTTAATATTCAGTTACATACAGCTCTAAGAGTAAGCTTTAAGCTTAATACATTAACTGCTTGGCCCATTGGTTAAGAGCTTGAGTCGCTACGCCCACTAAACTGAGGAGTCACGAGTTCGATTCCCGCACGGGACAAATCTTTGTGTGACAATCACATATATGTTTCCGTCTGGTAGTTTTTGCATGTGAATTTCATGTTTGTAAACGCACCCACGACATTGGAATGACTCCTAAAAACGAAGTCCTGTTTAAAAATAATTTCATTTTTTTGTATCTTAAAATATGAAGAAATGCAGTGATTATTATATAAATCTGCTGTAATTTAACGGCCTTTTCCGGGATCCGGATTAACTTGTAAAATAGGGATTTTCCAATATATTACGGAAACTTTAAAAGGGGTAGATAAAGAATAAAAAGAAACGAGTAAAAAAATGTTGATCGAGTGCATCACAGCAAATACGTCTCCCCTATTACGACACGATACGATTTGATTTAATTTTGAAAAATAACCTTTATATTTATGTTACACTTTAGCATTAATTTCACAGTAAAATAATTGACATTATATCTATTTCTACAACATTACCGAATTAAAAAATAGAAACCCACCATCAACAATTCAGAACATCACTATAATGCCAACAAACGTCAATCTATTCGAAATAAAAAGCCAACATAAAAGTAGAAAATAAAAGCTAGTTAACACAGCCGATGTTTTAGTGGATTTTAAGGCAGTTAACTTTAATAAAGAGGTTGTAAAATTAATTGTTCGATCGTTGTTTTGGTCAGAAACTAAAAAAACGTCGGTCGTCGGTTGCAAGTGCCCGTACGGTAGGAAAACAATAAAAATCGTGAGCGCGCAATGGGTTGTTGATTGAGAAAGATGAGTGTGTGAGAATGTTCTACGACAGATTATGAGGGCGTTTTAGAGTTTACGATTTTTTAGATTTTAATTGTGATTTTTTTGTTGTTTGAATTAATTAATTAATTGCGTCAGTTTGAGAGAGTGTAGGGTCGCTTTTTAATGTAATACAATAACGTTTAAAATTAAGATTTCCTATGTGTTTATTTGTTATATTTAATTGACAATTGAAACGTGTTTATAGTGATTAGTAGATTTCTTTACACTAGCACTATACTCAGTACGAGTAGTATGTTAGTAACAGTGGGAAACCATTATTTTATCACAATTACAATTGTTGAAATATTGATTTCAGATTCCAATTCCAAACTCCTTTTTGCTATTAAGGATTTTTTGACGATAGAAAAAGCACACTAAGGCCGACCTAGGATTCGAACTCAGGACATCGTAATCACCACTCGCACTATTTACCGCTAGACAATCGAGTTATTGTTGCTTTTGTTAAAAAAAAAAAACCTGTTCCACATGTGAAACAGATCTATTTTTACGAATTTCATTGCGGCTTATTTTTAATTTTTATGTACAAGACGTTTCGAATACTTTACAGCGCTCATAGAACGGAAGGAACTGAGGTGTTTGACGACTGAAAATCATAGGTATTATAGGGACCTTTCAACATCTTAATTATTTTTGTTGCTCCGCTCTACGCACAATAAGCTCACGTTGTCTTGAGGATTTTCAGTGTTATACTTGACGAAGAACGAACTTACAGTTAATGCTGTCCTATGAACAACACATTTAAATATTACCTGCAACAAACAAGATGGTCGACATATCGGATGGTGCCAATATCGTACAATATAAAAATCTCACTCCGTCGATAGCATGAGTCACTCATTAGAGACAAGCTGTGCTTTAATCAGAGGGAATAACATGTAATTAGTTGATCAGAGCCGAGCAGACACTCTCACGCGGCGGGCTTTGACTATTTGACCATTGCGTGGCTCTGTTGAACTATAGCGGAACTTGGGAAGTTGGCCATTGAAAGGGTCAAATGTATTTTATATCTATTTTATGTTACATACATTGCCATTAAGGCAGATAGTATAATTGCAACAGGTTCCCTTACATACCTCTGGCTTCCTCAACTCTCATAATTCCTCTTATACCTCTGTGACTGCGTGGTCCTACTGCTTAAAAGCTTAGTCCGACCGTTGGATTATGTGATTGACACTTTTTTCCTATTGGTCCGATTTATCGGACATGCTCGCCAGTTGCGCAGACGCTTGATTGCTTGGTTGCTCTTCAGCTAAAACATGGTGTATCTGGTCACGATAAGACAGTCTCGGTCTTTGCCGATTCCTACATTCTTCAGCTAACGTTTTGTGAATATGTTTTGTAATTCTTTTGCTCGATATTCGTTCTATATTTATCGACTACTGCATCATGCTCTTTACCTTATCCTCACTCTTCCTTACTTTTCTGTTGCTAATGCGGACGAAACTTTTTTATTGTAAATATAACTACTCGTCCCATGATTTGATAGATATAGTACGTTGACCTTTGATTTACCATCTCCGGCCATTTATTTAAAAAAGCACCAAGCTTGGTACGCTGATGTTGGCTAGGCTTGCCCCGAGATCGATGACGGCCTCGAAATATGGTAGAGATCCTTTCCCAACGGTTAGACCATATGGGTTCAGAAAACAAGATATAGTAATAATTGGCGGAAATAGAGGGTTTTTTAATAACCTGTTATACTGTTCTACTCCTATGCGAAGGTTTTCCCTTAATATCACAATAACTGTCGATCCATTGCCATTTTGGGCCACAAAGTACCCGCAAAGGTGTCCAAATCGTCGCGCCATCTAGGTCGTTTCTATGTCAAGCGGGCTTCTTTAGGCTTTCTGGCAATCTGTAAAAGTGATAATAACTGATGTCGTAATGAGGTTTCAACTGATATTGGAAATGTTAAACCATTAATTACTTTTTCACTGGTTAACTCTTAAGTCCAATGAATGTTGTGCTCTGCAAAAAGTTATGAGAGTATGCAATATTATGTATAAAACTCTGTACACACTGAACCCGCAGATCCGTCAACACCATGTCGGTAGCTTCGCATCGTTGCAAGTCAGAAAACTTTGCCGGCAGCTTGAGATTAAAAGCTACATCTCTGCAGTTAGTAAATAACTACGCGTTAAATATCGCCAGTCAACCACCACTTCATGTATCGCTAAGCTATGTTGGAAATCTTATAAGCGGGCAGGCGGCCACTAAAGGAACGAACAACCATACACCCTTCCTTACAAACTTTCGCGTTTACAATATTAATAGGATGTATATTTTAATTTAAAACTAAGCTCGTCGCAAATTCAAACCACGGTAGCTCCTATAAAGCAGGATCCACATACTTCTTTTCAATCAACGTCATCGCCCTTGGAGTAGCTAATTTCACTTACCCTCTATTTTTAATTGTAATCTCCAAACTGTCATGGTACAACGCATTGATTGTCTCATCAGGCACCCTTAATAAGCAATCTGATGCGTCACAATAATTAACTCGGTAATCAGTTTTAAGTGATAATAATGACATGCGGGCGCGACGCCGCTTGAAACAATTGTTTGTTTTTTTATAAAACGTGCGTTCACCCCTTTTGTCTTTGTTGTGATGAGTATAGAACCCTTTAACCAAACACCGTAGATTGGCCTTGCTTTCATATCCTGCGCCATAGGAAATTATGTAATTACAATTTTTTGTCATCGGACGAGAGACGCAGGACGAAGGAGGCACATACCCAGGGACGTCTTTGCCTATTCCGGGGCCTTAAGGCACTCTAGAATATAGGGCCCTGTTGAAGAGTAAAAAACTGACCAAGTACGAATTGAACTCGCGTACTGAGAGTTCCGTAATACAAAATTTGGTGTTATCGACTCGAGATATATAGCGAGAACCAGTCTCGCACTTGACCAGCTTTAATTCTTTGTTGTTATTTTATAGAGTTCACACTATAACCACCCTATGTTATATACCTAGACAGTAAATAAAAATCATTTTTATATTATGATTAAATATTTATTATGGTTAATTCATACAAATCAAATATCAGACACGCATGCTAGTTTCAATTTGACGGACTATTTAGCGCAGTGGTTAAGAGCTTGAGCCTCTTCGCCCACTGTGTCTAATAATCGTGGGTTCGATTTCTGCACGGGACAAATCTTTGTGTGATCCACAATCCTTTGTTTCGGTCTGGGTATTTGTGTATGTGAATTTTCATGTGTGTAAACGCACCCACGACACAAAAAGAAACTCCAGTGTGGGGCTACGTTCTCAAATAAAAAAATAAAATTGATATGATGTCGATAATGGTTGCTTCTGGAATTGCTGTTTTGCAAAATCTTCTTTTATATCCTCACAATCTAGTTTTTGAAGCACATCAGTTTCTATGCATATAATTATCAAATATTTTGTTGGGTTATATTATTCTAAAATAGCGCTTTAATACTACACTGTATTAATTTAGCTTTTATTCACTTTCACTAGATCATTACTTACACATACAATCCCAATTTAAAAAACAAGACATTGCACGTTCTTAGTCTCCATATAACAGACTTAACAACCTGATTTTTCTCTTAAGTTTCCACTTTTATATATGGAGGCGCTCGTAGCGCTGTGCGACGATGGTTTTCTTCCCGATTACCAAAATTAAGCAGCTTTTGAGAGATTAGGTAAAACTCCACTACGCGGCCCCAGTCCTGGAGGCAGGTTTCTGGCCACCCGTCAGCATCAGCCGAAAGAAATCCACCAGCGCTACAAGCGCCTCATGCTCAATAGTGAGACCGTATATGAAGTAATATTAGCCCTGTTAAGAAACTGTTACACCGTTGGGCACGGACCTTCTCTCAATTTGAGAGGGTTTAGGTCACAGTCCATCACGCTGGCCCAGAGCGGGTTTGCGAACCTCACACAACTTCGAGAAACTTATAGGCACGCGGTTTTACTCATAAAAATCCTTCAAAGGACAACATCCTTCTCCGTCAAAGCAAGTGATAGTTAATTTTTAATACACACATATCTTCGCAAAGACAGAGGTGCGTGCCTGGGTTTGAACCTGAGACCTCTGACTTTGTAGTTCAACGATCTAACCACCAGGCTGTGACTGCTCAGTATAGGCTGGTATTTTAAGATACATAGTAACTCTACCATGATACTAAAAATCACTCTACATCCATATGTACTTTGCTTATATTGTTTTCTAAAACCGCCGCGAGTAAATCGGAAAAAAATTGAATGATTCGATTTTCACAAATTTCTAAACGATATGGCTGGTACAAACTATACACACCGAGTTCGCCCACTGCGCATACAATTCTGGCACTATTATTGCCGCATTTGATATGCTGGCAAATTTATAACACAGAATTCGGCAGTGGTTCCGCCGGCATAATATGCAACAGTCATTACACGTGCCTATATTCAACTACACCTCATAGAGGAGCTTCTAATCTTCCCACGATATTTCATAACACTATACTCTACTACAATTATCGTCTCGACTAATCAACACTGGTAAAAAACAAAATATTCCAACCACCAGCTTAGCCCAAAAAGAGCAATTTACGCGTCAGCCATTGCCCGTTTGTCACAAAACAACGAGCGACATTCATTAGCTCCACTAATGGGAATTGGAAAACGCGACTGAACTAAAAAACAATATCAGTAATATTAAAAGTGTGTCGTTACGTGGTTGGAATGATGGCCGCCTGGGACTGGAGTGGGTAGATGATGTGTTTTTGTTGTGAAATATCATTTTACTGTTTGGATTAGAATCAATAATAACTATAGAGGCGTACGAAGATAATGCTTTTCAACGTCGGTGTAGTCTAGACGTTGAAGCCTGTTGAAGCCTGACGAGCTTGGGGTATTGCTTCTTTGTAGACTCAATGTGGCTACCGTCTTTGGGATTCTGGTCATGCTCACTATGATGTCTTTGCTTGCGGTGACTGTCTGGCGCGGGTCACTCCCTTCCCTCTAATATGGTCGAGGGGAATGATGGCTGTTCCAGCAGTCATACTCGTGAACGGGTGCTGCTTGTGGGGACTGGTCCATCTGGAATCCTTTAGACGCTCTTTACAGATAACATTAGATATCTCGATCGTAAGGCATCACACTGGAGCTAGGTCATAAACTATTTAATTGTAACCTAAACGTTGTTTCCAGAGAATATGATTAAAAAAAAGAAAGTAAAAGAAGTAAATAAAAAAGACAAGCCTGCTGAGTTTCTTTGCCGGATCTTCTCAGTGGAGGCCGCGTTCCGATCCGGTGGTAGATTAGTAGTTTAATTAGATTTAAAAAAAAATGTACATTGACTATTTGTAAGCGCCCCCACAGGGCTTATACAAAATAAATTATTTGAGTTTGAGTTTGAATTTGAAGTGTTTGGGCATAACGATTTACTTCGGAGAAAGAACAGCATATCACCGTTTGAGGACCCATCTAGTGAGTCACTGCCTGCTACGGGTAATTCTGAACCTTCAGTGAAAGATGATACAAGTTAAAAATCACAATTTAGAGAAACATTCTTTAAAGTTTCAAAAATGTCTCTCACTTTTTCTACTGCACTTAATTGAACCTTGGTAACGGTTATTGATTGCCACCTCATTGAAGATTATTTCATTTAAAGACTCTAGGAATTATTTTTAATAGTATTCTTAATAGTGACTACTATAAACGTACACTTATATTTTTGATGAAATGATTTTTTTTCATACTTTTTTATGTAAATTGATGTTAATTTACATGAATGAATGAATAACACACTTTTCGTTTAATGTCGAAGTGGTGTCTAATGATATAAGTATTTGACATGTAAAACGCTTGTAAAAATAGGTTCATCTATTGATTATCATTTCTGTACATTGATACTTGTGTAATTATATCATCATCATCCTCAGCCTATAGCTGTCCACTGGTGGTCATATGCCTCTCTAATTATATCAATTTGCACCATTTTTAATAATTCCTCCTATCTATCTATCTATCTATATCATCACGCCAGCTCCCTCGCGGGGTAGGCAGAGAGTACAGAGTTTCAACAGGTTCTTTCCTTACATACCTCTCTGGCTTCCTCCACTCTCATAGTTCGTCTCATACACACTCGCCGGTTACGCAGACTCTTGACTTGCCTTTCAGATAAGACACGGTCTATTTGGTCATGGTAAGATAGTCTAGGTCTTCCCCGGTACCTACATCCTTCCACTTTCGCATTGTATATCTGTTTTGTCATTCTTTCTTCTGGCATTCTTTCAAAATGCCCGTACCAACGGAGCATACCCTTTCTCATCTTTACACCGATACTATCTTTCATACCTACTCGCTTTCTTATAATTCGCTTCATAATTCCTCCTGATCATATAAAATGGGTTAATTCAAGTTGAATCAGTAATTTAAAAAAATATTGGAATTATCAGTTCCATCTGGTCGCCGGTTACGGAGACTCTTGACTTCCCTCTGTCATTTCGATATACTTATTTTTTAGCTGATAATGTAACGACAACTTGGTCTAATAAACATAGACCGCTACGCTGCGTCACGGGTTCGATCCCCGTATGTGATAGCTAAAGGCATATTTAATAACACTAATGTCAACCGTCATAGGTGTCATCATACGGGGCCGATAGTTTAAGTCATAAATTATACAAAATGTCGTTATAAGTTAATGTGGCGTCAGATCCCCGTCCATCAAGCTCCAGTTATTAATACATTACTTAGTCAATCCGTGTTAAAACACGCAAAAGTGACATCAGGGGGCCAGACAGACATGACGCTAATCTGACTGAATGACGAGTGGATCGTCGTGATATAGTGAATACTTCTAATGTAGTTAACTAATTAAGTCAATATGTGGTTATGATAGTTACTGAGCCTCAATTTTACTCATAAAATTCCGCTGAAACCTAGAAACTTGAATGTAGGACCCGATGAAAAGATGCTTACCTTTTATTTCTTTAAAAGGTAAGCATCTTTTTATTCTTTTAAAGGTCACCACCCATTCCTATCACTGTAATTAAACTTGCAGATAAGCCAGGATCCACATTAGTCTCCTTAGTGAAACCCAGCCACGAACCTTGAGGTGTCATGGGAGCGCTTTAATTGTCTTGGAACCCGCAAAATTTAATTAAAAAGAAACGAAAACAGGAGGAGTAGGAAAAAAAATTAAGGGTGACCTATTGCCATCAAATTGAGCATAACTTCACACTCCGGACTGGTACTTAGAATTTTTCCGTACAAAATACCCCCGTAACCCCTGGTCTCCAATAACGCTACATGATTGCCAGCATTACCATGCACCTCTAAGCCAAAGGCGCAGCAAACCAACATTTACTAAGCTACTTCTCAAGTGCGTTTCACGTAAGTTTTCCCTTTGGCGCTAGGTTGTCAGTTTTTCAGTGGAGATCGCTACCATGGTCCATATTTCAGTTGCCCGTTTTCATCGATATTATATTGTAGTATAAAAATCATATCACGAGTGGCGCCCTCGTACCGGAAGATGTGGAGTGGGCAGGCCTCTCACAAGGTGGAGCGATGATCTGGTGAAGGTCGCGGGTAGAAGCTGGATGCGTTTAGCACAAAGCCGGTCAATCTTTGGGGAGGTATTTGTCCTGCAGTGGACGTCTTTCGGCTGATGATGGTGTTGATAAAAATCATTGGAAATGATTTATATTTTTGATTCCATGTTTAATAAATAACAATTAGCTTGTATAATTCATAAAATACAAATTTACTGTTATAGCCCACAGATCCTTACCCTTATTAAGATCCTGATATATAAAAATTGTCTGATGCTATAGATAACTCTATTTATTGAATTCTCTTGAATAGATTAGTATTATAGATACGTTCTTTTGATTTTAACTTATTTCTATGGAGAAATAAAGGTATTTGGGATATATGCTTTTATATTCACTGGCAGAACGAAATTCAGTGTTACCAATCTTACGCCGAAGAGAATTCTCAAATGAAACGGACTATATAATGACTGAGCTTCCACGTAAGCTACCTTTCCGTGAGGGTAATCAAACAAAAAGTTATCCGCGACACAGCGTAGAGCAAACAAGGGTGAAATTACCCCCATTTTTACAATATTTTGATATATTGCCCGTAATAATAGGCTGGGGTGGCCGGCGGCGTTTTACAGTTAAAAATCGGACTTAAATGTGTTTACATTGTAAGGAAATGCCGTGTAAGTATTGTAGGAATTGTGTTTGCAATGGGGGATGATGTGTGTTCTCGATTGAAGTAGGAACTCGATGTAATCTCATTCGTTTTTTATGTCTACCAATACCTTTGGTATAACCCCGAAAGTAAAGAAATTTCACTAAAATCAATTCTTATCTGTAATCTCTAGGTTGCAAAAACACGCGAAATCACCTTAAAATGCTGTGACTAAGCTACCGAAAGCATCGAAATATTAGGCCACGAGGTTAAATAGGAGATAGAAAACAGACGCGGAGTTCTGTTGTTAACATTAGGACCAAATATCTAGTAGTGATTCTTCGCCCTAATAATATAGGTCTTAATTTTACTTGGTAAAATATATTTATGTGGGTATTACATCGATTATTTTTAAAGGAAATATAAAAAAGAATATAAATTCTCACAAGTATTCAGAAATTTTCGACAGAAAAACCCGATCATACAATCAATACGTGCGTAAAAGCGATAATTCATCGAGTTGAAGTCGAGTGTGACGTCGAGTGAACTAGTACGACCCTTCATGTTGTGTTTAATTTTTTAATGGACGCCCTTACGTGTTCATTGTTTCCGATGATATTAAATAATAAAAACGAACGATTGTTTGGTTTCGCGACACACGCCCGTTTTATGACCATGCAGCCGATGCCCACTGTTAGGCGAGTTGTTTGTGTGGGAAATTGTGTTATTGATGACTACAGAATTATTTGTATATAATTGCTAAAATGTACGTACTACTAATATTATATATGCGAAAGTTTGGTTCTTTGTTACTCAATCACACAAAAACGGCTGAACGTATTTGGATGACATTTGGCACACAATTAGTTTATTACCTGGATTCACATATAGGATACTTTTTATCCTGGAAAAATGTTAGATTCCTGTCTAAAGTCAACGCGGACGAAGTCGTGGGCAGAAGCTAGTGGTATATATGTAGTAAGGTCTCGTGGTCACTTGTTTTATTTTTAAACTAGAGGTTTACTTAAGAAAAGCGTGCGTGAATAATGTACCTAACTAAAATATATAAAAAATAGCAAATACTATTTAGTAATTATACTCCACTATTGCACTATTATACCTATTATAAACTAACACAAGTTTTTAGAATTAATTAATGCAGTGTTTATGAAAAGTAAAAAAAAAAACAATTGCCAAATACCATACCAAAAGTCTTCAATCAGTGCGTCCTTCCCGTTATAACATATGGAGCCGAAACATGGACACTCACCGTTGGAATGGTCCATAAATTTAAAGTCACTCAGCGAGCTATGGAAAGGGCTATGCTCGGAGTTTCTCTGAAGGATAGAATCCGGAACGAAGTCATTCGACAGAGAACCAAAGTAATCGACATAGCCCACCGGATTAGTAAGCTGAAGTGGCAATGAGCCGGTCACATTAGCCGAAGAACCGATAACCGCTGGGACAAACGAGTTCTTGAGTGGAGACCACGGACTGGCAAACGTAATGCAGTACGCCCTCAGGCTAGGTGGAGCGACGACCTTCGTAGGGCGGCTGGCAGAAACTGGATGCGAGTAGCCGAGGATCGTACCCAGTGGCGTGCACTTGGAGAGGCCTATGTCCAGCAGTGGACTGGTAAAGGCTGATGATGATGATGATGATGATACCAAAAATACATTTATCCTGTTATTGGTGGAATTGAATACAAATATTGCCTTGTGTATTGTGAGTATAAATCTTTACCCTCATTAAAGCAATAATTTATTTGAATTTAATAATAATCCACCACGCTGGCCCAGTGCTAGTTGGCGAACTTCACACACCTTCGAGAAACTCTTAGGCATGCAGATTTCCTCACGATGTTTTCCTTCACCGTTAAAGCAAGTGATAGTTAATTTTTAATATGCACATGGTTCCGAAAAGACAGAGGTGCGTGCCTGGGTTTAAACCCGAGATCTCTGACTTTGCAGTCTAACCGTCTATCACTGCTCTCATTTGAATTTAACTTAAACCATTGAAATAAATAGCTTTGCAAAAAAGATCTCCTCTCAGTCCATTTCCTTCTTAAGTTCATTCAGTTTGTTCATTCTTCTCAAGCAACATTCAGTTACTACAACAAAGAAACATTTTCATTGCCAACACACAATTACCCAAAAAAAAATGAACGCCCCACTCCGCTCCCTTAATTACCGCAATGACTCTATTAACCCCTAAACTCTGTTTGCCTAATAGAATAACCTATCATATAATAAATTGGGAGATTTCCATACTCGATAGCCGTCTACTTTTGTCATTTTAATACTCAAAAGTGCCTTGGGGGCATCACTCTGTGACGTCATTAGCCAAAACCAAAATACATTTTCACGTCTCAAACAAACAACTACACAATATCCAACTCAATTTTTAAACCCCTAAGGGTTGAAAATATGTTTTCTGAATGGTAATATTATGTTGGTAAATGGCATAAGTGAAAAGGGACCATCAGAAGTTTGACAGACATGGCGTGTTATTAAGTTTTACAAATGGCCGAATGTGATGTAATGATTACTTATTATGTTGTTAAGGACTGTACTACCGTGTTTATGGTGCGATATGGGATTTTTATTCGTATATTGACAGGTGTGGCTTAATTTGTACGCTGTGGTGATTATAGTCCATTAGGCAGAGAAATTGGTTGGGAATCGGTATGGGTGAAGAACGAAGTTACGTATTAAACCTTCTTCTTATAAAGGTCTAATACTCATTGATGTAAAACGAGCCTAGAAACATGAAGTCTAACATTCAGTGGGCCTAGAAACATGAATTATTAAGGAAGATGTTCCTAAGAACGCAGGTACGCTCTAGGATAGAATTTTTGATAAATTCGACCCCTGAATTAGATAAGGAGTAGGATAAGACTAATAATTGATTAAGTAATAGGATTTTCTATCGGTCCTAAAATTTAAAATCAAATGCTAGTAACCACACGGTTATTAAAAAAAATATTTTAATCAACAGTTGGTTCATACCTCTTTATGTTTTCGTCGTGATGGACTTCCTAATCTAAATTATAAAATATGAGTATATTCGCAACACCGTAGTAAGAAAACGGGTAAAAATAAAAGAAAGTATCTGTGTAAAGATGATGTATGTTTTGTTTGTTCGGGCGTACAAAAAGAATGTCGGAGGAAAGAATGACAAAACAGATATACAATGCGAACGTGGCAGGATGTAGGTACCGGTGAAGACCTAGGCTATCTTACCATGACCACATAGACCGTGTATTATCCGAAGCGCAAGTCAAGATTCTCCGTAACCGGCGAGCGTGTGTAAGACGAACTATGAGAGTGGAGGAAGCCAGAGAGGTCTGTAAAGAAAGAACCTGTTGGAATTTTGTTCTCTCCGTGTACCCTGCAAGGGATCTGGCGTGATGATATAGATCAAGAGGACGATAACAGCTAAATGTAATATATTGGCGGCGTTTAACATTCTGTTTTGCGGAATCTTGTTAGAAAATGGACGCCCAGTTCCAAGTTCTAACAAAACATAGCATAATTTCCTATAAATCTATAACAAAAAAAAAGCACTTTTAAAACTGAACTTATATTTCAGTAACATACATAATAATAACAGAGATATCTCATCAACGTCATAACTCAAAACGTATTTTCATTTAACCAGAAATTACCAGTGAGCGAGTACATCCGAAACACCTCATCTTGAACAATGTACGGCGCAGTTTCCACTGAATAGAACTTATTTTTAAAACTGGCCACACTGGGTGTTTTTGTTTAGTGCGCCTCGTATCGTGGAAATATACGGATAGCTATTTGGTGCGAAACTGTAGAGGTTTTTAAATACTGTAATTCTTGAATCATATTTCTCATATCTGAAGGTAATCCACCTCCACCTTTCGTAAGTCTGTGGTTTATGATCTATCTATGTATTACGGATCCCTTGCGGCTCTTGATGACGTGTCGCCAATTTCCTTTATCTTTGAAAACGCGGTTGCGGACACTTTCTTAAGAGATGCAAATGTGATCAAACGATCATGTAGACCTCTTGCAGTGGGCTGCAGTCAATTTGTCCTGTGAATCTCTTGTTTGGTAATATGACCAAAACTCCAGGATACGCTTGGGACAAATAGTAAAGATTCTTGTCTTAAATCTGAGTTGTTTTAGTATCGCTATTTTGGACCAAAAGGCACTTATGAATAGTCAAAAAAGAAGCTTATTGACTACTTAAGACTCTACCACCCGCTCGGAAAGTCATTCCTGTGGAGAAGAAGGGCAAGAAACTCCACGGTTACTCTTTTTAAAAATGAGAGTTTTACAAAATACCGAAGGAGACAAAATTCAACAGTACTACGGTACATGTTTAATCAGTCAAAAGATAGAGGACGGACCAATCCCCACCAGCAGCACCCGTTCACGAATATGACTTGAGGAGCAGCCATCACTCTCCTCGACCATATTAGAGGGAAGAGGGTGACCCGCTCTACAATTATCTACTATAAAGGCGCTACGATCAAAAATGGTAGTAAATAAAAATAACATCGTAAATCAGACGGCGCTTTATTATAAAAGTGCTTATGTGTTTAACGCACGTTTTAGAAGTGTACCTAATAACAGCTGTATAATCGTTATCATAATCCTGCCAACTGCCGAATTCCCTCATCAAATAGGGCACTTCATATCGCTGTTGAAGTCAAAAAATGATAGAAATGTTTTAACCTTGTGCTTATTTATTATTAATTTTTCCGTTTTCCGTTAATCCATTTTTACTTACATTTACGCCGTCACGCCTATATTCCTAAAGCAAGCGTGGCAGAGGTATACTGAGTAAACTTACTTTTTGCCGACGATGTAAGGTTCGACTCTGGACTCTCACTGGGACTTTTCCGTCAGAAAAACTACATTTGTCCGACCTAGGATTTGAACCCAGGGCCTTGCGATCACAAGCAATGCGATTTGCTAACACACCAACGAAACAGTCAATCGTTGGCCACTAAAATTAACGTTTTCTATATTTCCGAAAGATTGATAAAGGACATTCAACTCACTCACTTTTATGCAAAAGGAAAAGTTAAAATATTAGCGTGTTAAAACAGGATTAACGGCCGTATGTCGCCTCCCGCACGGAACGTAATTCAATTTGGGGGTAAAGCGCTTATTTGTTGTAACAGCAACTCTGCTCTGTCTCATTTCGGCTTTAGCTAACCGAGCTTCGAAGTATAATACTGTTAATTGGAATTTTTGAGGGAAACTCTAAAATATCCCACTCCACTCTCTTGGAAAACGTGACTAGAAGTAAACTAAACTTTGACATCGATAATCGGCTCATCACTCTATATATATCTAATCTCTCTATATATAATTTAGATTATTTTGATAGAACACGTACGTAGTCCTCAAAAAACTGTCGGGGATCAGGAGGTTACTATACTCACTTTAGCATTATTATTGTAATCTTAATTTGCTATGATAAAAAGGCAGAGTTATGTACTGCGTATCCAAGTTCCGTTCTCGCCTTCAAGTTGCGGAAAAGGTATAACGGACTTGGAGTAAGAAAAAATGACATCAATAATCGGCCGGTCTATCAATGTGCTCATTTTGTTTGAGATCACTTTGATGGAACAATTACGTGTGATCATCAGAAATCTATGGATGATTATGATATAGGAGTTTATATGTGATATAGGAAGTTACGATAATATCTTTAGCATTATTATTGTTATCTTACTTTGCCATAAAAAAGATATACTGCGTACCCACTTCTATTTCTCACGCTAAGTTAGAGGCCGCGTGGTTCCCGGCTTAGAATAGGACTAAATCATCTCATCCCATCGGGTGTCGTACAAGGCGTCTAAGGGAAAACTAGGGAATGGGCAGCAGCGTTCCCTTAACACTTCTGCGATCAAAAACTGCGCTCGCCAACCCGCCTGCCAAGCGTGGCGAGTATGGCAAATCCTCCAATCAATACTATGGAAGAAAAGAAGAAAACCAGGCCCCTAGTCCTCGGCGGTCCTGTTCGTCCTGGCCACGGTAGCAGCCATGACGAAAGGACAAGGGATGCTAAGAATCTCCGGCAGAGATTCGGCTATCACCAAAAACGAAAATTGGCCCTGGTGACCATCAACGCGCGCACGTTGAGAACAGGTGAGAGGCTTGTTGAGCTGGAAGAAGAGATAAACTAGTTGTGGTGGAATATTGTTGGTTTATCGGAGGTCCGAAGAGAGGGCGAGGACACGATAACCTTAAAATCCGGCAACTTGTTTTACTACCGGGAGGGCGAACAGCAGTCCTAAGGTGGTGTCGGATTTATCGTCCACAAGTCACTCATAAACAACGTTGTGTCCATCACTAGTGTGTCGAGCAGGTTAGCGCACCTGATACTCAGAATATCCAAAAGAGATTCGCTGAAGGTCATACAGGTCTACGCACCGACCTCGGCATACTCAGATGATAACGTCGAAGTTATGTATGAGGACATTAGTAGAGCCATACATACTTTCAAAACACACTTTACAGTGGTTATGGGTGACTTCAATGCACGGCTGGCCAACGGGGCGATGATGAGTTGAGAGTGGGGCAATTTGGATATGGGCAGCGCAACCTCAGGGGTCAGAGGCTAGCCAATAACTGGAGAAGGAGGGACTCTTTATGATGAACTCTTTCTTCCAGAAGCCGCCTCATAGGAAATGGACCTGGATGAGCCCTGATGGTTCCACCAAAAATGAAAAAGACTTCATAATGAGTACGAAGCGACAAATATTTAATGATGTCTCCGTGATTCACAGGGTAAAAACCGGCAGTGATCACCGAATGGTCAGAGGCACATTAAATATTAATGTAAAAATGGAGAGATCGCGTCTGATGAAGTCTACGCTCCGACCTTGTAATGCACATATCCAAAACCCCGAGAACTTTCAACTCGAATTGGCAAACCGCTTCGAATTGCTAGACAGCAGCGCATCAGTGGACGCAATCAACAACAGGCTGGAAGAGACTGTCCATACGGTCGGGTCCAAGTATTTTAAGCCCCACCGTAAAAATAGATCTCAAAAACTATCCAACTACACCTGAAACCTCATAGCTGAGCGACGTTCCATGACGCTGAAACCTCCGTTGATGTTAATCCTTTAGGTAGCTCAATGGACAGATATTGAAGTCCTTGCGACACGATTTACGGTCCTTTAATATAAGGCGTATTGACAAAACCATAGCACAGAACAAGGGCTCTAAAGTGTTTGCAAGAGACGCGTCTATTGGGCAAAGCCAGTTGACGAAGCTGAAGACGGAGGACGGAAACGTAACGTCGAATAGGTCAGAGGTGCTCAGGGAGATAGAGAGGTTCTATGGGCAGTTGTATATCTCAGTAGCTGTTGACTTGGTAAAAGACCCAACAGCCAAGCTAACCCGATACTACACTGAAGATATCCCGGACATCAGCCTGTATGAGATTAGGATGGCTCACAAACAACTCAAAAATAACAAAGCGCCGGGCGAAGACGAAATTACCGCAGAGTTTCTGAAAGCGGGCGGAACGCTGGTACTTAAAGTCTTTCAGAGGCTGTTTAATTCCGTCTTGCTCGAAGAGAAAACGCCGGAAGCGTGGAACAGGGGTGTGGTGGTACTGTTTTTCAAGAAAGGTGATAACACTTCACTAAAGAATTATAGGCCACACTGCTGAGCCATGTTTATAAGTTCTTTTCGAGAGTCATCAAGAATCGTCTCGAACGCAGGTTTGATGACTTCCAGCCTCCCAAACTAGCCGGTTTCCGGAAAGGCTTTAGTACCATAGACCACATACATACGATGCGGCAGATTATACAGAAGACCGAGGAGTATAATCGGCCACTATGCTTGGCGTTTGTGGACTATGAGAAAGCCTTCGATTCGATCGAAACTTGGGTGGTTCTTAGATCTCTACAGCGATACCGCATTGACTATTGGTACATCGAAGTGTTGAAGTGCTTGTATAATAACACCACCATGTCAGTCCGAGTATAAGGGCAGTGCACGATGGCAATCCCCATAAAAAGAGGAGTAAGACAGGGAGACGTTATTTCCCCGAAAATGTTTACGGCCATCTTAGAGGATGCCTTCAAGCTCTTGGAATGGCAAGGACTTGGCATCAACATCAATGGCGAATACATCACTCACCTTCGATTTGCCGACGACATTGTGGTCGTGGCGGAGTCGCTGGAAGATCTAGGACAAATGCTCGGTGACCTCAACAGAGTATTTCAACAAGTGGGTTTTAAAATGAACATGGACAAAACGAAAATAATGTCTAACGTCCATGTCGTACCTACCGCACTCACCGTTAGGAACTCTACTTTTGAAGTTGTTGACGAATACATTTACCTAGGACAGGTAGTCCGGTTAGGTAGGTCCAACTTTGAGAGAGAGGTCAATCGACGAATCCAACTCGGCTGGGCAGCGTTCGGGAAACTGCGCAATATCTTCTCATCCAAAATACCTCAGTGCCTTAAGACTAAAGTTTTCAGTCAATGTGTGTTACCAGTGATGATATATGGATCAGAGACGTGGTCTCTTACAATAGGTCTCATAAAAAAGCTCAGAGTTGCTCAGCGAGCTATGGAGAGAGCTATGCTCGGCGTTTCTCTACGCGATCGAATCAGGAATGAGGAGATTCGTAGAAGAACCAAGGTTACCGACGTAGCCCTTAAGATTAGCAAGCTGAAGTGGCAATGGGCGGGCCACATAGCGCGTAGATCGGACGGGCGTTGGGGCAGAAAGATTCTAGAGTGGCGACCACGTATTGGCAAGCGCAGCGTGGGACGACCGCCTGCCAGATGGACCGACGATCTTGTGAAAATCGCAGGAAGTCGTTGGATGCAGGTGGCATCGGACCGGTTACGCTGGAAAGCGATTGGGGAGGCCTATGTTCAACAGTGGACAAGTATGGGCTGAGATGATGATGATGATGAAGTTAGAATTACAATAATATTGTTAACGATTGTGGTAAGTTTCCTGATTTTACTTAGACGATATGGTTGTCATTATTTTTTATAATGTCTATCTGCTAAAACTATTTTTCGGATTTAATCGCGGTTTATTTTTGATTTTTAAGTTCCCGACGTTTCGATTGCTTTGAAGCACTCTTGCTCTCGGCTTTCGGCTTGCAAGATTTGACGTTAACAAATTATTTATGTATGTGAATTTTCATGTTTGTGAACGCACCCACGACACAGGACGACGACACGACAAATCCTAATATGGGGCTAGGTTTAAAAAAAACTTGCAAGTTAAATGAATAAATAAGCACCGTCACGCTTATATTCCCCAAGCAGGTGTAGCAGAGGTGTACTGAGTACACCCGCGTTTCACCGACGATGTTAGGTCCCATGTAATAGGGGGCGACTCTTTTGCAGTATACCGGGTACAATTCTAGACTCCGGACTCATACTGGGAAGTTTTTTTAACGAAAAACGTCATTTGTCCGACCTACGATTTGAACCCAGGACTTCGTGATCACCAAACGATGCGCTTTGCCACTAGACCAACGAGACAGTTTAGGTAAATAAAACCTTTTAAATATATCCTATCCTAGTTAATATTATAAATGAGAATATTTTTATGGTTAGATGTTTGGGTATTTGGATGTTTAGATATATTTGTGACTCAATATCGCAAGAACGGCCAAACGGATTTGGATGAAATTTAGCACACAGATAGTTTATTACCTGGATTAGTACATGGAATGCTTTTTATCCGCGAAAAATGTGAGGTTCCTGTCTAAAGTCAACGCATATGTTATACTAGTTTCTAGATAAAAGTATATCAGACTGCCTCGTTGATCTAGTGGCAAAGCGCATCGCTTTATGATCACGAGATCCTGGGTTCAAATCCTAGGCTGGACAAATGTAGTTTTTCTAACAAAAACTTCCCAGTATAAGTTCGGAGTCTGGAATTGTTCCCGATATATGGCAATTGGCTCGCCCCCTATTACATGGGACCTAACATCGTCAGCGAAAAGTGGGTGTACTTAGTACACCTCTGCCACCCCCGCTTGGGAAATATAGGTGCGACGGTGCTTATTTGTTTATTTAGGTATAGCTACGTGTAGGAATACACACATGTACCTATATCGTACAGTGTTCTGTATGTATAAACGTATCTACTTAAACAGGAAGTGAAGTATTTCACAGCTCTTTCCTTTTAAGATCAGCTGCCAAATTGGAGTAGAATTAGATAAGGTCACGCAAGGGACACTGCATTCGGAAATCGTATCGTACGGTGACACAACGAAGATATCACAAGTAACTTTGTTGGGTTTACACTTGTAGGGTTGTTCCGTCTGTTCTGTACTCCATTGATCCTACTTAATTAGGTTATTGCCTGGATATAAGGTTCCCGTCTAAAGTCAACGTGGATGAAGACGGGGGTAAAAACTAGTCATACTAATATTTGTATGTTTGTTACTCAATCACGCAAAAATTACTAAATGGATTTGGATGAAATTCGATACACAGATAGTTTATTACCTGAAATAACACATAGAATACTATTTATCCCGGAACAATCTAGAGTTACTCAAAGGTTACTGTCTAGAGTGAACGCGGACGAAGTCACGGGCAGAAACTAGTCGTTCATGAGTTAGTTCCACTTCAACATCCGGTCAAAGTGGAGAAAGCAATGGGAGAGTTCGAACGCCTCCCAGGGTTACATCAGCATAGCCGACCCCTCGACTGTGGTGCGGGGCTTCAAGGAGCAACGGCTGGTGTGGTCCTCCATCAACCGAATCAGAACCGGTATCGCGAGGTGAAATTTTCATCTGCACAGGTGGGGCGTCACTGAATCTCCTTACTGTGACTGTGGAGACTCAGTACAAACTATCCAGCATATCGTGGAGGACTGCCCTACTAGGAAATTTAGCGGAGGATTGGAGGGGCTGCACCAGCTGACACCAGATGCTAAGCAAAGTATCCTTCACTCTGACATAAAATTTTAATCGTATGTCACTTCTATCTATCTATGTATCTATAACCTCACGCCAAATCCCTTGCGGGGTAGGCAGAGAGTACAGAGTTCGAACAGGTTCTTTCCTTACATACCTCTCTGGCTTCCTCGACTCTCATAGTTCGTCTCATACACGCTCGCCGGTTACGGAGACTCTTGACTTTTCCATCAGATAAGACTCGGTTTATTTGGTCGTGGTAAGATAGTCTAGGTCTTCCCCGGTACCTGCATCCTTTCACTTTCGCATTGTATATCTGTTTTGTCATTCTTTCCTCTGGCATTCTTTCTATATGCCCGAACCAACGGAGCATGCCCTTTCTCATCTTTACACCGATACTATCTTTCATACCTACTCGCTGTCTTACTATGCTATTGCTAATGCGGTCGGTCAGCTTCACTCCGCACATCTTCCACAGAGCTCGCATTTCTACCGCATTTATCCTACTTTCATTCTCCTTCTTACATACCCAGCTCTCGCTACCATATAACAGCGTTAGGACAAGAACTCCGTTATGTATGGCCAGCTGCGCCTTATGGCTTAAGTGCCGGCTCCCGAGTAGCTTTCCCATCGCACCATTCACTCTGTTCCCTGCACTCACTCTTCTCTCTATGTCAGCGGTGTATTTCCCATCATTACTGAAGGCGCATCCAAGATATACAAACTCATTCACTTGCTCCAGCACATCGTTACCAACCACAATCCTTACATTCGTTCTAGTTTCTTTCCTTTCAAAAACCATAATCTTGGTTTTCTTCACATTCAAGTGTAAGCCATTGATCATGCAGTCGTCTTTCATAACTGTGACTAGTGTTTGCAGATCAGTGGCTGTTGGCGCCATTAAAACCGCGTCATCTGCATAAAGTAGATGGTTTACCACTAAGTCACCCATTTGTACACCTTCATTCATCGCTTTCAGTCTTTGAAGACTTCGTATGTCACTTTATTGAAGTAAATCCCCATACGATGATGATGATGATAAGTAAGTTCGACAAAAGTTTGGAAACATACTACACGTAGTATGTTGAAACTATTTTCCAAGCATATGTCAATCGAGTTCGATCTTCAAAGGAACAAATCATTTTGAACTCCACAAGCATATTTTTGTTTAAAAACGCATTCATAACACAGGAATAATTACTAGTATACGGATACTTTTTTAAACGTTAAATATGTATATTTATACCTTGTATCAACCGAAAATCATTCATTAACTTTCATATCATCAATAAAAATTATTCATCAACTTTCAACTTTATAATCTTCTTCTTCTTCTTCTTCAGCCGAAAGACGTCCACTGCAGGGCAAAGGCCTTTCCTAAAGACCGCCACAACGACCGGCTTTGTGCTGTACGCATCCAACTTCTACCCGCGACCTTTACCAGGTCATCGGTCTATCCATCGGCCTGCCCACACCACGTCTTCCGGTACTTGGTCGCCACTCGAGAACCTTTCTGCCCCAACGGCCATCAGTTCTACGAGCGATGTGCGATTAAGATATTCTTTTAATATAATATCAGCCTATACTGCCCACTGCTGGACAAAGGCCTTCTCTCACAAATCGAGGTGAGAGAAATTAGGTCATACTCCACCACGTGGACTTTTAATATAATGAAATCTATTTTGAATTAAGTTACTGCTCCATCGAAATCAGTCAATAATACAAAAATGGTAACTCTTTTTCTTTCTAAGTACAAAGCATGAAAGTTAAAAGTTACTACTTAAAAGTTACTTGTTTGGGGGTATCATTATATGTACTTTGCTCCCGACGAATTCTTAAAAAATTCTTTATTGTACACAAATTGTTACAAACTCAAAGTCGAGTTCTCTACCAGCAAACCTTTGCGAGATAGAGAAACAAATCATCAAATGAAGATAGTAATAAGTGTACAACACTAAATATATTAGAGGCATAAACTACAGATATATATTTATAAATATACTACATACTATACAATACCATAAAATAATATACTACATAAATATATACAGACATACATACAAAGATCTTACATAGGTAAGAATTGTTCTCTAATCCTTCTCTTGAAAATTTGTAGAGTAGGTAGGTAAAAAAATCGTCATGCCTATATTCCCCAAGCGGGGGTGGCAAAGGTGTAATGAGTACACCCACGTTTCGCCGACAATGTTAGGTCCTATGTAATAGCGGACGAGCTATTGTCATATATCGGGTACAATTCCAGACTCCCGACTCATACTGGGAAATTTTCGTTACGAAAACCATATTAGACCTAATTCAGTCTAGGTAATCAATCAATGTGTCCTGCCCATCTTCACTAATGGTGCCGAGGCCTAGTCGCTTACAACGGGCAGCCTATATAAAATCAGAGTGGCACAAAGAGCCATGGAGCGAGCCATGTTGGGCATCTCCCTTGCTGACCTAACATAGCAATCCGAAGGCGGTCTAAAGTTAAAGATTGTAAACGGATCACAAGGTTAAAGTGGAGATGGGCAGGAAACTTGATGAGCCGGGATGACATCAGGTGAGCCAAGGCCGTGACAGAGTAGTGGCCCAAAAAAGGGTGCAGGCCTAGAGGCAGACCGTCAGCCAGTTAGAGTGATGACATCGTGAAGATGGCCGGAAAATTGTGGAGTAGACTAGCACAGGACCGGAACGAATGGCGTAATAGAGGAGAGGCGTTTACCAAACTCAGCAGTGGGTAGATATAGACTGATTGACGATGATGATGAAACCTAATTATGCCACGATCAATATTTATGTCACGTGTTTTCCAATTTTATTTTCATCAAAGTTCTAATAACACTTGCAAACCGATACAGCCCTGTCTGTGTAGACATTTTTAATACAATTGGGTGCCCAGGTGCGTTCTAGCCCGTTACCTCGTGATTTTCGCTAATCAATGTATTGGGACAAAGTGATCGTGCTCGGAAGCAATTTCTTAGTCTTCCCGTCGCAGATGTGATGCTGTTTTAAGGGTTAACTTTGTAAGGCTACTTCCGTAAATCGTTTGAGTCAATTACCAAGATTGTCTTTTTGGGAAATCATTTTGTTTTGAATTGGGGTATGTAATTGTTGCGAAATATGGAGAATATGATCATGTTCTTAATTTTGCAGATTATGTACCTAGTGATTCTATATTAAAATGAAAATATTACCTATCATGCCTATATTCCTCTAGTGGAGATGGTAAAGGTGTATGTGTATGTGTGTGCACCCATACTTTGTAAGCGATGTTGGGTCCGAATGGGCGACCCTATCATCATCATCAGCCCAAATTAGTCCACTGCTGGACATAGGCCTCTTCCAATGCGCGCCACACAACCCGATCCTCGGCTTTATGCATCCAGTTGCTGCCGGCTATCCGACGTATGTCGTCACTCCATCTCGCGGGGGGCGTCCTACACTGCGTTTGCCAGTTCGTGGTCTACACTCCAAAACCAGCCTGCTCTAACGTTTATCCGTTCTGCGGCAAATGTGACCAGCCCATTGCCACTTTAGCTTGCTGATTTTTCAAAGCTATGTCGGTGACTTTGGTTCTATGCTGAAAGGTCTCACTTCTGATTCTGTCTAGCATAGAAACTCCAAGCATAGCTTTCTCCATAGCTCGCTGAGGAACTCTTAGCTTACGGACCAGTCCCATCGTGAGAGTCCACATCTCAGCTCCGTTGGTCATGACCAGCAAGACGCACTGGTCAAAGACTTTCGTCTTTAGATTTTGCGGGATGGGTTACAAGAAGACATGACGGAACTTTCGACATGCTGCCCAGCCCAACTGAATCCTCGAGAGCCTATACCGGGAACAAATCCGTACTCTGGATAGCAGTTCAGTTAGAAGTTTTGATAAGAAAATCTTAACCTGTTGATACTCTGTACTCTCTGCCTGCACCGCAAGGGCTCTAGTGTGATGATATAGTAGGAAAACCTGCATTATACTATTGGACTTAGGATTGGAACCTAAGACCTCGTTGTAAACTAAGTACCTATCAGTACGATTTGTTCAAAATTTTTATAAAAATAAACGGTCATACGCTACTTCTTTTTCTTGTAATTTAACCAGGCCAACTATTCTTAAACATACAAGTAGATACATCAGACAAATGTGATTTATACCCACAAAACTAGTCAGTATTACGTCCTAATCCCTAATCAATCCCACATCCTAGCGCGCAACAATTAGCCGCGATGGCTGACGTCATGCGCCCGCGCCGCTAATGAGGAAGGAACGAACCTCGACCGGGATGCGAGCAATTAGCGCGATCATAACAAATCCCCGGGAAGCGGTCGTAATCAGGACGCGAGGACACGGCCATTTGTGGTCATATCGAATTGTACCATCGGAAGACTTGGAGGATGACCACCATAAGGCCGCATTTTACGTGCAGTGGCTATCTGCGGTACAAACGTCGCGGATAATGCACCAGATGCAAAGAGCTAAGTGTTGCACAACATTTAGACTGTTAACAAAAGTCATAAAAGTGCAACAAACAAATCGACACCTCCTACGCAAAAGGTCGTATGACTGAAAACACGATTTTACAGGAGAGCCATTTTTATAATCATCATTGTTTTAGTTTAAAACTATAACACTTTTTGGCACAAATTGTATACTGTATGATCAATTATATATTAAGACTATTATGACAGAAGTTTGGAAAAAAAATATATAACTAAGAAGATATCGAAAAAATAAAATCTTACGACTTTATACCATTTGTTAAAACGTCGTATCTTAATGTAACGAGCTTTTGCTAGACTGAATTAGAGGGCGCGTATAACGGCGAATATTCAAAATACGGTCTTATGGTGCGCATACATTTTGAGTGTTCAAAAAGAGGTCATATATAGGTATTTAAAGAACAAATACTTTTGAAGAGATTGCTTAAATCACATTTATTTTATGTTAAGACTCAGTCATAATTCAGTCTTTTAGGTTTTACATGATAATGATTTACATAAACTAACAATCATAGGTTATTCTGAATTCAGCATGTCCGTAAATCTAAGCAAATAGCCTTATAATAAGTGATCAAACGAACTTACCTGAAGTGAAGTTCGATCATTATTATACGAAGTCCTTCGTTCGAAGATATAAACTATATTAGCAGCTCTCTCGAGTCGCTTGGCAACCGCGCGTCATTTAGCCAATTCAAAAGTCAACGCCGCCTCTATGGTATCTGTGGACATAACCTCTGCAAGCATTCCTTTTAGAAGTAGTACACTTCAACTTTACCAACGGGCAGGGCGGGTTGGGTACTTATATCTTCGAACGAAGGACTTCGTATAATAATGATCGAACTTCACTTCAGGTAAGTTCGTTTGATCACTTATTATACTGTGTCCTTCGTTCTCGATATAAACTATATTAGCAGCTGTTTAGAGCTATAAGGGTAAAGTTGAAGTATACCACATAAAGGTTTTTTTTTTTTTTTTTGAGCGTGACCTCTAAAAAATAACATATCATTAGTATATTTGTACTATAACACATTCCCGTTCTTTGTTTTGCCATACAACACAAACAACAAATATATACACATATATTGTTTCTTACAACCAGTCTGTCTAACTTATTTAAAATAAATTTATATAATTAAATTCTATAACATATTATGTTATGTAGTGTAGATCCATCCCAACAAAACCTTGATAGCACCTGTTATATACCTTTATACCACACCTGTTGTCCAAAATTCATTAATACCGGGTAATATTAATCAATCATTACTTATCAGATATCAGTGCAGTCTCTATCTGTTATGTCTTCTATAGAGATCTTTCTTCTATAGATATCTTCTATATAACAAGCGTTGAGGAATTGCCCATCTAGAGTTTTGTTTATATAAAATTAAATCCTTTATAATAATTCTTGTATCATTGACAACCATTATGAGACGAACTATGAGAGTGAAGAAAGCCAGGCAGGCATGCAAGTAAAGAACCCGTCGGAACCTTGCACTTTCTGCCCACCCCGCAAGAGATCTGGCCTCATAATATGGATAGAGATAGATAGATAGCTAGAAACCCTTACTGTGTACTAGACCTGAAAACAAAGTCTGTTAGTACCCAATCTATAACAATATGATACAAATATAACAGGGAAACCTATTTCCCCAATAATGTGTCTTCCAACTGTTTTTTGTCAAATGATCTCCTTTTGAGTACGGTACCAAACGAAGGCTACGAATTAACTTGGTGATTATAAGAATGGGTTTGCTATCATTACATATTTAATTTATGATTTTTTTTTTTTTTTTTTTTTTTTTTTAATATCAACTTTCTGCTATATTTAATGTTAGTTATATTTTTAATCTTTAAAGATGTACATATATCAAAATTTAACATTTTTTGTACTAGAGGCCTTTGTACTAATGAACTTATATGGAATTAAGTCCGGTGAAGCTGTAAAGGCCTCGCGGCCATCAGCGTATATCACTCACACACACACCTTATCTGGAGATATTCCTCCCATAAGGCTATGTGCTTTACCTATATAATCTCGCCCCCCCCCCCCCAATTTTTAGAGTCTGGAACGAAGGGCAGTACTAATGCGTGGTAAACAAACATAACCTACCCCAGTGTTATTACTATACCACTATTATTAATTCAATTTTAATTTTTCGAAACTATCCCGGAATCATTTCCATGTTCTGAGTGTGCGCCGACAAATAAATCCTTGGCTACATAAATATTTATGTATTACTTAACGATTCGTTCCTGCGCAATAACGCCCGCGAACGTTCGTTTTGGCAATACGATTGGACCACTCCTGAACCAATTACATGACTGATACTAAAAATACTAAAAAATACACTCCTAATTTAGTAATAACTTAAGAAGCGAATAAGTTACAGTCGACTAAACCGAACCATGGGTTACAACTGTATCATATTGGGAATCCTATTCATAACTGAATTATTTCATACCATGAAATTTTCATTTCATACCACACTTCCTTTGCTTCTTTGTATGTGACTGTATTTATAAGTAAAACCAAAAATTGCAATGGGTAACTTTCTAGTTAGTTCTAGATGTCCAACCGTGAGAATTGAGTGTTACTCAACTTATTATTATGTATCCCCCATTAATAATAAATAAATAATATCAAGTTCCTTAGGACTTAGATTATTGCTGATACTACATAATATTTATCATACCTGTGATAAGAATATACTTTTGATTATTCTTGTTTAAGATAATCCATACTTTCAAATACTGTAACTCAATATTTCATCCACCGTAGCTTGTCAACATAATATCATTAAATTTTCAAATGGATATTATTATCAAGTCATTTGCATGACTTTATTTTCTTTTTATATATAGATACCTATTTATAAGATACATGTAACATGTGGATGTAATAATTTAAGTATAACAATACCAAAATTGCAAATTTTTGTATGATATCTCAATCCAATATTTTTTACTGAAACACCTTTAAATAAATTACAACATATATAATGCTCTAAAACCAACTTGTTACTTTAATGGTAGCAGTTTGTACTTGTGTTATCATAACTATACCAGAAAACATCACTGGTGTTCAAAATAACTGTACACATTCCAAACTAATTACAAAACTATTTTTTATAGTTATTAATTTCTTGAATAATCTTATTTAATTACATATTATTTATTGATTATCATATGATCAAACAAAAAAACAGTAAAAACATCTAATTCTCCAAATCATGAATTGATGTATAGCTTTCCATTGTGTGTGCCTCAAATTTCTAATATTATTAAGTACACTATAATTGATGCAGGAAATAATCAAGAACCCAAAACCATTGAACTCATTACATGATAGAAAACTGAATAGGTACTAATAAATTTTCTATTAGTATATTTATTATGACTGTAAGGTCTAACCTGTTAGCATTAAGTTTTTATTTTTATTTTTAATAAAAATAGCTATAAATTATATTTCAAATTATTAAACAATAGTGTTTCTAATAATAATGTTTCTATACATAATGTTAAACATATGTAGGACAAGATTCACTTGTCTGAAGTGCAAGTACTTGCACAAAAACCAATAAAATTATGTTTGTCGTTGAAGGCATTATTAGTGTCATAGATACATACCACCGTCAGTGAATACCTTTAGCCTCCAATATTATGGCTTCTTTGTAAAACCCATGTTGTATTCCTGATAGTTTTTCTGAATTTTTCAGCAACTTAAAAACCAAGTCCTTGTGTAAAATGCCTATCATGCTTTTTGTACCTCACTTTCTTTGGTAGGAGATTTCCAATGTCCAACGTGATGTTGTTTTTGGTGAACTGATAGGTACACTGTGACTTAATATTTCCATACCCAGGATGAGGATTGTTGTTCTATATTGGTTACAACGGTGGTCGATTTATGAAATTTTAACTACTGGTTATGACTAGCTAGTTAATAATTCCATATTGATAATCCACTATATTAACACTCCTTTTATGCAAAATATATACTGCTGACCTTAAAGGTTCTTATCTCAATAAAGGTTTCATGACTGTATTGTTAGGATTAATCTTTTCTGGCTACCCTGCAAGGAGTCTAGGTTGATAATATTGATAGATAATTATTAGTTCTATGTTAACTGGATAGACCAGGTATTTTATATTATCTTTTAAGTATCTTTGTGCATAACACAAATTATCCCACAACCTGCCTGCCGCAGCATCGGTAGGATAAGATATTATATTTGGAATGTATCCACAGTCCTGTTGCTTGTCAGTTACAACAGGCATTGCCATTAGTATATTACTTTGGCTTATTTGGTTATAAACCCTGTTCAGGAATAAGTATTGCTGGATTTAACTTTTTTAATACAAGTACTCATAATTTTGCACAATTCTTTGTGTAATAAGCTCCAGTTTGGGCTATTTCAGTATTATTATACAAGTATGTCTAATAATGAAATCAATAAAAACACTATGTTTCTGCAAAGGAGTGACTTTTGTTATTAATAATGTATTGTTATACATAAACAATGTCACTTTAATTACCCTTTCAGTAAGTCTCCTTTTGGAGATATAATATGACTAATTGCTTATAGTTTATAGCAATAGTCTTTGTATTTACTGTTTTAGGCATGTTTAAGGTATGTATTTTAGGTAACATTTTTGATTCTTACCATTATAGAAATGTGAACTGCACAGGAACACCTCATGGATGAAACCTATGAGTAGTATGACCTTCAGCACATATCTCGTATGGGCCCCAAGTCTTGCGGATCACGCCGATGTATCTCGTACACCACTCGTGTCCTTGAATTATCGTCAAGTCTTGCGGACCACGTCGATGTATCTCGTACATCACCCGTGTCCTTAAAATGCCATAGATCCTGAACAATCATCATAATTGATGAACTTCCCCCTAATTTCTCTTATTGGAGGTATAACATTGCCAATTTATAGACGGTTAATAATCGTTTTCAGGTATATTTCGTGTTAAACTGTTTGTACACGAATAGGGACGTAGACTTCATAAGTTTACTTTTCGGACGACGAAGCTTTCCCAAATTTTAATATGACGAAACTCACGTCTCCAAATATTAGATATTATATAAATAAACAAGTTAAGCTGAAAAACACCACAAATAAACAACTATCGGTTGATCTTTTTAGAATGTACTTCTTTGCCAGGACGTAAACTTTTCTAAATTTGCCTATACGATGTTTTAAATTTATTTCACAAGGTCACTTGAGTATATTACAACCTTTTTGTTATAAAATTTCAGTGCAATAACAAGTTATTAAATTAAATGTCGACCAAAAACTTTATTACAAAGCGTCAGCTGCCGCGCTTTCAAAAGAATGCTTGCAGAGGTTATGTCCACAGATACCATAGAGGCGGCGTTGACTTTTGAATTGGCTAAATGACGCGCGGTTGCCAAGCGACTCGAGAGAGCTGCTAATATAGTTTATATCGAGAACGAAGGACACAGTATAATTATAAAAAAAAGAAACATTTTTGTCAAAACAAAAACGAAGGCTTTAATTGGTTTTGGCGGGAAATCGAAGAGTAATGCCGTCAATTTGTTTTAATTTCTTAAACTTGTGTTATTTTGAATTATAATGTGTTATGTTGGTGGAATATTAACCATTATGTATTCTTATATGTGCACGAGTGAAGGTAATTGTAACAAAGTGATAAAACGTGCCTTTTCGATTTCCCTCAAAACGGCCGTCGCAATTGGTATGTAAAGTATCCATCGCTTTACTATCCAGGGTGGGGCACTTCATCAATTTCATAATCATCCTTTTCATCAAGTTCATCGAGGAGTAAAATGAATATTCGTAATACTTGACATTGGCAAAATACGCGTCGTCGTGATGCCATAAATATAAAAAAAGGCTTTACTTTCTTCTATAATATACTATCGGATCACACTATGAAATAATATCAATTACTATAACTCTGCAATACAATTGTAAATGATAAGTACCACCAACAGTCACCTTTACAGCTGCTGTATTATTATGAAGAAAGAAGAACGTTTATTTTGTAAATGTCGTTTTTGTACATATCTTCCATTGACAATAGCAGATGGATACTTAATTATCTAAACTCGTTATAAAACAGACAGTGTCCTACCGAAGGTCGATTTTTGGCCGAAGCCGATTAAAAGGCGATCCCCAAAACCTTCGGCCGAAGTCGAAGGGTTAATACCCTAAGAAATTTGATTCACTATAAGCGAAATTTTATAAAGTTATGGTGACTGTATTAATTTAACGAGGTGATTAAAATTATCTTCACCTGGTTAAAAATAATAATACAGAAATAGTATTATTTATAATATTTATTAACTTAAAAGCATTCGTAAGTCGTAAATCGTTTCAATTTAGATGCTTGCTGGAAACTTTAACGAGCAACGAATCGAACGAATTACGAGCTATCATCCTTAACACTTGCCGATTGTACGATATCACCATCAGCCAAAAGACGACCACTGCAGAAAAACTGCCTCCCCCTAACGAACTCTGCACGCAGTCAGGTTTTACTCGCGATCTTTGCCAGGTCATCGATCCATCTAGTGGGGAGCCACGTCTTCCTGGACCTGGTCACGTGAAAGCTCTGCAAAACCGACACCGCCGACGTAAAATTGGCCGACCGCGTTCGCAATAGCGTCAAAACTCGGTACCTTTAAAGAACCTAATAGTAACCTTTTTATATAGTATTTCTTAAATGTATTTTATCTATTCAATGTATAATAGGTATTACACCTAAATAAAGTTTTCCTGCTCCGGAAATCTGGCAATGACATGACGTAAAATAATTTAATAATGTTTAATGTAGCAGATTTTGTCGGTACCTATATATCTATATACCTAGCAGATTGACTGGCTAATACATAAAGATGAGTCTTCAAAGGCTATCAGAATTGAATATTGCGCATAAAAAGATGATGTGGTACAAGTCATAAGCTCCATAGTGAAGATTATGATTAGAAGGCATAAGGAATATAGCTCAAAAGATCTATCTATATTATATTATTTATTTTTCAACTACTTCTAAAGTCAGCGGATTTATAAAAAAATAGATGAAGGCAGATTATAAGCTGCTATTACAAATAGTTAAAACTGAATTTGGCAAAACAAAAACATTGCAGATAGAGGCACAGGAACGACGTGTACATTATAAAAATAAAATGGCACCTGGCGAGCAATTTTGCTTTGGTATAGCCTGGTGGTTTTGGCCACTATACCAAAGCAAAGTTAAACAACACATTTTATAATTTTAAATACAAAACTCAGCTAATATTGAAATATATACACATTACGAGCATATCATTATGTTAAACAGTCTGCGAAATACGTCTGGGGTAATCTACTACACGGATCTTGTAGAAACTCGGGATAATTTCCGTGCGTTCAAGCGTTTTTGCCATACCTATTACTGGTAGGTTAGGCTCACAAATAGGCCTTCTTAATATTGTTTCATATGCGTGGTGCTTTACAACTTATCTTAGTTGTAGTCTCCTTATCTATTGCTGATCTGCCAATATTTTTATGTCTCCCGCTTTGCAAAGGAAAGGAAAGTGGAATTTCATTTTTCCTCTTCCTCCTGTTTTACTTTCTAATTAAATTTGTTGCAGGTTCCAAGACAATTAAAGCGCTTCCCGGGATATCTGAAGGTTCAAACTTTGGCGTCATCTAAGGTGACCATTGTGGATCCTGGCTTACATGAGTTACAATGGTGGGAATATATTGCGGGTGTAGTCCCAAAAAAAATACACATTGAGACCATTACATTCTTACATTTCACAATCAAACAATTAACACCTTAAACGTTTTTGCATATGGTTCGCTGAGTCCAGTTACGATTTTTTACCTCCGTCGCTTGTTACTTGTGGCAAAATAAGGAGCCTAGAGCGATGCGGAACTTAAATTCGAAATCTTTGAGATTCAAATCGGCACAAACCATGTTATGCGCAGACGGTGGGATTCCGAGGAGAACCGTACGCCAGTTGGCTATTACCATAAATAAAACGTATTATTACCATAGTACAGCATTTACCCCTTTATATAGGTAGGTTAAAGATAGAAAGCTTATAGATCAAATAATTATTTTAATTGTATATCTCCACAATTATACCACGTTTTTAGAACGGACTGCAAAGTATAAAATAATGTCTCCTAGCCCTATCTAAATATGTATAAGGTGATGGTTAACGGCCAATAAAATCAATATTTAACTCATGGATCCGTGTCTTATCTGAAGGGCAAATCAATAGTCTCCGTAACTGGCGGGCGTGTATGAGACGAACTATGAGAGTGAAGGTCAGAGCCAGAGTCAGAGTCAGGTCAGAGTCAGGAAGCCAGAGAAGTCTGTAAGGAAAAAACCTGTTGAAACTCTGTACTCTCTGCCTACCCCGCGAGGGAGCTGGCGTGATGATATAGATAGATAGAACTCATGGATAGATTGGTCTACTACGGATGGGATTTTAAGTTATTTTGTGTGGAAAATCTGTAAAATTTCTGCTGCCAATAAACAAATCTACCCATAAAAATTAAATATTGAAACCGGTCATAAAACAAACATTTTGGGCGCATTATATTATTATTTTCTGCTTTTCTCTGTGTCCGTGTGGTCCGAAGGTTAGTCCTACTGATCGGACGAAGTGAACTTCTTTTTCCATTTGGTTCGATTCGTCTGACTTCGATTAAATATAGGTAGATTAATAGAGATGGGCAAAATTTAATCCGATAATTGATTAACCACCCCCGCATGAGGAATATAGGCATGGTGGTGTATTAATAACGATACCTACCTTCTGAGAGTTCCGCACCTGGACATGAATTACCATGGCTAGTCTGGAAGTCTTCAACTTCGGACCCAGGTCGGAGGACGCAAGGAAAACATGATCAGGTGGGGATTCACAGACAGGACTAATGGGTGTTTTTGCGGTGTAACCCAAACGATTTCCCACCTTAAATCATGCTCTGCGTGCCCTAACACCAACACGCAGCAGGATTTGATGTCTGCTACCCACAATGCAATCGGTGTGGCCACCTTCTGGGCCGCATCCATATAATTATAATCATGTTAGCCGTCGAAACGCTAAGGAGAAGAATGATTAACCATATCCTATCTAACCTCTAATCCATCATATATAACCAATCTGATTACAATTTGCCCATCTCTGGGATGATACATGCTCGCCGCACGAAAAATGGCACCACCAAAAGGCAGGCAAAAGTTGACAGTACTAATAAATTAACAGGCTTCCGCTTTTTTGCAAATACAACTTTAAGTGATACGAGTAAGGTGCAATATGCCCTAATTTATGTTTATGTGATAAATGTAACTACATACGTGGATGTGAGGACGATTTTTAGTGTAACTTTTGAACGGGACTGTGTATCTTGTAATGATATATCGATAATTAGATTGTGTTGAATGTGATTTCTCTGAAGGAAATCATCTCCCTTCAGAAAAATTTTAAATCCAACAAACCAAAGCTTCGCCTTGGAATTACTTAAAAAGGTTGAAACATTTGAGGATACTAGTTATATACCCACTAATTTGTACTATATTAGTGGCTAACTGCTATTGACTTGTAAGATGATGATAAAATTACTAATATTATTTAAGTAAAATATGTAAAATTATGGTTTTTGAACGGGAAGAAACCAGAACCAATCAAGGATTGTGGTTGGTAACGATGTGCTGGAGCAAGTGAATAAGTTTGTATATCTTGGATTCGCATTCAGTAAGTATGGGAAATACACCGCTGACATAGAGAGAAGAGTGAGTGCAGGGAACAGAGTGAATGGTGCAATGGGAAAGCTACTTGGGAACCGGCACTTAAGCCAAAAGGCGCAGCTGGTCATACATAACGGAGTGCTTGTCCCAACGCTATTATATGGCAGCGAGAGCTGGGTATGCAAGAAGGAGAATGAAAGAAGAATAAATGAGGTGGAAATGCGAGCTCTGCGGAAGATGTGCGGAGTGAAGCTGACCGACCGTATTCGCAACAGCGTAGTTAGAAAGCGAGTAGGTATGAAAGATAGTATCGGTGCAAAGATGAGAAAGGGTATGCTCCGTTGGTTCGGGCATATAGAAAGAATGTCAGAAGAAAGAATGACAAAACAGATTTACAATGCGAAAGTGGAGGGATGTAGGTACCGGGGAAGACCTAGACTATCTTACCATGACCAAATAGACCGAGTCTTATCTGAAGATCAAGTCAAGAGTCTCCGTAACCGGCGAGCGTGTATGAGACGAACTATTAGAGTGGAGGAAACCAGAGAGGTATGTAAGGAAAGAACCTGTTGGAGCTCTGTACTCTCTGCCTACCCGGCAAGGGATTTGGCGTGAGAAAGATAAAATATGTACGTATTGTATCACACCAATCTAATAAATTGTAATCTAACCAAGGCACGCCCCATAATTAAAATATTAAGTCACCACAACGATGACCTAAAACTGTGACCGATACCTGTTTCCCGAAGGAAATGCCATAAAAACGCTACACAAAAACCTTTGTTGTACGTATAAGGCCGTTTTGAAAAATCGTTATAATGTAGGGTAAAAATCTCATGTGTAATATAAAGACAGGGGCACACATTTCATAAAAATAAACACTTAGGTAATGGGAATGCGTGACGCGGCCGCACCGCCGACGTACCGCTGCCGCCCCGCACACGCCCCGCTGCCGGAATAATGTGAAAAAGTAAAGCGGACACAGAACGACACCCGCGGGGCCGAGAATCGGTTATTTGCCCGTGGATTGTTTTGAATATGGCAGTAACTTGGATTGTTAAATGTACTGGATAGGAAGAATTGCAAAGTCACTTTTGCAAATATTTTGAAAATTTAGTACATTAGCCCAAAGTGGTTAATACCTAAAAACTATAGAATCATAAGAGAAGTATAAAACTAATCTTCAGTATTTCCCCCCTTTTCTTTTCTCTCTCAAATCTATCCCAAAAACAGTAGCCCAGGTTTATTTGGGCTATTGTTTCACCTCATCTTTACAGGAATTAAACAGAGTCTTTAAGTAAAAGAATGTCTAACTATCTATCAAAGAGTACAAAATTCCAACAGGTTCTTTCCGTAAATACCTCTCTGGCTTCCCACGCTCTCATAGTTCGTCTTATACATGCTCGCCTTGCCCTTGACTTGCCCTTCAGATAAGACACGGTCTATTTGTTCATGGTAGTCTTCCAAAACTTCTCAAGGTAAAAAAATGTACTTTATCATAAACTCTACCGCTTTATCAATGTAAGGTTTTCATATAATTGATTATACCTATAGTTTTCATGTAACTAGTTAACATGCAAATTGTATTTTGTGTATAATTAAACAAAATTAAGTTTCATAACGTCTCATACGTCAACGTCTCATAACAAAGTTTCATGAAGATACAATAATGTACTTAAACGAGGTAAACGATTGCAAAAAAGACAAAACGATAATATGAATCGTTTTATCCAAACATGTCTTACTTCTTTATCATCATGCCAGGTTCCTAGGCAGAGAGTACAGAATTCCAACAAGTTCTTTCCTCACAGACTTCTTTGGGTACTATATTTTTTAACTAAATTTGGATCATTCCTTATCCAGATTTCTAGCGTCCGTAACGCACGCAATCGGCGTACTCGGCGCGTGGTCACGATATATAATTCATAGTACAGGGTTCGACTTCAGAACGCACTAGCCGTAGTCTGTGTACACAGACCTTTGCTTTACTTTGGTTATTTTTTCTTTTTTAAAGCGTTTTGCTTTTGTAACAGGCTGTCTGCCTCAGGTAGGCAGTCTGTATGGGGAAAATGATTCGGAGGTCGGACAAAGTGCAATTTTTCGATAGGAAAATTCTATTGTCCGACCAAAGGCCGATCAATAGGCCATCCCCAAAACCTTCGGCCGAAGCCAAAGCTGAATGTTTAATAACTCTAAGAAATTTGGTTGATGGTTTAATTTTTAAAAAGTTATGATACTGTCAAAGTTATGATAAGGCTGTAATAACTAAACGAGATGATTAAAATTACCTACAACTGGCTAAAAAGAAAAATAATGTTATTTATGCCTTATGACTGCCTCGTTGGTCTAGTGGCAAAGCGCATCGCTTTGTGATCACGAGGTCCTGGGTTCGAATTTTAGGTCAGACAAATGTAGTTTTTCTACCAAAAAATTCCCAAAATTAGTCCGGAGTATGGAATTCGTCCCGGTATATGGCAAAATTACATGGGACCTAACATCGTCGGCTATAAGTGGGTGTACTCAGTACACCTCTGCCACCCTCGCTTGGGGAATATAGGCGTGACAGTGTTTATTTATGTTTATTTTTTATTTTTATTTTATTTATAATATTTATTTACTTTAAAGCATTCGGAAGTCGTAAATCGTAATAGATCGTTAAATTTTGGTGCTTGCCTTCCTTTTGCTTCGGCCAAAACTTCGGTCCATTTTCACCGAAGCCAAAGGACTGGCCGAAGGTGGTATTTTTGGCCGAAGTTGGCGAAAACCGAAGCCGAAGTTTCGGTCGGGCACTAGAACATTCCCAATATCAACCCAAAGTCTGCCATTATGCCCGGTATGATGACAATAGGCTGGGTCCCTATTGCAATAGGCCCTATTACACTGGAACCTAACATGGTTGGGTGGTAAAGAGCAGTGACAGCCTTGTGGTTAGACCGTTGGACTGAAAAGTCAGAGGTCTCGGGCTCAAGCCCAGGCACGCACCTCTGTCTTTAAGAAAGCATGTGCGTATTCAAAATTAATTAACACTTGCTTTGCCTAAGAGTTTCTCGAAGGTGTGTTAAGTTCGCCAACCTGCACTGGGCCACCGTGGTGGACTATGGCCTAAGCTCTCTGTTTGAGAGGAGGCCCGTGCCCAACGGTGGGACAGTTTCTTAACAGGGCTAATATTTGAAATAAAACTATTTTTTCGGATTTTATCGCAGTTAATTTTTGATTTTTAAGTTTCCGACGTTTCGAGTGCTTTGCAGCACCCATGGTCACGGGAAGGACCATGGGTACCATGGTAAAGGTCGGGAACTTAAAAATCAAAAATAAACCGTGATAAAATCCGAAAAAATAGAACTCAGTAGGGCTAATATTTATTTATAACATGGTCAGCAAAATGAGGGTTTACAAACACTCCTCCGTCCCAGCTTGGGGTATATAGGTGTAACGATTTCTTTTTATCATCTCCCTGTAACCACAAGGGATAAGCACATGAAAATAAAACAATACAATATACAGCGTGTATGTTAATACCTCCAGTTTAATCTTGGCAACAAATCGCATGCCAAGTGAGCCGCCCCGAAATGGATTTTATGGTAATATTATTCCCATACAGAAAGTAATCCGCCATATTGTGTATTATGTGAGAATAATGTATGAGATTACATTGTTTTTTTAGTTATGGACATTATAGAGAGAAGGTTTTGAGTTTGATATTAATTAATTTACGGACCATTTAGCGCAGTGGTTAAGAGCTTAAGCCGCTACGCCCACTGTGTCTTATAGTCGCGGATTCGATTCCCGCACGGGATAAAACTTTGTGTGACCCACAATTTGCTTCGGTCTGGGTAATTGTGTACGTGAGTTTTCATGATTGTAAACGCACCCACGACACAGGAATAAATCCTAGTGCGAGGCTACGTTTAAATAAATAATTAAGAATCTGAATTGATGAAGCGTAAGTGTTCTATGTATCCCTCGATTTGCACTTACAGGAACTTTACTAAACACGGAATCTACTAGAACAAATTTACCAAACACTCAAAGAGTTGTATATGGCCTGAAAAACCATTTACTGAGCATTGTTATTAAGATGTGTACGCACCATAAACTAGAACTAGAAGTATCCTCAGAATCGTTGTCACTTTTTTGGGTGGGTTTCTGTAGTATAAGGTACTGAACTGGATATAGTTGGCATAAAATAAGGATGATTGGCTTCAGCGGAAGGTGGCTTCTGCACAGCACTGGGTAGAAACAGGACGCGGGTGTTGGTCAAGATGATGATGTCCCTACTGATGGTAAGAGTACAATATTTCAGAGTATTTCAGCTTTGTTAATGCCTTTGGGAATAATAACTTTTTTAAAAAAGGGAAACCGACTTCGATAAGCAAAAACATAAATATTTGACGTCGGTGCCGGTTAGTGCAGTAGGTTACTTGGCACTGAATTCAAATATTTATTTTTGCATTTATTGGTTTGGTTTCCCTTTTTTAAAAGTAATTTTATAAGTATTTTAAGTGATGAGTGAAATAATTATTAATTTTTATATACCTATTTTACATTATTTTGCTTAGTTCTACAGTACGGTACCTACAGAATTGAAATAATACCCAATATATCGGAATCTATACATTCGTGCTGTTTGCCGTTAAATTTTCTGCCGTTTAATTTAAGGGGAGTCCCCCTTGGTATATCTTCAAATTCCAAGGTTCAATACCGCTTTCATTAAAATGAGGCCACCTGAAAACTATACTAAGCCCGACGCAAAAAAAAAAATCAAAATCAGTTCATAAAGACGTTATAAAAAACAGACGAATTGTAAACCTCCTTTTTTGAAGTCGGTTAATATTTTGATTAGTTCAATGCCAGGGTTGACACAACCTATAGGATTAACACAATACTTATAAGAACTCAATCTACAGATTCGTATTATTTATCTTTAAGGAGTTCCCTGGTGTATTTTCAAAGTCCAAGGTCCAATACCGATGAAATTAAAATGGGACCACAAGAATCATCAAAATCGGAATCCAGAATTTACGGAAATATCGGTGAACATACATAAAAAAGCGTACGTACAGACGAACATAGAAACTCCTCCATTTTGAATTCAGTTAAAAATGGAAGTGTTTGGTATTTTTAGCTATGGGATGGGTTCAGTAATTTGGCTTAGTTTTTATGGCAGGCCATTTACTAGTAATCTATCCATTTTGAGTTGGTAGCACAAATACCGTTTTATCTGCGGCTATAGTAGGCGGCGGATAGTACTAATGCGTTAGATATGAAGGTTTCGCATATCAATCAAAATAAATACCAGAAAACCAGTATCCCAAAGATGCCGTTCCTTGAATATGTAGATAATTTGAGAGCAGATTGTCTAGAGGAATCAGTGCATAAGAATGACACCAGTAGACACTTTTTCAGCGTTCCTGACCTAAACCATATGCAATATGCAACTAACATCTTGCACTAAACTATGTCCTCTCGGGAGATAACCTCCAGTCACCTAACCACCAAAATAAGAACTAACAATCATCCAGCTAGTCGCCATTTTGCCAAAAAACAAAGTCATAGAGCGAAGCAACGAGCGTATTTTCCTTATGGCTTTAATTAAGCCGGATCCCGGCGCGCGGCCATTTTTGCGCACCGTACCGACCGTGCAGATTGATTAAAAGTCTATGGTCCATGCTTTATAGTGCGTTTCCATTGTTAAATCAAGTCCGGCGAGTTGTTGTTGGAGGGAATTTGTTTCCACATCAAACTGCCCAAAGGGGTCTAAAATATGTTTAACTGTATTCGCTCAGCTTGGTCAATTTAAGATGGGTGAGTGTTTGCGGAATTTCTATTTTCAAACGTTTCCGTGTTTCTAAGGCACATAAGTCGTCGATTCAGATTAAAAGTTCCTATGGTAATCGTGAACAGGACGAATATGATACGGCGTGCGCCCTGTTGCAGTTCTGGCCAGTATGCGTCGCGGGGGAAGATTCAAATGAAAAGCTGAACAATTGTTGAAACAGTGTTCCACCCACCAGTTGTGACCCTCTTCGCGAGTTTCTTCTTCACATATGTAGGTGCCCAGTCGCTCAAACGCACGCGGCGCAATGTCGCACGCGCTCAGGTACAATTGTATGGGGTCACAACTAGCGGGCTTTGCAACGAGTCTTGTGCTTATTGGTCTAATAACCCAACTACATATTACAATTATCTATCCCTTTCTAGGGTAAAACTCTTCTAACTATATTACGTAATCCTTATGTGCTAGTTACTAAATCTATTACATACTATACTATTTTAACTTAATCTATTACAATATCTATTTTATATACATCATGAAGACGTCGTCCGGTACAAATTGGTAAGCCAATTTGCTCTTAACTTCATCTTGTAATCTTTAAAATAAGTTGGGTTAAGACTCTTATTAGGCTTGATAAGATCTAATAGCAACAGACCTTAACCTCCCGGCCGTTTTTTCATGGCGTTTGGACGCGATTTCACATGTTTCCACGACGTATATCGGTAGAGGCAGGCCTCTACCAATCCGCACTGGATTCACAAGGTGGTGTTATACCTACGTCTCTGCAGTTTTATGATGCCGATCCCTTTTATAATAATAATTAATTTATAGAATTCTAGGCCCAGTTGTTATTAGTTAAACCATTTTTTTACTCTGGTGTTGGTTAAAATACTAGAAGTCAAATACTGGACGAATTCTTCGAAACATACATGCCGCTTTGCCCTACATTCATAGTTTAAATGTTTGTTCCGGTCTAGATTTTTGTGAGTGCACGAATGACATATGAATAATCCCTAGTAGGGCTACGGTTTTTAATAAAGAAAAAAAAAATTCACGCGGCTAATCTCATCAACTCAGCCTATAGGTACGTGTCCACTGATGAACATAGTGATACGACCCGGTCATAACCCGATATCTCGAAAACCTTATATCGGGCGATCTTAATTTAAAACGCATTACACACCCTTAGGTCCTATCGATCCGTCAAGAAAGATCTCGAATCCGCGTGAGAGTGCTAAAAAATCTAGACGGTTTCTCCCTTTTATATTATCGCAAACGTATGGTCGCGGTAAACAAATAGATACCAGTAGGTACGTAATAATAATACCGCTTTCTGGAATGCGCCGGCTATTGTTCGATGTACTTTTCTATCGATGTACTTAGAGGGTTCGCGTCCGTTCTAGAACTTTCATACAAGTATAAAAGGAATACTCAGCGCGGCGGCGACGAGTCTCTTTTGGGAAGCGACAGCGATCAAATCGAGAACAAGCGATCTAAGCAACGATATACGGATACTATAAGGGACTCAGCGACTTGCAAGCGGTACTTGGGTACTAAGGAGAGTAGTGCTAGCGTGTGTTTAGCACTTATGTGTCGACGTATTGTTTTATACGTACAGCGCCAAATAAAGTTCTTTGCACGTTATTCGGTATTTAATTACCCCGCAAACGTAACAATAGGCTTCCCCAATTGTTCTCCAGTGCAGTCGGTCTGATGCCACCTGCATCCAACGACTTCTCACAAGGTTCTATCTTGTCCTCTGCCCTAATGCCTGTCCGATCTTAGCGCTATGTGGCCCGCCAATTGCCACTTCAGTTTAATAATCTTATGGGCCGGTCGGTGACTTTGGTTCTTCTACGAATCTCCTCCTTGGTTAATTCAATCTTTACCTTGGTTCTACTACGAATCTCCTGATTCAATCACGGAGAGAAACGCTAAGCATAGCTCTTTCTATAGCTCGCTGAGCAACTCTGAGCTTTTTTATGAGCCCATGTCCATGTCATCATCTTAGGCTAATCTAGTGTCTTATTATTACGATTTTTATGCAGTGCAGTTAAGTGCAGTTTAACGCTTATGAATGTAGGCGAACATCCAGCGCACAACATTGTGTAACATACGGGCGGTCATGTCTGCCCGCTATCATGTCCATCTTAAAATTCTCGTCTCTCCCAACAGTGGGCACACTCCCTCCGTGTAGTGGGCAAGCAGCATCTAATTTATGGTCGAGGTGGGCTCCCGGCACGATAGTTAGCCGGACGCTAATTCACATAGACGCAGCCGAGTTTACGTTATGTGCTCGCCCAACTGTGGGGCTGTTGTGACTGTCACGGGATTTACATATGTAGAGCGGGTTGGGTGGATTGAGCAGAACACATTGATTTAAATAGACACCTACCTTAAGTTCGACAAATCTATATTTTACGCCTTTTCAACGCGCTTTACAGGACTTTCAAATAAATATACTATTAGGTAATATTTATTGCATTCAAGCGCTTTACAACAGCGCGTTGAGAATGCGCTCGTTCGAACGTAAGGTAAAACTTGTTTAGACGGAGTATTGTAAAATAAAATGGCGCCTAAAAGCGACCTCAGTTACGCACGATCTACGCTGTTGACCGCGGGGCCTTTACAGCTTCACCGAACAAAAGGGCGGGCATGCAACCACTACGCTCAAGCCAGAAGAGCAAGGGAGCATCTAGCTTAAGGGCGCCTGAAGGAGGAACGGCCTCGGGTTGGGCAGTAGCTATGGGGGAGGGCATATACATGGTGCCTCGCCGTGGTGTTCAGCACCGGCCGGCGGGCAGGGGATTCTTCGACCTCGCCGGCGAGGTCGGTGTCTGTACCTGTACTAGGTAAATATGCGTTATGCCCGTGTTTGTTTTTTGAAAATTGGTTCAGAAGCTGTCAATAGTGATATTATCTTTATCTACCCTGGGCACGTAGATAAATTTTACGCCGTTTCCACGCCCGCGATAGAGCAGATGAGAGATGCGTCTAAACAAGTAATTCATCTTAAGTTTTCCATTTAGTACTTTCACACGCATTTTTCCTCACCATACGAGGCAGCAGGATTAAGGAAATAAATACACAAAAGCTTATTTAAGTTGGTAGGTGCCTATATATACAGCTGGATGATGAGATGACCGCAAAAAGTATGAACATTAATCTCAACAAAATACATCGTCGTAAGGCCGGCTCCAGACTCCCAGCGCCGAAGATTGACTGTGACAAATATACGTGAGTAACCAGCGTTATATTGTACTCCACTATCATTCCACGGGTTGAGCGTTCTTTTAGTGGTGGAGCCAAGAGAGTTTGGGCATAGTGATTATTAGATGAGGGATAAGCGATAGCGTTTATGAGATACATTTTCTTTCAATACGCGATATTATTAATATTAATATTGTACGCGTATTATTCAAGAATAGAAAAAAACAATGTGATTATTGCGTATATTCTTTGGATAAATTATTTAAAATTTAAAATATTTACAGTTACCAAAAATAAAAAAATATTAATTTGTGTCTTATTTGAAGGGCAAGTCAAGAGTGTCCGTAACCGGCGAGTGTGTATGAGATGAACTATGAGAGTGGAGAAAGCCAGAGAGGTATGGAAGGAAAGAACCTGTTGGAACTCTGTACTCTCTGCCTACCCCGCGAGGGAGCTGGCGTGGTGATATAGATAGATTAATTTGAAAAACCTACGTGCAAATTAAAGAACCACTAAAACGGTGGTTTTTAAAGAACATTGCACTTGTCTCTATAATATTTAAAACTTCAAATTTCACTAATCTTTCCGCTATCCTTCCTCAGGCCTTGCTTTCGGTGTAAATCCATGAAACCTATCTAAATAAAGAAATGAGAACATCATTGTCAAATTGGCTCATTCTCTTAACATAAATTTTACCCTCACCCCTAACCTTTTTTCGCCTTTTTAGACCTTAGAAAGAAAAAAAATTTACTCTCGTACCCTGTAACTACACAATGTGCATAGCATATGTAAAACAACAAATTAGACAGACATCGATACAGGAGTGGGACTCTAGATACAGGGGAGGGACCACGGCAGAAACCACTTAATTATTTTTTCCAACCATTTCGGAAACACACAAAGTATTGCAAAAAATCAAACTGGCACCAATACTTACACAGGCAATAACAGGACATGCCGGGTTTTCGGAGTACTTGTATAGATTCAAGTGGAAAGAAAACCGTCATGCGTATACGAACCAGATAAGGAGGAAACAATAGCACAGGTGATATTTGAATGCCGTAAATATAGTCTATCCAGCCATGACCTGGATTCCGCCACAAACACAAAACTGAACACAACATCAATCAGCAGTATGATGACCAAAGATGACACCAGATCATGCCTGATAGGCTATTTTATAAAAATAACAGAAGACACAATAAAACGTAATAAAACGAGATTTAACGAAAAGTCGCTAATATAATATAGGTAAATAACTAATGAGGAATATACAAAAAGAAATAAATAAATAAAAATCCATACAAAACAATGGCTCCAAAGAACATCGGATGTAGTTTTTTCTTTCTTTTCGGATCCTTATCTGAAAAAACTACACAATGTGTACATGAGAAACATTATTGTATATTGTTCATTATTTATTATCTTATTCCGCCATCTTCATGTCCACACACAAACGCCTAACGTACGCGGCTATTATGGTTTATTCATTTGTCACACGTCACCGCATCGTTTAGGTGACGATTCACAGATGGCGCTAGTTGCGATTATGAACATTCCAACAGACCAATCGCGTTAGTGGACGTCGGGAAGATATCACATGATGTGATAGATGGACGAAAAAAATTGGCAGTTACGGAATTAAGTTTGTTAGCAATGAAACCTGGATAGCGTTATTCCGTTTTTGTGTGAATTGGATAATAGTTTCGACTATTAAAATTGTTTAAACTGTTCCTACCGCGAAGTATCGTGATTCCCGTTAATGATAAGTAAAAGTTAGTCAAAGATATGCGAGCTACTTTTTTAAAATTAAATATTAGACATATCATTTTTGGTAGATTTTTGTGAAACATATTCTGTCGACGGGAAATCACTTGAATTTATGTTTAATCCTTTTTTAACAAGCTTTTATTAGCTTGACCTGTAACATAATTAACGCATGACCAGAAAGTAGTTTTTTTTCTAAATTAGCCCAACTATTCCTAATGTATTTTACTTTTTTTCTATTTGCAAAATACTGTTACCACTTCAGTGCGATATAACAAACTAAATTTATTCTTGATTTAAATTAATACGGAGATTACGGTATGCTCCGTTGGATCAGGCCTATAGAAAGAATGTCAGAAGAAAGAATGTCAAAACAGATATACAATGCGAAAGTGGAAGGATGTAGGTGCCGGGAAAGACCTAGCCTATCTTACCATGACCAAATAGACCATGTCCTTTCTGAAGGGCAAGTCAAGAGTCTCCGTAACCGACGAGTGTGTATGAGACGAACTATGAGAGTAGAGAAAGCCAGAGGGTATGTAAGGAAAGAACCTGTTGGAACTCTGTACTCTCTGCCTACCCCGCGAGGGAGCTGGCGTGATGATATAGATAGATAGACGGAGATTACAAATGCCCTTCTCACACTTTGCAAACGTGTTCTCAATACACACGCATTAATATGTTAATGTTCATTGTTCAATTTTCATTGTTAATTGGGGTATAAAAGTGCTTAAAAAAGGGTAAATAACCTTAAATTTTGAAATTTTGTTTTCGTATTGAATTTGTGAAGCAATTCTCTAATTGGGGAGTCTGAGGTCTTGCGTTATTTACGATACACCTTGTGTATGTAACGGAATCCTTCAACCTGATTTTCGCAAACTTCAAGGACGCCTTGAAGTTGGTGCTTTTTGTTGTAAATTTATACCAATGATTCTATTTACTACCTACTACATTTAATGTTAAGCAGCCCAAGCTTTTTTTATAATAAAATTAAATTACCAACCCCATAGAAACCTAAAAAATATTTTCTCATTTTTGTTCAGATTGCCAGAGGAAAGAATGACAAAACAGATATACAATGTGAAAGTGGAAGGATGCAGGTACCGGGGAAGACCTAGACTATCTTACCACGACCAAATAAACCGAGTCTTATCTGATGGAAAAGTCAAGAGTCTCCGTAACCGGCGAGCGTGTATGAGACGAACTATAAGAGTCGAGGAAGCCAGAGAGGTATGTAAGGAAAGAACCTGTTGGAACTCTGTACTCTCTGCCTACCCCGCAAGGGATCTGGCGTGAGGTTATAGATAGATAGATAGATAGTTCAGATTGCAATATAAGCGTGTTTTTTTAGTTTTTTTAAAGATAAACGTAGCCTCACGCTATGCATTATTCCTGTATCGTGGGTGCGTTTAACCATCATAAAATCCACACACACATACACCCAGACTGAAAAAATACATATTTGCCCAGTCAATTCCAGTGAAGTTTTAAAACTTTGTAAACAAACCTTCACTCAACATGAAATCGTCCATTTCGTTAGCACGAACACACTCACTACGTTAAATTCTTATGTCGGAATCTACGAAACTGTCGCCTTCATATTTCACTTGTTGCAGGTTTAAATTTCATCTAAGACATTGAAATTAATCGAAATGAAAAATATAGACATATTTACATATATTTCAAAAAAAAAAATGTGTAGGAAGGAAGGTGAAATTTGACGTCACGCAAATATCTGTTCCATGTCAGGATCGAAATCGCGCCTTCTCGAACCACTGAACCAAGCCGTCAGTCAAATGATAGTATGGGTAATATCTAATAATAGTATTGATTACACTTTTCTTTTCCTTTACCTATTCGTTTCTCGGTAGATATACCGAGAAACGAAAACATGTTTAGGCAAGTCCCAAAAGCTACAATTAAGCTGAGTAAGGGTGCAAGCAGAAACAATGAGCAATCAACGCAGACACTTGGGCCCATAAATCAGTCGGAATCTTGCCTGCGTGGGAGACGGCAGATGTGGTGACAACGCTGAATCGAGTAGTTACTTTACTGTTACTTCCTGTGTTTTTATAGACACGAACTTGTGTTAATTATTGCTCTAGTTTGTGATGATATATAGATAGAAGCATTTGGCTTAATTTTAATTGATTAAATGTGTAAATTTAAAGTCGCACAGCGGGCTATGGAGCGAGCTATGCTCGGCGTCTCTTTGAAGGATAAAATTCGTAACGAGGTAATCCGACAAAGAACCAAAGTTACCGACATAGCTCGCAAACTCAGTAAGCTAAAGTGGCAATGGGCTGGTCACATCTGCAGAAGGACCGACGACCAATAAAGCAACTGTTTCCTAGAGTGGAGACCCCGACTTGGTAAGCGTAACGTAGGAAGGCCCCCAGCTAGATGGACCGACGACCTCAAAAAGGTCGCTGGGACAGACTGGATGCGGAAGGCGGAGGACCGTGTGCAATGGCGCGTGTTAGGAGAGGCCTATGTCCAGCAGTGGACAGCGATGGGCTGATTGATTGATTGAAATGTGTAAACATATTGAGAGGCAAATATCGATGCAACAATTAACACATTCACGTCTATATTCCCAAACCGGGCTGGCAGAGTTATACTCTGTACATCAGTACACCCACATATCGTCGGCGATATTAAGTCACGATCTCGAAGTATATACGAGGAGGGATCAAAAAGTAGTGAGAATGAGATAGAATATAATGACTATTGATAACTTAATAATTTATTCCTCTACACACCGAGTCCAGCGCTTTTCCAAGGCTTCAATCCCTTTCAGAAAAAAAGTTTTGTCTTGGTCCTGCAAAAAGCTCTCCACGGCATCCATCACCTCGTTATCGTATTCGTACCTGTTTCCCCTTAAGTATTTTTTCAATTTGGGGAACAGAAAAATATCGTTAGCCGCCAGATCTGGTGAATAAGGGGGGTGGTCAACCAATTCGAAGCCAGCTTGCTGAATGGCAGCCATCGCAACTGCCGACCTGTGCGCGGGTGCGTTGTCGTGATGAAACAGCACACCCCTTCGAAGTTTCCCTCTCCTTTTCTCTTTGATGGCATTCCTCAACTTGGAATGGAATGGAATTAAAGCTGCATAATATTGGCCTGTAATAGTGGTTCCACGCTCCAGGTAATCAATCAACAATATTCCTTCTGAGTGCCAAAATATTGAGGCTATAACCTTGCCAGCCGATGCCACGACACGAAACTTCTTCGGGGTCGGTGATGATGGCCGTTTCCATTGTGAAGATTGCTGTTTTGTCTCGGGATCAAAATGATGGACCCATGTTTCGTCCATTGTTACGAAACGAGACAAAAAGTTTTCAGAATCTTCTTGTAACTTGTCCAACAATATCTTCGAAATGTCAAGTCGATTTTGTTTCTGACTGTCGGTTAACATTCTCGGCACCCATCTTGCGGAGACTTTTCTCATATTCAAAGATTGTTTCAATATGGATTGAAAACTTCCATATGAAATGCCCGTTTCTTGAATTAAGTATCTGATGGTAACTCTTCGATCGCTCAATATAATTTTCTCGACTTTCGCAACATTTTCTTGGGTGACTGACGTCGATGGACGGCCGCAACGATGTTCGTCTTCCGTGCTCGTTCTCCCTACTCGAAATTGAGAAGCCCACCTTGCGAAAGTGGAATACGGCGGAGCAGACTCTCCTAATGTTGCCTCCAAATCACAATGAATCTCTTGCGTCGTTAACTTTTTTAAACAGAGATATTTAATAACGGCTCGCACTTCGTTTTTCTCCATTTTCAAGAACACGTTATGACATGAAGCAAACAAATGACTACATTCAGAAAAAAACAAAAGATAATCGAAGATTTTTTTTTTATTTATAATACAAATATGTACAGATATTCTATCTCACGATGAAGGTTTGATCTTGGTTGTGTTTAGGCGTTGACATGCACATTGAGTTAGTGTGCGTAACCTCGGGAGCTCTCAGTCAGCGTTCGGAACCGTACGATAATTATCGTACACATACGATAATTTTGTGCCTACGTACGATGTACGATAGCATATTATTATCGTACGCAGATTGTACGATAATTTCTATCATGATGCAAAATTTGAGAATTTATATTATTTCACTCATGCGCTGATAGTCTAAATCACAGTAGCATGATTTTATTTTGTCCAATAAACACTACACATTCATATCCATTTCTTCTTTATAAATACAAAATTTTGGCGTGTTTCATACCCAACTTGCATGGGAACAGTGAAATTTTGTCTGAGTGAATTTTAAGCTTGGTGCGTTTATTGAACTTAAAGTGGAAAGGGAATCAGTTCAGGTATGTACCACGTGTAAAACATTTGGGTTTCAGTGTTCTGTTGATTTGACAGCGGTGGTTTAAAAAAGATAAACTATAGAGTACTTGCATGCATATCAATATTACAATTTATATGATTTATTTATCTATAATAGACATTATCCTAAAAAATACGATAATTTAAAGAAGAAAGAAAGAAAAATACGATAATTTTACGCCCCTGGTACGATAGTCAGTCCACTTCAAGTTGCTAACGCTGTTTGGGTTTCAGTGTTCTGTTGATTTGACAGCGGTGGTTTAAAAAAGATAAACTATAGAGTACTTGCATGCATATCAATATTACAATTTATATGATTTATTTATCTATAATAGACATTATCCTAAAAAATACGATAATTTAAAGAAGAAAGAAAGAAAAATACGATAATTTTACGCCCCTGGTACGATAGTCAGTCCACTTCAAGTTGCTAACGCTGTTTGGGTTTCAGTGTTCTGTTGATTTGACAGCGGTGGTTTAAAAAAGATAAACTATAGAGTACTTGCATGCATATCAATATTACAATTTATATGATTTATTTATCTATAATAGACATTATCCTAAAAAATACGATAATTTAAAGAAGAAAGAAAGAAAAATACGATAATTTTACGCCCCTGGTACGATAGTCAGTCCACTTCAAGTTCCGAACGCTGCTCTCAGTCACGATCGCGACGCGGTCCGAGTCACTAGTGTTTATGTCCGTGCAAAATGTCAGCACAAAGTACCATCAGCAAGGCAACTAAACGTAGAAAAGTCGTCCGCAGTGAGGTAACATTATCTATAGGGTTAAATGTATAATGAAGGGCCCTTTAAGCGGATTTTGGTCTTCAAACCTTTATAAAAAGTTAATGAATATAATTGCTTGATATTGACCACTACTAAAGCGTACTACTTCAGTAAAAAATGTCAAATAATTACAATATTTTTCGTCGCATTCTTATTTTTTTGTTGCCATGTTTTGTTTTTTTTAATCTTTCAGATTAAAAAAAATTACGTCTCACAATTAAAATTTAAGCTTTAGAGCATCCGAAAAATCTATTTTAAATTGTTTATGACTGAAATATTTTTTAATACTGATGTTTAAAGTTTAGAGGGTGGATCAATGGTGGGGGCCCAACAATACGTTATCCTATATATATTTGTTTTTATACTTACCTAATTTGGTTAAATTAGTTGAAATTCACTAATTCCAATTGGTTTTATTTTAGGGTGGAAGCATGATAGCAAGCGTTTACCATTTCCTGAAAGAGGAGTATGACTTTACAAAATCAGTTATGGAGCCTAACTGTGATTTGTCTCATTTACGAAATATTACTCAGCGTACAGCTGAGGCGACAGGCGTTTCTCTTTCAACTGGCCAACGGATCTTAAAAGAAGAGAAGGAATTGACATGCACTTCCTCAAAGTTTACTTCTCCTATGAAGAAAAGAATGAAACGAGATAATAAGATAGATATAGACAATATTACAGCTGATGTTGTTCGGAGTACGATACAAAATTTTCATGTCGTCCATAAAGAAATTCCAACGTTGACAAAATTAAGAACAGTTTTAAATGAAAAATTTGGTTTCGAAGATTGTCTCGAAACGCTTCGTCAGTTATTACTGAAATTAGGATACAAGTGGCGTAAAACAGAAAATAACCGCAAAGATTTGACTGAACGTCATGATATACAGATGTGGCGTCTAAAATATTTAAAGAAGATGTCGGAATATCGCTCTCAAGGACGACCAATTGTCTACACCGATGAAAGTTATGTCCTTTCAACACACGTGCGAAACAACACCTGGGCACAAAAAAAAGAAAGCACGCCATTTTTAAAAAAGATAAGCACGGGCTCTCGATTTATATTGGTGCATGCGGGAACAAAGGACGGATTTATTGAAAATGCCTGTTTGGTTTACAAGGCCAACTCAATAGCTGGCGACTACCATTCCAATATGAGTTATGATTATTATATTAAATGGCTCAATGAAAAACTTTTGCCCAATTTACCCGAAGGCTGCGAATGGCTCAGAGACAAGGGCATTGCATTTAAACAATCTTCCCTTAAATTAGAATTGTACGACATAATACAAAAAAAAAACAAAGATACACACATAACACACAAAATCGATAACTTTATCACGAGCGAAGGTTTTGATGTCATACGCCTCCCGCCTTATCATCCAGAATTAAATACGATTGAAAAAATTTGGGGAATTGTAAAAAATTATATCGCTTCAAAGAATATTGAGCAGAATATGACCTATACCGAAAAACTTATCAATGATAGCTTGAACAAAGCTACCAGCGAAACATGGCATAAAACTTGTAGTTATGTTGAAAAAATTGAATACTTGCAATATGTTGACCTGGATTTTGAGTTTCTGATTTATGTGCAAAATGATTCCGATGACAGCGAATCAGAATCCGAATATTATGTATCTGACAGTGATTAAATATACATAGCTAATTATAACAACTTTGTTTTTTGTGTTGTTCCTTTTTCTAAATAAAAATGTATGACCATCTAAGTGTTTCTAGTAACTTATTATATTTAATTTCCATTTCATAAAAAAATATCATTTTAAGAGCTACATAATCATTATTTATTAAAAAGCATAAAAAAATCATAAAACTTAATTTAAAATGCGTTTAAGATTTCTTTGCTAACGCTCCTTCAGTTTACACACGCAAACGCGCCTGTCTGTACATGTCACTACTACCACCAAGGCCAAACCTTCATCGTGAAATAGAACATCTATATCTGAGCTATGCCTGCCAGTATTTTTTTTACCATGGAGTATGTCGTTCTCACTACTTTTTGATTCCTCCTAGTACGAAGAGGTGATAAAAAGATAAAATTAAATTCTTTATTCGGGACAACAAACAACTGTACAGAAATATTACAATACAGTTCTAAATTATTATTATATAAATACAGTAAAGTCCACAGCGTTATCCACAGTTTACCATATAATAATGTTGCCACAATGTGAACGGTTAAGTAAGTTACTCGTATGTTCTTATACTATATTTACGGTTTTTATACAATTTATATAAAGAAAAAAGGAACAGAATTTGAAAAAAAACGAAAGTAACCATTAGTTCTATGTTAGGAAATATACGACGAGAGAGCTGTTGAATTTAATTTTCCAATCACGCCTTTTTTAAATTTTAATCGAATAGATAGGAATATATCTATGGCTACAAAGTGCAAGTTATTTGCCGTTGAGCAGTTCTTTGGTCTGGAACCAATCCTTGTCGAAGGATCAGGTGATGCTTCCCATAAAAATGCTTTGACATCGGAATTGAAAACCAACATGTGAAACATAAATGTGAAATTCTCTCATTCAATCTAAGAGTTCCAATTGCACATCTATGTTAAACAAACAAACATTTTACAATGTTTGTTTAGTTGAAGTCTTGCGTTAAAGTTAAATGAAAGAAAAGCTTGTAATAAAACTTTCAAATGTAAGCAAATAAAAGACGATATACCTCGTCCGGTAAACATCCCATATATGCTGTCTTTGGCGCATTCACCGTTAATTAATACTTTGTACAAGTTTATCAGTGTAAATCATATTAGGTTATAGCTTATATTTGTTTTCGTATTATGCTTCATAAGCGTTTCTTTCATCCTCTTTTTTTACTTATACTTGACTTATTTTGACTAGCCGCAATTTATTAAAAAAAAACAGTTTTTCGTACCTACTTTACCAAGTTTTCTTTATTGCCCAAGTTAATTTGATGTTCTAGTGTGTTTTCGTTAAGTTTACCGCTCATACTTAAACCGATTGTTCGTCACTTTTTTTTTTTTAAACTTGGCAAACTTGACATTGGCAGAATCATCGGTTAACGATGGAGCCATAGATTATAAATTGGATTGGTTGGAAAAGACGATATATATTAAGGTAGATACTATGGGTATGAATTCATTTTGAATAGGGGTTGAATGCACGGCACAGTGACTTACATAAAAAACATACGGAGACATACCTGTAGGAAATGTTTGCGTTGTTTCTAACCTTTTACTTTTCGTTAAGTATGTTATGTAAGCAAGTGATTTGGTTTGACGTTGTTATAGATAGATAGAAATAATATATGTAAGCAATTAAATACTTTCTCATACTATCGTCTGTATTAAAACGTAGGTCTTTATAAACAACGATATTTAAACAAAGTGTTAAAGTGCTTACATTCAAATATTATATGCAAAAAGTCATCCAATACATGTACCATTTAGATGACTGGTATATCCTGATTTAGTTAAGTTGCGTGATAGTCAAAAATCACAAAAGTGAAAATTCTATTTTAGGCAAACTTGTTCACCATGTTTTAATTTTTTGGTAAATTTTGCTATCATGTATCTAATCGCATTCTAACTACGGCTCAAAAAGCTTTGTTCCAAATAATTAAAATTTAGTGACAGAACGCTACAGCTGAGTGTTTGACATTTGACGTTTTGTTTGTAGCTTGCTGCGGCATAACCTCTAAAGTCGGTTTTTCTGATTAGAAAGTCGAATTTTCTTAAATTTTTATGTGAAAATAGTGTTCGTTGTATCTGTTAATTATTGTAGCGTACCCGAATAATCTATCCTGCAATTTTCTTTTAATTTTAGTTTGCATGCGTAGGTGGATCGTAAAAGTTATTTCTGTGGCGGTGGTTAAGTAAATAAAAATATTTATAGTGTTGAACATAAAACTGAGCCGGTGTTTGCTATTTTAGGTAGGCTAATAACTAAGTGTAAGTTTCGTACTATCGTAGTCCCATTAAATGATAAGATTCACAAATAAATTTTATAGTTTTCGTTGTTTACCTTTTTGTTTTGATAAAAAAAAAGTAATAGCTATGTCCTCTGTGGCTGTGAAAACCAAGAGTGATTTGGATTTGGAACCCCAGCCTGTAAAAAAATTGAAAATGGCTAGTGATGTGGAAAGTAATTCAGATATACAGCAGAGAACTGTTGCAACTATGTGTGGTGCTTGGAGACCTGAGGAAGAAGATGGCGGGATGATACTAGTCTTCAAGACTAGGCAACCGTGCTTGAGTCCAGATCCTACTGAAGAGTCGGACTACCCGGAGAATATTGAAGACTTCTGGGTGGCGAGCCTGCTTCCCAGCAACGATGAACAGGTAATATTATTGTTTTTCCTGCACTGTAGGTGTAATTCTTGTGTAAATGGTGTCCTCAAAGATTAGTGGTTACATTCTCTCTGTAAAAAAAAGAAAAACAATTTTTCAAATAGTGGTTGTATTTATTCTCGTATCAGCGCCACCTATCCATTAATGCATATACTACACCGTATTGTTAAAGTATTACGGATGAAATGTTTTCAATGCAATTAATAGAGGTCGCTGAAATATTTTATTATTTCTATAAGAGCCATCTGTAGACGATGCTAAGTACTATTTGCTATTGTTCGCCGTTTGCTTTTCACATTAGGTTCTTATCATCTTCACAGATGTCAGTTCGTAAAGTTTTTCAACAAAGGAACTGCATATTTTTTTCGTATAAAGTATCGGTTTCTATAGGGCATTTCGTAGGGTTCCATGTAAGTACATTGCTCGGGGTAGATTTTTTTTCAAAATTATGTATTCATACATACATTTAATATGGTTCATAAAAATTTGTTTCGAGAGGGAATTCAATCCCCTACTACTCGGTCCAGTAAACCGAGCGGCGTCTGCTCCAACTAGGGTTGCCACCTTTTATTTGAGCAAATAAAGTACATTGGTTTTTAAAGGTAGACAAAAAAAGTAGTGTTTCAAAATAAAGTATTATTTATTTCACTTTACTATTTTGTTAAAGAACATGTTTTTTATTACTTTTAGCAATTTTCAACCTTTACTCTTAGTCGTCGTATAAAATATGTATGTTCACGCTTGCATCGCTTATAGGGATATCGGTGTATGTGTGTGTGTGTGTGTGTGTGTGTATGAATGATCTACGCTGTTGGCCGCGGGGCCTTTACAGCTTCACCGGACAAGAGGGCGAGCGTGCAACCACTACGCTCGAGCCAGAAGGGCAAGGGGGGCAACTAGCTCAAGGGCGCCTCAAGTAGGAACGGCCTCGGCTTCGGCAGTCGCTATGGGGGAGGGCATGTACTAGGTGTCTCGCCGTGGTGTTCTGCACCGGCCGGCGGGCAAGGGATTCTTCGACCTCGCCGGCGAGGTCGGTGTCTGATCCTGTGTGCGGTATCTGTATCCGAAAGAAGGTATGTAAGGGCATCGGGAGGGTCGGTGAGAACATGCCGCGGACGGCGGTAGCGGTTGATAGGAGGGGAAGGGATATCGGTGAATGTTACTTACTCATGAGTTTGGTCTTCATTATGTCATGCCTGAATTCCTCAAGCGAGGTGGCTGAGGTGTACTGTGTACATTCATATTTTTCCGACAAGGTTATACCGCAATAGAAGGCGAGTCACAGGAGCATGACGGACTCTTACCGACTAAAACCCCACGGTGGCCGGCATCGACACTTCGGGGACGGGCTCCGGGATCTCCGTTAGGAACACGCCGGTGTCCCTCTGTATCGTGCTCCGTAGAGCCCGTCTTCGGGGAGGGAGCCTATGGACCTGCTCCCCCCTGCACCGTCGCAGTGCTCTAGGTGGCATGAGCCACACCATGCCGCGCTCCTCCTCGGGGTAGCACGTGAAAGACGCTTAGGGCCCCCGCCCCAGCGTCCCACGACCACCAGGCTGAAGGCTTCCAACTTGGCTTAACGCGCCTTCCGAAGCATGGAGATGCTTATATTGAAAATGCCACAAACGGTCACCCATCTCAAGCCAACGGAGTCGAACGCTGCTTAACCTTTGTGATCACTAAGAACACCGTTATTGCACAGCGCTACGAGCGTCGGATGCCTTTACAAATATAAAATTGACAAACAGCCAGACCGAAAGAAACAAATCACACAAAAATGTGTTCCTTGCAGTGACCGAACCCGCAACTTAATGATCAAGTGAGTGGAGAGGCCCACGTTCTAAATCACTAGATCAAGTCTTCGTCAACCCCTGTTGGGAACACGCGAAAATTTGTTTCCAGCTGGGATTCGAACCTAGGCCCTCGTGATTACGGCCACAAGAGCAGCGATTTTATTATCTTCTAAACGCTCGTTACCTCCCGTGCTTAGGTATCGCTACTGAACTGAGTAATGTCGTAGACGCCCTACAAATGATGCTAATTAACAACACAAACTTACCGACTCCGCCCTTGATCTTAATAATTTTATTTTAAAAAATACTATTTGAGAACAAGCTTTTAAGCAGCAGGTAATTGAGCAATTTAAAACGATCAATCAACATGAAATGTGTATACGAAATTCGTCTCTTTTGACCGTTGAGGAATTCCTTCGTCTGGAGCCAATCCTGGGTGTACGATCAGATCATGCTTGCCATAAAAAATCATTGTCATCGGAACTGAACCAACATGCCAAATTTCAACTCCGTAGGATAAAAGTGGTCAGCTTGCAAGATTTGACCTTAGCCAACAAACACTCATCATCATTATCATCATCAGCCTATAGCAGTCCACTGCTGGACATAGGCCTCGCCAAGTGCACGCCACTAGGTACGATTCCCGGCTACTCGCAACAATCATTGTAAGCTAAATAAAAGCGTGTGTGTGTGAGTGATGTACGCTGTTGGCCGCGAGGCCTTTACAGCTTCACCGGACTTAAGGGCGAGCGTGCAACCACTACGCTCGAGCCAGAAGGGCAAGAGGCGACATACCGGGCGCCTTGAAGGGGCGGCTTCGGTTGGGACAGTCGCTGCGGGGTGAGGGGGTGAGTGCGCCGGTCAACCGCCGGCTAGGGGAGGGGATCTACGACTTCGTCGTCGTCGTCGCCCGTATTCGGAGCCTAAGTAAAAGCTTGGACTGGAATTTCTCTAGAGCTCCATTCCTGCTTCATTTTAGTGCATTGAAAAATAATGAGATAAAAATCTAATAAAATAGCGAACAACTGTTTGTATTCGAGCATACAATTGTTATTTTCAGAGTATTTTTTTTATTTTGGCAAGAATGGATTATTTCTTGATCAACCGGAGAGTGTGGCGGCGGGCCGAATTCGTTTCTCTATAAGAAAAATGTATTTGTTAAGTTCTATAAATTTAAATAGTAAAACGTCAAGCAATCGTTTAAATAATTTACCTCACAACAATAATACAGCATGTAAACGACTCAATAAGGTTTGCTACAAAATTAAAAAGCAAAAACAGGATAAATCTAGTACACGATTATTGTTAACCCAAATAATCATATATTGTGCCAGTTGTGCCATATTACATTCGGCAAGCGATAATAGGAATGATGATATGATGAATGATGTATAAGGAAGCAAATGATAAAACAAAACTGACTAGAAATACTAAAATAATTTTGAAAATCCGGAACGAAGTTATTCGTCAGAGAACCAAGGTTACCGACATAGCTCAGCGAATTAGCAAGCGGAAGTGGCAGTGGGCAGGTCACATATGCCGCAAAAGATGGGCGTTGGGGCAGACTGGTTCTTAGATCGCGTGTCGGCAAACGTAGTGTAGGGCGCCCTGTAGTTAGGTGGGGCGACGATATTCGTAAGGCAGCGGGAAGGGATTGGAGAAGGAGAGCTGAAGATCGAGCTCAGTGGCGTGCCATGGGAGAGGCCTACGCCCAGCAGTGGACTGACACGGGCTGATGATGAATTTTGAAAAACGTTAGGACACGCGGTACATAATTGTAAAGAGTGTCAAGGTAGAAGTTGTATGCATACAGCACAAACTTGGTCGTTGTGGCGGTCTTTGGGGACAGGCCTTTGTTCTGCAGTGAAAGTCTTTGGGATGAAAATAGAAACAGTGTCGGATTAGTAAGCTGAAGTGGCAGTGCGCTGGCCACATATCCGAAGTACCGATAACCGCTGGGTACATGACTTCTTGAGTGGATACCACGGATTGGCAAACGTAGAGAAGGACGCCCTCAAACTAGGTGGAGCGGTGGCTAGAAATTGGATAAGGGGAGTTGAGGATCGTATCTTTTATTTTTTGACACAGTGAAAACCCTTTATACCCGTTTTTCCTGTTGTTGTACCCAACCGTGTTCGGGGGAACACGGAGGTATTATGTCGGGAGTCCTTGGTCCACTGACAGTCGGAGTGAACCGGCGGTCAGTGGACCAAGTATACCGACTAACGACCCTGCGGTGACACCAACTTGTTCGCTTGGTCGAGGCTACGATGACGGACCAATTTTCGCGCGGCCCCGAAGCGAGCTGCCTTTTCAGGCCCATCTCGTGGATCGTACCTACTCATTCGCGTGCTGTTGAAGAGGCCTATGTCCAACAGTGGACTGCTGTAGGCCGATAATGATGGCGAGGGAATGTAGGGATTCGGTGTCGTTGAGGAACCTGATACATATTATTTGCAGTACAATAGATTAGTTATCTAATCAAATACCGACACGACTGTATTCCCCATCGTACATCTACATTTTATTGACGTTAGGTAGGTTCAAATAGCTGAGATTTACGCAAATTACCCTTCTAAAATTATTTTTTAGATTTTATGTTTTTTCCGTTTCCGGTCGGTATCGAGTGCTTTGCAGCACCCATGGTCACGGGAAGGACTGAGTTGTTAGACGTCCAAAAGGCATAGTTGTTTCAATTTGTTGGATATTATGACCAACTAGTTTCTGCCCGCGACTTCCTCCGCGTTTACTTTAAACTGGAACCTAATATTTTTCCGGGATAAAAAGTATGCTATATGTTCATCCAGGTAATGAACTATCTGTGTGTCAGATTTCATTCAAATCCGTTCAACCGTTTTGGCGTGATTGAGTAACAAACATTCAAACATCTATACATACAAACTTTACGGTTTCAGACATTTATTTTCACTTAACTTTAACTTTCACGTTTATAACATTAGTAGAATAAATAGGATATATGTATTACAACCAATAATTTGAGTTACGTAAGCAGCAAACAAGCCAACAGTAAGTGTGTACGTACTAGGTAGATCACACGGCGAAGTTAACGAAAATGTTATGACAAAGCGCATTCTTGCGTCCGTTTCCATCTCGCTCGGCACAAAATTGTCAACATTCCGCCCAACTTGGCAGAGTAAATTCTTTGTATCAACTTTCTTGAGAGTTTCATAAGAAAATACGCGATTTCAGAACCGTAGGTGAGTAAATTCTTTGTATCAACTTTCTTGAGAGTTTCATAAGAAAATACGCGATTTCACAACCGTAGGTACCTACCGATTAAAATTTGTTGATAGGTCCTTGGAAATTAAATTGTTCGTCAGTAATATAATTCAGTAAAGTACGAACATACCTCTCATGTTGTTTTTCCCGAGAGTAGGAAGATATTCCCCAAGCGGTGGTAACCGAAGTGAGTGCTACAACTGCAAGTAGTACTGTGCGTACCCGCCAATGATGCTATGTGCCCATTAGATAGAGGACGAGACTATTTCCAAATTCCAAACTCTGGACAGCGACTCAGATGTTTGTTAATAGAAAAAGTACATTTTGTCTTGGAATCGAATTAAAGCCCTTGTAATCGCCACGCACATTATGCCAATATACCAACTAGGCAGTGCTTGGTAAGGTTAATCGGTAATGTCCGTTTAACTTTGAAGCAAGATTGACAAGTAACTTTCGATTTCCAGGTAAGAGGTTTTACGATCTGAGGTACAACAGCGAATAATTTGATGTGCCATACTTCTCGCACCGCTAGTTCAGTAAATGAAGATCAAAGAGACAGCATGTTTTCTCCATAATATCACTACACGTGAAATCAATTATTAAGGTACCTGGTGAAAAGCCTATTCATACGTAAAGTTTTTAAAAAAATCTTATTTTTGTAACCACTCAACTCTACATTTCTGGAACATCAAAATGACAGGCTGCTTTTCCAATAGGTATGTCACGTACATAGTAGTAGATACAGACTTAATATCCATATAGATAAGGGTGCTTCCACATTGGAAAATGCGCACGATTGAGCCTGGTTATATGATATATGCATCTATTCTATAATGCTAGTTATGCGCCGCGCGTGCCCTCTGCCATAAGCGCGCTAACGACTTACTGCTCAACGACTGCGGGTAGGAACTCGCAGCTCAATATGAAACAAATTGTCAAATGCACGGACTCAGATCTCAAGCAATCACGAGAATCTTCAGAGTTTTACTCGAGTTGTGAAAAGATTTCATGTGATATGCCCGCGTTCAGTTCCACCAACAGTTGCAGTAGCTCTCATTTTACTAACATGACTCTATTGTAACCCAATCTTAACTGTCGCCGCATGGTGTTAGTCTTTTGCGATTTGTGTACTATTAGCCTTCATTCGTGTTGTAGTCTTTAGTGCTGAGAGTCGTGTTCTTTATGAAGAACCTTTACACTTCAGTTGTCTCTTCATTTTGTCCTATCCTCCGCAGCATAAGCTGCATCGCTAACACTTACGATTCGATTACACAACTTTAGATTCGATTTTATTGAGGTATTGCCAGTGAAATTGGGATACTGGAAGGCTTACGGGCGCCGGACGGCAGGATATAAATTGGCTCGTGTTTCGAGTCTTGTTCGTAAATCAAAATAGTCTCTTCTATGTATAACCTCAATACAATACTTTCTTCTTTCTTCATGGAACGAGTTTTTTCTTTTGAAACATTTGTCACGTCTGGACGAAACCCGTGACGTCTCTCGTCGCGTCTTCGCTAGCCCTGCTAGTGCGAATATAGTGCGACAAGAATCTTTTAGCACTTGTATGACATTGTCATGGGGATGTAGGTGTGAAATTGGAGTTATGATTTAGTAAAATTTTCTTATTTCTAGGAAAATATTTTGATAAGTGGCTCGGTGTAACTAACTCCAGAGATTTAATGCTCTTATTCAACGAACCTAATCAAGCTTCATCGTGAACAAAATAAAAAAAATGTCTTTTAAAATATTCCAACAAATTAAAAAAAGAATATGGGGTAACTTTTGTAACAAACACCAACTGTAGCGTGCAGCGAACTCAGGGAACTGTCATGAACGACGTTTCACTTGATGACGGCGTTAGTTCAGATTTTGGCCAAGTCCTGAAAGATCCTTGTCGCACAACAACGTGCATTTGCGGTTTCGTCAATATGTTAGTACCCTAGAAGCCCAATACATGCATACGCTGTTAGGTGCATGCATATTAATCTAGCGGGGCGGGTAAACATTCCCATTCGGAAACTTGCACGTAGCACTAACGGCGCCTGCATAATGAAACAGGCGGATTCGCCTTGTCGGGACTTAGATTTGTATATTGGTTCAAATTTAATAGATTTTACATATAAAGGGAGTGAAGAAGCCATTTGTTACCACCGACAAGACTAAAAGATGATGATTTGCTGCAGTTGTTGGAATAGTTAGGCTTCGATCTAACAGGACAAGTCCCTAATGTGACTGTCAATAATTTCTTTCGGTCTGGTTGTTTGTGCATGTAACATTTTATATGTAATCATTAAACTGTCTGTAATTTAAGGAATGCCGAATGCTTTACTTCTCCGGGTTTTCTTCTCTTGATTTAACAGTCCGTGTTTCGGTAATTCATCCAACCATGACATCGAGCGTTCGTGTGTGTGAATGATCTACGCTGTTGGCAGCGGGGCCTTCACAGCTTCACCGGACAGGTCCGACAAGGGTTTATTCTGGCTAACACTTCATGTGATATTCATTATGTCATGTTGAATGTCTTATAAGTGGCTTGATAAGTTTCAACCGTACGTGGCCACATACCTTTCTCCGCGTATTTGCGCCGGGTCTATGTGATGCAGTATGATGCTTCGATTTCTGGGATGCCCAGCATTGGGATATAGCCTAGTATAGGCAGATTATATATCTGCCTATACTGGGCTATATCCACAAGTGAATGCGACTTGCTCATGCGTCTTAAGTTATCTAGACATTATTGTGCGACTATAAATTGCCTGCGATTAATCGCTCTGTATAAACCGTACGCACACCTGGGCCCTTATTCGCTATGACTAAACGCGGTACGTTATGATATCATCGTGGAATGATTGCGTAATGGCATTCTGTATGCTATTTGAGTATTTGAGTACCATCAAAAGATGTATTTTCAGTAATGTGACCTACGATCAAAAATTTATGACAAAATAGAGGAGCCGTCGCATATAGTGGCAACCGTAACCAAAGACGATTTGATGGACGATGTAATCCAGTGGTTAAGAGCTTAAGCTGCTCTCGCTGGATCGAGTAGTCACGGGTTCGATCCCCGCACGGCACAAATCTTTGTGTGATATCAAATATTTGTTTCGGTCTGGGTGTATGTGTATGTAAATTTTATGTTTGTAAACACACAGGAATAATTCCTGTTGTGGAGCGAAACTTTTGCATTTAAAACAAAAATAAAAAAGTTTAAGGACCCGTCCTCGTCCCTATGGACGAGCTTGTGTTAAAGAAAGGCAAAGCAGAAAAGAAGACCACTATTTCTTAATTCACGCATTCCTGAAAGTACATCGCCGTATGAAGATGATAATGATGACCACCATCATTTCACGCTGTTACCGTAACTCGGCGCGTTACGTATTTAATTGGTCATAGGGAATAAGGATCAAATCCCAATCCTGTATTTCCGATCCTCAAAGCCGTTTTATTACATTTTGATGCGTTATAAAACTGAAATATCTAGTCACTTTCATTGGCGCAACTTTTAAGTGTTAATTCAAAAGGCATTCAAGATTTCTTACTTTTTATTGCTTTCTCGTAACGTTTGATGGGCCTGTAAAATACCATGAAGTTCTGGGATGTTAACCTTTGATTATGTTCCTTTAGTCCAAGGTTGGAGGATATTTTGTATAAGGTTGGTTATCTTTCTTGGTGTTTAATGTTACTTACTTACTTCCGAAAGGAGAAAGAGAAATATTTGGATGAAAGAAATTACAAAATGAGATGTTAATAACTTAATACGATTTAAATTATAGGTAGTCTTCTTGAAAATCATTTTTGTGTGTGTGTGTGAATGATCTACGCTGTTGGCCGCAGGGCCTTTACAGCTTCACCGGAGCATGCAACCACTACGCTCGAGTCAGAAGGGCAAGTGGGTAAGCTATCGAGATTGCCTCAAGAAGGAACAGCCTCGGCTTGGGCAGTCGCTTTGGGGGAGGGCGTATACTAGGTGTCTCGCCGTGGTGCTCTGAACCGGCCGGCGGGCAAAGGATTTTTCGACCTCGCCGGCGAGGATCAAACAGATCCTGTATGCGATATCTGTATCCGAAAGAAGGGGTGTAAGGGGATAGGGAGGGTCGGTGAGAACATGCCACGGACGGCGGTAGCGGGTGATAGGAGGGAAGTTAGGTTCGTAGTCGGCGGCGGCTACGATTAGCGGATTCCCATGATGGGACGCGTTCGCGAAATATCGGGCTGTCGCCTTTTTAATAAAGACGTGAATAGGTTCGAGACTGAGATTAGAATGGCTTGAAAATGAATGGGAAAGTAGTAACATGACATAATATAATGAAATCTAAAATATCAATCAATCAATCAATCAGCCTATCGTAGTCCACTGCTGGACATAGGCCTCTCCTAACACGCGCCATTGCACACGGTCCTCCGCCTTCCGCATCCAGTCTGTCCCAGCGACCTTTTTGAGATCGTCGGTCCATCTAGCTGGGGGCCGTCCTACCTTACGCTTACCAAGTCGCGGTCTCCACTCTAGGACACGAAAAATCATCTAAAATATAGATGAAGCAAATAAAGAGGTATGTCAAAATCTTAGCTTTTAGTATGTTTGCCTATGGGATATAAATACCTATTTTAGAAATACATTTCAATCCCCAAGTCAGTACCTCGCGTTTTGAGGACCGTTATAAGGGTTGGACCGATATAAGGAGGAAAAATTCTGCCCCATGAGCACGGAGAATAGATGATTACTTCAAGATTTTTTGAAGCGAATTTGTCATAATCATTTATCCTTCTCAATTTCGGTTTCTAGAAATATTTAAGTTATCGCATAAAAAGGTTAGTTGATATAAACGCTAACGAGAGAATAATATAGTGAACCTAACTAGCGGATACGTCGAAAATTGCACAAAATTGAACATAAAACCCAGGAATTGGAAGCTAAGGCGTTGGAACAGTAATTCTGTTGGCTAACGGAGTCGGGCATTCATAACTCCTTCCTTTTAAATAGATTTACACAAAAGTTTGAAATGGCGTAATGTCCTTTAAAAATACTACTTAATTTTAATTTAATTTCTTGAATGCTTGGCCTCTTCAGGTATATTTTTATACTTCACATCTGATTTTACGCTGCTGCTGGGATATAAGTCTTTAAACCATTGTAAGACCATAAACCATTGTAACAAGAATTGAAACGAAATTTCATTTCAACATATCTCATAAATGCTCCTTGAATGAGGAAAATTGACGTGTCTCCGGCATCTTGCGACATTCTAGTTCGTAAGTCGGCGATTTCCGCGAATCGATTGGTAGGTCTGTCTTCTATCTTGTCATTGTAGCAGGTAACTTGATTTATTTCAATGTTACAATTGAGGAAAATGCTGGGGACAAATTTTATTACTTACTGTAGTCTGAAGTAAAGCGTACGCTTTATTTACTTACGCTTTGCTTACTGTTTGAATGTAGGTTGGGTTGTTTAGTTTTCACAATTTTTGTAGGGTCCCAAATTCAAAATCTTTATATTTTTCTATATATTTGAGGGGTTATAGTCAACATGGGACTGAGACTTTGGGACATTTTGCCAGAGTATGGTATAGATGGCACTCTGTTGCGAGCTGTCCAGTCCACTTATGTGGACTGCAAGGCATGCGTACGGGTGGGTGGTAACAGGTCACCCTGGTTTGACGTTAAAATCGGCGTCAAGCAGGGTTGCGTGTTGTCCGCTAGACTGTTTATAATATATCTGGACAAAAGTCTTCAAAGACTGAAAGCGATGAATGAAGGTGTACAAATAGGTGACTTAGTGGTAAACCATCTACTTTATGCAGATGACGCGGTTTTAATAGCGCCAACAGCCACTGATCTGCAAACACTAGTCACAGTTATGAAAGACGACTGCATGATCAATGGCTTACACTTGAATGTGAAGAAAACCAAGATTATGGTTTTTGAAAGGGAAGAAACCAGAACGAATGTAAGGATTGTGGTTGGTAACGATGTGCTGGAGCAAGTGAATGAGTTTGTATATCTTGGATGCGCCTTCAGTAAGGATGGGAAATACATCGCTGACATAGAGAGAAGAGTGAGTGCAGGGAACAGAGTGAATGGTGCGATGGGAAAGCTACTCGGGAGCCGGCACTTAAGCCATAAGGCGCAGCTGGCCATACATAACGGAGTTCTTGTCCCAACGCTGTTATATGGTAGCGAGAGCTGGGTATGTAAGAAGGAGAATGAAAGTAGGATAAATGCGGTAGAAATGCGAGCTCTGCGGAAGATGTGCGGAGTGAAGCTGACCGACCGCATTAGCAACAGCGTAGTAAGACAGCGAGTAGGTATGAAAGATAGTATCGGTGTAAAGATGAGAAAGGGCATGCTCCGTTGGTTCGGGCATATAGAAAGAATGCCAGAGGAAAGAATGACAAAACAGATATACAATGTGAAAGTGGAAGGATGCAGGTACCTTGGAAGACCTAGACTATCTTACCACGACCAAATAAACCGAGTCTTATCTGATGGAAAAGTCAAGAGTCTCCGTAACCGGCGAGCGTGTATGAGACGAACTATGAGAGTCGAGGAAGCCAGAGAGGTATGTAAGGAAAGAACCTGTTGGAACTCTGTACTCTCTGCCTACCCCGCAAGGGATCTGGCGTGAGGTTATAGATAGATAGATTATAGTCAACATTTTATGAGTACAACAAAATCGAAATTTATCTTTTTTTGTGCGTGTGTGTGTGTAAATTATCTACGCTGTTGGCCCCGCACCTTTACAGCTTCACGCTCGAGCCAGCAGGGCAAGTAGTCAACTAGCTCAAGGACGCCTCAAGGAGGAACGGCCTCGGCTTAGGCAGTCGCTATGGGAGAGGGCGTGTACTAGGTGTCTGGCCTTGGTGCTCTGCACCGGTGGGCGGGCCAGGGATTCGTCGACTTCGCCGATGAGGTCGGTGTCTGATCCTGTGTGCGGTGTATGTATCCGAAAGAAGGGATGTAAGGGCGTCGGGAGAGTCGGTGAGAACATGCCGCGGACGGCGGTAGCGGCTTATAGGAGGAGAGTTAGGTTCGTAGTCGGCGGCGGACGATTAGCGGATTTCTATGATTGGACAGCGTTCGCGAAATATCGGGAATGGAGATCGACATTCCGTATGAACCACGGGGCTACGACGGCTTTGCGGAGGAAACGGCATTGAACCGTTTGGAGTCTATCGATGTGAGAGCGGGCGGCGTGCCCGAACACCTCACAAGCGTTCGTCATGATGCGCCGTATACGAGTTTTGTAAAGTGTGACCTTATTCCTAAGGGACATTTTACTGCGCTTGCAGATCATCGAAATTTATCTTGTTCTGACTTTGTTAAATGAGTTACGACGTCGTCTTGTTAATAACAAATGATCACAACTCATAGGACTCCCATTCATAAACTAATTATAATTTGAAATATTATCTTAAATATCAAAGTACCTGTTGGAACTCTGTACTCTCTGCCTACCCCGCAAGGGATCTGGCGTGGTGATATATAGGTAGATCTTAAATGTGTATAATGACTTTGCATCGGACACAATCCACCGTAGGACTAATATCCGAAATCATAGTGCCCCAAATTGAGATCATAATGCGTGCATTACTCCTCCCATTCGCATCACCGCCGACTTGTAAGGGATGACACAATTTAAGCCCGTACTTAACAATCCAGCTCCCCAATATATCTCGACTTAATGTCTAAACTTCATAGAAGGACATTTCACAATTGGAAAAAGGGTTAAACGTCGGCTGTGGGGAGTCCACATTAATATGCCATTCAACAAATTGTGGCTCCCCGAGTCCATTTATTAGGGCACGTTAAGCCGGGTCTTGGTCCCTTAGTGTTCGCATTGCCGGTTCCGCGACCTGATAAACCGTGATAGGTCTTTCATGGTAAAAGTTACAATTTGTCTTGTTATGACGAGACAAATTCACTGATGCTGGTATAAAACATGTAAGTACAGACGAAGTTAACAAAAAGTAAGATTAAAACTAAAGAGCATTGTAACAAAAATATTCTGAAGTACACGAGAAGCGTAGATCAGAAATTGATATGACCCGAAATATGAATCTCTTTTTTTCATAGTTTGATATCCCATATAGAAGAAAAAAAGAAAGAAAACTTATTTATTTTTATTAACCACATAGTCCAAAAACAAAGCAACAACAATAAATAGTATTTAATTCTAAAAAAATAAATATGGACACATGTCGTCATCAAAACGGGCTCCCCATTCAGCTAAAAGCTGTAACACGTTTGTAACCGAGCTACAGCGCTGATTTTCAATGGGGGCCTCAAGTGACGTGCGAGCATTGAGTCATACCAGAACAGGTATTTCGCAGTGTTAAAATTATAACTGTATAATACTGTATTTATCACATAATAAGTGCGAGGGATTACGCAATTTTATCTTCTTTTATCTATAATCTACCTTACCTATATTATGTGGCCAGATGTCTTGCGAGGTGGGCAAGAAGTACAGAGTTTCAACAGGTTTATTCCTTATATACGTCTCTGGCTTCCTCCGCTCGTATAGTTTGTCTCATACACGCTCTTCTGTTACGGAGATATTTGATTTGGCCTTCAGATAAGACACGGTCTTCTTTTATATTTTATACGTACACTACTAATATAACTGGATCTACGATTTTAATCACTTGCACCATATAATCAGCAAATACCAGATTACATGCATAAGTTCTCATTGATACCTTTGCAAGAAAATTCTTTAGCGAATATTTTTGTTCTAATTTGTAATCTTTGGGAGCTTCTTGTTTTTACATAAGAGTAGGCATTGAAATTTCTAATCTTGTTTTTTCAGACCTTAGTTCTTTACCTTCGTAATAGTCTGGTCTTAAAAGGTTCTACCCAAATACATTCTTTTTGCGGAACGCAAAAACTTCACAATTGGAACTTTTCTGTGATCTTAATAGGATTTCTTTTGAGTTGGAAAAAACTTAAGCAGAAAAAGCTTTTTCCTTTGATTAACATTGATAGGTTTATTTTTAGGTCGCCGTTTCAGTATTGATTTTCAATCAATTCTCTTTATTCTTGTGAAGTTTGAACTTGATTATCACAAGAATAGAAACTTGGTGAGGATATAATTGAAGTCTCGGTCAGTTCCAGACGTGAATGCTTTTTTGGTTTGTGAATGGATGATGGATCAATTGTGTTCTATTTTTTGAGGTAAGGTATTTACTAGCAGAGAGAACAGAAAACATATTGTACGCATTTGTACTCAATCACTGAAGGTATCATATGTACATACATAACTTCACTGTAATAGAATTTGCGAGGACTTAATTATCATTGTTCGTAGGGTAAGGTAACAGCTTCTTTTGTGTGGATAAATAGACAGGTAAAAAGTAAGACTATTTAACGTGACATGTTGGATTAAATACAGTCGAATTAATAGAAATAATATCAAGACCAAAAATACTTTTACTAATTTCTACCGGAAGATTTACATATTTTTGAAGAAGTATCTTTTTTGAAGAATTCGACAAATATCTTCTTGAAATTCAATATATTTACAAACCTGTGTCTTAAGTTTTCTGAAATAATTGTCTCGTCTAAAAATGTAAACTTTAGAGGTTCAACAAAACACACTTCAAATAAAATTGTACTGTAAATATTTCACATAAAAGCTTATTAAGCTCCGAAATTTTAATCCCTTTCAAGGCGAATAGAATGAAATCTTTTTATAGGTAATGTATTAAAATAAAGGCTGTTACGAAAGTCATTAGTGTCAGGCTGGATTATTTTGAAATACTAGATTTTAGTTAAAAAAATAAAGTATCCGTTAAATCGAGTGAAAATATTATGAATGGAGAAGAATTTAAAGTAGAAGAACTTCAGCAAATAATTGATGTTGCTGTCAATACAGCTTTTGTAAACGTAATTGATTGAATTTTATGTACTGAAATTAAGTATTTTATATTTATTTGGGTCTGTTTATCCAGAGCTTTTGAGGATTCAATTTCTAGTTACTTAATTTATAATTACTGTTGTTGATAAATAAAAATCAGCTTGAATGTGAATAAAGTTTGAAAATATTAGTCTCACGTTATTTTAAATATAGCGACTTTGATAGCCATTATTTTCGTAAGGTAGGCCTCAACATAAATTAAAAATACTTCTTAACATTACACCATAGATTCAAATGTTCCCTAATCATTGACAAGATAACTACGCCTTTAAGGGTTAAAACATTACTTATCTTAATTCAGCCCTGAACGACTCAGTTACAAAACATATTCACAAAATAAAAATACAATATCTGAGACTTGAGTTGTCACTCAAAATCAGAATCGCAATAACACTTGGTATACCAACAGTTGCCGTATCAATTTCAGTCGGCTCCATCGCTCACGGCGCGCAATGCCCCGATGAATATAGGATAACTCACCTGGAAATTAGGGTTGCCATCATCGATGTACTTGTATTAGTATACAGATCATGAACAAATTAACAGCCAAAAAAACCGCCGCGTTTAGATGTACTTATGCATCTATATCGACTCGTTGCTAGGAACTGTAGAAATTAGTTTTAAGTTATAATTACTAGACTGTTTATAGTGTATCTGGATAAAAGTCTTCAAAGACTGAATGCGATGACTGAAGGGGTAAAAATGGGTGATCTAGTGATAAACCACCTATTGTATGCAGATGACGCGGTTTTGATAGCGCCAACAGCCACTGATCTGCAAACACTAGTCACAGTTATGAGAGACGACTGCATGAACAATGGCTTACATTTGAATGTGAAGAAAACCAAAATTATGGTTTTTGAACCAATATATTCATATTCTTATTAATGGCACAAAGCTGGACCTCGTGAACTCCACTGTCTTTCTAGGCATTACCCTAGACTCCAAACTCCAATGGGGGGCCCATATCTCATCGCTTGCGGGTAAACTTAGCTCCGCTGCTTATGCAGTGTGGAAAGTACGGCAACTTACGGATGTGGATACAGCACGTCTAGTTTATTTTAGTTACTTCCATAGCATTATGTCTTATGGTATCCTACTGTGGGGTAACGCTGCTGACGTGGAAAATGTATTCATACTGCAAAAAAGAGCTATCCGTGCCATTTATAATCTTGGACCTAGGGCTTCCCTCAGAGAACTTTTTAAAGAGATCAACATTCTCACGGTCGCTTCACAGTATATATACGACAACATAGTGTACATACGTAGGAATATCCATTTATTTAATAAAGTGAGTGACGTTCATAAATTAAATACTAGAAATAAACATAAACTGGTATTACCAATTGTTAGGCTTAAAAAAGTATTTACTTCCTTCGTAGGAGTCGGTATTCGCTGCTTCAATAAGATACCAAAGCCCATGTTAGAGTTGCCACTTGACAGATTTAAAAAGTATATTAAATCTTCACTAATGAGTAAAGGATATTATACACTAAATGATTTTTTAAATGATAAAAATGCCTTTACACAAGTTAACTGAAATGTAGAAGAATATAATGTTAAGTGCAGCGTGTCCTGCCTAGCGAGCGTTCATTGATTTAAATATTATTCTCGAACGATGTCGACAAGGTCGTGGATTGGTCATGCTCACTAAAATGTCTTTGCTAGTGGCGGCTCTGTGGAGCGGGTCATTCTTTTCCCTCTAAAATGGTTGAGGAGAGTGATGGCTGCTTCTCAGGTCATACTCGTGAACGGGTGCTGCTGGTGGGGACTGGTCCGTCCCCTGCCCTTTGTCTGACTGAACGTGTACCATAATGCTGATGAATTTTGTCTCGTTCGGCATCACACTGGAGCTATGACCAGTTGTTTTGTACGCGCTCTTTACATATTTTATAGTAACACTTTCTCTTACTATTATTATTATGCTTTTTATTATATACCTCTACAACATCTCTATTTTGTAAATGAGAGGACTATGTAGACACTGACCAATATCATGAATCTAAGTACACTTATGATTAATCTATACTTAAGCACATCTATTTAGCTCGTTCTGCATTGTTCTCCCATACTCCATAAATGCAATGTATACAAAAAGAATTGTAAACCTCATTTTTAAAAAAGAGTAACCGTGGAGTTTCTTGCCCTTCTTCTCCACAGGAATGACTTTCCGAACGGGTGGTAGAGTCTTAAGTAATAATACTTTTTCTGTTTTTGACTATTCATAAGTGCCTTTTGGTCTACATGAATAAAAAACTTTTGATTTTGATTTTGATTTTGAACGGGAAGAAACCAGAACGAATGCAAGGATTGTGGTTGGTAACGATGTGCTGAAGCAAGTGAATGAGTTTGTTTATCTTGGATGCGCCTTCAGTAAGGATGGGAAATACACCGCTGATATAGAGAGAAGAGTGAATGCAGGTAATAGAGTGAATGGTGCGATGGGAAGGCTACTTGGGAGCCGGCACTTAAGCCAAAAGGCGCAGCTGGCCATGCATAACGGAGTGCTTGTCCCAACGCTGTTATATGTCAGTGAGAGTTGGGTATGTAAGAAGGAGAACGAAAGCAGGATAAATGCGGTCGAAATGCGATCTCTGCGGAAGATGTGCGGAGTCACGCTGACCGACCGTATTCGCAACAGCGTAGTAAGTAAGCGAGTAGGTATGAAAGATAGTATCGGTGTAAAGATGAGAAAGGGTATACTCCGTTGGTTAGGGCATATAGAAAGAATGCCAGAAGAAAGAATGACAAAACAGATATACAATGCGAAAGTGGAAGGATGTAGGTGCCGGGGAAGACCTAGACTATCTTACCATGACCAAATAGACCGTGTCTTAGCTGAAGGGCAAGTCAAGAGTCTCCGTTACCGGCGAGTGTGTATGAGACGGACTATGAGAGTGGAGGAAGCCAGAGAGGTATGTAAGGAAAGAACCTGTTGGAACTCTGTACTCTCTGCCTACCCCGCGAGGGAGCTGGCGTGATGATATAGATAGATAGATAGAAGTTATAATTAAGGCGCTCGTAGCGCTGTGCGACCGCGGTGTTCTTACCGATCACCAAGGTTAAGCAGTGTTCGACTCGGTTGGCCTGAGATGGGTGACCGTTTGTGGCATTTTCATATCAGAGCGTCTCCATTCTTCGGAAGGCACGTTAAGCCGTTGGTCCCGGTTACCACTTAATGTGGTAAGCCGAGTCGTTAAGCCGAGTTGGAAGCCTTAAAGGCGGCTTGATAAGTTATAACAGCAGGTGGCCTCAAACCTGCCTCCACCAATCAGCACAGGGTCCACGTGGTGGAGTTTGACCTAATCTCTCTCACCTCGATTTGTGAGAGATGGCCTTTGCCCAGCAGTGGGCAGTATAGGCTGATATTATTATCCCCCCAACAATAGGCCCTATTTACAGAAGATGGTTGATGAATGTACTGCATATTTGTTATAAGAAATATAATTAAAAATGAAGATGAAAAGGTCTTGAATTTAATGTATGTAATAATTTTCCAAAACAATACTTTTAAAAAACTATCTTGATTATATATACTGCAAATGTTCGATTCAATGGTGGATTGGATATGTATAAACTATACACGAAAAAAGCTTAAGATATGCTTTATAAATTGTATGGATGCCTTTTTTATTTTAATTAATTATATCTGGATTAATTTTTTAATTATATCTGAAACAATTTGGGTCCTCCGGGCACACCTTCTCATTGTTGTCAAGACAACGGAAATTTTCAAACATAAATTCGCAAGGTCATTGACGTTAGTAATTCTCTTAATGACTCAAATCTTTTTATTAGGGTAGTTTCAAATTGTAGCATTTTAATGCGTCTTATCATTAGCAATGGTTGGATCGAACTAAATCGAAATCCATCACCACCAGACCACACATACTTGTTTTCGTATTATTCCGTTTTTCGGACAATCACCTTTAATATAGAAAAAATAATATATCGATGGTTGCAATGGCTGCCGGAAACAAATTAAAACCGATTAAATCAATGTTTCGTATTGTCTTTTCTTTAATGCTTGCCGTAGTAGGCATTAAAGGTTCGGTCAAATAGCCGTAGGAACGTGACGGAAGCGATCGGCTACATTCGGTCGTGATGTGTGCCGTCGCGCCGAGCAGTTCTGCGCTGTGCAGCGTCTCCCTTACATTTCAGAACATTACAACTCCCCAAGCCGCGCCACCGTCGCGCTCCCGTCACGCTGCGTCGGCTATATGGCGAAACCTTTAATATTGAAAAGTTATTCTAGACAGAAAGAAAAACTTATAGCACCCGGCGCTTTTTTTCTAGTTAGAATCATTATTCACGATGATTGAATCAGTCGTTCTTTTGGATATCTATTGAAAAATTAACAGTGTATTGTGATTTAGATTTTGAAAGTCGTGGATAGATTCCGCTCAAAATGAAATCATCATGTTTGAAGAGGGAAATAAAAGACCCTTGCCTAGCAATGAGATAAAAGTTAAATATTCAAATTTAATGTTTACGCTTACTTTTCCTCATTTCCCAAAATGTTTACAGCGAATGTTGATAATTTTACACATTTTTAATCAAAATACGTCCACTTCAACACAAAGGCCGCCCCATAGATCGTCACAACGACCGATTTGATCGTTTTACTCGGTCTAGCCCCTGTAATTTATGACCCTAGCCTAAGAAATCTATGAGTTGGTAGGATTGCGGTCGCATTAAGTTTTTCCAGCAGTTACTTACAGGTGACTGCTGAAAATATGGCCGCTATTTAGTTGGCAGCCCTATTGACAATCCTTGCATCAATCATACGGCCAATCGCTGTCAGCTGCCACCGATCTTCGCCAACTCGCCAATAAACTGGCACTCGTGCCGATTTCGATGCCAATAACTTGTCAGGTTAATGCATTAATATTTCTTTTTGTTTTGTTCTCAGTTCGTTTTACCAAAATTGCTTTTGACAGTTGTGTATTCTTTTTTAAGATTATTTCTTTTTTTTGTAATAACTTAATTTTGGATTATGAATTGCTTGGCGAATTAGTTGCCCTTTTTGTTATGTGTTTAATAAAATATTTGTATCAGGTCCTCTAAGACCCACGAAAAACTTATCCACTTTCAATGACTCTTTCCTTGTCACAGTAATTTCTTATCTTTTTGAAATATTTTTGATGCATCAATACCCTCATATAATAACTCCATCATTTATACGCGTATAGTCTCACTTACACCGAACACTTATCCGTAATTCAATCTCTAGTTCTTTTAACTAATTCTCGGTCTCAACTAAATTGAATTCATCTGGGACTTGTTAGACGCAATAATTTAGATCCTGAATAATATAATCTACCAAGTTTCCATATAAATATTAATGCAGTTAGGTATTCAGGATTCTGGGGTTTTGCTCTCCAGAGTGCCATAAAGTTGGTAAAAAAATTATTTTTGAATACCCCGATCGTTGTTGACCGAACAAAAAACGAACTGAAAATTAACCAATCATTTTTGGACTAAAAAAATTTTAACGTTGCTGTTTGAAATTTCATTTCAGGTATATGATGTAATTGGAATCATTGAAAGTGTGGTTCATTTCCGGTATTTTGAATTAGATACTAATTCATTTATTTATTTATGGACTACCAACTGAGTTTTCAATATTAAACTACAATTATTCATTGTGGATGTAAAACCTTATTCTGATTGCAACTCTGATAATAGGTAATCACAGCATGTGCCAAAATATATTTTATAATTAGGTATAAAGAAAAATAATAATGATTTAGATTCAACAACAACTCTTTAATATTTTTATTTTGATTATGAATTACGAGGAGGGATCAAAAAGTAGTGAGAATGAGATAGAATATAATGACTATTGATAACTTAATAATTTATTTTTCTACATAGTTTCAGAGTCTCTCTACACACCGAGTCCAGCGCTTTTCCAAGGCTTCAATCCCTTTCACAAAAAAGTTTTGTCTTGGTCCTGCAAAAAGCTCTCCACGGCATCCATCACCTCGTTATCGTCTAAGTACCTGTTTCCCCTTCAGAATTTTTTCAATTTGGGGAACAGATAAAAATCGCTAGCCGCCAGATCTGGTGAATAAGGGGGTGGTCAACCAATTCGAAGCCAGCTTGCTGAATGGCAGCCATCGCAACTGCCGAACTGTGCGCGGGTGCGTTGTCGTGATGAAACAGTACGCCCCTTTGAAGTTTCCCTCTCCTTTTCTCTTTGATGGCATTCCTCAACTTGGGAATTAAAGCTGCATAATATTGGCCTGTAATAGTGGTTCCACGCTCCAGGTAGTCAATCAACAATATTCCTTCTGAGTCCCAAATTATTGAGGCCATAACCTTGCCAGCCGATGCCACGACACGAAACTTCTTCGGGGTCGGTGATGATGACCGTTTACATTGCGAAGATTGCTGTTTTGTCCCGGGATCAAAATGATGGACCCATGTTTTGTCCATTGTTACGAAACGAGACAAAAAGTTTTCAGAATCTTCTTGAAACTCGTCCAACAATATCTTCGAAATGTCATGTCGATTTTGTTTCTGACTGTCGGTTAACATTTTCAGCACCCATCTTGCGGAGACTTTTCTCGTATTCAAAGATTGTTTCAATATGGATTGAATACTTCCATATGAAATGCCCGTTTCTTGAATTAAGTATCGGATGGTAGCTCTTCGATCGCTCAATACAATTTTCTCGACTTTTGCAACATTTTCTTGGGTGACTGACGTCGATGGACGGCCGCAACGATGTTCGTCTTCCGTGCTCGTTCTCCCTACTCGAAATTGAGAAGCCCACCTTGCGACAGTGGAATACGCCGGAGCAGACTCTCCTAATGTTGCCTCCAAATCACAATGAATCTCTTGCGTCGGTAACTTTTTTAAACAGAGGTATTTAATAACGGCTCGCACTTTGTTTTTCTCCATTTTCGAGAACACGAAGCAAACAAATTACTACATTCAGAAAAAAACAAAAGAGAATCGAAGACTTTTTTTTATTAATATTACAAATATGTATCTGAGCTATGCCTGCCAAAATTTTTTTTTTTATTAAGGAGTATGTCGTTCTCACTACTTTTTGATCCCTCCTAGTATAAAATATATCAATATTGTCATTTTTAAATGTAAGTCTATTGTACAGACATGACAGTTGAGGAACAGGTGAATGTTTCCCAACATTAGTTCTACATGATTGGATGTTAAACAAGGGACGGGGTTTACGAGGCAGCCGCGCAAGCACGTTACTTAAAAACTTACTGGGAGGAGGAGGGAAGTCAATGACGCCATTAATATTTATAAAAAAGGATTGTTTAACAAATCACGTCTATCACTTATCTAAAATGCATACCTATACATGGTGTAACATAATAAACGCAAGATTCAGACACCTCGATTAGAGAATTGCTTCATAAATTCAAAACAAAAACCAGATTTCCAAATTTACCCATTTTTAAGCTCTTTTATAACAATTAAACTTGTACGTGTATGTGTGCGTTTTGAGAAATACGTTTTAGGAATGCATTTTAAATATCCTTATTGCTATGAATTAAGAATAAATTTTGTGTTTTATAGCGCACTGAAGGAGTAACAGCATTTTTTGCAAGTTTAAAAATAAATGTAAGGTACATTCAAAATTGTTGGAATCAATTCAGTTACCGATTTAGAATAAACTACTTTCAGGTCTTGCGTTTATTATGTTACACGTTGTATATTGTAGCATCAGCTAGCCCAAATCCACTGCAGGACATGACCTTCGCAAAATCGCCACTACGACCGGGTTTTGCTGTACGTATCCAGCTTTTACCTGCGACCTTAAACAGGTCATCGGTCCACTTTGTGAGGGGCCTGCCCACTCCACGTCTTCCTAGTAACATCTTTCTATATATTCATCTATATCAAAATTTGCAGTCTTAGGAATTGCACTGTAAATGAAATTTAAATAACCCTCGGATCCAAACTAAACGTGATAGCAACTGCGTTTTTTCCCTTCGCCGTAATTTGTACCTTGTAATTCACATAAAGAAAACGCTTTTCGCTCTTATAAACGTTTCTCTGAATCCTAATTAGGTATTCCGAGGATCGTTTTGTGTAACTTCCCTCCTACCTCTTATAGGTTATAAAAACCCTTTGTACTAAATCCCTCATTCATTTCTATATTATGGTGTGTTTTCATAATTTGATTTGTTGTCGGCATCTGTTGTCTAAGATAGTTTGCTGAATTTGTCTATTTTGGAAATTGTTGTATGATAATAAGTGGTGTCTGCGTTTTTTGCCAGAGGCTCACCCTTTGTTTGTACTGCAACTAGAATCTAATCTGTCTCAGTAAGAGGTTTCAGTATCTGTATTAACTTTAGATTCTACTAGAGTTTACGAATGAATTGATAGAACACGATGCCAAAAACGTCCTTTCGTCAACAATTTTTACGACCAAAACCAAAATGATAAATCTATACTGTATGTAGGATGTAGGTAGCAATAAAAACCACAAGGAACCTTCAGCCATCGATGCCCGACATTGATAGATACGCCCACAACTCGCAACATCATAAATAATTAAAATTCCTCAAGGGAAACTTTTCTAAGCGAAAAAGATCTCCCGTTAAGGCAAATTTATAAGCAAATTGGCCTTTTCCAAAGTTGTATACGTTTTTTTGTCTATTTTTCTTGTAAAAAGGAATTTTAGTTGAAAATTGTCTTGGCTCTTATAAAAAGTACTCTTTTAGGGTTTTAAAGTTAGGTGTATAATTTTAAGATGTTAAATATTGTGCCTTAGTTTTGTTTAAGTTTGCTCGAGTTGATTAAATTTTATTTGGCTTAAACTGTTCGGAGTACTTTTGTGTGTATTTTCTTCTTTTTCTAATATTTAAACAACCTTAATTGGGTACTACGGATTCTTTCCTGCTGTTTTATGAAATTGGAATATTGTCTGTTAATTTTAATGCAAATGAAATGAAAAAAATCGGCAAATTACCTAATCCAGAACGGATTAGGTAAGTTGCCGAATTTTGTGTACGGTTTTGCCTGACCTAAACTAAATGTATGTAACTATTTTTCTCATTACATATATGAAGATATTTTTCTAACTTTTTCCAAAATGATAACTTTAAAAGTAAACAGGCCACCGTTCAATTTAATCTTTCCCCGTAAACCTACGCTATCTGACTAAGACAAATGGAAAATTGGAGCAGCGATTGAGCCTCCGAAGCCAGGGTCTCATCAATCAAGTGAAAGAATGCATTAATGTCGTGCCGAGTAGCTGCAATAACCGCCCGTGACAGATGCTCTTAACTGTTCAAGTTTCGAGACGGCGATTCTCTTTTGAGGGTTAGCTGGCGATTAAGGATAATCTTTTGTTGGAAATTGTGGGAAGAGCTGAAGGGAAATCCTGAAGTGGTGTTAGCCATTATCATTAGAAGTGATACGCATTTATAGCAAATTAGTGACAGCTCATATGAGTGATCTTTTAAGCAAGTTTTGCGATAGACACATATCCTTACGAACTTACTAATAGTTTGCGTATTAAACTACTAAATGAATACGTAATAAAATTCGATTGACTTTGTGAACTTAAAACAGTGTTAGGTAATGATGAAAGACTAGGATGATTCAATCAAGTTAGAAATCCGATAGATGTTGAAAGGTAAACTGCAAACATTAGAAAATGGAAATACACATAAATAAAATCCAACAAAATAATAATAAATATAGAAATACTTATTGAAGTAAAGCTCTTGTAGCGTACAAGTAAAAACAGTAGCCATAAAACAAAACTTACCATTCAGAATAGCCCTTAGTTATATGGCATTCATAAAATTAATATTCAATGGGCATCTAAAGCGCTCATAGCTCATAAACTAGTTTATGTCTATATCATTTGTAATTTATGTTTTGCTGTCGACGCGCCTTAGTAATACGCGTAGCATAGAATGCTTCGCACCTCAATAATAACAACAATTTTGCTTCTTTCATACAATATGTTCTCAACATTGTTGCATACAACTCTATTTGTGCTTGTAGGTTTAAATGTATTATCTTCATCTTACCACGTATCTGTATCAACCATGTAAAGAAGTGTTAATTTTTATTTATCGAACCATGTTATCTTGCTATTGATGACTTTTATTTGTTGTCCTTAATCTATCTATCTGTATCATCACGCCAGATCCCTTGCGGGGTAGGCAGAGAGTACAGAGTATATATCTCTCTGGCTTCCTTCACTCTCATAGTTCGTCTCATACACGCTTGCCGGTTACGGAGACTCTTGACTTGTCCTACATATAAGACTCGGTCTATTTGGTCGTGGTAAGATAGTCTAGGTCTTTCCGGGTACCTAAATCCTTCCACTTTTGCATTGTATATCTGTTTTGTCATTCTTTCTATATGCCCGAACCAACGGAGCATACCCTTTCTCATCTTTACACCGATACTATCTTTCAGACCTACTCGCTTTCTTACTACCCTGTTGCGAATACGGTCGGTCAGCTTCACTCCGGACATCTTTCTTTTCCTTAATAGAAGAAATTCTATAAACATAAAAGCGCCTAGCGAAATTGGTAGGTGACAGATATGATAGTGTTATTGGGGTTTTTTCTACCGAAAACTTCTCGGTAGCAGTTTGGAGTCTGGAATTGTGCCCGGTATTATGTTAATAGGCTCGCTCCCTATTATATTGGGACTTAACATCACCGGCGAAATGTAAACACAGTATACTTATTCCAGCCCCGCTTAAAGAATATTAGCGTTTCAGTTTGTACAACGTTTTTATAATTAAAAAATATACTATGATCGCAATTAAAATGGTTTAACATTATAATTTTCGTATCCCTCTATAATGTCAACTTACATTAACATAAATGTCGGTAGGTTCACACCGACGCCGCGACGTTCGTATTAATTTGCAGAGGCTTTGTTCTCTCTTCATAATTAGGACTGAGGGCCGAAAAGAATGTCTGCGGCGAGGTCTCATTAGCAAGATATCTCTAAATGTACACAGAAATAGTATCAACACTTAATTTCTCTTTTGTCATAAAAAGTAATGTTAAGCTTTTTAAAAAAGTGGAGTATGATTTAGGGCGGCGTGTGCCTGAGTGAAACTAGGTACTTTATGTTTGCCTTTAGATAAAATAGACTTTAGTGCCTTTGAAACAAAGCGCAACCACAGTGATTTGATGTGTTTTTGTGATAACTTTTATCGAAAAAGAAAGAAAAGCGGTCAGGGAGAATAAATTTATTTATTTTATTAAACAAAGAACTGGCCGGAATTCAAATTTGAACACATCAATATAAAATAAGGTTTCTTGACAATAATTGTTATCCAGAATATGACATATGCTCCAGAGAGTAAAAACTAAGTACGAGTATTAATTTTAGAAGTAGAATTTTTAGCGCGTGAAGTCCGATGGAATGTTGTGCGAGGCACAAGGGGGTTTCAGGTCTGGAAGAGGATGTTCGGATCAAGTCTTCTCACTCCGCAACATCGTAGAGAAGCATCTGGTAGTGGGCCGGAAGGTTTTCTGCGGTTTTGTAGATCTGGAGAAGGCATTTGACAGAGTTGTGCGAAAGAGACTTTGGGACATTTTGCCAGAGTATGGTATAGATGGCACTCTGTTGCGAGCCGTCCAGTCCACTTATGTGGACTGCAAGGCATGCGTACGGGTGGGTGGTAACAGGTCACCCTGGTTTGACGTTAAAATCGGCGTCAAGCAGGGTTGCGTGTTGTCCGCTAGACTGTTAATAATATATCTGGACAAAAGTCTCCAAAGACTGAAAGCGATGAATGAAGGTGTACAAATGGGTGACTTAGTGGTAAACCATCTACTTTATGCAGATGACGCGGTTTTAATAGCGCCAACAGCCACTGATCTGCAAACACTAGTCACAGTTATGAAAGACGACTGCATGATCAATGGCTTACACTTGAATGTGGAGAAAACCAAGATTATGGTTTTTGAAAGGGAAGAAACCAGAACGAATGTAAGGATTGTGGTTGGTAACGATGTGCTGGAGCAAGTGAATGAGTTTGTATATCTTGGATGCGCCTTCAGTAAGGATGGGAAATACACCGCTGACATAGAGAGAAGAGTGAGTGCAGGGAACAGAGTGAATGGTGCGATGGGAAAGCTACTCGGGAGCCGGCACTTAAGCCATAAGGCGCAGCTGGCCATACATAACGGAGTTCTTGTCCCAACGCTGTTATATGGTAGCGAGAGCTGGGTATGTAAGAAGGAGAATGAAAGTAGGATAAATGCGGTGGAAATGCGAGCTCTGCGGAAGATGTGCGGAGTGAAGCTGACCGACCGCATTAGCAACAGCATAGTAAGACAGCGAGTAGGTATGAAAGATAGTATCGGTGTAAAGATGAGAAAGGGCATGCTCCGTTGGTTCGGGCATATAGAAAGAATGCCAGAGGAAAGAATGACAAAACAGATATACAATGTGAAAGTGGAAGGATGCAGGTACCGGGGAAGACCTAGACTATCTTACCACGACCAAATAAACCGAGTCTTATCTGATGGAAAAGTCAAGAGTCTCCGTAACCGGCGAGCGTGTATGAGACAAACTATGAGAGTCGAGGAAGCCAGAGAGGTATGTAAGAAAAGAACCTGTTGGAACTCTGTACTCTCTGCCTACCCCGCAAGGGATCTGGCGTGAGGTTATAGATAGATAGATAGATAGAGTATTAATTTATAAAAAAGATAACAGAATTAATGCTAACATCACTACTATAGTATTTTTCACATAGGATGGGTTAATACCGGTCTATTTAATAATAACTATATAACATAATAATAATAAAACCCGGTCTATTTAACAATAGACCGGGTTTTATCTGAAGGACAAGTCAGGAGTCTCCGTAACCGGCGAGCGTGTATGAGACGAACTATGAGAGTAGAGGAAATAGAAACGGGTCATGCCTCTTATTGCCATCGAATGAAGTATAATTTCGTTTGGCAATTAGAACTGTCAGTACCCATCCTATGTGAAAAATACTATAAAATTATGAGTCTTCAAGAATATCATGGTCATTGTAGGTCCACCAGTAAAGAATATCATTTCTGAAATGATGCACTTAAAAAAATTCCTTGTCCTTCCGGCATGTCCACACTGTCTTAAGAAGGTTACAAAAGTTTCCGTGTTCAAAAAAGATTATGATAAACAGTTTTCACTCTATGCTGGCGTAGATTGATTGTTTCTGGCCCGGTTCATTGCATATTTATTGGTGCCTTTAACTTGATATTCCTATTCCTTAACTATTCCGTCAGATAGTTGTTCCTATATTATACTGTGTGAATTGAATGTTCTTCACCTGTTAATGTTGTCCCGTGTTATGTTTTTCCGAAAATTCTGGTAAACCTGACATTGGTTCAAAACTTATTTCAAATTTCATCCGATGAAAAAATGGATATTTTTATTCGATTTGACGTTTGTAAAGATCTATACCTAGTTTTATATGTATTTGTCCATCGTTTCGAATTGTAAAAATGTCAATGCAAGCAGATATGTATGATATGATTCTAGGCAGTAAAATATAATTCACGACATACGAGGCTAGTAACTCGTTGTTTATATTTCCCAGATCTATGAAATATTAAATCATATTCATAAATCACAAGTAGGTACTGAGTCAGATTTTCAATCAAATACTACGCACGTAACCTATCTAAATCCATATCGGATATAAGAAATCGAATACTACTCGACTGACCGAGGGACAATTGTACCCTCCAATATAAATATGAATGGACGCGACTCGAATAATCGATAAGAAGCGACAATAGCTCACTGTCAATATGTACCTCATATGAACCGGGGACGACTGGAACGACCAGTTTTTGCGGAACCGCTACGACAGATAGGTACTATAGAAAAACTTAGCAAACACGACCATTGTCGCGTTTGGAACGTACGTATTGTGGTGGCATTTCCAATTTTAGACTTGCTTCTCGCTCACTTGGGCTATTTGCTTTTTCAGACTCTTTTTTCTATCTCGAGAATTAACTGTAAATTTTACTTTGTTACTTTCATCAAGAGTATTCTCATTTTGTATATTGCTTTATAGCGCTCGTTTAAAATAATTGAAAATCAATATCAAAAGAGCCGGTTATAAAAAACACTAAAACCTCTACTTGCTCCAAATTATACTACTGAAATTGCAAACACCGTATTAGTGATTGACAGCGCTTAAATATGTGCCTAAGTGGAATTTTGTTAGTCTTATTAGTCCCCTGGCGTGTACAATGCCAAAATCTAGCGTCCTATAAAGTCCTACTTAACCACATGATTGACGTCCTTCAGTACCAATTTGAGACGTCCGACGCATATCGAGCAATTCGGCAGTAAACCGGATCGTTAATGTAGGTGCAGAGGTATCAGTCGAGTACAATACACTTCCATTAAGGGAGGTTGTCGCTGTAATTGTTTTCGGGATGGGACCCCCATCGATAGGGTCGGGATTTAGTTTATTCTTTTGGAGGAAACGTTTATTTTAGCTCGTATTACATGAGTATTGTTTGTGATTGTAGATACATTTTTGCGATATTGGTGCTTTAAATATGTTTGGTTTAATCTGGTAGAATTGTTCTTATTTGTTTTGAATAGCCTACGCTTTAGTGATATTGAAATTTATTGATCTAGTGCCGTAAGGTGATGACGATGGTCCTCGGTTTTTATCCTACGTTACGTACGAACTAAATGTTTTTGAGGATTTCTATTTTAAAAAGCCTTAAGTCGGGATGCTTATCCCGGAGTCTGGAATTGTGCCAGGTATAATGGGTTCGCTTCCTGTAACATTGAGACCAAATATCGTTGACTAAATATGAGTAAACACAGTACACTTTTGCCATTCCAGCTAGGGGATTCATTTGAAATGTTTTAAGATTTCAACAATAACTAAATCGAAGGAGATCTAAGAATATTTACTTGGTAATCTAAGCTAAATCTCTAGAAACTTATGTTATAATCGCGCGTAGGACGGCCGTCAATATATACATGTTGATTGTTGGCCTTCTAAAACTTTTTGTTTTCCCTCTTACTTACGATTGGAAAGCTTGAAAAAGGATATTCGTTTTTACTGTTCCAGTTGAATATCCAGTTGAATCTGGTCTATAGAAAGTAAATTTCGTTTGAATGATTCAATAACTGTTATAGTTTAATATAGTAGATTTATTGTGTAAGGTTGTTATATTTCCCAAACTTACTTCAATATTTTATTATATGTATGGGTTAATTATAAAATGGTAATTAAAAAATAAAGGTTAATTATTCTCTTCTGTATTTTCATTGGTAATAAGACAATACCAGTGTCATATAAATAAATAAACTATATTTAGACTATAATATAAAAGCAGCCACAAATTACATGGTGAATTCGATAAGTGATGTCAATATAAAATTTATATGTTCTTATCATGTATATAGAAAATAATTCCATTTATATACAGTAGGCACAGATATAGATTCAACCTATTTTTAAAACATCTACAGACTTACCACGTCCCATCCAATAATAATAAAGATTCTTTTCCTAATCCACATAATATTTTCTCAGCGAAACGATTACTCATATTTGCTTTATTGCGCCTAATCGTCACATATATTACGGGGAAGCAGTTCTCGGCACGCACGCTCCTAATATTTAGCGGTTCGCCATTCCCCGTGCATTTCCTCAGAATTAATATCAGCCGGCCGCCACGTGAGGAGAATGTCGTATGAACCTTTAAATTTCCTTTTATAGCACTTCTTGAAACTGTTTCCTTGCGAGTTTTAAAGTAATTCAGAATTTCTTGTTTCGTTGGTAATTTAGACTTAGTACCTGCCTACTCTGTATCCATTGCCGGTTGTATTTCTGTTTCTATTTTGTTTGAGTAATCACTTTTGTTAACCAGCAGGGCTAGCAAAGGTGGTAAACAAGACATATGTTACGGATTTTGTTGCCCTAGGCGTGAGATAATCGTTATGTCTTATATGCTAGCATGGCAAAAGTTTGGCATGATAACATTCGTTTTAACAATTGATTGTATTCACGTATAGACAATACTATTTTGAGTTGCGTACAAGACTCAAATCACGGGCTGACAAGATTACACTTTGTGTGATAAAAGACTTCCCGCTAGTGCTACCCGTGCAGCACCGAAAATAAATCGGACTGAAACTAATACATAAATATAATTGACTTTGCCTTTCTATTGATATCATTACTCCAGATCCCTTGCGGATATATACAAAGTTCCAACAAGTTCTTTCCTAATAGATTTCTGTGGCTTCCCCCACTTTCATATTTTTACTCGTTCGTCATTTGTCTTTGTTATCATAATATTCGTTTACTTCGCTTCTATTCCTGTTAAAAGTCAAAAGTCAAAAATTATTTATTTGCTTAGGCAAGAGCACTTACAATCGTCAAAATTATTACATTTTTTACATCTACCACCGTATCGAATCGCAGCCTTCACTGAGAAGATCCATCGAGAAACTCATCGGGTTAGTCATTTAACTAAATTTGTTTGATCTTTCTAGAGCCTTTTTTTTCTTTTTTAAAATGTGTTATACAGCATTGTTAAATTTTGCTGATTGAGGAGCTGCTCAAACCCAATCTATTTTATCCTTACAACTTCAAAAACACGTCAAGTGTCATCGTTGCAAGAATTTGTATATGTAAACTCAACTACTAAATCCAGTTTACGTACATCTCCAATTTTCACACAATGAAATATTTATCTCGCTATTTCATTTTTTTCAAAAGCTCCTTACACTGCGTTTGACATGAAAACCTGTGTGGAGCCGTTTCGCTCCCCTCAACTCCCTTATTAAACACGCTTTATTTCTAAAATGACGCGATTTTCTCCGGTTTATGTTTTTGATTAAAAAGCTGCCATGCTCAATCTTCTAAGAGTTTAAGGGACGAGACTTAAGCAGTGTGTACAACGATTTGTTAAAACTCATTTTTAATTAGCAGATATAATTTATCCATTAATTAAATTATATCCGCTAATTTAATTGAATATCCGCAAGGGATCTGGCGTGATGACATAGATAGATAGATAGATAAATTTAAATTATAACCTAAGTATAAAAGTAAAACAATTGAACTGTTTTGTTCACGTTGTATTTTTTTCTATAAATAACTTTTATCCGTTGATTGAAAAATCAACCGTTATTCGCTATCGCCACATAGTCGACGCAGCGCGACGGGAGCGTAGCGGTGGCGCCGCTTGGGGAGTTGTAATGTACTGAAATGTACGGGAGACGTCACACAGCGCACCCACGGTCGGCGCGACGGCACACGTCACGACCGAACGTAGACGAGCGCTTCTGTCACGCTTCCGTCGCGCTCCGTTGGCTATTTGACCAAACCTTTAAGTTTTGTATAAGTACTTGTGCATATTTCCTAATAATTATTATTTTAAAATTCAGAAATCTTCTAGATACGTATATAGGTCACAAAAGGCCTTACAAACGACGAAATTGCTATTTTTTTTAAGTACCATATTTTGGAGTCCAGCCTTCAAGCCAAGAAGATCCATCGAAAAATTCCGCAAGTTTTATTCGATCAGCTTTTAGCAGCTTTTTTTAACAAAACTGATTTCAGAAAATGCTGATTGAGCTACTTAAGCCAAATTTAGTAGAATAATGATCAATTGACGATTGGACGATTTAGCGCAGTGGTTAAGAGCTTGAGCCGCTCCGCCCACTGTGTCTAATAGTCGCGGGTTCGATTCCCGCACGGGACAAATCTTTGTGTGATCCACAATTATTTGTTCCGGTCTGGGTATTTGTGTATGTGAAATTTCATGTTTGTAAACGCACCCACGATACAGGAATAAATCCTAGTGTGGGGCTACGTTTTAAAAAAAAAAATAAAAAAAAAAAAAAAAAAAAAAAATAAAAAAAAAAATAATAAAAATAAAATAGCTTGCCTGCTTGCATTCTTCACATTTATTGCAATTACATAGTTTGAAGAATGTACATAGTTTATGATTCTTACCGTGCTTCAAATATGTATAAGTAATTACGGGGATGTTTAATTTATAGAGCTGTGTTTGTTACCTTGCTACGCCTTTTAAATATTGAACTTGTAATCAAAATCAACCAGTATTTTTCATTTCTACTATTATAAAAACGAAATCGGAAAAGTCATAAATTACATTCGCCAGCAAAGAAACGAGAAAATCTTACAATGACTCATTTCAGCAAAATTATCAGATCTATATCATCAGACTCTCAAGTAGTGCGTACAAAATTCTGTCTCCATCTAATTTCATAAGTCTCTTTTAAAAATTGGATTCTCTTAAATTCATCTTAGTAAATTACTCAAACGAGTTCCATTTCATTTTTGCTATTAAACCTAATTCTATTTGTCTCAGTCCTCGCGTAATGTATGTTAATTACGTCGTGCGTTCCACAATAGTCGTCGTTAATCGCGTCACAGAAACGTTCTCGCCTGTACGTGCCCTTCTCAAGATGAAAATTAAGTTGAATCTGGTACATAATGAACTGTTTAAATTTTGTGCTTGAAATTAATATCTCGCCTTAAGCTGTTTTCCGTACGCAATCTTCATACCGAAGTCCATTTTCGAGTTTTAACTGTGGAATTGAGTTAAAATTGTCTCCTACAGTTATGTGTGCGTAAGATTTATTTACGGGTAAAAGGTGAGAATGCGGGCAATAAAATGAAAATGGTTTGCGGGTTGTAACTGATGTTCTTACGGTAATAGATGTAATTCGTATTTGGATTTGTTGTTTCGTAGTATATGTTTTAACAATTTTGAAGAGGATTGCTCGTAATTTTGAATCACGTCAAAATATTATGGCAAATAGAAATATGTACGTATTGTGATGTGAGATTAGTCACTTGATAACCATAGAAAATTCTTCTCAGTAGAATTAAAATATTGTGTCTAGTCGGTCAAAACTTTGTTTTAAAATACAAGACACGGATGAAAGTGATAACAGTAGTTGGCACATAATTTTGTAAAGGTGCATTTTGATTAGTCTTCAGGAAATTAATTCGAGGTATGGAAGAATTGGCCATATAAACAAAGCCGGTTAATAAAATCTTGTAAAAATCGCATGACTGAAGTGAACAAAGAGGGTCTCACATCACATATTGCCTAGTAAATGCATAGTCCGAATCACGCTGATAGCGATGTATGCTTTATGAGAATTTATGGGTGATTTGAAATCATACAAGTATTTTTCCATTGCTGTTGGTTCTGGGGCAAATCATGTACGGACTCAGAACAATGTCCTTTCATTGGTAACTTCTCCACTTGCTGAGAGTCCTCGCGTGTTATGTATCAACCGAGTTATCGACAGCCTAATTTCATTCGCCTTTATATCACCTGGGTCTTTATTCGTTATTACCAATTGATATGATAACTTGATGATATGATCGTTTGGTACTCCAGTCATGCAGGATGCCATGAAATGAATTACACCATCATTGCACAATTATATTTATAAGTCTTCTTCTTATCGTTTCAACGGCAGACATGTCGAATCTATATAGAAGCGGCCCAGAACGCAGCCAATTCGACTGCATGTATAAATAATCATCATCTCAGCGTATACTTGTCCACTGCTGATCATAGGCCTCCCCAATCGCTTTCGAGCGTAACCGGTCCGATGCTACCTGCATCCAAATAAATAATAAATATAAATGAACACCATCACGCCTATAATCCCCAAGGTGGGAGAGATGTCCATACACCCACTTTTCGCCGACGATATTAACTCCCATGTAATAGGGGGCGAGCCTATTGCCATATACCGGGCAATTCCAGACTCCGGACTTACACTGGGAATTTTTGTAAGAAAAACAACATCTATACCTAGGATTTGAGGACCTCGTGATCACAAAGCGAAGCGCTTTGCCACTAGACCAACGAGGCAGTCACGGCCATGTATTTAGAACGAGTCTGACCATTCTTTTTAATTTTTTTATTTATTCTTTATTGTACAAAAGAAATACAAATTTGTTAGCATATTTACACAGATGATGTACAAAGGCGAACTTAACTCAATTTGAATTATGTACCAGTTCCACAAGACCAACGAGGCAGTCTCGATTATGTTTGTTGGATTTATTAAGTATAGTTATCGTCCAATGAAAATGAGCCTTTAAGTTGTAATGCTGTCATGATGCACGAACCACAACGATGTTTTTAACTACGCACATAATACAATTTTATGAACTTACTACTATACGAAAGATTACTTTCGTACTGCTTCCAAGAAAATATAGGTGCAATTAAATGCTTTGTACTGGACAATTTACGAAGTTGTGGAAATTATGATTTGTTAGTCAAGACATTCGCAATAAAACTGTTTAAGAGTATTGTTTGTATCTTGTGTCCTCTGTTTTGGCACTTTATTTGTGTGTATTATCGTTTTGTTATGTGTATTCAAGATCGTTAGCGACTATTTAGCGAAATTAATAATTTCGGTCTCGTTGGTCTAGTGGCGAAGATGCGCGTAGCGATCACGAGATCCTAGGTTCGAATCGAAGGTTGGTTAATTTTCCAACAGAACATACCAGTCATACCAGTAATACTAGTATCAGTCCAGAGTCATCCATTGCGCCCGGTATTGTGGAAAAAGGCTCGCCCCCTATTACATTTGAATCTAAGGTCGTGGGCAAATGCATTTCCGCCTCCCGCCCCTTGGGAAATATAGACATGATGGTGGTTATTTTCTATATTTATGCACGGTGTTATTCTAGTCGTCCTGTAGCGAAAGCCCAGATGATGTATCCAATGCCTTCTGTTCACTGGTCATAAAAAATAAAGCGTGCTAAAAAGAACATTTCATTAGGTAACATCTTCATAATAATACTAATTAAGTGCATTAAAAAACCAACTTTTAACCTTTACGAAGCGCAAAATGATATTGAGGGGCGGCCCGACATCTGGTCGGTAGATCGGTCTTCCGGTTATGACCCTAGCTATGATGTTCGGATAGGTCGATAGGTAGATTTTACTTATTGAATTGTTCTTATTATCTATCTATCTATCTATAACCTCACGCCAGATCCCTTGCGGGGTAGGCAGAGAGTACAGAGTTCCAACAGGTTCTTTCCTTACATACCTCTCTGGCTTCTTCGACTCATACACGTTCACCGGTTACGGAGACTCTTGAATTTTCCATCAGATAAGACTCGGTTTATTTGGTCGTGGTAAGATAGTCTAGGTCTTCCCCGGTACCTGCATCCTTCCACTTTCACATTGTATATCTGTTTTGTCATTCTTTCCTCTGGCATTCTTTCTATATGCCCGAACCAACGGAGCATGCCCTTTCTCATCTTTACACCGATACTATCTTTCATACCTACTCGCTGTCTTACTATCTATCTATCTATCTATCTATATCATCACGCCAGATCCCTTACGGGGCATGCAGAGAGTACAGAGTTCCAACAGGTTCTTTCCTTACATACCTCTCTGGCTTCCTCTACTCTCATAGTTCGTCTCATACACGCTCGCCGGTTACGGAGACTCCTGACTTGTCCTTCAGATAAAACCCGGTCTATTTTGTCATGGTAAGATAGTCTAGGTCTTCCCCGGTACTTTCATCCTTTTATTCATTCTTTTGTTCTTCTTATTCATATTTTTTTGTTGCCAGTGTTCAGGCATTGGATACATCATCTGGGCTTTCGTTCTTGGACGACTAAAATTACACATTCTATTAGGTCATGTCTACCTAAAAAAATCTTCTATTTCGTTAGGTACCTAATATGAATAGATTGTAATACCAAAATTTTTTGAAAAAATAATACTATCTATTTCTTAAAAAATAAACACAGTCACTCGCATATCCAAGTGCTTACACCTATATATCGTTAACAATGTTAGGTTCGGACCTAACATTGTCAATGTCTAACATTGTACATTAGGATGTAAAAGGAGCGAAGCTATTCCACTGCAATAGGGCACAATTTCAGACTCTGGACCATATTTTAGATAGGTTTTCAGTAGCAACCGAGAAAAAATCGATAGAAATACTGTCCCATATACGAGTAGGATTCGAATACGAGACCTTGCGATCCTCAGCCACACTATAACGAGACCAACGAAACAGTCATCTATTCTGGATTTATAAATAAAATCTTTGTTTTTATTCTGTTTTTATTCTTTTATAATATATATATATATATATATATATGTAAGATAGTATCGGTGTAAAGATTAGAAAGGGTATGCTCCGTTGGTTCAGACATATAGAAAGAATGTCAGAAGAAAGAATGACAAAACAGATATACAATGCGAAAGTGGAAGGATGTAAGTACCGGGGAAGATCTAGACTATCTTACCATGACCAAATAGACCGTGTCTTATTTGAGGGACAAGTCAAGAGTCTTTGTAACCGGCGAGCATGTATGAGACGAACTATGAGAGTGGAGGAAGCCAGAGAAGTATGTAAGGAAAGAACCTTTTGGAATTCTGTACTCTCTGCCTACCACGCAAGGGATCGGGCGTGATGATAAAGATAGATAGGTAGGTAAAATATGAATGTTAATATATCACCAAAAGTATCGAATAACTACTTATCTCTTATTGAAATGCAACCCATTTTAATTCTGTATTGTATTGTAAAAGAAATGCGACAAGGATCTTTGGGTCCAAGTATGACATGGTGTGAAATAACGGTTAACAAGAAAATTTGCCTACTTTTAATGAGATATTTCAACAGATGGGTCCGTACGGTTACATTTCACTTGATGACAGCGTTAGTTCCAATTTTGGCCATGGGCCAATAGATCCTTGTACGACTGTACACTTATTTATTTGAGCAAATGTTTTTAATTCTCACAAATAACGAATCACCTTTAAGAATCCAAGATGGCGGAATAAACACGAAAAAGTTAATTCGTGAGGAAGAAATTGGTGTATACCGTGAAACGTTAAATTGTTTAGCGAACGACCCTTTAATATTACCTTATTCAGAACTCAAACCCTCGACTCGCCCGTGACTCAACAACTTCTACTTTGATGCCAGTTACTCCAACAAAGTGTATTTCTATAGGTTTCCTCGTGAAATTCCAAAACAATTCCTGAACATGAAAATAGATTTTAACTTCAGTTGACTTAATGACGACCTTCAAATTGTGCTTAGACACGGCTGGGTGCAAGCCAAGTTTGGACGAAGTATTTCAGACTACTTTTGATTCCTTCGTAACTCAACGTTTTCGGATAGAATTAAATTAGAATTTAACCCACGTACTTGTAATTTTGTATGTTTAATAAGATCCCTGCGAATACCTAGCGCTCAGAATTGCTAAACTCAAATGACAGTGGGCGTGACACGTCGCTCGTAGAACGTCAGCCGTTGGGACAGAAAAGTTCTCGAGTGGCAACCACGTACCAGACAACTAGGAGTGGGCAGGCCCTACAAGATAAACCGAGAATCTGGTGATGGTCCGGGGTAGACGATAAAAACGTATAGAACAAAGCCGGGCGAGGCTTTGGGGAGGCTTTAGTCCAGCAGTGGACGTCTTTCGGTTTAAGATGGATAAATGGATAGATTATCTAATATTCGAACTTTTCTTAATTTTTTCTCACCTATTACCTCATGAAAAACCCGACTTCCCTATAGCTTCCAGGCTCAGGCACTGGCGCAAAATATTCAATTTGAAATCAAAGGAAAAACATCAGAAAACAGCTAATTTTGGATCAGTTTTGTAAACAAATATATTGCTGCGATTGTGTTCGAACATGAAGTATGAAATGAGATGCATAATATATTTTTTTATTGTTATTTCATTTAAATTTATGAAATTAAATATTAAGTTTGTATTATACCGAAATTTTGATTGAAATTGGCACATAATCATATAGGATATCAACTTTTTTATCGACAAATTAGCCAACCAGCTCGTCTTTCATATTAAACTTGGCTTTTCTGTCACGTTAATATTTATACTGGGGTAGCTATTTTTCGGGAGATAGTTAGTAATACAGTGGAATTCTTCGTGTATTGTGCAGGTCATGAGGTCAAAAATCAAAATAAAAAAGGACTTAAGCTTACACTGTGTGCGTTTATTCGTTTGCATTTATTTGCAACTACAACATTTAAATAGTATATCGTGTTATAAATACACTATTTTGGATCATAATAATTCAAATTGATATAACTTAATTCGATCAGATTTTCACTTCCTGTTTAGGGAATAAGATTTTCAAGGAATTTAACTTTATGAAATAACGAAGTCGGATTATGGTTCTGATCTTAATTACTTCCTGTAGCGTTCAGTTGAAGAATCTTAGCAATTTATTTCCAATCTACTACAGTATCAACGGAATTACATTTTCCTGTAATGGATTCTATTTTACCGTTTCGATCATTCACATTAACCAACAGAAATTTCTTCACTTTAAATCATACCTTCATCTGGAGTTCAAATTTTACGTGTTTAATATAAGACGAGCGAAGCGAAGCGGCTTATTAACGGTGCTGTGACACGCTTTTAATAAGTCGCCGACGTTGCAGAATTTTGACAGCGAACCGTGGGGGGAGAAAATTGAAATATGGATGTATGAACACCGAGTGGGTGAGTTTTATTAAAGCCTTTAAAACGGACAGCTTGGGAAGCCTTTAACGGTGCTTCTTTGAAAGTTCCAGTTCCTGTTTTAAGAGCTTACATTTTTTCGGCATTTTCCGACGTCGACTTCAATGCTGCGTTAGTTTAATGCTGAAACACTAGCTCCTTTTTTCGCTTAAGCTTCAAAAATATAGTTTTCATTGCTAATTTTAAAACCATTTTCAAGTTTAATAAACAAACCGAACAACTAAATTATGAAAATTATGAAAACTACTATCATCCAATCTACGATTAAAGTCCAATATTTCAACACCTAATTCTCCCATCTTTAAATATGAAATGTGTACATAACCTTCCGTAATGGCGGCCCTAAACGAAGGATCAAAGGTTGTAATATGGTCGTTAAAAACATTTTATTTGCCAATATAAAAACAAATTTCGCGTATCGGCCCTGTACCTTTAGCTCTAACATGTCTGAGTTTCTTTTATCGCCCGATATCCTTGTCGTGACTTGGCAACAGGCGCGTTTAGTTCGATGCTCACAATTACACGGACCGCCGGCCAGAGTCGACGGGCCGATCAACAGGCGTCTGGAAAATCTAATAAAATAAGTATCATGAATTTTTGTGTGACGAAGCTTTTTGATATTTAATTAAGCGTTAAATTGTGTACTCGTTTCTTAGAAGATCTAAGAAGCACTCGAAAATTTGTATAATCACCTAACGAATTTTATAATTATCTGTTTTACTTGGTACATCAACCGAGTGATTGATTTTGTATAACTCAAAGTTTTTAAAGATATATATATATCAAATAAATTTCATTATTTGGACAAAAGTCTTCAAAGACTGAAAGCTATGAATGAAGGTGTACAAATGGGTGACTTAGTGGTAAACCATCTACTTTATGCAGATGACGCGGTTTTAATAGCGCCAACAGCCACTGATCTGCAAACACTAGTCACAGTTATGAAAGACGACTGCATGATCAATGGCTTACACTTGAATGTGAAGAAAACCAAGATTATGGTTTTTGAAAGGAAAGAAACCAGAACGAATGTAAGGATTGTGGTTGGTAACGATGTGCTGGAGCAAGTGAATGAGTTTGTATATCTTGGATGCGCCTTCAGTAAGGATGGGAAATACACCGCTGACATAGAGAGAAGAGTGAGTGCAGGGAACAGAGTGAATGGTGCGATGGGAAAGCTACTCGGGAGCCGGCACTTAAGCCATAAGGCGCAGCTGGCCATACATAACGGAGTTCTTGTCCCAACGCTGTTATATGGTAGCGAGAGCTGGGTATGTAAGAAGGAGAATGAAAGTAGGATAAATGCGGTAGAAATGCGAGCTCTGCGGAAGATGTGCGGAGTGAAGCTGACCGACCGCATTAGCAACAGCATAGTAAGACAGCGAGTAGGTATGAAAGATAGTATCGGTGTAAAGATGAGAAAGGGCATGCTCCGTTGGTTCGGGCATATAGAAAGAATGCCAGAGGAAAGAATGACAAAACAGATATACAATGTGAAAGTGGAAGGATGCAGGTACCGGGGAAGACCTAGACTATCTTACCTCGACCAAATAAACCGAGTCTTATCTGATGGAAAAGTCAAGAGTCTCCGTAACCGGCGAGCGTGTATGAGACGAACTATGAGAGTCGAGGAAGCCAGAGAGGTATGTAAGGAAAGAACCTGTTGGAACTCTGTACTCTCTGCCTACCCCGCAAGGGATCTGGCGTGAGGTTATAGATAGATAGATAGAAATAAATTTCAGTTAAAATTTTAATTTGGAACCATCCTAATATACATGTTCAACGGATTATAGTACTTTCAATCGAATGTTTTGGAGCTGGTGAGCTTAGCTCTTTTATGTGTGTTTTATTGTTAATGAAACCTTAAATGAAATGAAATGGTGCTTATTACGCTTATTATTCAGTAAAAAGTTGAAAAGGATAAAAACCTAGCCACAGAAATTATTAGATTACTGCTGCCGATGTGAAATTTGTGTATATCTGCCTTGTTCAGTATTGCCCTTTTATATGCTTTCGTTATGTTATCTTATTTTCTAACGGATAAGCTGGTGGATTTTTACTCCTCTTGAAAGACGACGTCAAAAGCTTGTGTAAGTAAAAGCTACTTTAAAGATAAATGCTGAAAATCATTCTTGTTGGAGCGAACAAAATATAAAAGAAGTTAAATAATTTAGCTTTTGATTCATAGATCTGATTTTACAATACATTTTGATCATAGACGATATAACCCTGAAAGAGTAATCAAAAACCTACAGAGCAAAACATAAGGTTCTGAACATTCATAGCTCAATAAAACATTTCAAAGGATTTCAGGAAAGACATGGGTAGCCAGGATCGATTTTAATGCAAACGCCTTTTCCCAGCAAATCATAAGAAGTCATTCAAACTCCGTGGCCTTTGTAGTAATAGTACCTTTCAGCTGCCTCTCAACTGACTGCCTCGTTGGTCTAGTGGCTAAAGCGTACCGCTTGGTGATCACGAGGTCCTGGTATCAAATATTAGGTGGGACAAATGAAGTTATTCTAAAAAACTTCCCAGTATGAGTCCGGAGTTTGGAATTGTGCCCGATATATGGCAAAAGGCTCGCCCCCCTATTACATGGGACCTAACATCGTCGGCCAAAAGTAGGTGTACTCAGTACACCTCTGCATCCCCCGCTTGGGGAATATAGGCGTGACGGTGTAGTACTTCTCAACTTAAATTACCTGGGTATAAATAAATTACTTGGATAATTGGAAAGTGCTATTATTTTCGGGTAGGTTGATCGATGTAGAAGGTTTCACTACTTTAGACTTTACGACATCTACAAGAAGCGGCGTATTCTACAAACCGGCAATAAACATCATACTTAATTGCAAAACTCAAACGTTTTAAATCTACAAAATATAAATGAAATATTATATCTACAGTAGGTATAATTTTTCTCGAGAAAATGAGAAACGAGTGCTTTTTGTATTAGATATTATAATACCTGAAAGGAATTGTTATTGGGCGCTTTCTCTTCGTTCAAGTACTCCAATTTTTCTTTTGAAGAACTAAATGATCTTTGTTCTGTACAAGCTTTTGTATTAAGCTCCAATTTTTATGATCCATAAAGTTTTTTGTTTTTGGAAATATGGGACGATTATGTAATGTATGTGTATTGGGTAATTTCCATAGATTTTTGAGACTTTGTATTCTTTTCTGCCAAAATCTGTATTTTGTTATAAGAAATAATACATATTTAATATCATTATCTTATTGTTGGGTTTTTATCGTCATCTATAAGAAATGGACAAATTGGTCCAGTGGTTGAGAGCTTGGTCGCTTCGTCCACTGGATTGAGTAGATTCGATTCCCGCACGAGACAAATCTTTGTGTCAACTGCAAATATTTGTTTCTGTCTAGATGTGTGTGTGTGCATTTCATGTTTGTAAACGCATCCACGACATAGGAATAGTTTAGGATCTTTTCCTAGTGTGGGGCTACATTAAAAAAATACACATCCTTAGTTTAGATGTCGGAGCTACAATTAGATCTTGCTACGCTTAGCACGCGGTCCGTGGTCCATACCGTTTATCCGGGGTTGCTTTCACAATTATTTTATGTTATCTCGTTTTGTTAAGCTTAATAGTTTATCATTATTTGTATACGAGGAAATCTAGTTTTTTCAAGCGCAAAAAATGCGGACGCATGTCCATTTCACCAAATTTAAAGCCCACTAAGTCGCTAGCTTCTATGTTAGGGCTGGAATTAATTAACACTTACCCACCTCCCCTTCTTCCCCCACCCTATCTCAATATCACGTGCAATTCGTATGTCATACGTCAAGCTCGCCACCCAAAAACGTCGATGTGGACCGCACTTAATTTTACTGTCCATTACTTCACATGTTCGGAACCCTAAGATTAAGCTCAGTCGCCTGCCTAACCGGCCGGAAATGTATATTATATATTACGAAAATGTTGATAAGTCGTGTCTGTATATTGATAATATTTTAGGAAAAATAGCATTGTAGAATATAGGATGGATTGACAAAGCCGCTTTTCGTCCGAAGAGGTTTCATATATCGTTTGTCCATATTGTTAGCAATACACGTCTACATTCGGTGACTGCTGTTCTTCGGCAAAAGTTACGCGGCGAGAAGGAACAGGTGGTGCGATGTTTCCGAAGAGGACGGCGGCGCGACGGTGCAAGGGGGGAGTGGGTCCATAGGCTCCCCCGCTAAGGGCGGGCTCTTCGGAGTACAACACAGAGGGGCTCCGGTGCGTTCCTAACGGAGGTCCCGGAGCCCCTGCCGGTCGATGCCGACCACCGTGGGGATTTAGTCAGTAAGAGTCCGACATGCCCATGAAAGTCCACGAGGATTTCACCACGTAGAAAAAAGTTCGCGCGATGTTGTCAGATTTGTTGACTTCGCCTGACTACACCAGTGACACCTGTCGCGGGACATTATCTCCTAACGCATACGAGGCTCTAGGACGACAAAAGACAAGCCTAGCGCAGCATCTATTACAGTATGTGGCTTTGAGTTGCATTCAATCGGTTAACCTTTCATTAAGAATAGAATATAAAATATCTCAGTGACTAAAACAAACTTATTTATATTAAGAATACTTCACAAACAAAGTCGCGGGGTAATACTGGAGCTAGTATGTGGGTTGCCCACGCGCTAGCGATTTGTTTAAACGAGTTAGTAGCGGCGGGCTATGAGGTAATGCATGAAATATTTCACGCGGCGCACCCGCACACTAATGTGGAAAACGGAGCGTTTTGCACTTTGAAAATGTCGAAGATCTCTTTCCGGAAGACTCGAATTGATTTTCTTAGGTGTTAAGTATTTATACAGATTTTTAATTGGTATCATGGTGAAATTTACACAAATAACGGAACTGCTAATACTGAAAAAAAACAACCTTTTATTGCAAAACACAACGAATATATCTTGCTTAGTTAAGCAGTTCCATCATCAGGCTCTGGAGACCATCTGAGTCTAAAGTACTCGTCATGACAAATCCAACGAGTCCAAACACGGCGGGGGTTATATTAAGTATTTGTGTGGTTCCATTGGGGTTCCTTTCGGCTTTATCATCAGACCCTGAACATTATCTCAATACTAATCAAACAAGCCTAAACAAGAGAGGTTATATGTTCCTATCGACTCCGTCATCAGGCCAGCTCCATCATCATCATCTCAGCCTATACTTGTCCACTGCTGAACATATCAATTACAATTCTAACTAAAAATCGTTCGTTGGTGTCACGCGTGTGTGGAACCCGCTCGGGTGGGCGGCCCCTGCAAAGCATATATACAATACTTTCTACATTTTTAACTTGTGGTAAAATACGCTTCATATCGATTAAGGGAAATTCCGATTCGTTGTCTAATGAGTATAAATATAATGTTAAAATAATCAGCGTGCTTTAAGCCATATAAAATTATTGAGTACTCAATATATTACGGACTAGCTGTACCAGCAACACGTTCGCGTTATTTTCAGGCGTGTATTTTACACCCTTCGTTTGTTTTTTCGAGACAAAAGGTAGCCTATGAACTTGTACCTATGAACCTATCTATGTCCTTTCCGACTTTGATCAAAGTCTGTTCAGCGGTTTTGGCGTGAAAAGGTAACAGACAGACAGAGCTACTTTCGAATTTATAATATTAGTAAGCATTCCAACAGCCTGTATAGAAAGAATCTATCTTGGCAAAATCTCTTGCGCCTGATTTTGGTATGAACTTCTAATAACTAATTCTTCTAGAATATAATCAATGAGTACAAGACGCCTCAAACCCAAACGCATAATATGTAAATTTTTATTACTACAGCACATTAGCGCCCTCCCCCATATTTCACGGCCCGGAACTGTAGCGGAGACCCTTTTCAGGGTAGATTGCGTGCGCCTTCCCTTTATTGTGTTTGTTTTTCGGCAATTATGCTTATTTTGTTTGTTTCGGTCCTTATATGTAAGAAAATAGCTGTTAATATTCCGTAAACGACCGAGGTAAGTTGGTTTAGTATTCTTTAGTTTTTATTAGAGTTCCGTTTTAAGGAGACATTATGAAAAGATAGGGTGCAGATTAATTTAGAGCTTAAGAAAATCATCTTTACCTGTTTTGGTTAAACACGGTTAGTCTTGGTTTGAAAGGAAAACCTTTTACAAGCAAGTTAATTATGATAATGAAATGGGAAGGACTAGAATTTCTACGCCATAAGCTTTGTAAATTAAAGCCTTTCCAGAATTATTTTGAAATGGTGGCAGCCTATTTTAAATCATAGGACAATCCCAACCAAGAATATCGAACTGGGTTTATTTTCTTCATAATTATTTCGTCGTACAAACTTGACCTGATACCCAGTCGTTAAAAACGTGAAACTTGAAGTCTTATTCCTCACTTAAAGTTTTGTGTTTTAATTGCAATTGACCCGGAAATATTTGAAATTGTCTGTCTTACCTTTTACTAAGATACTTATTTGAGAATTGCAAGGCGTACAGAAGTGGAATTGGTTTTTTACGAGTATACCACTGGTCAAATGTAATAAAGACAACTCAAAAATGTTTTAGTTGAGTACTCTAACCTTAAAAACAAAAAGTTAATATCCCCTATTCTTGCTATTTTAAATGGGTATCTATACCATTTGGTTAACTGCACACATGCGCACCACGAAAAAATCAAAAACACTTCAAAACTTTCGGAATCTTTTTTCTTCAAAACTTTTTATTTTGAATTTTTGGATGCATTTTTTTTGAGGAAAGGTTTGGTACCTCATTAGGTAAATCTCGCTTTACCTAATAAGGAATATTTAAAATAGAGATTATTCGTGAATCTTATTTGACATAGAATATATATGCTAAAATCTTTGGTGTTTGAGATGATCCGTAGATGCCACGAATACATAGGCTGGTTTTACTGACACAACGCCTGGGGCTATATTGTGATCTTTCATTGTACCGAGTATGACCAGCATTTAAAATAAACAGGTCACTTTCGATCAAGCATCCTTGTTGTTTGTAAGGCTGTAAGAGGAACTTAGAAACGAGACAGGTATGTATAATATAATATTTTTTATAACATTAGCGGAATACTACTCTCAGCTCTACAAGCCATACCCACAACATAAAGCGAATAAAAAATTGAAATAATTTTATGAGGAACTTCGTCGGCCGAGTTTGTTTTAACATCGCAGCAAAAACTGAGAAATGTGATGATTAAATTCCTACTGGTATGGCGGATCGTACAATTAAAATGTTGGATTCAGTGTTGGATGATACTGAGTGTAATTCTACAATATTTGTTATGTTTCAATAAACATGGGTTTGAGACTTGACTTCGGTTTGTGCATACCAAGCCTTATTTGCTAGGACTTCATAAAATGATAGTGTTCTGTATGCCACTGGAGTACATACCTTTTTTTTTGTTTGAGTTATCTACGCTGTTGGCCGCGGGGCCTTTACAGCTTCACCGGACAAGAGGACGGACGTGCAACCACTAGGCTCGAGCCAGAAGGGCAAGGGGGCAACTAGCTCAAGGGCGCCTCAACGAGAAACAGCCTCGGCTTGGGCAGTTGCTATGGGGGAGGGCATCTACTAGTTGTCGCGCCATGGTGCTGTGCACCGGCCGGCGGGCAAGTGATTCTTCGAACGAGGTGGAGGTAGATGTCTGATCTTGAGTGCGTTATCTGTATTCAAAAGAAGGGAAGTAAGGGCATCGGGAGGGTCGGTGACAATATGTTTCGGTGGTAGCGGCTGATAGGAGGGGAGTCAGGTCCGTAGTCGGCGGCGACTACGATAAAGGGGTTCCGATGGTTGGACGTTTTTGCGAAGTAGCGGATTGTCGCCTTTTTAATATAGGCGCGAATAGGTTCAAGACCAAGATCGGTATGGAGATCGACATTCTGTGTGTACCATGGGGCACCGACGACTTTTCTGAGAAATCGGGACTGGACAGCTTGGAGTCTGTCAATGTAAGAGCTGGCGGCGTGCCTGAACACCTCACAAGCGTACGCTATGAAGGGCCGTACACAAGTTTTGTAAAGTGTCACTTTATTCCTAAGGGACATTTTGCTCCGTTTGCAAACCATCGGGTAAAGACGGCTGAGCACAAAGACGGCTAGGTTACTGAGTTGCTTGATGTGTGGTCCGAAGGTCATGGTATTGTTTAGGGTGACCCCTAGATATTTGACCTGTTCGATCCAGGAAATGCGTCAGTGGAACAAGGTTACTTGACCTCGGTTACTTTTGGGGTGACGCAGGGAGAGGCGCGGGAGTACATACAATTAAATCTTAATTTCGAGAAGTTAACGTATCATGCCGCGTTATGTGTTTAATAGATCATAGCTGATAAAAGCCTACACGTGCTGAGCCGGCGTATCAGGCGTGTTGTTTTTTAATACCTGGTTTGTTGGATAAATGTTTTTGATTTTCATTTCAGAGTTTGGAATCATTAGTTATTATTGGGACGATAAAGTTATCGCGAACGGTAAAAGAAATATATCTTTCTCTGTTCGCGATAACTTTATTAAGTAATACTAACTGTAATATTTTCTACAACTGACATAACGTTATTTATTAGCGATATAAGAGTTTGCTATATGAACTATATTAAGTTATGTTGGAACTCTGTACTCTCTGCCTACCCCGCAAGGAAGCTGGCGTGATGATATAGATAGATAGATAGATAGATAGAACTATATTAAGGAATAATGCTATATTAAACTAGTACTATTAACAATTAAGTCCCTGCTAATACAAATGAAGTATGTAGTCATATTCTCAATTTGTATTATGATAATGTTTCATGTATTCTCATTTTAGTCCTACCTAGTGTAATGTACCTTGTCTCCCACACCCCACAATTGACAGTGTATACAGAACAGCTTATGTTTTAAAGGAGTGGCCGTGGAGTTTCTTGCCCTTCTCCGCTCGAGTGTCTATTTATTTTATTGACCGTTACTGGTCATAAAGCACGTCTTTAAAGTAAACAAAAATGTCAATGTGTAGCGTGTCAAAACGACCAAACGAGCTCGAAGTACTGCTCCTTTTGTAGACTTATTCTGACTGCACTCTGGGCCTGGAATTGGTCATGCTTACAAAAAGTCTATCTTGCAGTGTCTATTTGGTGCGGGTCACTTCTTCCCCTCTAATATGGTCGAGGGAGGTGATGGCTGCTCAAGTAGTCGTACTCGTGAACGGGTGCTGCTTGTGGAGACTGGTCCACCCAAAATCCTCTAGCTTTTTATTATAACATATATTTAAAAATAGTCTTATATCTCAGTCGTAAGTCATTACACTGGAGCTGGATCGCATTAATGATTTTGTATAATATAAAAATGTATGTATCTATACAAAAATGATGAAAAAAAATTAATGGAGAATTAGACAAAAAAGACAAGCCCACTGAGTTTGTCGCCGGATCTTCTCAGTGGAGGTCACGTTCCGTTCCGGTAGTAGATTAGTAAGTTAAAAAAAAAAGTAAATATGACACTTTGTAAACACCCCTGTAGGGTTTATGCAAAATAAACGATTTGAGTTTGAACTTGGCGCATATAACCTAGTGAACACCTGTAGTGGCACATGTAGCCCTTTACTCAATACTGAAGTTAAATTATTAAAATCTTTACTGAAAGTCGTGTAGTGCAGAAAATACGATATAATGCTAATAAATTCTCATAACACTGCAACTATTTTGTAAGATTGGTTTATCAAGGCACCTATTGCAACATTCAAACCACTGGCAAGATTGGCTATCAAACTACTCGTTTTATTGAAACTTAGATGGAGTTGTGAACTTCAGGGATACATAGGTTTCAGCCCACTTTATCATGTGGTGTACCATAACAGATAGGTATTTACCTATATGTAATGTAGTAAGTATTGACGACTCGGATCTCTTATTCGCTATGACCAATTAAACACGTAACGCGGTTCGTCATGATAACTTCGTCAAATGTTTAATGAACTCCAGTGGCATACGGAGGCTTTGGTACGAAAACTATGACGTTAGCATGACCCTAGCGAGTAATCGTGCTGCCACGTTCATGTTTCCCACTATTTCCAAAGTTTCTATGTTTGTCACTCAATCACGCAAACACGGCGGAAGGGATTTGCATGAAATTTGGCACACATATAGTCTATTACTTAATTAACACATATGATAATTTTTATCCCAAAAAATTATTAGGTTACTTCCTAAGCTCAACGCGGATGAAGTCGCGGGCAGAAACTAGTTTTGTAATATTTCTTTCAAAAATGTGGGGACAAGTTCAGATTATTATACGACTTTTAGTGTCTTCTCTCTATCTATTTATCTTAATCATCACGCCAGATCCCTTGCGGGGTAGGCAAAGGTACAGAGTTCTATCAGGTTCTTTCCTTACATACCTCTCTGGCTTCCTCCACACTCATAGTTCGTCTCATACACACTCGCCGGTTACGGAGACTCTTGACTGACTTGACTTAAGTGTCTTATTATCAACATTTCTGTGGTATGTATGACCTTAATTTGACACATGAAAAACAATTTCCTTTAACCATTTTTATCCTCTAGGGTGCCATATAAAGCATTCGGCTAATGTAAAATAGGTTTAAATTAACATAACTTTTCCTATTTCAATATCAAATTGGATCGAACCTCGGTGCCGCTAATATTAATCCTGCAATGCAGACAAGTCCCACTGGTATTTACTGTTTGATGCATTAGTATAATATGTCTACCTAGCGTGCAGTTCTCCACACAAATGTCAACTCAACACTGAAAATGTTCAATCCATTCTCACCATTACGGTATGGTGTTATGGATTAAAATGGCATGTTGAATGTCTGGTGGGCGGCCACTAACTACGTTATGGAATGCCTGTTCCCGGGCGGTGACATGGGCGACTGAATTAGTCCTGGGATGATGTTGCCATGTAGAGTTTTGATCGATGGTCGCATGTGGTTTTCTAATTTAGAAATATTTTTGTTTGTGAGAAAATTTATACACAGGCTTTCAAAAGTCAACTTTGCCAATAAATAACTGCTTTTATCAATAAAGTGTTTTAGTACTTTTTGCTGAAAATTTAAATCTGTGCGTTTGGTTTTTGAGGTTTTCCCAGGGGACGCGTTTAGTATCCATTTGCCTAGTAGCTTTTAATGGAAATATGTGATATCAAAAGACGTTCGTTATTCATTTTCTTTTTACCAGACACACGTAAAGTAATGGTTAGCGAGTGTATGTGTTAGTGGTATTCCTTAATGTAACAGCTTGTTGGATTAGCGTTTTCGCCTACATTCGTCTCAATTGTGAGAGTGACAGAGTATTAAAGATCGCTACTCATCATATAAAACTACTGATTTAGATAATCTTGCCGATAAAGGACATAAATATCGTATCGACTGTTGCAAGGAGGTAAGCAATTCAAAAGTTTTTTGGAAAAAAAATCATTTTGAGAGTGGTAGAAACCAGAGAGATCTGTAAGGAAATAGCTGTTGTAATTGTGTACCTACTCTCTGCCTACCCTGCAAGGGATCTGGCGTGATGATATAGATAGAAAGATAGAAAAATTATTAACTTAATATGGCGTCTGCGAATCTAACAACAGACTGAGAAAGAGATAATCATTATTCGAATTTTACTGGACGGTAACGGAAATCTATCTATCTATATCATCACGCCAGATCCCTTGCGGGGTAGGCAGAGAGTACAGAGTTCCAATAGGTTCTTTCCTTACATACCTCTCTGACTTCCTCCACTCTCGTAGTTCGTCTCATACACGCTCGCCGGTTACGGAGACTCTAGACTTTTCCTTTAGATACGACTCGATTTATTTGGTCGTGGTAAGATAGTCTAGGTCTTCCCCGGTACCTGCATCCTTCCACTTCCACATTGTATATCTGTTTTGTCATTCTTTCATCTGGCATTCTTTCTATATGCCCGAACCAACGAAGCATGCCCTTTCTCATTTTTACACCGATACTATCTTTCATACTCGCTTTCTTACTACGCTGTTGCTAATGCGGTCGGTCAGCTTCACCTCGCACATCTTCCGCAAAGCTCGCATATCTACCGCATTTATCCTACTTTCATTCTCCTTTTTACATACCCAGCTCTCGCTACCATATAACAGCGTTGGGACAAGAACAAGGTAGGAACATACACTTAAAATTAGGGTGAAGCCATAATTGAAAGAAAAATAATAAGAAGAGAGAGATAATCCTAGATAAACTTGATGTTCATAAAAATAAAGCTTAGTGTTAGTATTCCAAGTCAGGCGAGCTTGGACATTTATATTATGTGATATTTTTTGTTACACGTATTTATTGTATCCAATTTACGGAATAAAGCGTTTGCGGACATGTAAAACATGAGAGGTTTCCCGGCAGTAGGACGGAACGGGTGTGTTTGATAAATATACGAAGTGCGTGATCGTGTGTCTATACCAGTATTGTACCATCATCGTCATCGTATGGCGGTGTATCTTTAATAATGCGAACCACGATCAAAACTTAATGTCAGAGTGGAGGAACCATTGTTTAGCCTCTGGTGTCAGCTGGTGTAGCCAGTTGGTCGAAATAAATAATTTATTATTATGAGTAAGTGATAACCGAAACCAACGACTTAACGTGTCTTCTGAATCACGGAGACGCTCAAATATGAAAACGCCACAAACGGTCACTCATCTAAGGGCGATCGAGTCGATCGCTGCTTAGCCTTAGTGATCGGTAATATTTATTTCTAAACACATCGTCAAATAAAAATGAACATACTAGCTCGTAGCGCTGTGCGACCGCGGTATTCTTACCGATCACCAAGGTTAAGCAGCGTTCGACTCGGTCGACCTGAGATGGGTGACCGTTTGTGGCATTTTCATATTCGAGCGTCTCCGTGCTTCGGAAAGCACGTTAAGCCGTTGGTCCCGGTTACCACTTGATGTGATAGTCGTTAAGCCGAGTTGGAAGCCTTAAAGGCGGCTTGATAAGTTCCAACAGCGGGTGGCCACAAACCTGCCTCCACCAATCCGCACTGGGTCCGCGTGGTGGAGTATGACCTAATCTCTCTCACCTCGATTTCTGAGAGAAGGCCTTTGCCCAGCAGTGGGCAGTATAGGCTGATATTATTATTATTATATTATACTAGTAGACCGTTATTTACTTATACAGTAAATAATTAGGGAAAAAGGGGGGTACATCATACTTTCGTGGATTGAACGATTTATTATTTTCTCCATTGAACTGCCTAGTCGGTCTAGTGGCGGGTTGGTCTAATGCGTGTAGCAATCACGAGGTCCTTGGTTCTCATCCTAAATAGAACAAAGCGTAATTTTTCGATAAAAACATTTCCAGTATCAGTCCGGGGTTGACTTGTTCCTGGCACAATAACAATAGGCTCGATCCCTATTACATTTTAGTTGAAAACTGGGTGTACTTAAAATACCTACGCCATAGCCCAAGCGGGTGCTTGGGGACCTATAGGCGTGACGCTCCGTTTTTCCGTTTTTTTTTTTCTGTGTGAAATTGTAAGGTCGTCAAATGAAAAAAAAAACTTAAGACGTGCACAGTCTGTCAAGCATAGTTTTTAACTACGAAATTTTATTACGTAGGTGAGTTTATTTCAAAATTTCCTAGAGTCTCCAGACTACAATTTAATAAAACAGTTCTTTGGTTATCCCTATTTCTTAGGTATATTTAGAATAGACGCTGTTTATGACTTGTCAAAGTCAAAGTTAAAACTAGTTATTTGTTTAGGCCAATACAAGAGCACTTACAAACTCGAAAAGGCTCATTCGACACGAACTTGCCTGAATACCTAACTTTAACTAAATTAAATACAGTTATGTGCTATCCGAACTATTCCCGTCATCCTACGCCTATATGACGTACCCCAGTTTACATAAGGGATCTGAGCCGTCAAGACGAGGGATGTCAGACGTCATGCATTAGCGATGTCTATTACCTCATGCTTATAGATTATTCAGTCGATAACGGACGATTTAGCGCAGTGGTTAAGAGCTTGAGCTGCTCCGCCCACTGTGTCTAATAGTCGCGGGTTCGATTTCCGCACGGGACAAATCGTTGTGTGATCCACAATTATTTGTTCCGGTCTGGATATTTGTGTTTGTGAATTGTCATGTTTGTAAACGCACCCACGACACAGGAATAAATCCTAGTGTGGGGCTATGTTTTTTTTAAAAAAAAAAACCTATTTTAGAATAGCTAGCTTATTATAATATCAGCCTATACTGCCCGCTGCTGGGCTAAGGCCTTCTCTCACAAATCGAGGTGAGAGAGATTAGGTCATACTCCACCACGCGGAACCAGTGCGGATTGGTGGAGGCAGGTTTGTGGCCACCTGATGATGGAAATTGTCCAGCCGCCTATGAGGCTTCCAACTCGGCTTAACGACTACCACAGCAAGTGGTAACCGGGACCAACGGCTTAACGTGCCTTCCGAAGCACGGAGACGCTCGTATATGAAAATGCCACAAACGGTCACCCATCTCAGGCCGACCGTGTTGAACGCTGCTTAACCTTAGTGGTTAGTTAGAACACCGCGGTTGCACAGCGCTACGAGCGCCTTATTATCTAGCTAGCTGGTTATCCACGGGTATTTGTAGTATTATCTCTGATGATTCATCGGATTTTTTATGGTGAAGAGGATACGAGTATGTTTTTTTATTTGCTGGGTTCGTTAGAAATGATAACATCAAATGTCGCCATATGCTAGCCGAACTATTCTTACCCCCCCTGCATCAACATCAGCAGGGGGGCCTTCGGCCTTGCGTCCGCAACCGGACGCAAGGGGCGGGGGCCCTGAGCGTCCTTCACGAGTAACCCCGAGGAGGACGGTGGCGTGGTGAGGCCCACGTCACCGTGAGCACCGCGTCGGTGCGGGAGGGAGCATGTCATCAAGTCTCCCTCCGATGGCGGGCTCTTCGGAGCGAGGCACAAGAGGGGCACCGGTGCGTTCCATACGGAGATCCCGGAGCCCTTCCAAAGTGCTGATGTCGGCCACCCTGGGGTTTTTAGTCGGTAGGAATCCGACACGCCACGCGAGCTTCCCCCGAGGCTCGCGGAAGTCCTATGCAGGATTTTCCCCAGGAAAAAAAAAAGCCGAACTATTCTCGTCATCCTACGCGTATGTTAAGTAACCCAGTTTACATACGGGTAAAATCTGAGCCGTCAAGACGAAGGACGTTCTGACGTCTGCGTCATCCATTAGCGATGCCTATTAGCTCACGCTTATAGATAATTCAGTCGGTAACCTAGTTTAGGACGGCTAGCGTATTGTCCACAAATATCTGTAGTCTTATCTCTGATAATTCATATGCTTTTTCATGGTCTAGCGAATAAGGGAATGTTATTGACCTATATTGTCTAGTTATTGGGCTAAAGTCTTCCTATAGCCTTCTAAGAGCCATCAAAAAAATGTTAGAAATGTTAAAAATTACTGCAATTTCAGTTGCTGCGTTTTCTTTCTTCTAGCCTTCTAGATTTCGCTGATTGATGATTGTTAGCAGTCGGTGTTGAGCATTAGCAGTTCTACTTACTGGATAAAGTGGTTACGGATTTGATCACTGCTTGGAACTGATCTTTGTGTGACCCACAGACGTTTATGTGTGTAGGTGTTAGTGCATGTACGATACAATAATAATTCCACGTGTCAGGGTATATATTTTAAAAATTTAAGTTAAAAAAATGTAGAAAAAATTTAAGGAAAAAATGGCAAGAAATATATTTAAAATAAAATACAAAGAAGATGTAAGCAAGCCAGCAGATATTTTTTTGAAACCAATATTGTGTTGAGGAAAACGTTTTGTTGTGGAGAGAGTTCAGTTTCCTCTTCAGTACCCATTAGGTGAGAGTAAAGGTCAATTTCTGGCCAATGTCCAAAAATATGACTTCACTCTTAATACTTGAAAAACTTAAACAGACATCACACATCAACCTCGATTTGCGTCTTCAAGAGATAAATACATAATATGTCGTAATCTAAGTTCCTCGCCGAACACAATGCGCCGAGTTGGCGTATTAACTCCCTTGGTAATTCTTGCTCCTGTAAACAGGATTACTCTGATCCGGTTAGACGATACGTCTTCAGTGCATTCGCTTCAGTTAAGCGGACACCTGTAACTTTGAACGTAAGTAGTGATAGACGTGATATTAAGTCGATTAAATTACTTCAAGTTGTCGATCCAGTGTCAGTGGATTTTATTTTTTGTTATGTAAGATTTTACTACGTTATGCACACAGGTAAGCAGTGTTCGGCTCGGTTAGTCTAGGATGGTCTTTGACATTTTTGTATTCGAGCACTTCTATGCTTCACGGCACTACACAAGAAAAGTCAAGCCCCGGTTACCACTAAAAGTAGTACCTAAATTAGAGGTCTTATGGACGGCTCGATAAATTCCAGCAGCAGGAGTCGTGAAATATAATCTCTTCATTCTCACCTTGGTTTGGGGAACCAGGGAAGAGTTTTATTTACCCAACAGTGAAACAGGGTAAGCTAATTGATTTATTTATTGGTAGCAACATTGTTTTCCTCGTAATGTCTTGATTTAAGCTTTGAAATAATATTACCGACTGTTTCATATATCCTATCGTTTGAGATAACCGCTCTCGTAGTTAAGCGTTACTGTAGTAGTGACCACAGCGATAAATATATTTTTGTAGATAATCAAGAAACACGAGTACCATCTAATACAATAGCCACGCAAGTACATCTTAATGAAAAGCTTTCAGACGATGTCGCACAAGGACACAAGGATTTGAGATTACGTTGTGATCAACAAAAGCCGGATAAAGGAGAGATATGAATTCATTCGCCTTGTTATCGAGGCGTAGAGAGATATTAACAAGCGCTTAACAACATCACGCAGACATACTAAAACATTTAGAGAAAAACTGAAAGGAAGCTTTACTATTCAATTTTCTGAATTACATAAACATCTATATTCTTCAAGCTGGAATTGCAAAGGAGTAATGTATACAGAATTTTACGACGATATTAGATCAGAATTAATTATGACCTCACATGTGGGAGACGAAGCTATTGCCATTATACCGGACACAATTCCAGAATCCAGACTGCTTCTTAGATTTTTCGATAGGAACACATCAATAACAGTTTATACGACTCAGGATTCGAACCTAGGTCCAGCGACACCATGCACCATTAGAATAACGAGGCAGACATGCAATTTTACTATTAAGTCTTAAAAAAAATGATCGATCCATATTTAACGCCTATTCAAATTTTTCTCAGCATTGTGTCCCAAAGTGGTATACCCTATAACACCTAATACTTTCAAAGCTCTTCAAAGGAATTATCAAATGAGACGATATAAACTAACATGTGTAAACTTTGACATTTAAAACCTTTATGATCCACATGATGTAAAGCTGGTAAAGCTTTACAAGTATTATGTTTTTCACTTTCAGCCTTCATGTTTATATTGCTGATGTTCTTGGTTATATAATTAAATTAACATAATCTAATGTTAAGTAAAATAGTGTAATTGAATTATTAAAGGCTGAACCAAATACTTTTGGTGTTTCTTGCCAGTGGTGACTACGACACACACTGCGCACGCACGCACACACACACGCACGCACGCACGCACGAACGCACGCACGCACGAACGCACGCACACACGCACACACACACAACGTATTTTTTTGAAGTTTTAAGTACAATGTATATTTTGTTCCATAGGCCGTTAGTACTTGGGACTTAACATCGTCTGCGAATTGAAATTTTAAGGATGATCAATTTTAAAATCTTTTTGTTTGCAATCCATTATCAAAGTCACCTCACCGATTAGGGATTTGTCCAATGGCTCTTGATCAATTTGCTAAGACAAAATCCCTATTTTATAAAAGTATTTTGTTTGAATGTGTTGTTTAAACTTTTGTCAATTGTCAAAAAATGGATATTTAGGAATTGTGCCCGGTATAAGGCAATAGGCTCGCCCGCTGTTACATGGGACCTAACATCGTCGGCGAAACGTGGGTGTACTCAGTACACCTCTGCCACCCCCGCTTGGGGAATATAGGCGTGACGGTGTGTCTAAAAAGTCTAAATGTTGTACACTACTGAGTTCTTTATATCTTATTTAACACAACCTATGTTGACTGGTCACTGCACACAAATTCCAGCTTTTTGCTGGTTGTAATCCATGAAGTTTGACGATGGTATACTGTACACCACTGCTTTTTGTCTTTTCGTCATCATGTCTGCTGCATCATTTAGAATGTATTTAAATGGCGTGGTCTTGTAATTATAATAAATAATATCAGCCTATACTGCCCACTGCTGGGCAAAGGCCTTCTCTCACTAATCGAGGTGAGAGAGATTAGGTCGTACTCCACCACGCGGACCCAGTGCGGGTTGGCGGAGGCAGGTTTGTGGCCACCTGCTGATGGAACTTATTAAGCCGCCTTTAAGGCTTCCAACTCGGCTTAACGACTACCACATTAAGTGGTAACCGGGACCAACGGCCTAACGTGCCTTCCGAAGCACGGAGACGCTCGAATATGAAAATGCCACAAACGGTCACCCATCTCAGGCCGACCGAGTCGAAAGCTGCTTAACCTTGGTGATCGGTGAGATCACCGCGGTCGCACAGCGCTACGAGCGCCTCCGCGCGGTCTTGTAATTCCATTGTATTTATTCAACGCAGTTAACAAATAGTTTACATAGTTTCAATCAACTTGTTTAAGAGTTGTTCGCACCGCGTATGTGTCAATGAATATTGTTCGTTATATTTCAATACGGCCACCATTGGCGGGCATCCAAACGGTGAGATAAAGGCGGCCATTTAACATGCGTCTAAAAGTTGCTTGAAATATTATAACTTCGCGAATTTAGTCGTGAAAATATTGGGTGCAGTGGAATGGCCTTTCATAGTAGCGTCCATGGTTTTTTCTTTTTATCATCACGTCTAGTACCTTGCAGGGTAGACAGAGAGTAGTTTTCCAACAGGTACTTTCCTCACAGACTAAGTTTCTTTTTTGTTATTTTGTAATATGCAGGCACCTATTATGGTGGAAGATTATTGCTGCTGCTGTGACTGCCTCGTTAGTCTAATGGCTAATATTGCGGGTAGCGATAAAGAGGTCTTAGTTTCGAATCCTGTCAGAAAAGTGTGCTTTTTCTAATGAAAAAATCCTTAAGTTACAATCCGGAGTCTGGAATCGTGCACGGTATAATATGCTGACCTTTATTAGGTACGGTAGGAGCTAAGGTAACCTTAGATCCTGACGATATGTGAGTGTGCACAGTCAGTATACATCTGCCATCTCCGTCTGGAGAATATAGGCGAGATGGTTTTTTAATTTTATAAAAATTACTAATAATATTAGCCCTAATAAGAAACTGTTTCACCGTTGGGCACGGGCCTCCTCTCAAACTGAGAGGGCTTAGGCCATAGTCCATCACGCTGGTCCAATGCGGGTTGGCAAACTTAACACAACTTCGAGAAGCTCTTAAAATAGTACTATTTCTAATATCTTGACATCGCATGACTTGAAGATTAACTTAGTCGTTTTTTCTTTTATATTTTACTAGCTACACTCACCCCGGCTTCGCACGATTGAAATATACACATAAACCTTCCTCTTGAATCACTCCATGCATTGGTGAAAACCGTATAAAAATCCGTTCGGTAGTTATTGAGTTTATCGCCTTCAGACAGACAGACGCGGCTAAGGTACTTTGTTTTGTAATATGTAATGAACTTTCTTATATTCCGTATCATGACCAACATATTTATAAGCAGTATTTTTGCCGGGTTTGAACCTTTTTGTGCCGCTTATAATAAGGTAAATATTTTCTCCATGTAAATCTAAACAATTTCTGGTTTATTTCGAAACAGCTTTCTATTTGACATTCTTCCTGTTTCTGGCATCTTGCCAAACTACGACAGAATCTTGACGGGTGTTTATTGCCACATAAAACTTATATTTCATGACGTCACGACCTTTCGGCCATTTCAAGGACAGGCGTGTATCGCTCCAAGATTGTGTTTCATTCAATGATCCCTTTATCGAAATATGATCCGCTTTGTCATAAGTGTTTTATTCGTTTTCTCCTTTTTGCGGTTCCGCCTGTTAATATTTCCGCTATCGGCACGAGTTCGGTTTTCATCCTTTATCGCTTATGACTTAATTTTTAGTATTCCTCATTGATCTAGCAGCGCTTGTTTAATGGATCTCTGCAATGGTTAATGTTTTTTTTTTCTGATCGCTCTAGGATTTTTTCTGATCAGGAATTTGGCATGAATATATTGCTGCTGTTTTTTTCTAATTACCTCAGGATTTTATTTGAATAACAATTTCATTGACGTATGTACCGCTGTCCAAATAAAATAACGATATAACTGAAAAAGCAAGAACAGGACAAATTATTCTTCATAGTTTTGAAATTCAAGTGCTCACTCAAATATTCACGTTTTTCAGCTATGTCACTATTACATTGTTTGCGAACGCGTCCAATCATAGTAATCCGCTAATCGTAGCCGCCGCCGACTACGAACCCAACTCCCCTCCTATCAACCGCTACCGCCGTCCGAGGTCGAAGAATCCCTTGCCCGCCGGCCGGTGCAGAGCACCACGACAAGACACCTAGTATACGCCCTCGCCCATAGCGACTGCCCAAGCCGAGGCCGTTCCTCCTTGAGGCGCTCTTGAGCTAGTTGCCCCCTTGCCCTTCTGGCTCGAGATTTTGATTCCCGCATAGGGTGAATCTTTGTTTGACTCACAAATATTTTTTTCCGGTCTTAGTTGTTTGTGTATGTGAATTTCGTGTTTGTAGACGCACCCATGACGCAGGAATAATTCTCAGGCTATGTTTTTTTTTTAAATACAATAAGAAATCTCATTCAAGTATTTGGCATGAAGGTAACATGGTATAAAATGACCTAACACAGAAACTCGTCAAATTTACCCAGTGATGTTAATCCGCTCCGAAGCGCGTCGGTCTCAGAGACCAGTTGATACGAGCTAACATACGCTTGTACGTTATGTTGAACCGGTAAATTCGGTTTCCCAACTGAACTTTAGCTTCTATCTCTGAAAGGTTAGCTGTTGTCTCTTTGGTGTTTCGTGTTGTTTAGTATATGCTGATATCCTGTTGTCCGTATCGTCTGCCGCTTTCTAAAACAAAATCGATCTATTTATAAACACCGTCACGCCTATATTCCCCGAGCGGGGGTGGCAGAGGTGTACTGTGTACACCTACGTTTTGCCGTTAATGTTAGGTCCCATCTTTTCATATTATGCTAAAGGTTTGGTCAAATAGCTGACGGAGCGCGACGGGAGCGTGACAGAAGCGCTTTTGTACGTTCGGTCGGGACGTTTTCCGTCGTTCCGAGCGTAGCTGCGCTGTGTAGCGTTCCCGTATATTTTAGTACATTAGAACTCCCCAAGCCGCGCCACCGTCGTGCTCCTGTCGCGCTTTGTCGGCTATGTGGCACCGTCACGCTTATATTCCCCAAGCGGGGATGGCAGAGGTGTACTGAGTACACTCACGTTTCGCCGACGATGTTAGGTCCCATGTAATACCGGGCACAATTCCAGACTTAGGACTCGTACTGGGAAGTTTTCGCTAGAAAAACTACACTTGTCCGACCTGGGATTTGAACTCAGGACCTCCTGATCACAAAGCGCTGCGATGCGATGCAAAGGCTATGTGGCGAAACCTTAAATGTCGAATAAAATGTTTCCTTTAAAAGATCTTTACTATTCTTTTTACATACTAGTCGATTTAACGGTAGTCGGTCCAGTAGGTAAGGGCTAAAGCCGGTCCGCCCACTGGATCGAGTAGTCTCGGATTCTATCTCCGCACGAGACAAATCTTTGTGTGACCCATAAATATTCGTTTCGGTTTGGGTGTTGGTGAAAGTGATTTTCAGGTTTGTAAACGCACCCACGACGCAGTAATATTTCCTAGTCTGGGGCTACGTTTTTTTAATAAAAAATAAAGCATTCGGTTACCAAACGACATACGAAAACACGCCGAGGTGGCTGCTAATTGATTCTAGAGCAACATCTCACCACAATAGCCCCTGAGGGCATAATAATTCACATACGAAAAAAAATATTTAAAACAATATTCAGTGAATAAATAGAAAAATGAACCTTGTTACTTGTTCACATTTTTGTAAATAAACCCACACAATTTACATGAAAAAGTCTCGATAATAAACTTTAACTCGATTAAAGTGTTAAGAGAAAAACCCAAGAAAATTCGCGAAAAGGCACGTAGGTACTTTGCATTTAAAGAACTAAGCAGCGAGTAGACGCGTAGTCTGTAACGATATGCATAACTTAACCATAGCGTAATATACGGCGAGCTCATTCCGTACTAAAGTGAAACGTAATGAATAGAAGATGTTTACTGTAGGACATAGGCCAAAGATTGCCACAGCCACTGGTTTTCTGGGCTCCGCATCTAGCTTCTTTCTGCAGGGCGTCAGTCCTTCATGTGGGAGTTCTACCCACTCCACGCCTTCACGCATACAGATTTTGTATTGACGTAACGTACATCTGCAACGTGACTAGTACACTAGCAACGTCCTATAGTATCTTTACACGGAACAAGGAGCCGAGTTAGAATTTTATGCGGCTATATATAACTACACATGGGCAATATGACGAAGCTCAGTTTAGCTAGTTTCGCTTCTTCGCTGATACGCTTGCACCCCACTCGTCTTCAATGTTGTTTCGGAGCTTCTTTTCTCTGTTAAAGGAGGCCATTAAATTTACTACAGTGTTTTAGATAAGTAAAAGTTTCACATTCATTATTTTTTTCAACAATAGCTCTAGGTGATTTAATGCCTTTGCCGTACGAAATTAAACAAGAAAGTATAAAAAATACGGTATTTGTGTTATTTAAAAATTTAAAGTGGTGTTCCAAATAGGACGTAACAAAAATATTAATTTATTACATTCGCAGAGTGAGCTAGCTGTCTTAAGCTGTTAAGCTGTTACTTGAATGACTACTCGTAAACACGATAGGGACTTGTGGTAAATATAATTTAAAATTTTTTATTTAAGTTTACATTTTAAAATGTGTATTTGGTATCTTCAAAGGCGGTTTTAACTAACTGAAATAACATGAAAATTGAAAGTCGCAAGCTCGTTAGACTTGAATTTATGTATGCGCGTATTTCCTTCTATCTCAATGACGGGAGTAAACTTTTTTTTTGGATTTAGAGTTTTCTACCACCGGTGAAGTGATTATTTTTTTCTAGAAATTATCCAATCTATTCTCGATGGTTGATAGAAAATTAAATTTTGATATTGCGTACCTATTTACTTTTACGACTCAATTTTTTTTCTGAAATCATGTTGTTATACAACAATCTTTGTGCTCAACCAGACTAGATAATCTAATCTTTTTTTATAGTCCAAATAGTTATGTGTTATGATACACTTGGTGGTTCGATGTACCTACCTATTCCGTATTACATGATGCCATATAATCGCCAAGTGAAATATTTTTGTAAATAGCTTCTGTAATATATGATGTCGTCTCACAGAACGCGGTAGTTTTTTTGGCTTCCAACTTAACGACTGCCACATTAAGTGGTAACCAAAACCGATGGCTTAACATACCTCCCGTAGCACGAACACGCTCGAAAATAGAAATATCACAAACGGTCACCCATCTTATACTGACCGAGTCGAACACTGCTTAACCTTGGTACTAGGTACAGACACCGCGGTACAAAACGCCACGAGCGCCTCAATGTGATATAGACCTTATGCCAACAAGAAATTAAAACATAATTTACTAACACGAACAGACCAAGTTGCCCGTGACGTGTCAAAGTACACGATCCCACCGCCATATTTTAACCGAAGTTAAATAACGGGGAGTTATTGGAACTCTACATTTTGCACCTTGATTTACGAAAGTCGCATTACAAATTAGTTCTTCGGGTAGTTTTATAATCTGTTGTCACGGAACCACTTGAGCGGTGACTACGGTGGATCCGTGTCGACGGGGTTACTTTGGGCACAGATTAAAAAAATAACAGACATGTCAGCTCCATCTATAGATCAAACACAGATCCATCTATAGATATATCTATCTATCTGTCTATATGATCACATCAGATTCCTTGCGGAGTAAGTAATGAGTACAGAGTTCCAACAGGTTTTGTCCTTACAGACTTCTCTGGCTTCCTTCACTCTCATAGTTCATCTCATACACGCTTGCTGGTTACGGAGACTCTTGACTCGCCCTTCAGATAAGACAAGATGGCTCACAGGTCAGATTATAAGAAATAATGCCCTCCGAAAATAGTGGATGGGTCATGACTAAAATATGAAAATGGAGGAGAAAGAAAGCTTTTAAGAATTTTATATGTTTAGACAGTTAAAATAGCGCCCACGTATGCAAAGTGTTATGATAATTTAGACTTTTGCTTGCATAACAAAAAATTAGAAAAGAGTCGTATAAGAGTGTGGAAGCGAAAAAGGTGTGCCATAAGCAAGCTGTAGTCTCTGCCTACGCCTATGGGATATCGGCGCGAGTGTGTTCCTATTTATTTGTTTACTTAGGCAAATTATAATTCCGGGTATACAAGGTGTAACATAATTAACGCAATACCTGAAAGTAGTTTGTTTTAAATCGGCTACTGAATCGATTCCAACTATTTTTAAAGTATATTGCATGCTTTTTAATTATCAAAAATTACTGTTATTCGTTCAGTCCGCTGTATTAAACAAAATTTAATAATTATTCAAAGCAATACGGCTATTATAAATACGTTCCTATTAGACAAGGTAATTATTTATTTAATTTCGTTGTTAATTTGGTATAAAGCTCCTAACAATTGGAATTTCGATTTTCGTATTGAATTTGTAAAGCAATACTCTAATTGGAGTATCTGGGGTCTTAGCAACGCAAGCGTTATATATGTTACACCTTGTATAATGTGTCTTTGACACTTATTACTGTTTTTTTAGTATTGTATATATTTTTCATATTGATAATTGCTATCGCTTTCATTATATATGTATTATGTATTCATCATGTATTATAGCAAATACCGCAATTTGTTATATTATTTGTTGATTGTAGTTGATTATAATTGCAATGATGTACAATACAGTGTACCTATTTTATCTATCATACAATAAGATTGCATACGCCGAAGCACAGTCTAAAATATATGCATGCTATCTAAACAGCTTAAACAGCCCAGATAAAAGTGTCGCCGGTCGTTATTTCAAACACTTCACTTTTATTCTCACGTTCTATTCCCACAAACTCGTTGTGAAACATCTCAAAAAGAATAACGCATGCTCATTTCTTTTTCAAATATTTTCACTTTTATACACCCAACCCTCATAATAAACTTTTATTTGTCTCCTAGAAATACTTAGTGATATTTTTAACGACACCACTTGTTATATGAAGGACAGATAGCTGTGAGTTGTTCCCTTTACCTTGAAAATATATTTTGTGCTGACGCGAAATTATGCGGGCACGTTGAGGTTAGCAATTTTTTCGGTGTTTTATTGCGAAGTGCTCAGTGGCGTCAAATTATCTGCTTAGTCTTATATGAAAAGCTTTATAGATGACAGAAATATTTTGCGGGAAACAATAGTTTTGGCATTAGAAATATTAGTATGGTGAAAGAACTTTTTAAATGGTTAGTATCTTTGTACCTTCATATAAGCGATTTAAAAAAATGTTTTAAAGAAACTTATTTCTTTTATTTCCCATATAAAGCATTTTACAATAATCTCTAGAGATTTGTTGGTGTTGTGGTAGCCCTTAGAATGATACTCTAATTTTGACGTGGCTTTCTTTTATTATGGAAATCGGTTTTATTTGTTTGATGCCAAACTTAGCTCTATCAACATTATCTTGTTCATAATTATAAATAATTTTGAACACACGCACTTACATACTTAAATATTCTTTTATTTTCGGAAACGATAAAATCTTAGGGCATTTACCTTGCTTACTATGAAAAGCTGTTTGTCTATTTTCATTTATTAGCCATATATTTGTAAGTGTTGTTCTACCCAGCGGTACAGGGTATTGGATTATAGCATATATCTAGTGAATTATCGACTGTTATATTTTTGTAACTCGAAACCTCAAAAAAACGCAAAGTAAAAGTACGAAATTGACATCACGTCTACTAATTTTGTTACTCTTTGTCGTAAAATTCCCGCAACTTAAAAAACGATATCCGATTATTTTTCAACTCCGTTACAATTCACTGGAACTTTCGTGTTCGCCTTTCGATGCATTTATCGGTAGTATGGAAGTGAAATTGCTCTATCTATTCGTGTTTCGCGATCGTGGAAAGTTTTGATTAGAATTTTAATTTTGCATGTTCGCGTAGCAACGGATGGGGGAATGGTTTGATGAAAGTTTTAGATGCTTTTTGGCACGGTGTTAATCTGTTGTTTTTCGCGTTAACCTACTTTTTGATGGTTTATATTTATAGACTTGCTAAAGGGGTAGTGAGAGGCGAAACGCTTTAATATTCCCAGATATCATCAATATGATCTGATACATAAAGATTAAGGAATTGTTTTTTTCTTCTTAAAAAAACGTAGTCCCTCACTAGGATTTATTCCTGTGTCGTGGGTGCGTTAACAAACATGAAAATTCACACACACACACACAAATATCTAGCCCGAAACAAATAATTTTGGGTCACACAAAGATTTGTTCCGTGCGGGAATCGAACTTGCGACTATTAGACACAGTGGGCGGAACAGGTTAAGCTCTTAACCACTGCGCTAAATCGTCCGTCAAAAGATGTATTATTTCATATATATTTTTTTTAGCGAAAATTGTCACAGAAATGTTATACTGCAATGTTTTTATTAATGTTACTTTTATTCTTTCCAGGTATGATCCCGAAAACCAGCTCGAAAATTACCGAAGAATTTAATAACTGTAATTCAGTTGAGTACCTGTCTTGTCCCTATTTTTTATTACCTAAATTTATACAGATAGGCACAAACTAAGAAAATCTCATCGCCATTTCCTTTAACCAATATTTAATGTTACACAAAAGGAGACCTTTCCAATCTTAATTAATGTTCGGTTTTTTTCCTGTACAAATCAAAAGTATTCCGTTATTGATTCCGTTCAATCCCACGGAAACTTCGTCGTTACAAACGGTACCGTGAAAGATGTTCGTCCCCCCGGGACTCGTGTAATTACCGTGAAATTCGCTGAAAACACCCCCTGTACCGTCCGACGTCATTATGGACGCACTTTATTTGAGTTTGTGAGGCTGGTTATTACTGAAACTCAGTATTTCAGCGCAGTTCATTTTGTTGGATGGTGCCGGTTGAGGCGTGACGCGATTTTATATTTTTAGGATTAGTTATATTTAAAAAAATTAACTTGCTTTAGCGGTGAAAGAAAACATCGTGAGGAAACCTGCATGCTTGAGAGTTTATCTAAGGTGTGTGAAGTTCGCCAACCTGCATTGGGCCAGCGTGGTGAACTATGGCCTAAACCCTCTCAGTTTGAGAGAAGGCCCGTGCTCTACGGTGGGAAGGTTTCTTAACAGAGCTAATATTATTATTATATTATATAGTTATATGCAGAAATATCGATACTGATTGAGGAGTCTTCATTAATTTCCTAAGTAAGAACAATTTAGGATATAATTGTATTATGAGTACCATTTGGGAGAAATTATTTCAAAAGTTAATTGCGGAATACTCCAATATTTATTTTCTTTTAACAAGCTTTGAATTAACTTGCACTGATAGTATGTCTGTCTCTGTATTTCCGGTATGAATAGGAACTATACAATATATCCCCTTCGCGTTTAGTCTTGCAGAATTGGTATTCAAAAATACTATACGACTAGATGATGTTCAGGGTCTGATGATGGAGCCAAAGGGTTGTCAATTGAACAACCCAAGTACTTAATATGATCCTGCTGTGTTTGGGCTCGTTGGATTGGTCTTGACGAGTACTGTAGACACGGATGGTGTCAAGGGTCACATGTTGGAGCCAGAATGCTGTCATAGAAACTCGTAAATTATCGCAGATATCGTTTTAAAATTAAAATTATTATGTCTCTATATGTGTTTTAAGAGATTTATGTCATTACAGTATGTCTAACCAATCACGAGTTTCTAGTTACGCAGATAATACTAGAGAAATATGGGTTTTGACATTGCAGCCGTCAATAGGCAGGGAGTCAACGGAAAACGTCTGTTAACGACATCCTAGGTCGAACAGTGTTATTAAGTTTGGAAATGTGCCCGATTTAATAATATTAGTCGTCCCTTATTACGTTAGGTGCACACAGTACGTGACCCATACCTGCTTAGGAAATATAGTAATATAAAAAATTCCAATTGACCTGACTAAACTTAGTGAAAATAAGTTCAAAGCTTGTGTGATAAACGAACACTTTGTAAGCAGGCTTATTATTCAATAGATTATTTAGAAGATAAAATTGCTTAGATAGATGCTATTCCAGCTCCCCTTGAATAATGATAACTTGTTCAACTGTGTGTTAACATTCCCTCTCTTCCTTCTATTAATTTAACATAATTACATTTTTTTTCTGTAATTGAGGGAATTATGTAGCCATTCTCATAAATAGTATAATTTGCTTTATGTAACTTAGACCCACCTGACGACCAACCTACATTGTTCCCCACAACAAAATGTACATGACAACGTTTGTAACATTTTTATTTTGAAAGAGTAACCGTGGAGTTTTCTTGTCCTTCTTCTCGACTGCAATGACATTCCGAAGTCGTGGTACAGTCTTTGTTACCTTTTTGACGATTCATAAATAATACAATGGTTTTCTATCTATCTATCTATATCATCACGCCAGCTCCCTTGCGGGGTAGGCAGAACTCTCTGCCCAGAGTTCCAACAGGTTCTTTCCTTACATACCTCTCTGGCTTCCTCCACTCTCATAGTTCGTCTCATACACACTTGCCGGTTACGGAGACTTGACTTGCCCTTTAGATAAGACATGGTCTATTTGGTCATGGTAAGATAGTCTAGGCCTTCGCCGGTACCTACATCCTTCCACTTTCGCATTGTATATCTGTTTTGTCATCCTTTCTATATGCCCGAACCAACGGAGCATACCCTTTCTCATCTTTGCACCGATACTATCTTTCATACCTACTCGCTTTCTTATTACGCTGTTACGAATACGGTCGTACAATGGTTTTCATGAATAAAACATGTTCTGATTCTTATCCTTCCTAGTCTTTGTCATATCCTAAACCATTCCATCTCCAGCGGCAACTTTCCGTTTTCGTGGAAATTAGCACAGATAATACCTCTCCTTAAAAAAACGAATCCCACATCTTTCGCTAAATATCGTCCTAAATCCGTATTACCCTTTCTGTCCAAGATTATTGAGCGTCTGTTCATAATCAGTTAAGGAAATTTCTTAACAATAATTGTCTCCTTTTCAATCCGGTTTCCGTCCTGGCCATAGTACCGTTAATGCTATTGTTAATATTACGGATGATATAAGATCAGCTATGGAAAAGGGCAATTTAGGAATACTAGCACTGCTTGATTTTAGTAACGCATTCAATACTGTAGACTTAGATGTTATTCTTGGCGTTCTACGCTCTATAAACATATCTCCAACGGTGATTGACTGGTTTCGTAATTACCTGTTTGGTCGCCGGCAATGTATTCGCATTGAAAATTTTTACTCTTCGTGGTGCGATACTGATGATGGTGTCCTACAGGGTGGCGTTCTATCTCCTTTAATCTTCGCTGTTTTTATTAACACTATATCCAATCAATAAAGTTCTTCTTACCACCTATACGCAGATGATCTCCAAATTTACAGTCAAGCTCCGTTAGCCATGTTGTCGAAGGCTATTACGTTAAGGTTACAATTAAATAGCTTACGATCTAGCTCCAGCGTGGTGCCTTACGATCGAGATATGAATCTAATGATGTTATCTGTAAAGAGCGTCTATAGGATTCCAGATGGACCCTCAACATCAGCCTATAGCAGTCAACTGCTGCATATAGGCCGATCCTCGGCTCCTCCCATCCAATATAAGCATGGTGATTTTGATTTTATTATAGCTTTTTTTAAGTCCCGCTCTACGCTCATGAATTGGCGTAAATAATTACAGCGTATAACGTTACGAATGAAATAAATGCAGCGCGTATATAAGTTATGTGTGTACGTTTAACTTAATGAAGTTATATGATTGCTTGGTGGCCTGTTATTGCCGTGTCGACGTGAACTGTAACAGTTATGTAGTGGCTTTTTATATAACTCTATGTTCATTATGATAGCCCATCAAGCCAAGCCAATGCGTGGACCTTGGCTTGGCTTTTCTTTGAAATTTTCATATGCTATTTTATGGAAGACTATGGGGTGGAATTGTGCTTAGTACGTATAGTAAAAGCTGATAAAAATCAACCCTTACTGTCCCTTTGTTTGGCAAACCCACAAATAGCCCACAACGCAGACCTAGAGCGGATCGGTAGAGTTAAGTCTATGGTCACTGCTGTTTAAACTTAATAAGTTGCGCGTTAGGCCCTTGAAGTGGTAATCGGGACATGGGAGTTAATGTACCTTCTGAAAGACGGAGAACCTTAAACAAGAAAATGCCACCACAATCACCTATCTCAGACAAACCGAGTTGAATGCCTGTTTAACCTCGATGAATGCCAAAAACACCACTGACACTGCAGCTCTACAAGAGCCTCAATTATAAAAGAAATTAATATGTTCCCATTACTGTTGTATTGGGCAGAATAATTTTAATATATAATCGCCATATAAAACCAAAATATCACTTCAACACTTAGGGGTATTTTGTACTCTCCTACCATTTTAAGGCACATATTTTCAAGTAGATTGACGCTTAGTTCACTTAAAAGTAAGGTATTTTTTAATCTCTTTGTTTTAACGAAAATTTTGCTCCGAGCGATGAAGTACCCAACCCGTTTTGTGGAGAATTTTAATTATGTTTACATTCTTTCGGTGCAAAAGCATGCACTTGGCTATTTTTCACGGAACGGGGCAAGTTGAGATCATGCAACCTGGCTACCTTTTTAATTTAAAAGACCTCTGTGCATTTTTACAAGCTTTTATTTAACTTATTATCGTTATGGTGTAGCAATATGCTGAGGCGGTGTCCTATTCAGCCTCACACAACCTCTAGTGTCTGTAAATGTTTTGGCTAGCCCCTCTTTTGTTTTTTGTTTTCATTTCTATTTGTTATTATCTTTGTTGTTAATTTTAGTATCACCATTACTATGCCTGTGTGGCTGAATAAATGTCTTTTCTTTCTTTCTTTATTTCTATTATTCTGTTTGTATGTCTGTCTGTCTTTCCGTTTCAATTTTTACTATCCATTTTTTATATACTGGCAGGCATTCGATTGAGCTGAAATTTGGCATACGTTTGTAACTTCGGTGACAGCACATGGAGCTGGTCTGATAATGGACCCGGAAAGTCGGCATGAGAACATGTCAACTACAGAACATAACTAAATAACATGTTTGAGCTTGTTGAGTTCGTTATGACTAATACTCTATAAATTGAGGTGGTGGCAGCGTCTGATGATGGAGTCAAAAGTAACCATAGGAGCTTCTCAAGTAAGCAAGGTATCTCTATCGCATTTTCGCAGTAAAATTTTGTTTTTAAACAGATTTTTTTTGTTTATATTTTTAAATGATACTGAGTAAAATTTAATTAAATCGGTACTAACTTCTACTACTAACTAACTTCTCTGCCACCCGGCAACACTGCTTGAATAAAATTGTAAACATTTCGCTCCAAGGTCCCGTTTTCTTGAGAATTATTCGTGTAACTTTGTATACAATGCAAATTAGTGAAATATCGTGTATAAAATAAACAATACAATATGTGGTGGTGCTCGTCAAGGAATTTGCAATGTCTTTTGCGATGTTTGGTGGAGTTAATAGCTGGCAAAGTTTCGTCAGACGTAAATGTTTTACATAAGAATTCCAAAAGAATACAGGATTTAACAGGAATGTTTATGCGTGTTTTATAACGTACGATTTAGCGCAGTGGTTAAGAGCCTAAGCCGCTCCGCCCACTGTGTCTAACAGTCACGGGTTCGATTCCGCACGGGACAAATCTTTGTGACCCACAATTATTTGTTTCGGTCTGGGTATTTGTGTATGTGAATTTTCATGTTTTTAAACGCACCCACGAAACAGGAATAAATCCTAGAGTATACGTTTTTTTAAAACAAAAAAAATATTACAACTAATATGTGTAATATAACTAAACTACGAAAAGTTACTTGTGCAATTCATTCTAACATACTTTGAGGCAATTTTTTAAGTATTTTAAGATTATATCGTTTTAATTACCATGGCGCTTAATATAATATGACTTGAACAGTCTTGATACATAATAATGTTACTTTTATCTATCTATCTATATCATCACGCCATCCCTCGCGTGGTAAGCAGAGAGCATTCTTTGTATTTTAATTCTAAATTAAATATTAGACTGTCTCGTTGGTCTAGTTGCGAATAATGCGCTTTGCGATCACATAGTTCTAGGTCGGACCAATGTAGTTATTCTATCAAGAAATTACTAATATTGAGCCTAGACTACGGCAAAAGACTCGCCCCCGTTTACATGGGACCTAATATCGTCCTCGAAAACTAGTGTACACAGTACACCTCTGCCACCACTGTTTGGGGAATATAGGCGTGACAGTGTTTATTTATTTTTAAATTAAAGTTTCGTGGTTTTGTTTTAGGTACCATAAACCGGAAAGCATTGTTAGAAGATTTGATCTAGAGGGTATTAAAATAAAAGGAAGATTAACACGCCTGGCCACCATCAGAAAGTTTGTCCAAGGAAGGATTTAGAATTCCTACAGATCATTCTAAAGAAATGGAAGTCGGATATTTATAGCTTAAATATTTATAAGTCACTATTAAAATAGTGACTTATAAATGCCTAAAGAAGTTCTTAATTCACTCGTAACATTCAAGTATTTAAACATTTCAGTCGAAGTAATCAATGTGGCCCGCTAAACTATAGTGGGGGCTCATTTATTTTCTACTCTTTTTGGTCACACTATATGGGGTAGAGCCTTTCTAATTAAAACTGAGAGTGGCAAATAGCAGCAAATTGAAATAAATTAGGTCGTGCAACCCTGTATGAACTGGGAATAAATTGTTACTTGAAATTTTATGACTAAAAAATAGTAGAAACTAAAATTATGACTAAGCAGCACATTTATGCACACAAGAGTAAAAAACGTCTTTTTTTCTCTGTCTTTTTTTTAAAGTGTAGCCCCACTAGGATTTATTCTTGTATCGTAAGTGCGTTTACAAATATGAAAATATCATCATCAGAATCATCATTATCAGCCCGTATCGGTCCTCTGCTGGACATAGGCCTCTCAATGAAAATCTATGAAATTTATGAAAATTTACATACACAAATACCCAGACCGAAACAAATATTTGTGGGTCACACAAAGATTTGTCGCGTGCGGGATTCGAACCCGCGACTGTAAGACACCCTGGGCGGAGCGGCTTAAGCTTATAATAACTACGCTAAATCGTCCGTCAAGAGTGGACGAATAAGGAAGGAGAAGGACTAGGGAGTTACATAAACATTTTAACATATTACTTTCTTTTGTGTTAATGGTTTATAAGTCCATGGATTTTTTTTATGATACGTATTGCCGTTCGGATATTAAACCAATGTCTTGTTTTTAAATTTTTTATTAAAACACGGATTGTTTAAAGGATCAAAGTATCATCTACGCAATCCATCAATGCAATGAAGAAGGAAGGAATGTAATAAGATTTCACATTCAGAGGTGTTACATTTAAATCATGTGGAATTTTATAAAATGATAACAAAGCATTAAATAAATTTAGCGTGTATCAAAATCAGTTTATCTATGTCTATGGTTCACTAGAACAGTAGGTGACATTAGTCTTAGTATTGCCAGCTTATGGAAACGTAAAATCACTCTCAGCTTTCATTAGACTATAGATAGACGAGCAGTGATAGCCTAGTGGTTAGACCGTTGGACTGTAAAGTCAGAGGTCTCGGATTCAAACCCAGGCACACACCTCTGTCTTTTCGAAAGCATGTGCATATTAAAACTTAATTATCACTTGCTTTAACGGTGAAGGAAAACATCGTGACGAAACCTGCATGCCTAAGAGTTTCTCGACGGTGTATGAAGTTCGCCAACCCGCACTGGGCCAACGTGGCCCTTTCAGTTTGAGAGGAGGTGCGTGCCCAACAGTAGGACAATTTCTTAACAGGGCTAATATTATATTATATAGCTATAGCTATTGTAAAGTTTGAAAGGGTTTTGGCTTATGTACGGTTGAGGTGGTGGTATGATTGCAAAATATAGTAATATTTTCATTTCACTACAGCAATGCTGCTTTTCTTAGTATATCTAAACATATTTGTTTTAATTTTTCATTTCGTTTGCATTCACATGGACTGGTGTGCAGGCCACGGCAACAATTCGCTAAGGTATTTTTGGTCTCCATGTGATAAGGGACGAAATTCTCTCCATTCTTCGGGCACGCCATTTCACATGATTTTAATTTTTTAAGTTCTCGAAGTTTTTCTTAACCTTTAACCAAGGGAAAATCGCACATAGGTTTCGTTTGGTTTTTAAACTCTGGACCTCGACTGAGTTGTAACGACTTATATAGAAAATCTCTCTTTTATACGTGATAATCTTGCAACAACATATTAACATAATATGTTACGACTTACAGCATCGAACAATGTTTAAGCCATAAATACTATCGTAAACCGCGACTGTGCTAACGCCTAGAAACGTGTGGGCCGTCATAATAAGATATATTAAAACATCGTTAATGTAACTATGTTGGGGGTTATTACCAACTATTTTGTAAATGTATCGATCCCGAGCCTTAGCTACTAACTGATAAAGCTATTAATAAATAATATGACTGCCTCGTTGGTCTAGGGGCAAAGCGCATCGCTTTGTGATCACGAGGTCCTGGGTTCAAATCCTAGATCGGACAAGTGTAGTTTTTGTAACGAAAACTTCCCAGTACAAGTCCGGAGTCTGGAATGTGCCCAGTATATGGCAATAGGCTCGCCCCCAATTATATGGGATCTAACATCGTCGGCGAAACGTGGGTGTACTCAGTATACCTCTGCCACCCCCGCTTGGGGAATATAGGCGTGACGGTGTGTGGGTAAATAATATGAAATTGTGAGAGACGACTTAGCGCAGTGGTTAGGAGCTTAAGCTCTTTAGCCGCTCCGCCCACTGTGTCTGCCCGCCCATAGGTGCTGCCAGAATACCAGCGCTGCACCATGAGTGTTCATGGTGCAGCAATATGCTGAGGTAGTAGCCTTTTTAGCCCCACACAATCGCTGGTATATGCTGTATTTTGTATGCTGTATTTTGTATATTTACCTTTTGTTTATAGTTTGTTGTGTGTGGTTAAATAAATGTTCTTAAATTTTCTTTCTTTCTAATAGTCGCAGGTTCAATGCCCGCACGGGACAAATCTTTGTGTGACCCACAATTATTTGTTTCGGTCTAGGTATTTGTGTATGTAAATTTTCATGTTTGGAAACGCACCTACGACACAAGAAGAAATCTTAGTGTGGATTGAAAATAAAATAAACACCCTCTCGCCTATATTTCCCCTACCCCACCGCCCACTGTGTACACCTACTATTCGTTGAAGATTTCATCCCCTGTATCCCCTGGATCCCATGTAATAGGGGGTGAGCCTGTTTCCATTATACCCGGTACAAAGCCAGACTCCGGACAGATACCAGATTTTTTATCAAAAATTACATTTTGTCTTACCCAGTCCAACTATTTACATTGGTACTATAATTTTTTCTTAATTAAGGGGCTTTAATTTAAGGGGCGTTCGTAGCGCTGTGTTATCATGGTGTGCTTAGCGGTTACCGGGCTTAAGCAGCGTCCGGCTCGGTTAGTCTGAGATGGATGACCGTTTGTGGAATTTCCATTTTTGATTGTCTCTGTGGTTTAGAAGGCACGCTAAACCGTTGCTCCCGGTTACCATTTGGTGTGGTAGTCGCCAGGTCAAGTTAGAACACTTATGAGCGGCTTCATATGTTCCTATAGTAGATAGATTCCATAAACATGTCTCCACCAAACAGCAATGGATTTGTATGGTGTATTACGACATTCTTTTTTCCTGCATAGGATTTTCGCGAGCCACGGGGGAAGCTCGCGGAGCGTGTCGGATTCATACTGACTAAAGCCCCACGGTGGCCGACATCAGCACTTTGGGGCTCCGGGATCTCCGTATGGAACGCACAGGTGCTCCTCTGAAGAGCCCGCCATCGGGGGAGACTTGATAACACGCTCCTTCCGCACCGACGCGGTGCTCACGGCGTCGTGGGCCACACCACGCCGCCGTCCTCCTCGGGGTCGCTTAGGTCCCCTTCCCGTTGCGTCCGCAACCCTGAAGGTATATTAGGACCTAAGCTAAGCCCATCTAGACAAAAAAGGCAGTATATTATTTATTTTTTATTGTTACTTGAGATGAAAAAAATCAAAGTGTGCGTGCAGCATACACATAAAAAGAAAAAGGAAGATAAAATAATTTCATATGCTATTCTTGTGCCAAAATTTAAAGTTATACGTTTTCAACCTTTTCAAGAAATCCTTGCATTCTGAGGCTTCAAAGTCCATAAATTTATTTGTGACGGCTTAAGCAATAAATATCTTTCATTCGTGCTATGATGTATGAGGAGTTTTGTTAAAACACCCGAAATAATAAATAGGCGTAAGTCACGCGGCTTTTGGTAGAGAAACATTAATACAAGGTGTAACAGACCATGTACTCACACTTGAAACGGGTGATAAGTATCCACTATCTATCCATCAATAAATAAACCCTGTGGACTCTGGATTGGACAAATAAACTGTTTTTCCTATTGGCTCGTTTCATTTAGTTAAGAAAAACCATGTATTCTCATAGCCAGATTAATCGGACTTTAAGGAAATACGAGTATTCTTTTATAATAGACTTCTGGCTTTCTCCACTCTCATAGTTCGTCTTATACACGCTTGCCGATTATTGCTCCGTAACAGGCGAGTTATTGCTCCGTAACTTGTTGAAACTCTGTATTCTCTACCTATTCCGCAAGGGATGTGATTGGTAGATAGATGTGACCCGTTTTCTTACAAGCTTTTATTTAACTTGCAATGTTCGTATGTCTGTCTGTCTTTCCGGTTAAAATCTTGTGATCCATTTTTCAAGCACTTGCGGGTATCCGATTGAGCTGAAATTTGGTATACTTATGTAAAGTCGGTGACAATGCAATAGAATTGTACAATGAAGCTGGTCTGATGATGGCATCCGAAGGTAGCCATAGGAACTGTGAACCATACGACGTAACCGACCGTGTTTAGGCTTGTTAGATCGGTATTGACAAGTACTATACTACCAAATAGTGTGCAGGTTCTGATGACGAATGACGAAGCCGAAAGGTGGCTAATGGAACCACCCAACTACTCAATGTAACCCCGCCATGTTTGGGCTCGTTGGATTTGACTTGACAAGTATTTTAGACCCGGATGCTGTCCAACGTCTGATGACAGAGTCAGAAGGAAGCCATGGGAACTGCTTAACTAAGTAAGATATCTTCTTGGTTTATTTGCTATAAAAGCTTGTTTTAATAATAATAATAATAAGTCATTTAATCCAGGCAACTGAAATTTTACAAAAATATTTTGTTAAACTTACGGGCCCATAGAATATATAACTTACAGACTAACATACATATAATATATAAACTTATAAATTAAGTAACATGTGTTGCCGGCGACATGTTGCGCTGTACGGGGGTATCTCTGTCTCCCACGAAATCTTCTAAAAACGACACCCCTCGGCCAGAAGTCCTCGCTCATGAAGGTCTCCAATTCGGCAGTGGGAACTCGCACAACAAAGGAATTAAAAGCCGCATTGTGTTGCGAGTTTAGCTTCTCGACCCTCAGAGAATACAAGGACTTCTTGCGGGCATACTCCACAATGTCATCGGCTTTGGTGGTGTAGTGTAGCCGTGACACGTACAGCAGCGTCGTCGGTACTGCTGAACGCAGGTGTGTGCCATCGTCGACCGGTGCAGACCCACACCGGTTTCTTCGAGGAGGCTTCTTCTTCTTCTTTTCCACCTTGATGAAGCCTTCCTCATCAACTTGACCCTTCGTGGTGGTCCGAGGCACCTTACATGCCTTCCCAGTTGTCCTCTCCGGTGCGCGGGCGGCAGCGGCGGCGTAATCACGACGACGAGAAGCCGTGTTTTAAAAAATGTTTTTTAATAATTAATACGAAATTTTTACATCATGTAAGTTTTAAGTATGACCTCATTTTTTCCTTTCATCTCTCTGCTTGGTCACTCCGTTCCAGGCTTTCTCATACTCAATTTTATATCTTCGTTATCTATTAACATTTTGGCAAGAAGCTTTCACTTCCAAAAGTGAAGGATCTCGTTCGAACAGTTTATATATTTACGCTATCCATCAGAGGGGCAAATAGTCAACCGCTACCATTTATTTCGAGTGAGTGACGAGTGAGGTGGAGAGGAATCCGTCTAACGAGGCCGGTTAGGCGTAATCTTTGGACTGTGCGTGAGGAATCTTCGGGGCTTTCAGTTTCAACTATTCGGACACATTTGTCTATTTCGTTAGGTAAAATATTTATGTTATTTTTAGATAATATTATACTGAGTTCTTAGATTTACGCGAATATTACACATGAAATAAAAGTACTTTTTCGGATTTTATCGCGGTCAGTCCGCAAGCACTCGAAACGTCGGGAACTTAAAAATCAAAATAAACCGCGATAAAATCCGAAAAAATAGTTTTTTCAATATTATAGATAGATATTTGGGGATAGCGCATTAATAAAACGTTGTATAATTTCAGCTTTAATAAATAAATACCGTCATGTCTATTATATATTCCCCCTGCGAGGGTGGCAGAGGTGTACTGTGCACATCCACTTTTCGCCGACGATGTTAGGTCCATGTAATATGGGGGGGGGGGGAGACTATTGCCACATATCGGGCACAATTCCAGACTCCGGTCTGATACTGGAATTTTTTTGATAGAAAAACTACGTTAGTCCGACCTTGGATTTGAACCTAGGACGTCGTGATCGCAAAGCATATTATTCGCCACTAGACCGACGAGGCAGCTTTATACTTATCATTCTCTTATAGCATTCATTTATTTTAATTTAAAGTTCTGTCGGTGATCGATGAATAAATGATAGTCGTCCTTGCTTTCCATTAAAATGCATTGTTTTTACTAAATTCAGTGTTTTTTCACTACACGAGTTCATGTAGCTTTGATTTCCAAAACTATTATTTTTAACTTTTGTTGAGATTGTGTATAACGTACAGCGCATAGACGGTCGCGGTCTTAAGGAGAAGACTTTGTCCTGCGGTGGCCGAAATTCAGCTAATGAAAAAAAAAATTTAAAAAAAAATCATCTAACTTAACCTAATTCCCAAAAATAGGCTCTATTTATAGAAGATTGTTGATAAATGTACTGCGTATTTGTTATACGAAATATAAATAAAAATATGACAGACGGATTTAGCGCAGCGGTTAAGAGCTTAAGCCGCTCCGCCCACTGTGTCTAATAGTCGCGGGTTTGATTCCCGCACGGGAGACATCTTTGTGTGATCCACAATTATTTGTTTCGGTCTGGGTATTTGTGTATGTGAATTTTCATGTTTGTCAACGCACCCACGACACAGGAATAAATCCTAGTGTGGGCCTACGTTTTTACAAAAAAAATGAAGATTAAAAGGTCGTGCATTTAATGTATTTGGTAAAATTTAAGTTTACGTATTCTTATCAAACTCCATCTTGAATATATATTGCGAATATTTTATTCAATGGTCGATTGGATATGTATAAAATATACACGAAAAACAAGCTTAAGATAAGCTCTATAACGAGTAAGGATGACTTTTTAATTTTAATTAATTATATCCGAAATATTTAAAAAATACATGCATTTTGGTTCCTCCGGGCATACTTTTCATTGTTATCAAGGTCAAGACAAGAGTAATTTTCAAACACAAATTCTCAAGGTCATTGACGTTAGTAATTCCCTTAATTAGAAAACTTCAACTGCGACTGAAATTCAGGAACAATTCTAAAAAAGCGTTTTTGCTGCTTATATTTTAGATATAAAAATAATACTATAGCGAATGCATCCATTTACATAAGCACAACATCAAACAGGCCTTAAAAACATAACTTTCTATAAAATCAACATCTTTTGTCTTTTTTCAATCAATAAGATATTATTGATTGAAAAAAGAGAAAAGATCGCATTCCTAATAAAATATTATTGGTTATCTTTTTTTAATGAATTAGGTTGCAGCCAGATTTGCAATTATAGTTAGTGCAATTATAGGGGAAATTTCATCATTTCATCAAATTTCATCATTTATCCTACTATACCAAATCACCAATAGTAGTGGAATAGTCGGGAGGGAACCATGAATAAAACACTCGTCAGAAATCCTTCGTGAGTCGCGCCGCCTCCCCACTCAACTGTGATAAATAAATATACTCAAAAATCTTTGTTTCTCTGAATAATATTACTTAACAGGTAGAGAAATGTAAAGACTGTCTTTTTTTAACATACCTTATTTCTGTTACCATTGTAAATAGACCAAGATCTTGTAGCATATTCCCTTTCTTTGTCTCAGTGAAAAAATCTGTTGTATTCGTGAAATAAAACTATTTTTCGGATTTTATCGCGGTTTTTACTTGTCTTTTTGTTTATCCTATATAAGAGAGACCACGTTCACAATCAAGCTTGTATACTTCTGCATCTTGTAGAGGGATATGACACTTGACAGACGGTAAAAATTGACTGATTTTCTTCGGCGGCTCATAAAATGTTTTAATTGAAGCACGCTTCAAGATGTAGCCAATCTTGTCCGTGACTCCTCTCATGTAAGGTAGTACAGCAGGGAGACGCTCAACTGTGGCTGGTTTCACTCAGTCGCCAAAATCGGAACTAACGTCATCAAGTGAAATGTAGTTTCTTGAACGTCGCATAGTTGCCGATCGCTATGAAATTTACGCTAGTTCTTTTTTTGATTAGTAACCACCTGTTAAAATATCTACTTGGAAGTAGGAAAATTTTAGTAACTGATAACCCTAATTTCACATCAACGCCCTTTTATTTTTGTCGCATTATATGTATAGATGAAAATACAAACATCCCCGCTAACCCCGCGGTCAAGTTACGCGCCCCTCTTTGTTTGTCATGATATATCTAGTACGTAGCATTTAATAACTCAATGGCTATACTCTTATTGAACAGTGATAGCCTAGTGGTTAAACCGTTACACTGCAAAGTGAGAGGTGTCGGGTACAAAACCAGACACGCACCTCTGTCTTTTCGAAAGCATGTGCGTATTAAAAGTTAACTATCACTTGCTTTAAAGGTGAAGGAAAACATGGTGAGGAAACCTGCATGCCTAAGAGATCCTCGAAGGTGTCTGAAGCTCGCCAACCCGCACTATGCCCGCGTTGTGGAATATGGCCTAAACCCTCAACCCTCGTATGAGAGGAAGCCCGTGCCCAACGGTGGGACAGTTTGTTAACAGGGCTAATATTATAATACTTTATCATGCAAATAACTTGCGTGATTTTATCAAATTTCCACAAATAAAAAGATTTTTCAGGAGTTGATGATAAAAGATGTAAAAAGTATTTTTTCAGGCATCTGAGAACTCAAACGTAGAAATTACTACAAAGTATTTTTTCCAGGTATCGGAATACCGCTTTAAGATATACGCATGTACCTATTCAGTCCAAATAATAAATCTAGATCAGGATTCAAGTGAGGTTTGCTATCGACGGCTGATAAACTTACGACTTTCGGCACAGACGTTTGCAAATGTAATTGGTTTTTTACGTACCTTTCCTGCTATCTACAGGTCAGTTAGAAATGTTTGGTACTTGGATCTTCAATATGGGACGTGAATTTCTTTAAATGTTTATTTGCTCACATGCCTATAGATACTCCAGGAAAAAAGCTTACCTTGTCAAGTGTGCTATAGAATAAGAACAGTAACATATCAATTCAAGATTAAGTGGGATCATTATTAGCCATAATCCTACTAATTTTATAAATGTAAAAGTTGGTATGTTTGAATGTTTGTTACTCAATCACGCAATTTGGATGAAATTTGGCACACAGTATATTACCTGGATTAACAAAGGATACTTTTTATTTGTGTCTCCCGTTTTGCGAAGGAGGGAAGTGGAATTTCATTTTTCCTACTCCCTTTTTCATTCCAAGACAATTAAAACGCTTTCCGGGACCTCCCAAGGTTCAAACCTTGGTGTCATCTAAGAAGACCATTGTGGATCCTGGCTTACAGGAGTAACAATGGTGAGAATGTGTGGCGGGCTTAGTCCCATAAAAAAAAGACCCACACTGGGTCAACAAACACGAAATTGACATACACAAACACTGACACCAAGGTTTGAACCTCGGGGTGTCCCGGGAAGCCCTTAATTGTCTTAGAACCCGCAACAAATTTTATTAGAAAGAAAAGCAGGAGGAGTAGGAAAAAAAATCCACTTCCTTCCTTTGCAAAGCGGGAGACACAAAAAATTGGCAGATCAGCCATAGAGAAGAAGACTACAACTAGGATAAACCCATGTTTAAAGCACCACGGATACGAAAATAATAATAACAGGGCCTATTTGTGAGCCTGTTTGATTCCAGTAATAGGTATGGCTAAAACGCTTGAACGCACGGAAATTATTCCGAGTTTCTACAAGATCCAGTGTGGGTCTACGTTCTTTTCATAAGAAAAAAGAAATATAACAAGGTTGCGTAAGGAAAAAGTTACTTCCTATTTTATTGTTATGCAAAGTACAAGATATATGTAGGTATATTTGTGTGTACTGTGTTTTTGGCTGCAGAACACAAATGAATCACGGCAAACGTAAAAGTAATGACTCATCCAATTAACTGTACGAATCGATCGGAAACTGATTGCGTTGTTATTTTAAGTGCCAGCCGGCGAGTATTTCATACTCTATGTTTTACATATGGCTAGGTTTGCAAAAATTCGCAACCAGGACTCTGAAAGTGGTAGTCAGTTATCTATTTATTTATCAGTCTTTTTTTTGTTTGGCACTAAACCCGCCACACATTCCCACCATTGTAATTCCTGTAAGCCAGGATCCACAATGGTCTCCTTAGATGACATCAAGGCTTGAACGTTGGGGTGTCCCGGGAAGCGCTTTAATTGTCTTGGATCCCACAACAAATTTAATTAAAAAGAATACAGGAAGAGTAGGAAAAGTAAAATTATGTCTATCTATGTCATCACGCCAGATCCCTTGCGGGCTAGGCAGAGAGTACAGAGTTCCAACAGGTTCCTTACAGACCTCTCGGGCTTGCTCCACTCTCATAGTTCGTCTCATACACGCTCGCCGGTTGTAGAGACTCTTGACTATTATATACATATTACTATGTATCGCCACGACAAAATCTCAAAATGATACTAATGATAATATAGGGCTACTTAGAAATATTCAAACATTACATTTCACCAAAATGATTTTAAACAACTTATATACTGGAAGCCTATTGTTGATATGATTTTTTTCTACCTATCTATGTATATATTTCGCGCTAGATCCCTTGCGGGGTAGGTGGTGTTTTTTTTTATTTGTGTTCATAGAAAATCCACAGTTCTTAAATACATTATAGCCTCACCTTATGTACTACGATGTTTATGCAAACTTGTTTCATCGATTAATATTTTGTCATCAGCAAAATATAGTAGTTGTTATCATCTACTGCCTCGTTGGTCTGGTGGCAAAGCGCATCGCTTTGTGATCACGAGGTCCTGGGTTCAAATCCTAGGTCGGACAAATGTAGTTTTTCTAACGAAAAATTCCCACTATGAGTCCGGAGTCTGGAATTGTGCCCGGTATATAGCAATAGGCTCGCCCCCTATTACATGGGACATAACATTGTCGGCGAAACGTGGGTGTACTCAGTACACCTCTGCCACCCCCTCTGGGCAATATAGGCGTGACGGTGTTATCAACTACTTTGTATAAACTATGAAAAACTTTTTTATCCTGTGGTGTTTACAACAAAGGAATCAAAAGTCATAAACGAAACCCCAACGCGAACTCCCTGGTAGTACAAAAAAGGATTCTGAATCTGTAATTTGACAAATAAATCCCGGTTAAACGTTAGACAAACAAACGTTTTATTTTATATATTACGCTGAAAAATAATCATTCATTAAAGTGGTTTTAAGTAGATTCACACTCTTTAATCTCGAGATTTCTGAAAAGTTCACAATCAATGCGATTTTAATTGCGCTATAATTGTGGGCTCTTTAAAAACTGCATTTCTTCAATCTAGTTGTCTATTTGATATTTTGTTTTTCGTAAGCGAAGTGGCTCGAAATAATTACTTGAAGATATATATAACTTTAAAAAAATTAAAATAATAAACACCGCCTATATTCCCCAAGCGGGGTTGGCAGAGGTGTACTGTGTACACCCACTGTTATGTAATAGGGGGCGAGCCTATTGCCATATCGGTATATGGCAATAGCTAGCACAATTCCACTCCGACTCCGGACTGATACTGGGAGATTTTCGATAGAAAAACTACATTTGTCCGACCTAGGATTTGAACCCAGGATCTCGTGAGCGCAAAGCACATTATTGGCCACTAGATCAACGAGGCAGCCATAAAGAATTTCTAATACAATAAAGCTTCAAATAGTTGCAATGAAAATTAAATATATATTTGAAACTAAAATACGAGTACACGGCCAAATTGGTTTAACCTTCGTAAGCAATAAGGTCAAGGTGGATTCAGGGTCCACACTTAGGTATGAACCAGTTACCAAAATTACGGTTTGGAAAAAATTCTACTTCAAAAACTTGATGGATCATGTTCGTTTCAAAAATTGAAGGAAAATGATGACGATCATATATTAGAGTAAATGGATGTGCCATTGGAAACAAAATATAAATTAGTTTCACACTTGAAGCTAAAAATACCTGTTGGAACTCTGTACTCTCTGCCTACCCCGCGAGGTAGCTGGCGTGATGATATAGATAGATAGATATAAAAGATAAAAATACTTTATGCGAGTTACAGTCGACTGGATTCCGTTTCGACCGAATGCGAGACGTCTTTGTTAGAGGAAACCTAGTTTCCGATGCTATGCGAACAAACACACACGGAGTTATATTTTGAAAGGGACCGACCATCTATCGCTTTGTAAAGACCAATTTATTAACGATGAGAAAGACTTTTATTACTTCAATTTTCTTTTGGAATATAATTAAGTATGTTATACAAGTGAAAGCAGTCTTTATTTGAATTTCGCACAACCACCAATCCCCACTGGGTCCGCGTGGTGAAGTTTAGTATGACTCAATAGTATTTCGTTATTTTTTCTTTGAGGGATTTACGGCTAACAATACGGACTAGTTTGATGATTAGCAAAAAAGGCATTTACAAGCCATCACAGCTTACATCTTTTTCCTCGATATAAAAAAGAAGCTTTGCCCTTAGAAGGTTTACAAAGGACAATACGGGCTGTACAATACCAAGTCGGTTTTTAAACTCTAAACTGTTCACTACGTAACAGGTTTGTTTAAAACAGATATATGTAATATAATCAGTGTCTGCATAACTTCCTATTGCTATTTAGTCACCATTCGATCCACATTCACACTTCAAATAGCTCGCTCAACGCTGCGGGCCCGTACAAACACAGCGCCCGTATTTCACCTTTCAAACGTTCCTTTATTTAGAAAATCACCACTGTTCAACATATCGGTGTCTATAACAAAGAAAACTGTCAATCTCTTTGTCAGCCGACATCGTTGCCAACGGCTGGTGTATTTTTAGTGAATTTCAATTAGCTTTTAGCATCTGCTGTCTTGAATAACGCGGATGTCGGCGTTAGCGTAAAATTAGTTTTAGCTATGTAACGGTTTTCTAAATGTTGTCTGGTATGTCAGTATGTGTGATATTTTGATGCACTTACCATTTGTTTGTGGTATATTACAGTAAAAATGGTTTGGATAATGCACTTGTGAGTAGAAATGTAATTCTGAAAAGTTGCCAATTTTAAGTGGTATATATATTTAAAAGAAATAAAATTTGTGTTATAAAATTAAGAACTTAGAAAATCAAAGTAGGTTTTTACTGACCAACTTGATGCACATACTGACAAGATAAAGATCTTATAGTACGGAATCCTAATCATACCTGTCCGACTTTATACAAATAAGGGGTGCAAAGAGCTGTGCGAGCGGGGTGTTCTTAGGGATCACTAAAGATAGGCAGCTTTTCGACTTACTCCGTTTGAGATGGGTGACCGTTTGTAGCATTTTCATATTTGAGCGTTCTTCGAAAGGCACGCTAAGCTCTTGACCTCGGTTGTAGTGTTGTAAAAGCGCTCAAGTCGGAGCTTAAAACGCTCGCGTTTTCTACGTGTTTCAACGCTCGTGAGCGTCGACTCAGCGCTAAACGCTTGGCTTCAGTGCTCATTTTTACAACACTACTCGGTTGCCATTTAATTTGGTTATCCTTCAGGTAAGTTGGGAGCCTTATAGGCTACTTGATAAGTTCTAACACTAGGTGGCTGAATACCTGCCTCAACCAATCCGCACTGGGTCTGTCAATCCGTCTGCGTCCTTCAGGAGCAGTGGGAAGGGATAGGCTGATTAATTAAATTCATTCAATTCGGAAATATTAGCAAGCAAACCCAATAACTAAGCAAAGTCAAAAAACAGATGGCATGATTTCATAACATGCTCAACATAATATCATGCATTGTATGTTTCGTCTCTAATTGAAACGTCTCAGAGGGTTCCGTGAACCAGACGCTCGCATTTAGGGTTACTAGGTCCTGAAATATGAAAGCCTGACTCAGAGCTTTATTTAGCCGGTCGTTTCATGGTAAAAGCCGGAGGTAAGTTGGACATAACTTTTAAAGTAAAAAAAATATTATTTTTAATATTAAATATATTATATAATGACTGTCTCGTTCATTTAGTGGCAAAGCGCATCGTTTTACGAGCATGAGGTCCTGGGGTTCACTGGGGTTCAAATTTTAGGTCGGACAAATGTAGTTTTTCTAACGAAAACTTCCCAGTAAGAATCCGGAGTCTGGAATTGTGGCAATGGCAATAGGTTCGCCTCCTATTACATGGGGCCTAACATCGTCAGCGGAAAGTGGGTGTACTCATTACACATCTGCCACCCCCGCTTGGTTAATATAGGCGTGACGGAGAAAATTCATTATTAAATTTAAGCATCTAGTTTTAATTTAATAATGAATACAAAATCAAATAACTGTAATTAATAACAATCAATAAAATATCCTTTCACTCCTACTATCTGGCAACCCTATTTGCACGTGCTGGCTGACGTCACTCACCCAACACGTCAGTGTGCGACTGTCACGTATCAATCAGGGGAGTATTGAGTATTGGTTTTCGAATAATTTGTACCGACATCTGCTGGAACAAGTTATGTTTTACGTGCTTCAATGGTGCATCTGATTATTAGATGGTAAATAGATATATTATATGAATACTTAACATCTATTTGACTAGCGATTCTACTTGTTGTCAATGCGTTGTATAGTATAAAAGCACTACGAAAGATTGTGATTTATAATAAAAGTGTGGAATTTAAATGCACTATTTCACGAAATTCCGGAAATAATAAGTCAGAAAAGTGAAAATTTTAAATCACCTTCCTACAAAAATAGAATATTTTACTTCGAGATTAATAGTGTTCACTGCGACAATTACATCTTTAACTTATGTTGCACAGTTTTGTAAGAGAAACGATACGGAAGAATCGGAAATTGGTTACATTACATTAGACTGGGATCCACAAAAAATTAAGAAAAACGATGATATAAATAATTACACCAACTTTACACCGATATTTAAAAGTAAATCTAATAAAAAATAAAAAAATTTCATATTGAATTGACAACTCAATACAACAATTTGAACAAGTCCTAAAAAGAAAGGACAACGGTTGCTTCTGTAGAACTCGACCCATTTTCATAGATTTATTCCATTATGAGATCACACAGACCAGCAATTCTAGACACCGCATCGCTGGGCAATCCTGTACACGTAGTTAATGCACTGCTTGTCACAAACATGTTAGTGTATAAACCACATAAGAAGTACCATCTCTTGTCAGTATAAATAAAACAATCATGTTCTACTCTTAAGTCTTGCACCACGCCGACCCGGTGGGGTTGCCTGTGGTTGAAACTTATTAATTTCCAACGACTATCACATTGAGTTGGCCGCGTGGTTTCCGGCTTAGAATAGGACCGACCCATCTCATCCCATCGGGTGTCATACAAGGCGACTAAGGGAAAACTAGGGAATGGACAGCAGTGTTCCCTTAATACTTCTACGACCTAAAACTGCGCTCACCAACCCGCCTGCCAAGCGTGGCGAGTATGGCAAATCCCCCCAATTATTAGGGAAGCAATAAATAAAACCAGGCCCCTAGTCCTCGGCGGTCCTATTCGTCCTGGCCACGGTAGCAGCCATGGTAACGACAGGACAAGGGGTGCGAAGATTCTCCGGCAGAGATTCGGCTACCACCAAAACCGAAAATTGGCCCTGGTGACATACAACGCACGCACATTGAGGACAGATGAGAAGCTAGTTGAGCTGGAAGAAGAGTTAAACAAGTTGCGGTGGAGTATTGTTGGTTTATCGGAGGTCCGAAGAGAGGGCGAGGACACGATAACCTTAAAATCCGGCAACTTGTTTTACTACCGGGAGGGCGAACAGCAGTCCCAAGGTGGTGTCGGATTTATCGTCTACAAGCCACTCATAAACAACGTTGTGTCCATCACTAGTGTGTCGAGCAGGGTAGCGTTCCTGATACTCAGAATATCCAAAAGATATTCGCTGAAGGTCATACAGGTCTACGCACCGACCTCGGCATACTCAGATGATGAGGTCGAAGTTATGTATGAGGACATTAGTAGAGCCATACATGCGTCCAAAGCACGCTTTACATTGGTTATCGCTTTACAAGGGTCAGAGGCTCTTTATGATGTTAATGTGTGAAGGAGGGACTCTTTATGATGAACTCTTTCTTCCAGAAGCCGCCTCATAGGAAATGAACCTGGATGAGCCCTGATGGTTCCACAAAAAATGAGATAGACTTCATCATGTGCACCAAGCGACAAATTTTTAATGATGTCTCCGTGATTTACAGGGTAAAAACCGGCAGTGATCACCGAATGGTCGGAGGCACATTAAATATTAATGTCAAAATAGAAAGATCGCGTCTGATGAAGTCTACGCTCCAACCTTCTTATGCACATATCCAAAACCCCGAGAACTTTCAACTCGAATTGTCAAACCACTTCGAATTGCTAGACAGCAGCGCATCAGTGGACGAAATCAACAATAGGTTAGTAGACTGTCCATACGGTCGGTTCCAAGTATTTTAAGCCCCACCGTTGAAATCTTAATACACCCGAAACTTCATGGCTAAGCGACGTTCCATGACGCTCCAAACCTCCAATGATGCTATAGGCAGCTCAATGGACAGATATTGAGGGCCTTGCGACACGATTTACGGTCCTTCAATACAAGGCGTATTGAGAGACTATAGTACAGAACAAGGGCTCCAAAGTGTTCGCAAGAGACGCGATTATTGGGCAAAGCCAGTTGACGAAGCTGAAGACGAAGGACGGAAACGTAACGTCGAATAGGTCAGAGGTGCTCAGGGAGATAGAGAGGTTTTATGGGCAGTTGTATACCTCAGTAGCTGTTGTTGAATTGGTAAAAGACCCAAGAGCCAAACTAACCCGACACTACACTGAAGATATCCCGGACATCAGCCTGTACGAGATTAGGATGGCTCTCAAACAACTCAAAAACAACAAAGCGCCGGGCGAAGACGGAATTACCGCAGAGCTTCTGAAAGCTGGCGGAACGCCAGTACTTAAAGTCCTTCAGAGGCTGTTAAATTCCATCTTGCTCGAAGAGAAAACGCCGGAAGCATGGAACAGGGGTGTGGTACTGTTTTTCAAGAAAGGTGATAACACTTTACTAAAGAACTATAGGCCCATCACACTGCTGAGCCATGTTTATAAGTTGTTTTCGAGAGTCATCACGAATCGTCTCGAACGCAGGTTTGATGAATTCCAGCCTCCCGAACAAGCCGGTTTCCGGAAAGGCTTTAGTACCATAGACCACATACATATGCTGCGGCAGATTATACAGAAGACATAGGAGTTAAATCGGCCACTATGCTTGGCGTTTGTGGACTATGAGAAAGCCTTCGATTCGATCGAGACTTGGGTGGTTCTTAGATGTCTCCAGCGATGCCGCATTGACTATTGGTACATCGAAGTATTGAAGTGCTTGTATAATAACGCTACAATGTCAGTCCGACTACAGGGGCAGTGCACGAAGGCGATACCCATAAAAAGAGGAGTAAGACAGGGAGACATTATTTCTCCGAAACTGTTTACGGCCACCTTAGAGGACGCCTTCAAGCTCTTGGAATGGCGAGGACTTGGCATCAACATCAATGGCGAATACATCACTCACCTTCGATTTGCGACGACATCGTGGTCATGGCGGTCGCTGGAAGATCTAGGACGAATGCTCGGTGACCTCAACAGAGTATCTCAACAAGTGGGTCTTAAAATGAACATGGACAACACAAATAATGTTTAATATCCATTTCGTACCCACCGCACTCACCGTTGGGAACTCTACTCTTGAAGTTGTCGACGAATACATTTACCTGGGAAAGGTAGTCCGGTTAGGTAGGTCCAACTTTGAGAGAGAGAGGTCAATCGACGAATCCAACTCGGCTGGGCAGCGTTCGGGAAACTGCGGAAAACATCTTCTCATCCAAAATTCCTCAGTGCCTCAAGACTAAAGTTTTTAGTCAATGTGTGTTACCACTGATGATGATATGGATCAGAGACGTGGTCTCTTACAATAGGTCTCATAAAAAAGCTCAGAGTTGCTCAACGAGCTATGGAGAGAGCTATGCTCGGCGTTTCTTTACGTGATCGAATCAGAAATGAGGAGATTCGTAGAATAACCAAGGTCAACGACATAGCCCTTAATATTAGCAAGCTGAAGTGGCAATGGGCGGGCTACATAGCGCGAAGATCGGACCGGCGTTGGGGCAGAAAGATTCTAGAGTGGAGACTACGTATTGTCAAGCGCAGCGTGGGACGACCACGTGCCAGATGGACCGACGATCTTGTAAAAATCGCAGGAAGTCTTTGGATGCAGGTGGCATCGGACCGGTTACGCTGGAAAGCGATTGGGGAGGCCTATGTTCAGCAATGGACAAGTATAGGCTGAGATGATGATGATGATCACATTGAGTGCTAACCAGGAACAACCGGTGAACAATTAGCACCTCTCTCAGACTGACCGAGGTGAAAGGTTAACTTGATAAATTCGAAAACGACCAAACCAAACCTTGTACCATGGTAATACAATGCAAGCGCCTCTACTTGAGGTATAAACTCAATTAAAAACCGCCGTCAAATGGGTATTTGTTTTCTTTCCTTAAAATTAAATTTCTTGTGAGTTCCAAGACAGCTAAATCGCTCCCCAGGACACCCCGAAGTTCAAACCTTGTTATCAATGGAGGATGGATCCTGGCTTCCAGGAGTTACAGTGGTAGAAATGTGCGGCGGGCTTGGGTTTCTTTACAATGATTGAATACAGCGGTGTCTTTAGTTTTAGTTGTCTATGTGAGATTATAAAGTACGAGTTTGGGAGCACGTACACAGTTTTTGCATAGTCCCGCTGTTGAGTTTACAACAAAAACGTCTTGTGCAAAAGTTTGCTTAGTCCTATCTTGCAGGCTGTGGCTAGTGGCTACCGTGAAATTATTGTTTCTGTACTGTTTCAAGTTAGGTTTTGTATACGCTTATTTTGGGATTGTGGTCTTGTTGTCGCTGGTGAAACTAAAATACAGCTGTGACTAAATCGGTAAACAGTCCAGTGGGCCAAGTTGCAAGTATTTTGTGTCTATTTATTATATACTTTTTGGAGTCGGTTTGACCACGTGACTTTTTTTTGTTAATTGTCATTCTCGTATTATCCGTTTCTCATTACTGTTGGTGACTAAAAAGTTGACTTAAAGCAAGAATGGATACGTTGTTGGATTGTAACACTTTGTTTTGCCGTACTTGGTGGCATTTCGAGATATTTTGTAACGTACTTGTTGGATGGAGTCGGAATTCGTTTGCTTTTTACTTATCTTCATAAAGAAACTCTGTACTCTGTAACTCGTCAACTTCCGAGTCACTACACAACTAAGAAGTCAAATAATCAATTGTAAATTTAAATCGAATTATAATAATTTATGATAAGTTTGTCGAAACAAAAAATCTTTCAAGGGGTGATTATTCGAGTAGGCTGTAATATCACCTCATTGCGAGTCTATTAAACATGACTTGTTTGAGGCTAGCAGCTCAAATGTGTTTAATATACCCGCAAATGGTCAAGTATAACAAGCAGTAAAGAGTAATATTTATGCAGAAAAATATACCAAAATAGCCGCACACTGGCCCGTAATAACTTAAAAAAGATTCCTCAAAAGGTCACTTTAAAACTCAACGCGATAATGAATGGACGCCCCGTGAACCGTTACATTTTATCGCCCACTCTTAAATTACTTCAAAATTGCTCCAACATCGAAATTTGTTGTTATATTAACTCATTAAATGGGAGTAGGTCGTAACATAAACTCTTATTATGAAAGTTAGAAAACCATTAGCCGTCCAAAGCGGGGCCAGGGTCTCTTTTGATGGCTCTAAGCTAAATATATGGAGTCGCCTTTTCTTTGACGGGTACTTCATGGCTCTATAAGGCACGGAGCGACGCCTGAAGGCTCTCGCACAATGGCTTACGAGATGGGAATTTCTCTTTAGAATTACAAGCGCGGACACTTCCCTGCGAAATATGAACAAAATTGGCTAAAAGTCATTTTATGATGCAGCTAATTATTGCTTGTATTCCCGATGTTTAAGTACGTAGATTTAAAGGAATTTTAGTATAGATTTAACAATCATAATATTTCCTTTAAAAGAACATTGCCGGATTTAAAAAGGTATAAGAGTTATCAGCTTATATGCGTAGTATTGGATACAATTGATTCGTGCAAAACTTGCGTCTATTATTTTTTAAAATCCGAATGAAATACGAAATGTTATTGGAGTTCTGTTACAGAACGGGTTTATGTTTGCCTATTGTACTTTTCTGCGTACATTTACGACCTTACACACATGTATCTTGAATAGTATGGGTAAAATAGTGCATTAGGACCTGACACCGTTAGCGATATGTGGATGTACACAGGAAGGTTTATTCTATTTCAGCCATTTTCAGACAGCCAGCCAAATTCTCCAGACATCTATTGTTGAGGCAAAGGCCCCTCTCCACGTTTTCCTCTCTGCTCTCTTTCAGGATTTCTGGAAACTAGTGGTAATGCAGCTTACCACTAAATTATATCGCATAACAACAAAAAAAAAAAAGAATCTGTACTTCAAACGTTCCCAAAGAGGCTTAAAACGAAATATAAACACAAGATATTAATAAAATGTTTTCGCTACTTATTCTAAATCTGACCACCATATAAATTCTCCCCGAAGAAAAACGTAAGCTCCTCTTAAACAAATTCGCGAAAGAATAATTTATACGGCGAGTAACCAAAATCCGTTTAAAAGACCTCTGGAAGACGAACATATTTAACAACCCCTGAGTTGTGTAATCTTAATATGTAAAGAAGGATTTGTTTAAATAAATTATGCCGTCGAATAGGGACACGTCCGGATTTATTTGTGTCTATATGTTTTGCTTTCATGGGTTACTCGTTTGTTATGTTGATGAATTAGTACTAAAGTTTATAGTTGGGTTTGTAAAACCAAAACATTGTCATACCTCCCTATATTCTCCAAGCGCAGGTGGGAAAGGTGTTCTGTGCATAGCTCGCATTTCGCCGATGATTAAGGTCCGATAGGAGACCAGCATTTTGCCTCATACCCAGCAGAATTCCGGTTCGATTACCTGTAAGAATTTTTTTGACCTGGGTATCGAATCCAAGTTCTCATAATCGTCAGCATTACCTTGCGCTACTGGAGTTACCAAGTAGTTATGCAAATTTTGTATCAATACGTAATTAAGTAAAACTGAAGCTATACTTATGATTCTTAATTATAAGTTTCAGTGAAAATTTGCATATCCACTCCAAGGTTAAGAGCTTAATCCACTCCACCCACTGTGTCAAATAGTAGCGGGTTCGATTCCCGCACGGGACAAATCTTTGTTTGACCAATAATTATTTGTTTCGGTCTGGGTATTTGTTCATGTTTGTAAACACATCCACGACACAGAAATAAATCCTAGTGTGGGACTACGTTAAAAAACAGTTTCTTTAAGAAAATTATGTACAGATTTTAGCTCATTTGCAAAGCTTACGACGGTAAAGCCTTTCAGCACTTCATAAGGCTTGCAACGCGCCGTGCGCAGTTTTTTGAGCAAAACATAGACCTACACTAGGCATTATTCCTGTGTCCTGGTGACGTTAACAGAAATCAAAATTAAGTGGTTAAGAGCTTAAGCTGCTCCGCCCATTGTGTCGAATAGTCGCGGGTTCGATTCCCGCACGGGACAAATCTTGTGTGATCCACAATTATTTGTTCCGGTCTGGGTATTTGTTTGTGAATTTTCATGTTTGTAAACGCACCCACGACACAGGAATAAATCCTAGTGTGGGGCTACGTTTAAAAAAAAAAAAAAAAAATTAATTGCAAAAACAACAAAAAAGATTGGTCTTAGAAAGATTTCTCCCGTACGAGGATGATAATTAGAGAGGCACATGTCCAGCACTGAACTGCTTTAGACTAATAATGGTGGTGGAGATGAACTAGCGTTTATTCAATCCAGTGAATAGCCTGCGCTCAATCCACTCGACCAAACCGTAGCACCGCCATCGATAAATAAATCCATAAGCCTTTTTGGTTCTAAAACAAGTAACAAGATGATGAAACATCAAAAACGTGACTAAAATTTATCGACATTGTTTCACGTTGTTTCACAAAACTGAAGTTTTTCTCTTTGCAAATTTGCCCTTTACCGTAGCACGAATTCTAATAAGCAATGAGGAAAAAATTTGTCTCGTGGCAGCCAAAGCACGTTTTCGAAAACATGATTTTGTCAACAAATTAAATCAAAGTCTCATTAAATTTGTTAATTTCCTATTTTCATTGCTACTTGCGAATTTATTCTGTATTTGTGGTTTTTGTTTGCTGAGCCCATCGATTACATATAGGCTGAGCCAGCTAAGTGAACAAGTGAGGAATATGATGATCAGGCTCGTCTCACCGAAATGCGCTGCGATGCTACTACTTCTGGTAATTATGACGTTGATCTTGCGATGATCTTGGCAATGCGTTGGGTCTTTGCTGAAATTGGCTGTCCTTTCCTTTTCTACCGTCCGGCTATGAAGGTCCAAAAATTATGCTTCTCAGGTACATATAATATTAGCTCTGTTAAGAAACTGTCCCACTGTTGGGCACGGGCCTCCTCTCAAACTGAGAGGGTTTAGGCCATAGTCCACCACGCTGGCCCAGTGCGGGTTGGCGAACTTCACACACCTTTGAGAAACTCTTAGGCATGCAGGTTTCCTCACGTTTTCCTTCACCGTTAAAGCAAGTGATAATTAATTTTAAATAGGCACATGCTTTCGAAAAGACAGAGGTGCGTGCCTGGGTTTGATCCCGACACCTTTGACTTTGCAGTCCAACGGTCTAACCACTAGGCTATCACTGCTCTTAGGTACATATGTAGGATTAAATAATTGGTGCGTGATTCCTAATTTTATCAAAATTTATCTTCAATAAAGAAAAATTAGTTATGTTGAAACAATGTGCGTGTAATCCCTTTTGAATGACTAGATTGCTAGTATATAAAAAAAGAATCCGTTAGTAAGCGTTGACATTAGAGGTTGGTCCGTTTCATGCAGAATTTAGGTGTGAACAATATGAAAGAATTAGACATTAATATGAGTCTGATAGTAATTAATTATTATTGCTTTGAATTGATGCCAAAATATAAGAAGTTTCCAAACAATATCACAAAAAGCATGTAAACTCATTTATTCCGTGTTTTGTTTCAGTAAGGAGAAGTTTTTCTATGAATTTGTGTTCTCATCTTTAAAATAACCGCAAGGTGCGGGCTGCTTTGTTGATCACAATTCAATATCATGTATACAAATGAACCTCTTATTTCATAATTCTTGGGCGGTCTTCCACATATTTTGTTGTGGTTCTTCCGTGCCGTGCAATATGTCTATCAGTATCCAATATCCTAATACCTCAATTCGAAGAGATTTATAATCCAACTAGCGTACCGCCCTGGCTTCGCACGAATAAACCTTCCTCTTGAATCATTCCGTCCATTGGTGAAAACCGTATGAAAATCCGTTTGGTAGTTATTGAGTAGAACGCGATAAGCGTTCATACAGACCAGTGTTGGGCAAAAATCAATTGATTAAACAATTGACAATTAACAATTGATCAACTGTAATTGCAGTGTTATGCAATTAACAATTGATCAATTGTAATTGCAATGTTTTGCAATTAACAATTGATCAATTGTAATTGCAAAACAACGCAATTACAATTGATCAATTGTTAATCGTTTTATGCACATTTACGATTAAACAATTAACAATTAATCATCAAAAAAAAGCACACCTAACGTTGGCCCAATGTGGGCACTCCCACAATGTAAACTTCTGTCTGGTGTTGTAAGACTTGAATCGGGAGTACGAAGCTTGAGTGTATGTTTGCCTTCTAAAAAGACTCAAGGCAAAAGAAGACATCATCATCTATGAGATTTTAGGAGATGCTGATAACTAAAATGGCGTTTATTTTTGGATCAAAGATGGCGTCGCGACTTCTTATGAATAATCAATATGGGCATCGTTTTTGGATTTTAAGGGGAACGCTGATTACGAATATCGCGCAAATTAAACACTATGTTCTTTATCGGCATTCCCTAAAACCCCAAAAATAATAACCATATTAATTTAACATCAATATCAATCTACTTGTACTTGTCAATATCAAACTAACCAACCTAAACACGAGGGGATTATGTTGTCCAGTTCACATGTTTCTATGGCCACCTTCCAACTTCATCATCAGACCATCCCCATGGTACCATATTATTGTATTGTCACCGAACTTACATACGTATGCCAATTTCAGCTGAATCGGATACCGTAAGTGCTTGAGAAAAGGATCAGAAGAGTTAAACCGGAAAGACAGACAGACATACGAACAGTGCAAGTTAAATAAAAGTAACACCGTAACACCTTCACGCCTATATTCCCCAGAGGGGGTGGCAGAGGTGTACTAAGTACACCCACGTTTCGCCGACGATGTTAGGTCCCATGTAATAGGGCGCGAGCCTATTGCCATATACCGGACACAACTCCAGACTCCGGACTGCTACTGGGAATTTTTCGTTAGAAAAACTACATTTGTCCGACCACGGATTTGAACCCAGGACCTCGTGATCACATAGCGATGCGCTTTGCCACCAGACCAACGAGACAGTAAGCAGTAGTAAGGCAGGGAGCAAATAAAAGCTTGTAAAAATTAAGTATTCTATTTTGTCCATATAAAAATGGAATATTTTACAAGTTCCAGTTCCATAAATCATTCGAAATTCGACCAATACACTGCACCTCTCTGCCAACCCCCCGTGGTAACCAAATGTTTGTTTATAAAAAGGTACCTAAACTTTAAAGGAGCGCGCGCGCACTTGTCGCCTTTCGGCAGTGTCACGAGCCGACAAGTGCGCGCGCGTCACTAGTAGGGCTGCCACCTTTTATTTGAGCAAATTAAGTACATTGGTTTTTAAAGGTAGGCAAAAAAAGTACATTGTATCAAAATAAAGTATTATTTATTTCACTTTATTATTTTGTTTTAAAACATATTTATTATTACTTTTAGAACTTTTCAGTCACTGTTATCATTGCTAAACACCTTCACAGCATGTTGACAGTCTATAATTAACTTGAATAGATTAGTAAGAATTAAGAAGTGCTTATAGTTTTTACTATTTTCTTTAAGTTAGAGAAGTTAGATGTAATAATGTTTTTTTCTTAAATCTAGTACCATAGATTCAGATTTTAACACCAGACACTTTGCTTTGCTCTGCTGCTTTGTCTACTTTACTTTTAATTGCGATCATTTTTTTTCTTTTTTATGATTTAAGTAAAATGAATCTTAAAGGTCAAACTATTCGAAATAAAGTATTTTCGCTTTACAGTTCTTATAAAGTACAAGGTATACTTACCTTAAATAACGTACGATACGTACTTTATAATAAACTACGGGTAGCAACCCTAGTTACTCGTCGCCTTTCGGCACCGACACGAGCCGACAAAGGGCACGTGCGTAGGTAGCTAGAGTCGGTCGGTAATGCCACAGTATCTATCTATCCAGTAACTCATCTAAGCCGTTTTAGTGGTATAATTACCAACACTCCCCGTCAGAATGTTGTTAAGGTTAGCACCTTTTTATTTCATTTATTAAAACTTATCTACTGCAGTGGTTATAAGCCTGTAATATTTCGTATGAGTGCAACGTAATACAATTTACCATAGGGACTGTGTAATAACAGCATAATGAAAACGTTTATGCTTTTAATGTTTATGCTTAAATATTATTTACCTTTATTGCAATTTTTTTTTTAAAAACGTTGCCCCACACTAGGATTTATTCCTGTGTCGTGGGTGCGTTTACAAACATGAAAATTCACACACACAAATACCCAGACCGGAACAAATAATTGTGGGTCACACAAAGATTTGTCCCGTGCGGGAATCGAACCCGCAACTATTAGACACAGTGGGCGGAGCGGCTTAAACTCTTAACCACTGCGCTAAATCGTCCGTCTTTCAAAAATTCATTTTACGAATAAGTATCATTCATTATATATAAGTATTCTCGAATCTCATTGTTATTGAGAGTGTGTATGATAGATTACTCGGAAATTGTATATAAGTATATTTGTTAAAAACCACATGAGTTACTAAAAATCAATAAAACTATCGAGAAGACGTGTAGAGCGCGCGTCTGTGTGCGTGAGTTTAATTCGGACCATAAGTACTAAGATGTTTTACTGTATTATATTACACTGTGGTAGGGCACACTACATACCCCGCGCACTGAGATCCAGCGTGTCTCTGTTCATTCGGCCTGAGGATTTAGGACGAAAATAATGTCATAATTTTTTTGCGGAGCGCAAAGTATCGCGTATATTTCGACACGATCTCACTTCAGAGTACTTGTACTTTTAGTAGCAGTTGTTTAAACTAAACTAATTTCCACAAACATAGAGAGTGTGAGTCTGAATCGTGCGCACACAGGAATATTGTAGGAACTTAAATTCATTTCCATTAAGTATATTCGCATATTTCAACGAATATTTCCACACTTTTTGGACATTATAGTCATTATGGATGAAGAGGAATATAGTTATATGTCAGTTAACACGTTGGACACGGACATCAATGAACAGTTAGATCGAGATGGGCAGTCTTCAGGGCCGAGCTCAATCACGTCGATATCTTCACCCCCGCGTCTTGCACTACTTGACGGTACATTTTTCAAATATTTACCAGAAGAATCAACAGCACATATAATTACAGCTCTGTGTACTAAATGCTCGCCTGTCACTACTAAAATCAGAGGATTCGACAACTGTACATCCAATTTTCTGAGTCACCTCAAACGGAAACATGGACAAGATTGTGTATATGAATATAAAAGATACATAAAAACAAAGAAAAAAGATAAAAAAGGTGCAAACATTCCAAAAAAAATACCGACTAGGGGCTTAAGAAAAAATGAAGAGGTCCAGCCATATACACAAGAAAAATTTGCACAAAATATGATAAACTTCTTTATTGATTCTATGATCCCATTGAGGGCTATTGAAAACCCATATTTTTTAGACATGTTTAGCAACTTGAAGATATCCGATAAGAATTTGAAAGTTGTAAGCCGTCGAAGTTTGAGTCGCCGTATAAATACATATTATGAAGAAAAAATGTCTGCCATAAAATCTGAACTAAAGGCTGTTGATTTCGTGTGCACTACAACTGATATCTGGTCAGGAAAGAAGAGAAGCTTCTTAGGTATGACTGCACATTGGATCACAAAAGATTTGAAACGTGTTTCAGTAGCATTAGCATGTCAGCGGTTCAAAGGCATTCATAGTTACGATCGTATTACTAATTTAATTAAAGAAATTTATACAGAATTTGGTTTAAACGGTAATAAGGTAGTCGCAACCATTACTGACAACGGCAGTAATTTTGTAAAAGCATTTCGCGCTTTTGGCGTGGAACTTACAAACATCAGTTGTGACAAAACCAGTCAGCCAGAAGATTCCTTGTTTGAAGAAATAGATGTGGAATCTGACTCAAGTCTGGACGAAGAAGAATCCGAAGATTTTTTTTTGCCTGCCCATCTAAGATGCTGTGCGCATACATTAAGCTTATGTGCTACCGTTGATGCCAATAAAGTTTTAAATGACATAGGTACTCCATTATCTCATATACATACCACCACATTAAAAAAATGCAATTCTTTATGGAATGCAGCTGGTCGTCCAAAAACGGCTGAAATTATACAAGATATATTACAACACACATTAAGTCGACCGGGTGAAACCAGATGGAATAGCCTATATGATTCACTTCAACAAATTTTATCAATTCAAGAAAAAAATTTTCAGCTTCATAGAGCTTTAAATATTAGTAATCCCATAAAAGATGTTGAATTTGATTACTTGAAAGAATATTTGACATGTGCTGCACCAGTAGCAGAAGCACTAGATATTATGCAAAGTGAAACCAATGCCTATTATGGCATTTTATTGCCATGTCTGTTTGCATTGATAAGAAAAATACAAAAAATTGAAAGGAGAGGCAATTTGATGTACTGTGCACCTTTAATCGAGGCGTACAGAATAAGCGTTGAAACGAGATTTAAACAGTTTTTTAACTTTAACACTGCTGAGGCAGAACATGCAGCAATAGCTGCTGTATCTTATCCCCGTTTTAAAAATAAGTGGCTTTCTCGCTTAGATAATCAAGACCAAACTAAAGTACAGAATCTTTTTAAAACCCTTATTTCAAAAGAACTCAATGAAGAGCCTCAACAAATTATAGCAACTAAAAGCCGTAATGAAAAATTTTTTGAATCTGATTCTGACTCAGAAAGTAATATTCATGTGTCACCTACAGCGGCTGCCGGTAGTAACATGCCTATAACAAAGGCTGAGCTATTAATGCTACACTTTTTTGCTGAAGAAAGTGAAGAACTAAGTCTGCTGAACAAATACCCAGAAATAAAAAGAGTCTTTATAAAATTTAATACGCCATTACCAGCTTCCGCAGCAGTTGAAAGATTGTTTTCTTTTGCTACTATGACCAATTCACCAAAAAGTCATAGATTATCAGATCAAATGTTTGAAAAGAGAGTCGTGTTGAAGTGCAACTTAACCTATTCAAAGAATATACAGAAAACATTTTAATTATGTGTCATTAAATCGGAACATTGATTTAAATAAAAATTGATTTTTAATATTTCTCATTGTATATTTATTTAACACTATTGTTGCTCCTTGTTTGCTATTGTTTATCTTGAATTCTTATGACAAATTGAATTTGTGATAAGAAGACAAATTGACTTTGCGGGTCGAAAAAACTAGACCAACATATCTCGGTCGGTTCGAGATTTAGAAACTCCGTCGTGTGTTAGATCGTTATATTTGTCTTGACCAGTACTTTAAACTCAGATGGCGGCCACGTCCTGATGATGGATCAGGAAGGTGGCCAACGGAACTCTTAGGATCTATAGTACTCGTCATAACCAATCAAACGGGGTTAGATGGTCTAGATATTTCCCGGTACCTACATCCTTCCATTTTCGCATTTGATATCTGTTTTGTCATTCTTTCTTACGACATTCTTTATGCCCGAACCAACGAAGCATACCCTTTCGCATTTTTACACCAATACTAACATTCATACCTACAAGCTTTCTTACTATGCTATTGCGAATACGGTCAATCACGGCACATCTTCCGCAGTGGTCGCATTTCGACCGCATTTATCCTGCTTTCATTTTTCTTCTTACATACCCAACCCTTACTGCCATATAACAGCGTTAGGACAAGCACTCCTTAATGCATGGCTTGCTACGCCTTTTGGCTTAAGCCTGACGAATCACCTCGAGCCTTTCTTCTCCAATCGCACTAGTTCTTTCAAACATTTCTTTCACTAAAGTTTTGGTGGCACTCTTGCATTGCCGTATATTTATTTCTTCAGCTCTGTCATACTGTCATTTACATTCAAAGAAGAAACACAGTCCTGTCACGCTTTCTTCTTACTTTCTACGAAGCTTTGTAACTCTCCGTCCCACCTTCCGCTGTGCTTTGCTTTTTTGAGCAACGACATACTTCTTTCGCGGATTCTAACAAACTCTCTTTCAGGCTATTTCAGCATTCATTTATATTCGAGTCCGAAGTACCTGCTGTCAAAAGCTTCTCCCGGACCAGAGTCTTTATGAACAGATCTTCATACATTCTTCTCACTCTTGCAACTTTTCAATTATAATTCTTTTATGGCCTCCGAAGGGTATATGCTCTCGCCAGTGCCTCTTCTTCTAAACAAACCACTAAACCACGTAACTATGAGATAGTGTTCCGATTCAAGAGTGGGACCTCTATATGCACAGATATCTTAAAGTTTGCTCTGGAGACGGTTATCTACTAGGATCAAATCTATCATGCTTTTCTGTTCATTCCTTCTCCACGTAATATAAATCGCTTTATGTTGGAATATCGTATTTGACACAAAAAGGCCTCTTTCCAAACATGCATCTACAATGAGCTTACCCGCATCATTTACTCTCTTATCACCATAAGGACCTAGAGCAACGTCGTAAGATTACCACCTGGTTCCCACCCATTTATTCAGGTCGTCGCACAAAATCACCTTTTCATTTGCATCAGTCAGATTCAAATGTTCCCTGACATTATCCCAAAACTTTTCAAGCTCCTGGTGTGTCGACAAGCTTACAGAAGCGTATGCTGCATCCAAAAATACTCTAGTGAGACTTAGGATTTAAACGGAGAATCTTGCATCGTACAGGCCATAGTCTAACTCCAGAAGCCAGGCGATGGGACAGCCAGATACCCACCCCCTTGCTGGCACGACCGCTCAGTGGTACCCTAGAATACACGCGTCGCCTCGGGGAAACGACCCAGCCTAGATGGCTGGCAGGGGTCGCAACGAGCACGCACTTGGACATAACCCCCGAAATGATACCCACATTGATGTTACTTTAAAAGTCACATCCGCCATTTTGGATTTCAAAATTAACGCTATATTCTTTATCAGCTTCCCCCAAACCCCAAAAATAACACCCATACTGATTTTACTTCAAAAGTCGCGAACGCCATCTTGGATTCCAATATTAAGGTTATATTCGTTATCAGAATCACCTAAAACCCCAAAAATGAAACACATATCGAATTTTACAAAAAAGGTCACGACCGCCACCTTGGATCCAGAAACTAACGCCATATTCGTAATCAACATGCCCTAAAACCCTGATATCGATACCCATATCGATTTTCATAACAAGTCGCGCCCGCCATCTTGGATTTCAAAATTAACGTTATATTTGTTATCAGCATCCCCTAAAACCCCAAAAATAAAACCCATATCGATTTTACTTCAAAAGTCACGTCCGCCATGTTGGATCTTTAAATTAACGTTATATTTGTACTCAGCATCCCTTAAAACCCTAAAAGTGACACCTATATTGATTTTACTTCAAAAGTCATGTCCGCCATCTTGCATACAGAAACTAACGCCATATTCGTAATCAGCATCCCCTAAAACCCCGAAATCTATACCCATATTGATTTTAATAAAAAGTTGCGCCCACCATCTTGATTTCAAAATTAACGTTATATTTGTTATCAGCATCCCTAAAACCCTAAAAATAAAACCCACATCGATTTTACTTCAATAGTCGCGTCCGCCATCTTGGATCTTTAAATTAACGTTATATTTTTACTCTGCATCCCTTAAAACCCTAAAAGTGACACCTACAATGATTTTACTTCAAAAGTCATGTCCGCCATCTTGGATCTAGAAACTAACGCCATATTCGTAATCAGCATCCCCTAATACCCTGAAATCGTTACCCATATCGCTTTTCATAAAAAGTCGCGTCCGCCATCTTGGGTTTTAAAATTAACGTTACATTTGTTATCAACATTCCCTAAACCTTGAAATCGATACCCATATCGATTTTCATAAAAAGTCGCGTCCGCCATCTTGGATCCAGAAACTAACGCCATATTCGTAATCAGCATCTCATAGAACCCCGAAATCAATACCCATATCGATTTTCATAAAAAGTCGCATCTGCCATCTTAGATTTTAAAATTAACATAATATTCGTTATCAACTTCTTTCAAAACCATCAAAGTTACATGCATATTGATTTTGTTACAAAAGTCACGTCCACCATCTTAGATCCAGAAATTAACGTCATATTCGTAATCAGCATCCCCTAATATCCCAAATGTGACTCCTATATTGATTTTACTTCAAAAGTCTTATCGTCGTATTTTACTTAGATCCAAAAATTCACGCCATATTTGCAATCAGTATTCCCTGAAACCCCAAAAATGACACCCATTTTACTTCAAAAGTCACGTCCGCCATCTTGGATGTGTTTAAAATATATTGTCGTGTGTTTAATTGTTAATTGTTTAATCGTAAACATGCAAAAAACGATTAACAATTGATCAATGGTAATTGCAACGTTTTACAATTACCATTGATCAATTGTTAATTGTGAACCCTACAATTAACAATTAATTTTTCAATCGTCAATTGCAATTGATTTTTTCTGCGATTGAAATTTCAATTGTTTGGTCCTACAATTGAACAATTAAACAATTAGTGCCCAACACTGATACAGACCGACAGACGCGGCGGGGAATGTTTTATAATATGCCCTATTCTCATGGACGTGGCACTCAAATTTAAATTTCACTCCGATTACAAATCACAATTTTGCCTTCTCACCTTGCACTAGTAAGTCCCAAATCACTCGTGCCTTGTACATGATTTCCTTATCGAAAGTTTATTACTGTGTCTGAAAGTTGGACTTTCCGACGATAAAAGTTTCACGGTCGACCTCGAACCGAGGCTTAAACTTACTTTTTAGGGCCTCTCAGCTGGACAAGGTAAAATTCTCAAGGTAATAATTCTTATACTTTCCACCGCTTGAAAGTTGGATTTTATTGTAATTTGTAATCCGGGATTAAGTTACTGCAATAATACTCCTAATTGGTTTCTGGATTGTAGTTATAAAATACTTATATATTAGCTACTTTACTTGTTCTTCTGCAATCACAATATATGTTTTATTTCTATTATCTAAGTAATAGATAATGTCACTTTTTAAGTCCTACTTTCTTTTGTTTTCTAGAAACTTTATTTATACCAAAACCTTATATTCTATCTTAAGATCACGCTCCTTTTCTGTTCAATAGAATTTAACAACTTTTGAAGATTTTACTGTGTTGATATTTGTTATAACTTTACATCATGGCTATATTCTCCAAGTGGAGGTGTCAGAGGAGTAATATGTACACATTTTACTAACTGGTGTTAGCTCCCAATGATAAAATAAGGGGCTCAATCAAACTCAAGACTGCTACTCAATATATTTTAATACGAAAACCATAATAACTACTGCTTAACCAGTGTTCGCCAGCTGCATTCTGCGCCAGTAGATCAGCCAGATAAACAGTAGTGAACAGGACGAATAGTACGTCGTGCGCCCTGTTGCTGCTGTGGCTAGTATGCGTCGTGAAGGAGGATTCAAATAAAAGCTGAATAATCTTGAAACAGTGCTCCACCCACCAGTTGTGACCCTCTTCGCGCAGAGTTTCTTCCTATATTCTTCAATGCCCAGTCGCTCGAACGTATGTGGCGCGATGTTTCGCGCTCCTAAATACTATTTTGTTGTGTCACAACTGGTGGGCTTTGCATCGAGTTTATTAATCAAATAAACCAAGTATGATACAATTATTCCTGTCCCTTTCCGGGGTTACACTCTTCTAACTATTCCTATCCCTTTCGGGGTTACACTCTTCTAATTGTTCCTATCCCTTTCAGGGTTACACTCTTCTAATTGTATACTAGTGTTTATGCGCTACGATTCTATGACATTATCTTATTTCTAACTTAAATTACATAATGTACTACAGTAACTTAATCTATTACATAATCTATTTATACAAATCATGCAGACGTCGTCCTGTACAAGTAGGTACTGATTTACCTTTATCATACTTTAATTATAGATGTCATTATTATGGAGCTGTCTCAGTTCAAAACTTAGTTGAAGTTCTATTGTGTTATGTCTCTTTTGTGCTGTCTCAAATACAACATTTCTCTATCTTTCTTTAATCAATTCAACCAATCGACCGTAAATGGACCTCAAAATGGGATTGCTTTTTTTGACTACACAAAGTTATTTAGGATTTCATGCAATTTACCTATCCATATCGTCACCACAGATCTCTTATAATGTAGGCAGAGAATACAGAGATCAATCAAGTGCTTTTCTTGAAGATGTTTTTCGCCTCCTCAACTATTATAGTTCGACTCATTCGTGCTCGTCGTTTACGCGTAACGTTGACTTGTCCATCAGATAAAATAGTCTGTTTGGTCATGGTCAAGATAGTCTTAGTCTGATTTGATGTAGTCATTACCATATTGCCTTAATAAAAGTTGAAATCCTTTAGATCTTACCTAAAACCCCTGTCAGTACAACTTCGTCTCGTTTCGGACTTGGTTCCACCTTGGCTGCGGTTTTCACTGTAAACTTTGAGCCCGTGAATAAATTGCAGTTCGGTCAGTTAGTTTCAGGTATCAGATGGATAACCTCAAGTTGGACACCGAAACTTTAGTAATTATTTCAACAGTCAACCATATGTTGAGATTGGTGTAAAATTATAGAACGAACTAACTGTAATTTTGTGTAAGGATAGACGAAAAGAAAATAGAAAAACACCGTTTGTGGCGATAAAGGCTTGCCTATATTACCCAATCGGCGATAGCAGTGTCATCAACATATTGTCGACAATGTTAGGTCCAATCTAAAGAGGACCTACATTATTGCCATTAGTCAGGTACTATCTCCGGACTCCGCTCCGGACTGATATTGATAATTTTTCGATAAATAATCTTCAATAACACTGTCCCACCTAAGACCTCGTGTTCTTTAGCTGAAGATCGCGATCTCCAGCCGCACTATACACTAGTAGAAAAACAAAGCAAATATTCTCCGTTCTCTCATAATTTTTTCCAGTAACATTTTCACATTTAAGTAATAAAAAAATGTTTCACCACAGCAATTTATAAATACACCCGCCCACTTCTAAAATCAAGTTTAAATTATCTAAAAGTGGAAAACGAAAATGAATTATAAGCCGACAACGTGCCGGGGTCGCTAGTGTAATTTAATTAAGTGTCGAATGCGACACCTTTTAAGCTGGTCGCATATTCGGCGGCTTATCTCGCCCGCGGCTATCCGGTTGGGGATTATGGAAGCTGGGATAAGCGGTTTCTGATATTGCCATGCTTTTTTAATTTTGGTTTGTTTGATTTTAGTCTTGGATAAGAATATTTATACTTACACGAATATATCTGTGTCGGTCAGTGATATTCAAAAGGTTTTATACTTAAGTTTTTATAACATTTTTAGACTCGGGCAGCGGACATACGACCCATAACATTGCATATTTTACAGCAACGAATTCCTTATTAAAACACACTATAACATCATTATTGTGGTTTTATTGTCCATGAGCAACGAAACCTGATTCCATATGTTTATATTATTTTATCAATGTAAAAATGAACTACATGATATTTTCCCAAAATTATTGCTCTTAATGCTGACAGACTCAGCAAAGACCACATTAGAGTCAAAAGGTTTGGTGAAACTTGAGTTTACGGTATAGTAAGCACGTCTGAATTCCCTCGATTTTTACGAGAACAGGACATATACATCAGCTCAAAGACTTCCACTATAGAACAAAAGCCTCCCCAAAGACGGCTACTACAACTGGCTTCGTGCTGTATTCATCCAGCTACTATACCCGTGATCTTTAACCAGGTCGTCGTCGGTCCATCTTTTGGGACAAGTTTATTTAAATATAATTCGCCCTGTATACGGATGGCCTTAAACGTGAAGCCTGTCATGGCGTGACGGCGCCATGCCATAGCAAAAATTAATATAGTCGTTATGTGCCGCGTTATAATTAAATATGGACGTTAGGGTTTGGTGATGTTCGCGAACGAGTTTTCAATGAGAGGGGGACGAGTCTAGAGGAGCGGGAATAAAAACTGACATACACTGAACACAGGAGTAGATAGACTGCAGCTTGCCAACGTTTCTTAAACATGATATACATTCATAAATATCTCAAGCATTTTCGTCGATTTGCATCTTATCACAGTAATATAATTTAATTCTCCTTGGGCGTCCACATTCGACGCTTCTACTCACATTTGCTTGATATACTCCTTTCGTGGAGTGGAGGAAGCCAGAGAGGTCTGCAGGGAAAAAATAACCTGTTGGAACTCTATTCTCTGCCTACCCCACAACGGATCTGGCGTAATGACATAGACAGATACTCTTTTCCTAAGTCGTCTGTCATTCTTCCCAATATTTCATTAAAAACGTGAGATATATTAAAAAAGAATGTTGGATGTCTTAATTATATTATCTTGAACCTAATACGGTCCAGTTAACTTTTCAGTTCTTTGCAAACCGATCAGCATAGAGTATTTTAACCTGTATTTTTCTCTTAATAAGATTGTTATTGACTTGACTTGATTGAAGACCCTTGGTTATAAGAGACTCTCCAGAGTCTTCATATTTTCGTTTTCACGTTCTTGTGCAATTTTTTTTATCAGTCAGATCCACCCTAAAAAGAATATTTTCTTACCTGTTATGCTATAAGTACATTTATTTGAAAGCAGATACATCTGTTTTGATATTAATGAAGAGGGGAGGGTGTGGTGTGATGTCATAATGATATCTTGCTATATGGTGCGAGGAGATGGGTGCGTTATGGGCAGGATGGGGAGTGATCATCGTCGCTCACGGCACAGACGTGTCGCCATCCTCAATCACTATAATGACATCCTATTGCTATGCTTTTACCGCTGCACATGATCATATCAGAGGCTGTAATATTTTCGAACATTTGAGGTTCGTACCAAAGTTACGCAGCTTTCCGCTCGGTCAGTTTGAGATAGGCGTAAAATTTGTACCATGCTTCAGAACGCAGTTTAGTTACCTTGGTCCCGGTTAACACTTCATGTAGGATTGATAAGCTCCAACAGTACATGGTAATGAACCTGCCTCTATCAATCCGCGTTGGGTCTGGGTGGTAGAGTATGAATTTGATCTTTGCTCAGTTTTCGGACAGTAAACTGATTTATTAGAAAAAAAGGCGATAATAGCATATTGCGCTGCACAAAGAGTATAAGATGTTGACGATACTTTAAAAATTAACATAACTAAATGGCAAAGCTAAAATATATGCAATGGTGACACTTAAAGCGGTTGATGACCTAATTTTTGGGCATATTGGTTTAGGTTCCAGAAGTCTTTTGACAAGATAAGAAAGAACGTATCCAAGGCTTACAGAAATAAAAATATTTGTCACTAAAATTATTTAAAGTAACCAAATGACACCAAATTACATTCATAGTCCGCGAGGGAATCACAGCAAATCGAGGTAAAAGACGTTATTTTATTTCGAATTTCTTAAGGAAAGCGTTGAAACAAGTTGGCTAGAAATCTTTGAATATTTCAAAAGCTTTCAGGTAACAAAAATAAGTTGAAAATCAATAGTGTATTGATCGTTGTTGTAGTCTCGGCAATGATTTGGCCTAGTTTTTTATGTAATGTACTTCACATAATAGTTAGGTTATTCTTATTCTATATGCAACGTTATTGTTTCGAACAAGCGTATATAAGATTTGGTTAAACTAGATTTTTTTTTAAGGCTTTTTTCTGCTTCCCAGGGTTAGTAGTACTAATGAAATAACTATTTCTAATTGGACGGTCTTATTTCTAATTGTCAATAGCTTGCTTGTTATGACGCTATGATTCTTAGAATTAAGTTTATTTCATAGTTTCTTGTTAAACCAGTATTTTATCCCTATTTGCGATCTAACACCATCTTTGTTGTCATTCTGCAGTACAAAGGCCTCTTCAGAATCAGAATCAGAATATTTTTTATTCATATAAAACATTACAGTATTTATGAATGGTCAGAAAAGTAACAAAGATGCTACCACCACTTCGGAATGTCATTCCTGTGGAGAAGAAGGGCAAGAAACTCCACGGTTACTCTTTTTGTAACATTTTGTTGTGGGATATGGGAGAACAATGTAGGCTGGTCTATCAGGTGGGTCCAGGTTAATTTAAACAAATTATACTATTCATGCAAATGGTTACATTCCCATGCCTCATTTACAGAGAAAGAAATAAGAAAACAAAAATATAAATTTACAAATTTACTAGAAGGGAGAGACGGTATATTAAATAATAATAGCTGAACAAGTTATCCATATTCAATCAAGTGGAGCTGGAACAGCCCCTTTCCAAGTATTTTTGTCTTTCAAATAATCATCTAGCGTATACTAAGCTCGCTTACTAAGCGTACGTTTAATACAAGGTTGGAATTTATTGTTACTAAGTGACGTCAAGAGGAATTTTATTATAAAATCTAACACAGTACCCCATGAAAGAAGTGTGAATTTTTGACAGACGAAATTGCGGTTGATCTAATTTATTTGTATATGCCGTATTATAGCAATGTATATCTTATAGCTGATTGAACAGATCTATATTTACGAAAGCAGGATAAATGCGGTCGAAATGCGATCTCTGCGGAAGATGTGCGGAGTCACGCTGACCGACCGTATTCGCAACAGCGTAGTAAGAAAGCGAGTAGGTATGAAAGATAGTATCGGTGTAAAGATGAGAAAGGGTATGCTCCGTTGGTTCGGGCATATAGAAAGAATGCCAGAAGAAAGAATGACAAAACAGATATACAATGCGAAAGTGGAAGAATGTAGGTGCCGGGGAAGACCTAGACTATCTTACCATGACCAAATAGACCGTGTCTTAGCTGAAGGGCAAGTCAAGAGTATCCGTAACCGGCGAGTGTGTATGAGACGAACTATGAGAGTGGAGGAAGCCAGAAAAGTATGTAAGGAAAGAACCTGTTGGAACTCTGTACTCTCTGCCTACCCCGCGAGGGAGCTGGCGTGATGATATAGATAGATAGATATATTTTTTCTTGGATACATTATGTTTTCATAAATATACTGAACATAATTCTGCTTCCCACTTAGTCGGTTGGAAGCTGGTGCGAATAAACCAAGTATCATATCTATTGAGTTCTTATTAACTGCGCCTCAAACCTTAATTACAGCATTAATAAGTAATCACATAAAAATGTTTGCTAAGAAAATTGCAAACTGAAAACCGAATCGCGTGACACGTTTTAATAACCCCCGCAGGACCCTTATTTGCTATAGCCAAACGCGGTGCGTTGCTATAACTTGATGAAATGATCATGTAATGGTTTTCTGAATGCGACTGGAGTATCATTTTGATGCCGAAGCTGCTCATGATCGTAGGATTTACTCTTGATTCCCTACACATTGTCTCTGAGCAGTGTTAAAGGAGCAGAAATTTTACCGGCTTCGGTCGTAGTTGGTCACCACCCTCCCAGCAAAGTCATGCCGCCAAGCATCCTAGTCATGTTCCGGCATGTTGATCCGAGTTGCCTTACGAGAAGGCGGGTATAGCCCGAACATACCGATTCTAAACTCGATCTCACTTTCGTCTCCTCAGCCTATTTCAGAGAGAATAGGCTATTACTGAGTCAGCGAGCTGCATCTTCAGCTCCATCATCACCTTCTATCAGGGGAGATAGGAGTCAATTGCTGATCAGTCTTCAATAAAAAACCTGTCATTTCACAAAGTTATCGTTGTGTCACGTCGCGGTGCGTTACGTGTTTAATTGGTCATAGTGAATAAGTACCCGGCACGGTAAACTCGTGTAAACTTAGCCTTTAGATATTCCTAATGGTCTGCGAAGTAAAAGTTTCTCCTACTGTATTTTGTAATGAAATATTATTTCACATTAATTTTGTAAGTTTCGCTGTTAAAAATTAAGTTTCTTGAAACATTTATATTGTATTCGCTTACACGAATGGGCAAATAAGTGTCAGTTTGTCTTTCATAGTATTAATTATGCTTTGATAAAACATCGAATGCGTTAACACAAGAAATAACTTATAGAGGGCTTAGCACGAAAAGATTTACGTTAGCGTCACGCTAGCAAGTAAGCATGTTTAGATAGATATATTTGCAGTGTCAGAAGGAGACATCAGTCTTTTAGTGCTAAGCCCTCTGGTCACTACTGATCTTAAAGAAGAAATCAAACACATACATTATTTACATTCACTAAATATTTGCTTTACAGTGATTATAACACTATCCGATTCGGTCCAAAAATGTCCAAAGGAAAATTAATAATTCACATAAATATACAGCTGGGGACATTGATCGGCTCAGAAATGGTGTCATTACGCTGAGTGGTCTGGTACTTAAACAATCGAAGTAGCGGCTACAGCCGTGTACACTAATGGAGCCCCCACTTCAGCGTTCATATTGTAATACGTAGGGTTTCACACAGACGGCGTACTTTTTTGCGGGCGATTGTGGCATGGTAACATAGGGTATTGTGAACAGGTTCACGTTTTGCCATCCTTTTCACACTTCAGATTTACTAGATAAAGGTAAACGTGACAGCACAACATCTCGACCACGTTACTATTATAAAAACCCTAAAAGAAATGAACAAAGGGCATGTCACACCCGCTACGTCTTGTCCGCCACGCCAAGAGCGTAGATCACACAACCAACAAAAAAATACCGCTACGTGAAGTTGTGATACGTGTTTATTAACTATACAATTTGTACGACAACAGTATCGCTAAAGGTTTTCTTAATAAAATAAAAAAAATATGTGAAATGGTTCATGCTTACCCTTTTGAGGGCTTAGCGCGAACAGATTGACGTTGTCGTGACACTATCGATTTGTTGTGCCATCCTGTTCACACTTCAAATTAAATAGATAAAGGTGAACGTAACAGCGCCCTTTCTCCATGATGATATCTGTAGATATTGACTATAACGTCCAATGGTTTGTGCTCAGAACTCTACTTCTAGACTGCGTATTACATTACCAATCTTTAAGAAGTCTCATAATAGCGATCACCAAGGTTAACAGCGTTCGGCATGGTCAGTCTGAGATGGTGACCGTTTGTGGCATTTTCATATTAGAGTATCTCCGTGCTTCAGAAGGCACGTTAAGCTGTCGGTCCCGGTTATCACTTAATGTGGTAGTCGTTATGTCAAGTGGGAAGCCTTATAGGCGGCTTGGTAAGTTCCAATTGCAGGTGGCCACAAATCTTGCCTCCAATCCGTCAGCGTGGTGGAGACCTAATCTCTCTTACCTCGATTAGGGAAAAGGCCTTTGCCCAGTAGTGGAACAGAATAGGTTGATATTATTAGGAAGTCTCATAGAGTCTGAAATATTCCGATCAACTTGTTGATTATGACTATTGTAAACTATTGAACGAAGTCATCCCGAGTTCTGGTATCCCCGACTACAAACCCGGGAAAACCTGACGTATTTACAGCTATGCGGCAGTCGATTCCCTCCTTTAAACTAGACTTCCTTCAGTAAGTAAGCGAAATAATAATTGAACGCCTGAGTTTCTTACTAAGTACCAAAGTCATTAAGATGACGACAGTATTTTTCCAAATAAAAAATATAGCTAGTCAAATATAAAGGCCGGCGTGACTTTATAAAAATATATTTATTTCACAATACAAATTAATAATAGATACTCAAAATATTAATGCAGTCAATTAATATTACTTAACGTTAGTGCGAACGGTAAGAGAGCTGAGTCGATATTGAATGTACTTTGCTTGGCGATGGCTTTTATAGGCATCGTCAAGTAAACAACTCCTTCTAGAATGAACCCACGCGTTATACGTCTTATTAATTGATATCTGCTTATTTAGCAAAACAGTTATGAGAATTGGACTGAGACTAAACAAGTAACCTGATATCTGTTTACATGATTAATACGCAGCTGAGGCAAGTTAAGCTGATTAAGCAAAACAGTACTTGGAATTATATTCTATGAGCAACAGTCTGTTTATATTGCATCATCTTTTAAAGTACTTGCACTGAGCTGTGTACTGGTCTAGTATACATAACTCCTCCCTCCATAAGTTCAAAATCAGCGTTCGATTTTTGAGAATGTTGATTTTGCTTATGTTTACATAAGGACAATATTTTAGACTTATAAATATATAAAACAATCAAAAGCACAATTAATAATATTACATAAATGATTATAGAACCTAAACTTATGCTATGCACATTCACTGAATATACGTGGTTTTCACTGAGATTTTCACTTTTACTGTTTAACACATGTGACAGGAACTGAAGATCTTCTAAGTTGACCTCATCTAGGCTGATTGGATGCTTGTAGATTTTCTCTGCTGCTGTGATGCTTGGTAAATTTATAACTGGAACTTGATGGAAGACTTGATTAGTTAATTGAATGAGACGTTTCCTTAATGTGATGTTCTCTAATTTAGCTTCACATTCATTATCTAAGGTTAATATATAGGTGCCAAAAATGTTGAACTGGTTGAAATCATTTTCACAGTGCTCTGTGAGAAATGTCTGTTTTCCTGAATATAGTAACCATGTGTCAGGCCGAATAGATTTGACCTTGACTTTTGAAGATTTTACTGTAAGTGGAGAACATGATGTAATTTGTGAAGAAAATTTCATCAAATCTGTAATGCATAAGTCTTCATTAGTGACAGATAAATTATCTTCATAACACAGGAATTCTCCTTCGTCTATTTCTTTGCATGATTGTGATAGTGGAAGTATATCTGACCCTCTGACCAGGATTTGGGAATATTGAGGCGTTAATAGGAATGTTAGGTTTAAATGAGGATTATACATGGGAAAAGGATGAAGGTTGTAATAGTTATAGAAATCTAATTGGACAATTGGTATTGACATAATAAACGTTATTCGTTTGTTCTTAATATATGCTCTTATGTCTATACAATGTACAATTTTGATCAAATTATCGGTATTTACTGGATACATTAATTTATCTATTTTCTCTATGTCTTTAAGAGTTGATAACAATTCATCTATGTCTAAAATGGATTGGTGTAAAATATTTAATCTACTAAAAGCAATAGCTGTTTCAACCTCATCTAACCTAGTTAACAAAATTTGAAAATTATGGATAATTAAATCGAAAGTATTCAAGACAATTTCCTTACTATGTTGAAATTGAGTTTTATTCAGAATGGATTCTATTTCGTTAATTGTTTTGTCTATTTCAATAAAATTGTTTCTCGTAGAGTTTGTCAGATTTACTAATACTCCAATTGTTTCGGAAACTAATGATATTTTGTTATCAATAGCGTTTTGTTTAGATTGAATATGACTTATTAAGGAATCGTATCTGATTGCGTCTTCATTATCTAAATTGCCTGTAATGGCTTTAACTATTGAACCTAGGGGATTTAAAATACCTCTTTTAATTCTAATTGTTGGGACTAATTGATTATAACGCTCTAATGTTAAACTCATAATATACTCAGTTTGCATTTGTGCATCTATGATATTTCCGTCTAAGAAATATACATTTAATTTTTCTTTTAAATAATCGTTAACTTCATAATACTTGTTAACGTTATATTCAATACTGTTACTAACAAATTTTAAATCTAATATTTTAATTATATTCCAATTATAAGTGCTAATGAATGCTTGTCCTTCCTTAACTGGGAAGATTCCAGGATTATCTTCAATTTTCTGAAGTTGAAGGGCCAGGTTTTGGGCTGCCTGTACGAAATTAGCGATGCTTGTCCAATTAAATTCAGAATAGACAGAAAAATAGGAACATGTGGGAAAGGTCAGAACTCACACAATGCTGCAATTTTTCATGCCGAATATCCGCTCTTTGAGTATCAGCAGGCACTTCTTGACAAAATTTCTTTGTTCGAAGGTAGGGTAGGTCCTTTTTCTAGGATTCAGCCAGGCGATTGTGGTCCGGAATCGATGCTTGTACTCCTACACGGCGTTGAGCTTGTCTGGTATGACTACTGCAACACTTATCGCGACTGAAATCCTACCGTTCGGCTGCGCCAGTCAAATATAAAGGCCGGCGTGACTTTATAAAAATATATTTATTTCACAATACAAATTAATAATAGATACTCAAAATATTAATGCAGTCAATTAATATTACTTAACGTTAGTGCGAACGGTAAGAGAGCTGAGTCGATATTGAATGTACTTTGCTTGGCGATGGCTTTTATAGGCATCGTCAAGTAAACAACTCCTTCTAGAATGAACCCACGCGTTATACGTCTTATTAATTGATATCTGCTTATTTAGCAAAACAGTTATGAGAATTGGACTGAGACTAAACAAGTAACCTGATATCTGTTTACATGATTAATACGCAGCTGAGGCAAGTTAAGCTGATTAAGCAAAACAGTACTTGGAATTATATTCTATGAGCAACAGTCTGTTTATATTGCATCATCTTTTAAAGTACTTGCACTGAGCTGTGTACTGGTCTAGTATACATAACTAGCTATCCCTTTCTATAGCAACAACAGCTCTACTTTAGGGAGCTTGTAGAAAACACCTGTTAGTAACAAACTATCGCCCGTCTGCCTCAGTTCTGAAACTTTAATTAGAAGGTCAGTTGGAGACGTTGGAAGCCGACTGCGGTCTGACATAAAACGGTAGCATTTAAAAACAATAATGGAAAATATACGGTTACTCCTCGCCTTAACGATGTATTATTCCTTTTATTATATTAAAACAGCAGTTTGCTTGGAATATTAAAATAACAGTTAATGTCTAAAAATAGTTGGAATGAAAGTAGACGGTAGATTCTATGGAATGTTTTCCAAAAAGTGATGGTACCGTGAGCCTAGGCAAGATGTATTTTGTATGCATTCTGTTTCTCTCTCTGCTATCGATAGTTTTGTTTCGACCACATGACTTTTTTATTGTAAAATGTCAGTCCCATCCATTATCCGTTTTATATTAGCGTTACCGATTGTCTATTTAATCACAGGAGCAGTATGACATTGTGCACGAGCATCTCCAATAAAGCAGTCTGATACATTCTAAACACTGTTCAGGATATCAACAATTCATAAAAAAGGTATCTCAATCTGCCTGTTCTTACTAGATCAGCGCCATTACTATTTGGCCTGTGGATGTGAATATCAGAACTAAAGGAGTAAAAATAATTGCTAATCGATAACAATTTATCTTTTACGCAGGCTATTAGACATTATTTTGAAAAAATGTAGGCAGTTTGAATAGTGTGTTCAAGGTCTGTAATCACCTCTTCTGAAACGAAGTAGATTATTACAAATTCTATCACATAAAAGATAAAGCTTTACACACCTTATATTGAATCAATCCCTTTTATGACTAAATTAGTCTTCTTCAGTATTGGAATGTAGTCTGAGCTCTTCAAGGGTGGGTTAAGTCCTCATTACAAGCATTACGTTTCCCAAGATTGCTGATATAAAATTGTAATCGTACATTCAGCTAAGTGGCACTTTCAGAGTAATGGTCTCTTAGTGAAAGGATAATAGTGGAAAAGTTTGGGTAAAACTTGGATGTGTTTTACCTCTATATTATGGTCAGTATTGTTTATAACAAAGGCGTTTTTCTTTGTATCATTTGAGTCCAATCGGGGTATAATTATATGGAAGTTACTCTGACAAAATAACGAAGTGTGAGCTAGAACGCGGCCGCTTTGACTGCATAGTCAGCGGCAGCCATTAAATTGTGCTGCGTCCGGGAGTTGCATGTGTGTGGCACGCAGAGCACGATACAAGATAACGGTGTCCCCGTTTGGGTTGCACCACAGAATAAATATTTCTTTATTCTATGAATCGCCGCACAAACCCCCCATGTGGTACTATCTGTGAGTCTCCACCAAAATGTGTGTTCCTTATATCGGCCGACAGTGGGTCCGAAGTCTATTTTAGATTTCCTGAATTTAGAAGGCTAACACTTAGGATCACCGTTAGTGAATAAAGTGTGGTATTTTAATTCTAATTCAGGTTATGCTTGCTTTGACAGATTCGCAGTGACATTTTCAGAAAACTTTACGTTTAGTGTAGCGTAGCGTTTAGTGTTAAATATTAACTAGGTAGCTAAGAAATATATGTCGGCGATTAGGTTCTGGCCATTTCTTTTCTTTTTATCTTCATTTTCATATGGTAGCTGCTTTCGTATCGTTCCCATGCTGGCCGAACATGAAGAAAATTTTGAAATAACACTTAGTTCTTGTCCGATACACTAATCTTTGTTCATATCCTAACTTTGGTTGAAAAACATCAGAGGAGGTTCACAATAATTGAAAATTAACACTGTCACATGGAATGTAGTGAGGTTAGCTGCTCTGCGATACGTCCGATCGTTCGCCCCGTTACCAATCGAATGACAATGCAGTGCTTCCGCTTTTTTACATCGACTGCCTGTCATTGGTCAATCGTCATCTGACAGCTGTCACCTGTCATCGCATCACATTTAAACAGTTTTAAGCAATTATTAAATGCATAAAGTATGTCTATAGACAAGATTACAATGTTACTAAAATGAAAATAACTGCTTGACGTTCCATTAACTGTGATTTTTAAATAATAGTTAACATATATTTAAACCAATAGTCAGAAGTCATCAATTTACAATAGCGCTGTTTAACTTCGTAATATTGAAATATTTTTCCGTCCCCCTTCTCAAAGAATTCTAATATGAATTTTTCACGTGACCATGTAAATTGTTCTGTTTCCTAATATTTCCCGTCAGTACTTATTACTGGTGACGCAGAAACACACGAGGCGAGTTTTACGCTTTCAGCCGCTTCATTGTCGGCAAAAAAAGAAAGTAAATAGCAACATGTCGTAGCCTTCTGGTGCTAAGTTACTTACCAGCAAATGCTGTATTACGTGATACAGTTACGAGATATTTGTTCTCTGTTTTTATCACTGGAAGAGTAGACATGCTCCGTTTGATATTTTAGGTTGCTTGTGCTTCAACTTATGCAATGAAATCTCTATCTGTTTTTTTATATAAGTTATTTCATTGCTGGGCAAGGTATACTGCGAATCGTCTCGTCTACCAATCTTTTCAGAATGCATTCAGATCATTACGCAAATGTTTTTTGGATCAGCCCAGTCAATTGACTGGCGGACGATTTAGCGCAATAGCTAAGAGCTTAAGCCGCTCCTCTGCCCACTGTGTTCAATAGTCGCAGGTTCGATTCCCGCACGGGACAAATCTTTGTGTTATCCCCAATTATTTGTTCCGCTCTGGGTATTTGTGTATGTGAAATATCATGTTTGTGAACGCACCCACGACACAGGAATAAATCCTAGTGTAGGGTACGTTTTTTTAAATACTCTATTATTCCTGCCTATATTATTATAACTCTATCCGTTTTTTTCGGCTACAATCGACAAAATACCCGAATCTTCTGGAGGTAACGCTTAACCCGCTTGACGGTCGGCTTGGTCCAGTGGTTAAGAGCTTAAGTCGCTCCGCGCATAGATCGAATAGTCGGGTTCGATTCCCGCACGGGACAAATCTTTGTGTGACCTACAAATATTTGTTTCGATTTGGATGTTTCTGTATGTGAATTTCATGTTTGTACACGCACCCACGACAAAAGAATATTTACTAGTGTGGGGCTACGTTTAAAAATCAGATCCGATAGAATCCGACTTTCCCAAATATTTTCCTAAAATAACTGATAAATATAAACTTTATGCATAGTTCTAAGCTGATTAAGACAAACTTCTAATGCTTTTTGTAATTAGGATCATCAATTTCGATTATCTCAAAAGCAATCGCTTCATCTCCAACGAGCTCGCACATAATCTTAACCCGTATACTTTCACCAGTAAATCATTCACACGCTACGAAAATTCTCAACAAAAAATTCCACCGAACGAAACACTAAATAATAAGATTAGTCACAAAAATTTTCATGCGCTTTCACGCAAACCCTCCGCCCTACATGGCTATAAAACTAAGTTTATCGTTGTTAGCTAATAACCAATTAGTGTAGTCGTTTCCACGCTTGTTATTAATAGTTATACTATTTGGTGAAATGGAATTGTTTTATGGTGGAATAGTTATTAGTTTCGGTGAATCTTATTTCAGCTCCGTTTCGTTGGGGCTATGTGTCTATATGTTGACAGTTGGTTGTCAACCATCAATTTGACAGCTGGTTGCCAAGGGTTTAATGTGTTTACAGTTATACAAGGAAATTTTGGTCTGCGGTCAAAATTGGGACTAACGCTGTCATTAAGTGCAATGTCACTTCATGACAGTTGCAGAGTAGCTGTTTGCTATGAAATTTACCCAAATTAATTTTTAATCAGTAACCGTGCGGATCCAACTGTTGAAATATTTCCCTGGAAGTAGGAAAATTTTACTAAATGATAACCCTAATTTCACACCAACGCCCCCCTGTCAATGTCATCCATGGGCCAAAATATCCTTGTCGCGCCATAGTTACCTTTGACAGTTTTTTGTTACAGAAAACGTAGCTCCACATTAGGAACAATTCCTGTGTTGTGGGTGCCGACCGAAACAAACATTTGCGGGTCACTTAGAGATTTGTCCCGTGCGGGAATCAAACCCGTGACTACTCGATCCAGTGGGCTGAGCGGGTTAAGCTCTTAACCGCTGGACCAAGCCTCAAAATAGATGTTACTTTCTCCCTAAGTTCTTAAGCTATCACTTAGACAGCTGCTTGTCAAAGTGACCAAATTTAAGGGACTAGCTCACGGCCGGTCGCGCCTGCTGAATCTTGTTCAAAAAGAGCGAAATGTGCGCATAGTTACACTTGGATTTTTGTGTCGAGAACATGTGCGTAACTCATGATAATTTGGGATGTTAAAGTATACAAAACCCGCGTAAATTGGACGCCACCGTGGAGATTTCGTCGCAAGTCTGTCAGTCTTAATATGATAAAATCAGTGTACCAAAAATCATTTCTTAAAAAATATGCTTTACAGTTATTACATTTATTTCTGCCACGCGTGTGCCCGACCTTTGACAAAAACATGAGTAAATTAATAACATGACAAATTATATTTTGCGTCCTTAAAATGTTTCATCAAAAAATATCAAGAATTACTTACAAAAGTGATGTTATTAATTTATGTATATTAAATACGCTTTGAGTACAATTTTAATAAAAAGCCTGCGAGAGTAATATCAGGTATATTTTTTTAATTGATAGCGTTCTGTATTCAGTGTATTTTTTTTCCCGGCTTCAATTTAATTTAGTTTTATTTATTAGATATTTTGTAAGCTATAATATACTCCTAGTTTATCGATAAATCCGACTACTGTTCGTATAATAGGCACGTATTTTGGTAGTTAGATAGCCTTCAATGTCCCACTGCTGGGCAAAGGCCTTCCTCAACCTTCTTCACTCTACTCTATTTATCCCGCCATCTTCGTCTAGGCCTGCCGCGATGCCATTTTAAATTGAGAGGAATCCAGTTAGTGATTTTTGCTCAAGATGTGTCCGACATGCAACAGACATGACCAGCTCAATCCCATTCCAGCTTGGCAGCTTTTTGACCCTCATCGGCTATTTGTGTCCTTGACTGCAGTACACTATTTTTGACATGGTTGGTAAGTTGCGCCATGTTGTGCTGGCAAACTGCGAGTGTGGACTTCTGTGCGCCGTAAGTGAGTATGGGGAGAAGCTTATACTGTTCCACTGCAAGGCGAAGGCCTCCCCTCCATTCTTCAACCTATCCCGGTCCAGTGCAAGCTGATGCCAGTCCTTATCATAGGAGACCAGTTCGTCTCGCCACATCTTTCCGGGTCTGCCGCAATGTCGTTTCCCGCATGGCGGGACCCAAGCTGTAAAGGACCCGCGGCTAACAGCGTAGATCATTCACACACACACACACAGAGAAGGTATTCTGATTGCTACCTGAGTATCATTATGATAACATTGCGCCGCGTTATGTGTCTAATTTGTCATTACCAATATGGACCCTGTTTATTTTTATTATATTTCTTATTAAAAATAACACTCGCTTAGATGCTCTGTATACACACAAGCGTTTTGCCGACGATGTTAGGTCCCATGTAATAGAGAGCGAGCCTCTTGCCATAAACTGGGCACAATTGTTAGGTCCCATGTAATAGAGAGCGAGCCTCTTGTCATAAACTGGACACAATTGTTAGGTCCCATGTAATAGACGGCGAGCCTCTTGCCATAAATTGGGCACAATTGTTAGGTCCCATGTAATAGAGAGCGAGCCTCTTGCCATAAACTGGGCATAATTGTTAGGTCCCATGTAATAGAGAGCGAGCCTCTTGCCATACTGGGCACACTTTCAGACTTCGGACTGATACTGGGAATTTTTTGATAGAAAGACTACTTTTGTCTGACCTATGTTTTGAACATAGGACTTCGTGATTGTAACACGCATTATTTTCTATTAGACCAACGACCTTGTTTTATAGACCTTACATATGATAGCCAATAAAATTCGATTGGTGGATTCCGTTGTAAATCACTAACATCACTGCATATTATGAAACAAAGTCCCCCCGCCACGTATGTCTGTCTGTCTATCTGAGCGCGATAAACTCAATAGCTACCGAACGGATTTTCATACGGTTTTCACCAATGGATGGAGTGATTCAAAAGAAAGGAAGTTGTTGTGTGGATGTCTATAATTCACCCGTGCGAAGCCGGGGCGTATACAATAAAGTAACTTTTTATATGATTCGTAAATAAATAAGGTGCAATCAGAACATTTCCGCTCTTTTGTTTCCGCTATAACCTTAACACTTCCTTCGCTACCAATTTTCAGTTGAGCTTTCTATCAGATTATATCAGAGTTCAACTTTCTATAAACCGAAGAATAGTTCTTTGTGGCTTCGTTTGGACATTGGCATCGACTGCACTTCTGCTTATCCCTACACGGGATTACCGTGACTCTTGCTCTGCGTGAGTGGCTTACTCTTTTCATATGTTACTTGATTTATTATTTATTAGAGTTAAGAAAGTATTTCCTGTTTTTTAACTGACTTCAAAAAGGAGGAGGTTCTATGTTCGGTTGTATGTATGCTTTTTTTTATGTATGTTCAGCGATATTTCCGTCAATTGTGGACCGATTTTGATGATTTTTTTTGCATTGGGTTCAGTATAGCTCCAAGGTGGTCCCATTTTAATTTCATTGGCATTGGATCTTGGACTTAGAAGATATACCAGGGAACTCCTTAACGACAAACAATAGGCGTGTGTAAATTGAGATATTATGGGTATTACGTCAATCCTATAGGTACCCTGCTATAGAACTAAGCAGTATATTAGCCAACTTCAAAAAAGAAGTTCATAATTCGTCCTATTTTTATAACTCCTTTGCTTATGAACCGATTTTGATGATTCTTTTTGCATTGGGTTCAGTATAGTTTTGAGGTGGTCCTATTTTAATGTTATTGGTATTGGACCTTGGACTTTGAAGATACAACAGGGAACTCCTTAACGGCGAACAGCACGAATGTATAGATTCCGTTATTATAGTCATTATATTAATCCTGTAGGTACAACTCAGCAAAATAATATAATATCGGTATATAAATATTACTAAATAATACACTCGTCACTTAAAATTGTAAAATAAAAATCTTTTTAAAAAAAAAGGTAAACCGACTTCAAAAAGCCTGAAATAAATATTTGAAGTCGGTGCCAAGTAACCTACTGCACCAACCAGCACCGACTTCAAATATTTATTTTAGGCTTCTTGATGTCGGTTTACCTTCTTTATTAAAAGATTTTTATATGCATAGTTATTTGCGGTGATTATTTTGTGATTTTTGTTAGTGCTTACTAATAAAACACGACTGGGTAAGTACACAAGATAAGTAGATTTTATTTTATGTTCTAGTAGAAAGTGTATTTTCAACATCTGAGAAAGAAAATCCTTTTCTTGGTGAGTAGGGTGACCTTTAAAAGGCTCGGGAACTACACTCTTATAGAAGATATCTTTAGGGAGGTAACCATAGACTTTGAAAGACTTATATCAGACGGTAGGGCAAAATTCACAAAAAAAAAATGATTCTGAGCTATATCTTTAAAGGGTATGCTACGTTGGTTCGGACAAATAGAATGAAAGTCATTAGAAAGAATGACAAAACAGATATACAATGCGAAAGTGGAAGGATGTAGGTACCGGAGAAGACCTAGACTATGTTACCATGACCAAATAGACCGTGCCTTATCTGAAGTATAAGTCAAGAGTCTCCGTAATCGGCGAGCGTGTATGAGACGAACTGTGAGAATGGAGGAAGCCAGAGAGGTATGTAAGGAAAGAACCTGTTTCAACTCTGTACTCTCTGCCTACCCCGCAAGGAATCTGGCGTGATGATATAGATAGATAGATAAATAGACCTTTAAAGTGGTTGAAGACGCCCCAACTGACTCCTAAACTTCACTGATATAGATGATATAATGTTGACCGCAGAAGAAGAATCATGACCGCCACGAACAGTCAGCAGTTGAGCAGATGCAAATCATATAGTGACTGCTCTTGACTCCTCGACCTTCTGATTCGCCGCCCTTCGAAGCGGTTAAAATCGTCAAGCGGTTGAAAATGACCCCTTAAGTGGTTGGAACCGACCACTCAAGCAGTTGAAAAAGACTGCTGAATTAGCATACAATGACTGCTCGAGTAGTTCACAATAACTGGTTGAACATTCTGTTTATTAACGTCCCACTGCTGGGCCTCCACTCATAAATCGAGGTGAGAGAGATTACGTCATACTCCACCACGCGGACCCAGTGCGGATTGGTGGGGGCCGGCTTGTGGCCACCTGCTGTTAAAACTTACCAAGCCGTCTATACGAATTCCAACTACCTATACTGTTAACTGAGATCAATTGCTTAGCGAGCCTTCCAAAGCAAGAAAACTCTCAAATATGAAAATACCGCAAACGGTCACCCATCTCAGACCGACCGAGCCGAACGTTTCTTAACCTCGGTGATCCCTAAGAAGACCCCGGTCACAGTTTCGGGAGCGCCTCAAGTCGCCGTCCTTACTAAGCTGAAACTATTTGTCTCACATCGACGAAGTCCAAACGGTATTTACACCTTACAGCAACTTCGATAGCAATGAAACTCACCTGTTCACCTCTGTTATTATTATAAACAGATTTGTTGTGTTACTACTCCTGAAACTAAACCAACCTGCCTGCCATTTTAGACCTGAGCTCTCTCAAAATAAAGTCCATAGTGTATCAACAGTTTAATTCCATTAAAGTTTGCTAAGTGTCCGATGGGCGGTCTATACGTTCGCAAGTAACTCTCAAAGGGTTATAGAGACATTTACGTGAAATTGATTTTACGCGCCAATATCGGTTCAATGTCTTAATTTCTGTTTATGTCTGGACTTCGTTTTAGCTTAGAAATAGGTCGGTTTTATTTAATCCTACAGCGTAAACGGCGCTACCTAATATTATTAATATTAAGACTGCCAATGAAGACATTCGAACACTATCCAGTGTTTATCCACTCCACTCCATGCTGTATATATGTATATCAAACCTAGGAATATGGAAATGTATACAGTCCAGCCGAACGATTTAGAGGTTGAGTGGCTCTACCCACTAGATTAAAATAAAAAAAAATTAGGACTACTATAACTATAACCTCACGCCAGATCCCTTGCGGGGTAGGCAGAGAGTACAGAGTTCCAACAGGTTCTTTCCATACATACCTCTCTGGCTTCCTCGACTCTCATAGTTCGTCAAAAATTAAAAAATTAGGAAATGTGATTAAATTGTCAACGGTTCTCTAATACATACGAAATGTACTAAAGGTTCGGTCAAATAGCCGACTGTGCGCGACGGAGGCTTTCGGCTGACGCTCGGCTGGCGGTCGGAAGTCGCGCTCCCGTTGCGCTGCGTATGTTGCAAAACCTTAAAGGTTCTTCAATACATTTATTACCTAGAAAATGTATTGTTTAACTTATTGCATTTAAACTCATTGATAAATAGTGTTAACACTCCGTCAATAAAACACTCAACTACAATCAACTAATAGGGTGCAATAAAATTATATTAAAAATTCAGGACCCCGAAACAAGACCATTCGCAAATCCATCTCAAATTTAAATTCGAATTCGGAACGAATTTTAAACATGTCTGCCGAGCGGGCCTCAGTTAGCAGTAAAAATGTCGTAAAATCGGCGAATATGTCGCCACCAACGTCGCAACCTCCGTTGCCTTAATACTCTTCCGCTTCACTATAAAATTCGCGGATAGTCTATGTGTGGAATTAGATGTCTCTGGGTTTATTGAGTTTTAGTACTGTCTGTACAGGTCTTGAAATATATGGTAGAGCTCTTTGGCTGTTTTGAACGTAAAATGAAGTTTCGTAAGTTTTAGTACTTGGATAAATAAATTTTAGGCGCTCGTAGCGTTGTGTGCCTGCGATGTTCTTAGCCATCCAAGGTTAAACAGCGTTCGGCTCAGTTAGACTGAGATGGGCGACTGTTAATACCATTTCTTTTTAGAGCGTTTTCGGGATTGGTATTGATCCCGGGAAGTGGTAACCACTTCATGTGGTTGTCGTTAAGCTAAATTTGGATGTCTTAGTACTGGATCCGCATGATGGAGTATCATTACCTACCCTCTCCACCTTGATTTGTAAGCAGTTTTTGCTCAGCTGTGATCACCAAATAGATCTTATTGTATAGTAGTCAAGAAAGGTTTATAAGGAACCATTTAGTGGCACTACTTTCTCTCGCTGTGACAACGTAATAATGTTATGTATACATACCTATTGTCATCTAGGATAACTGAAATATTTGCGAGATAATAACAAACCATGTAGGTATGTCTAGAGTAAATTACTTTTAAGTGAAACTGTCAGTCTATCACATATTACAGACACTTCGATAAGAACACGTCTTCGCCATAAATTTTCGAAAATACACACCGAATATTACACCGTACGTCAAAGTATTCGATGCTAAATTCGCTCGAACATATGTAGAAAATTGCATCGAAACTTGATGTATGCTTTGATCGTACGATGAACTTTTAGAAACAAAGTTGACGTACGATATGAGCTATTAAAGTGAATCATCGGAATTATACTGTAAAGGTTTCCACATACAAGCGACTCGCGGTCTAGTCGTGCAAGAACGTTCACCCACAGTAGTATGGCCATATTGGATCCTGAATTTTATTGAACACTTTTATTGCAAGTGCTTTCGGAAGGTACATCACGTCTCGTTTGAAATGGTTTTGTTGTGTCGTCGGGACGTGTTAAGGTTGGTTCCTTTGGGTGGTTTATTGCGTTTAGATTTCTTAAATAAGGAAATGTATTAAGTAGTTAATAAATATTTGTTACGGAGCTTGGGTGCCGGTGTTTGTACCTAAAAACTAACTATATCAGGGAAGATCCGGACTACATTCTCATTAAATATGCACTGTTACTCTTATGGATAAGTCAAATATGTACATCACGGCGTGTATGAGACGAACTATGGAAGTAGAAGAGAGAGTGAGATGTGTTAGGAAAGAATCTGTTAGAAACTTTGTATTATCTGACTCTGTCTCAAGGAATCTGGAGTGATGATAAGTATATCTAAATAGATAGAGGTATAATGATTGTTATCATACCGGGCACATCTCCGTGAAGAATTTTCCAAAGAAAAAGCTCGTTACATTTTTTTCGAATTAGGATTCCGACAAGGGACCTCATGATCACAATTACATTATGCACTATTAAACCAACGAAGCACTCTTCGGATTAAAACAAAAAAATATCACGCATGTATATGTAAAGCTAAAATTCATGTCGGGACTTCTTAAATTTACATAAATCATGGCCACCCACATCTGACCGCAAAAGAGATTTCAGTCCACCGGAGAGTCTCCCAGAGGTCAAATTTAATGAATAAAGTAACTTAAGTCTTATTAAGGCTTGCGACTTAAGGTTAGTTTTGTTGTTCTTTGAGATTCTCCTAAGTGTCCTTTGAATATCCGTGTTCGATTATCGACTTCTGTTTTATCAGGAGCGAAACTGTTTTAAAGTTTAAAAGCAAAGTTATTTTGTTCAGTATACAGTCGAAAACAGATATACGAAAGTGCCGAAAACAGAAATATGAAATATGCGAAAGTGGAAGGATGTAGGTACCAGGGAAGATCAAGACTATCTTACCACGACCAAATAGACCGTGTCTTATCTGAAAGACAAGTCAAGGGTCTCCGTAACCGGCGAGCGTGTATGAGACGAACTATGAGAGTGGAGGAAGCCAGAGAGGTCTGTAAGGAAAGAACCTGTTGGAAGTCTCCCTACCCGGCAAGGGATCTGGCGTGATGATATAGATAGATTTTTTTTCAGTTATAAATATAACAAGATACTTTGTTGACGATAGTAAAGTACCTTAACAATGAGAGTGGGGAATGTCAGAGAGATATTCCGCTTGCGATCTGGAGTGATAATTTAGATATAATAATAGCTACAGCAGGTGTGTACCTGGTAAATAAACCAGCTTATACAGTCCTACTGCTGGCTGAAGGCCTTCTCTCACAAATAGTGGTGAGAGAGAATAGCTTATACTCCACCACACAAGCCCACTGTGGATTGGTGCAGGCATGTAGCTACAAGGCTACCTGCAGTTTGAAAGTAATAAGCTGCCTATAAGGCTTCCAGCTTGGCTTGACGACTACCACATAGAATGATGACCAGGATGAACGGTTTAGCGTGGTTTCTGAAGCTTAGAGGCACTTAAATATGGAAATGCCATAAACGATGCCATGATCGAGGCGCTCGTTGCGCTGTGCAACCGCGGTGTTCTTTAAGTAGCGTTCGACTTGGTCGGCCTGAGATGGGTGACCGTTGTGGCATTTTCATATTCGAGCGTCTCCGTGCTTCGGAAGGTAAGCTAAGCCCTTGGTCCCGGTTACCACTTAATATGGTAGTCGTTAAGCCGACTTGGAAGCCCTATATGCAGCTTGATAAGTTCCAAAAACAGGTAACCACAAACCTGCCTCCACCAATCCGCATTGGGTCCGCGTGGTGGAGTATGACCTGATCTCTCTGGCCTTTACCCAACAGTGGGCAGTATGGGCTGATAGTGTAGTGTATAAACGATGACCCATCAGAGACTGAACAAGTAAACGCATTTCATAATATGTTAGTGGTACTGTTAGAAATTTGATAACAGTTTATGTAAGGCTTCCATTAGGCCAATTTTATTTGTTTCAATTTTCCATCAGATAGTGACAAACAATTAACGACGTTTAGTGGAATTGAGGTCTTTATTTTTAGGGTTAAATGAACCTCGTAGCATTTTAGGTATTAAAATGAAGATTAACTAAAAAACAGAAGAACTACCAATAAATTAAACAAAATTGCTGCGTTGGTCTAGAGACCCAGAATGCGATTAGCGATCACGGTGTGAGGGCTACGACCAACCCCTGGGTATGACAGTGTTCTTGAAGTTTTTCTGATGAATATTATCAGCGGCAGGCCGGAATCTAGGCTTGTGCCCGTTAAGATAACAATAGACCCGCCCCTTGTTGCTTTGGAAACTGACACCGAGGGCGATATCTGGGTGTATAAAGTGCACCTCTGCCATCCCCATTTATGAAATATAGCCATGGAAGCGACTTTTTACTTTTAAAAGTAAGCTTGTCGCGTACTCTTGTTCAGTGGTTCAGTAGCTATAGCAGTTGCATGGCATGGCGGATTACGAGTTTTAATTCTCATTATCTCTCTCTTCTTTCTATTAAGGACATAAAATAAAGTCAAGAATTACAAGCTTTAAAATCCAACAGTTTAAGGTTCCGACACCGCTGGGCGGAATAACCGACCTCATTTTAATAAATTTCTTTGACACCGAATTCTTCTCACGGATCGACTTGCAAATTTTTCAGCGGTCCTTTGATTATACCGAAATATTGTGAGCAAAGATATTATAAGCGATATTTTTGACTAGGTATTATTATATTTCGTAGGAAACGTAGCAGAGTTGTGACTTTTTCGGTGCCTATTCAAGTTGGATATAAAGAAAACCGGACAGAACTGTAGCGTCCGTTATAGTTAAAGACATGTGTAGAGGTGTACCTGTACATATTACGAGTGTACTGATATTTGGATGTTGTTGATTTGTGAGCACAGATCGACAAGGCGTTCTTGGTTCCAAAGTAACAAGAGCCCTTCAGAATTTTTATGGGGTTCAGAAACTTCCCTCAAACTGTTCGGGATCTCCTAAAAGTGGCCTGACTGAAACTACGGAGAGAAACTAAACACCCACCGCCGTACTTCGTCTAATGCCAGGAGCAACTACCGCCAGGACACCAACTATCATGGCCGGTGTGGAAATTATTAAATCGGCCCCGCACGCAGGTAGGGAGACGCAGGCAATATCTGTGTACATGGGGATTCGAAAATCCAAATTCAACTCTGATTGTGGCGCGACCTCACCGACTATGTCGCACCTGCTAGTCTGCCCTTTATGCCCCACCACCTGTACAATGGAAGAGCTGAGCCCGGCTACAGAGGGCGCGATCGAACTAGCTACTCACTTAGCAGGACAAATATTGGAAGGAACAGGGAGCATTGCCACGACAAATTTCCGAAGCTCTCATAGGCTTTGAGATTTCCCCCTTTTAATAGTGAACACAATATTTTTAAAAACCGATGTCGCTGTAAGTTATTTCCAGAAACGACTTTACTACATTTAGGTAATTATTATTAAATTTGTAATTTCAAGATATCGAGCTCGTGGTGGGTTTAAGCCAGAATTTAAAATACAGGCTATCCAACTGTAAAAGTTGCGGTTAAAAGAGTGGTTTTTCATAAAGTCCGAAGAAACAGAAAATAAAGTAATTGAAAGGTTTGCGTTTCCAAATAGTCGACCGTAATCTTGTTTAAGGGAGACCTTTGTCCTACAGTGGACGTCTTTCGGCTAAAAAAGAAAAAATATATTTTTAAAACATTATTCATACTTCTTAGGAATTTCACAGACGCAATCACTTCATTTTTAGTATACTTACTCCGTTGGCTCCGCGATCGAAAGTGAATCTTGGTGTCCGAAACGAGATTCCGCCACTTCTCACGGCTCTACGCGACTCCCTGTCTTCGGCTTGGAAATCACACAGATCCACCTCAACCACGTCTTTCCAGCAATACCTGGGACAACCAACGACATTTTTATAATAAGACAGATAAATAATCCCGCAAGAGATCTGGCGTGATGATATATTATAGATAGATAAGTAATTATAGATACAATTTATCTATAGTTCCGAAGGCACCTTAGCCGCGTTTATATTAACGTCTAAAGGGCAACTCAGTGCCATCGCGATTACGCAGACGAGCCTAGCGATTCCCCCCTCAGAGATCCGCGATTTGTAACGAATAGGCGTTGCGTGCGTCGCGTCGCGATACCATCGCAGGGACCTTATTTGCTATAACCAATTAAACACGTACCGCGACGCGTTACGATAACTTCGTAATATCTTTTAATAGTGCTCCAGTAGCATACAGAACACTGCAATATTGCTTGGGTACAAATAATATATCAGTGGCTTGGTGGCATGACTTTGTTAGGAGGGTGGAGACCAGCAATGATTGGCATCATTTTGTTTCTGTAGGATATGGTTATTTATATATTATAAGGTACTATGGTACAACAATGTCTTTTGGACGTCAAACGCCTTCGTCCCTCCCGTGACTATGGGTGCTGTAAACACTAGAAACGTCAGGAACTTAAAAGCTAAAAATAAACCGCGATAAAATCCGAATTATAGTTGTAATTTAATTTGACAACAGACGATTTGGCGGAGTGGTGTGACACACGATTACACGACTAGTCGGCACACTAGTTTCGGTCTGGGTATTTGTGTAAGTAAATTTTTATGTTTGTGAATGTACCTACGACGCAGGAATTAATCATAGTGTGGGGCTACGATTTAAAAAAAAATAACAAAATTACACTATTAATTTTTGCTTAGGCGGGCCTAGAAAACGGTGGCGCGATGACCTCGACGCGTATCAAACAGAATGGCCGTTATTGACGGGAATAGAGATCGTCGGAGGAAAGAGGGGGAGACGTTTGCCTAGCAGTGGGGCACAAAATGTAAATAAAAAAAAATGCCTCGCTCAGGTGACCAGCTACTGTCGTAGCTGGCAAAGGTGCTGCTCGTTTAACACCCAGGGACCAGGTACGAACGCGAGCTACGAGCTTCGGCTCCCAAATGAGACTCCAGTGGCAGTCTGACGGACGGAATGGTCTAGTAGTTAAGAGCTTGAGTCTCTCCGCCCACTGGATCGAGAAGTCGCGGGTTCAATTCCCGCACGGAACAAATCTTGTGTGACCCAAATATTTGTTCCAGTGTTTGTTAATGCACGCACGACACAGGAATAATGACTAGGGTGGGGCTACGTTTTAAAAATATATACTTTACTAATTTCTGCCCGCGACTTCGTCCGCATATATAACTTTAGACAGGAACCTAACATTATTCCGGAATAAAAAGTCATAACCTATATGTTAACCCAGGTAATAAACTGTGCACCAAATTTCATCCAAATCCGTTCAGCCGTTTTTGCGTGATTGAGTACCAAACAGTCACATCTGCAGAAGGACCGACGACCGATGGAGCAAGCGTGTCCTAGAGTGGAGACCGCGACTTGGTAAGCGTAAGGTAGGACGGCCCCCAGCTAGATGGACCGACGACCTCGAAAAGGTCGCTGGGACAGACTGGATGCGAAAGGCGGAGGACCGTGTGCAATGGCGCGTGTTAGGAGAGGCCTATGTCCAGCAGTGGACTGCGATAGGCTGATTGATTGAGTACCAAACATCCAAACCTTGACATTTATAATATTAGGAGGATATATAGAATACCATTAGACGATCATTGCACGAAGTTATAGTAACGCGCTGCGTTTAGTCAAAGCCAATAATGACCCAGATTAAACACCTCGTAGCCATTGTACCTTAAAAATAGAAAGGGAAATCTGATACAGTGGATTTAGAAATAATTAGTGCCACCCACGTTGGTTTGGCGTTTTTTTTCTTATGGCTACCGGCTTTTAACATACTCGTAGCTTCGAGTGTAAAAAAAGATAGGACGGTGATAAAAGTTGGCTGTGTTTTAATTGTTTTAATTTTGTTGACTGCCTCGTTGGTCTAGTGGCAAAGCACATCGCTTTGTTATCACAAGGTCCTGGTTCAAATAGCTCGAATAAATATAGTTTTTCTAACGAAAACTTCTCAGTATGAGTCCGGAGTCTGGAAATGTGCCCGGTACATGGCAATAGGCTCGCCCCCTATAACATGGGACCTAACATCGTCGGCGAAAAGTTGGTGTACTCAGTACACCTCTGCCACCCCGTCTGGGGAATATAGGCGTGACGATTCAGAACAAACTACTTTCAGGTCTTGCGTTCGTTATGTTACATCTTGTATACGTATGTCGGCGAGGTTGTCGTCTGTGGCAAATAGTTGTAGATACAGGAAAACGGTTTTAGGAGACTATCAATGACGTTTTGTGACATATTGAGCTGCATTTACAGATTTAAAAAAAAAATGTACCGTCAGTAAGAAAATGAATAATATTTACACAAAAACTTTTGAGGTTGGAGTACTAGCAAAATTCAGAAATCGCAAAAACAATTTCCTTCATTTATATTGTTTTTCTTTTGTTTATTTTAGTTCTTACAAGCCGAGATCTCTCTATCTATCTATATCATCACGCCAGATCCCTTGCGGGGTAGGCAGAGAGTACAGAGTTCCAACAGGTTCTTTCCTTACATACCTCTCTGGCTTCCTCCACTCTCATAGTTCGTCTCATACACGCTCGCCGGTTACGGAGACTCTTGACTTTTTCTTCAGATAAGACTCGGTTTATTTGGTCGTGGTAAGATAGTCTAGGTCTACCCCGGTACCCGGTACAAGCTAAGATGTTTTTCTAAAAAAGGTATAGGCAAAAAATACTGCGATTTCTGACTTTTCTAGTACTCCAATCTGTCGGTCCAATAGATATTTTTGATTTTTATAAAATACATGATCGATTGGCATCAAAAAATGAATTTGTGAATTTTTTTTCAGTATGTGAATGCAGCTCAAAATGTCGCAAAAAGTTAGGATAGTCTTCTAAGACCGTTTTCCTATAGCTGCAACGGTTGATGTGGATATCCTTAATACCCCATCTCAAAAATCCTACCTGTATTATACAACATGTATCGTTAATAACGCAAGACCTTAGACACCCTGATTATATAATTCCTTCACTAATTCAATGCGAAAAACAATATAATAATTACAAAATTATTATTTTTTTACCTTTTTTAACAACTTCTATCCCCCAATTAACAATGAAAATTGTACGTGCATGAATGCGTATTGAGAATTTAAATCACCGATATGCTTTAAATTAAGAAATAAATACGTTGTAAAATAAGTAAGTTACTTTTAAAATGGTCGGAATCAGTTGACTATTTAGAACAAACTACTTTCAGGTCTTGCCCTAATTAATAATACGTGAAGGAAGCGCGCTGCGTCCTGCGCGCCCCCTAACAAAGAAGAGCACGGGATGTAGACGAGGTCTGTGCGAAACAGACCAGCGCCTATAGCCAAGTTGACAATCTACAGTCCAAATAAACCGAGTCTTATCTGATGGAAAAGTCAAGAGTGTCCGTAACCGGCGAGCGTGTATGAGACGAACTATGAGAGTGGAAGAAGCCAGAGAGGTATGTAAGGAAAGAACCTGTTGGAACTCTGTACTCTCTGCTTATCCCGCAAGGGTTATAGATAGATAGAACTTGTATACATATGTATAGTAGTAGTAGCCTAATAGTAGTCCCTCCAATATAGTAGAGGGGAGTGACGACTATTCCAGTAGTCATACTCGCGAACGGGTGCTGCTTGTGGGGCCGGTCCATCTGGAATCCTGTAGAGTTTAAAGGATGTCAGATAGACCAGTCTTTAAAGTCTAAAGTTTAGACCTTTACTGCCTAGAAATAACATCATTAGTCTCATTTCTCGATCGGAAGGCATCACACAGGAGCTAGATCGTAAACTTCTAAATTGTAACCTAAACATAGTATCCAAACAATTTTATTGAAAAAATTAAAAGGAAAAAAGAGAAAGAGAATTAAATAAAAAAGGCAGGTGTTGAGTTTCTTCGCCGGATCTTCTCAGTGGAGGCTGCGTTCCGATCCTGTGGTAGATTACTAGTTAGATTAGATAAAAAAATATGTAATTTGACAAGTACACCCGCAGTGTTTATACTAAATAAACTATTTGAGTAGTATGCTGTAGTTGAAAAAACTCACACAATCTATCTATACATACATGTAATAAAACTGTAAGCGAGCCAAATCTATACATTAAATATTTTTTGAAAATTTTAATTGTACACTTCCTTATCGATATAGAGAACGAAACATTTTTTTTAATTATTATCTATCTGTCTGTCTGTCTGTCCGTCTATCCGTCTGTACGTATGTACGTCCGTCTGTCTGTCTGTCTGTCTCTTTGTGTTTCAATCACGCAAAAACTACCAAAGCAATTTCAATGAAATTTGGTATGGTAATAACTAATACTCTAACTTAAAATAATAAATACTATTTATCCCGGAAAAATTAACCTTTCAACTTTATTATTGTTATTATTGTTAGTTGCAAGCTCTGCAATATTACGCTAAAATGTTGTGATTTTGCCTACACAGGAATTCCTCCATAAACTGATAATAGACGGGTTCGTTTCCATATGAAGAAACTCTTCAGTGGTTAAAAGCACGTGCCTGAAATTGTTTATACACATTTTATTTACATACTCAGGTATAATTTCTTGCATGAAGCGATGATGCAGTCAAGATAACTTCTTCGGGAGTGAACTCTTTAAGAAAGAATGAACCGAACACGAAACTTTGTATATTCGTTTGTTGAAGGAAAAAATGCACTATTTTTTGGGATTGTTTTTATTTCCCCATATTATCGCGGCTGAACGGATTTTAAAGATACTTGGTATGGAGGTGCCTTAGATCAGTACAGAATCTGTTCCATCCCAGAAAGGCCGGTCTACCTATGTCAAATTACAAAATAAACGCGTGCGTAGCTGCGGGTAACACCTAGTATTTTATATAAATGCAGTTCAATAAAATTGTTACAGACTTAAGTAAACTATTCAAGCAAAATTAATCAATTGCTTGCGCCTCATGTTTTAAATGTATAGTATAGTATTTTCAAAGCTATTAATAATTTACAACACGAATTTTCAAGACTTTTAAAGCTGATTTAATAACGTGTTATATTAAATAAAATGTATTTGTAACTTATTATTAAGTCAGACACAGTTTTTGCGCCACGTCGAAACAAAAAATAATTAAATTTAAAATTATGCAATGGCTGAAAATCATCCCTGACAATCTGAACAATTATATTATTGCTGTGAAAACGCTGATTCACAGTATCGGTGTAACAAAAACTATGTTGACCGACATCTACCGCGATGCAGCTATTCGTCTATGCAAGACTGTTTGCGTGCTGCACGCTAGAACCGAAACCCCCCATTTATTCACCACAACCACCATAAACCCTGTAATCAAATATCAACTTTGCCGTTTATCAAAATAAAGCTGAAACTTCTTTGAACATACTTGGTGGTTAGGACGTTTTAGGTGGTCAGTTTCCAGACTTATCAAGTTGCTTGTACAATTCGCAAGTCGCTGGGGTTGAATTAAAATCCCAAACGTGAGTCACCAGATATCCAATATCCATTTCTATTGTTGTACTGTAATTTATTTTATGGTCTGCCCATTTGGATAATTGCTTTGGATGTGACTATATTGGATTTGTTACTGAATGATGACAATTTGGTGTTTACAAAGACGAGCTGAATTAAATCTATATAATTTATAAATGTCCGATACAAAAATTATGTTTCCTAATTGTTAGGTACTTTAAGTTCTTGGATTATTCCTAATGATATTTGCATGTCTAAAGGCTGAATATGGCGTACGACTAATGTAATTTTAATATCCACTGTAACTCATTTTCGCAAATAAAGTGATTAGATTTGAATAAATATTTAAAAAAATCTTTTTACTTAGTTGAGAATTTCCTATGGCCTCCTTCCAGCTCCAGCTCATCAGACCCTGGACACCATCCACGTCTACAGTACTCATTGAGACAAATCCAACGAGCCCAAACACGATGGGTTTATATTGAGTAGTTGGGTGGTTCCATTAGCCAATTTTTGGCTTCATCCTTAGACCCTGAATACTATCTGCTTGTGTAGTACTTGTCAATACTAATCAAACGAGCCTAAACACGATGAGGTAATGTGGTCTAGTTGACATGTTCCTACGACCACCTTCTGACTTCATCATCGGACCAGCGCCATGGTACCACATTATTGCATTGTCACCGAATTTACATACGCATGCCAAATTTCAGCTCAATCGGATACCCGCAAGTGCTTTAAAAATGGATCACCAGATTGCACAATAATTCCTAGTGTGGGGCTACGTTTAAAAAAATAGTCATAGCGAATAAAGGTCGCGTAGGCTATATTTACTCATGATGGCGCGCGGCTACAGTTCAAAGTCCATTTTGATTAACAGTAAGCTATCCATCCCATTTAGTAACGCTTTTGTGTTTTTATTTCTAAACGCACCCACGACACAGGAATAAATCCTAGTATGGGGCTACGTTAAAAAAAATGGTCTTAGCGAATAAAGGCTACTGCTACAGTTCAAAGCTCATTGTGATTAACGGTAAGCTATCCATCCCACTCAGTAATGCTATTGTGTAATTATATTAGTCGATCACAGCTGACCACATCCGCAGTATCATTAATTCAGAACATTTATGCGGTGTTATATCTTGATTTGCACGATGCTCAATTTGTCTTCAGGCCTGGGCTGTCCACTAAGAGTGCAATTTCGTTTTTCAAGCAGACTGTTCATTATTAAACACATAGAAACTGGCGTGTTTGCTTGTTTTTATGGTATATCAAAGGCGTTTGACCGCGTTAATTATGATATACTATGGCAAAAACTAAGTCATGAAACCTCTCTACCCCCCTAAGATAACTGCAATATTTAAATATTGGTATAGTGGTCAAGCGAATAGTGTAAAGTGGGTGGATGCTCACTCAGGATTGTATCGGTTGGAATGCGAAGTGAGACAGGGGGGTTTGAGTTCACCTCGACTTTTCAACCTTTACATAAATCGACTGATAGTTGAGCTCAGCAACACTAACAACGGGTGTCACGTGGACGGAATTTGTGTTAACAATATTAGTTATGCTGATGACATGGTGTTGCTGAGCCCATCCATCAGCACATTGCGATGACTACTTGGCATCTGCGAAACATATGCTCTGAACCATGAGATTAGGTATAACGTCAAAAAGAGTGAGATGATGGTTTTTAAATCAGGTAATGTGACATACTCAAATATACCTTGTATCTGTACGGGACGCCTCTATGCAGGGTGTTTAAGTTTAAATACCTGGGCCACTGGTTCACAGAGGATTTAAGAGACAACCTAGAGTTAGAAAGGGAACGCAGGGCACTGGCTGTACGCTGTAACATGCCGGCCCGCAGATTCGCACGTTGTACAGAATCAGTAAAGATAACGCTTTTTAAAGCTTACTGCCAATCTTTCTACACGTGCCGTCGGTGGGTTAGTTACACTCAGCGAGCATACAGTGACCTGCGTACCCTGAGAGCGTTATTATACTGATAATAACGCTCTTAGGGTACTGTTGGGGCTGCCGTGGGGTACTGTAGTGCCTCAGGCATGTTCGCACAGAGCCATATAGACGGTTTTGCCGCTATTATGAGGAAAATGTTCCTATTTACTAGCACGGCTGCGCGGCAGCACCAATAATTTTCTGAGTATGTTTATAGATCGGCGGGACACTCCAATGTTACGGAGATGGATGAAACTCCGCACTGAATAAATTCCTACTAACACTAGGAATTAAGTTGAATTGTTACTAACACTGATATGGACTAAAGTCTGAAATAAATTATTATTATTATCATTATATCGCAGCTCGGTCCATAGATTGAACCAGCTATTCCAAGAAGCTGTATAACGTTACTTCGACACGGGAAAATGGAAATATAACACGCCTATAAAAAACAAAAAAAAATCGCAATATATATAACAAAATGATCACTTAACAGTATTGTTAAGTTATCTTTATTTTATGGCTATAAATATCCAGATACGTCAGTTCCTATTGTCGTGTAATCGCTAATTGAATTTTGAATAATTAAACAGATATTCCGTGTCAAATTGTGATAATGTCAGCCGATGTCACATTGCTTTGCTATTATTTGCCTTAATTAATGAGTAATTGTCTTGCCTTAATTAAAGATGTTTAATTTAGTTGAAGCAAAGAGACTCTTAACTCCGATGAGTTCTCTGTGTCGTTCAAGAATCGAAGTGAGGTAATATTATGTTTGCTGAACAAATTTGTATTGCATATATAAGAAGATTTTATATGAACTAGTGATCGCCCATTGGTCGAAATTCGACCATAATTAATTTAAATTATAACTTTGAACATTATTAAGGTTCTATGGTAAAAGACTATACCTCTATAATCACAGATTTCACCAAGGCTACACTGTTAATTTCCCTATTTTTTTCGAACAAATTATATGAAATTTAAATTAAAAAAAAATACAAAAATGATTAAAATAAAGAATACCTATTTTTTAATTTTTTTTATTGTAACAATAAACCAAAAAAAAATGCTGTCCATTGAACTTGACATACATATTTCGATAATTTAATTAATGATACAAAACTTCTCTGTAAACGATGTTTTTTGTAAAAACTCTTTCATCGTTTGCTGGTTTTGTTTGACATTCAGTAAGACTATAGACAAATAATTTGAAGTGTATTGTGTCAAATACATGGTAGTGTGTGTTATGTGTTTTTTATTGATTTAATGTATTTTTTTTGCATAATTTAAAAAAAATACATTAGCATTCTGCACTCCTTCTCGATATAAACTATAAGTGTGGGAAATTTCATACTCCTCCGTCCTCGCAAATTTCGTAAAAAGGGGTACAAAGTTTTTGCTTCACGTATTAATATAATGATAAGAAATGAAATTTATTTATTTAGAAAAATAATCATGAAATCTAGTTTTTAGTTGGCCGAAGCTCATAGTTTATCTTAATACGTATTTATTTATACTACAATCTTTGGTATAAGAGTGATACGTCTAAATGCCATTGTTTGATTTGACGCAGTGGTTAAGATCTTAAGCCGCTTCGCCCACTGACTCATAGTCGCGGGTTCGATTCCCGCACGGGACGAATCTTTGTGATACCCACAATTATTTGTTTCGGTCTGGTGGCAAAGCGCATCGCTTTGTGATCACGAGATCCTGGGTTAAAATCCTAGGTCGGACAAATGTAATTTTTCTAACGAAAAATTGCCAGTATGAGTCCGGAGTCTGGAATTGTGCCCGGTATATGGTAATAGGCTCGCCCCCTATTACACGGGATCTAACATCGTCGGCGAAACATGGGTGTACGCAGTACACCTCTGTCACCCCCTCTGGGGAATATATGTGTGACGGTGTGTCTGGGTATTTGTGTATATGAATTTTCATGTTTGTAAACACACCCACGATACAGGAATAAATCCTAGTGTGAGGCTACGTTTAAAAAAGACTCATTTCGCCATGCAAAAAATATAGTGCAGTTGAATGCAACCCAACTTTATGATTCTGAGATAATGGTTTATAATGTAATTGATGTAACTGAAATTCGTAAGTCGAAGTAACCAACAACTACATAACTGCGTGTCTAGGAACAAAAATCTTAAACTAGAATAGGACCAGAATCTATTGTTATATCTTCTCCTAGCTTACCACAAAGAACACAACTGTATTTCTTGAAAACTACATACCGCATGTATATGTGTAGATAATAGGTAGTTCTGTTTCTTTATGAATTGTAAAACTACCCACGATAAATAAAACTATTCTTACAAATTTCAATATGAAATCATTGATCAACGATTCCTTCATAAATCCTTCTTTCAATAATACCGCCAGGAACTATCGTGCCAATTAATTAGTTCTAGCTTCCCCCCCCCACTTGCCTCCCGCCTGCACCCCTCCGGCTCAGCCCCTCGATTTATAAGTGGCATTAGCATACAGATTGGAAAGTTATCAGGCGGTCCGCGACTAGAATTAAAACTATAAGAGTATTATTAAAAGTTAATTAATTCTCCACGGGTGCTACTAACTACTGCGATGATTTACTTTTGAAAATAAAACAGACACGGATTAGTACCGCGTGGTTTTACAACGCTATTAAACTAGTTGCCGCTTAGGTACCTAGTCGTCATCATTATCAATCAAAAGATGCCCACTCCAGGTGGAAGGTCCGCCCTAAAGATCACCACAGCGATCAGCTTTGTACTGTACGCAGCCAGCTTGAAAGAAAAGAAAGAAATATATATTTATTAGCTAGAGTTACAGCCACGTACACTACAATAAAAAAAACAACGAAAAACAATGATATTCAAAAATAACATGCAGTATCTATTTTAGCCGCACTAATGGGGTTACCACGACCAAATAAACCGAGTCTTATCTGATGGAAAAGTCAAGAGTCTCCGTAACCGGCGAGCGTGTATGAGACAAACTATGAGAGTCGAGGAAGCCAGAGAGGTATGTAAGGAAAGAACCTGTTGGAACTCTGTACTCTCTGCCTACCCCGCAAAGGATCTGGCGTGAGGTTCCGGAGTGGTGGTTTATTTGGTCGTGGTAAAGAGTACCTTAATTTATCAAATATACTTTTTTAACCTCAGTACTGTATAGGCTGATTGATTATATAACTAGAAGTAAATAGATGGCTTGGTCTAGAGGTCGGAGCAATGGCTGCTGCGTTCACTGGATCAAGTAGAAACTTATGTTTGCAGTTGCAGCCTCCATACCAAGAACTGCTGGTTCCTAGAGGGCGGAAAGGTTTCCTTAAAAATAGAAATTTCAATAATATTTGTTTAACCGCAGTTTATTTTTTTGATTTCTAATTTCCCGACGATTCTTCTGCTTCACCTATGGTCACAGGAGAGCCAAAATCATAAAAAATAGTTTAATTCCTCATCATCAATAAATTAGAACTATTAAAACTTCAAAGTTTTTCTTATTTTAAACTTCTAAATTATGACTTCTTCTATTTACTACACCCGAGATAATTTTAGATTTTAAACCTTATATCTACGTCTTGGACAACAAAATATCAGTGGCAATATTTCACAAACAAATTCCCCAGCCGTATTTCTTGCAGAGAGACAGAAACGAATGGCGGACCATTTCGTCCCGTCTTGCATACCTATTCACTAAACATTTTTAGTCAATTTCTCCTTGCACAGTTCAATATCCAAATAAATCGCGCCTTTTTAATTAGCAATGTTAATCAAAGTGAACTTTGCGGGACGCTTTAGGTATTGTATACCCTTTAAACTTTTTTTATGATAAATTCGTTTGGTTTTTTGTTAGCCCAATCGTGTTAGAAATACTGCCCTTTTGGCCTTCAGAAAAATGTTAGGGCAAATACGTTATAGTTATAGCGAATACCTAATGATTGATAACCATATGCAAATGCAATTAACTGGGGAAAGAATACTTTTGTTCTGCAAGGAAACACATAAAATAAAAATCGTCACGCCGCCTACACACCTACATTTCGCCGACGATTTTAGGTCCTAATGAAATAGGGGGCCAGCCTATTGCCATTATACCGGCATAATTGCAGAATCTATTATACTTAGCCCCTATTACATGGGATCTATTAGATCTATCTATCTATCTATCTATATCATCACGCCAGCTCCCTCGCGGGGTAGGCAGAGAGTACAGAGTTCCAACAGGTTCTTTCCTTACATACCTCTCTGGCTTCCTCCACTCTATTAGATCATCGATGAAAAGTGGGTGTGAACAGTGTACCTCAGCCATCACCGCTTAAGGAATACGGCGTGTACCTACTTCTTATATCATCGCAAGTTTGACCAAAAATCTCAAGGTGCCCTTCAAATTTGTCCTGGTCTATATAACGGCGGCTCTCGGAGGTGATTTCTATTCATTACTAAAACAATGGCCCTTTAGCCCATCTGAGCGCCATTTCTGTTCGTTTACTTGACACTCAAACAATTAGCGAGGTCCCCGAGTGGCGAACGGTTTTCAGATATCGGTTGGATTCTGTAAGCAGGTTTGCTTTAAGAATTTATCTGTGAATATGTAGACTGTTGACATCGAATGAAAATAGTCTCGAATAGCTAGAATAAATATAGTAAGCATCTTGTCTAATGCCCTTATTACATGCTAATTAAACAATGCTAGTATTTAGTTATATTGCTGAAATAAGAGACAACATCTAGGTACTGCTTTTTCGTAATGTCACGATTCCAAACGAGTGACTACTGAACACCTCTTTTGGAATCGTGATACTCTTCTGCACACATTATACCAAGTTGTTTTCACTAACCTTATTTAATTGCCTTATACTTAGCACTTTATGTTTTCATTTGTTGATTGTCGGAGTTATTAGAGGAGAACTAGATCGTACACATGTTATTAAACTTATTTAACGAAAAATAATTTTAATTTAAAAAGCCTGTTTAAAAGCAAGCTTTTATAGCAAACACATAACGAAAATATCTTGCTTAGTTGAGGAGTTCCTATGGTTTCCTTCTGGCTCCATTATTAGACCTTGGATGGTATACAGGTCTAAAGTACTCCTTAAGACAAATCCAACGAGCCCAAACACGGTGAGATTATAATGAGTAGTCGGGTTGTTCCAATGGCCAAATTTCGGCTTCATCATCGGACCCTTAACACTATCTAGTTGTAAATAACTCGTCAATACCAATATAACAAGCCTAAACACGAAGGTTTTATGTTGTATAGTTCTCTATCATCAGACCAGCTCCATGGTACCATTTTATTGCATTGCCATTGATCTTTACATACGTATCCCAAATTTCAGCTCAATCGGATACCCGCAAGTGCTTGTAAAATGGATCAGAAGATTTGAACCGGAAAGACAGACGGACAGAAGTACGAACGTTGCAAGTTAAATAAAAAGCTTGTAAAATCAGTAGTAGGCTAGAGTTTAAGTAGTACACCTATGCTACGGCTTGCAGTATATATGTAACGACGTTTCTTTCTCATTCTTTCTGGTGTAACTTAGCCTAAGGATTAGTGCTCTTTTCTAGTCCATGAAATGATAATAAACGCAACTAAAAGCATAATTTTGTGAGTATCGGAAGAAGCAATCACAAAACAGATATATAATGCAAAAGTGAAAGACTAGGTACCGGGAAAGACCTAGACATCCTTACCATGATCAAATAGACTGACTTATCTGAAGGGCAAGTCAAGAGTCTCCGTACATTTTCCGCCGCTTGTGTTAAACGAACACTTTGTGAGCAAACTGATTATTCAATAGAAGATTTAAGCCATTAAAAAAGCCTGGATAGATGCTATTCCAGCTCCACCTAAATAATGATAAATTGTTAAACTATTTTATTAGTTTACATTCCCTCCCTTTTATTCTATTAACTTAGCAGAATGAATTTTTTTACCGCCTGTTTTGTTAATGAAGGAACCATGTAGGCATTCTCATAAACAGTATAATTTGCTCAATTTAACTTAGACCCACCTGATGACCAACCTACATTGTCCTCCAATACCCCACAGCAAAATGTAGATAGAAAACACGTACATTTTTTATTTTAAAAGAGTAACTGTGGAGTTTTTCGCCTTGCTTCTTAACAGGAATGACATTCCGGAGTGGTGGTAGAGTCTTTGTTACTTTTCTGACGATTCATAAATACTATAATGGTTTACATGAATAAAAAATATTATGATTCTCATTTTATTTCTGGGTCAAAGGCTTCCGGTTTCTTTTTCTTTCTTTTGTTTTGGTGTAACTTAGTCAAAAGATTTCATTTTATCACGCAGTGTAATGATAGTTTTATAGGTAAAGAGAACAGTTTTGGCAGATCCCATATATCATTTTCTGTTTGGACACAATTTTCTTATTGGGCACTTCTAAATTAGTAATACGGTGGACTTTACCCGGAGTATTTCATATTTATGAGGTGCTAGCCGTAGATTCAATATCTTTGCCTTTATCAATACGGACCCTAAAAGCATTAATGACCGTCGTTATCTTTAATAGATCTCTTTCGATGCCTTGGGCTAATATTATTAAGGTTGAACCTTTGACCTTTTAGGTTATACGATTTGTTGAAGCTTTTTTATGAATAACTAGCTGTAGCCGCAACTTCGTTCGCGTAAATTTTTTAAACACAAGAGGTAGCCATCTACTGGATAAAATCTATGTCGTTGCCGAATTTGATCAAAATGTTTTTAGCAGATTGGGCGTGAAAAGGTAACATACAAATAGACAGATAGACAGAGTAACTTTCGAATTTATAATATTAGTGTAGATGTTAGGCTCTCTGACGCACATAGGAAGAGGCCTATGTCTAGCAGTGGACTAATTTGGACTGATCATGATGAATGTAATATTAATACGAGAGGAAATTAAAATCAATAACACCAGAAATAAATGACAAGGTATATCATCAAATATCGTAAAGACAAAAAAAAACCTACTAATAACGGAAAAAAAAGCTTAAGCATAGAACATAACTAATAAAGGTCTTCAACATATATAAGGGAGATAATCTGACGAAAAAAAAAATTGCAATCTCGTCAGTCTAATGCAGCTGGCGACTACGACGCGAATCACGAGGTTTTTGCTTCGAAGTTTAGATCAAAGTGCAGTTTTTCTATCTAAAAGTTGAAATAGCAGTTTAGAGTCTAGAATTTTGCCCGCTATAATAGCAATAAGTTCATCCTGTTACAAATGTTGATTTACACAGTACACCACTGCTTTAAATCTACTTATCTGCCATATCATCTAAATCTGTTCAACCGGTTAGACTATCTATTCCAATTAAACCAGTGAAACTATAAAACTTTGAGAACAGGAGCCATCACCATTTTTAAGTGTTTTACTTGTCTTTGCAATGTATAACAAGTGTAATATAAAGGTAAGAGTATATCCGAAGACATCGAAATGAACATGCTGTTAGCAAGAAATCGACGGTTTAACGTTGAGTCAAGAAAAGTTTGATTGGAATGGACTGTAATGGGTCTATTAATTTTTGATTCCAAAATATAAAATATTGCCTTTTGAAAAGTCACTCTTCAACTGCTTTCTTCTGTAATATGGCCGTTTAATTCCAGTCAGGATGCAGTCCATCTACACGCCCAGTGCACACGTTATGTTATATAAATTCCCGAAGCTTTGAAATATGAAATTTTGTATTCGATTAACCCACTGTTGCGAGTTGCGGTAGGTGTAATTGACAATGATGTATCGCTCTGTACTCGGTGGCTGAAATATCAGTAATATAACTATGTTATTACTCGCGATTTCAATTGTCCTCTCGATAATTTTACAAGAGCAATATGTAGAGAATGCAAAGTAAGAATGCATTTTTGTTACAGCACTAATTAGACAAACATTTAGTCTTTTTGGGTCTGTAACCTTTTATACATATTATGGACACAATAGGCAAGCCTAACTGAGTGCCGAATGGGTCTTACAATAAGATTATTGTCGCCGTGGCAAGCCTAGGAAGCGGTGCCGTGGTGACCTCTACATACACCGAGTAGAATGGCCATTATTGACAGGGGATCGGTATTGTTGGAGAAAAGAAAGGGATATGGTGTTTGGCAGTTGCGGGACACATTAGATTATTGTTTTTTTTTTCTAATCGTAGCCCCACACTAGGAATTATTCCTTTCTATTGAATGCAAACAATAAATTCACACAGACAAAGACCTAGAATGTAATAAATATTTGTGGGTCACACAAAGATTTGTCCCGTCTAGGGATTGAGTTTTAACCACTGGACAAAGCCGTCCGTCTATCTATATAAACATCACGCCAGTTCCTTTGCGGGGTAAGCAATATTCTCTCCGGATGATGACGGACAGGATGTACGGTAATATTGAAAAATATATTATGAGCAAACTACAAACATACTACTTGTTACATTATTATTAAATATATATATTGTAGCAAAATAAAACCCAATGGACCGTGAACAGCAAAATTCTCCATTTTAAAACCCGTGCATTTGTTACCTGTGGATGTATTTCAAACGTACGGCGCCGGACAGCGGGCTTTTTGTGCTCAATTTATGAAACAAATGTAGTGACGACATGCAATTTATTGAAATGGTTACAAATATGCGAAAGCACTTCATTCGCAATTTATTGTAGCTTTTCAATTTAAACTCTAAAAGTAAAACAATATGATACAATTTATCAGTGGATCACAGTACCCCGCTGTACCCCCGCTTGGGAAAATAGGCGTGACGGTGTATTCGCGTACATGACCCCAACTGTGATTTTCAAAATACATAACGCTCTAAAGGTTTAAACACCCTCATCGTCATTAACCAAAACGATCTTAAAACGACGTAATAACACCTGACCACGGTGACCTTATCATCAAAACATGCTACAAATTCTTTTATAACTACCTACAGAATGTGAAATTACGTTATTTCAAACTACACGCCTACACAAATACCCGCAGGAAATCACTCAGACTTCAAGAATTTCGTATTGGAAAAGTTAAATTTATAACACGTGACAATTGAAATCCTTCCAATTACCGACCGTGGCGGAATATCCGCACATTTCATTGACGCGCGGATTCCCGTGGATCCCGAGGCGCCGGGTGAATCCCGTGGATCCCGAAACGCCTGGATGAATCCCGGTGGATCCTAGGACGGCACACGTGCGACTCAAGATTGTCGGCGTAGCGTCGTGCCGTGTCGCTCCGTCACGAGGATTTGCATATACTGATTTTATTTGGAACCTTATCTAAAGATATTTTAGGTACAGTGCTTAAGGTTTAATGTCAGAGCGTGACCTTTTGATCTTAGAAATATGAGTTATCTGTATTGTGTAAACAATACATAGAGAAACCAAACATTTAGAATGTATATACGATTACAATATATAGTTATGGAATCGCTTTGGTGAAATCATTCCACCAAAGTGATATCAGAACACAGAATATTTCCATAGAAAAAACGGACAATTTGACGGACGATTTAGCGCAGTGGTAAAGAGCTTAAGCCGCTCTGCCCACTGCGTCTAATAGTCGCGGGTTCGAGTCCCGCACGGGACAAATCTTTGTGTGATCCACAATTATTTGTTCCGGTCTGGGTATTTGTGTATGCGAATTTTCATGTTTGTAAACGCACCCACGACACAGGAATAAATCCTAGTGAGGGGCTACGTTTTTATATAAAAAAAAAACAAAGAATGAAGGAATGGATATACATAGTCAAACTGAGGATACAGGTACCTAGGAAGATCTAAACTACCTTGTCATGCCCCATAATGACCAAATACATCATATTTTATCTGATGGACAAGTCAGGAGTCTCAGTCACCTGGTGTGCGTCTACAGAAAACTAATTTTCAGAGGGGAAAAGGTGGAAGAATTTAGTACGGAAAAAACCTGTTTAACCTCGGTTCTCTCTGTCTTCTCTGCAAGGGATCTACACTACTATCCCATTAAGATGATGACGTGACTGAGACTAAATATGAGAGTGGAGGAAGCCAGAGAGGTATGTAAGGAAAGAACTTGTTGGAACTCTGTACTCTCTGCCTACCCCGCAAGGGATCTGGCGTGATGATATAAACAGATAGATAAATATATATACCGTCGTGCCTATATTCCCCAAGTGGGGATGCCAGAGGCGCACTGTGTATACCCACTTTTCGCCGACGATGTTAGGTCCCATTTAATAAGGGGAGAACTTATTGCCATATACCGGGTACAATTTCAGACGGTGAAGGTCTGCTGGGAATCTTCAATAGAAAAACTACATTTGTCCAACCAAGGACCTAAAGATCGGGGAAGGTAGGTCGTAAATAGTTATTTATATGTTAACAGGTGTAATTCTTATCAAACACCCTTAACGATATGCACTTCATAAAAATCGTCCCACTAGCGTAGCTATAAATTCGTATTACCAGGCAATAAATAAGTCGCGGCCGTCGAAGTGTGAACCGCGGACAAACTACCGAGGCTTTATGTAATGGCAGCTCTGACATCATCGCTGTTGGCACTTCGGAAATTGATTGAAGAATATTCGACGATAATTAGTAGCTGGGGGAATTTGTACTTTATTTAAAATAAGTTGGGGGTCTGTCCAAGAGCGTGCTCGTCGCGACCCCTGCCAGTCATTATGGCTGCAATCTTGGACCGAAGACGTACCGCAGTGCGGGCTAGGGCGTCCCCCCGAGGCGACTCGTACCGGCCCGCCCCCGTCGGTACGAATATAGGTGGAAGCGGCGATGGGGGCCGCCACCCATCACGCCGGGCCCGAACTGGCGAGTCATGGGGTGCAGAGTGCCGAATAGGCACTTGGAATGTAAGAGGTGGTATGGAAGATAAGATGCATGAGGTGATTGATGTAATGAAAGAGAGACGCCTGGATGCTCTGTGTGTAACAGAGACTAAGCGGAGGGGCAGTGAAACCTGTGATCTTCCTGATGGAACGATGGCTCTGTGGTCTGGGGTACCGCAGAGCAGTCGTGCCAGCATGGGGGTGGGTATCTTGCTGTCCCGTCGCCTGGCCTCTGGAGTGAGAGATTATGGCCTGTGCGATGCGAGAGTTCTCTGGGTCCGTTTAAAACTGGGTGTCACTAGAGTATTTTTGGTCGCAGCGTATGCTCCCGTAAGCTCGTCGACACCCCAGGACCTTGAGAAGTTTTGGGATAATGTCAGGGAAGTTCTGGATTTGGCTGAGGCTAATGAAAAGGTGATTCTGTGTGGCGATCTGAACGGATGGGTAGAAACCAGGCGGCAAACTTGCGACGCTGCTCTGGGTCCTTATGGTGATAAGAGAGTGAACGATGCAGGTAAGCTCATTGTAGATGTTTGTTTGGAAAGGGGTCTCCTTGTGTCTAATATGATATTCCAGCACAAGGACATACATTTGTATACGTGGAGAAGGAATGAACAAAAAAGCATGATAGATCTGATCCTGGTTGATAACCGTCTCCGAAGCAAACTACAAGATACGCGTGCGTATAGAGGCCCCACTCTGGAATCAGACCACTATCTCGTAGTTGCGCGGTTTAGTGGTCTGTTCAGGAAGTGGAGACACTGGCGAGAGCGTATCCCCTTCGGAGACCTTGAAAGATTAAAGGTTGAAAAGTTGCAAGATGAGAGCGTGAGGAGAATGTATGAAGACAGAGTCCGAGACAAGCTTTTGACAGCAGGCTCTTCGGACTCAAATGTAGATGAATGCTGGAATAGCCTGAAAGAGAGTTTGGTGGAATCCGCGAAAGAAGTATGTGGTTGCTCAAAGAAGCATATTACAGCAAAAGGTGATGCATGGTGGGATGCGGAGTTGCAAAGCTCCGTAAAAAGTAAGAAGAAAGCGTGGCAGGACTATATATCTTCTTTGAACCTGAATGCCAGTATGACAGAGATGAGGAAAGAAATATACCGGCAATGCAAGAATGCCACTAAAACTTTAGTGAAAGAAAAGCGTGAAAGAGCCAGTATGATTGAGGAGAGGCTGGCGAAGAACTTCGAGAACAACACCAAACTCTTTTGGAGCAAGGTGAGAAAGGCTCGAGGTGATTCGTCAGGCTCCAGAATGGAAAGGATAAAATCTAAAGATGGTGACATTCTTGCAGACACACAAGCTGTGCTAAACCGGTGGAGTGAATATTTTGGAGAAATGTATGGAGATGACCCGGATGCTGATGCCGCAGACGTGCCTAAAGGCGAGATTGCGGCACCAGAATCAACGGAGGACATCACTATGGAAGAAGTTGAATGGGCGATAGGAAGTATAAAAAACGGTAAAGCTGCGGGAGTAGACATGATATCTGCCGAGATGATCAAATATGGTGGAACTTGCGTCCGGGACGCTTTCCGGGCCCTTGCAAACCTTTGCTGGAGGACCGGTAGAGTCCCTACAGATTGGCGCCGCGCAGTCATAGTACCCTTGTATAAAGGCAAGGGTTCACAATATGACTGCGCCAATTACAGAGCCATCTGCGGAAGATGTGCGGAGTGAAGCTGACCGACCGGAGGTGTAAAGATGAGAAAGGGCATGCTCCGTTGGTTCGGGCATATAGAAAAAACGCCAGAGGAAAGAATGACAAAACAGATATACAATGTGAAAGTGGAAGGATGCAGGTAACGGGGAAGACCTAGACTATCTTACCACGACCAAATAAACCGAGTCTTATCTGATGGAAAAGTCAAGAGTCTCCGTAACCGGCGAGCGTGTATGAGACGAACTATGAGAGTCGAGGAAGCCAGAGAGGTATGTAAGGAAAGAACCTGTTGGAACTCTGTACTCTCTGCCTACCCCGCAAAGGATCTGGCGTGAGGTTATAGATAGATAGATAGATTAAAATATCAATCAATCAAATCAGCCTATTGCAGTCCACTGCTGGACATAGGCCTCTCCCAATTTGCGCCACAATACACGGTCCTCCGCCTTCCGCATCCAGTCCCACCCTGCTACCTTCTTCAGGTCGTCGGTCCACCTAGCTGAGGGGCGCCCTACCTTACGTTTGCCGAGTCGTGGTCTCCACTCTAAAACTCGTCTGCTCCATCGGCCATCGGTTCTTCGACAGACATGGCCAGCCCACTGCCACTTTAGCGAGCTCACTCTGCGGGCTATGTCAACTACTTTGGTTCTTTGACGGATAACTTCATTTCGGAGTTTATCCCTCAAAGAGACTCCGAGCATAGCCCGCTCCATAGCTCGCTGCGCGACTTTGAGCCTATGGACTAGCCCTACTGTAAGTGTCCACGTCTCGGCACCGTATGTCAAGAAAGAAGAAGAGAAAACCCGACGTAGTTTGCTGAATGCCGCCCAGCCCAACTGGATCCTTCTGTCGACTTCTTTCTCGAAGTTGTTCCTACCAAGCTGGATAATCTGCCCAAGGTAGGTGTATTCTCGAACAACTTCGAGCATCGATTCTTCGACGTAGACTGGTCTCGGCGTGACATGTTCATTGAACATGATCTTGGTTTTATCCAAATTCATGCCGAGACCAACACGTCGAGAGGCTACATTTAGGCTGTGCAGCATCTCGCTTAACTGTTCCAGCGTCTCTGCTATTATGGCGATGTCGTCGGCAAACCGAAGATGCGAGATGCACTCGCCGTCTATATTCACGCCCCGTCCCGCCCAGTTTAGCGTCTTAAAGACATCTTCAAGCGCGTTGGTGAAAAGCTTTGGGGATATTACATCCCCCTGTCTCACCCCTCTGCGCGGCTCAATGGGGTTGGTTTTTTGTTCCTGGAGCTGAACGGTCATAGTGGCGGTATCATATAAACATCTCAGCACTTCGATATAACGCCAGTCAATACGACATCGTTGCAGAGCATCCAGAACTGCCCAGGTTTCGATGGAGTCGAAGGCTTTTTCGTAGTCCACGAAAGCCATACACAGCGGCTGATTGTACTCTTCAGTTTTCTGTACAATCTGCCGAACAGTATGGATGTGGTCTACGGTGCTGAAGCCTTTTCGAAACCCGGCTTGCTCTGGTGGCTGAAACTCGTCGAGTTTCCTGGCGAGGCGGTTTGTGACTACTCTCGAGAACAGCTTGTATACATGGCTCAGAAGTGAGATGGGTCTGTAGTTCTTCAGCAAGGCTTTATCGCCTTTTTTGAAGAACAGAGCCACCGCACTCCCTCTCCACGCTTTAGGTGTTAGGCCCTGGTGAGTGATGGAATTGAAAAGGCTTGCCAGCTCATTGAGAACCGGAGTCCCACGAGCTTTGAGTAGTTCGGTAGTAATTCCATCATCACCAGGAGATTTATTGTTCTTAAGTTGCTCGAGAGCCGCCTTGACCTCGCCCTGATCAACATCTGGGATGTCTTCCGTGTAATGGCGCGTAAGTGGGGCTCTGTGGTCATCATCGCTGGGTCTCGTAGGCTTACCTGTCCGTGATGCAAACAGTTCTCCATAGAAGCCCTCGATTTCCTCGAGAATCTCGAACTTAGAGGTCACGGTTTTGCCATCCGCAGTTTTGAGTTTCGTCAGACGGGGACGTCCGAGCTGTTGGGCGAAGACCTTAGTGCCCTTATTCTGCTCGATCGCAGCCTCGACGATACGGGTGTTGAAGCGTCTGAGGTCGCGCCGAATCAGCTTTCGGATTTTAAGGTTTAAGTTCTTCCGATCTGACGAAGATATCTGCGTAGGTGGCATTTCCCGTCTACCTCTCATAAGTTCGAGAGTCTCGGCCGAGAGTTTAGAGTCCCTGTTTTTGCTTTTTCCGTACAGAAACTTTCGAGACACGTCCTGTTGATCACAGAGACGTCCCCAAATATATACCTCTTATCCGTCATGATGAAGTCTATCTCGTTCTTTGTCACGTTGTCGGGGCTTCGCCAAGTCCACTTTCTATGGGGCTTCTTCTTAAAGAAGGAGTTCATTAAGAAGAGCCCCTGCGACTCGAGAAAGTTTACTAGCATTTGCCCCCTGTTATTTCTGCGCCCCACACCGAAGGGTCCGATTTTCGTTTCGCCGCGTTCTTGTACTCCCACTTTGGCGTTGAAGTCCCCCATAACAACGCTGTAGTGAGCCTTTGGAGTGCCGTGTAGTGCTTTCGCAATGTCTTCGTACACGGCTTCGGCTATATCGTCAGCGTATGTCGAGGTCGGCGCATATACCTGTACCACCTTAAGGGAGTACCTATCGCTGAGCTTCAGTATAAGGTACGCTACCCGTGTCGACACACTGCTGACTTCCACAACGCTGCTAACGAGGTCCTTATTGACCAGAAAACCGACACCACCCTGGGAGAGCTGATCACCTTCTCGGAAGTAGAACAAGTTACCTGACTCAAGGGTTATCGCGTCCTCCCCCTTTCTTCGGACCTCACATAACCCCAAAATATGCCATTTTATGCGACCCAGTTCTACCTCGAGTTCGGTGAGGTGGTGGTCCAGCCGTAGTGTGCATCCATTATACGTCGCGAGGGTCAGTTCTTTATGGTAGCCTCTCGTAACCCGGAGATTCTTAGCACCCCCTCTCCCGCTGTCGCCCCGACCGCTACCGTGATCGGGAACAGCGGGAGTACCGGGAACTGGGGGCCGGTTAAATTGTTGTGCTTTCATAGGAGGTAGATTAGCCTACTATACCACGCTGGCCAGACGGGTTGGTATAGGGTATGATTTCAAGTTTTCCTTCTCTACGCACTGGGTCGTTTGCACGAGTGTGTTCCCTTTGTCGGCGTTTACGACACCCACGGGATGATAGGGGGTGATGACACATGTATTCTTTCCCGTCACCACACGGGCTATTAAAATAAGTAAGATTAAAATAAGTTAAGAGAAAAAACAGCTTGATTCTTTATGCTTATCGTCATTGTCTTTAATTGTCCTAGATCTACCCAGTGCTAAGTGTAGGCCTTTCAATGCTCTATCAACAGAAACAGAAAAGAAAAGTTTGAAAGCCGAAAAGTAAATTTCTCCTCAATTTTCCAACTACTAGGCTACAAGAAACAAGAGTAAGTTATGTTGCGGCAAAACATTGCGAGTTTTATTTTCAGCATATTTGAATCTGTCTCGAATCGATTACTAACTTCCCGATGAGCTTAGAGACTTGAAAATTTAAACATAGTTCAGAGCAATAAATTATTGTACATAACACAAAATACAGAGAATAGATTGAAATTCAAAGATATTAGACGGACTAAGTAATGTAAAATAATTTGAAACGATAAATACATGGCGCATACTATAATTATTTGGTGTCTCATAGCCAAAACTCCCTGAGAACAGAAACATTTTTCTCTGCACTTTTCCAATTACCAGGATACCAGGAACACACAGGAGTTAATTAATTTCGCAGCGTTACATTGCGGTCTGTAGTTCCAGTACATTTCATCACATATTCGGCCTGACTGCGCTGCGGAGATAGCCGGCACGAATCGTCGAGTCTTTTTCAACACAGATAAATACCCCTAGATATGACAACTAAATTGATCATAACCCCAAAAATATGGTATTTAAGGATTAAAGAAAGCAAAAAAACGCAAGCATTCAATCATACTCAGTTTCAGGAGATTTGGTAGTAATACACACATCCTTCTAGCGAGGTTATTAAAGGGTACTGTGTACTTACATTTCGCGAACGATATAAGGTCTCAATGTGAAAAGGGAGCAAGGATTTCGCCAGGCAAAATTCCAGACTCCTGAAAGCTACTGAGAATATTTCGACAAAACACTCTGAATTTTTCAGTACTAGAATTCGTATCCAATGCATATTGATTGCCAGCTACACCATGAACTACTAGATTAACGAGACAGAGTTGGTAGGTTTTTACATTTAGATATCACTTTATATCAATATTGTGAAAACTGTATTGTTAAAAAAGTTGTCTCAAGCAAAATATTTAATACTCAAACTTTGTCATGAAAAATGCCCATCTACGACTGTTTGAATTCTTACAAACACTTGTTCCTTTCCTTATTAGGTTTACTTTCACCGTAGTACATCAAAACTATAAATATTATTTAAATCTTTCTATGAAAAAAATATCTAACTGACCACACAATATATGCGTATTACCGTTCTAGTTTCCCACAAAATATCATTATGGGTGTACCGGATTAGTGCCTATTCATTTCCTGGCAAAAAAGAAATGTCCTGTCCGATGCTTACATCTTCCCTATTTATTTATGATCAGTTGGTATCGGAAACTTCGTCTGGGGAGGATATTGAAAGCAATGAAGTATGGAGGCCGGTAGGGGTAATCTGACCGGAAGGAGACGGACGAAAGTTGCGGGTTCGGTTTTTGCAAAGTACAATTTTGGCTGCTTCATTGGTCGGTTTATGGTACGGCTTGCTATTATAACCTGAGTTCGAATAGGTCAGACAGTTACGGTCTGTCTGTGAAAATATTCTCAGTACCGATTTGAAGTCTTAATAGAAATCTGGGCATAGAAGGCACAAGCCTTATGTAATGGCTATAGGCTCACTCACTGTTACATATGGATTTAACATCGTTGGCAAAAAGTGGGTGTACGAGGTGTACCTCTGTGATCTCTGCTTGGGGAACGTAGGCGTGATGGGTGCTACTTTGGGAACAAGATTTTTGTATTTCACTCTTGTCTCGATTTTCGTATGCTATGTTATCGACACCTGTGTAATACTTAATACTCAGTCCATAAGTCATAATCATTTATAGAAATCCACGACAATTCCTTAATAAACATGTAAAATAGAAGACTGGTACAATTATGGACCCTGTCTGTTGGCCCAGAAAAATGTGAGAGGATGAGTTTATGGTATAGTATGATTAGCTCGCTTTTTTCGCCCGCTGTTTAATTCAAGCATAATTGTTTTTTTTCGAGTAAGTTGAACTTTTGAAATTTCATTTCGATTTTAGTTTATTTATCAAAACCTAACTGCTTTTTACAACGTCACGCCTATATTCCCCAAGCGAGGGTGGCAGAGGTGTACTGTGTACACCTACTTTTCGCCGACGATGTTAGGTCCCATGTAATAGGAGGCGAGCCTATTGCTATATACCGTGCACAATTCCGGACTCCGGACTGATATTGGGGATTTCTAAATAGAAAACCTACACTTGTCCGACCTAGGATATGAACCCAGGATCTCGTGATCGCAAAGCACATTATTCGCCACTAGACCAACGAGTTGTTGGCTGTTGACTGATTTGTAAGATTAAGCTGACCTTGACAAGTAGTGACCAAATTTCATGATCATTTATTAAAGTAAACGTTTAAACCTCCAAAGGTTTCCTTCAACAAGCTTAATAGGTACTTTTAATGAATTGCAAACATTTAATTAGGCTGAAGTCTGAATAAAAATAGTCCAGTTTTTAGTATTTGTAATTCGTGGCCGTTGGGTCTCGTAATTTGTAATTTAAAGTCGGAGGCATGATAATATCGTATTTATCTGAACACAATGGTTGCTAATTAAGGCGTCTGCACGCGCGATCATAGGGAGATACTGTGATCGCCGCTGGGGACGCCACTATGGCCGCGGCTGCACGAGTTGGTTTGGCTGTACCGTAAGTAAAAATAGCTGCGGATCGGTGGAGGCTTGTATGTGATCACATACAAGCCTCCACCGATCCGCAGCAGGTCCGGGTACTGAGGGATGACCTATTCTCTCTCGATCACGTCATTTCATGAGACAATGCCTGTACCCGACTGTGGGTCATACGAGGCAAATTGAGCTCTATAAATAATTTTATAGGGCTTTTTGTAAAATTTATTCGTATATTTTTAGATGAACCCTCATTTTATGTACTATTTTCTAAAAAAAAATCATAATCAAAGGATTTGTCTGAAACATTCTGAATATCGTCCAGAATTTCGACGATTGTTGTATATAAGCTGTAACATAAAAAACGCAAGACCTGAAAGTAGTTTGTTCTAAATCGATAACTGAATTGATTCCAACAATTCTCAATGTATGTTACTTTTTTTTTAAATTTGCTAAATATTCTGTTACTCCTTTAGTGCGCTATAATAAACTAAATTTATTCTTGATTCAAAGCAGTACGGATTTCAAGTGCATGTCTAAAACGTATTTCTCAATTCGCACACATACACGTACAGGTTTCATTGTTAATTGGGGTATAAAAGTGCTTAAAAAGGGGGTTAAAAATGTAAATTTAGAGAATTGGTTTTCGTATTGAATTTGCGAAGCAATTATCTAATCAGGATGTCTGAGGTCTTGCGTTATTTACGATACACCCTGATAACGCAACATCTCAGACACCCCAATTAGATTATTGCCTTACGAATTCAATACGAAAGTCAAACTTCCAATTTATACGAAACCTGTACTTTTGCAAGCGTATTGTGAATTTTATTCTTATTCTTATTCTTTATTGTATGCACTGGGATGGAAATAATTTAACAATTTAAAAGTATACAGAAGCTTAACTCAAATATGAGTTAGTTATCTTCCAGCTAACCATAGAGTGTTGAGAGATGAGAAAGTGAAATAAGAGGGCAGTTATACAATATAATGTTAATAGAAAATAGCAATATGTAATATGAAATAAATACTATATTTTCAAATATACATACATATACTCAGTTACTTACTATACAAATATTAAATACATATAATAATAATAGAGCTCGCACGAATGGACTGTGGAAGTAAGTTCCACAGACGCACAGCACGAACAGTGAAGGATTTTGATTTAGAAATGCCGTATTGCTTTAAATTATGTTTAATTTTGTTTAATAAAAGAGACGGAATGAGTAACACTTTTTTTTTATTGAAGAATGACGTGGTGACTAGGATTGAAAGAGGTATGCTGAATTGATATGGGCATGTGGAGAGGATGTGTGACAGGCGGCTAACGAAAGGAATATATCGAGCAAATGTGAGTCTCTTGGGAAAGGGTCATGTGCGTCGCACTCTAAATCGACGGAAATGTATGAAGAGATGTATGAACGAAGATGAAGCGAAAGAGGTGTGTAAGAATCGTAGTATGTGGCAAACTGTAGTCTCTGCCTACCCCAGTGGGATAAAGGCGTGAGTATATGTATGTATGAAAAAAAATGTCACATACATTAAAAATATTCGATAATATAGAATCGATTAAATTGCCGACTTCGAACAAACCACCTTCAGGTCTTGCGTTAATGATTTTAAACCTTGTATTTATATGAAGACTGTCTTCATAAGCTGCATGCGAGTGCACGATCGTCAACAATAATGGACTTGATGCAGTCGCCGTGGCCGGAATCGGTCTGGATCTCATCATCATCATATGAAGCCTTGCCATTCGCATCTCGTTGTACGTGATATAAGTAGTAAAAGATTATAATGCTCACGTAGCGGTCTTATTTTCTTCTTATAATTATCATTCGGCGCTCGTAGCGCTGTGCGACCGCGGTGTTCTTACCGATCAACAAGGTTAAGCAGCGTTCGACTCGGTCGGCCCGAGATGAGTGACCGTTTGTGGCATTTTAATATTCGAGCGTCTCCGTGCTTCGGAAGGCACGTTAAGCCGTAAGTCCCGGTTACCACTTAATGTGGTAGTCGTTAAGCCGAGTTGGAAGCGTTAAAGGCGGCTTGATAAGTTCCAACAGCAGGTGGCCACAAACCTGCCTCCACCAATCCGCACTGGGTGCGCGTGGTGGAGTATGACCTAATCTCTCTCAACTCGATTTGCGAAAGATGGCCTTTGCCCAGCAGTGGGCAGTACAGGCTGAATAAAAATTATCATTGCCAACATGGATTTCATTTAGGAAATAAAATTGGCACTTCAGGTCTCCTTACATCTTCGTGCTTACGGTCGCCTCTCGTTTACATAGTACCGGCTCTGGTGGTAATTAAAACGCAGCTCTTTGTCAAATTATGTGTTTTGTGTGTTGTTTCAGTCATAGCAACTATGCCCGGGTCTAGGTCATATTCCGCTTAGTTTAGAAACATTATAAATCAGTAAATCAGTTGGAAATATTGATTTATAATCAGATTAAAGTTATCCATCGACTTAATTATAACCTGAATAGATACAAAAGTGAAACAACTGAAATGGTGACTCAGTCCAGTTCAATAACTCGAATCGGAACTACTTATTAGTCTGGTATTCTGGCCAAATGTAATTCAACAACAAAATTGAATGATTGATATAAATCTACTGCATGGGTAATTTAATTAGTATTGTCCTTTTAACTTAACGATCTTGAAAGATTCAAAAACGAATATTAATATACTAGTGAAAACCATTCCACTCCAGACTGCTTAATTGACTCAGTAAATCCAATTACCAAAATAAAGTTCATTAGGCATAATGTTTAACAACTATTATATTATAAAACCTCCAAACTAATTTCAACTCCAATCCAGCGAGCTAAAAGAATCATAATTCAAGACAAAGAAAAGGCAGATTAAAAGTTAGCCCCGCCATTATGGAGCCGGTGCAAAATAGAAAACACTTGATACACTCGAACCGTTCGCTTCGGCACTCCAAATTAAACTTCACTCATTCCGCCATGAAACTTGGCTTTGACTTATAAACATTACTATTGGTCGACGGTTTCGAAATGATATGAGTATCAGTTGAAATAAACTCACTTTTCTAGTCTTTCTACGTTGCTATTACAAGTTTTTGTCTTGACGACTATTGGAAGAGTGATCTCATCTTAATACTAGTTTCTTTTAACTTAAAAGTATGGGACCCACACTCTGTATCACGAACAAGTAGATTTGAATAAAAAAAATCGTATTTTGTATGTATGTTTGACTGGTTTATAACAGGATCAAGTTTATCCTAATCTGCGGGGACGGTTTTTGGGTTATACGGATAACTTTTTCAAAAGATTCTCAGACCTCTATGAGAAAGGTGTGTGGGTGGGACTCCCATATTTTGCTGACAGCGATAAGGAGTTATAAAATCGCTGCCTATATTTTACTTAACAAATAATAAATCAGTCTATTCTGTCATGTTGACGGTCGAAAATATTATCTCACAAACTAAAATGAGATCGAGATTTAATTAATACATGTGTAACGATTTATGTTATTATAGAACTAATACACTAGCAGACCATAGCAAACTTGTATTGTAAATGATTAGGAGAATTGATGAGGCTTATCGTTGTGGACTCAAGTATCTACAAGCAGTTGGTATTCTTACTCAAAACAATTGATCGCACCGCTTACACGCATACACGACACAATGTAATTATTTTCATTAAGAGCAGTACCAAAAATATTGTATAGCAAATAGCTGTGGTATGTCACAACATTACTGGTATTCGTGTACTTACTGTGTTCATGAAGCAAGCATTACAGACTTGCATTGCGTAATCCATTCTCATAGTTCTTATAAACATTCATCGATTGCTACTACAGTTACCTTATATGAATCCTGCACTTAAAAATTGTCAAATTCCCTTTTTTTGCCTAATCTAACTACTAATCTATCACTAGTTCGGAATTCAGCCTCCACTTAGAAGATCTCTCAATAAATTCAGCGGTCTTGCCTTTTTATTTAATTCTCTTTTACTTTCTATTTTTTATCATATTGTGTGGGAACAACGTTAAGGTTACTGTTGGATTGGTCAACAATTAGCTTTTATTTTGGTTATACAGACTATACCGTGGTAGGGGCAATGTCAGTTCAACTTATTCCAGTCTGTAGTGTTTTAGTTCAGTAGCGAGTTCATAAACGCTGTACAAAATTCTTAACTTTGATCATTGTTGTTAAAACAGAATCGAGTAATTATAAACTCTTGTACTAGGTAATAAAGATTTTTATTCATTGAAGTATTCAGAGGGATTATTTCAAAAAATAATACTACTCAGTTTTTTTTTGCTCTCACTTAGATTTGGTTAAACTTACCATTTTAGCAGACTCTCTGTTTGAAACAAATAAGCATCTAACTATAAATAATATATATATTAAAGAAATCAGTATATAAATATTAAAGAGAGCAGTGATAGCCTAGTGCTTATACCGTTGGACTGCAAAGTCAGAGGTCTCCGGTTCAAACCCAGGCACGCACCTCTGTCTTTTCGAAAACATGTGCGTATTAAAAATTAATTAAATTAAATTAATGAAAACATCGTGAGGAAACCTGCATTTCTAAGAGTTTTTTGAAGGTATATATTATAAGAAACTGTCCCACCGTTGGGCACGGGCCTACTCTCAAACTGAGGGTTTAGGTCATAGTCCACCACGCTGGCCCAGTGCGGGTTGGCGAACTTCACACACCTTCGAGAAACTCTTAGGCATGCAGGTTTCCTCACGATATTTTCCTTCACCGTTAAAGCAAGTGATAATTAATTTTTAATACGCACATGCTTTCGAAAAGACAGAGGTGCGTGCCTGGGTTTGAACCCGAGACCTTTGACTTTGCAGTCCAACGGTCTAACCACTAGGCTATCACTGCTTCTTAGCAGGGCTAATATTATTATATTATTGTTAAAGAAATCAATTCAAACAAACATACTATTAACACCGTTAAGCTTATACCGTCACCCAATTTCGCTCCCAAAGTTAGATCTCAATGTAATAGAGAGCGAGCCTTTTGTTATTATAGCGTGCACAATCCTAGGCTCCGGATTCATATACATACTGGGGACTTTTCTTTCTCCTCCTACTTGCATCGGTTTCTTTATTACTGAGGGTCGTGGTCATTTTTTGGGAACAGTTTTCTATGGATGATGTATCGCTATCTATTTCCGAGCCGAGTGTAGAGCATCGTGAACCGTGGTATCAAGAGCTGTGCGAATCTCATCCGTCAAGCGGGTTTGGCTCCTTCGTCGTGGTCGCTTGCCTTCGATTTCACCAGTGACCATCAGTTTTTCCAGGTTGTCACTGTCTTTCCTAGCAATGTGACGAAAATATTCCAGTACCCCGCGTAGGCAAGAAGTAGTGAGTCGAGTTTCGATTTGAGTTCAGCAAGGATTGACACATTGGTGCGGTGTGCTGTTCATTGTATACCTAATGTCCCTTCTCCAACACCACATTTCAAAGGCATCAATACGGCACGGTCAGCCTTCTTGAATTGGGTTCCAAGTCTTCCCATCTCTTTAAAAATTGAAATGAAATGAAAATGAAAAATATTTATTCAACACAGCGCACATTTGAAAATCACAAAATGGCTGCTACTGCAGCATTTGCCTTGGTGTGAGCAGTGCCGAAAGGCAATTGGCTCAGCATGTGCTGGAGGGGAACAGAGTCTCCCCCAGCGCTGGTTTTCAGCCAAAACCTGCAAATTTCACTTTGTTCGTTCGTTGTATACAGGGCTCGAAGCCCAGACATCGTGTTTGCTAGACGTAAAAGTCTATACTAAACCAATGAGGCAGTCGAGAAAATCAATTAATGGGTCACACAAAGATTTGTCTCGTGCGGGAATCGAACTAGCGGCTACTCAATCCAATAAGCGCAGCAGCTTATCCTCTTAACCAACGAACAAGCCGTCTGTCAAAAAATAAGTTATAAATCTACCCGTTGGAACTCTGTGCTCTCCGCCCACCCCGCAAGGGATGTAACGTGATAATATAGGTAGATAGATATAAGTCAACATAAAACTATATTATACATACAGTTCACTAGGTATTGAGATTGACATTTACGTTCGTACTCTCCATCCAATAAACGTTTATCAAGTTTAAATTAGATTCCAAAAATATCAACCTAATTCAATCGGCGGAAATGTTTTCAGACTACACAAACTTGTCCCAAATACGTAAATACCTACAGTGCTGAGAACTAATAACATAGTTCTTTATAGGCCCCCCGAATGTCCCTTTGATGTTCCGAACAGACGCTTTACGTAATACGTAGGGATGGGTGGGTTTGGATCCATTTGGGTTTATCAAAGTTATTAGGAGTTAATGAATTTTGCTCCAATGAGCAGATTAAATGACCTGTGTTGGAAATTTGCATCGATGTAATGACATAGTTTCATATTTATATTTATGTGTAAGCTTAGGTAAGTCGAGTTCTTAAGAATTGTAATTTTTAAGTCAAATATCATGCTGTAGTATCTGTTTGACTGCCTGGTCTAGTATTTGTGTGTATGTGTGTGTGAATAATCAACGCTCTTGGCCACGAGGTCTTTACAGCTTCACCGGACAAGAGGGCGACTTTGCAACCACTACGCTCAAGCCAGAGGGGCAAAAAAGAGCTCAGTGGAAGTCCAAAGCCTGGGATTTTGTTTATATAATGACTATAGGTTTGCTATGTGTAATATTGGCAACTGACGTTTCGTTCGTTTCGTTCATCATACTTCTAGTACCCTCGCTTGAAGAATGTTATACTAGCATGTAGTAGTCTGGATAGCGTAAATACAACTAATTCATCGTTAAAAAAATTCTATAACATTGTTAACCAAATAGGCCTAGTGGTAACAGTATTTACCACTATTTTGTTTGATACAATCTCACTTTCATATCATGCACCAATGTGCAGTGTTTCCAATGAAACCACATTTCTACACTGGCCAAACGAGAAGATATAATTCAATTCTGTTTGGAATTACCATTGATTACTGGCTTTTTAACCGATTTCAAAAAAGGAGGAGGTTCTTTGTATGTTTTTTTTGTATGTCATGTTACGCGATCATTCCGCCAATTCTGAATCGATTTTGATTATTCATTTTGCATTGAATTCAGTACAGATCCAAGGTGGTCTTATTTTAATTTCAGCAGTATTGGACCGTGAACTTTGAAGATGACACCAGGGAACTCCTTAACGACCAACAATACAGATGTGTAGATTGAGATATTATGGGTATTACGTCAATCAATATAGATACACTACTATAGAACTAAGAAGAATATTAACAACATCAAAAAAGGAGGAGGTTATACACCGATTGTGATGATTCTTTTTGCATTGGGTTCAGTATAGTTCCGGGGTAGTCCCATTTTAATTTTATCGGTATTAGACCTTGGACTTTAAAGATACACCACGGGACTCATTGACTCCAAATAGCACGAATGTGTAAAATCAGTTACATCATGAGCATTGTATCAATCCTGTATAATGTGTACCTTACTGTATAGTAATATAATATACGTATATAAATATACATTATTAATTCCTCATCACTTAAAATTGAAAAATAAAAAATTTAAAATAAAGGGAAACCGACTTCAAAATGCAAAAAATAAATATGTGAAGTCGGTGCCAAGAAACCAGCACCGACTGCAAATATTCATTTTTTGCTTTATGAAGTCGGTTTCCCTTTTTTCAAAAAGTTTTTATTGATCTTAATTCCTCTCCGATACTTGCCATCCATGGATGGGAATCCGCAAAAGTGTTCAGGTCAGCACTATTTCACGGAAACTTGAATTAGACGACGGATTAGTTACTTGGGTGGAATCGGGTCAAATTTACCGCGGTAAAAGGTAATTTAAAACGTCAAATATGCACCTTGATGAGGGTATGGAGAAAATTTGTTGCGATAACTAAAAGGCCTTTTGTTGCGGTTAATAGATTGGCATAATGGCACTCTATTTACTTTCGCGTATAATTTTTAGTAAGTAAGCACTTCTTATAAGTGGTAGCATACTTAAGTTTGAGTTTTTTTGCTTCATGGTCTTAATTTCTCCTCGTGATTCTGGGTCTTTTAGAATCGACACGTTTTGCCACTTGCATACAACGCATAATCATAATAGAACCTTTGTGCCACAGGAAATTTTCCACCTAACAAAGAAGATTCTTCTTACATCAGTTCTATCAAACTCTCAGTGTTCAGCGCTCAAGATGTAAAAAATTAAGCTTATTGTCTTAGACGAACACTTAGGTCTAGTCTTTTAAAAATCAAAACAAAAAAGAAAGAAGAAAACATGGCTAATGGGTACTATTAATTCCATAGAGGTACTTAACAAAAGTCAAGATTATATAATTGCTCTGCTTACAGTTGTCATGTCAGTGATAAGAAAGAGGACAAATCTATCGTAATCAGTTACACTCTTGTACACTTTATTTTGACATTAATTATTACTTAAAAACAAATAAAAAGTCATCGAAAACACAGTCACTAGATAAACAAATATCTTTAATATTACGAACCATCTAGGAACAAAGATTTTTAAATTGGTTATCTAGTTGTTGGTTATCTGGTACTACGTGCCCACAAAAAGTGTACAGGTGAACTGGGTTTATAATCCCTCTACGCTTTTAAATCCTATCTCTATGATTGATTCATCCAATACTAGTAAAGCCTACTTTTGCCAATAACAAAGATAATCCGTAATTCTATCTGACAACCCTATATTAGGATCTGGCCTTATCTTTGATACAACGAAGACTGAATACCAATAGCCGAGCCTATTAGGGCGACGTAAAGCGAGAAATTAATATGCAAATGAATACCAAAAGAGGGCAAAGATTCATCCCAGAAATGAAAGGATTGAAGACCTGATGTTAAAGTTCTTTGACGAATTTTGAATTGGAATTAATTGCGATTACATCGAATTGAGAGATTTTGCGAAGTTACAGAGGATTCTGTTTACTACAAAGTACTTATTTTGTGTAAAAGTTTAGAAGATTGAATGTTTTATGTTGAGTTAATTAGGAATTTCAGCTTGTAAATAAGGTTTCAAAAGTTTAACGCATACGTTTACGACGCCTCGTCTTTAACCACTTTTTTGGGAATACCGGTCGTATATAAAAAATCAACATAATTGTCTTAGAGGTGAAAAGACCTAAGCCACATAGTCATCGATTTGAGAATTGAAAAACTTTATTTTATTTTATTAATATTATTTTATTTATATGGATCAAAAAACAGTTACATATTAGTATTTCTACAGTATAATGATAACGATAACCTAATGAGATTATAAACATGTAACCCACATCATTGTTTACGGATTGACTAACATGAAAAACTAAAATTAAATCTTAACGAATAATATAGAAATATTACTTCAAAAACAGAAGTCGATTAGTTTAAATTTCATTATTATACAGCTCGATTTTGAACTGGAATATTATCATAAGTCGATGTTCCTATAGAAACATGTGCCCTAGACCCTAGGCCTTAACATCACCAAGAAACGGTGGGAAGCTTTATTTTTATATAATAGCATCTAACTGATTGCTGTTTATATGATTTTGAAGTTCTTACATCAAAGTCTGACCAATATTTCTCTTTACCTACCAACTCTAAAGCAAATCCTATTATCTTTGGAACAGATCACGCCGATCTTCCTAATTCACTTTCATTCAAACGTAAATAGATTACAAGCAACTTAACACGGCTTTATCGTCGACTAGTTTGTATGCTAATTTCTAACTGAACGAAAGGCCATTGATAGTATCAGCTGCTTCTTTTAACGAGCCTTTGATTTAACAAACAGGAAATGTATTTTTTCGTACTTAAACAGAAGTTTTGAAAATCGATTTATATTGTGGCGCCAGAATCCTAGTGCTATAGGCACGGCGCAGAATCCTAGTGCTATAGTACGAGGAGGGATCAAAAATTAGTGAGAATGAGATAGAATATAATGATTATTGATAACTTAATAATTTATTTTTGTACATAGTTTCCTATTCTCCCTACACACCGAGTCCAGCGCTTTTCCAAAGCTTCAATCTCTTTCACAAAAAAAGTTTTGTCTTGGTCCTGCAAAAAGCTCTCCACGGCATCCATCACCTCGTTATCGTCTTCGTACCTGTTTCCCCTTAAGTATTTTTTCAATTTGGGGAACAGATAAAAATCGCTAGCCGCCAGATCTGGTGAATAAGGGGGGTGGTCAACCAATTCGAAGCCAGCTTGCTGAATGGCAGCCATCGCAACTGCCGACCTGTGCGCGGGTGCGTTGTCGTGATGAAACAGCACGCCCCTTCGAAGTTTCCCTCTCTTTTTCTCTTTGATTTCATTCCTCAACTTAGAAATTAAAGCTGCATAATATTGGCCTGTAATAGTGGTTCCACGCTCCAGGTAATCAATCAACAATATTCTTTCTGAGTCCCAAAATATTGAGGCCATAACCTTGCCAGCCGATGCCACGACACGAAACTTCTTCGGGGTCGGTGATGATGGCCGTTTCCATTGCGAAGATTGCTGTTTTGTCTCGGGAACAAAATGATGGACCCATGTTTCGTCCATTGTTACGAAACGAGACAAAAAGTTTTCAGAATCTTCTTGAAACTTGTTCAACAATATCTTCGAAATGTCAAGTCGGTTTTGTTTCTGACTGTCGGTTAACATTCTCGGCACCCATCTTGCGGAGACTTTTCTCATATTCAAAGATTGTTTCAATATGGATTGAATACTTCCATATGAAATGCCCGTTTCTTGAATTAAGTATCGGATGGTAACTCTTCGATCGCTCAATACAATTTTCTCGACTTTCGCAACATTTTCTTGGGTGACTGACGTCGATGGACGGCCGCAACGATGTTGGTCTTCCGTGCTCGTTCTCCCTACTCAAAATTGAGAAGCCCACCATGCGACAGTGGAATACGGCGGAGCAGACTCTCCTAATGTTGCCTCCAAATCGCAATAAATCTCTTTAAATTTTTTAAACAGAGGTATTTAATAACGACTCGCACTTCGTTTTTCTCCATTTTCAACGTTCCGACACGAAGCAAACAAATGACTACATTCAGAAAAAAACAAAAGAGAATCGAAGATGTTTTTTTATTTATATTACAAATATGTATCTGAGCTATGCCTGCCAGTTTTTTTTTTGTTTTTTACCAAGGAGTATGTCGTTCTCACTACTTTTTGATCCCTCCTAGTACAAAGTTCAAATAGGTTCTTTCCTTACAGACCTTTGTATCAAAAAGAAGTCAGAAAAACCTGGCTTAAGCCCTATGCAAATTCCGGACTATTATCCCAAGTATTTAAGGATTGTTAGAAATATGTGGACCAAAAAAGAACTAAAAAGTTTGTTGTGTATATTGAAAGATGCCGATCAATTTCTTAAGTGAAAAAAGCTGAAAAATGATCATTTTTCGGTTGTGGTTTAAAGCATCAATTCTAGCAACTTTTCAATTTTGCACGAATGCAAAAGTTGCAAGAATTGATGACATGAAATTACTTTTGAGTATGGGCTGTAACAAATGTATAAATCAAGACGATAAAATATTTTCCTAAGATCCTTAATGAAAAATGTTTATCTCGTCTTAAGCTCGTAGGAACGGTTATTATCAAAGATTTATTCAACGACGAGATGCCACGTGGCAATGTACCCCCGGCTACGCTCAATGTAATTAGATTCACTTAGGTTTTTATGACTGCGTTAATGGCGAAAAATGCTGGCAGAAGACTTAAGAGTTTGATGCTATCTGTTATATTTTTCTGCAGAGAAAGAGGGCCTTTTGAAATGCTTACAGTTTTTTTCTGCTTCAAATGTAACGAAGCTGTTTCTGTATTCATTTTGAAGACGTAAATAGTGCACATCTCTGTTTATTCATAAATTTTAATCAAAATGTGTCATGCGGTCAGCCTGTCGTTTTTCGTCGGAAATATTATTTAACACGTTTTTAGAAAAATTCTTAAATATGCGCCACTAGCCGTCCATATATACGGACAGCATATTTGGACGGCTAGTGATCAAAATATATGGATGAACAGAGGTGTGCACTATTAACGTCTCCAAAATGAATAACACACACAAACGCACACACACACAAGCACACATACGCACGCATGCACGCACACGCACGCACACGTACGCACACGCACGCACAAACACATGACCACACACACACACACGCACACACACGAACACACGCGCACGCAGCCGCACGCACTCGCACGCACGCGCACGAACGCGCACGCACACACGCACGCACGCACACGCACACATACGCACACACGCGCGCGCACACGCGCCCACACGCGCAAACACGCGCACTCACGCGCAAACACGCGCACGCACGCACCTCTGCCCGTCTTATAGTCCTCAGGATGAATTCAGAAATATCTATTGGAATTCAAAAGTTTATTTTTAATAAATATGACAAATTTTAAGTGTATAATTGAGACCGCAATTACCAACGCCACGCGATACATTACAAGAATCGCTGATTTAGGATGTAAGTCTAGGAATATGATTAGACGATGGATATGAATGAACCAGAGTTGTAACGCAAGCAGTACCTGCAGATAAGGCATTAATTGCCCTCGTGGTAGGTCCAAAAAGCGTTGCCGTGACGTCAGAGATGAGTTATAAAATGATTGACCAGTGATATGATATTTGTATATGTAAATTTCATGTTTGTATACGCAGCCAAGATACAGGAATAATACCTAGATTTATAAAAAAAGAAATAATGAAATGATAGTTTGAAGATTATGAACAAGACTCTTGCCTAGCTTAGGACAATATTTCTGTAAAATGTTTAGATTTCGTGATGAGGGAGGGCTATTCCCTTTTTACATAATTGTATAGATTTTCTATTTCATGATGAACGTTTCCATACCTACTTACCATAGATTCGTTTACAATATGGTAATCAGTCCGTCCACCGGATGCGAAGCCACAGTCAGCCAAGTATGCTAATTGGAAACGCCGCCTTGCAAATGTAAATAACTGTTTTTGGAGTCCACTACATCAGCAAATTTGTTTCTGGAGATTTTTTTTTATTTAAATGCTTTCAGGGTTACACCACCTATATAATTTCTGATTGCAAAATTGGATTTAAAAGAGTAATTTTGTTCAGCTTATCATTGTCATTTACTTACTAACTGTAATCTAGAGAATCTTGTCTTTATCGGAACATCAGTCGTCGCTTATTTCCATAATTCCGGTATCAGTTACTTGTATCTCAATATCTCAAAAGCAATTAAATCTACATTATTCGAAAGGCTTCTCTCACTATTAATCTTGCAATAACGCATCATCGTGCTGATATTTCCTTGCTACGGTAATTTGAGCTTTATGATTCCCTTGTCGCTCGTTTAGCTGTATGTTTAAATACAGTTTCCTGGTTATGGAATCGACGTCACGGAAAGACAATGCTTTTTATACATTTTATGACTTGTACACTTTTGAACACTCGGGTCACACTTTTTTCCGCCCTCTTTTTGGCTTACTTTTGATTATAACCTTCCAATTTTTAGACACGTGTGGATACTATGCAGATCCAAGATGGTCAATTATAGAGCCTCCGACATACGACGTAGCGGTGTGCAATTGCGATATTTGTAGTGATCACTAATCTAAGAAGAGGGGATCCCGTCATGCGGAGGGCTCGTTAAGACGTTTGACTTGGTTATCATTTAACGTAGTTATTGAGCCTAGTTATAAGCCTTACAGGTTTGATAATTCAACATAAGATGGCTACAAACCCGCCTTCGCAGTGGATCTGCTTGGTGGCCCTATCTGTTCCTTTCCGGTACGATGTTTGGTACGACCTATTAGATCCTTTACGTTCCAATGCATCCCTACACATTTTGCGCGCATGTAAACTTTTGTCTATCTTTTCGAGAAAGTCGTGGAAAGTAAGGGAAGTATTTGGGAAGTTATAAGACTTCACAAATATAACAAAACGTCGCAGTCAAATAGCAATAATGCCGCATACAAATATTAATTCTCACTAACGCGCAACAGAAACAACACGATAGCTCGAGACGTTAATAACAATGTACTTACGGCATTATCCCCCTCCGAGTCAACAGTGGCGGCTTTAATTATTAACACTTAACATAATATTGCGTGTAACGCTTTGGAATTGGGTTGCGTTCTGTTAATGCGACTGATTTGGTTAAATTTACGATATTTCAGCTATATGTTCAAATGAATCAGTGATCAATGTGCTTGGAAAATAGGCTACTTGATAAGTATTGTTCTTGATAATGATATTTTACCAGTTTTTTAAGCTCGTTATTCTACAGAGACGCCAATGAAGAGGTATGCATGTTTTAAGTCAGTGCAATTTTCTAATAAATTAATCTAGACTAGAAGACGACCGTGTCAATTTTTGGAACATAATTCGCAAGGCACCAAATAGGGCATGAGATTTTGGGCGGTTAAATTAATATAATGATTTAACCAAAATTATTCATCCGACCAAGATAATTCACGTTATAAATTTAATACAGCAAAACAGTTTAGTAATTAGTGCGTTCGGCTATCACTTCATATAATAGTCCTCTATATCATCACGTCAAATCTCTTGCGGGTTATGGAGACGGTACAGAGTTTTAACAGGTTCTTTCCTTACATACCTATCTGGTTTCCTCCACTAGTCGTCTGATTATAAATTTCTGATCACAGCAAAACAAACGTCTAGCTAACGAAACGTAACCTTTAAATGTGTGATGATACGCCCTTCGTGTTTCCGACGCGATATTCTACATTATAATAAACGGTTGAATTAATTTTCTTAACAACAAAACCGAAGCAAGGCTAATAATTAAATGGAATTACTTGTAAATTTTAGGCGTAATAATAGAAGTTTGAAGATGCTGAATGCCAATTTAGATAAATTAACTCTAGAAATAGATAAATTAATTACTATATGGATCTAAGTCTATAATGTCTATCAAGAACATTGTCATCTCTTTAAGAGAAACTGAAGCGGCTGTAAAATAACCTCATAAGTGTATGGCTAGTCATATAAACCAAATCCAATAATCAGCCTTATGAATAAGATTGAGATATTAATCTCTTGGAGGCTAGTTTTTTACTTATCATTTCCACAGAACCTCAACAAGAGGATGTGATTATCGTCTAGCTTTCGGCTTTGATGTTTTAGCCGTTGTGTACCACCGTGCGTGTACCAGAGCCCTATTTACTCTCAGTAGAAGCTTCTAAATCTGCGCTCATAAACCTAGATTCTCAAGTTACATACTAAAGTCAATAGAGTTTTGATCGACTCAGCGCAAACTTTATGCTTTTCTAACAAGGTAGTTTGGTACGATGGTAAACAGTCTATGCTCGGAGAGGTTACTTCGAGACCTGTTCCGAGACTTGCGTTAATTTCAGAAGTTCAAACTTCGCTTTTATACTGTAAACCTATTAATTAGATCATGATTTTACATTGAAAGTTTAAGTGAATGAGACTTTTCTAAATCTACAGTGTTGGAGAATCTTGCATCTCACTTCTTATATTTAACAGGAGATAGATGTTAATCAGTTTTTTTTTAATTACATGCTTTTTTGGAAGCAAGTTGTTTATATAACTTCATTTTGCTAAAGAAACAAAATTCTTATGTAAATGTAAGACGAAAATTGATAAGTATTTAACACAAAATGAAGTGTGCGTGCTTGCTCATGTACTTATTTGAATAAGAAATGAACTACATAACAAAAAAATAACTTATTAACATAATATGGCTAAAATGTCGTTACCATTTCAACCAATATCACCAAAAACAACACGGTAGTGTGCTTTTTGGTGGTATTGGTTAGTTGGTAGTTATTTAGTACCATAAATTCATTTGGCCTACACGAAAACAGGCAAGATAAAACCTAGACAAAACCACGAACATAATGACGAGAAAGATCCATCTGTCCATACAGGATAACGATTCTGAATAAATATTGCAGAAGATTCTTGACGATATCATGTTGACACATCCTTGAACAACAACCGTCTCGCCAGTACTGCTGGCCAGGCAAACGCTTAGTTCCACCAATTAGTATGCTTATGCGCAGACCCAATATTTGATTTGATTCCGTGGGTCAGTAGTGTTGACTCAGGAATCCCTCCAGATATGAGAACGTTAAGCTGTTATTTATGTGTTTACACCTCGAGGTAAACCCTTATTTGCTATAACTTAACGCGACGCGTTACGATAACTTTGTGAAATGATCGCGTTATGGAATACCATATAGCGATGATCGATATCCATCGATGTCAGATAAACATCGATGTTTAGCGAAAAAACATCGATGTTAAATCTTCGACACATCGAGGGTATGAGTATAATTTCGGAACATTGATATCTCCTTATTCAACTAGTTGATTCAATTATTTATTGAATAATTATAATTCAAATATTAATATTCAATGAAACAAGAAATAAATTTCAAATTAATTGTTTTATGCTGTAGGATGCCAAGCCCCAAAATGTATAAAATAAAAGCGAACTAAATTTACTCAGTTTACACTCAATTTTGGCTTTATTATTATTGGCTCGGACCCGAAACATCAATGTTTTCAAACATCGATATTTTTCTTATGATACTTATCGGACATCAATATTTTTGTATCGATGTCAACATCGATGTTTTTCTAATATCGATCATCCCTAATACCATACCACAGAATACTGTATACTACCAGAGTACTATTAGAGATGGGCAAAATATAATCAGATTAATGATTACAATTCCATTTTGTAATATTCAAAGGCAAAGGCTCACAATATGACTGCGCCAATTACAGAGCCATCAGTTTGATCAGCTTGGCAGCCAAGGTATACGGTAAAATTATTGAACTGAGAATGCGCGAGAAGTCCGATGGAATGTTGTGTGAGGGCACAAGGGCGTTTCAGGCCCGGAAGAGGATGTTCGGATCAAGTTTTCTTCCTCTGCAACATCGTAGATAAGCATCTGACAGTGGGCCGGAAGGTTTTCTGCGATTTTGTGGATCTGGAGAAGGCGTTTGATATAGTTGTGCGAATGAGACTTTGGGACATTTTACCTGAGGATGGTATAAATGGCACTCTGTTGCGAGCCGTCCAGTCCACTTATGTGGACAGCAAGGCATGCGTACGGGTGGGAGGTAACATGTCACCTTGGTTTGACGTTGAAATCGTCGTCAACCGTATTCGCAACAGCGAAGTAAGAAAGCGAGTAGGTGTGAAAGATAGTATCGGTGTAAAGATGAGAAAGGGTATGCTCTGTTGGTTCGGGCATATAGAAAGAATGCCAGAAGAAAGAATGACAAAACAGATATACAACGCGAAAGTGGAAGGATGTAGGCGCCGGGGAAGACCTAGACTATCTTACCATGACCAAATAGACCGTGTCTTAGCTGAAGGGCAAGTCAAGAGTCTCCGTAACCGGCGAGTGTGTATGAGACGAACTATAAGAGTGGAGGAAGCCAGAGAAGTATATAAGGAAAGAACCTGTTGGAACTCTGTACTCTCTGCCTACCCCGCGAGGGAGCTGGCGTGGTGATATAGATAGATAGATAGTAATATGCAATGCTTACTGCTTATAATATGAAAGTGATGAATGAAGGTGTACAAATGGGTGATCTAGTGGTAACTGATCTACTATATGCAGATGACGCGGTTTTAATAACGCATACAGCCACTGATCTGCAAACACTATTCACATTTATGAAAGACGACTGCATGAAAAATGGCTTGCATTTGAATGTAAAGAAAACCAAGATTATCGTTTTTGAAGGGGAAAAAACCAGAACGAATGCGATGATTGTGGTTGGTAACCATGTGCTGGAGCAAGTGAATGAGTTTGTGTATCTTGGATGCGCATTCAGTAAGGATGGAAAATAGACCGAGAAGAGTGAGTGCAGGGAACAGAGTGAATGGTGCGATGGGAAACATACTTGAGAGCCGGCACTTAAGGCAAAAGGTCAGGCTAGCCATACATAACGGAGTGCTTGTCCCAACGCTGTTATATAGCAGCGAGAGCTGGGTATGTAAGAAGTAGAATGAAAGTAGGATAAATGGAAATGCGAGCTCTGCGGAAGATGTGCGGAGTGAAGGTGACCGACCGTATACGCAACAGCGTAGTAAGAAAGCGAGTAGGCATGAAAGATAGTAGCAGTGTAAAGATGAGAAAGGGTATGTGCTCCGTTGGTTTGGGCATATAGAAAGAATGTCTGAAGAAAGAATGACAAATCAGATATACAATGCGAAAGTGGAAGGATATAGGTACCGGGGAAGACCTAGACTATCTTACCATGACCAAATAGACTAAGTCTTATCTGAAGGACAAGTCAAGAGTCCCGTTGGTTACGGGACCGTTGGCGAGCGTGTATGAGACGAACTATGAGAGTGGAGGAAGCCAGAGAGATATGTAAGGAAAGAACCTGTTGGAATTCTGTACTCTCTGCCTACCCCGCAAGGGATCTGGCGTGATGATATAGAGAGATAGAGATTTTAATGATTCTTTCACCATTAGAAAGCTACATTATCCAGAAGTAATATAGGCTATAAAACATAGACTCGGGTGGTGGCGCTGTTGGCGACTAGGTGTGTCGTCGTGGGAAACTGCTAGTGACTGATACTCGTATTTCAATCATCAGTTCAAAATTCTTCGTCATCTAAATTATAACCTAACTGAATTTAAGAGTCAAACACTTCATTTATTCATACAACTGTAATTTTTGATTTATGTTGTATTTCACCGTATGGACAACTTTTATCTATTGATTGAAAAATATATCACTAAGTTGAAACTTGTAAAATCTCAGCAGGGATATTTAAAAATCAAGTTCTTCAGTTTTCCTTGTCAGTCGGTGAGTTCCGGGAACTAACATCGTCGGCGAAAAGTAGGTGCACATAGTGCACCTCTGCCGTTTGACTTGTCATACCATTTACTGAAAATTTTCATTATACCATTTACTGCAAATGTTCAACCTGTTTAATAAAGTACCTGCATTAGGTGTAAGTGACGGACGATTTAGCGCAGTGATTAAGAGCTTAAGACGCTCCGCCCAATGTGTTAATAGTCGCGGGTTCGATTCCCGCACGAGACAAATCTTCGCGTGATCCACAATTATTTGTTTCCGTCTGGAACACAGGAATAAATACAGGTTTGGGGCTCCATTTAAAAAAAAAATCAGTTTCTACCTCAGTCAATTCTAACCTTAATTCAGACTTAAAAATTCAATAAGAGCATAAACTGCGAGTACAGGTAAGTTATATTACGTTTCCCGGCGCGCTCGTCTGCGTGCACCAAACTTTATTGAATATTATCTTCGCCAAGTTATTGCAGCTGCGAGCTCGAATATTGACTGTGGTGTTCCGGTTATAAGAATTATTACAGCGGGTATAGAAGTTGCAGAAATATCTAGTAAAATGTGTGTCTGCATCGCGCAAGTGAAGTTGTTGCTGTTTTTTTTTTAATCTGGTGGAATTTTGTTTGTCGAAATGACGTCTCTGCCTAGTGATCTGAATATAGATTTACTTAAAAGTTCCAGGTTGTATCTAATTGGGAGATTTCTTTTTGTCATCTACATTATCATATAGAGGAAAACGTAAATTATTGTGCAAAAGTTAGTAGTAGGGATGATCGATATTAGAAAAACATCGATGTGAACATCGTTTCAAAAATATCGATGTACGATAAATAGCGAAAGAAAAACATCGATGTTCTAACACGTCGATGTTGTTTGTGTGCGTGTGTGTAAACCTTTACAGATCATAATGGTCAGCGACATCTAGTGTGGATTGGGTGAATTATTAATGTCACAATTTAGTCAGCTAAATTCTAGTATAAACTAAGTAAACTAAGTTCGTATATAATAGATTTTGTGGCTTAGCATCCTAGAGTATACCGAGATATTATACTCGTACCATCGATGTGTCGAAGTTTAAGAGACCTTAACAGCGATTTAAAACAACTACAGTAAACATCGATGTTTATCGAACATCGATGAATATGGATCATCCCTAGTTAATAGTACAATATTAATATTTAACCAGTTTATTCAAAGAAAATTAGTTTTATTTCGTGTGTAATACCCATGTGAATCTAAAAAGTCAATGCCACTTCTGTTTCCGTAGACGTCATAAATGACTCTGAAATATTAGAATCAATTCATCAACCCTGCTGTCACGAGTACTTCTTAAATAAGTAAGGGCCTCTTACACCACCTTCGACTAAAGTCTAAGGTAGACTCATCTACAATTAAAGTTGCAAGTAAGTCTATACACGAATTTCACCATCTCTGAGTACTGAATTTAACTAGCCAGTTTTAATTGCAGAGTAACGCTAATCGAGAAGTAATTAACCAGCACTTAATTCGAGATTGGTGAAAAAGACGCTAAATAAAAAAAAATCTTGATTCTGCGGCACGCATTCTCGGCGTTATATTGTACTCTGCCAGCAATTTGAGTAAAAAGTTCGTAATAGGTTTTTTGGTCACGAGACCAAAACGATTGCATAACTTAGGAATTTTATTACTCAACCTCTAAATAAATCTGTGGTTTCTATAAAAGTATTGGCCCAGACAAATACAATTAAACAACAATAAAACTCCAATTGGGTTGGGCAGCATTTGGCAAACTACGTCACGTTTTCGCTTCGCCTATACCGCAATGCCTGAAGACTAAAGTCTTTAACCAATACGTCCTACCTGTTATGACTTACGGGGCCGAGACGTGGACACTCACAGTGAGACTAGTCCACAAATTCAAAGTCGCACAGCGGGCTATGGAGCGAGCTATGCTCGGCGTCTCTTTAAAGGATAAAATTCGTAACGAGGTAATCCGACAAAGAACCAAAGTTACCGACATAGCTCGCAGACTCAGTAAGCTAAAGTGGCAATGGGCTGGTCACATCTGCAGAAGGACCGACAGCCGATGGAGCAAGAGTGTCCTAGAGTAGAGACTGCGACTTGGTAAGCGTAAGGTAGGACGGCCCCCAGCTAGATGGACCGACGACCTCAAAAAGGTCGCTGGGACAGACTGGATGCGGAAGGCGGAGGACCGTGTGCAATGGCGCGTGTTAGGAGAGGCCTATGTCCAGCAGTGGACTACGATAGGCTGATTGATTGATTGAAAACTCCAATGTTTTGTCTTATACCCCGGTGCTGAGCTACGTCATTGGAAGCTGAAAATAAATGCTAAGCCCTTCATAACATTTAAAGTTCCCTGGTAATGTAAACGTATTGGGTTTTCAAATCAAGAAAAAGCTTGCATTTGAAAACTATGCGGAAAAGATGGTATACTTCTGTAAAGACGCCCTCTGTTTAGCGTGTTTTACCTAACCTATTGTGTCTCACTGCAGGGCAAATGTCTTCCCCTTCTCCTTCCATACAATTCCATTCTTGGATAGTGACCATTCAGACCGATATGCATCGAAGTCATCGTCCCACCGGTTTTTAGGCCTACCACGACGACGATATCCGTGTTATGGGACCCATTCGGTACTTGTTTTCGGCGTTTATTCGGGTCGGTTGAGTTAATAGCAGAATGGGTTGTTATATTTGTGTTCGAAAAGTATGCGATGGAGATAGAAAAGGAACAAGCAATAATTCGAATTACACTAGCAATTAGAGCGTAGAAACCGCCGATTATTCAGCATTTCTGAATGCAACCACAGCTCATAAAATCAAATGGATCACTCTGCTGTAACAGTGGCTCTAGAATCAAAGAACGCATATCCACGACCGCATTAATCCGTATGACCTAACGCGGCGTGTTACGCCAACATCGTGAAATGATCGTGTAATGGTGTTCTGTATAGTATGACACTGGAGTATCACTAAACTATAAGTTATCGTTACGCGCCGCATTACGTGTTTAATTGGCCATAGCGAATAAAGGCGCCGCAGGCTATATTTTGCGCTCGATTTCAGTTTCAGCGACGCAATTCATATCGCAGAGGATAGGACTAAATGGAGAGACATTATCAAAGCTAAAGTTCTTCATAAAGATCACGACCCTCAGCACTGAGTTCGACGTAAGGAGGAGGAGGAGGCTATATTTACCCGATGGCGCTTCAGGTCCAGAGCTTTATAATTAATTAGCTTAGAGCATTATGATTAATTAACACTAAGCTATCCACCCCATTCGGTAATGCATATTTTGTGTAATTATTTTATTAGTTGATCATAGCTGATCAGATCCAAAATATAAGTGAGTCAGAAAGAATCGGTCACGCGCGCTTCTTACCATATTTTTTTGTTATTATATCCCATCTCTGTCCGGCCCGACTGAGCCAGCTGATCCAAGAAGCTGTATAACGTTACTTCGACACGGAAAAATGAATATAAATCGGCCATATTGTGTCTGATGTTATATTATTCAGGATTCGAGGCAGTTACGTTTCCACATAAGATCAGAGAGCTTAGCACGCACCGGTTGCCGTTAGCGTCCCGCTAACGAGTTGATATGCCATCCTTTTCACACAGCAAATTTACAAAATAAATATGAAAGTGACAACATACTTTCTCGATAGCGTTACGCTAACATCAATCTATTCGTGCTAAGCACTCAGACATGTGTCGACTTGCTGGACTTTCGTCGGATGTTTTCTTCGGAAATCTGGATTTATGTCTATTACTTGTTCGTGGTTAGTGCTTTTGTAAAGTCTAGTGTCAAGATGCTTCGTAGATCAATAGAGGTTTATTTTGTTTACGAAAGTATTTTTATTCACGAAGCAATAAGTTGGTAAACATTTCTACACCTAGTCAAATATAAAGGCGGCGTGACTTTATAAAAATATATTTATTTTACAAATATAAATTTATTATATAAATTCAAAATACTATGCAGTCAATAATATGACTTAGAGTTCGTGCGAACGGTAAGAGAGCTAAGACGATATTAAGGTACTTTGTCTGGTGATGGCTATTTATAGGTATCGCCAAACAAACATGTTTACTAGGCGCCACCTACGCAGAGTGCGCCGTATTAATTCATATTTGCTTATTAATCAAAACAGTTAGTGGAACAGAACGGAGACTAAACATGTAACCTGAGATCTGTTTACATGATAAATACGCAGCTGAGGCAAGTTAAGCGGAATCATCAATTACAGTTCTTGAAATTAATTTATATGAACAATAGTTTGTTTTTATTCCATCATTTTCTATAGTACTTGCACTGAGCTATGTACTGGTCGGGTATACATAACTACCTATAGCGTGCTCTTTGACCATGTAACATTTAAAAACCTCCATTTGTTTCAAAAAACCAACTATACCTCGTTAGTCCTCTTGAGTACTTGGGTTCAAATCCTAGGTCGAGGAAAGGTTTTCTATTGAAAATTCTTTAATAGCAGCCTATAGTCTTAGATTTGTGCGTGACATAATGATGTAAGTAACTTCGTGCTCTCTGCCTACCTCGCAAGGTATCTGGTGTGATGATATAGATAGATGGATATATTTTAGATTCTTGAATAGATAGAATATTCTTGCTCGCTATTCCATAAGGAACTTAAAAGGTAAGCGAAACATGAGCTATACAGCTATACACCCTGCCTTTAAAAAAACCGTAGCCTCATCCTAGGATTGATATCTGTATCGTAGGTGCGTTTACAAACATGAAAATTCACACACACAAATACCCAGATCGAAAAAATTATTATGGGTCACACAAAGATTTGTCTTGGAACCGAACCGGCGACTATTAGACACAGTGGGTGGAGTGGCTTAAGCTCTTAACCACTGCGCTAAATCCTTTGTCAACCCTTACCATCTCCGTTTAGGGAATAAAGACGGGACGGTATAAATTTCAGCATTATATAAATAAAACCAATACCACAAGCACAACATTAATAATTTTGTCTATTCCTAGCACTTTTTTTCGTCACAACACGAACAAATTAAGAAGACCTAAGAAACTTATAACATCAACCGTTCAAGGTGCCTATCGAAGTCGGTTGGGAAACACTCCCTGTTGAGCCTTTAATGGACCATTCGATTACTCAGCTTAAGTAAGAAATATTACGTTTTACTTGTACAATATTGTGGAGAATATGTACTTCCAGACGTTTTTAGGGAAACCGGCAAAACGGGGCTGTAATTAATGAAATTAATGGTAATGAAAAGTAATGCGATAGGAAGTGTAAATTTCAATTTGTGTTTCTGTAATAACCAAACCTACTACATCCTGGTTTTTTTAAATTTCTTATTAGATACAAACACAGCTTTGCACCGTTTACAATTTGATAAATTTATTTTTATAATTGCCGATCCAACAGTCGTTGTCTTGTTGTTACAAAAATAGAAAAAGAACATAATATTTTCAAAAACAAGCTTTAAAACCAAACCACATCGGATAGATAGGTATCTTGCTTAATTGAAGAGTTATTATGGCCTTCTTCCGGCTCCATCATCAGACCCTGGACGACATCTGGGTCTACAGGTACTCGTCAAGACAAATACAACGAGTCCAAACATGGCTGGGTTATGTTGAATATTTGGATGATTCCATTGGCAAATTTTCGACTTTATCATCAGGCCCTGAACACCATCTGGTTGGATAGTACTTGTCAGCTCCAATCCAACGAGCCTAAACACGAGGGAGTTATGTTCTGTAGTTGACATGTTCCTATGGCCACCTTCCGACTCCATCATTAGACCAGCTCCACCTTGCATACGCATGCCAAATTTCAGCTCAATCGGATACCCGCAAGTGCTTGAAAAATGGTTCACAAGATTTAAAGAAAGACAGACAGACAACCATACAAACAATGCAAGTTAAATAAAATCTTTCAGTTTTTCCCGACATGGTTCAAGTCGCCAGTGGAACGTAGCTCTTCAGCTTTTAGACCGAGTAGTCGTAGGTTCGATAATGATCCACAAATATTGTTTTTCAGTGTGGGTGTTTGTGCATTTGAGTTTTATATTTGTAAACTCACCCCAAACGACACATACATTGCTTTTAGCAATGAACAATGTTTTTGAAGTGAAAAATGCCCAACGCGCCTACGTTGGGCATTTTTTGAGATGGGAAAAACAATTGAACTCGCGACACTGTTACCGTTACCGACACCCCTGTGTATAAGTATGTACATATATTGTGTATTTACGTACATAGATACACATGTACGTTGGCATTGTTTGAGATGGGAAAAAACCATTGAACTCGCGACACTGTTACCGTTACCGACACCTCTGTATATAAAAAAATTCAAAAAACATTTCCTGAAGATTCAAATAATACACACGTTTTTTTTTTAGTAAAACAGCATAATCATCATCGTGTATGAGAGCGAAATAAGAGTATGGAAGACGCCAGATAAGAAGGAAAGAACTTGTTGGAACTCTGTAACTTTGCCTACCCTGCAGGGGATCTGGTTGTTATGCTATACATATATATATATAATTAGATTTTTCCGCACATCTCGCCCAAATAAACACTTTTCAGCTTTCATATTCAACTCCATGGCAACCCTAACCAAGTTTATTACTTTATAATTTGATATTTTTTATTTACAGGTAAGTCCGTGCCGTAAAGAATACGGTAAGTAGGCTGACCTCTGCGTAGTTAAATTTGTGAGAATATTGTTTTATCAAGGTAAGACATTTTCTATTTATGAGAGCAGAATTTAATTAGCCTTCCAAGAATTGTAATAGGTTGGTGTATTATTTCTTTGCTTAATACTCTAGTCTTTGAGTCTTTGTAACCAGCGAGCGTTTACGAGGCGAATTATGAGAGTAAGGAAGCTAGAGGATAAGAATTAACCTGTTAGCAAAAAGAAAGGAATTATAATAATGTTTATAAATATCCTGTAATGTTTTTTTCGAGCATTACGATCATAATATTATACATTTTAGCCAAAGTATGATAAATCACGAGTACTCCAACGTGACAGAAGAGAGACAGACTCCAAACTTTATGTAGTCAAGCCACTTTTCCATTACCGTGGCTACTTCATGCCAAGATGTCTACATCTCGCCGACGACATAAGGAGCTTAACACATAAATCAAAAACTTTCAAGTGACACTACATGCAAAAGATATGAACACTTGTATTGGTAGTATAGGGTGACCATCAAACTATGAATCATAGTATAAATAATAATATCAGCCCTAAAGAAACTATCCCACCGTTGGACACGGGCCTTCTCTCAAACTAAGAGCGTTTAGGCCATATTCCACCACGCTGGTCCAGTGCGCGTTGGCGAACTTCACACACTAACGTGAAACTTTGAAGCAGGTAGGTTTCCTCACGATGTTTTCCTTCACCTTTAAAGCAAGTTATGTAGTGGTATAAAATATAAATATAAAGTGAATGTAATAAAAAGATCAGTGAGATATATAGGTGAAATTGATCGCTATATAAACGATCATTCCAAATTGTCTTAGAATTTAATTTGTTATGTAAATAACTTCAATCAAAAAATCTTTGCTACTATTTTAGTGATTTCAGATACTTGTAAGCTTCCTCTGCACCTAAAATTATGGAAACCTGTATGCGGGTATGGTAATTAAATTTACATAAATACTCTATTTATCGAAAAATGTTCTCTACTAACTATTTACACGACAACATTTCCTAAAGTACAGAACTTTAGGAAATGTTGTTGTGTAAATAGTGCTTAACATGGTTTTAAAAAAGTTTTTGATGGCTACTAACAGATTTGAACCGTATGCTTTTTGAGCTAATTGGAGTCAACGTTCTTAAATTATGTTAGGAATATCTTTGTTGTATTGATCAATCTCGGTCACACTACATAAGAGTTGAGTCCATTGCGGTTATCCTGAAATGTTTAGCAAGAAGGCCAAGAAGTTCCCGGTCGGCGGTATATTTACATCCCAGGATAATACGATTTAGGTAGGCGAGATTTATAGCCGGCATAATGCGAAGTGTTCAACTACTGTCTTCGGCCTTTTGTGTGTTGGATTTATGTTTAAAGATTTAGAAAGCTTTCTTCAAGGCTCTTTACCTGAGAAATATGATTCAGAGAAGAAAATGGAATGACGTGTTAAGATGCTATGTGTATATTTGTATAGCAATAGAAGTATGTAATGTGATAGCTTCATTGGTGAATCGCTTGCTTAATATGCACGAGGTCTAGGGTCCAAATCTCAGTTAGCATCTCCGGGTTTTAAAAATTTTTGTGCCATTGCCACTTGCTAACGGTGAAATATATTATCTTGAAGAAACCTATAGAGCGTTTTTGGATCCTTTCAGATCTAAGGGAATCTAAAAAAATGTTAAAAGAAATGCAAAATTCTGGCACTAGTAGAGGTCGTCGTCGTCGTCTGCGTCTAGATACCAAGCGTTGGTCGACGAGATAGAACTATAAGGTAGCGCATAGATTTGTACTTTTCGCTGATACTTCATAGCCTGAACAGCAAGAACACGATATTTTGTGGAAATGTAAAGAGAAGTTCTGTATTCAAGAGTAGGACAGTAAAACGGGTATCAAAAACGTGAAATAGTGTGCCCAAACAATGGCCATATACACGCCCCCCCGTCACATTAAGACCAAAAATGTTTGCGCGAAATGTGGGTGTGAGTTGTAGGCACTCCAATTACTATTCTATTTGTAGAATTTACTTCATTATACGCGAATTACATTCGCTTCCGTGACACACGTGCTACCAAACGAACCGGCTCCAATCGAACCCCGCCCCACAGCCACGCTTCGCCGAGCTCGACGTCTAGTATCCACGGTATTTGCCTGTGCCGACGTCAGTCGAACATTAATCAAATGTTTCGCTGTGATATGCCATGTTACGAGCAAGGTATTGGCTTAGGGTAGCTGTGATTTTAAAATGATAACAGATATATGTCCTGTCTTGCTTCCGAAATTGTTAATTGAAGTATGAGCATGGAAACCGCGTTCTGGTAATCAGAAAGATTTAGCAACCAGTCTGGACTGAGTCATCTTTATCATTAGCTGAAAGACGTCCACTAAAGAACAGAGGCCTCTCTAAAGATCCCAACGACGTCCAACTTGGTGCTGCTAGAATAGATGACATGGCCAAAAACGGTTTTCATGCCAGAAACTATCACTGTGCTAGAAACAATTGCCGTGTCAGAAACGGTTTCTGTGCCAGAGTAGATGGGCTTGCTAAAATTGGTCACCGTACTACAAACGGTTACTGTCACCTTGCTTCGAAAGCCTTATAGGCAGTTTGACAGAGTTTCAACAGGAGGACTCCGTGGAGTAGAGTATAACCTCTCTTCTCTCTTACGTTGGTTTTTGAGAGAAGGCCTTTGCTAGCAGTTATAATCATATCAGTCGTAAGACGGCTACTGCAGGACAAAGGCGCTTCTAAGTTACTCACGACAATAGGCTTTGTTCTGTCTACATCTAGTTTTACCCGTGACCTTCATCAGATTTATCAGCCCTCTACGTTATTGTACGTGGCCGCCATTCGAGAACTTTTTTGTTCCAACGGTCAATGCTTCTGGGCCCCAAGTCCGTTATTGCAAGTTTAATAAAATTGTTGATCATTCATCCTAATTGTAAGTTTTGAAAGTTTGCTTTTCAATTCTTACGGTACCTGCCGATAAATCTTATAATTTCCTAAAATCGTAGGTACTAGTTCAAACAATTGCCGATTTTTGACGGAATTGTAATTGAACGATTTTTGTAGCATGTCATAATTATGAATTAATTTTAGTAATTACAAAACACGTAAAACATAACAAACTTCGGGCACTGAACGCTGTGTCCTACTACTATAATAAATGCAAACATCAATAATTTAAGAAGGAAAACAAACAATAGAAAATACATTTGCAAGAATACAAATTACGAGAAATTTAATTCTCACCCGAAGCGACGTCATTTTAATTGAATAAATATCCGGTAGAACAAGGGAGACAAAACAAATGTCGTCTGGCTTATTAATTAATACTTCCTTGTTTAAACAAGCTGAAGAAGTCTAGAACTAAAATTAAAATGGCTGTATATGAGCTGCTTATTTCTGAAGCAGCATTAATTTAATATACAGTTTTTTTTGTTGGCCTGCTTCGTTTGTCTTGTTGCGTATGGTGGAAAGGCAAAAACTCCTGGGTTTGCATCTAAAGTCGAAGCGTGTGATTTTTAAAAAATCTTAATAACGGTCCGGAGTACGAAACTGTGTGCTGTATAATGCCAGTAAGCTCGTCCCCTATTACAAAGAGATCTAAAATCGTAGGCGAAATATAGACACATTAACATAGTCACTCATTTTTTGCTTATGTTGGCGTGACAGAATTTCTGTGGTTTTTTTTATTGAAGACTGGCCGGAGATTGAACTCAATCTCACTCGATAGAATGTGATATAAATATATATAGATTATATATACTTATCCCAAACAATCTTATCACAACTACCAAAAATTACTCCAAATCCAAGCCCAGATTTAAACATTCTTCTAGAGCGGTTAGGGTACGTTCACACTTCTCTTGGATCAGCTTGAAAAGCATCGAAGAGCACTTGTGTTTTTTTCTCGCAGTTTTTTTTTCTTTTTTTTTCTCGACTGCTCGAAAATAATAAAAAAAAAATATCGTGAATAGAATTTATAGTGTGCCGATTACAAAGGCTCACGAACACACTGATTCTACTCATGTTATAAATGTGAAAGTTTGTATGTTTAGATGTTTGTTACTCAATCATGCCAAAACGGCTGAACCGATTTAGATGAAATTAGCCACACACAGATAGTTTATTACCTGGATTAACAGATAGGGTACTTTTAATCCCGAAAAAATGTTAGGTTCCGATAGAGACGAGTTAAGAAAAAAATGCCCCAAAAATTAATTTTAAATACGATTAAAATTGGCTAACAGTTAATAGACCCTGTTAGACAATTATGAGAGTGGAGGCAGCGAGAGAGGTCTGTCAGAAAAGAACTGTACTTTCTTTGTACCGAGCAAGCTGTGTGGTGTGATTCTTTTTTTTTTGGTCCAGTGGTCAAGAGTTTGAATTACTCCGCCTACTGGATTGAGAAGTCGCGGGTTCGATTTCCGCACGGGACAAATCTTTGTGCGTGCATATGAATTTCATGTTTGTAAACGCACCTACGATACAGGAATAATTCTTAGTGTGGGGCTACGATTTTAGAAAGAAAAAAGGTGATCTCAATTCTCTCAATTCTAAATATCGAAATATCTGGTATGATGATAAAGAGAGATTAAAGTTTGCTCAGAAATACCGTGCGAAAGTAGGAGGATGTAGGTATGGGGGAAGATCAAGATAGATAGAAAGTTTTGAGCCAGTTTGTGTGAACCAACCCTCAACCTCATTCCACTTATCGCACACATTGAATCCGGCTTGAATCCCTCACAGCGTCTCAATTCCATTTGTCGTAAGGATTCAAATGTCGGAATATCTAATATGATTTTTTTGGGACTAAGCCCGTCACACATTCCCACCATTCTAACTCCTGTAAGCCAGGATCCACAATGGTCTTCTTAGAGGAGAAGGTTTGGGCCTTGAACTGTCTCGGAGAGCGCTTTAATTGTATTAGAACCGGAAAAAATATTTAAGAAAAAAAAGCAGTAGGATTTTTTTTATATATATATACAAAACGTAGCCTCACACTAGGATTTACTCCTGTGTCGTGGGTTTGTTTACAAACATGAAAATTCACATACACAAATACCCAGACCGAAACAAATAATTGTGGATCACACAAAGATATGTCCCGTGCGGGAATCGATCCCGTGACTATTAGACACAGTGGGCGGAGCGGCTTAAGCTCTTAACTAAGGCGCTAAATCAATCGTCGCAAAAATTCCACATGATATGATTATATAGATAGATTAAAAAGTTCTCCTCTTCGAGCCAGTCTGTATGAACGGACCCTCAGCCTCATTCCACAAGTCGCACACAGCGAACCCGGCCTGAATCCTTCACAGCGTCTCAATTCCATTTGTCGGCGAGATTCAAATGTCGGTCGGATGCCGTGCCGCATGCAGCCAGTCGCACAGAGATGCATTCACTTAATTAAGACACGACACAAACAAGTACATGACTTGCGGCATTATTTGGTTACGCTACTAGAGTGTTGCTTTGTCATGTACTCTAGTGGATGTTGGAGTGTTGAAATGGCTGGTGAAAATGAACTAATAGAAGGAACGCAGGAACTCCTCAATGAATATCTGTTACGTGAATTCTTGGAATGCGCTTTAGGCTTTCAAGATAGAGAGAATCTCACTTAAGACTTTACGGTTGGAATTTTTGAAAAAGTTTGAAAAATTAGTAGATTTTGATGTCGGATTAAGTATAAATAAGTACAGATAGTTAGTCTTATTTGCTGGATCTTTTTCTAGCTCAATTATTGTCATCGACAGAATAGGAGTTACTATTCTTTAAAAAACTTGGCCATATCTTTATTCCAAATGAGAGGATGAATAGATGGGATACAAAAATATTGCTGAAATCAAAATTGACAAATTTGCTGAATTACTTAAGTTTTTGCTTGCTGAGGCGCTGATCAAACTTACGGATTCCGCCGTCCAAACAGCGCCAATATTAATTGAACAGCGACCGACTGATTGCAGCCGGCGAGACGTTTGCTGCACCAGACTGAGATTCAAACATTGATTAATACTTCGATGATATTGATATAATAGAAGACTTGGAGACATATAATTAAATTCATTTCTATAAAATGAATTGCAGAAATAAAACTTTACTTGTATTGCTTCCTTCTTGCCAAATTTCATTTCATAATTGTAACTCTACAGTTCTAGGTCCATGAGTGAGTTTAAATGGTACATTTTGATTGCATTGATTAAGCTTCAGCTTCTTACACCGCCAAGTGACCGGGGATCTTAGCATTTTTTGGGACAAGCAAGAGCAAAATCCGCAATAGTTTCCATAGATGATTCCAAGGTTTGAAACTCAGGGTTTTGCACCTAAGTATATGGCATAAATTTCAACTTAATACTAGAGGCATTAAGTTCCTCCCGTCCTATCATTCTTCCCGTCTTATCCATCCTATCCCGTTCCTGGGAAATAGGGTCTTAAAACCATCGAACAGTCAGAAGGACAAAAAGTGATCCTATAAGTGTTCTGTTTTTGTCGACTAAAGGACTGATGCCTGAAAAGGGAAAGCGAAATATTATTACCGAACCCAAGACACAGGAAGAATACATAAGTATGGTAAATAAAAAAATAATAAAATCTTGTTAAAATCAAGTTTTTATAGTAGACTACGGAAATATCTTGCTTAGTTTCTATGGACACCTTCCGGCTCCATCTTCAGACCAGCTCTATAGTACATACATACCATATAATTGCATTGTCACCGAACTGTATGTATGCCAAATTTCTGCGCAGTCGGATGCAAATGCTTGAAAAGTTAAACCTGCCTTTCTCTCCAATATCGATTAAGCGGTATCTATCCAAACCACCACTTCTTTAAATCTTAAGTCCATTTAAATTTATTCACTTGACCCTTGTTTTAAATCTGTTTTACGATTTCCGCCAAGATTCCGCGAGATTGCTACAGAATCCATTAAACTTAAACATTGGCCGAGAAACCTCGGAACCTAAGTTTGTGGTTAAGCAATAAGCTAATGACTAATGGATTGATATGCCTGGACATGAAAGGGATGTATAATGGATCGGTGTTTGATGATTTTGGGTGTTTGTTTGATGATGGTAACCTTGATTTACATTTGCTGCTTGCTATGCTCGACGTTGAGTAAGATGAAATGTAGGCTCGAAAACGTAAAATATGCGGATGAAATATCTATATTCCCGTTTTGTCTGTTTTCGTATCCACCTCTTTGCTCATTGCCACGTGAGTCAACTGAATTTAAAGTAGCGCTCTTTCTGTACATTTTGTGATGTTCATTGGAAGATGGAACACCACTATTTAATCAGGACCAAAAAAAATATATTTTTTTTATGTTTTTTTCTCTTAAGAAAAATATGTGTCGTACGTGCGTTGACAATTCGGTCGTCCACAAACACTGACCGAAACTACGATTTGTGTGTCAAATCTGCGACCATTGGATCCAATGAGCGGAGGGACCTACTCTCTCACCATATCACAGCATATTGCAACACTAGACACAGACTATATACAAATTCCCCAAAGAATAGTTCATATTGAATACATTCAAAGAGATCAAACAAATCTCGAATCACATGCTTCACTATATAATCGATATCGAATCAATTCTAGATTCGTCTCATAATGAGTCATCAAATTCTCTATCACCAATTAAGCAACTAACGGGACACGTTACGATATCTTCGTGAAACGATTTTTAATAGTACTCCAGTGGCATACAAAATACCATTACACAATCTTTTCCCTAAGTTATCTTAACGCGCCGCGTTTAGTCATAGCGAATAAGGGCCCAGAAATCTATGCATCAAAAGCAGCCGTGTAAACAATCGTGTGCATGGCCGAATACACGCGTACGGAACGCTGGACGTCGAAACCCCTTGCTTATGGAACCCTGAAATATCATGAAGTATAATGATCTTGATACTCTTAATATATCTTAATTAAAGAGTATGTATTCTTATATGTGCATGAGTGAAGGTAATTGTAATAAAGTGCTAAAACGCGCCTTTTCGATTTTCCTCAAAACGGCCGTCTTAATTGGATCGTAAAGTATCTATAGCTTTACTATCCAGGGTTAGATACTCCATTGATTTCATTATCACCTTTTTCATCAAGTTTATCGGAGAGTTTAATTTAGAAATTAAATTTTACAAACAGGATTACGCATCGCACTGGACATTGTCTAAACACTTAAAATTATTGTGAAGCCATAACTTAAAAAAGAAGAATATATCCAATATATTTCGATGCTCGTCAATAAAATGAATGTTTATTAAGAACAAATTCAGTTAAAAGACTACTTTTAACTGAATTTTGAGTTTTTGGCGGGAAATCGAAGGGATGATCGGGAGGGATGTTGTCAATTTGTTTTAATTTCTAAATCTTGTGTTATTTCGACTAATAATGTGTAATGTTTGTGGAATATTAACCATTATGGGTTCTTATATGTGCATGCGACTTGTCTAAGGCGTTTGACTGTGTGCATCATGAAACTCTCCTCAGAAAATTACACCATTACGGAATTAGGAACAGGGCTCTCGACCTCTTGACATCTTATCTCTGTGATAGAATTCAAAAGGTTGATGTTAATGGGAAGCGATCTCCCGGCTCTAACGTGACACTGGGCGTGCGCCAGGGTTCGATTCTCGGTCCATTTCTATTCCTCATATATATAAATGATTTACCCTACTATGTAGGGGATAATCAGGACATTGTGTTGTTCACAGATGAAAAAATCTCTATTATTCATAATAAAAAGACAGCTGCTTAATTATGACGATGTGAACAGTGCAGTGTCAATGGTTGTTCATTGGTTCAACACGAATAATCTTCTCCTTAATGAGAAGAAAACAAAATGTATTAAATTCACAACGCCAAATGTAAGACAGGTTGCAACTAATGTATAAATAAATGGCGTGGATTTAGAGCCTTGTATAGTCGACTGTACTTCTAGGTATCATTATTGATGCCAGATTACAATGGGGTCCCCATATTGATCAATTATCTGGTAAATTAAGCTCAGCGACATATGCGGTAAAGAAAATAAGATTACTAACTGATATTGAAACAGCTAGACTTGTTTATTTCGCTTATTTTCATAGTATTATGTCATATGGCATACTACTTTGGGGATGCTCTGCAGAACTTAATACCATCTTTGTTCTCCAGAAAAGGGATGTTCGAGCAATTTACAATTTGGCCCCGAGAGCTTCTCATAAGGAAAAGTTTAGAGAGATAAATATTCTAACTGTTGCATCACAATTTATATATGAACATCTTCTATATGTTAAAAATAATATCAGTAATTTTGAAAAATATAGCGACATTCATCATGTAAATACACGGAACAAAGATGATCTTATTGTACATTCCACTCGTCTCTACAGAATTAGTAATTCTTTCATGGGGCAATGTATACGCTCCTACAACAAATTACCCATAGATATCCGAAAAATGCCTATCAATACGTTTAAAAGGGCAATTAAAACTAGACTCTGTAAAAAAGGGTATTAATAAGTTAGTAGTAGTAGTAGCCCCACATTAGGATTTATTACTGTGTCGTGGGTGCGTTTACAAACATGAAAATTCACATACACAAATACCCAGACCGGAACAAATAATTGTGGATCACACAAAGATTTGTCCCGTGCGGGACTCGAACCCGCGACTATTAGACGCAGTGGGCAGAGCGGCTTAAGCTCTTAACCACTGCGCTAAATCGTCCGTCGTTCGGATTTCGGATTATCTTGACGATAAAACAGATTGGGTTTGAGCAGCTCCTCAATCAGCAACATTTATAAATGATATATAATACAATTTTTAAAAAACAAAAAAATGGTTATCGGAAAGGCCAAACAAATTAAATTAAAATACTAGCCCGCTGAGTTTCTCGCCGGATCTTCTCAGTGGAGGCCGCGTTCCGATTCGGTGGTAGATGTAAAAAATGTAATAATTTTGACGTTTGTGCTTATGTATTGGCCTATACAAATAAATGATTTTTGACTTTGACTTTGACGTAAGTGAAGGTAATTGTAACAAAGTGATAAAACGTGCCTTTTTGACTTCTCTGAAAACGGCCTTCGCAATTGGTATGTAAAGTATCCACCGCATTACTATCCAGGGTGGGGTACTTCATAAATTTCATTATCATCGTTGTCATCAAATTCATCGGGGAGTCGAAATAATTTAAACAAACACGATTATATATCTCACTGGACACTGGCAAAATACACTTATAATTAGTGTGAAGCCATAACTTTAAGCAGAAGAAGAAGAACTGAATTTGTTTTATTCGAAAGGCCTTTCTGTTAATCATATTTTTTCTTCAAAATTATATAGATAGAAACTACTATAACTGTACGTACAAAAACTTCAAGCTAAGGTTAACCTGACCTTTGAGCTCCACTCAAATCTTACTCACTACAAACGCGCAAATATCTCATACGTTTAAAATAACATAAAATTATAGTTATACATCAAGAACGTAGAACTTTTCTGTCGTTTAGAAAATTACTGCGAGTACCGTCAGCAACATAAACCGTTAAATAAAATCAATTTTTCAAATTGGTATTACTCTTTTTTTACAAACGTTAATGTTTCGCCCCCCTGATTGCCTAACTGAACCCGTTCGCCTCTTAAAAGTTAAAATAGTCCCGTTCGCCCCTCTCTGTCAAATGTCTATGTCTATGCAATTTTGGAAAAAAATATGTTTTGGGCAAATAGTAGCGCATCGCGACGGAAGTTACGTTCTGTCATGACGTTTGCCGTCGTGCCGAGCTGGGCTGCGCTTTACCGAACCTTAAAAAGGGGCGAAAGACGCTTTTAAATAGCAAGGGGCGAACGGGTGCGAGATCGTTAATATTGTCCAAAGAAATTATTAATAATATATTTAAACTGCCGTTGGACTTTTGGGGCAAAAACGCGTGGAGATCACGGGGTACGTGGTTAAATTTTGGGTTAGACAATGTGTATTTTTTCTATAGACAAATTCCCAATATCTGTCAAAAGTCTGTAATTGTGTCCGGTAAATTAGTTAGTCCGCTACACATTGGGATTTAACACCGTTCGCAATAAGTGAGTGTCTATAGTACACCTTTACTATAGGTAATATAGTCGTGACGGTGTTTATTCTTTTATGCATTCGAGAACTATTTAAACCAAAAAAATAAACTTGTAGCAATAGTCTATAAGCGATTTGAAAAACTAAGAATGACATTGCCTCACGACGTTGACCGTACCACCTCGAAGCTAGTTGTCTCGTAATCATTATGTTAATCATTTCTGCTGAAACATTTATCCCATGTGTAGTCTGAGTGCAACATTATTCGCAATTAGTTGAGTAACACGTTACGAACGTCATATCATACTAATATTAAAAATTCGAAAGTAACTCTGTCTATATATCTGTCTGTCTGTTTACTTTTCACGTCCAAACCGCTGAACAGATTTAGATTAAATTCGGCAAGGACATAGATTTTATACCGAAGCAGGACATAGGCTACCTTGTGTCTCACAAAAATAAAGGGTGTGAAACACTAGCCTAAAAATAACGCAAATGTAATTGCGGTCAATAATATCCAAATAAAGTAAATCATATCCAAGTAGTAAAACAAGTTTTCGAGAGGAGCAAGGAATATAGAATTAGCTTCTATTGCTGTTTTGTGGATTACTGCAAGGCTTTCGACTCGCTGAATCGGGAGTCAATCTGGCAAGCTCTCAAAAATCAAGGAGTCAAAGATAAATATATCAAAATTTTAAACAATGTTTACAAAAATGGTAAAGCTAGAGTCAAGTTAGAAAGGGAAGGTGACGAAATAAAAGTAGAAAGAGGTGTACCCCAAGGCGATCCTCTATCACCTAATCTCTTTACTGCGGTTCTAGAAAAAGTATTTCGTAAACTCAATTGGGAAAAGTGCGGACTATTAACGAATGGAGAAAACTTGTCACACCTTAGATTCGCAGACGACTTGATAATTATCTCATCAACAAAAAATGAACTCTAAGAAATGCTCAACGACTTAGATAAAGAAAGTCGCCAGGTGGGATTGGTTATGAACACCCATAAAACCAAGGTGCACATGACTAAGGGAGCACAAAAGTCACTAAAAATCTTTAACAATACAATAGATTACGTGGAAGAATATACCTACCTACCTACTAACATCAAAGGAAATAGAAACGCGGATAGGAAACGCTTGAAAAAGGTAATGGAGTCTAAAAGAAATAATGAAAAATAATTGTCTTAGTATGGGCATCAATAAAGATTATTCGATGAATGTATTTTTCCGGTCCTAACTTATGATTGCCAAATATAGGCCCTCTCCAAAACCCATTTCAGAAAACTAAAAACATGCCAGAATGCCATGGAAAGAAGCATGCTGGGGAAAAGGTTGTCTGATAGAATAAGAATCGCAACTATAAAAAAACAGACGAAAACGAAAGAGATCTCAGTTGTAATAAATAAAGTGGAGATGGACAGGCCACATCGTGATGGAAAGGAGAAATGGAGTAAAACAATTATGAACTGGTATCCAAGAGACTATACAAGACAACGAGCTAGACCATTTAAATGGTGGGTCGACGACATTAAGATGGTAGCTGGAATCACGTGGACCAGAGCCGCTGGAGATAGGGATCTTTGGAGACATTTGGAGGAGTCTTTTTCCAAAAGGCAAACAGATAATTATTTATTTTTTTATTCTTTATGCACATATGTATGTACAAAGGCGGGCTTAATGCCTGAGGCATTTTCTCCCAGTCTACCTTAGGATGGTGTAGAAACATGTGTGGTAGGTGCAAAAATACGAGGCTAAAAATTGTAAGAAAATAATTATAAAATAAAATAATAATAATACTATATATAAAACTAATAATGTTAAACATAGTAACATATATATATATATATATATATATATATATATATATATATATATATATATATATATATATATATATATACATAATGACGTGAAACTATCATTGAGAGGATTCTGCCAACATTTCGAGTAGGTACTCGTGTAGTTTTTTTTTAAAAGGGAGACGGTTCGTTACCATCCTGAGTTCCTGAGGCAATGCATTCCAACGAAGGATAGATTGTACGAAGAAGGAGGAGTGAATAAAATCAGAACGATGAGAAGGGCACTGAAGAAGACGATTACTTGGGGAGCGAATATTTTTCTCGTGATTGGAGCACAAATATTGAAATTGGGAAGTAAGATAAGTAGGCGAGGCTGAAGAATGGAGAATAGAAAATAGTGTTGTCAGTGCCCTCTGAGTTTTATGCTGACGAAGAGGGAACCACTTTAAGTGAGAACGATGCACTGACACATGGTCATATTTACGAAGGTTGAAGACGAATCGAATGCAGTTATTGAGAAGGCGGTCTAGTTTGTTGAGGTGATTTGCATTCAGGTCGAAGTAGCACACATCACCATAGTCGATGATAGGGAAGATCAGGGACTGTACAAGCATTGCTTTAGTATTGGAAGAGAGCAATTTTTTTAATTGATATAAGTATCGCAATACACCTGTGACCTTTTGACCAACAGCCGTAACTTGAGTCTGCCAGCTTAGCGTCGTGTCAATGTGCAGACCAAGGTCTTTAACACTAGAGCTTAAAGGAATAACTGTCCCGTTGAATTCAAGTGAAGGTAAAGTTCCAATATTCACCTTGCATATCAATCTAGAGCTCCCCACAAGAATCGCTTGGCACTTGGTAGGATTCACCGTGAGACCGAACCTTTTGGACCAATTCTCAATTGCACCAAGATCCTGATTAACTTTGCTGATAATATCAGGGATTCGATCAGCACTATCTTGCGAGTATAATTACAAGTCATCAGCGTACAGATGATACGTACACTGAAGTTCTTGAGTTATCTTATCAATGAAAATGGAAAATAAAAGGGGAGAAAGTATACCGTCTTGGGGAACGCCAGTATCGAAGCAGCGCCAAGCTGACGACGTTTCATCACACAAAACTGACTGCTGGCGTTCCCGAAGATAAGAAGAAAACAAGTCCAGCGACTCTTGAGAGCACAAACGGCAAGAAAGAATAGACAGGAGGATATCATGACTAACGGTATTAAAGGCGTTGGAAAAATCAACTAACACAAGGACTGTAACTTTGGTATCTTCCATGCCTGATCGAATATCGCCAGTCACTTTAAGAAGGGCAGAAACGGTACTATGGACAGGCCTGAACCCAGATTGGAGAGGATTAATTAAATTGTTGGTATAAATGAATTGAGAGAGTTGTTTATACGCGCAGGCCTCAAGCACTTTTGAGAGATAAGGAAGAATGGAAATAGGACGAAAGTGGCTAGGAAGAGAAGGATTGGGAACCATTGGCAAGGGGCGAACAAAAGCTTTTCGCCAAAGAGAAGGGAATATGCCGGACTTTAAAGAAAAATTTACAAATGAGTAATTACCGGAAGGAGACAGTCCAGTATTGCTACGATCATATCTCTACATATTTTATCACAACCAACAGCCTTAGACTTAATAGACGTAATAATTTTCGTAACATCACAAGAGTCGACTGGAGAAAAGTGAAAAGGGTTAATGTTTGGACGTCTAAGACCACCCAAGAAGGTAAGAGTTTGCTGAATAATTAGATGATTAAAAGGAGGAGTAGTGGAGAAATGACGATTAAGATCATCTAAGCTTATTGTTTTTGATACATCTTGACATCGAGCATTACCAATACCTAAAGTACCAAGGAATTTCCAAATATTGGCAGGCGAAGAAGATGTGATATTACTCAGAATGTGGCGGCGTTTAGCGTCACGTATCATCATATTGCACCGATTTCTTGCAATTTTGAAATAGGCCCAGTTTTCTTGCGTACGGTCTTTTTTTAACTTCCGGAACGCACGATTTCTACGTCTCATGGCCCTACGAATTCCCCTAGTCGGATGACTAGGGGAATTCAGACAGAGCAGGAGGTCGCTTTAACCTCACCTTCTTCACAGGGGCATGGATATCGTAAAGCTGGATCACAGATTTATTGAAGATGCAAATTTTGTCATCGATGGTGTTAGCTTCCATTAGGGAATTCCAGTTGAGTTTGGATGCATCTTCGGTTAATTTTTTAATATCCATCCATAATTATTATAGTAACTAGCGATAAATATTATGTACTACGTACGTGTAAAAATATTATGTACTTTATCTGAATAAAGGGCTATTAATATTATTATTTAGTTGCGGTAGTTGCAGCTAGTAAAATAATATGTAACTGTCTAGTTCGTCGTTCGTATTGTAATAAAGAGATTCTGTCTGTCCATAGACATCATCACGCCAGATCTTTTGTGGGGTAGGCAGAGAGTACAGAGTTATATAAAGTGCCTAGCCTATCTTTGACCAAATAGACCATATGTTATCTGAAAGGCAAGTGAAGAGTCTCCGTAACCAGCGACTGTGTATGAGACGAACTATAGTGTGCAGGAAGCCAAACTCTATACTCTCTGCCTACTTCGCAATGGATTTCCTTGCGTGGATCCCCGTTCTTCTCCTTGCGTCAATATGCTCAATGTTGAGGGCGTTACCTCCAGGAACAACGATATCGCGGATTATGTTCTGCCAACCAGCTCGGTTCTCAGACGTGTGTATCGCGTCAGACATTGTGTTTTCCGGCGCGGATCGTATCTGATCGGACCAACACATGGGGCTACGACTTTTTGGTTTCTTTTCTTCTACTTTGCTAGTTACCAGTAGTTTTTCAAGGCTGTCGCCTCTTTTCCTGGCTATGTGGCCAAAAATTTGAAAATCTTTCGACTGCAGATGGTGGAGAGTCTCATGGTGATCTTTAGCTCAGCCAATATTTTTTTTTTTTTTTTTTTTTTTTTTTTTTTTTTTTTAACAAACAAACAAAGTGCTAAAATGCTTATATGTTATTAATCATGACTGTATAGCCATAATACTTGCATGTAACGTTTCAAGCGCATCTGGCATTTAATTTGCATTGAATCTAAGCCACCGTCATTATTCAATATAATGTGTCTTTATTACCCCTACTGATCCAGTGTAATCCTTGGCTAAGTATACTGTAAATATAGTCTAATTCTTAATTAATTCTTCTTAATTCTTTATTGTACACGCATATAGTTACAAGTTATAAAATTAAAATTACAGAGTACTTAAATGTACAAAGGCGAGCTTATCTCAAAGTCGAGTCTAACCCTTTTATTCAGACATAACTCGGTATTGCGAAGATTCTTAATGGGGATGTTCATTTAAAACGCAACTGACGGACGATTTGGCGCAACCGCTCCACCAACTGGGTTGAATAGTCGCGGGTTCGCACAGGACAAATTTTTGTGTGACCCACAATTATGTGTTTTGGTGTGGGTATTTATGTATATGAATCTTCATGTTTGTAAACGCATCTAAAATACAACAATACATCTTAGCGTGAGATTATGTTTTTTTATTAATTAAAAAAGGTATCCTTGTGGTCCCCCTGTCGATTGTTATTACACAAAAATAGTGGTTAAAGGCTTAACCGCTCCAGCCACTGGATCGAGCAGTCGTAAATTCGATTCTGAATGTTTGAACTTTATGTTTGTGAACGTCCCCACGGCGCGCCATCTTTTGATACTGGATGTACTTAAAACGACAGAAATACATATTTTATAATCATATTTAAAAGACAAGACAAGAAATAAACATTGTTACTAAAGAACAAAGTTGTCATGAAATCCACATCACTAAGAGAGTTTTAGGTTGACGAGTGAGATATTGTTCTCAAATAATGACGATAAGACGGTTATCACAACTTTTATAGCAGTATTATTTTGATCTTACTTTGCCGTGACAAAGAGATGACGCTATCATCATCATCATTTCAGCCTCGATGAAGCTATAAACTGCCTATCTCCACGTCTCTTAGCAGCAAAGTTAGATCATTGATCAGATTTCGATAAAACATATTTTAGGTATAATATTATGGACTTTTTGTCTAACCTTTAAGGTTTCGTCGCATAGCCAACGCAGCGCGACGGAAGCGCGACGGTGGCGCGACCTGGGTAGTTGTCATGTATTGATATGTACGGAAGACGCCACACAGCGCAGTCACGCTCAGCGCGACAGCAAACGTCATGTCCAGCCGCCGTCGCATCCGACGCGCATGCAAACGAAGCACGGGGGAGAGAGACGCCAACACGCGTGCGCGCGACCCTAGTGTTGAGCGGCCGCTTGGCCAGCGTGACGTTACGCTGCCGACCTATTCCCCGACGAGTGTTAGCAGAACGCCTCTGTCGCGCGCCGTCGGCGTCGGCGTCGTCGCCGTCGGCGTTTGACCAAACCTTTCGGCGAAAATGTATTGAATAGTAATGTTTTTTAAATTTTTGTTATTATGACGAACCTATTCAAGCATTTCCGAAGTTTTCTCGGTCCTTGCTCTACTTCAGAGCACCTTGAAAGCTGCAGTATTATGGTCACGTGCCCTTCCCCAGTTAAACTACCTTGAAACTCCCTGTATATTCAAATGGTTGTTATTTAAGTAGAATTGTATACCTATATAGGGCTACTCAGAGTTGTGATATCATGCCGAAATTTTTTGCATTTATGCATCAGTCTTTACTACTTTTGTTCTACAGCTCTCTAATTATATTTATATAATTTTTTTAATTTTTGGTTAGAACCATTAGCGAAAATTAAAAGAAATTTACATGGACTAATGTCTACATTCGTGCATATAAATTCCACGTTTCTAAATGCACCCATGACACAGGAAAACGTTATTCCAAGTGCGGGCTGGGTTTAAGATAATACAATTTATTTATTTTTTTCTTTTCAAAAAACGTAGCCCTACACTAGGTTTTTTCTGTGTTGTGGGTGCATTTATTCCGAGCGAGAGTTGTCCCGAGCGAGAATCGAACCCGCAACTATTCGTCCCAGTGGACGAAGCGGTTTTGCGCCAAATGGTCCGTCCGTAAATTAAAGTATTCTCACTCCATATTGACAACCGACCAGGTAGTGCGTAGTTACAGTACGTAGCTGGTTGTTTTGGCAATCTTTGGGGTGGTGGTCTTTTTGTCTTTCAGTGGGTATCTTTTTGCTGATGATAATAGTGACTCTCACTTCTATTTTCTGAAACTTTCGTATCGGAACAGCATGGAGAAGATATAATAGCATCCGCATTTGCTTGAGGTATGTCTGGCCACAGTTTGACAGATTTAGGTATTTATACCGCCCCCCCCCCCTTCCTATATATGTCCCAAGCGGGAGTGGCAGAGGTATACTGAGTATGCCCACTTTTCGCCGACAATGTTAGGTCCCATGTAATAGAGGCCGAGCCTGTTGCCACATACCGGGCACAATTCCAGACTCCGGGCCGATACCGGGAAGTTTTAGTTAGTAAAACTACATTTGTGGATTTGAACCCAGAACCTCGTGATCACAAAGCGGTGCGTTTTGCCACTAGATCAAGGAGGCAGTAACAGATTTAGGTATTACGCCCTTATTTATACCCTGAGGCCAGTGCTCGCGTAGTGTGCTCGAAACTGCCTTGAAGTTCTAGTATCGCATAGGCCTAGGGCCAGGCCCCAATCCTGGGTCGGAAAAAAGTGTTGTTTGAGTATTTTTGTCAATATAATACCAATAGGCTCGACCCCTAAAACATAAGGGCCTAATATCGTCGGCGCTTAGGAAACGTATGCTTGTCAGATTTTTTTGCATATCTATCTAACTATATCATCACGCCAGCTCCCTCGCCGGGTAGGCAGAGAGTACAAAGTTCCAACAGGTTCTTACCTTACATACCTCTTATCGCTTCCGGAAACTTATTTAGAACTAAACCGACGACCAATATCTCATATACAAATCGAATACCTGCTTTAGCATTTGTTATTGTCCGTCTGGTTAGTACCACAAGCCACAATCAGCAATTCCATATTTATTTCTAAGTGTATTTCTATACGATGCTGCGTTTGATCGAACATGCGTGCGGTCTGGATATTAATACTATTTTCAGACAAACGCATTTCAATCAATCATAATACTCATAATACTGATTGTGAACTGAAGATTGAATATAATCGCTGTGTTCTGAGGGATCTTAGCACTGCGGGATCGCAGGATTCGTAGCGATTTCAGAGGTTAAGTAGCGTTTGGGTCAGACAGTCAAACTCAAACTCAAATACTTTATTTTGTATTAGCCCTGCAGGTGCGCTAACATATAGTAAATTTACATTTTTTAAAATCAAATTTAACTACTAATCTACCACCGGTTCGGAACGCGGCTTCTACTGAGAAGATTCGGTGAAGAAACTCAGCGGGCTTGTGTTTTTTATTTATTTATTTTATTAAAACTTAGCCCCATACTAGGATTTATTCCTGTGTCGTGGGTGTATTTACAAACATGAAAATTCACATACACAAATACCCAGACCGAAACAAATAATTGTGGGCCACACAAAGATTTGTCCCGTGCGGGAATCGAACCCGCCACTATTAGACACAGTGGGTGGAGCGTCTGTCAGTCCACTGCGCTAATTCATTTTCTCTTTTTTTAATCATATTCATCATCATCATCATCATCTCAGCCTATACTTGTCCACTGCTGAACATAGGCCTCCCCAATCGCTTTCCAGCGTAACCGGTCCGATGCCACCTGCATCCAACGACTTCCTGCGATTTTCACAAGATCGTCGGTCCATCTGGCAGGCGGTCGTCCCACGCTGCGCTTGCCAATACGTGGTCTCCACTCTAGAATCTTTCTGCCCCAACGCCCATCCGATCTACGCGCTATGTGGCCCGCCCATTGCCACTTCAGCTTGCTAATCTTAACGGCTATGTCGGTGACCTTGGTTCTTCTACGAATCTCCTCATTCCTGATGCGATCGCGTGGAGAAACGCCGAGCATAGCTCTCTCCATAGCTCGCTGAGCAACTCTGAGCTTTTTTATGAGACCTATTGTAAGAGACCACGTCTCTGATCCATATATCATCACTGGTAACACACATTGACTAAAAACTTTAGTCTTAAGGCACTGAGGTATTTTGGATGAGAAGATGTTGCGCAGTTTCCCGAACGCTGCCCAGCCGAGTTGGATTCGTCGATTGACCTCTCTCTCAAAGTTGGACCTACCTAACCGGACTACCTGTCCCAGGTAAATGTATTCGTCGACAACTTCAAGAGTAGAGTTCCCAACGGTGAGTGCGGTGGGTACGACATGGACTTTAGACATTATTTTCGTTTTGTCCATGTTCATTTTAAGACCCACTTGTTGAGATACTCTGTTGAGGTCACCGAGCATTCGTCCTAGATCTTCCAGCGACTCCGCCACGACCACAATGTCGTCGGCAAATCGAAGGTGAGTGATGTATTCGCCATTGATGTTGATGCCAAGTCCTTGCCATTCCAAGAGCTTGAAGGCGTCCTCTAAGGTGGCCGTAAACAGTTTCGGAGAAATGACGTCTCCCTGCCTTACTCCTCTTTTTATGGGGATCGCCTTCGTGCACTGCCCCTGTACTCGGACTGACATGGTGGCGTTATTATACAAGCACTTCAACACTTCGATGTACCGATAGTCAATGCGGCATCGCTGGAGAGATCTAAGAACCGCCCAAGTCTCTATCGAATCGAAGGCTTTCTCATAGTCCACAAACGCCAAGCATAGTGGCCGATTATACTCCTCGGTCTTCTGTATAATCTGCCGCAGCGTATGTATGTGGTCTATGGTACTAAAGCCTTTCCGGAAAGCGGCTTGTTCGGGAGGCTGGAAGTCATCAAGCCTGCGTTCGAGACGATTCGTGATGACTCTCGAAAACAACTTATAAACATGGCTCAGCAGTGTGATGGGCCTATAATTCTTCAGTAAAGTGTTATCACCTTTCTTGAAAAAGAGTACCACCACACCCCTGTTCCACGCTTCCGGCGTTTTTCCTTCATGCAAGACGGAATTAAACAGCCGCTGAAGGACTTCAAGTACCGGCGATCCGCCCGCTTTCAGAAACTCTGCGGTAATTCCGTCTTCACCCGGCGCTTTGTTGTTTTTAAGGTGTTTGAGAGCCATCCCAATCTCGCACAGGCTGATGTCCGGGATATCTTCAGTGTAGTGTCGGGTTAGCTTGGCTCTTGGGTCTTTTACCAAGTCAACACCAGGTTCAGCTACTGAGGTATACAACTGCCCATAGAACCTCTCTATCTCCCTGAGCACCTCTGACCTATTCGACGTTACGTTTCCGTCCTCCGTCTTCAGCTTCGTCAACTGGCTTTGCCCAATAGACGCGTCTCTTGCAAACACTTTGGAGCCCTTGTTCTGCTCTATGGTCTCCTCAATACGTCTTGTATTGAAGGACCGTAAATCGTGTCGCAAGGACTTCAATATCTGTCCATTGAGCTGCCTATAGGACTTAGCATCATCGGAGGTTTGGAGTGTCATGGTACGTCGCTCAGCCATAAGGTTTCGGGTGTAGTCAGATAGCTTTTGAGGCCTATTTTTACGGTGGGGCTTAAAATGCTTGGACCCGACCGTATGGACAGTCTCTACCAACCTATTGTTGATTTCGTCCACTGATGCGCTGCTGTCTAGCAATTCGAAGCGGTTTGACAATTCGAGTTGAAAGTTCTCGGGGTTTTGGATATGTGCATTAGAAGGTCGGAGCGTAGACTTCATCAGACGCGATCTTTCCATTTTGACATTAATATTTAATGTGCCTCTGACCATTCGGTGATCACTGCCGGTTTTTACCCTGTGAATCACGGAGACATCATTAAATATTTGTCGCTTGGTGCTCATGATGAAGTCTATCTCATTTTTTGTGAAACCATCAGGGCTCATCCAGGTCCATTTCCTATGAGGCGGCTTCCGGAAGAAAGAGTTCATCATAAAGAGTCCCTCCTTCTCCAGATATTCGGCCAGCCTCTGACCCCTGGGGTTGCGTTGCCCATATCTATATAAATTGCCCCACTCTCAATTCATCATCGCCCCGTTTGCCCAGCCGCGCATTGAAGTCACCCATAACCACTGTAAAGTGTGCTTTGGAAGTATGTATGGCTCTACTAATGTCCTCATACATTACTTCGACGTCATCATCTGAGTATGCCGAGGTCGGTGCGTAGACCTGTATGACCTTCAGCGAATATCTTTTGGATATTCTGAGTATCAGGTACGCTACCCTGCTCGACACACTAGTGATGGACACAACGTTGTCTATGAGTGACTTGTGGACGATAAATCCGACACCACCTTGGGACTGCTGTTCGCCCTCCCGGTAGTAAAACAAGTTGCCGGATTTTAAGGTTATCGTGTCCTCGCCCTTTCTTCGGACCTCCGATAAACCAACAATATTCCACCGCAACTTGTTTATCTCTTCTTCCAGCTCAACAAGCTTCTCATCTGTCCTTAACGTGCGTGCGTTGTATGTCACCAGGGCCAATTTTCGGTGTTGGTGGTAGCCGAATCTCTGCCGGAGATTCTTAGCACCCCTTGTCCTGTCGTTACCATGGCTGCTACCGTGGCCAGGACGAACAGGACCGCCGGGGACTAGGGGCCTGGTTTTCTTACATTCTTCCATAATTGGGGGTGTTTGCCATACTCGCCACGCTTGGCAGGCGGGTTGGCGAGCGCAGTTATTGGTCGTCGAAGTGCTAAGGGAACGCTGCTGCCCATTCCCTAGTTTTCCCCTTAGTCGCCTTGTACGACACCCGATGGGATGAGATGGGTTGGTCCTATTCTAAGCCGGGAACCACGCGGCAGAAGCCGGGAACCACGCGGCTGCATATTGTCTGGATACAATGTTTAGGTTACAATTAAATAGTTTACGATATAGCTCCAGTGTAATGCCGTACGACCGAGATAAGAGACTAATGATGTTACTTATAAAGAGTGCCTAAAAGATTCCAGATAAACCAGTCCCCACAAGCAGCACTCGTTCACGAGTATGACTACTGGAACAGCCGTCACTCCCCTCGACCATATTGGAGGGAAGGGAGTGACCCGCGCCAGACAGCCACTGCAAGCAAAGACATTATAGTGAGCAGTCTGAGATGGGTCACCGTCGATGGCATTTCCATTTTCGAGTTTGTCCGTGCTTAGTAAGGTACGTTAAGCCATTGATCTCTGTTACTACTTTATGTGGTAGACGCTTAGCCGACGTTAGGCTTATAGGCTGCTAGGTAGATTCCAACAGCAAGTGACCACAGATCTGCGACCATCCCGTCATGAGTACGGATTACATTCCTTAATCGGGAATAACTGAGTACTTATCGAACACTGTTGTTAGGTACTATTGTATTGAGGCTTATCTTCGCCATTATATTGGACGTCATTCCAACTCCGAACTGCTGCTAAAAATATTTTTAAACAGAAAACGCCCTAACGACCCTTTAAACTCAGGACTTTAGTAAAGTTACCGTGTTTGTAAATATAATGTCATTGGTCCAAGTTTAGACCGGAATCAAATATTATATCATAGATTCATTTCATTCATTCATTTCCTAAATAAACACGTTGCCCCACACCAGGATTTATTCCTGATTTGTGGGTGCGTCCACGAGCATGAAAATTCACATACAAAAATACCCTACTTACTTACTCCATTGGCTCAATGACCCAAAGTGAGTCTTGGCCTCCGAAACGAGATTCCGCCACTTCCCACGGTTCTGCACGATCCCCTGCCATTTTTCGGCTTGGAACTCACGCAGATAACTACCCAGACCGAAACAAATCTTTGTGTGCCACACAAAAAATTGTCCCGTGCGGTAATCGAACCTGCGACCATTCGACCCACTGGGCGGAGCGGCTTAAGGTCTTAACCAATACGCCAAAGCATCCGTCAAAATATTTTCTATTTCCTATTTGTGACTCTCCAAGATCCAAATAACTTCCTTAATTTTACTTTGAAGTAATGAGTTATTGGAGCTAATATATCTTCAGACAGCTACTAAACCTTTGGAAACACCACTTTGTACTATTTAGGAGGCGAAATGTTTAAGCCTGCAATGTATTTTGATTTACATTTAGGCTCATATGTTCGAGTTAATAATGTCTCTTCAAAGAAACTGAAAGCCCTTTTGAAACGCCTTGTTAATTAAAATGATTAATTTGCGATTCATTTCAAAACACAGCGGAAAGAGCGTACCCTTCATAATAAAGTTGGTAAGTACTTATCTGAAATTTTATGCTAAATCAAGCTGTTACTTGCGATTTCGTCCGCGTGGGATTAACAAAAAAAATATTTTTTCTAATATAATAATATTAGGCCTGTTAGGAAACTGTTCCACCGTTAGGCACGGGCCTCCTCCCATACTGAGAGGGTTTAGGCTATAGTCCACCACGCTGGCCCAGTGCGGGTTGGCGAACTTCACACACCTTCGAGAAACTCTTAGGCATGCAGGTTTCCTCACGATGTTTTCCTTCACTCTTAAAGCAAGTGATAGTTAGTTTTTAATACGCACATTCTTTCCAAAAGACAGAGGTGCATTCCTGGGTTTGAACTCGAGACCTCTGACTTTGCAGTCCAACAGTCTAACCACTAAGCTATCACTGCTTCCAATATAAAAGTACCCTAAATTATGCACACCACAAAGCTTTGCCATTTTAGAAAAACCTTTGAAACCCAGCCTTAAATACATTGAAAAAAACGTAGCCCCACACTAGGAATTATTCCTATGTCGTGGGTGGGTTTACAAACATGAAAATTCACATACACCAATACCCAGACAGAAACAAATAATTGTGGGCCACACAAAGATTTGTTCCGTGCGGGTTTCGAGCCCGAGACTATTAGACACAGTGGGCCGAGCGGCTTAAGCTCTTACCACTGCGCTAAATCGTCCGTCATTTGCAACAATACCTATGTGTTTTATGACGCAAAATATCGGTGCGACGGATGAGATCTTAACTGCTTCTCCACAATTAAATAGACACTTCCCCTCTTATCAGCCGCTACCGCCGTCCACAGTATATTCTCACCGACCTCCCGATGGTCTTACATCCCTTCTTTCGGATACAGATACCGCACACAGGATCAGGCACCGACGTCGCCGGTGAGGTCGAAGAATCCCTTGCCCGCCGGCCGGTGCAGAGCACCACGGCGAGACACCTAGTATATGCTCTCCCCTATAGCGACTGCCCAAGTCAAGGCCGTTCCTCCTTGAGGCGCCTAGAGCTAGTTGCTCCCTTGCCCTTCTGGCACGAGCGTAGTGGTTGCACGCGCACCCTCTTGCCAACAGCGTAGACAAGATAATAGACACTGTACAAGATTTTTGTGCGAAAATGGACGTTTGTGAGTACTTGAAAAGACTTAGACTATCTTATCATGGCAAAAAGACTGTGACTTATCTGATGGACTTGACAGGAGTCTTCGTAACCGGCGTACGAGCCCAGACTATATAGCGTGACTATAAAGAAGGAATCTGTTGTAACTAAATCGATAAAGATAACGAAAAAAAAATCTTTAAAAAAAAAAGGTAATCCGATTTCGAAGTTGGTGCTGGTTGGTGCCGTCGGTTATTTGGCACCGACTTCAAATATTTATTTTAGGAATTTTGAAGTCGGTTTATCTTTTTTTAAATATATTTTTATTTTACTATTTTAAGTGACGAGTGAATTATTTACTAATATTTATATACCGATATTATATTATTTTGCTGAGTTGTACATTAAGGTACCTACAGAATTAATATAATAACTATTATAGCGGAATCTATACATTCGCCCTTAAGGAGTTCCCTGGTGTATCTTCAAAGTCCAAGGTCCAATACCATTAATATTAACTCAGAACAGGACCACCTCAAAACTATATTGAACCCAATGCAAAAAGAATCATCAAAATCGGTTCTTAAGCAAAGGAGTTATAAAAAAACAGACGAATTATGAACCTCCTCCTTTTTTGAAGTGGGCTAATATACTGCTTAATTCTATAGTGGGGCACCTATAGGATTGACGTATCTCAATTTACACATTCCTATTGTTTGTCGTTAAAAAGTTCCCTGGTGAATCTTCTAAGTCCAAGGTCCAGTGCCAATGAATGAAATTAGAAATAAATAAAAATGGGACCACCTTGGAGCTATACTGAACCCAATGCAAAAAGAATCATCAAAATCGGTCCACAATTGACGGAAATATCGCTGAATACATAAAAAAAAAGAAAAAAAAAAGCATACATACAACCGAACATAGCACCTCCTCCTTTTTGAAGGCGGTTAATAACTTTCATCTTCAGATATTCAATTTTAGAAAGATTCCATGTCCTCTTGATGATTCCTTAAAACATACTGAGTTCTTAGATTTACGCGAATATTACACATGAAATAAAACTATGTTGGAACCTACTACCTGTTGGAACTCTGTACTCTCTGCCTACCCCGTAAGGGATCTGGCGTAATGATATAGATAGATAGATAGAAATAAAACTATTTTCGGATTATATCGCGGTTTATTTTTGTTTTTTTTTAAATTTCCGATATTTCGAGTGCTTTGCAGTACCCATGGTCACGAGAAAGACTAGAGGTGTTAGACGTCCAATGGGCATAGTTGTTCCGAGGTACCTTCAAACTTCTTTATTATTTTTGTTGTTCCTATCTACGCAGAATGAGCTCACGGTGTCTTGAGGCCTTGCAGCTTGGTTTTGGATTTGATTATATTAATTACTGGATCCCAAGACGATGGAACCAACCAGCCATCTTCTCTATTGGAATTAGGATGTTTTTTAATTTCAATAGCCTCGAAGAACACCGAACACCAATTCCTACCAAGAATGGTTCGCGAGGCTGGAACAACAATGCCTTTTGGACGTCTAACACCTCAGTCCTTCCTGTGACCGTGGGTGCTGCAAAGCACTCGAAACTTCGGGAACCTAAAAAACAAAAATAAACCGCGATAAAATTCGAAAAATAGTTGTATTTCACTACAAAAATAGTTAAAACCTTCGGTTTTTAATATGAAGAAAACTTAACCAATTCAAACGCAAACTAATTCCACGATATTCGCTTAGCAAAACATATTTGCGTCCCACAAACCGCCTCTACGATTCTAGCCTCTATTTTAACATATATAAGATCTGTCAACACAAATCATGTAATCAACATTAGACGAACGTGTATTCGAGCGTGTGTTTCATTAGACACAATTAATTTCCAGACGAGGGTTGGCGGGGGTGTGTAATCAGCTCATCACTTCGAGAATAAACTTCAAGTTCCTTATTTCTGAAATGTTAAGGTTGAGGATTGAATGGCAAAAGGTCGGGTAGTCTGGCGAGAACATCGACGGGAATGTCAAAATTACGTGAGCAAATTAAGTGGTTTGTGTTTATATTTGGATTTGTACCTATTTGGTATTGTTTGTTAGTCGAGACGTGGTTAGTCGCCCTTAATTCTATATACATAGGTAAATATATAACCGAGGAGATATCGCCTACCTATGTTAGCGTTTTGTGCTTGCTCCTTTTATTCTGTATCCATATGGATACAGAATAAAAGTTCACAGCTTAAGCCGCTCTGCCCACTGGGTCGAATAGTCGCGGGTTCGATTTGTTTCGAAGCCGATTTGTTTCGATTTGGTTATATGTGTATGTGAATTTTCATGTTTGTAAACCCACGACACAGGAATAAAACCCAGTGTGGGGCTACGTTTTTTTTTTCATTCTTTGTCCGTCTAATGATCTATGGTACTGCTGTTGATCACAATGACCTATTATCAAAACCTTGATCGAAAAAGTGTTATAGAGCGTTCTCTGTAGCAGTTTGGAATCATGAATTGAACCTAGTATAATGGTACCTACTTACCCTGAAAGGGATCTGGCGTGATAATATACACTGTAATTAACGCAAGACCTCAGACAGACCGATTAGCTAATTGCTTCACAAATTCAATACGAAAACCAAATTCGCAATTTTTTTTACCCCTTTTTTAATTACCTTTATACCCCAATTAACAATGACACTTGTGCGTGTATGTGTGCTTATTGAGAATTACGTTTTAGTAATGCTTTTGAAATCTCCGTATTGCTTTGAATCTACACTAAATTTAGCTTATTATAGCGCACTAAAGGAGTAACAGTATTTTTTTGCAATTTAAAAAAATGTACTATACGAGTACATTAAATATTGTTGGAATTAATTTAGCTCGCCCCCTATTACATGGGACCTAATATCGTCGGCGAACCGTGGGTGTACTCAGTACACCTCTGCCACCCCCGCTTGGGGAATATAGGCGTGACGTTGGGTGTCAAATTAGTTATCGAGTTAGAACAAACCACTTCTAGGTCTTGCGTTTATTATGTTACACCTTGTAGATACTCGTAGCACCAAACTCGCCCCCTGTTACATTGTGACCTAACATCGTCGGCTAAATATGAGTGAATACAGTACACCTCTGTTTCCTGGGTTTTTTTTTTAAATAAATCATTTGGGTAATTCTATTTATCTATATCATCACGCCCGATCCCTTGCGGGGTAGGCAAAGAGTACAGAGTTCCGGGAGGTTCTTTCCTTACAGACCTCTCTGGCTTCCCCCACTCTCATATTTCGTCTCATACACTCTCGCCGGTTACGGAGACTCTTGACTTGTCCTTTAGACACGGTTTATTTGGTCATAGTAAGATAGCCTAGGTCTTCCCCGGTACCTACATCCTTCCATTTTCGAATTGTATATCTGTTTTGTCATTCGGTATTGTTTTTGCCTAATCTGTTATGTCCATCTATCTATATCATCACTCAAGCTCCCTCGCGGGGTAGGCAGAGAGTACAGAGTTCCAACAGGTTCTTTTCTTACATACCCATCTGGCTTCCTCTACTCTCATAGTTCGTCTGATACACACTCGCCGGTTACGGAGACTCTTGACTTGCCCTTTAGATAAGATACGGTCTATTTGGTCATGGTAAGATAGTCTAGGTCTTCTCCGGTACCTACATCCTTCCACTTTCGCATTGTATATCTTCTATGTCATTATTTTAAAGAATAGTACCCGTGTAAGTGGCCCATTTGGATGGTTTTTGTAGTTCTACTTGGAATATAAAAAGCAAGATAAGAAATGATATATTTATAATCAAGGACAATAATATGTAGGCAATTTATTAAGCCAAGGAATTTAATATGTAGTTACTTTAATTCAGGTAATCGGGTAGAAAAATACAGACAAAAGGCACGTCAGTACAATTTAAGTACTCAAGTAGGGAGGCGCAGGCAAATTTGTGCACACAGAGGTTCGGAGATTTAAACAACCTAAGCCATTATTCGCTATGACCAACTAACTAAACTACGTTAACTTCGTGAAATCATATGGGGTTGCTCCCAGACTTCCTAAATGTTTATCCCACCACTATCAAGACATATACTCTAGAATAGTCAACATGAACAGGCAGAGAAGGTGTGTTATTGATAACTAGATGGCATCACTGGGTTTATTTGGATTAAGTAGCCAGTTTTCATACTTTTAATAATCTTCTTACTGTGCCTGCCTCGTTGGTCTGGTGGCAAAGCGCATCGATTTGTGATCACGAGGTCCTGGGTTTAAATCCTAGGTCGGACAAATGTAGTTTTTCTAACGAAAAATTCCCTGAAAAAAGTCTGGAACTGGGCCCGGTATATGGCAATAGGCTCGCCCCCTATTACATGGGACCTAACATCGTCGGCGAAACGTGAGTGTACTCAGTACACCTCTGCCACCCCCTCTGGGGAATATAGGCGTGACGGTGTTTTTTTTTTTTTGTCACTGTGATAATTGCCGAAAGCACCCGTGGATTTTACGTTAAAAACCTATCTATCTATATCAGCGCGCCAGTTCCGTTGCGGGGTAGGCAGAGAGTACAGAGTCCCAATAGGTTCTTTCCTTACAGACCTCCCTGGCTTCCTTTACTCTCATAGTTCGTCTCATACACGCTCACTGGATACGGAGACTCTCGACTTGCCCGTCAGGTAAGACACGGTCTATTTGGTCATGGTAAGATAGTCTAGGTCTTCCCCGGTACCTACATCCTTCCATATATATTTCGGTTGGGTTCGTTTTGTGTGTGAATGATCTACGTTGTTGGCCGCGGGGCCTTTACAGTTTCACCGGACAAGCTGCTTGTTGTTTGCTTTTTTATATATAAACTTGGTTGTTAAAAAATACTCCTCCTAAGGCCCTTAAGCCTAAGGAGGAGTATTTTTTAACAACCATAGCCTTAGGCCTAAGGCCCGAGGTTATAATGGCAAATTGCCTTCAACTTAACATTAACTTCAACTTAACTTATATCCTCGAGTTAGTCAAAACGTAACGCTAACCCGGGTTCGTGCAAGTGGTCCAAAGCTTACTATACTTTAAAACAGGGATTCCCAAAGTGGTCGATATCGGTTTCCCAGGGGTCGACATGTACGAACACTGATTTTGGGGACGACGAGGTCTAAAATCGACCCCTATTAATTAACACAAGTTATTATTTGAAACTTTCTAGATACTGTATAAGTTGTGTTACGTGTACCAACTTGTTATAAGAATGACCAATATTTTAGTAGGAATTTTGCGGTTGGTTAAGTGAGTAAAGTACAACTATGATTGTACTTTACTCACTTAACCAACCGCAAAGTTTTTAAATTGGTAAGTATTTTCTATCAATAGGCAAACACTAGAGATAGGCTTTTTAAAGTAATTTAGTTATGGGATTATGAGGTATCAGTTCATTTTGGAAAAGGGGTCTCTTGCCCAAAATAGTTTGGGAATCCCTGCTTCAAAACTTATTCATGGAAGTCGCGGGATCAAATGCATGAAAGATTATTTTTTTGAAATAATGGGTTTTGGATATTCGGGAACAGACCAAATGTTCATTTCACGGAGCTATCGTAACGCGCCGTGTTAACGAATAAGAACCTTGCGCTTGTGGTTTGACTTTGCAGATTATGTCGTACCTACTGGTCTGATCCTTATGCCCCACCTATAGAAGGGAAGAGCTGAGCGCGGCCACGGATGACACGATTAAGAAAGCCATTCAGTTGACGGGACTTTGTCACGCCGGTCAAATATTAACATTGACACAAAAGAAGTGTAATGCTACAGTGATATTTTGTTATTAACAGGGGGACGTCGGTTATCATTTAGTACAATATTCCTACCTTCAAGAAAATATTTTAACAGGTGGGTCCATACCGTTACTTATTTAAAAAAGAACTTAGGTAAATTTTATAGCAAACTGCAACTCTGCAGCTCTACGATTGTCATGAAGTGACATTTCTCTTGATGACAGGGTTAGTTCCTTTTTTGTCCGCGGGCCAAAAGATCCTTGTGTAACTGTACTTTGTTACAATAATTTAATGTTCTTAAAACCTTAAATAAAGAGGCCATGCCAACGTATTATTGTATTTGATGATATCGTACACAACGGCATTTTTTTGCCAATAATATATGTTTAGGTGTAGTGTTGAGAGGTGGAGTGGGACCGAATGGTGGCTATGGAAGGGATACCGTAATCGTAGAAGGCGAGTACAAAGATGGGGAGATGATGTCGTTAACTGCATAGGTAAAATCTAGTCAAAATAAGCTCGCTCTGAGGGTTTCGGACAAGTTCTACTAGAAGTCGCTATTTCAATTCGATTTAAAATTAATAAAAATAAATTAAAAATATCATTAATAATTGGCGGACGGCTTGGTCCAATGGTTAACCGATTAAACCGCTCCGCCCACTGGATTAAGTACTCGCAGGTTCGGGTCCCGCGTGCAACAAATCTTTGTGTGATCCGCAAATATTTTCGGATTTTTCCCTTTACTATTAAACCTTGCCAAACTTCAACAAGGAAGTACTCAATATATTATGATGAGTAAGTTCAAATGGCCGTATCTTTTGATTGCATTGTATTAGAAACTTCAATTTATGAACACCGCGAAGGGACTTTATTATACCTTTATTTAAAATAAATTTCACTATTGATTCACCTTTGATAACTTCATACCTTTACTCATTCCCGAGGGTTTTAACCTTTAGACAAATAACCGAACAACAAAATGATCCTTGTAAGGGTTCCATTGTAACCGATCGAGGTACGAAACGTTAAAAAAATAAAAAGAACCGGCTAAGTTAAAATCGCTTAAAGGTTAGCAATCTCTTACGCAATTATTCTGTATTATTACAGAATTATTCTCTGTCGTGATTGCATTTACAAACATGAAAATCACATTTACACCAAAACAAATATTTTGGGTAACTCAAAGATTTATACCGTAAGGGGATCGAACCCGCGACAGCACGATCCTGTTGGAGGAGCAGCCCAACCTATCTACCGAAGCTATCCTTGACAAGGATAGCTTCGGTAGATAAGTTTCGGTGGACAAGAATTCCTTGGCCATCTTTGTTTTATCCAAGCATGCGGTCTGTTCAGTGTTCCCATGTACAAAGAACAACTCCAATAAATCTATACGTTTTGACACAAAGCGGACGTTGAGGCTACTAATAAGCGGTCGTGCTGTGAATGGCGCGCTTTAAGCGGATTACTAACCTTGTGAACTTTTGGTTTTAAAATTTACCTTACGCGTTAGCCTTAACTAAATTAAGAAGTGCCCCAAATGACCAAACTACAGTTTCTTACGTATCTCCATACCACAGAATAAATGTATGTAAATTTCGTGTTTGTAAACGCATCTACGATACAGGAATGATTTTGGAATTATTCCTGTGTCGTAGATGCGTTTACAAACACGAAATTCACGTACACAAACACACAGAATGAAACTTTTTTGTTCCGTGCGAGAATCAAACCCCTGCCTACTCAATCCAAGACCAAGCCATCTTTCAGTTTGACGGAGCTGTTATGCTTTTCTATGAAAGGTTTTGTACACATCCCTCGCTCTTTATACTTGTATATCCCTATTGGAGAAGCAGACTTTAAGCTTATTCCGATATCCTGATACCTTTCTGCGGTTTCGGGTAACCCCTAAACTAGTTCTATGATTGATAGCACGGTAACACATTTCCTTTCGGGGTCACTTAACTGAATAAGGAAAAGAAACTGTTATGAAATGGATGTGGCAGGGCACGTTTTCCTTTTTTATTCATTTATCAGTTTCTACCCTCTTCTCGACTTCGTCCACGTTAAGTTTAGACAGGGACATAACATTTTCCGGGATAAAAAGTATCCTATGTGCTAATTTAGGTAATAGACTATCTGTGTACTAAATTTCATGCAAATCCGTTCATCTGTTTTTGCATGATTAAGTAACACACTAACTTTCACATTTATAACATTTGTAGAATTTGCGTATATATACTTATACATAGTGATGGTATGTTACTTCAGCATTTATTGAGATTAAAATGAACAGGAATCTAAATGGAATCCAATTGCTAAAATATGATTGCAGGTACTTAATTTATAAATACATAAATATAGTGTCTTAAACATTTTTAGTTTTGCTCAGAGTTGCTCAGCGAGCTATGGAGAGAGCTATTCTCGGCGTTTCTCTACGCGATCGAATCAGGAATGAGGAGATTCGTAGAAGAACCAAGGTTACCGACATAGCCCTTAAGATTAGCAAGCTGAAGTGGCAATGGGCGGGCCACATAGCGCGTAGATCGGACGGGCGTTGGGGCAGAAAGATTCTAGAGTGGCGACCACGTATTGGCAAGCGCAGCGTGGGACGACCGCCTGCCAGATGGACCGACGATCTTGTGAAAATCGCAGGAAGTCGTTGGATGCAGGTGGCATCGGACCGGTTACGCTGGAAAGCGATTGGGGAGGCCTATGTTCAACAGTGGACAAGTATGGGCTGAGATGATGATGATGATGAAACAATGTCACTCAAATATTGGTATTTAGCTATAAAATCGAAACTTAAGGCCAAAAATAACAGATCTTACTAGAATAGACCGTCCAAACCACAGATGCTATTTTTGATTGAGTTTAAGTTGCTACAAGTTATTTGCGCTTACCAGATCTCTGATAGGAAGTGACCAAGGGTCCGAAGATGTGCTACGCTGACTCAGTAATAGGCGTTGAAATTAAGGATATCCAAGTCAAATAATGCTATAAGAATAAAACCACAATATTATCAAAAGCGTTTAAACGCTTTAAAACGACTGAACTATTATCGAGACGCTAAATAGCAGTGATAAGAACTCATCGGTCAGGTGATAAATAAAATCACCTACGACAACACCTGCAGAATACCGGCCTGGTCTACGTCTAAGAATATTTACTCGCTAATCTATCCCTTTTCCCATAACCGATGCGAAAGATATCGACAAACTCTATGCCACGGATAACTTATTATGCTTTTTCTATTGAGGACTGGTTAGCGATTGATAACTTTCTCACCCATAAGAAGTATGTCATTTTACTACAATAACTGATGAAACTAACGATGAGGCCAAAGATGTGTTGCTCGCTGACTCATATTCGTCTGAATTAAAACACATAAGAATTTAAAAATAAACTCACGTTGATTGATGCTATTAGAATATGCTAAAAATATGATGATTATAATATACTGCTTAAATTATGCTGCTAATAATATAATGCTAATAATTACGAATGGAACAATATGATTTAAAGCGTTTAAACGATTTAAAACGGCTGTACTATTATTGAGACGCTCTCTTGTCGTTAACGTCGTTGTTAACTCGTCGCTAAGGTGATAAATACATAAACCTACAGAACACTGGCCTGGTCTAGGTCTAATAAACTAAGCGGAGACCCAAATAGTCGATTGTAATGATGATGAATAGTGTAATCTGAGTAATGTAGGCGCATTAGCTACTGACATTATATGAAAGTGTAGAGAATAATGATCCAGAACGTAATGCCTCTATTCTCTAAGCAATTATGATACAGGTCTACTATGTACTCTCAAATATAGTCGGAGTATATCGCAAATCTGCTAATTTTAATTTTTTGTTTAAGATGTGGCGTTATCTATGACTTCTATACTAATATTATAAAGAGGTAAAGTGGATGAGAGTTTGGATGTTCAGGGTTATTATTGATCCGATTTTAATGATTCTTTCACCATTGGAAAGCTACTTTATCTAGAAGTAACATAGGCTATAAAACATAAACCCGGTAGGTGGCGCTGTTGTCGATCGGGTACGAAGTCGCGGGAAACTCCTAGTGATACATATAGATAGACAGAACAACGATGCCGCACACACACAATTATTTTAGTTGTTTAGGCGCGTTTACTCATACTAGTGGTCGCCCATTGGTCAAAATTCGACCATAATTAATTTAAATTTTAAGTTTGAACATTATTAAGGTTCTATTGTCAAAGACTGTACTTCTATAATCACAGATTTCGCCAAGGCTACACTGTCAATTTGCCTATTTTTTTCAAACAAATTATATTAAATTAATTTAAATAAAGAATAACTTTTTTTAATTTTTGTTTTATTAGAACATAAAGCCAAAAATAAAATGCTGTCCATTGAACTTGACATAAATATTTTAATAATTTAATTAATGATACAAAACTTCTCTGTAAACGATGTTTTTCAACCGACTTGAAAAAGGAGGAGGTTCTATGTTCGGTTGTATGTATGCTTTTTTTTTTTGTTATGTATGTTCAGCTATATTTCCGTCAATTGTGGACCGATTTTGATATTTTGCATTGGGTGCCAAGTAACCGACTGCACCAACCAGCACCGACTTCCAATATTTATTTTTTTGCTTTTTGAAGTCGGTTTACCTTTTTTTTATAAAAGATTTTTATTTTACAATTTTAAATTTTTATTTCAAAAGATTTTTTTGTAGAAACTCTCATCGTTTTCTGGTTATATTTGACATTCAGTAAGACTATAGACAAATAATATTACAAACAATATTATCTATTCTCAATTTGAAGTGTATTGTGTCAAATACATGGTAGTGTGCAGAGAGAATATAATCACTACGGTAGTGTGTGTAATGTGTTTTTTATTGATTTAATGTATTTTTATGCATAATTTAAAAAAAATATTAGCATTCTGCACTCCTTCTCGATATAAACTATAAGTGTGGAAAATTTCATACGCCTACGTCCGCGCAATTTTCGTAAAAAGGGGTACAAAGTTTTTGTTTCACGTATTTATATAATGATGAAGTTTACATGCAAAATGACCTAGACCGATACAAATATTTGTGGACACATAGATCTGTTGCTTACGGGGATCGAACACGCAACTATTCGATCCAGTGAGCGGAGAAGCGTGGAGAGACTACACCAGGTTGAGTCCTAGTATGGTTAAGTTTCGATTAAATGTTAACTTTATAGTATGTTTCAACCAATCGAAAAGATTAACCAACGATCATATTAAATTAATTGACTTGACGTTTAAAAATACCAATCGCTAAATAGAGCTAACAAATAGAGCCGTATTAAATACACATCGACTGCAATAAAAATAATGCGAAACATACACAAGATATTCGGACGGCCATTCGATAATAAATTGAATCTGAGTGGAGTGCTCTGCCAAGATCTAATTATATTACCCTTTGTTGTGCTACGGGCGGTGGTCTATTGGCTAGTAATGAAAGAGGTCGAATGACGCGACCGCAACGAGCAGAGCAATGCTACAATCGATTCTCTTATCGATTTTAATATTCGAATGTAGATTTGATATATGCAATAGCGATGCAGTGTTAAGTGCTTTTTGATTGAATCGATAATCGGTAAACCTTTGTGTGACGCACAATTGTTTGTTTCGATTTAGGAATTTGTGTATGAGAAATTTCATATTTGTAAACGTACCCACACACACAGAGACACAGAAATAAATCGGAGTACTATGTTTTAATAAAAATAATTCTGTAAATAGATTTTGACGTTTCTACCGATGATGTTTGTTGTTGATGGTACTAACTTTTGTGTGTTCTTTGTATTGTAAATATGTTTTGTCGGTAGTATTATGGGCCTTTAGACTGTTGATGTTGGCCTAGTGACGTAGCGGAGTGTAGAGAGCAAATGGTCCTAGGTCGGACAAAATGTGTTTGACTTTTAGTCGAAAAAATCTTAATAGCAACCCCGAGTTAAGAATTGTGTCCGGTATATTGGTACTAGGATCCCCCACAATTACGTTGGGACTAAATATCTTTGATGAGAAGTGGGTGTGCACAGTAGACCTCGCTACCCCCGCTTGGTGATGCGGTGGCGATTAGCGTTCTTTCTCTAATCGTTCAGATGTAATTTAGACATTCGAAATACACTACCAAGACAAAGCAAAAAAAAAAAAAATAGTAAACGTGTGAAACGTATCTGAAGAATGACATTAAGATATAATATTAGGACCACAGATACCTGAAGGCGATATATGATGTTCATTGCACACTTCTGTCCCCATTGGAGAAAACCAACTTCAGAGGTGTTTATTTTAAACTGGCTGTTTGTATTCTGATTTGTATTCTCTCGGAATTTATTAAATACGTTATAAACAGAGTACTTAATTAATCTACATTAGGTTCTTAAAGCAGTTTGGTTTTAGCCCGTATTTTACTAATGCTCATTTCAGATATTATGACTCTTATTCATAGTTTTAAACCCGCCCGCTTGGTATGTATAATCGTGTTTACCAATCCACAGAAAACTAGACAAGTGCAAATGTCAAAATAAAATAATAAATAAAAATGTTACCAGTTTAAGATGACTAGTGACGAAGTAACAATTAAATCAATCGACATAATTAACGACATCTGCAAAAATGTTAATAGTAACTTTTAAATTAAGGTTGAATTTTACTTAGCGTGCATTATTAAACAATTAAAAATATATTATTATCTAAATAAAAAAAATAATTCGGCCTAATTATGTTTTGGCCGAAGATGGCCGAAGCCGAAGCCAAAACTGAATATTCGATCGGACACTACTTATACATAAGGTCGTACATCAATGATCTAAATAAAACCAACTGTCAGTCATAGCCATACTCAATCCCGATTGTTTATTCACGCTCATAGTACATTAAAGGGACAGATAGGTAGACAGATCGTCAGGTCTCGGAATAGAACGAGGAAGTCGGAGTACCTACACATTACACGACACCGTCTGTTGCGATTTGTAACGGCCTGGTCGCGTATTTTTGTCGTGCGATCCATCTTGTTTAATCGGTCGCGTCGCCCGTCAACGTCTCGATTCTAATCGAGTGAAACGATAATTTGATTGTCGTGATGACATTGATTGTCGAGTACGCGATCAGTTATCAGCAATAGATCAGCGGCTTAAATGTTGTTTAGAGAATGTAAGGTATTATTTTTTGATGCGGTGCATAACCCTTTGTGATTCTTTATTGATGTCGTGAGGGCTAAATTTGAAATCGTATTAGGTCGCAGTAAGTATAGTGTGACAAGGATCTTTCGGCCCGTAGATGACATTGACAGGGGATGGTTGGTGTTAAATAGGGTTGGTTGTTTAGCATTTAGTAAAATGTAACAACTTCCAAGATGATATTTTAACAGCTGGGTCCGCCCGGCTGCTACTTACAATAAAAATTAGTGTGGGGCAGAGTTAAAAAATAGTCATGATCAAAATTATCCTCTCATAACCTTTTAGGGTACCTATAGAAGAATGGTACCTATATCCGAAAATGGTATAACCCTATTCCCAGTAGTTTATTAATCTGCATGTACGTAACCGCTGGTATCGGGCTGACCCATCTAGCAACCCTTCCCAAACGAGTAGTCCCCCTAGACCCACTAGATAAATGAATTTATTAATTTTAATCCGAACACGATAATCAAGGTTTATTCTTGTTATAATTGTGCTAGTATTTCATAATAATTATAATCATCATTTTCTTCCACTCCCATCAGTGATGCGGCGCGATAATACATACATACTTTACAAATTTTGTCGTCCTGGGCGTGAGATAATCGATTTGTCTTACGTGCTAGTATGGCGTGCCTTGACGAAAGATTCTATCTATCTACCTATATCATCACGCCAGATCCCATGCGGGGTAGGCAGAGAGTACAGAGTTCCAACAAGTTCTTTCCTTACATACCTCTCTGGCTTCCTCCACTCTCATAGTTCGTCTCATACACGCTCGCCGGTTATGGAGACTCTTGACTTGTCCTTCAGATAAGACTCGGTCTATTTGGTCGTGGTAAGATAGTCTAGGTCTTCCCCAGTACCTACATCCTTCCACTTTCGCATTGTATATCTGTTTTGTCATTCTTTCTTCGGACATTCTTTCTATATGCCCGAACCAACGGAGCATATCCTTTCTCATCTTTACACGAAATATTGTCATGAGAAAACTTGTTTGAAACCACCTTGCCTTAATGATTTACGCAAGTGGGTACTTTTCGTAAATCGTCGCTCTACCTGGCTGAACGGCGTCCTACATTACGTTTGCCGATTTCCACTCAGGGACATATCTCCACCAAAAATTATCGGTTTATCGGCAAAAATAACCGGTCCATTGTCACTTCAGCCTGATAATCCTGTAGGCCGTGTCAATGACTGTGCTTACCTACGTTCGAAGACGAAGTTAGATCCCTAGGAAACGGAAGACGAGCCTACTGATATGATAACTTCTGTTGGCGATTTGAATCCAAGACCTCGTGATCCCCAACCGCACCACAAGCAACTTGACCATTGACGCATTAAACATCTCATTTAATTGTGCAACACTCAGCGTTCACTCAGTCGTATTAATTCATTATTATAAAGTCGTTCCGTTTAAAGAAGTCTGATTTTACAGCTGAATCTGCATGGAATAATAATATTTATTTCAATGATATAAGGTTCAAAGATTTAATTATACGAGTTTAAATGATAGGTGGCATAATCCTATATGTCTTTTTTTAATAGTAATTTCTATTTGCCTATTTTATCTGTCAAATGAACAGTGTAATAAAAAAATATGGTACTGTCATTGTTAAAACTAGAATTGGGCAACTGCGTCTACATCAAAAAATAATATTTTTTACCAGGACGCGAGGTTCAAAGCTTTAATGACCAAAATTCGAATGATGTCAGTAATTTCTAATGTCATTTCATTAAATTTGTGAAAACACGGATTATTGAATTTAAAATAATAAACAAATGTAGTAATACCGCGATAAGAAGTCCGATTTGACAACTGCGTGTGCGAATAATAACAGCATTTATTACTAAAAAGTTTGAAGTTTAATGATCCGTACTTGAAGAAATCCGTGAATTACACTTTCTAAAAGAAAGAAATTTAAATTTCTGGTTCTTTATTAAATAACACTTTCTCACTCTCTTCACCCATTTCTTGTGTCAAAACGGGCTTCATATGTGGAGTTCAGTGCATTAGACAAACTAATTTAAATACTCCTTGTTTACCTGTCATTTTGTTTAATGTACCGTCCGACCCGGTTGGCAAGGTATGCGTGTGCGCATTGGCTCGGCTCGCGACTGCGCTTTAGAAACTATTGCTCGTAGATTATTATGGGATATATGGAAAATTTGGAGAAGATTTCGTTTGAATAGTATAGTATTGAAATAAAACCATTTTACGGATTTCATCGCGGTTTATTTTTGATTTTTAGTTCCCGACGTTTCGAGTGCTTTGCAGCACCCATGGTCACGGGAGGGACTGAGGTGTTAGAAGTCCAAAAGGCATAGTTGTTCCGGGGTACCCTTAAACTTCTTAATTATTTTTGTTGTTGTTGGTCCGATCTACGCAGAATGAGCTCACGGTGTTTTGAGGTCTTGCAGTGTTATGCTTGGTTTTGGATTTGATTATATTAATTACCGGATCCCAAGACGATGGAAGCACCCAGCCATCTTCTCTATTGATTAGAATGTTTTTTAATTTTAATAGCCTCGCGAACCATCCTTGGTAGGAATCGGTGTTCTTTCACGAGGATTTGTGGTCTATCAAATCTGATGTTATGGCGGGTGCGGTCAAGGAAATGTTCACAGACTGCAGACTTCTTTGAGCGACGGTGTTTTAGGTCAGCTATGTGTTCTTTAACCCGAGTATTTTTGTTTGTCCTATATAAGAGAGACCACATTCACAATCAAGCTTGTATACTCCTGCATCTTGTAGAGGGATCTGACACTTGACAGATGGTAAAAATTGACTGATCTTCTTCGGCGGCTTATAAAATGTTTTAATCGAAGCACGCTTCAAGATGTAGCCAATCTTGTCCGTGACTCCTCTCATGTAAGGTAGTACTGCAGGGAGATGCTCAACTGTGGCTGGTTTCACTCGGTCACTGTGACGTTGGCGTGGGACTCGAAGCTTATTGTCGTGCAGGACTTGCTTGACATGTTGAAGCTCGGCAGCCAGATGTTTCTAGTCACAGATCCCTTGTGCTCTCTGAAACAAAGATTTACCCACGGTAGCTAACTGAGTTAGGTGGTGGTGAGATTCACCGTTTAAGTACCTATCAGTATGGGTCTTTTTACGATAAACCGTATGGCTTAAGGTGTTGTTGGGGTTACGGATTACCACGCGATAAAATCCGTAAAATAGTTTTATTTCATGTGTAATATTCGCGTAAATCTAAGAACTCAGTAGTATAGTATTGTTTATGTTTTAAACGTACAAACGATACTGGAATAATTCCTAGAGTATGGTAAGTTTTTGTAATAAAAATATGAAATTAAAAAATCAGTCTATAGACTGGCCCACTGCCGAGCATAGGCCTCGCTTTTATAAGTAATTTAATTTATTTATGAATCTATAAATTCAGAATAAGTTATATTTATTTATTATAAATTTATTATTATATATTATTATTATGTATTTGATTATGTATACTCATAGATAGATAGATAACTCTTTATTGTTCACCAATAACAAACATGTTAAATAAAAACAAAAAGAAAACTATATGTAACACAATGGGCGGCCTTATCGCTAAAAAGCAATCTCTTCCAGGCAACCTTAGGATGGAGAAATTGATTTGGTCGTAGCATAGACGGGGGTGCACTAGTCAAAGAACAAATGGTAAAAAAAAATACTTACAGTAAATAGCTAGCGATACATACATGTAACAGAATACAATATAATAGAGATATATAATACAAAATGACTAAACATACACATTATTACTTATTTAGATATGACAGTAGGATCCAGTGGACAAAGAGATAAATAATGCTTTCTCACCTGATTTTTGAAGTTCTCTAGCGACGACGCACGCCGTATACTGACAGGTAGATTATTCCACAGTCGTACTGCCTGGACAGCAAAAGACGTATCATAGAAATTGCTACTATAAAGGGGCGCCCTTAGGCTAAGGTTTTCTGAGGACCTGAGACATCGGATGCCAGTGCTTTTAGGTAAACGTTCTTTAAGATAAGAAGGAGAGGAAGGGTTACACAATATGGTGAAAAGAAGAGATAGAATATGCACGTTCCGACGAAATCGAATGGGCAGCCACTTGAGTTGTGTACGGAATAAGGAGACATGCTCATATTTGCGTAAGCCAAATATGATCCTAATCGAAAGGTTTTGGAACCGGACAAGCTTATTTAGCTGGTCCTTGGTTAAATCTAAATAAGAGGTATCAGCATAATCTAGGATGGGGAGAAGAAGAGATTGTGCTAGTGCAACTTTAGTGGCAGTGGGTAGAAAGTTGCGAAGTCTTCTTAAAGAGGCCGCTGTCGAAAATGTTTTGCGGCTAATAACTTCTAGTTGAGGGATCTAGGTTAGACAACGTTCTATTATGACTCTTAGATATTTTACAGATTCGCTGTATGGGATATGAGTTCCGTTTAAATTTATATGTGGGACTGTGCGACCAGTTTATTTTAGAAATCATTCGGGAGCTACCTACGATGATGGCTTGTGTTTTGCCGGAATTTACTGTCAATCCGTAAGATTTGCACCAAAATGCCATCCAGATAGTCAGAGAGTGAAGGTAGACTAGTAAAACTATAGGCGTCATCGCTAAAATAAGAAGAGGAAGATACAGATAAAAATTCATTGCAATATACTGTCAGTATCAGCAATAATGTTATTCATTTAAATGAAATATATAATAAAAGTATAAGTATATATGAGTACGTTTTTGGCGTTTATAATATATATATAAATTTGTCCGTTGGCAAAATCTAGTGAAGCGTGAATTCTCTTCTATCTATCTATATCATCACGCCAGATCCCTTACGGGGTAGGCAGAGAGTACAGAGTTCTAACAGGTTCTTTCCTTAAATACCTCTCTGGCTTCCTCTACGCTCATAGTTCGTCTCATACACGCTCGCCGGTTACGGAGACTCCTGACTTGTCCTTCATATAAGACCCGGTCTATTTGGTCATGGTAAGATAGTCTAGGTCTTCCCCGGTACCTACATCCTTCCACTGTCGCATTGTATATCAGTTTTTCATTCTTTCTTCGGACATTCTTTCTATATGCCCAAACCAACGGAGCACACCCTTTCTCATCTTTACACCGATACTATCTTTCATACCTACTCGCTTTTTTACTACAAATTAAATTCTCTTCATCCAATATAATGCATAAATATCGTTTAAAATAATAGAAGCCACTTCGACCACCGATAATATCTAATGGAAGGTCTGGAATGTCCTCGAAACGGATGCAATAGACGTTTATGGAAATTATGGCGGCATATCTCCGCTTCGATCTTGAGTAGACCCTTTTGGGATGAAATTTAATGAGCTGGGAGGACTCTCAGTGTCATGAAACAGTAACTTTGGGCTGAAGGAAAGATATTTTGTAGATTCTATTGGTTGAAGGATTTTAATATCACACAATTTAAAAATATTATTTTTGTAAGAGGCGGTCGTAGCGCTTTGCGAACATGATATTACTAGTAATCATCAAGGTTAAGCAGCGTTCGGGTCGATTGGTTTAAGATGGGTGATCATTTGTGATATTTTCATATCTGAGCGCCTCCGTGCTAAAGGTACACTAAGCTGTTGATCCCGGTTACCACTTAATGTAGTAGTTCTTAAGCCAAGTTGGAGGTTAAGCGGCTTGATTCTTTCCAATAGCAGATGGCTGTAAGCCTGCCTCCACCAACCCGCACTGGGTCTACATGGTGGAGTACGACCTATTATCTCTCACCTCGATTTTTAAGAGAAGGTCTTTGTGTCGTCCCAGCAGTGGGACGGTATAGGCTGATTTAATATATTATCTATTTTTGGTTACCACTTCTTCTTGTGGATTGTAGTCGCGTTTGCGATCCCTGCAAAGAGGCATAATTTATTTCGAAATAGATGTTTGTGTTTGTGACCAAACCCATCATCATCTCAGCCTATACTCGTCCATTGCTGAATATAGGCCCCCCTAATCGGTCTTCAGCACAGCAGGTCCGATGCCACCTGCATCCGCCGACTTCCTGCGATCCTCACAACATCGTCGGCCCATCTGGTAGGCGGCCGTCCCACGCTGCGCGTGCCAATACGTGGTCTCCACTCTACAATTTTTCTGCCCCAACCCCCGTCCGATCGTCGGGCTACGTGGCTCGCCATTGCTACTGCAGCATATTAACCGTCCGGTCAATGACCAGGTACCCGGGTATCCATTACAGCTACGCAGTTAGAACTTATTAAGTTTTTAAAAAAAATATTGTATAACCGTCTGGATCCCCGAAATTTAAGTAGTTAGAAACCCAATTATTGTCAATTTTTTTTTTATAATCAATTATTTAATAATAGTTATTAACTATTAAACTTTATACCTCCTTCGTTCAATAACCAGGCACCCGAAGTTATGCATGAATACACACTAAATAGACTAATTATTAAAGTATTGCGGTAATTTGACTTTTAAATAAATAATAAAAAATATCGTTTATAATTTCTTTTATTTAAACAATTTTTATTATAAACAATAGCAAAGACAGTAAGTAAAAAAACAGAATTCCGTTATAATATATTTATATATTATATTAGTAAGTAATATTTATATTAGTAAGAGTTTTGTTTGATGATTTATTTATTAACATTGTTAACTTTTTTATAATAATACCATGCCACAAGGATGCAAGGGAATGCAAGGATTGTGGTTGGGAACGATGTGCTGGAGCAAATGAATGAGTTTGTATATCTTGGATGCGCATTCAGTAAGGATGGAAAATACACCGCTGACATAGAGAGAAGAGTGAGTACAGGGAACAGAGTGAATGGCGCGATGGGAAAGCTACTTGGGAGCCGGCACTTAAGCCGAAAAGCGCAGCTGGCCATACATAATGGAGTGCTTGTCCCAACGCTGTTATATGGCAGCGAGAGCTGGGTATGTAAGAAGGCGAATGAAAGTAGGATAAATGCGGTGACAAGGCGAGCTCTGCGGAAGATGTGCGGAGTGAAGCTGACCGACCGTATTCGCAACAGCGTAGTAAGAAAGCAAATAGGTATGAAAGAGAATATCGGTGTAAAGATGAGAAAGGGTATGCTCCGTTGGTTCGGGCATATAGAAAGAATATCCGAAGAAAGAATGAAAAAACTGATATACAATGCGAAAGTGGAAGGATGTAGGTACCGGGGAAGACCTAGACTATCTTACCATGACCAAATAGACCGGGTCTTATCTGAAGGACAAGTCAGGAGTCTCTGTAACCGGCGAGCGTGTATGAGACGAATTATGAGAGTAGAGGAAGCCAGAGAGGTATGTAAGGAAAGAGCCTGTTGGAACTCTGTACTCTCTGCCTACCCCGTAAGGGATCTGGCGTGATGATATAGATAGATAGATAGACCATGCCACACGAAAATAAAAGTAGATTTTATTACACACGCACACATGTTGTGGTTGTAATACAATGTTCATCACAAATAGGGTTCTCAACAAGTATAACATACACCAGTAATCTTTTTCTTACCGGGTGAATCGAGCTGTGTCTGGGGTCTTGATGATCCAGGTGTTGTTGGTTGCGCATATAGATTGATAGCTCGGCCAAGAAAAGATTCAATCGCCACTTTCGTTGCGAAATGCCTCATAATTTGTGGATTCTGCGAACGATTTTCAACGAATGAAGTACACAGTTCTCTGCCTAATTGCCGATAAAATAATCGCCGCTCATACAATTTTTTAACAAGCATTTTATTATTCTCATAATACAGAATATATGCTGCAAGGCAGGCGACATCGAGAATATTATAGAAAAATGCTAGAGGACATCTTTGAGTACATCTTTTTGTAGTATATCTACCAAGCATTTTATCCATAGTGTCAACTCCAGCTTTTGACCAGTTATAATATTCAATGGATTCGGGTTTTTTTCTTTGCACTATCACTAATTTATGCTTCATGATGCATTGATGATAACATAATTACTACCTTTTTTGGCACATAACTTCACATGGTAATTTTTTCATGAAAACCAAACACAGTAGATAATTCCTCTCGCGTTTTCGATGCAGCCATTGCTGGTCGAATATATGCCTTATTTTTCTTCTAAGTGCCAACAATCGTCAAGTTCCACGATAGTAAAGATCTTGCCAATGGAAGAGTAGTAAAATAATTATCCATAGTAATGTTTCTACCCGATCCTTTATACGGTGCCATCAAGTCTTTATGGCACCGTATAAAGGATGGTGCCTCCATCTTATGCCGCGTGGTTCCCGGCTTAGAATGCCGCGTGGTTCCCGGCTTAGAATAGGACCAACCCATCTCATCCCATCGGGTGTCGTACAAGGCGACTAAGGGAAAACTAGGGAATGGGCAGCAGCGTTCCCTTAACACTTTTACAACCAAAAACTGCGCTCGCCAACCCGCCTGCCAAGCGTGGCGAGTATGGCAAACACCCCCAACCAATATGGAAGAAAGCAAGAAAACCAGGCCCCTAGTCCCCGGCGGTCTTGTTCGTCCTGGCCACGGTAGCAGCCATGGTAACGACAGGACAAGGGGTGCTAAGAATCTCCGGCAGAGATTCGGCTACCACCAAAACCGAAAATTGGCCCTGGTGACATACAACGCACGCACATTGAGGACAGATGAGAAGCTAGTTGAGCTGGAAGAAGAGTTAAACAAGTTGCGATGGAGTATTGTTGGTTTATCGGAGGTCCGAAGAGAGGGCGAGGACACGATAACCTTAAAATCCGGCAACTTGTTTTACTACCGGGAGGGCGAACAGCAGTCCCAAGGTGGTGTCGGATTTATCGTCCACAAGTCACTCATAAACAACGTTGTGTCCATCACTAGTGTGTCGAGCAGGGTAGCGTACCTGATACTCAGAATATCCAAAAGATATTCGCTGAAGGTCATACAGGTCTACGCACCGACCTCGGCATACTCAGATGATGAGGTCGAAGTTATGTATGAGGACATTAGTAGAGCCATACATACTTCCAAAGCACACTTTACAGTAATTATGGGTGACTTCAATGCGCGACTGGGCAAACGGGGCGATGATGAGTTGAGAGTGGGGCAATTTGGATATGGGCAGCGCAACCCCAGGGGTCAGAGGCTGGCCGAATTTCTGGAGAAGGAGGGACTCTTTATGATGAACTCTTTCTTCCAGAAGCCGTCTCATAGGAAATGGACCTGGATGAGCCCTGATGGTTTCACAAAAAATGAGATAGACTTCATCATGAGCACCAAGCGACAAATATTTAATGATGTCTCCGTGATTCACAGGGTAAAAACCGGCAGTGATCACCGAATGGTCAGAGGCACATTAAATATTAATGTTAAAATGGAAAGATCGCGTCTGATGAAGTCTACGCTCCGACCTTCTAATACACATATCCAAAACCCCGAGAACTTTCAACTTGAATTGTCAAACCGCTTCGAATTGCTAGACAGCAGCGCATCAGTGGACGAAATCAACAATAGGTTGGTAGAGACTGTCCATAGGTCGGGTCTAAGCATTTTAAGCCCCACCGTAAAAATAGGCCTCAAAAGCTATCCGACTACACCCGAAACCTTATGGCTGAGCGACGTACCATGAGACTCCAAACCTCCGATGATGCTAAGTCCTATAGGCAGCTCAATGGACAGATATTGAAGTCCTTGCGACACGATCTACGGTCCTTCAACACAAGACGTATTGAGGAGACCATAAAGCAGAACAAGGGCTCCAAAGTGTTCGCAAGAGCCGCGTCGATTGGGCAAAGCCAGTTGACGAAGCTGAAGACGGAGGACGGAAACGTAACGTCGAATAGGTCAGAGGTGCTCAGGGAGATAGAGAGGTTCTATGGACAGTTGTATACCTCAGTAGCTGAACCTATTGTTGACTTGCTAAAAGACCCAAGAGCCAAGCTAACCCGACACTACACTGAAGATATCCCGGACATCAGCCTGTACGAGATTAGGATGGCTCTCAACCAACTTAGAAACAACAAAGCGCCGGGTGAAGACGGAATTACTGCAGAGCTTCTGAAAGCGGGCGGATCGCCGGTACTTAAAGTCCTTCAGAGGCTGTTTAATTCCGTCTTGCTCGAAGGAAAAGCGCCGGAAGCATGGAACAGGGGTGTGGTGGTACTCTTTTTCAAGAAAGGTGATAACACTTTATTAAAGAACTATAGGCCCATCACACTGCTGAGCCATGTTTACAAGTTGTTTTCGAGAGTCATCACGAATCGTCTCGAACGCAGGCTTGATGATTTCCAGCCTCCCGAACAAGCCGGTTTCCGGAAAGGCTTTAGTACCATAGACCACATACATACGCTGCGGCAGATTATACAGAAGACCGAGGAGTATAATCGGCCACTATGCTTGGCGTTTGTGGACTATGAGAAAGCCTTTGATTCGATCGAGACTTGGGCGGTTCTTAGATCTCTCCAGCGATGCCGCATTGACTATCGGTACATCGAAGTGTTGAAGTGCTTGTATAATAACGCCACCATGTCAGTCCGAGTACAAGGGCAGTGCACGAAGGCGATCTCCATAAAAAGAGGAGTAAGACAGGGAGACGTTATTTCTCCGAAACTGTTTACGACCACCATAGAGGACGCCTTCAAGCTCTTGGAATGGCGAGGACTTGGCATCAACATCAATGGCGAATACATCACTCACCTTCGATTTGCCGACGACATTGTGGTCATGGCGGAGTCGCTGGAAGGTCTAGGACGAATGCTCGGCGACCTCAACAGAGTATCTCAACAAGTGGGTCTTAAAATGAACATGGACAAAACGAAAATAATGTGTAACGTCCATGTCGTACCCACCGCACTCACCGTTGGGAACTCTACTCTTGAAGTTGTCGACGAATACATTTACCTGGGACAGGTAGTCCGGTTAGGTAGGTCCAACTTTGAGAGAGAGGTCAATCGACGAATCCAACTCGGCTGGGCAGCGTTCGGGAAACTGCGCAACATCTTCTCATCCAAAATACCTCAGTGCCTAAAGACTAAAGTTTTTAGTCAATGTGTGTTACCAGTGATGATATATGGATCAGAGACGTGGTCTCTTACAATAGGTCTCATAAAAAAGCTCAGAGTTGCTCAGCGAGCTATGGAGAGAGCTATGCTCGGCGTTTCTCTACGTGATCGAATCAGGAATGAAGAGATTCGTAGAAGAACCAAGGTCACCGACATAGCCGTTAAGATTAGCAAGCTGAAGTGGCAATGGGCGGGCCACATAGCGCGAAGATCGGACGGGCGTTGGGGCAGAAAGATTCTAGAGTGGAGACCACGTATTGGCAAGCGCAGCGTGGGACGACCACCTGCCAGATGGACCGACGATCTTGTGAAAATCGCAGGAAGTCGTTGGATGCAGGTGGCATCGGACCGGTTACGCTGGAAAGCGATTGGGGAGGCCTATGTTCAGCAGTGGACAAGTATAGGCTGAGATGATGATGATGATGATCAAGTCTTTGACAACTCTCTTACCAATGTTCTTTTCACGACCCTCACTCGATTTCCCAGAGTAAAGCTGTCCAGTAAGTGGATACTAATTTTTAGCATGACATATCCACCATACTTTGATTCCATACTTTGCTGGCTTCGATGATATATACTGGGTGAATCTAGTTCGACCACGGTATGGATAAAGTTGCTCGTCGATTGTCAGGTATTATTATGGTATGTTGGCTTATAGTGTTTTGCTAAATTACTATTAAGCATTGTCAAAATGTCTAGAATTGGAGCAGCTTTATCAGTCTCCATACGCTGAGCTCGAGTATTGGCATCATCAAATCGAATAAAGCGAATGATGTTCCCGTAGCGATTGATGCTCATTGCTGCACTCCAACGTCTGTTCACTACGCTTCTAAAATTAGGACTGATCCCTTTTCTTTATTGTTTGGGCTGAGGGGGGCGATGAATGAATGATTAATCTATACTTAAGCACATCTATTTAGCTCGTTCTGCATTGTTCTCCCATACTCCATAAATGCAATGTATACAAAAAGAATTGTAAACCTCATTTTTAAAAAAGAGTAACCGTGGAGTTTCTTGCCCTTCTTCTCCACAGGAATGACTTTCCGAACGGGTGGTAGAGTCTTAAGTAATTAATAATTTTCTCTTTTTGACTATTCATAAGTGCCTTTTGGTCTATATGAATAAAAAGCTTTTGATTTGATTTGATTTGATCCCAAGTACCTGAATGTTCGAGAACCTTCTATGGGGATTGTAAACTGTGTATAGTCTCCATAGTTATTTCACATGCTATGTAGCTAGCTTACTAATAAATTTTCTACCTGACACATTATATGCGGTACCCGGGTACCCGGTTATTGAACGAATGGTGAAAGTTTGGTCATTGACCGGACGGTTAATCCTATGGAATATGTCAGTGACCTTAGTTCTTCTACGCATCTTCTCATTTCTGATTCGATCACGTAGAGATACGCCGAACATAGCTCTTTCCATAGATTGTAAGAGACCAAATCCATAAGTGACATAAAAATATTCCTAGTGTTAGACATTTTTTTTCAATGATGATGAATAGTGACAGCCTACTTAATCAATGGTTCGCCTCGTATTAAATGGGTCTGGGGTCCGAACCGTCGTTCGACATAACATCATCGGCGGAATGTGGGTGAAGGTTTTCAATAAACCTCTATTACCCCCGTTTTGGTATTTAGGTAGACGCAACCTTGTATCATTTCTTTCTATTCCTGAACTATCAATTTTTAAACATTATTAGTACACCGTCATGCCTATATTCTTCAAGCGGGGGTGACAGTGGTGTACTGAGTACACCCACTTTTTACCAACAATATTAGGTCCCATGTAATAGGGGGCGAGCCTATTGTCACAATTCCATACTCCAGACTCATATATACCCTAATAGTAATTAAGAATAGGTAATACTAACATTAGTCTTAAGTCTACTAACCTATATGTGAGTCTAAGTTACTTGAATAAAAAGTTTCTATTATATTCTATATACCCGACCTAGGATTTGAATTCAGGACCTCGTAATAACCAAGCGATGCGCTTTGCCACTAGACCAACGAGGCGGTCAGCATTAATAGTACAAGTTTTAAAAACAATGTACCCAACCCCTCTGATTGTTATTGACATCGAAAACATATTGTACTAGTTTCTGCCCGCGACTTCGTCCGCGGTCACTTTAGACAGGAAGGTTACATTATCCGGGATAAAAGTTGCTATATGTTAATCCAGTTAATAAACTATCTGTGTGCCAAATTTCATCTAAACCCGTTTTTGCGTGATTGAGTAACAATCATTCGAACGTCTAAACATCCCAACATCTAAACATAAAAATTTTCTCATTCATTATATTCTATCTATCTATATCATTACGCCAGATCCCTTGCGGGGTATGCAGAGAGTACAGAGTTCCAACAGATTCTTTCCTTACATACCTCTCTGACTTCCTCCACTCATAGATCGTCTCATACACGCTCGCCGGTTACGGAGACTTGACTTTTCCCTCAGATAAGACTCGGTTTATTTGGTCGTGGTAAGGTAGTCTAGGTCTTCCCCGGTACCTGCATCCTTCCACTTTCACATTGTATATCTGTTTTGTCATTCTTTCATCTGGCATTCTTTCTATATTCCCGAACCAACGGAGCATGCCCTTTCTCATCTTTACACCGATACTATATTTCATACCTACTTGCTTTCTTACTACGCTGTTGCTAATGCGGTCGGTCAGCTTCACTCAGCACATCTTCCGCAGAGCTCGCATTCCTACCGCTTTTATCCTACTTTCATTCTCCTTCTTACATACACAGCTCTCGCTACCATATAACATATTTATAATATTAGTTGGATAAAATGTAGCTATATCTTATTGCATATTATGTACTTACCAAAATCCATAGTAATAGTAGTAACAACCAAGTTGGTATCTTTCTAAGTCCCTTTTCCCAACGCTAGGAACTTCAAAAGAACTTTCTCCCGCACTAAGTTTGCGTTTATTTTTCCTTAATAATCTCAATAAGTAAGTTCCCACACGTTGATCTGATATAAACGCATAAATTAATCCACTGCCTTTAAGTTTTCTTAACAAGTTTAGGGGGAACATGTAGGGAAGTTTTCCCTCTTATTTCAATGATGTAAGGTTGACTCGGTTAGTATGTACGGTTTTTCTTTGTATGTATGTTGCAGGCCGGTAACGTGGTAAAGGTTACGGGTAAAAACTGGATGAGTATTACACATAGGCAGTCGTGTTATTTAGGATTTTCTGAGTCAGGGGTTGTGCCCTGCATAATGACAATAGGTCGGTATAAGCTCCCGTATTAGTAGATTTCAATCGTCGGCGAAATGTGTGTGTCGAAAGCACTGTTCTGTACCCTCTCAGGCATGTAATCATGATGGCGTGTGTAGGTCATATTGTATACCAATAAAGGTGTAACATAATAAACGCAAGACCTGAAAGTAATTTGTTCTAAATCGGTAACTGAGTTGATTCTAACATTTTTTAATGTATCTTACATTTATTTTACTTTGCAAAAATGCTCGTACTCTTTCAGTGCGCTCTAACAAACTAAATTTATTCTTGTATCATAGCAATAAGGAGATTTTAAATGCATTTCTAAAACGTATTTTTCAAAACGCATATATACACGTCCAAGTTTCGTTGTTAATTGGAGTATAAAAGTGCTTAAAAAGGGGTAAAAACCTTTAAATTTGGAAATTTGGTTTTCGTTATGAATTTGTGAAGTAATTCTCTAATCGGGGTGTCTGAGGTGTTGCGTTATTTTCGTTACACCTTAAGTATAAAATATGACCTACACAACGAAGGATTTTGTGTACAAAATCCTCCGTTTAGGCACCATAATGATTTGTGTATTTGTCTAGCGACTTTTAATTTTTTTAAGTTAAAAGACGCAGCCCCACACTAGAAATTACTCTTGTATCGTGGGTGCGTTCACAAACATAAAATTCACATACACAAACATTCAGACCGAAGCAAACATTTGTGGGTGACACAAAGATTTGTCCATTGTAGGAATGAACCCGCGATTATGGATGCAGTGGGTGGAGCGGTTTAAGCTTTTAACCAAGGATTGGACCGGAGCAGACCAATTCGTCCGTTGGTGCGGTAATGATTTGTATGTGGCGATATTCATTTAAAAAAAAATCCTGTGAGACTTTATTACTGTAAGGTATGCAAATAATAATTGTATAGGGGGTAGTCGTAAATTGTTGTACATTATATTTGTCTGTGAATAAATGCTTTACGTGAACGTGCGTCTAAGTTATTTTTCGGCTGAATATACTTCATTGGCGACGATTACTTACGAATTCGCGTGTGTATAACGTAATAGAACGAGTTGTAGACATTAACGATGTCGATCGGCAAAATTACCGAATTTGACGTCGAAACGGACAACTGGCGCTTGTACGTAGAACGACTCGAACAATATTTTATAGTAAATAAAATATCTGAAGAGCTAAAAGTGCCGACTTTAGTCACGTGATGGGAGCTAAAAGTTACGAGTTGCTGGTGAACCTGTGCACACCGGATAAACCAACCGCCAAGGCGTTCAAAGAATTAACGGTCATTATGGAAAAGCACCTGCAGCCACGCCCAAGCATTTTAGCAGAACGATTTAAATTTCATAAGCAAAATCAAAATACTGGCGAGAAAATAAGGAATTACATCGCGGAATTAAAAAAGTTGTCAAGATCATTGGAATTTGGACAGTGGCTTAGCGAAAGTGTGCGTGATCAGTTAGTTTGTGGTTTGATGAGCAAAACCATTCGACAACGATTGTTTGCGGAAGAGAAGTTAGATTTCCAAAGAGCCTGTAGTTTGGCGCTCAATATGGAAGCAGCTGAGAAAGATGCGGCCGCGGTAAAAGGGCAAGTTGAAGATAATCGTAATACCACTTTATTGGAATGTCAGGCGATCGCAAGTGTACCAATTAAAAGTCAACGAGGTTATGGAGGTACGAGGGTGAGAAGTACTATGCGCACTACGAGATCAACAAGCGGAATACGTGACATGGCTACGCGAAGCAACAAAGTGGCCGGATTTGCGGCTGGTGCCACCGAGCTCGGCAGCCAAGCAGGCGGGCGCTGGCGATGCCAGGCGTGCGGCGGAGAGCATGACGCGCGGTCGTGTAGGTTTGTGCGCTACGTGTGTTGCGTGTGCAACCAGGCCGGGCATCTACGACGAGTGTGTCCGAGGCTGAGGGATACCGGACACAGCTATATTGAAGACACGGCTGAGTTGAGTAACGGCAATGACGACAATAAATCAATTAGCATTAGGTAATTATCCACCGATTTTTATAAATATTAATATTAATAATATAAACATTGCTATGGAGTGTGACACAGGGAGTGCAGTGTCGTGTATAAGTCACGCATTTTATACAAACAAACATTTACAAACATTTTAAAGATATCAAGTTAGATAAATGTAATTTAGTACTTAGGTATTACACAGGCGAAACGATACGACCCTTGGGTGTAATTAAACCGTTAGTAAAATATAAAGATAAGTGTAAGTACCTGGATTTGTATGTGATAAATAATGGCAAAACTATATTACTGGGCAGACAGTGGATAGCGGACTTAGGCATAAAAATACCTAGCGTAAAGAACGATCAAAATGTAAACCATGTATCTTATGGAAATTTTAACTTCGAAACGTTTAGTTCCAGATATTGTAGTGTTTTCGGACGGGCTGGGGCGCTTCACCGGTGGCCAGGTCAGCATACATTTGCGCGAGGGGCGAGGCCGGTGTTCATGCGCGCGCGCCCACTCGCGTACGCGCTGCGCGAGCCTGTGGAGCGCGCTCTCGAGCAGCTGGTGCGCGACGGCGTGCTCACGGCTGTGGACCTCTCCGACTGGGCCACGCCTATTGTGCCAGTCGTCAAGAAGGACGGTAACATTAGGATATGCGCTGATTACAATCTAACACGATCACGTTGATATAACACGACACAATCTACGTTCCTCGTCATTATTGATTCCACATCGAAGTGGTTAGAAGTCTTTGAAATGTCACGCACTACGGCAGGGGCAGTTATCAAAATATTGAGAAGTACATTTGCCAGGTTTGGGCTGCCAATAGAATTGGTATCAGATCAGGGCCCACCGTTTACGAGCACAGAGTTTAAATTATTCCTTAAAAATAACGGAATCCGACAATCTTTTTCCCCCGCGTACCATCCGGCGTCGAACGGAGCAGCGGAGAACGCGGTTAAATTGTGTAAAAATGCGATCAAGAAAGCTCTCACGGATGGAGTTGATATCGATACAGCTCTTCAAACATTTTTACTAACTTATAGAAACACAATACACGCGACGACAGGAGAAACTCCTGCAAATATATTGCAGAAACGTTCATTACGTTCGCGGGTAGATTTGTTGCGAGGCGAGCGTGCAGTCGCGGACCGCGTGAGCGAGGCGCAGCAGCGACAGGTCCGATACGCGCGGGGCAACTTACGCGAACTCGAGCCGGGGGACCCTATATGGTTCAGACAATATAGAGGTCAACAGAAATGGGAAGAGGGTTCCGTAGTACATACGGATGGATCACGTCGGTTCTGTGTTAGGGAAGGTAACGGTCGACAGCACACTAAACACATAGACCAAATACGAATAAAAATCTTTTATAAAAAAAGGTAAACCGACTTCAAAAAGCAAAAAAATAAATATTTGAAGTCGGTGCTGGTTGGTGCAGTCGGTTACTTGGCACCGACTTCAAATATTTATTTTTTTGCTTTTTGAAGTCGGTTTACCTTTTTTTATAAAAGATTTTTATTTTACAATTTTAAGTGACCAGTGAATTCTATAGTAGGGTACCTATAGGATTGACGTAATACCCATAATATCGCAATTTACACATGCCTATTGTTTGTCGTTAAGGAGTTCCCTGGTGTATCTTCTAAGTCCAAAGTCCAATGTCAATAAAATTAATATGGGACCACCTTGGAGATATACTGAACCCAATGCAAAAAAAAAATATCAAAATCGGTCCACAATTGACGGAAATATCGCTGAACATACATAAAAAAAAAAAAAAAAAAGCATACATACAACCGAACATAGAACCTCCTCCTTTTTGAAGTCGATTAAAAAGATCACGCATGTCTGATGTTCCCTGTCCAGGGGATTGCGGTGTAACTGTGGAAACTACAGATAAACAAGAGGAAGCTCAACTTCCTGACGCATCCAGCACCCGAATAAGTCCATCTGCAGTAGATCGGGATAAAAGTGGGGAGGAAGGCGATAGCGGTGAGCACGACGTTGCGCATGAGCCTGTTGAGTTTTTCGGGACGCCTCCACAGTCCTCGCCACCACCCGCGGCAACCACGCCGCCCAGCTGTGACCTGCCGTCGGTGAAGTACCCCAAGCGTATGCGTAAGCCGGTCGACCGGATTCGCATATAGGAATTGTTTGTAATGGAAAACTAAATGTAGTTAGTAGGTATTTATTTGGAATGTGACACATTTTATTTTAATATTTTCTTTACGACTTATTGTTTATGGAAGGTGTTAGATTAAGGGTGGAGGTGTAAGGTATGCAAAAAATAATTGTATAGGGGGTAGTCGTAAATTGTTGTGCATTATATTTGTCTGTGAATAAATGCTTTACGTGAACGTGCGTTTTAGTTATTTTTCGGCTGAATATACTTCAATTACTACCAACAACTCAACATTGACTGCCTTGTTATTCTAGTGGCAAAGCGTATCGCTTGGTGATCACGAGGTCCTGGGTTCAAATCCTAGGTCGGACAGATGAAGTTTTTTAATTTTATGAGTCCGGAGTCTGAAATTGTACCCGGTATATGGCAATAGGCTCGCCCCCTATTACATGGGACCTATCATCGTCGGCGAAATGTAGGTGTATACAATACACCTCTGCCACCCCTGCTTGGGGAATATAGTCGTGTCGGTGTAAAAACCAACAACTCAACATTTCATTATTCAACTGGCTCTCAGAACTCATGAATACACTCACAAGTGTCTTTGGAATGGCGGCATAAAAACATAACATTCAAATTAGGGGAGTATTCTACACCGAATATTTGAAAACAAATTTTATACAATACCACGAGTCTCTTTGCACCAATTTAGCACAATTGGTTTTTGTGCACCCAAAACAGGTTACCGAAATTTGCATACAAATTTAGGCGTTCGATTTACCATTTATCGGAAAATGGCGGTTAGGAATGTACCTATATTGCGACAAGTATCTTTTGACCCATGGATGACATTAACAGGGTAGGTGTGAAATTAGGGTTAACATTTAGTCACATTTTTCTACTCCCAAGGAGATATTTTAACAGGAGGGTCCGCAGGTTACTAATTAAAAAAAGGCACTCCGGGAGTGCCGACAGAAGTGAAAACTTGAACAATTACGTGTGTATTTTTTAATCATCAGGAAATATTATGTGTTTTTTTTATATACTGGGGTGTCGGTAACGGTAAGTGTCGCAAAACCAATGGTTTTTTCCCATCTCAAAAAATGGCAACTTGCATGTGTATCTATGTACGTACATACACAGTATGTGAATTTTCTTGTATGTAAACCCACTCACTACACAGAAATAAATACTAATGTGGGGCTACGGTATTTTAAAGAATAAAAAAATATATACCTTTAGAAGGGAAGACATATTTTTAGGTGGAATTAATCGCAGTATAAAACCTCCATTAAAAAATATTAAATACCGTCAACCTTTCATCTTCTCCGAGCTGTAGCAGCAGAGATGTGCTGTGTACTCGAACATTTCATAAATGATTTTAGAATTTGCGACCGAAAAAAGACATTCTGACAGGATTTTGGACCCAGGGCCTCGTGATCCCTAGCCGCGCTATGCGCCATTACACCAATAAGGCGATCATGTATCACGTTTTATAAGAAAAACATATAAATATATCCAAACACATACTTTTGTCTAAATCCCACTAAGGTAGGCAGAGATTACAGTTCTCCACATACTCCGATGCTGACAACAATACGAACAACAAACACACAAAAATAATCCTCCCCTTTATATATTTTTCTCCACAGTAAATATTCTGTACAGAGATATCTTTGATATGAAAATGTAGCAACAACCGAAAGGGTCTACCTCATAGCTGTTACGAGGAATCAATAAGAAATTTAATTCCCACAAACGGTCCCAACTTGCTGGTCTTCAAAGTTCGCAAGCAACTTGGGATGTTTCTTTTTTACTTACAAACGAATGGTAGGGGCGAAGAAAGTGTCGCTGTAAAGTGTACCAGTACCTATAGCTAAGTGGACTTTCTATAATCTTTAAAGCTAATAGGAAACGAAAAAATGTACGAGAATTATATTTTGCAACGAAATGATATTTTACAACGAAACCACACAAGGTCAGAACCAATCATTCAATCAATCCAGCCGATTTCGGCAAAGGCGAAGGCATATGTGATGGCTTTAGTGGTGTTAATCATTATTCTGGTCTGCCCTTTGTTGTAATCTCCAGTGACATATCCAATTTTGGTCGTAAAAGTGCGAGCGCATCGTGGTCAGAACAATGCGCTACACTAAGCATTTTAAAAACAGCCAGATAATGCGGCCCTCGAGCGTGTTAAAAGCGTTTTATAAATTTAATAATTATACTTGTTCTATAAAAGTACTTTTTTCGTTAAGATGTTCAGTAGTTTGTCTTCTTTAAGATTAGGTTTTGCGGCCCACCTAGTCTACGGTCTTTATACTTTTTGCTCACCAGTCAATGAACACCGTCCCGCCTATTACTCAAGCGTAGTGCCACCGTCGCTTTGTAAATAGACGTTTAATCTGTGGGTCTACCTATAGTGTACGTACACCCACTTTTCGCCGACTAGTTAAGTCCCATGTAATAGGGGATGTGCCTATAATATATAATAATAATAAGACCAACGACGCAGAGAGGATAAATTAATTTATTATATACTTGTGAGGCTTGCTCTTCTATTCGGGTGTCTCGCCACGGCTCTCTTCACAAATGAAATAATGCATCACTATTCAGGACGCTGGGCCCCAGTTGAGTATTCACTAGTCGGACTTCTAACTTTGCTACGCGACGCAACTGAGAGCGAGGCTGTGTGTGTGTGAATGATCTATGCTGTTGGCCGCGGGGCCTTTACAGCTTCACCGGACAAGAGGGCGAGTGTGCAACCACTACGCTCGAGCCAGAAGGGCAAGGGGGCAACTAGCTCAAGGGCGCCTCAAGGAGGAACGGCCTCGGCTTGGGCAGTCGCTATAGGGGAGGGCGTATACTAGGTGTCTCGCCGTGGTGCTCTGCACCGGCCGGCGGGCAATGAATTCTTCGACCTCGCAGGCGAGGTCGGTGTCTGATTCTGTGTGCGGTATCTGTATCCGAAAGAAGGAATGTAAGGGCATCGGGAGGGTCGGTGAGAACATGCCGCGGACGGCGGTAGCGGTTTATAGGAGGGGAGTCGGGTTCGTAGTCGCCGGCGGCTACGATTAGCGGATTACTATGATTGGACGCGTACGCACAATATCGGGTTGTCGGCTTTTTAATAAAGGCGCGAATAGGTTCGAGACCGAGATCGAAATGGAGAACGGCGAGGCCTTTTCTGACCTCGCTTCTGTCTTAGTCAATGGGATCACAACTAGTGAGGGCTGTACTGAGCTTAGCGTTTTGCTTTTTTTCGACTTTAATCTATGCTTAATCTATTTTTAAAACATTCTTAGTCGCGAACAATTCTGGTTTCTGCCCGAGACTTCGTCCGATTTAGACAGGAACATAACATACTTCCGGGATTAAAAGTAAACTACATGTAATTTCAGGTACAAAACTTTATGTGCGCCAAATTTCATCCAGTGAGCGTTTAGCCATTTTTGCTTGATTGAGTTTAAAACATCCAAACATACTCGTAAAAAACGTAATTTCGCGTTGCTCTACCGTCTATTTCGCTCATTTCGAATTCCCGCGTCCGCTCGAATACTCAGAAAGAATGGTTGGAAACAAGTCGGGGCCTCTTATTAGTTTTCCATCTTGCAACTTTTTAGGTAATAATATATGAGGTCTGTCGCATCTGTTTATTTCTATGTAGACTCTTTGATACGGTTAAGTTTGTTCTTGCTACTGATATTGTGGGCGCAGTCTAGTGGTCTGAGTGTAGGCGAATGTTTTGTCTAATAGTTTTAGTTATACCTGTTATAATTGAGTTATTATTTCTTTGGTAGTCTGTTACAATATGTAGTATTTATGAATGGTGAAAAAACACCTACTTATCTCTACCACTAGTTCGAAATGGCATTCTCATGTAGTTGATCACTTATTTTATATAATAATATTAGCCTATACTGTCCTACTGCTGGGCTAAAGCCTTCTGTTACAAATCATGAGATTAAGTCATACTCCACCACGTGGACCCAGTGCGGATTGGCGGAGGCAGGTTTGTGGTCACCTGCTGTTGGAACTTATCAAGCCTATACGGCTTCCAACTCTGACGGACGATTTAGCGCAGCGGTTAAGAGCTTAACCCGCTCCACTTACTGTGTCTAATAGTAGTGGGTTTGATTCCCGCACTGAACAAATCTTTGTGTGACCCACAATTATTTGTATCGGTCTGGGTATTTGTGTATGTAAATTTTCATGTTGGTAAATGCACCTACGACACAGGAATAAATCCTAGTGTGGGGCTACGTTTTTAACAAAGAAAAAAAGAACTCTTCTTAACGACTAACCACACTAAGCAGGTACCAGGACCAACGGGACCTCCGAGCTTCGGAACGTACGTTAAGACGTACGTTCCGAAGCTCGGAGATGCTCGAATATGAAGATGCCACTATCGGTCACCCATCTCAGGCCAACCGAGATGAACGCTGCTTAACCTTGGTGATCGGTTGAACAGTACTACGAATGCCTCTATATTTTATAAAATGTGTATCAGTTTTTGGGAATTTTTAAATGTAACTTGAATAATAAGCTTCATAGAAGTATCATAATATCGTACAAAAAATTACGGGAACAAACTCACGGTGTATAGAAACACTACAAAGCCACATACTTTTAAGTTTTCCTCAATTCATATAGGTTGAGTTCACATTTGTATCATTGTGGTCTATCATATCTGCGTATCTTTATATTACGTTTGTGAGTATATTTAAATCTAGTTTTTGCCCGCGACTTCGTCTGCGAGGGCCTTAAACCGGAACCTAAAATTTTTCCGGCATAAAAAGTATTCTATGTGTTAATCCAGGCAATAAACTTTCTGTATGCCAAATTTCATCAAAATCCGTTCTGCTGTTTCTGAGCGATTGAGTAACAAACAACCAAACATACAAACTCTTACATTTATAATATTAGAAGGATGATGCAAATATATCTCGAAAATAGTATAAAAATGTATGTATTATTTAGTGATATTACATACATATTCACGCATTTATCCCACTCGGGCACTACAAATCGCTAGATACTATGATTCTGATATATCTCTTTCGCTTCATCTATTTAAAGATATTCTATATCGGGTCTAGATATAGACGGATGGAGATAGGTCTAAGTAAGGTTTAAATTTCAACTTATTCCCTTCTTCAATTTACAGGAAAAATTAAATCATTCTTAATGTCATGTCATACTTTAGTTGGCAGAGTCGGATTCCGGGAACGGAAAGTTCTTCTCGAGACAAGATCTGCCATTTTTAACTTAGCGCAGTACTTCGCGATGTAAAAGTTCTCAATTATGTTAATGTATGACTCGGTCGTTGGTTTTTTAGTTATCGCTTTTGTCGTCTGAGTTGCTACATAGCGTTATAAATCAGCTGAATTTAGAATCGAATCATTCTGTACTATAACTATCTATTCACATTTGTATCACTGTCGCGTTACATGATACTTAATAGAGATACTTATGTATCCGGCGTGTGACAGACCGCTAGTTGCTACAATTTACATACATCTTATACTACAACGCGTTTTCACTCACGTGTATCATGAGCTACTGATTTGATACGCTAGTTTAAAATAATTTTGGTTATGTATAACGGTGGATCATTACTTTCCTGATCTCTTATTGTGGGCAACAGCAGGAATTCGGGAGGTAAAATAAACTATCAGCGATTAACTCGATGATCGAATGCAGGCACGAAGGAAAATGCCTTTTAATTTTTCACACAACTCACTCACGATATACAACACAGTTTCTAGGCTTGAGGTTAACTATTCCAGTAACGAACAGCAACGGAGTGACTCACACGAATACAGAGTGATCCCTATTTTATCACTTAGCTCCCACCACCTAGGCTCTGTATACGTCACTTTGACGTTTGTGTGTCGTTTAGAAACTGTACTCATGCCCCGGATGCGAGATGTATAAAAACGTTTTTTGAGATGATATGGCTCGTGATATAATATGCGTAAAATGGAGGTAAAAGCTGGATAAGGTATGGTGTATGGTGATATATACGTAAATGGAGGTAACAACACAAAGCCGGTCATGGTGACGATCTTTGGGGGAGGCATTTCTCTTGCAGTGGACGTCTTTTTGCTGATGGTGATGACATGATACAGTAAATAATATCAGCCTGTCCCAATGCTGGGCAAACGCCTTCTCTCACAAATCGAGGTGAGAGAGATTAGGTTATACTCCACCACGCGGATGTGTGCAGATTGGCGGGGGCAGGTTTGTGGCCAACTGCTGTTCGAACTTATCAAGCCGCCTATAAGGCTTCTAACTTGTCTTAACGACTACCACATTACCTGGTAACTGGGACCATTTAACGTTTAAAAGACGCTCGAATATGAAAATGTCACAAACGGTCACCCATCTCAAGCTGACCGAGTCGAACGCTGGTTAACCTTGCTGATCGCTATGAGCACCGCAGTGGCATAGCGCTTCGAGCGTCTGGCGCATTTCCCTAAACTGGTCGCAAATAGCCCAAAATGATACAGTACGTATAAATAATTGTAATATGTCCCAATGATACAAATGTGGGTTAATCTTACGGTGTACGTACACATATCAACGTATGTTCATTATAATTATGTTTTTAAATAAAATTCTGTTTGCCAAATATAAATCTGTTTGATTTCGATACGCCTACGGTTCGATATTAAAAATCGTAAGGCAGAAGATTGGCGAGCAGTGTCGTTCTTGACAACTTGCCTTGCCGTATTCTAAATGCAAAATTTTCGTATTTTTAAACAGAGAATATATGCTATATTGAACGAAAATACTCGAGGCATTACATGTTTTTACACAATCTTGATTGATGACTAGGTATCGCTGGAGTAAAACTGGTTCACTTGCTGGCATACATTTGCGGGGAGTGTTGTGACCAGCCACGGCCGTAGCCGGTAAAGGCGATGTTGCTTTTGCACTGCCGTTATAATATTTGATTCGTGGAATCAAATATTATAACACTTGTAACCGGCAAGCGTGTATAAGACGAACTATGAGAGTGGAGGAAGCCAGAGAGGTCTGTAAGGAAAGAACCTGTTGGAACTCTGTACCCTGTGCCTACCCCGCAAAGGGTCTGGCGTGATGATATGGAGAGATAGATAGGATGCTGTGTGGTACGGCGATCCGTATCATAAACAATACTGCTCTTTATTACAATATTGGCATCTGTTAATATTGATTCTGTACACCATTCCGAGTCATCTGTTGTCTTGTCTTCAATATCGCATTGTTTTATGACCAGTCATCAACTTGTAGTAGCTTTTAGCATATATTACTTTATGCATTGTTAGTAGATGTACACTAGAAATACCATGGCTAGAATCATCAAAGACATGCAATATATAGGGATATATTGCATGTATTTGATATATTCACCTGCTTTAGGTTTCGCGTCGCCTTACATAACTAGGGAGTTATGTAAGGCGACGCGAAACCTAAAGCAGGTGAATATATTGAGTATAAACCCAGGATTTTAGCAACAAACAACGCTGCTTATCCGTTGTTCCCAACTGCACTTTCCGCGAAGTTTATCCAGTTACCGGTGACAACCAAAATAGCGGCATCCAATGAGGTGAAACGCATGCAATGAACCAACGTAAGTCTTCTTGTCTATTGCAAATCAGTGTTTCCAACTTCACTACATATAATAAAACAAACTCCCCCCTCCGCGCCTGTCTGTATCTCTGAACGCGATAATCTCAAAAACTACGGAACGGATTTTCATACGGTGTTTACCAATGGACAGAGTGATTTAAGAGGAAGGTTTATGTATATAATTCACCTGTACGAAGCCAGGACGGGTTACTAGTGTGTAATATCATAACAAATATATGTACACCGTCACAGGTGTGCTGCGTGAAGTAGAGGGCGAGACCTACTTCCATATACCGTGCACGATTCTAGATTCCGGACTAATACTGGGAATTTTTCGATGCAAAAACTACATTTTCCCGACCTAGAATGTAATTTAATTTACTCCAGTAACACTAATCATGTACCCGTATCCTTACAGGGGTAATCTAGATTTCTCTCTGCTCCCCGGGGCGTCTGGCGCCCACCCTATCGAAACTAGTCTAGTAGTCTTAGCTAGACTGTGTATATGGGCACGTTGTGTACCATTGAGTTACTTATATGTTAAAGGGTAAGATATGGATATGAATTTTCACGACCGTTTCTTCAAACTATTGTTTGAAGGCCCATCAGAATGTTATGTGGTAAGTTGGGTGAAAGGTTCTTTAGAGGTAAAACATTCCAATACCTGCTCTTGTTCTTTACCCTGATATCTACTAACTATATGTACAGGGAAGGAGGCAAAAGATTTGTGGGAAAAGAACCTGTTGAAACTGTACTGTATAACTACCATAAGCCTGATGATACGACATGTCTCTATAGGTATACGAGGCATGCCTTTTAAGTTTTGTCGTTTGAAGAAAAAAACACAACTAGAACTTTTTATTGTTTTTCAAAGTATTCACCACGTAGCACTTAATACACTTTTCCATTCGCTCAAACCAGTTATTATAACATTTATTCCACTCTAAAGTGGGGGTGTTCAAAATGGCTGACTTGAAAGCGTCGACTGCTTCTTCACCGGACTGGAACCTTTGACCACGAAGACTTTTCTTAATTTTAGGAAATGTAAAGAAATCGTTAGGGCTTGGGTCAGGACTGTATGGAGGGTGGTCAAGAATTTCTACTTTTTCCTGCTTCAAATACTCAATCGTTTGACGAGCGCTGTGTGAGCATGCGTTGTCGTGGTGCAGGATGATGGGTCGCTTTGAGTTAGATTTTCGAAGTTCGGCGATGACTTGTGGTAAACAAACTGTGGTATACCACTCTGCGTTAACCGTTCTACGATCTTCAAGTGCAATAGTCGCAACATGGCCGGTTTTTCCAACGAACGTGGCCACCATCTTCTTTGAAGTGCTTCGAGAACGAACAACTTTAGTCGGCTTTGGCTCGTCTTGAAAGACCCAGATTGTAGATTGTTGTTTGGAATCAGGATCGTAGGCATAGATCTAAGGTTCGTCACCACTGATGATGTCGTAGACGTGATTTGACTCTCCTCGGTTGAACCTTTGCATAGTTTTCTTACACCATCTGACGCGGGCCGCCTTGTGATCGTCGGAAAGCAGATGCGGTATCCAACGGCAAACTAGCTTTCTCACACCAAGCGCTTCATGCAAAATCTTCTGAATGGTTGCCCCTGAGATGCCTAATAGAGCCTCTATCTCTCGATACGTCACATGACGATCTTCGAGAATTAGTTGTCTCACAGCAATGATGTTATCTTCAGCGAAGGCGGATTTTGGGCGTCCTTCGCGAGATTTGTCACTAACACTAGTATGTCCACGCTGGAATTCAAAATACCAGCGTTCGACAGTCCGCAAACATGGGGCTTCATCACTGAACACAGATGTTAGCTCTTCAAAACACTGAAGCCGTGTCAGGCCTCTTCTAAAGTTGTAGAAAATTATTGCACGAACATTTTCCTTAGAAAGATTCATTTTCGTACGTAACCTGACAGATTCCAATCGACGCTGTGACTAAACAATAGCATTAATCCTAATCCTTTCAACTGTTTTGAGATTAAAAATTTAAACACATTCGAATATAGAACAGTTCCAAATTCAAAATTGCCGGGAAATATGGAAACGACAGAACTTAAAAGGCATGCCTGGTATTAATAACACCAGTATCCCGAAAGTATTTCGAACTCTACCACCAATTTAGTCTTCGTTACTTTACTGAGGATTCATAAATACTCTAATGGACAAGATGTAGAAAAAAAACTGATTTGATATGTTATGCAGATCAAACCTTGACCGGATCTAATCTCAATAGTAAGATGCCATAGGGACTCAATTTCTCTGTAATAAATTTTGTTGTGTTGTGTAAAAATAAATCATAGAACTTCATCTCAGGTTTATGTGCTAATATAAACATTAGGTAACATTCGCTCCTGCTGCCGACAAAGTTACCTGCAGCGAACCTCCGCGATTGCAGAGCCAATCTAGATGTGTTATGCCCCCGCAGGGACCCGCAGCAACTGGAATCAAAACACGGAGCTATGTATGTACTACATGCCGTGAGACTGAAAACCTTGCTGTACAAAAGAAGTGAATTCACAAGAGGGAGAAAAACTTGTAATCCTTTTAAATCTTGATTACGACAGGTTATTCAGTGTGCAATTCAGACGCGTTTCCATAAGCATACGAGACAAATTCTGTAATCCGGCTCGAAGGACCAAATGTATAATCCCAAACTAAGGACTCAACTGGGTTGAGGTTTGGTTGATACAATTATATTATTAAATGACAATTATTATCCTCGCTATGAATGATAATTGCGAACTGAGTATTGTATGTGATGGTATGTGATGAAATGTCGCGCGTTGCAGGTAAAGTGCTGATGCATGAAATTCTACTTGCTTGCACCGTACAGGTATTATATACTCGTATTAAATGGAATGAACATTTCCAAAATTGCCTTTCCGAGATTTTTAATCTAAGGTTAAGCTGGTAATTTTTACTAGTGTTATTCGACGATGGTTTGGTCTAGTCGTCAGAGCAAAGGCCGTCCACCAGAACGAGTTGTCGCGGGTTCATAGTACATGGCAACTTTTATTAATAAACAAATATTCTCCTGATATACATTCGGCCCAATCGCGTGGTTATGTGCAAGAAAGTGGACATAAAATGAGCAGTGCGGGCATGTAAAGTTCACAAGACACAGATGCTTCTCATTTCCTCTACCTACACCAAAGCGAACTTATTGAAAATTCTATTCCATTCCTTTCGAAGATTGCTCCCAGAACATTAAGCTAATAGTTATAAATTAAAACTTCCCATTCCCTCAGGAGGGAGTGAGATAAGTTAGGAAAAAGTGACGTCACTTTTGTAAGATAAATGCACTGGGTAACTCAGTTTATGTACTGCTAGTAGGGTAGAAGTTTGCGAAGACTGTGCCATTAGGTAATGTTCTTAAAAGTAGGAAAATCTATCTAGGTTAATTCGTCGACTAGGTGAAATAAAACTTTTGATTATGAATTCATGTTGAAGATAATTTAATAAATGAAAACTATTAAATAATAGTTTCTGCCGGCGAATTCGTCTGCGCGGACTTTGGACTGGAACCTAACATTTTATCAGGATACAAAGTATCCTATGTTAACACATAGGATACTTTTTATCCTGATAAAATCCAGGTAAAATTTCATCCAAAACCGTTCTGGCGTTTTTGCGTAATTGAGTAATAAACATACAAACTTTCACATCTATAATATTAGTAGGACTGGTTTCTGCCCGCGACTTCGTCCGCGTTGAATTTAGACAGAAACCTTACATTTTTCCGGTATAAAAAGTATTTTACGTGATAACCCAGGTAATAAACTATCTGTGTGCCATATTTTATTCAGATTCAAAAACAAAAACTTCCAAACATACAAAATCCACATTTATAATATTAGTTCCCTTCTTCAAGTATCTGCAATTGTGCCCGGTATATTAATAATGGACTCATATCTCAACATATAATAAAACTATAAGCGAGCCAAATCTGTACATTGAATATTCATTTAAAATTTTAATTCTTTATCGATAATGAGGTCGAAACAATTTTTTTTGGAGTTATTGTCTGTCTGTCTCTCTCTTTGTGTTTCGATCATGCAAAAACTACCTAACGGATTTCAATGAATTTGGTATGGTTATACCCTTACTTAAAATAATAAATACTTTTTATCTCGGAGAAATGAAGTAGATATAATATTATCGAAGAAGATTATCGCGGGATAAAAGAATAATTGTTAGTCACAATGTTACGTTAAATGTGTAATTTTGCCTACACATCAATCCCTCCGTGAACTGATAATGGACTCTGGTTCGTCTCCTGATGAAGGCATTCTTCAATGGTTAATAGCAATCGCCAAAATTGCTTATACACGTTTGATTTAAACACTAAAAACGTGATTTGGTGCATGAAACGATGACGCATTCAGGATTCTCTCTTCTGGAGAGAAGTCTTTAACGATGAATAAACCGGACAAGAAATGCATATTCGTTTGTTAAAGAAAAAAATGCACCATTATGCGGAATAGTTTTTATTCCTTCATACTATCACGACTAAATGTATTTTAAAGATAATCAGTATAAAGGTGTCTTAGGCCAGTACAGAATTTGCGTTATCCCGAAAAGGCCGGTCTACCTAATTATGTCAAATTACAAAACAAACGCTTGCGTAGCCGCGGGTAACAGCTAGTCATATAATAATAATGGATCATCTCAATGTAACGTATTTGGTGAAATGTGGGTGGACAAATCAGACCTCTGTCACCCCTACATAGGAAATATGAACATGATGCTTTTTCGTAAAACGATAAGCCGTATACGGACTCCCTTACATTCTACGAAGTGCTCTGCCTTGTTCCGACCGTCATAGCGTGGTGATGCCGCACGCGATTGCGTCATAAAAGTTGATGGATGGCCACAATTATGCAACTTGTGGTTTTATGATCAGCTGTCACTTTTCTGGTGTAAATACATGTTGGTTTACTAAAGTGTTACAAAAGTGAATACCCTTTTAGTTAACTTTTAACAAAGAAAATGATAAAACAGGAACTTAGTTCGACCAAATAAATGAGCTGTCAAGAATCTATTCACGCGTAGTGCAAAGGTTTGTCAATATGCGTTACTAAATATGATATACTTATCTATCTATGTTATAATGCCAGATCCCTTGCAGAGAGAACAGACTTCCAACAGGTTCTTTTCTTACACACTCTCTGGCTTCCTCCACTGTCATTGTTCGTCTCGTAGACGTTTGCCGGTCATCTCTGTAACCGGCGAATGTCTACGAGACGAAGTCAGGTCAAGAGTCTTTACTCTTGACTTGCCTTTTAGATAAGACATGGTCTAGAGTGGAAGAAGCCAAAGAGGTATGTAAAGAAAGAACCTGTTGGAACTCTGTACTCTCTGCCTACCCCGCAAGGGATCTGGCGTGATGATATAGATAGATAGATGATCTATTGAATCATTTAATACATTATATTATCACTAGCTGTACCCGCCATTTTGAACGCGTTATTTATGACGTGTAATTGTCTACCATAAATAAAGTAGCCTACGTTCTGCCCTTAGATAAAATCTATATCCTTGCCGAATTTGACCAAAATCTGTTCAGCGGTTTAGGCGTAAAAAGGTAACAGTCAGACAGACAGCCATGGATGTAAATCAGTCTTTGTTTAAATCAAAAATGACCCTACAGCCTGTCCGACTTCTGGGCCAAAAGCTTTCCCTACAAGCGGAGGAGAAATAGCTTAAGTCCACGTACATTTCCACAAACGGTCACCCATCTCAGACGACCTAGCCAAGCGTTGTTTAATCATGGTAATCGTTGATAACACCGAGGTCTCACAAAGTTATGACGATACCGCTTAGTATAGTATTGCTACTCATATGTCTTATTGATGTCGTAAAAGGCGACTAAAAGAGTAAAAATTAAACAGTCTAACACGGCAATGGGTCCGTCATGATTTAATGGGCAACTCAACATTATTGTGTTCCAATTTGGATGTCAGTACTTATTCTTTTGAATAACTCTTACTTAATTATACTTATTTTTTACCAGTCCTGCATTAAACAGGTTAAACTTTTCTTGCGGTATGACTTCGTCTAGTTCGACTTTTATGATCCTCAATTCCAGATAATGTGCGGTGAACCTAAATACAATAGTGATAAGATCTATAATAGAGTGATTACGTGTCGGGATGGAACCTCCGACGCTTCGTCGAACGCTCCCACGTACGTTTACCGGCTGCCGACACGACGCCGGCCGCCCGACGGTGTTGCCAAGATGCAAATCCATTACAGGAAAATTGGAAAAGATAATATAGTAATTTTCTTGTTAGTGGCTAGATAGTTTTTAAGGTAATAAAGCGCCAATACCTTCGTATTGTATTAACAGCTCTTCATTATTATCAGCTCGTATCAGTCCACTGCTGATGTGGATGATTCCGCGATTCTACAGTCGTCCTTCTTAGTGTTCCCCGACGGTTGTCAGTTTTGATATCCAGCAACAAAGGATTTGCAAAGCGCGATTATAAAAGCATCCATATTTGTCGTTTTTTACAGAGCACAGCATCATGGCAGCAGCTGTTTCTGTGTTTGCATCCCTTTGATTTAATTGCGTGATCAGACACTGACCTCGCCGGCGAGGTCGAAGAATCCCTTGCCCGCTAGCCGGTGCAGAGCACCACGGCGAGACACCTAGTTTATACTTGGTGTCTCGCCGACACCTGTAGAGCATATGCCCTCCCCCATAGCGTCTACCCAAGCCGAGGCCGTTTCTCCTTGCGGCGCCCTTGAGGTAGTTGCCCCTTTTGTAAAAGCTTTCTCCCTTTATAGCTACACAATTTCAATTCAGGCAAGCTCTTAACCCTTTAGCGTAGTTTAGTGTTTAAATCATGCTGCTATTTAATACTCGGTCATCTTCAACACTAGTGCCTACAATTCACGTGGTTAATAGCTTACGTGCCTACAGCAGAGCACAAGATATTTGCCCACCTTGACAGAAAAGGTCCACTGCAGGACTATGGAACTCCAAATCTTGTCACGACAACAGGCTTTATTCTGTATGCTTTCCGCTCTACAAGTACCCACATGCAGCCAAATTGTCCCATTCATAAAACAGCATCATAATATTGTTTCGATATGATGGCAACACCGCCGCCCGCCCTAGCAGTCTCCGCCACGCCGCCTCCCAGGGCGCACGTCGTTCGCTCCCTAACCGGTGTATCGACCGCGTGTTTGTGACGTGTTCCACCTTGTCTGTTTGTGTGTTCCGCGTGTTGCGTGCTAAACGGTGAGTCTAAGTTACAAGTCACAATTTTAATCTCGTAGTGTTTGTTCCGTGTTCCGTTCGATTAATGTGGTCAGCGTTTGAGAAGTTTGAAGGCTTAAGATTTGTTTTGTTTTGTCTAGTTCAGTTTGTTTATGATAAAATCGTTGAATTTAGTTGTTTGATTAAGAATTTTTCTTGACGTATATAAAATCTTATGTTTATAGTGGTAAGGTTTATTATCTATAGTCATTGTAATTGCTTATTATGAAATTTCTGTTCTGATATTTATTGTTTAATCGGTTTGGACATTTTTGTGCTCTATGTTGATGTTTGTATTTGTTGTTATTGTTTACTTCTGTGTGATTAGCCTTCCAAGTTTTCTCTCCAAATCTCCATTCGTACCTACAAGAACCTATCAGTACTAACTTATTAGAAGCGGTTTATTATTAAGAAAGACCCTGTGAAAACGACAATATTTTTACGAGTACGAGTAACATAGGCGGAATTTATTATTTTGAAAAAAAGACGCTCTGTAATAAATATTATATTTTGTACACAGAAAGTCAATACATGGTATACGACGTCATATATCTTCGATATCTATTTGTATTGTATTCTCTATCCATCTATCTATCTATATCATCACGCCAGATCCCTTGCGGGGTAGGCAGAGAGTACAGAGTTCCAACAGGTTCTTTTCTAACATACCTTTCTGGCTTCCTCCACTCTCATAGTTCGTCTCATACACGCTCGCCGGTTACGGACTCTTGACTATTATATTCTATTGTATTGATATACTATTGTATTCTGTCAATATAAATACTATATCTATTCATATTCTAATAAAGTATCTAAAGAACTCCAGTATATAAAAAATAAGTTACATCTGACTACTTACTGAATAATTCAATGTCTACCAATTCAATATACAATTTATTTCTATCTAAAATCTCGAAGTCTGCACTTTCAATTATTTGCCGGCAATAGAACACAGGCTTAATCCATTGGGAGTCGATGTATAGCTTTTGTTATTTCCCTCACAGCGGTATAATCACAAAGCGACTAGTCCTAGATTTTTCAGACCATATTGTTTACCATTATTTATTTAGCAGTATTATTGTAATCTTGCTGCCGCATTTGTCTCATGGCTTGCAAGTGGCAATTAGAAGATCCTGAGTTTAAATTCCGAATCAGAAAAAAACTAGATTTTACAAACCGGGGTGCTTACATTATGATTGTAATCTTGCTGCCTCATTGGTTTCAAATCCTGGATCCTTTTTGGTTTGGTTTTAAATTCTTGATTCTTGATCTGCTTTTTTAACATACTTCAAAAAGGAGGAGGTTCTATGTTCGTCTGTATGTATGCTTTTTTATGTATGTTTACCGATATTTACGTCAATTCTGGACCGATTTTGATGATCTTTTTGCATTGGATTCAGTATGGCTCAAAGGTAGTCCTAATTTCATCGGTATTGGACCTTGGACTTTAAAGATACACTAGGGGACTCCTAAACGACAAGTAATACGAATTTGTAGATCGAGTTATTACAAGTATTGTGTTAATTCTATAGTAACCCTACTATAGAAGTAATCAGAATATTAACCAACTACAAAAAAGGAGAAGGTTTACATTTCGTCTGTGTTTTCTTTTATAACATCTTTATTAATGAACTGATTTTGATGATTCTTTTTGCGTTGGGTTTAGTATAGTTTTGAGGTGGTCCCATTTTAATGAAATCGGTATTGAACCTTGGACTTTGAAGATAGTCAAAGTCAAAGTCAAAAATCATTTATTTGTATAGGCCAATACATAAGCACTTACAAACGTCAAAATTATTACATTTTTTACATCTACCACCGGATCGGAACGCGGCCTCCACTGAGAAGGTCCGGCGAGAAACTCAGCAGGCTAGTCTTTTAATATAATTTGTTTGGCCTTTCCGATAACCATTTTTATGTTTTTTAAAAATTGTATTATACATCATTTATAAATGTTGGTGATTGAGGAGCTGCTCAAACCCAATCTGTTTTATCGTCAAGATAATCCGAAATTTTATAATAACCTTTCTTACAGAGTCTAGTTTTAATTGCCTTTTTAAACTTATTGATGGGCATGTTTCGGATATCTATGGGTAATTTGTTGTAGAAGCGTATACATTGCCCCATGAAAGAATTACTAATTCTGTGGAGACGAGTGTAATGTACAATAAGATCATCTTTGTTCCGTGTATTTACATGATGAATGTCGCTATATTTTTCAAAATTACTGATATTTTTTTTAACATATAGAAGATTTTCATAAAAAAATTGTGATGCAACAGTTAGAATATTTATCTCTCTAAACTTTTCCTTAAGTGATGCTCTCGGGGCCAAATTGTAAATTGAACACCAGGGGACTCTTTAACGGCGAATAACACGAATATATAGATTCCCTTATTATGTTTATCCTGTACGTACCTTATTATAAAACTAATAAGTATTACTATATAAATATTAGTAAATAACTTTTTTATCACTTAAAATTGTTAAAATAAAAAACTTTTTAAAAAAGGTGAACCGACTTGAAAGAGCAATAAATAAATATTTGAAGTTGGTGCCAAGTAACTGACTGCACTAACCGGCACCGATTTCTAATATTTTTTTTTTGATTTTTGATGTCATTTACCTTTTTTGAAAAAGTTATTTATCTATCAGAAAAAATCTCAAGTGCGTCTGAAACTATGTGTTCAAATGGGTCTGAAACTGTGCCCGGTATCATGGAAATAGGCTCGCCGCCCATTAAATTGGGACCTAGCATCGTCGTCGAAATGTGGGTGTACAATACACCACTGCCTCCGGAGAATAAACTATTGCGGTGTGTTAGTAATTTAAATAAATAAAATCAAATAAAATAAACACCGTCACGCTTATATTCCCCAAGTGGGGGTGGCAGAGGTGTGCTGTGTACACTTTTCGCTTACAATGTTTGGCGGGGGGCGGGGTTATTCCCATGTACAGGGCACAATTCCCAAATTTGAACTGATACTGGGAATTTTTCGATAGAAAAACTACATTTGTCCGACCTAGGATTCGAACCCAGGACCTCGTGATCGCAAAGCACATTATTCACTAGTAAACGGTAGTGCGATTTAGCGATGTGGTTAAGAGCTTAAACCGCTCCGCCCACTATGTTTAAGAGACACGGGTTCGATTCCCGCACGGGACAAATCTTTGTGTGACCCACAATTATTTGTTTCGGTCTGGGTATTTGGGTATGTGAATTTTCATGTTTGTAAACGCACCCACGACACAGGAATGAATCCTAGTGTGGGGCTACGTTTTTATAAACAAAAAATAAGAAAAGAAACCAACGAGGCAGCACTAATGTATTATTTATTTAAGGTTCCTAGGTCGGGCAAATGTAGTTTTTTATGGGTCCGAAGTCTGGAATTATGCTAGCCCCGCTTGGGGAATATGGGCCTGACGGTGCTTATTTAAGGTTTTGGTAGCCCTTCAGTTCAGCATTAGTTTTACTTCTAAAGGCAGCTTATCTACTAGGCAGTACACCTGGGTATGTCCACACCATTCTATCTGTCTATATCATCACGCTTGATCCCTTGCGGAGTTGGCATTTTTGAATCACCTCGTATTTCTGAGTTGCCAGGAAAATATTAGTAATTAAGACAATTTATACCGAGTCTTATCTGAAGTACAAGTCAAGAGTCTCCGTAACCGGCGAGCGTGTATGAGACGAACTATGAGAGTGGAGGAAGGCAGAGAGGTATGTAAGGATAGAAACTATTGGAATTCTGTACATCCCCTGCATGGGATCTGGCGTGATGATATAGATAGAGATAGAAGACAATTCATAGTAAAATTCAAACTAAAACAACTAAATGTGTTATAATAGACTAAAACCTAACATTATAATGTATTTTAACACCATGTCCTCTGTAAATGATTTGATTTGCTGAAGTTTTTTGGTTTATTACTTGGGACCGAAAGTGAGTTGCCTATTCTCTTATTACTTTAAAGAACTAATTTCGGAGAAACCATAAATGGTTAAAAACTTATTGCAGGCCAAATTGTTTCCACACACTTAATAGCAGTTAAATATCCGGTCACCAGGTGCCAGCTGAGCTAAATGGATTAGCGCCTGTTCCTGTATCCATTACGTGGGAATTATGCAACGTACTTGCAATAGCTGGCCGATATAAACGGCCTACGAAACTTATTTATCTATATCATCACACCAGATCCCTTACGGGGTAAGAGAGAGTCAAAGTTTAACAGGTTCTTTGCTTACAGACCTTTTTGGCTTCCTCCACTCATCATTTTTAAGAGTTATTCATCGAAAAATTCTCAGCAGCAAACGGGGTATTCGTACACTCCAGATGCTATCTCTCTCTCTCTCTCTTTCTCCCTCCAGTACAATATTTTGTACCCGATGCAATGGCATTGGAATTATTTATTTTCAGTTTATCTTTTTTTTTAAACATGGGTTTTAAATATGAAGAATGAACACTGAATAATAAAAGTGAACTATGAGAGTGGAGGAAGTCAGGAGATCTATACAGGAAGAATCTAAATTCTGTATTCGCTGCAACCCCGCAAGAGATCTAGCGTGATGACATAGATACTTCTAAGAAACCACAAAGGGGTCTAAACTTACAGCATGCCAAATTGTTTCCACACTCTCAATATTCGTTCAGTATGCGGTCACCAGGTGCCAGCAGAGTTAAATGGATTAACGCCATTACGTGGGAATTATGCAACGTATTGTAGCTGCCCGATATATGCGGCCTATGAGAGTTATCCATCTATATCAGCACACCATATCCCTTGCGGGGTAGGCAGAGAGTCAAAGCCCAACAGGTTATTTCCTTACAGACCTTTCTGGCTTTCTCCACTCAACAAGCGTTATCCATCGAAAAATTCAGTAGCAATCTCGAGTACTTTTCTCTCTCTCTAGTACAATATTTTTTATCCATTATTATGATTATTTACTATCTGTTTATTTATTTTTTATATGAGATGGATTTTTAATATTTAAAATGAACTATGAGGTTTGAGGAAGCCAGAGAGATCTAAAAGGGAAGAACCTGAACTCTGTACTCGCTGCCTACTTTGCAAGAGATCAAGCGTGATTGCATACATACTTCGAAGAAACCACGAATGCTTGTGAATTTGTTCAAACTGAATTGTTTCCATGGTTCAACAGCGGTTAAATATCCGGTCACCAGGTGCCAGCAGAACTAAATGGATTAACGCCTATTACTGTATCCATTATGAGAACGCGGGAATTATGCAACGAGCTACAGCAGCTGGCCGATATAAGCGGCCTATTAGAGTTATCTTTTGAAAAATTCTTAGTTGCTATCTGTGTATTTCAGATGCTCTGTCTTTCTCGAGTACAATATTTTACACCTGTTATTATAGTATTGATAGCCTAGGTTTGACTGTTGGACTGCAAAATTAGAGGTCTCGGGTTCAAACCCAGGCACGGACCTCTGACTTTTCAAAAGCATGTGCGTATTAAAACTTAACTATCACTTGCTTTGCGGTGAAGGAAACCTGCATACCTGAGAGTTTCTCGAAGATGCGTGAAGTTCGCCAACCCGCACTGGGCCAGCGTGGTAGACTATTGCCTAAACCCTCTCAGTTTGAGAGGAGGCCCGTGCCCAACGGTGGGACAGTTTCTTAACAGGGCTAATATTATTATTTATAATAGTATTGTGAATGTGAGATGAATTTTACATATTAAAAATGAACACTGTCTCCTACGCCCTAAAGGGTGATGGCAGACATAAAAAAAAACTCCTTCACGCATACATTCCCCAAGCGGGGCAGAGGTGTACTGAGTACACCCACATTTCGCCGACGATGTTAGGTTCCATGTAAAAGAGGGCGAGCCTATTGCGATATATCAGGCACAATTCCAGACTCCGGACTTATACTGGGAAGTTTTCGTTAAAATAACTACATTTGTCCAACCTAGGATGGCAGAGGTGTATTGTGTTTAACTAACTGCGTATCATCGACAATATTGGGTCATGTAGTAAGGGGCGAGTCTGTTGCCACTATACGAGTATCTAACGGCCACAATTGCAAGCTTCGGACCGCGATTGGTAATTTTTCGATGGCAAAAGCATTTGTCTGAACTGGGATTTGAACCAGGGCCCTATGACTTACCACAAGTCTGTTGTACCTACAAATGCGTTTAACTTTTTTTACTTAAATATCGGCTACAACAGGCCGGAACAAACATTTCAGGGTCACACAGAGTGCCCCGTGTCCCCATATCACAACCGCGACGCCTCAATGCAATTGTCGAAGTAGCTTAAGCTGTTCTATCTATCTATCTATAACCTCACGCCAGATCCCTTGCGGGGTAGGCAGAGAGTACAGAGTTCCAACAGGTTCTTTCCTTACATACCTCTCTGGCGTCCTCGACTCTCATAGTTCGTCTCATACACGCTCGCCGGTTACGGAGACTCTTGACTTTTCCATCAGATAAGACTCGGTTTATTTGGTCGTGGTAAGATAGCTGTTAATCAGTGTATAAAGCCATTGTCGATAATTTATCTTAAAAGACTAGGGGTATACTTTTAACATGCCAGTTAATCAGTAATTAAGCTTTCCTTCGAACAGTCCCAACACGTACATTAGTTAATGCCGACTTTATCGTGGCCACTGCAAAAAAGGCGAAAGCAGACGGTTAAAATGCCAACGCATTTGCTCGCGAACAGGTGCTAGTTTTTTTTTTGTCGTTTTAAAGTAAAGGTCAAGCGAGGGAATGAAAAGATAGAGAATTTGAACTTTCAAAAGTAAGGATATGTTTGTGTGTTTATGGAAGACCTTCCTGTATTGAAATAATCTTTATTGTTCATTTATATATACAAAGTGTATCGTAAATAATATAAAATTAGATAATTGTTTCAAAAATTCAAAACGAAAACCAATTTTCCAAATTTAAAAATTTTAACACTTTTTTAAGCACTTTTATACCCCAATTAACAATGAAACACAGGTATTGAGAGATACGTTTTAGAAATGCATTTGAAATTTAGTTTATTATAGCGCACTAAAGGAGTAACAGCATTTTTTTGCAAATTTAAAAAACAATGTAAGATATATTCGAAATTGTTGAAATCGATTCAGATATCGATTTAGAACAAACTACTTTCAGTTCTTGCGATTATTATGTTACACCTTGTATAATTAATTTATAGTATAAATTGGAGTCGCCCCAAATTTTCTATGTATTTGTACGCACTAACTACCAATATTACTATGTTAAACTTCATTGTGTTTTCACCTACAGATAGACTGAACCACTAGAAAAAGTTCGGTAAATAATTTATGAAGATTTTGTGAAGTTGTAACCCGTGCGAAGCCGGGCTGGGCCGCTAGTTACGCAAATAAATCAAAGAAACTCGAATTCTTGCATTCGATAGAATGTCATAACACTAAAACACTGTAATGTCTATATTTGTCGTGTGGGGTTGGCAGGGGCGTACTATTTATAGTATAATCAATCAGAAGCTAAATTTATTAAAAAAAATACAAAAGTATAACACCCTAGACTTAAATTAATATTAATTACTTATAAATTATAAATGTCACTAAAAATAACAAAATCAATACTGAAAAATAATTAGCCTAAAACGTCTGTTCGCCCCGGCCGCCCGATCCAAAGTGGGCGATGTAATCGCGCGCTGGTCAGAAATCAACCGTGGTCAGGTGACAGTCACGTGATCGCCTAGCCACGCCCACTCAGCTCACTAGTCTTCTTACACGGCCTCTCCTGACGGCGGTACGTCCTCGTCCGCATTTTTTGATTGTTCATGTCTTGAGTTGAATTTTTCATCGGGAAGCTCATCAGATTGATCAGCTGTAAACCATAATTTAACACACATAAGAACACTCTCGTTAAGTTCCTATGTAACATAATCCTTTCATAAGCAAAGCATTCATAACCATTATCTCTCAAGTCCATTATCACACATTCATCACAAGAAGACTGTTACATTTCACATCCATTCCGATCGATCACGGAGGGCCCTCAAACACACCACACACTGATCAGTAAAGAATATACAACCGGCATTGGCTAGCATACCGTAACAGCGCCACTAATAAGCTACTGTTCTGCCGTGGCGAGGGCTACTCAGCCTCAACGCCAACGTGAATGTGGAGCAAACTAAGTTCGCTATCCACCTGCGACGAGACTAGGTCCCGAGTTATTGTGGAGGAAGCATCAAGTCCGCTATCCACCTGCCACGAGACTAGGTCCCGAGTTATTGTGGAGGAAGCATCAAGTCCGCTATCCACCTGCCACGAGACTAGGTCCCGAGTTATTGTGGACGAAGCATCAAGTCCGCTATCCACGACACAGAATTACATAAACAATAAGGTTAGAGTTAACTCACTTTCGAAAAATGCAGCGCAAGTGTCAGGAGTCCATTCCCCTGCCCACGTTACCATATTCTCAGCTGCGGCCTCGGTATGTTTTCCGTACGAACCGGCCAGCAGCTGCAGTTCGTAACGATCATGGGGCAGGCGCTTATGAACACGATAGGGTCCACGCATGCACGAATCCAACTTCCCTGCAGCCTGCGAAGCTTTTATAACGAAAACCATATCACCAACATTAAATTCGCGCGGTGATACACGTCCCTTGTTTACATACTCGTCTTGTCTTTGCTGGTTATTAGACAGCGCATATCTAACGCGTTGTCGTCGTAACGTCATCATTGCATCACGGTTAGGGGTCGCGATGTCCAAGGCGACGTCTCGTATCAGGGCTCGTATGATAGGGGTAAATGAGTCGCTTCCTATAAGCAACTGGAGCGGGGAAAGATTGGTGGTGCTGTGTTTGGTGCTATTCAAAATTATCTGAACTCTCCACAGTACTTCTGACCAGCTTTGACTCCTATGGTTGACCTCAATCCGGAGAAGGTTTAGCAATGTCCGGCAGTAACGCTCGGCTTGCCCATTTTCATGGTGCATACCAGGAGTAATAAAATGGGTATCACTGCCGAGTGATTTGGCCATGTTCTGAAAAGCGGAGCTCTCAAACATCCGCCCACGGTCCGTGACCAGAAGTCGTGGGGATCCAAATAATGAGACAGCATTGGTGAAAACACGTTTTAATTCTTCGGTATCTTGGCGATATAACGCATACAAAAGATACTTTGAGAACGCGTCAACAATTATTAACACGTATTTAAATCCTTGGGATTCGGGCAACGGACCGAGTACGTCCATGTGTATAACTGAAAATGGGGTTTCAGGCTTAGACCAGGATTCAATTGGCTGATGCGGAGCTCGTGGTATCCGTTTATGAGAAAGACATACAATGCAGTGCTTAAGGTATTTTCTAATAAATTGGCGTAATCCAGGAAACCAAAAGTGTCGCAAGATAAGCTCTACGGTTTTGTCGTACCCTATATGATCTTGATCGTCATGAAAAACATGTAGCAAACTTAATCGGTACCCTTTAGGAATGTAGCATAATAAACGGGATTCCTCTCCGACCGGTGAATACTTAACATATAACAAGTCGTTCCTTAGAACATATCGTGATGAGTCTAACTGCCCATTTTTAAGTTTATCAACCAGACGAAGGGTCTCTTCATCAGCCGACTGGGCCATCTTAGCCCAATTTTTGGGGCTCTGTATATGACCTACTTCTACGGAATTCCTACTCAAATAGTCGGCGTGTGACATTAATGACCCCTTTCTGTATTCGAAACTGTACTGAAAGTCCTGCATATACAACCACCATCTAGCTGCACGAGGCAGTAAGTCCTTTTTTCGTTCGGTCAGTTTTAGTGCATTACAATCTGTGACAATTTTAAAAGGAACACCGAGTAAGTATTGCCTAAAATGTTGTAAGGACTTCACTACTGCTAACGTTTCTAACTCGTAGGAGTGATATTTAGATTCAGCTCCCTGAGTAGATTTGCTAAAATAAGCCACTACGCGTCTAAATCCTCCCTCATGAACTTGAATGAGCACCGATCCATACCCAATTGCACTTGCATCCGTATGGAGTTCTGTGGGCAACTGGGGATCGTAAATAGCGAGTACTGGTTCATTAGTTAAGCAATGAATAAGGTACTTCCTAGCGTTCTCTTGCTCAGTGCCCCATTCGAAAGGTATACTCTTTTTAGTTAGTCGGGAAATACAGACAGTCTTTTGAGCATAGTTCGGAACATATCGCCTAAAGTAGCCTGCGAGCCCAAGGAGCTGTCTAACCTGTTTCACATTCCTAGGTTTTGGGGCATCTACTAAAGCTTGAACCTTGCGGGGGCTCGGCCTAACCTGACCCTTGCTAATAACTCTGCCGAGATATTCGATTTCGCCGCTTAGAAAGGTCACTTTTTAAGATTTATTGAAAATCCGGATGAGGTTAAAGTTTTTAAAACCTGTTGTAATAAGTCTAAACCTTCGACTACTGAATTTGTCAGCAAGAGGACATCATCTATGAAAACTAACACCGTCCCGGAATCGATAAAAGATTTAAGTGTTTTTGAAATAATTTTTTGATATATGACCGGTGCATTACAAAGTCCATAAGGCATCTTGACGTACTCATAATGGCCTTCTGGGGTCACAAATGCGGTTTTAGTCACAGAGCTCTCTTCCATAGGGATCTGATGGAAACCAGTCGCCATATCCAGGCTCGTGAAGAATTGACTAGATCCTAATCGATCTATGTGATCGTCAATAATTGGCAGTGGGAACCTATCCTTAACAGTTAACGCATTCAGGGCCCTAAAGTCCACACACATTCTGTCCGTGCCGTCCTTTTTCTTGACCAATATCACGGGACTCGCGTATGGTGAATCAGACTCACGTATAATCCCCTTACTCATCAAGTCTTTAACAATACTACGTACGCGAAGCCTCTCATCATACGAAAGTCTGTATGGTCGATACCTAACCGGATTGTCGTTGGTGAGGACTATCTTCATACTGCCGGTAGTAACAGTTGACGTAGCCGTGCCACATATAAAAGAATTTGAGTAGTCACCTATAATCGACAAAAGCTGTTGCTTTTCTTCTCCTTCAAGCGGTGAATTAACTTTATCAGTATCTAAAATATTGTACACCGTTGCAGGTTTTGCTGCGTGTGTCAAGATTTGTACGCCGTTTTGTCGGATATAGGTAACTCCCTCCCGATCTAGAATGTCTGTACCTATAATAACAGGTGTACTAATACAATTATGTGGCACTACGTATAAATCCGCCTCGATGGATATGTGAGGTTAAAGTTACAAACGAGGTACTTTCAACTAACTGACTACCTATGCCACGTAAAACACGGAAGGTCGGTTTTTGGCAAGTATCAAAATGTTTAAGCACCGAATTTGATATCAATGATATGCAAGAACCGCTGTCTATCAAAACATCGACTGGTATTCCTTTAATGACAGCACTTACTACATCATTCGTAGGTTTAAGAACAATATTATCAATTTTACTGCAAAGGTTAACATTTCGTGGGTTTTGATTATTTGATTCCGAACGTGATTTGGCGAAACATATATCAGCCGCGTGACCACTCTTTTTACAGAATGTACACACCTTAACAGAGGGTGATTCGATTGATGATGGAGTATTAGGTGTCAAACATAATTTTTTCGCGCTATGACAATTAATACGCTTATGACCACTTTTTCCACATGAATGACATCTTAAATTGTTAAGAGGTTTTCTAGAATGGTCACTTCCAAATGCAACTGAACCGCCATGATACTGAACGCGTGCAGAATCGCGGGTAGGCCGGAATTCAACTTTATGCTTAATGTACATTGACAAGAACTGAACCAGATCGTTGGGTTGTAGGTTGGCATTAGTGGTAGCTGCCTTAACATGGGGGTCCGTAATGCCCCTTAAGATAATAGCAACAATCAATTCATCAGATAGACCCCTGACCATGCGCAGCCTCAACAACGAACGTCTCGCATAATCAGCGTAGGTCGCATAACTTTTGGAATCCGTGCACATCACTTCGAAAAGAATATTAGCAATGTCGATATTTCGCGGACAAAGGGCCTTAAAATCCTGTTTAAAGTTTGTCCACGTACGATCGTTAGAAAACCATTCGTGTAGCCACACACGCGCATCGCCCTTAAGACAGTTCCCTATACGCGACAGGCATTCGTTATCGCTCCACCCGTTAATTTCCATCGCTCTATCAACTTCATCACACCAATCATCGACATTGTGAACACTGGGGTCAAAATTCGACACAAAGTAATTATTAGATCTTACTTTTACAAGCGAAGTGATGGCCTCCAGGATTCCGCCAGTTGTACCGCCGCTCGTAGAGTCGCTACCCCGCAAAGTGAACGGAGGAGCAGGGTCAGCATATGAATCGTCATCGCGCGCGGTACCGGCACTTGTATTCTCAATTATAGCCGGAACTGTTATCGGTAACCCCGGAGGTGTCTGGGGAACAGGTACAGCGCGCGACGTAGACGGATCGGACGGCGGTGGAGCGGAAAACTGACTCAATTGTATTTAATCTCGACAAAATTGCATCAAGTACATCTCTATTTGAATCACGCTTACGGGAACGCCGTTCTCTGGACATTATGCGAAATACACAAAAATCAAAGCAACAAATCTACACAGTAAAACATTTTTTTTTTTTTTTTTATGTGGGTATGTCAGGCCAACCAAAAGCGGCTAGGCGTCGTTACACCTATCCCACTTCTGATATAATCAATCAGAAGCTAAATTTATTAAAAAAAATACAAAAGTATAACACCCTAGACTTAAATTAATATTAATTACTTATAAATTATAAATGTCACTAAAAATAACAAACTCAACACTGGAAAATAATTAGCCTAAAACGTCTGTTCGCCCCGGCCGCCCGATCCAAAGTGGGCGATGTAATCGCGCGCTGGTCAGAAATCAACCGTGGTCAGGTGACAGTCACGTGATCGCCTAGCCACGCCCACTCAGCTCACTAGTCTTCTTACAATAGATTTTCACAATGTTAGCTTTCAAAGTAATAATAACGAACCTGTTGCCATACAGTTCCAAACTACAGCATGCCACTGGAAAATTTTCAATAAAAAACCTTCAATAACACTTCCTCGGACTCAAACCTAGGCCTTCCTAATCGCCAGCCACACCATCACCAACGGTATAGACCTTCGGAAACAAATTCATCTGTCAATTTATTATACAGCGTGCTGCAAAACATATTTTTTACATATTATAAAACAAAGACTCCCGCCGCGTCTGTCTGTCTATGTGAACTGCCGGAAGATTTTCATACGGTCGGACGGAGTGATTCAAGGGGAAGGTTTATGTGTATAATTCACCCCTGCGGAGCCGGGGCGGGTCGCTAGTTTATTTATAAACCGAGTGACTCCCGCACGGGGCTAGTTTTGACAGTTTTCCTTATGTTTCGCCTGCGGATCAGTTATTCAAATATGTTTTGAATAACTGATTTACTTGAATTTGGTTATAATATTAGCCCTGTTAAGAAACTCCCACCGTTGGGCACGGGTCTCCTCTCAAACTGAGAGAGCTTGGGCCATAGTCCACCACGCTGGCCCAGTGCGGGTTGTCGAACTTCATACACCTTCGAGAAAGTCTTAGGCATGCAGGTTTCCTCACGATATTTTCTTACCACCGTTAAAGCAAGTGATAATTAATTTTTAATACGCACATGATTTCGAAAAGAGGGAGGTGCGTGTCGTGCAGTCCAACGGTCTAACCACTAGGCTATCCCTGCTATATAAGTGTTACGGAGTTTATTTTCTTAATCAGGACCCTAGAAATTTTAGCGTCCATATTATTTTACGTTGCAAAGTAAATCTGGGCATCAAAGGTAATTTGGGTGTTATTTTTATTATGGTAATAGATGATTTTAATTATTTATACCTGCCTGCCTTAAAAGTAGGTTTCTTTTTTATGTGGGGGCTATACTAGCGTTATCTTAGTCGAATGTCGGAAATAATAATGACAAAACAGATTTACAGTGCGAAAATGAAAGGATGTAGGTAACGGAGAAGACCTAGACTATCTTACCACGACCAAATAGACCGTGTCTTATCCGAAGGGCAAGTCAAGAGTCTCCGTAACCGACGAGCGTGTATGCGACGAACTATTAGAGTGGAGAAAGCCAGAGAGATCTGTAGGGAAATAACCTGTTGGAACTCTGTGCTCTCTGCCTACCCCGCCAGGGATCTGGCGTGACGATACAGATAGATAGATAGACCTTAGTCGCAATTTCGGATAACTGCTTTTCGTCTTCTTATGTTCGTTCAAAATAAACTAGGGATTATTTAAGTGTTTAGTACCGCAAAGGTTCTGGCGTGATGATATAGATTTCACATTGATACGTGTTTATTTCTGTACCCGTTTTAAATAAACAAGGGCTCGAAATCTTTTCCGAATTTCGGTAAAAGTGTAACCAGTAACAAGGGCTTAACGTGCTTTTCACAACAAGATTATATTTGAAGAATGGTAATGCCACTAACGGAACCCCTCTCAGATTGACCGAGCCGACACTGCTTAACCTTTGTGATCGCTACAATCACCGCGGTACTACCCTGCTACGAGTTCCTAAACCAAATAAAATAAAAATATTGTAAATGACTTAAAAAACCGACGTATAAGAAATTAGTAGAAAAAAAATCATTTTTAAAAACACGCTATATGCAGCCAGGTTGTGGTGCATTTAAAATAGTCAATCAGAATTAAATGTCTATACAAAACTTTAGGTCTATGCTGTTGACCGTTGAGGAACTCCTTCGTCTGGACCTAATCCTAGGTGTACGTAAAATCAAGTCATGCTTATCATAAAAATGCGTCGTCATTGAAACTGAATCAACATTTCAAAGGACTTTGTCGAAAATTGCCCCAGAACCAACAAACATTTAACCCATGCCATCGTTATTTATTTATTTTATTAAAATAATGGCAAATATCCGTATCTAACGGACAATTTGCAATCTAAAACGAATATTTCAAGGTATTGTGAGTACTGATATCGAAGTCGCCGACATTTTTATTAAATGTCAACAAACAATATAACCTCATATATTAATGGCTACTGAATTATAATCACAAAATCTAATACTTTTTGTGCAATATTGCGATTCCCCCGCTTGTCCGTTTAATAATAAATGCCTTCAAAGAATTTATGGGTGATTTGAAAACATATAAGTATTTTTTCACTGCTGTTGGTTCTGGGGCAATTCATGTATGGGCGCAGAACAATATAAACGCCGTATAAAAGGAAGTGGATCTAATTCACTTCACTTCAATTTAACAAAAAAAGCTTGCCAAAAAGACCTGCGTCACACAACACTATTAGTCCACGCTATATAAACCGTCAGTCAGGAAGGGATTCCGTCACGACAGGAAACACGCCGCTACGTCTTGTACTGTTATTCTAATGGAAACAACCAAGGTTTTCCTTGTTAAGTACATAGCCTTTTTTCCCTATGACCGATGGCGTAACTCGGCGCGTTACGATAACTTTGAGAAATGATCATTTATTGGTGCTTCAGTTGCAGAGTACGATTAGGCTATCATTGCATGAGGCGCTCGTAGCGCTGTGCGATCGCGGTGTTCTTAGCTATCGCTAAGGTTAAGCAGCGTTCTGCTCGGTCGGCCTAAGATGGGTGACCGTTTTGAGTGTATTCGAACTTCGGAAAGCATGTTAAGCCGTTGGTCCTGGTTACCACGGAATGTGGTATAATATTTTTCACATACGATGGGTAGTGACAGTTCTAAGTGCCAAACGAAATTAATATTTAATACAATGGTATTAGGGAATAAAACTATAAGTATAGAAACGGGTCATGACTCTTATTGCCATTGAATAAAGTATAATTTTCTGCAAACCTGCCTCCACCAATCCGCACTGGGTCCGCGTGGTGGAGTATGACTTAATCTCTCTCATTAGTTAGAGAAGGGTTTTGCCCATCAGTGGGACAGTATTGATATTATCTATATATCTATATCATCAGGCCAGATCCCTTGCAAAGTAGGCAGATTATTATATATCATTTCACGAAGCTATCGTGACGCACCGTGTTTGATCTTAGCCAATAAGGATCTTAGAAGAGGAAATAGCCGCGTTTTGTGTGTCGCGTGGGACATCGAGTAAACTTACTTGTGTCCTTGAGGATTTATTTATAGAAAAAAAATAAACACCGTCATGCTATTCCCCAAGCGGGGGTGGCAGAGGTGTACTGTGTACACCCACTTTACGCCAACGAAGTTAGATTCCATGTAGGGGTAACCCTAATGCAGCCGGGCACGATGCCAGACTCTGGAATGATACTGGTTTCTCTATTGAAATATTACAGTTTGTCTGACCGGGGCTTTGAATCCAGGCCTGATCGCTACGCGCATTATTTGCCACTAAAGGTCTCGCCACATAACCGACGCAACGCGACGGTGGCGCAGCTTGGGGAGTTTTAATGTACGGGAGACGCCACTTAGCGCAGCCCCGCTCGGCGTGACGGTGGCGCGGCTTAAGGAGTTGTAATGTACTGGAATGTACAGGAGACGTCACTCAGCGCAGCCCCGCTCGGCGCGACGGTGGCGCGGCTTGGAGAGTTGAAATGAACGGGAGACGCCACACAAAGCAGCTCCGCTCGGCGCGACGGTTATCGTCACGACCGAGCGTAGATGAGCGCTTGCGTCGCGCTCTCGTCGCGCTTCGTCGGCTATTGGACCAAACCTTAAACCGATGAGGCAGAGGCGAATTCTTTATTCTTTTTTTATTTTTTATTGTATACAGTTGGAAAGTAAATAAAAGTTTACATTTAAGAAGTATACAAAAAGGCGAGCTTTAAACTCAAATATGAGTTATCTTCCAGCGAACCTTTGAGTGTTGAGAGATGAAAAGATGAATAAGAGGGCAGTTATACAATAGAACGTCTACAGAAAATAATAATAATATAAAATAAATACAGTAATTTCAAATAAAAACATATACTTAGTACTTTCGATACAAATATTAATCATTATTTTAATACGTGAAGCAAACACTTTGTGCCCCTTTTTACGAAAATTGCGCGGACGGAGGAGTATGAAATTTCCCACACTTACAGTTTATATAGAGGAGTGCAGAATGCATTTTTTTTTTTTTTTTAATTATGCATAAAATATACATTAAATCAATGAAAAAAAAACATTACACACATCACATGTATTTGACACACACACACGCATATATACTCTTTTGTTTATTGTAGAGGCTGTGGTCAAATTGAGAATAGATTAATATTGTTTGCATTTAATATTAGTTGTCTATAGTCTTACTGAATCTCAAACATAACCAGCAATCGATGAAAGAGTAGGTCGAATTTCGACCAATGGGCGACCACTAGTATATATAATTATAATACATACATAAACATAAATATCTAAATAAAATCAAGATAGGAAATGTTCTGTTCTGCAGTTCATTTATCTATTTATATTATCACGCCAGATCCCTTGCCGGGTAGGCAGAGGGTTCAGAGTTCCACAGGTTTCCAGTTTATTTATAGATAAGTAAGCTTTACACTATGTTTCTAATTTAAAAAAAAAGCGTAGCCTACACTAGGAATTATTCTTGTATCGTTGGTGCCTTTACATACATGAAACTGACATGCACAAAAACCCAGACCGAAAGAAATTTTTGTGAGTCACACAGATTTCTTCCATGCGGGAGACAAAACCCACCGTCACGCCTATATTCCCCAAGCGGGGGTGGCAGAGGTGTACTGAGTACACCCACGTTTCGCCAACGTTGTTAGGTCCCATGTAATAGGGGGCGAGCCTATTGCCATATACCGGGCACAATTCCAGACTCCACTGGGAACTTTTCGTTAGAAAAACTACACTTGTCCAACCTAGGATTTGAACCAAGGACCTCGTGATCACAAAGCGATACGCTTTGCCACTAGACCAACGAGGCAGTCATATGAACATATGTCCTTTTATATCCCTCTGGTAGAGAGGGATCTTGAAACTTAGTCCCTTTTAAGGGACAACTTTGCTAATTGAGATAGCTCAAAGGGATTTTGTAGGCAAATCACTTCATATTATACCCCTACTTGCCTGAGGACTTAGCACAAAAAGATTGATGTTAGCGTGACGCCGGCGTCTACGTGTGCTGTTACATACGCACCTATTTAGTAAACTGGTAGTGGGAGGAGGATGGCACATCAACTCGCTAGCGTGACGCTCACGTGAAACTTTTTGTGCTAAGCCGTCTGTTAGAAAGTTGTTGAATTGTTTAATATGAAAACATATTGAATTTTTAAGGGACGGTTTAGCCCAATGGTTAAGAGCTTAACCCGCTCCACTCACTGGATCGGTTAGCCGCGGGTTCGATTCCCGCACGGGACAAATCTTTGTGTGATCCACAATTATTTGTTTCGGTCTGGGTATTTGTGAATGTAAATTTTCATGTTTGTAAACGCACCCACGACACAGGAATAAATCCTAGTGTGGGGCTACGTTTTTAAAAAAAAAAAAAAAACCTACTGTGGGGCTACGTTTAAAAAAAAAAAATTGTTTGGCAAATGTAACTTTCTTCTATGTATTACAACCTCGTTGGTCTAGTGGCTAATAATGCGCGAAGCAATCACGAGGTTCTGAGTCCTTGGTCGGACTAATGTAGCTTTTCTATCGTGTAATTCGCAGGATTGTGGTTGGTAACGATGTGCTAGAGCAAGTGAATGAGTTTGTATATCTTGGATGCGCCTTCAGTAAGGATGGGAAATACACCGCTGACATAGAGAGAAGAGTGAGTGCAGGGAACAGAGTGAATGGTGCGATGGGAAAGCTACTCGGGAGCCGGCACTTAAGCCATAAGGCGCAGCTGGCCATACATAACGGAGTTCTTGTCCCAACGCTGTTATATGGTAGCGAAAGCTGGGTATGTAAGAAGGAGAATGAAAGTAGGATAAATGCGGTAGAAATGCGAGCTCTGCGGAAGATGTGCGGAGTGAAGCTGACCGACCGCATTAGCAACAGCATAGTAAGACAGCGAGTAGGTATGAAAGATAGTATCGGTGTAAAGATGAGAAAGGGCATGCTCCGTTGGTTCGGGCATATAGAAAGAATGCCAGAGGAAAGAATGACAAAACAGATATACAATGTGAAAGTGGAAGGATGCAGGTACCGGGGAAGACCTAGACTATCTTACCACGACCAAATAAACCGAGTCTTATCTGATGGAAAAGTCAAGAGTCTCCGTAACCGGCGAGCGTGTATGAGACGAACTATGAGAGTCGAGGAAGCCAGAGAGGTATGTAAGGAAAGAACCTGTTGGAACTCTGTACTCTCTGCCTACCCCGCAAGGGATCTGGCGTGAGGTTATAGATAGATAGATAGATAGATAATTCGCAGAATCAGTAGTATATGGCAATCGGCATCTCTTTATTACATGGGGCCTAACATCGTCGCCGAAAAGTAGGGGTAAAGACACCTTTGCCACCCCCGTTTGGGGACAGTGTGTTGTATTTGTATGTATAATAACATTAATATATTCGTCCAGAAGAACGGCAGGCTGTTGGTTTAATAATACAATTTATGGGACGAATCGAAACTTTTCTGTGTATTTTGTCTAGCGCTTTTAGGGTTGACCAGAGTTATATATGAAATAAAACTATTTTACGGATTTTATCGCGGTTTATTTATTGTTTATTTTTTTATTTTTAGTTCCCGACGTTTCGAGTGCTTTGCAGCACCTATGGTCACGGGAGGGACTGAGGTGTTAGACGTCCAATAGGCATAGTTGTTCCGGGGTACCCTCAAACTTCTTAATTATTTTTGTTGTTGTTGGTCCGATCTACGCAGAATGAGCTCACGGTGTCTTGAGGTCTTGCAGTGTTATGCTTGGTTTTGGATTTGATTATATTAATTACCGGATCCCAAGTCGATGGAAGCACCCAGCCATCTTCTATATTGAAATTAGGATGTTTTTTAATCTCAATAGCCTCGCGAACCATCCTTGGTAGGAATCGGTGTTCTTTCACGAGGATTTGTGGTCTATCAAATCTGATGTTATGGCGGGTGCGGTCAAGGACATGTTCACAGACTGCAGACTTCTTTGAGCGACGGTGTTCACCGTCGCTCAAAGGTGAAAATCCGTAAAATAGTTTTATTTCATGTGTAATATTCGCGTAAATCTAAGAACTCAAAGTTATATATGTTAAAAAATATCATATTGAAACTGCCTTTTTGGGTCTAGTTGGTAATAATGGCTGACAATTATAAGGTCCTGGGTTCGAATTGGTCAGATGAAGTGTTATTATTTATAAAACACCGTCACGCCTGTATTCCCCCATCGGGGGTGGCAGAGGTGTACTGAGTACACCCAAGTTTCGCCGACGATGTTAGGTCTAGTTTTCGTTAGAAAAACTACACTTGTCCGACCTAGGATTTGAACCCAGGACCTCGTGATCACAAAGCGATGCGCTTTGCCACTAGACCAACGAGGCAGTATTTTTTACTAAAAAAAAAATAATCCACACCGTAACAAATATTCGTGGTTCACTAAGATTTGTCCCGTGCGCGAATCGAACCCGCAACTACTCAATCCAGTGGATTCAGCGACTTAACCTCCTAACCACCAGACCAAGCCGTCCGTCAAATGATAAGTTATTGTTTTTTTTTTGTTTTCATAATAACGTAGCTATAAATTAGGAATTATGTCTGTGTCGTAGGTGCGTTTACGTAAACGAAATTCACATACACAAATGTCCAGACCGAGACAAATATTTGCGGATCACACAAAGATTTGTTTCTGTGCGGAATAGAACCCGCGACTACTCGATTCAGTGACCGGAGCAACATAAGCTCTTAAATTTTCGCCACATAGCCGACGCAGCGCGACGGGAGCGCGACGGTGGCGCGGCTTAGGGAGTTGGTATGTACTAAAATATACGGGAGACGCCACACAGTGCAGCCCCACACCACACAGCGACGGCAAATGTAACAATCGAATGCAGCCGAGCGCTTCTGTCGCGCTTCCGTCGCGCTCCGTCGGCTGTTTGATCAAACCTTTAACGACTGAACTAAACTGTCCGTTGTCCGTAGTAGTCTGGAGTCTGAACTTGTGCCCAAGATAATTGCCATAAGCTCGACCCTTAATACATTATGAACTAACATTGTCGGCGAAATGTAAAAGAACACTGTCCTTCTCTACCACCCTCAAACAACAGGCTCTTCGTCAGATATTCAACACTCGCTAATCGTCCATGCTAAAATTATCAAGTGCGTTTAAGCTCTAATTCATCAAAGATATTTTACAGGATTTTCACTCCAAAATCTTCCAATATACGAGTCATATTGGCTTCTTCGGAGCCACCCCTTGACGTGAACGCAAGAGCTTAACTTCCGGATTCCCGTCTCCTCAATTTAGCGACCCTACACGAGTGGATGTCGGCGAAAGTTCCGAACAATGTGAACTGCCACCGAGTTGTGACTGTCTTGGAATTTTTGATAAAGTGAAAACACGGACTGTGATAAAGTGCAAGAATTGGAAAGGTTACACGCGATGGTTAACTGGAGTAAAATGACATTTATTTGACCAACACTCAGAGGAATAAGAATTACTTTAAACAAGTACCAGCACAAACTCCGTGGGATTTAATAGGACTTGTGCCTCAGCATATTGCTGCATTAAAGTAATATTGCAGAGCTGGTGTTCTAGTAACCTATTAAAAAAGCAATAAAATTAATATTTGAAGTCTGTGCCAGTCGGTTGATGCGGTGGGTTACTCGGCACCGACTTCGAAGGTTTATCTTTAAGCTTTTTTGAAAAGTTATTTATTTTACAATTATGAGTGATGAGTAAATTAATTATTCATGTTTATATACCTAGTCAAGAGTCTCCGTAATCGGTGAGCGTGTATGAGACGAACTATGAGAGTGGAGGAAGTTATAGAGCCTTGTAAGGAAAGAACCTGTTGGAACTCTGAACTCTCTGCCTACCCTGTAAGGAATCTGGCGTGGTGTTATAGATAGATAGATAGATATGTATATTATTATTTGTTCTACTTAGCGCTACAGTAAAGTACTTACATGTTTTTTCTCATAGATTCTCTAAATTATAAATAAAATTGGAGCCCATAAAAAAATCCTCACTATTTTTTCACCTTTAGGGGTGGTATTTTTCAAAAAGAAAAGTATACCCGCCCAAACAAAAAAAAGAATTTTCCAAATCGATTCATAAATGACAGATTTCTGAGGTCACAAACATGAAAAAATACAACCGAATTGAGAACCTCCTCCTTTTTTTTAAAGCAGTTCAAAAAGTAGTAGGAAGATTTTAATCGATACTACATTGACCCCGTTTAACACAAAGAAACGTCCGAAATAATCTCCTTGTATTAACGTCCTAAGTTCTTCTTTCCATTAAGAATCACCATTTTATATACGTATTCACTTTCATAGAGACATTCAGATGTAAGTACACTTTTTATTTTGCGTCACATCATTTGCTAAACGGATGTAAACTTACCCGTTTTGGCTCGAAGTTCGCACACCCGGCTAAGTTTAAATTTCAGTCGTGTTTTTATATTCCCAGGTTGTTTCTTAACTCGCTGTTATTAATTAGTGGTGCTTTTAACTGTGTGGCGTTGGAGTTTCTTGGAAATTTATGTTTTCGGCAATAAACTATATTGTAGTTTAATATGTGTTTACACGTGCGTCACGTCACGTCATGTATTTAGAATAACTTTTAATTTTGCTTCCCCTCACTTTGGCAAATTGGTATTATTTTATTCTATATCATTCTTATTAAGTTTCTAAATTGGACATAAAATCCTTAATTCAAGCACTTACGAATGTCAACATCATTATATTTTTACAAGCTTTTATTTTACTTGCAATGTTCGCATGTCTGCCTGTGTTCAAATCTTGTGATTCATTTTTCAAGCGTTTGCGGGTATCCGATTGAGCTGAAATTTGACATACGTATGTAAAGTCGATGATGAAAGACAGGGATATGTGAAATATTCAACGTGGCCTCATGGGTGAGCTTGTTAGATTGGTATTGACGAGTCCTTTACAACCAGATAGTGTTTAGGGTCTGATGATGAAGCCGAAAGGTGGCCAATGGAGCCACCCGACTACTCAATATAACCTCACCGTGTTTAGGTTCGTTGGATTTGCCTAGACAAGTACTTAAGACCCATATGCTGTCCAAGATCTAATGATGGAGCCGGAAGAAAGCCGTAGGAACTACCCATCTAATTAAGATATTTTGGTTGTGTGTTGGCTACAAAAGCTTGATTTAAAAGGCTTTTTAAATTAAAATTATTTACATCTATCACCGGATTGAATTGTGGTACGTTGATCACATATAATCAATCATCAACCTGAATTCCAGTATGTTTAAAACTATTTTCAAGGTACTCTAATTTAAACCACCGCTAACGATTGAACAAACCAACATTAAAATTCTCTTCAATTTTCGCAGGAAACGCCCAAGAATACTCTCGCGCATTAAGAATCATTACCTCCCCCATTTTAGGTAGCAAAAGATCGAATACCACCCTCCTGAGGGTTTAGATTATAACTGGGCAAATTCCGAGCCGGGTTCCGACATTATACCATTGTGCCTCCCTATTGGCATAACGAATGAAGGTAGATATTTTATTTTGATCTGGACGCATAATTTTAAAAATATTATGCGGTTGGCTTGGCATCTCATAGACACCAGTTTTAAATAGGCTGCATATTTTTTCAATAGTATTTCAAGCTGGCACGTATTTGAAAATATTGTTTTTTTTTTAAACTTAGCCCCACATTAGGATTAATGGCTATCGTGGGTGCGTTTACAAACATGGAAATTCACATACCCAAATACCCATACCGTAAGAAATAATTGTGGATCACACAAAGATTTGTCCCGTGCAGGAATCGAATCCGCGACTATTAGACACAGCGACTTAAGCTCTTAACCACTGCGCTAAATCGTCTGTCGTATTATTAAAGCAATATTTGAGGATCACAATTAATGTTGTTGTGCGAAAGAGACTGGGACATTTTGCCTGAGTATGGTATAAATGGCACTCTGCTGCGGGCCGTCCAGTCCACCTATGTGGACTGCAAGGCAGGCGTACGGGCGGGTGGTAACATGTCACCCTGGTTTGACGTTGAAATCGGCGTCAAGCAGGGTTGCGTGTTGTCCGCTAGACTGTTTATAATATATTTAGATAAAAGTCTTCAAAGACTGAAAGCGATGAATGAAGGTGTACAAATGAGTGATCTAGTGGTAAATCATCTACTATATGCAGATGACGCGGTTTTGATAGCGCCAACAACCACTGATCTGCAATCACTAATCACAGTTATGAAAGACGACTGCATGAAAAATGGCTTACATTTGAATGTGAAGAAAACCAAAATTATGGTTTTTGAACGGGAAGAAACCAGAACGAATGCAAGGATTGTGGTTGAGAACTATGTACTGGAGCAAGTGAATGAGTTTGTATATCTTGGATGCGCATTCAGTAAGGATGGAAAATACACCGCTGACATAGAGAGAAGAGTGAGTGCAGGGAACAGAGTGAATGGCGCGATGGGAAAGCTACTTGGGAGCCGGCACTTAAGCCGAAAGGCGCAGCTGGCCATACATAATGGAGTGCTTGTCCCAACGCTGTTATATGGCAGCGAGAGCTGGGTATGTAAGAAGGAGAATGAAAGTAGGATAAATGCGGTGAAAATGCGAGCTCTGCGGAAGATGTGCGGAGTGAAGCTGACCGACCGTATTCGCAACAGCGTAGTAAGAAAGCAAATAGGTATGAAAGAGAGTATCGGTGTAAAGATGAGAAAGGGTATGCTCCGTTGGTTTAGGCATATAGAAAGAATGTTTGAAGAAAGAATGACAAAACTGATATACAATGCGAAAGTGGAAGGATGTAGGTACCGGGGAAGACCTAGACTATCTTACCATGACCAAATAGATCGGGTCTTATCTGAAGGACAAGTCAGGAGTCTCCGTAACCGACGAGCGTGTATGAGACGAACTATGAGAGTAGAGGAAGCCAGAGAGGTATGTACTGAAAGAGCCTGTTGGAACTCTGTACTCTCTGCCTACTGTAAGGGATCTGGCGTGATGATATAGATAGACAATTAATGGAATGTCAAGAAATCATTGTCATTTTAGTTACCTTTAATCTTATCTGTAGGCACACTCTATGCCTTTAATAATTGCCTGAGTGTGTTTAGTTGTGATGCGATGACAGATGTCAGATGACGTCCGACCTACAACAGATAGTCGATGTGAGATGACGGACGGCCCTATTTTGTGATTCAATTGGCAACAGGGCGAGAGGTCGGACGTGTCGCGGAGCAGCTAACCCTACTGCATTAACCGTAGTACCGGACAAAAACCTAGTGTTATTTCAAGATTTTCTTTATGTTCGGCCACCACGCGAACAACTATGAAAACGAAAATAAACCCAGCTTTCACCGTTATCAGCATTGAAATGACCATCCCTTAAACCCAAGCGCCGACATATATATATTTTTTGATTTTATCGTGGCTTATTTTCGAATTTTAAGTTCCCGACGTTTCGAGTGCTTTGCAGCACCCATGGTCACCAACTAAAATTAGTTTTATTTCATGTGTAATATTCGCGTAAATCTAAGGACTCAATATGTTAGCTAACGATTTTAGCAACTATAAAGCTTCTAAGATACCACGCAGGATCGAGATTCATTTAGATATAATTATTTAATCCGAGGTTTTTATATCCAATCCACCAGTTGATCGACGGTTTGGTTCCAGAAACAAACCAATTTTAAAAGTATATCTACCACTGCCTCATTGGTCTAGTGGTAAAGGGCATCGCTTGGTTATCAGGAGGATTCAAATCATAGATGGACATTTTCTTTTTTTTTGTGCTCACACAACTAAACATAAAAGAATGAAATCAGTAGCAAATGTAATTAACATGACAAAAGGGTAACAATAAAAAGGTAGATATGCAAAGCAGTGGTTGTGTGAGACCCAAAATTGGTCCCTGCCTCAGCTTCTAATGCCGCAGCTGTATCATGCTGCAGCGCTGATCTTCCGGCAGCGCCATATTTCGGTAACATCACGGGTGGTCTCTTTCAGATATATGTATTAAAGTCTATAAACTACTAAGGCATATATATAAAAAGCGCTCGAGCAAACGAGGGGTTAACAAACTAGAATTAAAATTAAAACAAATGAAGCTTTTCCAATGAAACCTTCCGGGTATGAGTCCGGAGTTCGGAATTGTGCCATGTGCCAAATGTGTGTGGCAATAGGCTCTCCTCTATTACATGGGATCTAACATGATCGGCGAAAGGTGGGTGTACTTAGCTGCCCCCGCTTGGGGAATATAGGTGTATAATAATAATAATAATATAATATCATCACGCCAGCTCCCTCGCGGGGTAGGCAGAGAGTACAGAGTTCCAATAGGTTCTTTCCTTACATACCTCTCTGGCTTCCTCCACTCTCATAGTTCGTCTCATACACACTCGCCGGGTACGGAGACTCTTGACTTGCCCTTCAGCTAAGACACGGTCTATTTGGTCATGGTAAGATAGTCTAGGTCTTCCCCGGCACCTACATCCTTCTACTTTTGCATTGTATATCTGTTTTGTCATTCTTTCTTCTGGCATACTTTCTATATGCCCGAACCAACGGAGCTTACCCTTTCTCATCTTTACACCGATACTATCTTTCATACCTACTCGCTTTCTTACTACGTTGTTGCGAATACGGTCGGTCAGCGTGACTCCGCACATCTTCCGCAGAGATCGCATTTCGACCGCATTTATCCTGCTTTCGTTCTCCTTCTTACATACCCAACTCTCACTGCCATATAACAGCGTTGGGACAAGCACTCCGTTATGCATGGCCAGCTGCGCCTTTTGGCTTAAGTGCCGGCTCCCAAGTAGCCTTCCCATCGCACCATTCACTCTATTACCTGCATTCACTCTTCTCTCTATATCAGCGGTGTATTTCCCATCCTTACTGAAGGCGCATCCAAGATATACAAACTCATATAGAATATAGGTGTGATGGTGTTTATTCATTGTATTTATATCTACCATAGTAATGGATCTAGAGTAAAATAAAATTTAATCGTCTTTATTCTTTCCCTATAAGGCACTGGGTTCATCCCTAGTCTATGTTAAAAGTTCAATCAAATTTGACCCTAACTGAAATCAATTAGGCTCACAACCATACAATTCGTAATAGCATTGATATAGCTACGTGAATTTGTCGCCACACATGTAAGAAAATTAACATAATGTTTCAGGACTGCACGGACCAATGTATGTATTGCTGAAATTGGTATGAAAATCGGCCTCGCACCCGTTGGGCCCTTGTAATTTAAAAGCGTTTTTCGCCCCTTTTTACAGTACCCGTTCGCCCCTCAGCACGAGGCGAACTTATTTATAATATTTATGAAGTACCCCCCTTGTTCGCCATTTGTTCAATAAGATAATTATGTTTCAAAATAAATGTATATTCAATCAATCAATCAATCAGCCTATCGCAGTCCACTGCTGGACATAGGCCTCTCCTAACACGCGCCATTGCACACGGTCCTCCGCCTTCCGCATCCAGTCTGTCCCAGCGACCTTTTTGAGATCGTCGGTCCATCTAGCTGGGGGCCGTCTTACCTTACGCTTACCAAGCCGCGGTCTCCACTCTAGGACACGCTTGCTCCATCGGCCGTCGGTCCTTCTGCAGATGTGACCAGCCCATTGCCAAATGTATATTGTAACCTGAATTTTATTTTACCGTGACTACAATTTGTATTGAGATGATGACTTTAAAAAAAATCAAAACTGTATATTGACTAGATAATAGGAGGGGCGAACAGGACATTTTAACTTTTAAGCGGCGAACGGGTTCAGTTTGGCTACCAGGGGCGAAATGTACGGGGTGAACGGGTGGGAGACCAGAAAATCTTCCAAAACTTGTAACTGTGCTTATAGGGGCAATACAATTCATCGGATTTATTTTTATTTTTTTAGCAATAGTGTGAGTGTATGTGAGTGCCTATTTTTTCATGTATGGCAAAAGCGACGACAGAGGTTGTGAACTAAATCGGCAACTATTTCACTTCTAGTATTTCATTACGATTTCTCACAATCATTGTCTGTATATTTAGGGATATAATAATTTTAATTTAAAAAGTCCTTTTTAAGAACAAACTTTTAATCCAAAATAAACCTGTGTTTTTACACAACGAAAATATCATGTTTAGTTGAGGAGTCCCTATGACTTCTATTCGTCTCCATCATCAGACTGACACCCTCCAGGTTTAAAGTACTCGGCAAGACAAATCCAACGAGCCCAAACACGGCGGAGTTATATTGAGTTGGGTGGTTCCATGGCCACCTTCCGACTCCGTCATCAGACCAACGCCATGGTACCATACTATTGCATTGTCACCGACTTTACATACTTATGCCAAATGCTTGAAAAATCGATCACGAGATTTGAACCGGAAAGACAAACAGACAGACATACGAACATGCACGTTAAATAAAAGCTTGTAAAAAAGCCTAACCGAATATGCATGACCTACTAATACGAGGCATGCGTTTTAAGTTTTGTCGTTCGAAGAAAAAACGCAACTAGAACCTTATAGTACTTTTTATTATTTTTCAAAGTATTCACCACGTAGCTTAACACACTTTCCCATTCGCTAAAACCAGTTATTATAACATTTATTCCACTACTGTTCAAAACGGCTGACTTGAAAGCGTCGACTGCTTCTTCACCGGACTGGAACCTTTGACCACGAAGACTTTTCTTAATTTTAAGAAATGTAAAGAAATCGTTAGGGCTTAGGTCAGGACTGTATGGAGGATGGTCAAGAATATCTACTTTTTCCTGCTTCAAATACTCAATCGTTTAACGAGCGCTGTGTGAGCTTGCGTTGTCGTGGTGCAGGATGATGCGTCGCTTTGAGTTAGATTTTCGAAGTTCGGCGATGACTTGTGGTAAACAAACTGTGGTATACCACTCTGCGTTAACCGTTCTACGATCTTCAAGTGCAATAGTCGCAACATGGCCGGTTTTTCCAACGAACGTGGCCACCATCTTCTTTAAAGTGCTTCGAGAACGAACAACTTTAGTCGGCTTTGGCTCGTCTTGAAAGACCCAGATTGTAGATTGTTGTTTGGAATCAGGATCGTAGGCATAGATCCGAGATTCGTCACCACTGATGATGTCGTAGACGTGATTTGACTCTCCTCGGTTGAACCTTTGCAGAGTTTTCTTACACCATCTGACGCGGGCCGCCTTGTGATCATCGGAAAGCAGATGCGGTATCCAACGGCAAACTAGCTTTCTCACACCAAGCGCTTCATGCAAGATCTTCTGAATGGTTGCCCCTGAGATGCCTAATAGAGCCTCTATCTCTCGATACGTTACATGACGATCTTCGAGAATTAGTTGTCTCACAGCAATGATGTTATCTTCAGTGAAGGCGGATTTTGGGCGTCCTTCGCGAGATTTGTCACTAACACTAGTATGTCCACGCTGGAATTCTAAATACCAGCGTTCGACAGTCCGCAGACATAGGGCTTCATCACTGAACACAGATGTTAGCTCTTCAAAACACTGAAGCCGTGTCAGGCCTCTTCTAAAGTTGTAGAAAATTATTGCACGAACATTTTCCTTAGAAAGATTCATTTTTGTACGTAACCTGACAGATTCCAATTGACGCTAATCCTTTCAACTGTTTTGAGATTAAAAATTTAAACACATTCGAATATAGAACAGTTCCAAATTCAAAATTACCGGGAAATATGGAAACGACAGAACTTAAAAGGCATGCCATGTATTCAATAATACAAACGAATATGACGTGCCTAATTACTCACTTTTCTCTCTCAAACGCTGTGATAAATTATCCTTAAATGGACTCATTTTCCCAAAGGTCTATGTTTGTAACAATTTCCTGAAATAAGTAATACACATAATTTTTGGGTACTTTAAGGGTAAACGAAATTTAATGGGCTTGGTTGCTCACTGAATTTCTATCGCCTTAATTGAGAGGTATAAATGAAAAGGTCTTATTAAGTAATTTAAACGAAATTTATCACTTATTATTTCGGATTAAAGGTACTACAGGTTCAGTGAAAGGGTATTTATTATATGTAGGCACTTAATTCTGTGTTATTTAAACCAAGATACAAATAACGAGGTAATTAATTAATTTCATTATTCCTTTGTCGTCGATACATTTACAAACATAAAATTAGTATTTCAGTATCACGAAGGAAGTATAGAGAGGAGTGGGCCTAAGCAACTGTGCACTGTGTCTATGAACTAGGTGTGTGTGTGTGTGTGTCCGAAAAATCTACGCTGTTGGCCGTGGGGCTTTTACAACTGCACCGGACAAGAGGGCGAGCTTGCAACCACTACGCTTAAGCCATAAGGGCAAGTGGGCAACTAGCTCAAGGGCGCCTCAAGTAACGGCCTCGGCTTGAGCAGTCTCTATGGGGGAGGGCGTATACTAGGTGTCTCGCCGTGGTGCTCTGCACCGGCCGGCGGGCAAGGAATTCTTCGACCTCGCCGGCGAGGTCGGTGTCTGATCCTGTGTGCGGTATCTGTATCCGAAAGAAGGGATGTCAGGGGATCAGGAGGGTCGGTGAGAACAATATCAACTAGGCCATGACGTCACCGTTGTGAGTGTATTTACATCAGTCTGTCATTCTCAGTTAGATGCCAAATACAGAAGCGAGCAGGGTGTGATATCCTCTTCATCGCGCATCACTCCGCGCAGTGACACGCTTGTTTGTATGGGGAAATCTAAAAATGCCATCTCCTTTTTTATTTACGTGGAGTCAGTATCATATATTGCTGGATCATATAAAGATTAGTTTCGTGCAAGGATCGAACCCGCGACTACAAGATCCAGTGGGCGGAGCGGCATACGCACTGAAACGTTGATCCAGAAAGTCAGACAGACATACAAGTAAGGCCATTTAGGTAAATAACAACTTGTAAAAATAAACTTGACGAACGATATAGCGCAGTGGTTAAGAGCTTGAGCAGCTGCGCCCTGTGTCTAATAGTCGCGGGTTCGATTCCCGCACGGGACAAATCTTTGTGTGACCCAAAATTATTTGTTTCGGTCTGGGTATTTGTGAATTTTCATGTTTGTAAACGCACCCACGACACATAATAAATCCTAGTGTGGGGCTACGTCTACTTGCATAAAAAAAAAACTTCGATGCAATTCTACTTGCTACTCCACCTCCGTAACTCAAGGTATTAAGTAAAGAAATATAGATTAAATAGCAGTAAAGGCTCATCAGTCCGACTAGTGTAAGTGGGAAACAAGTAAACAAACGCAGATCCAAACTGATGACCGGCAAGTCTTAATGGACAAAGTTTTTCTCCCACAAATCCTGAGCCCTCGGGGCTGGAAACTCTCTTCGTGGCTTGTGGTCCAAGTTATAAAATGTACCAGAATCAGAATGTTTATCTCTATCTCTTATTACGCCAGATCCTTTCCGGGGTTGGTAGAGAGTACAGTGTTCCAACAGGCTCCTTTTTATATACCTGTCTGGTTCCCTCCACTTCCATAATTTCAGAATGTCTTTATTCATGGAAACAAACTATTATAGTATTTATGAGTCTTCACAAAAGTAACAAAGACTCTACCACCACTTCGGAATGTCACTCCTGTGGAGAAGAAGGGAAAGTAACTCCACGATTACTCTTTTAGGCAATAAAAAAACAGCTTTTGTTGTTCGAGTGATCGACGCTGTCGGCCGCGGGGCCTTTACAGCTTCACCGGACAAGAGGGCGAGCGTGCAACCACAACGCTTGAGCGAAAAGGGCAAGGGGGCAACTAGCTTAAGGGCGCCTCAAGGACGAACGGCCTTGGTTTGGGTAGTCGCTATGGGGGTGGGCAAACATAAAAATGACAGTTTAATCGTCCATCATCTGCCGATAAACGTCCTCTACAGGATATAGCCCTCCTCCAAAGACCGCCAAATCGTACGGATTTATGATGACGCATCCAGCTTTTACCTGCGATCTTCACCAGGTTATACGAGCTTATGGAGGACCTACTGTACAAAAAAATACAGTTATATTCATAATATAGTTAAATAGTTTCACTATGCGATCACAAATATGCGATCCAGTTATAATATAGTTGATTGAATAACTTTACAACTAACTGTGGATTGAATATCGTTTACTACCTAATTACTTTGACTAGAAAGATAGCAGGTATCTCGCGTAAAAGATGAGTATTGTTGTCCATTGTGGGAACGCTGCCAGCGGCTTGGGCACTTTGCCGAGCGCCAGCGAGTTGGCACCAGTGCATAATTTCAATTTACAAAAAAATAAATTATGGCAATTGGTATAACTACACAACTTGTATATAATTCTACTCTAAGTGTATTTTTCCGTAACTGTCTCACTGCGTCTAATAGTCGCGGGTGCGATTCCCGCACGGGACAAATCTTTGTGTGATCCACAGTTATTTGTTCCGGTCTGGGTATTTGTGTATGTGAAATTTAATGTTTGTAAACGCACCCACGACACAGGAATAAATCCTAGCGTGGGGCTAGGTTATTAAAAAAAAATACGGCTGGCGATCACAGCATCCTTAAATTCTAGGTAGGACAAATGTGATTAGGGATTTTCTACCGAAAAAAATCAGTCCAAACTCTGGAATTATGCTCGATGTAGGTAATAGCATTAGCTCGCCTTATCTCATTGGGACCACGAAGCAAATATGAAGGAGAGATGGCGTGTGTGTGTTTGAGTGATATACGCCGTTGGCCGTGAGGCCTTTACAGCTTTACCGGACTTAAGGGCGAGCGTGCAACCACTACGCTCGAGCCAGAAGGGCAAGGGACGACATACTGGAGGGCGCCTCAAGTTTGGACAGTCGCTACGGGGGGAGGGGATCTGCGACTTAGTCGTCGACGTCCGTATCCGGAGCGGAAAGAAGCGATGTCTGAGCATCGGGGGGATCGGTGAGAACATATCGCGGCCGGCGGTAGCGGCCGGGGTTGGGTTCGTAGTCGGCGGCGGCTACGATTAGCGTATTCGCATGGGAAGATGCGTTCGCGAAGTGTCGAGTTGTCGCCTTTTTATTATAGGCGCGAATGGATCCGAGACCGAGGTCGGAGTGGAGGCTAGCAAGCCCTTTGTATTCCGAAAAGCCTTGTCGTCATCGTGGTGGGCGTCGCTTACCTCAGTTTTTCATCGCTCTTCGCTCCATTCACATATGAATGGACTATTCGGCACGTGTGAATGAAGTATCTTTTCGAGTTCGCATAGCTATTAAATATTATCTATTTTTACTAAAAATAAAACCTTGAATCGTCGTTATGGTCGCTCAAATCATATTTCACTTTTAAGTATTTTTTTACATAATTTATGAGAAGTATTCTTATAAATATATTATATATGCCATCTACCGTAATCTATATATTAATACGTAAAGCAAAAACTTTGTACCCCTTTTACGAAAATTGCGCGGACGGAGGAGTGTGAAATTTCCCACACTATATAGTTTATATAGAGAAGGAGTGCAGAATGCTAATTTTTTTTAAAATTATGCATAAAAAAAATACATTAATCAATAAAAAACATTATTACATTATTCTCTTTTGTTTATTGTTAATGTCTGTGGTCAAATTGAGAATAGAATAATATTGTTTGTCTTTAATAAATGTGTGTGTGTAGTCTTAATGAATGTCAAACATAACCATAATAAATTCATTTATATTTACAATATATATAGTTATTAGTGGCATATTAACAGTGTAGCCTTGGCGAACTCTGTGATTATAGAAGTATAATCTTTGACAATAGAACCTTAATAATGTTCAAACTTATAATTTAAATAAATTATGGTCGAATTTCGACCACTGGGCGACCACTAGTATAATTAAACTTACAAGTAACATTGACATGTAGAAACAGTTTCGCTTTTACCCGTATCAGCCAGATGGCAAATACAAATGTGGGTTGGACGTAAAGTTCCTCTCGCCCTGTTCCAAAAATGCCACGCTTAAATTGTATAGGAACGTCTTACTACGCCATCTCTTTTTCATTTATGCTTCATGATTGGGACCTTCCATCGTCGGCGAAAACGTAATCTAAGCGTGACTGTGCCTTTATTATTTATTTATATATAAATAATATAAGTATCTATCTATATTAACGACCAGATCCCTTGCAGAGAGTACAAAGTTCAACAGGTTTCTTTCATATAGACCTATATCGTATTATTTACAGATTGGTAATCGCTTATGCGTTGATCCAACGGCAATTCATTCAAGGTGTAGTGTTTATGGTTCGAAAGTACAACGGAGGTCAGGTCGGAATGTTCCAGGCACATAATCCGGCCTCATTACGTGTGGGACCGACCAGCCGTTGTCATGGGCCTTCGTATATCCCAGGTGTATTAAGAACTTATACAAGGTGTGACATAAAAACTCAACACCTGAAATTAGTTTGTTCTAAATCGGTAACTGAATTCATTCCAATTATTTTTAATGTATTTTATATCTTTTTCAAAATTTGCAAAAAATGATGTTACCCCTTTAGTGCGCTAAAACAAACAGTTATCGATTTAGAACAAACAAGTAGCTTGTTGTAAATCGATAACTGAATTGATTCCAACAATTTTCAATGTATATTACTTCTTTTTTAAATTTGCAAAATATTCTGTTACTCCTTTAGTGCGCTATAACAAACTAAATTTATTATTGATTCAAAGCAATATGGAGATTTCAAATGCATTTCTAAAATGTATTTCTCAATATACACGTACAAGTTTCATTTTTAATTGGGGTATAGGAGTGCTTAAAAAAGGGCTAAAAAACTTTAAATTTGTAAATTTTGTTTTTCATATTGAATTTTTGAAGCAATTAGCTAATCGGTGTGTCTAAGGTATTACGTCAATTGACGATACACCTTGTATATAACCTAGGAGGTGAATAGTTTGTGCGTGAAAATTTACTTGATCTATTTGTATCTCTTTGACTTTTACGGGTTTCATTCAGACCTTTAGAAGCCTTATATGGGGACATGAGTCCAAAACGTGGAGGCCCTTTGCGGGAAGTTGATATTATGTGTATTAAATAAAACACAACTTAGGTATATATGAATTTGATTAGAAATCTACTGAAATATAATAACAAGAATAAAAATTGCCTTCACAAGTTCAATAAATACAATTTATACTGCCCTAATGCTAGCCCTTTTCATAAATCAAGTTAAGAAAGATTAGGTCATATTTCTCAACTAATCACGTGGACATAGTATACTTGTTGTTGTATAAATATTGCTGACTGCTCGGTCAAGTAGTTAAAGTGCAGGTCAATTCACTCACTAGATCGTGTAGTCGCGGGCAAATATTTATTTCGGTCTTGTCACTTGTGTAAAGAAATCCCAATTTGTGTCTGTATGTGTAAATGATCCCTTTACATCTTCACCGGACAAGAGGGCGAGCGTGTAACCACTACGCTCGAGCCAGAAGCGCACGGGAGCAACTAGGTCAAGGGCGCCTCAAGGAACGGCCTCGGCTTGGACAGTCGCTATGGGGGAGGGCGTATACTAGGTCTGTCGCCGTTATGCTCTGCTCTGGCCGGCGGGCAAGGGATTCATTGACCTGCGAGGTCGGTGTCTAATCCTGTGTGCGGTATCTGTATCCGAAAGAAGGGATGTAAAGGCATCGGGAGGGTCGGTGAGAACATGCCGCGGACGGCGGTAGCGGCTGATAGGAGAGGAGTTAGGTTCGTAGTCGGCGGCGGCTACAATAAGCGGGTTCCTATGATTGGACGCGTTCGTGAAATATCGGGATGTCGCCTCTTTAATAGAGGCGCGAATAGGTTCGAGAACGAGATCGGAATGGAGATCGACGTTCCGTATAAACCATGAGGCATGGAAATCCCAAGTTTGTAAACCCTCGTACAAGAATCATTCCTAGTATAGAGCTACGTTTTTTTACTTTAAAAAGATCGCAAATCGAATGTAGGAACAAATTGACCGCTTTCATGAATTAAAACAATAAGTACTATACTCACGTGACACTTCATAATACAAAATTCATATTCATCACACAACAGTCCATCGAATAATTAAATTTGCAAACTTAGTCAACAATTACCAAATGGACGTTTCAATGTAAAATTGAATTGCTCGAAACGACTACAAACGGTTTTAATATTTCCCCGGCGTTCATTTCACAATTACGACGCCCTACCTGGAGCCCTTATTCAGTATGCCCAAATACATAACGCAGCGCTTTACGATAACTTCGTGAAATAATCGATCAATGGAATTCCAGTGTAATCATACTAATATTATAAACTAGTTGAACCGGCGAACTTGGTACCGCCAATAAAAGTTTTCTGAACTTATCTATATAAATACTACTTTTTACTGTTTTCCTTGCGATTAGTCGTAAAATTAATTTCTGAACGCATCCTGTTTGACAGATAGGAACAGTTTGTATGGGAAAATAAAATAGTTGTTTTACTACTTTTCTTGCAATTTCTTTATATTTTCTCAAACCTTCCTTGGCCTTCTACAAATATTTCAAAACCAAAATTAACCAAATCAGTCTAGCTGTTCTCGAGTTGTTGTCAGACAATCGTCAATTCATTTTTATATATATAGAAGATGTGGAAGTTTGTATGTTTAGATAATTGGATGTTTAGGTGATTTGATGTTTGTTACTCAATCACGCCAAAACGCTAAACATATAGGAAACTTTTTATCCCGGAAAAGTGTAAGGTTCCTCCTGTCGCGGGCAGAAACTAGTACCGAATACAATTACACGCCATTAAGATATTATGAACTACGACGTATTAGAGAAGACACCCAGACATACACATGCAGTGTGCCGCCATCCGATCGAGATATGAGAATAATGATTAGTGTTGTAAAAATGAGCACTGAGGTCGAGCGTTTAGCGCTGAGTCGACGCTTACGAACATTGAAACATGTAGAAGACGCGAGCGTTTTAAGCGCCGGCTCCAGCGTTTTTACAACACTATTCCCGATGGGCCAATCCCTACAAGCAGCACCCGTTCAGGAGTTTGACTACTGGAACAGCCGTGAAGCTGTAAAGACCCCTCGGCCAACAGCGTTGATTATGTACACACACACAAAAGGTACTCAATAACAATGTTTTACTTTATTTCACGAAGTTATCGTAACTTAACGCGTTAGATTTAACCGAATAAGTGCCCGTCACGCATTCATCCGAAATTCAATAACAGACCGTTCGCTTTTGACGTTCGCTATCCGGAAACTTTCATCCGGTTTTATCGTAAAGGCGCGTTTTACATTTCGTAACTATGAATGGTATGACATGGTAATGATACGGTGATGAGCTAAGCGGTGCTATACGCATGGATTATATAGTACAAGCGGAGGCGGGACGCTCATAGTTGGTTACATTGTCCGTTTTTGCGATCAACAATTCTTAGAAACGTCGGTCGGATTATATAATGTGTACATTATACCACTGCTGCCACTTTCCTCATAAAAATAAAGCATTTCCGTGACAACGTTCGCGACTATTCACAAAAAAATATGAAATTTGCAATTTATTTTCTTTAAACAAACTTTGTTCCATATATAAATCCTATCTATCTATATCATCACGCCAGATCCTTTGCGGGGTAGGCAGAGAGGGGTTGGTATAAATCCTATAATAACAGAATTACAAAAAAAGCACTAACAATTTTACTTTAATACAGTTCCTATTTTTTTTTATTATATCTTATTATAAACACAACTAAAAAATGTTTTTAAATATGTTTCATCCATATTTATTATACTACTATAAAACTGATCCAAATCCAAAGCAAATTGAAAATATTCCAGTTTGTTTAAAATCGCTGTCGCTTATGTGATAGTGTATGAGCTTTACTTTTATACGTAGAACAGCTCAAAATTGAATCTGCAAGGATGCATTGTGTAATTAATTATACAGACCAAGTTGTATGCCTTTTGACCGCCACTTCGCCTAGAATCGTAGGCCGGACGAAGTGTTGCCGAGATTTTTCCACGGCAAAAATATTTGTAGCCGTCTAGAGTCTACAATTGTGCTCAGTGTCATTACAATAGCCTCACTCTCTATTACAATGAGACCAAAATCGCCACTACTGGCATCCCGCTTATGAAATATGTGCTTAACGGTTTTATCTGCAAAAAAGACACTTTAGTTCAAATGGAGTAAAAATTCTCACATAAAGAGACCCGTATTTTTCTTACTCGCCGTAATATTTATCTGGCCAGGACTCACGATAACTTCGTGGTATGATCGTGTAATGGTAATTTCTTAGATTTACGCGAATATTACACATGGAATTAAACTGTTTTTCGGATTTTATCGCGGTTTATTTTTGATTTTTAAGTTCCCGACGTTTCGAGTGCTTCGCAGCACCCGTGGTTACGTGAGGTATTAGACGTCCGAAAGGCATAGTTATTCCGGGGTACCCTCAAACTTCTTAATTATTTTTGTCGGCCCGATCTACGCAGAATGAGCTCACGGTGTCTTGAAGTCTTGCAGTGTTATGCTAGGTTTTGGATTTGATGATATTAATTACCGGATCCCATGTCGATGGAAGCAACCAGCCATCTCCTCTATTGAATTTCATCGTGTAATGGTTTTTTGTATGGCCACTGCAGTACCTACTATTAACCAATAATTTCGACTGCCTCGTTGGTCTAGAGGCGAATAATGTGCTTTGCGATCACGAGGTCCTGGGTTCAAATTGTAGTTACAAATGTAGCTTTTCTATCGAAATACTCCCAGTATTAGTCAGAAGTCTGGAATTGTGCCCGGTATATAACAATAGGCTCACCCTCTATTACATGGGACCTAACATCGTCGGCGAAAAGTGGGTATATATAGTATACCTCTGACATCCCCGCTTGGGGAATAAAGGCGTGATTAAGCAATAATTTCACGAAGCTACGTATTTAAATGTTCATAGTGAATTAGGGCAAAGTCTTCTTGATAAAAATCTATGTTGTCACCATTGATATGTTCAAGCTTTAAGGTAATAACATTAACGTTATCGACTTACCACGTCGTCGTTAGTAAACCTAATAAAATTCTACAAAATCCCCAGGTAGTTTCTTTAGTAACTTTAATTATAAAGTTCAGAAATACGTTTCATTCTAATCGCCCCGTCAGCGAGTAATTTGTTTGGGAAATGAGCCGACATTTTGTAAGTTTAATTACAAAACGACAAATATAATTTCCTGTAACAACCGACGGTATAATTGATGGAAAACTGTATATGCTGTTATTCACAACTATTTTGTTAATGTCGTAGGTATTGTGTACGATATGCCGTGAAGAAAAATGTCTAGATTTTTTTTCAAGTGCCTACCGTTCTGTGTATTAAAAGCTTTTGTGATCCGTTGTCACAATTCTTTTCACCTTGCGAGGAATGAAAATTCAAATTTTGTACATATAAATACAGCGTTGGGATCGTCTTCGGTCGGTCGATACGGTCTTCTACTAGGCCGTTAGTGAATCGCTAGTATGCTACTAAAATATGATGGTAAGTTTTCATATCAAAAAGTGCCACCATGAAGAGTAAGCTGTTGAAAAAATACTATTTTGAAAACTCATTCAAGATTTTGTTACAACTTCAATACACCCCAATATCTCCACCAGAGAACCATTTATCGGGGGATGTTAATTTTTAAACGCATTACATACCTGTAGGTATAGATCCGGCAAGAAAGATCTAGAATCCGCGTTTGTGTGCTAAAACGTCTAGAAGGTTTTACTATAGCCCGCGCGATCGCGGAAAACAAGTTCCAACTTGTTTACGTACAAATAGGTATGTAATAATAATACGTCTTTGTGGGACGCGCTGGATATTAGTGGATGAACCTGGACTTTTCTATCAATATACTTGAATGGTTCACTACCGTTCTAGAACTATCATACAATAAATAAAAATCTTTTTTAAAAATAAATATATAAAACCGACTTCAAAAAGCAATAAATAAATATTTGAAGTCGGTACCGGTTAGTGCAGTCGGTTACTTGGTACCGAATTCAAATATTTATTATTTGCTTTTAGAAGTCGGTTTTTTTAAAGATATTTATTTTACAATTTTAAGTGACAAGTGAATTATTTACTAATATTTATATACCTATATTATTTTATTTTGCTGAGTTGTACAGCAGGGTACCTACAGGATTGATATAATAACCATAATAACGGAATCTATACATTTGTACTGTTCGCCGTTAAGGAGTTCCCTGGTGTATCTTCCAAGCCCAAGGTCCAATACCGATGAAATTAAAATGGGACCAACTTGGAGCTATACTGAACACAATGCAAAAAGAATCATTAAAATCGATTCTTATTTGGCGGAATGATCGAGTACATACATACAAAAAAAAAAACATACAGTCGAATTGAGAACCTCCTCCTGTTTTGAAATCGGTTAAAAAGGAACACTTAGCGCGGCGACGGACACAGTCTCTTTTGGAAAGCGACAGCGATGTAATCGAGAACAAACGATCTAAGTGGAATACACCGACGACCTTAGCAATGACATACTACGAGTGACTCAGCGACTTGAAAGCAGTACTTGAGTACTAATGAGAGTAGTATAAGTGTGTGTTTAGTGCTTGTGTGTACTGGCATTCGACGTACAGTGTTTCGTGTGGACAGCGCTAATAAAGTACTTCGCACGTTATTCGGCGTTAATAACCCCGCGAATGTATTAGTAAATTTAAATAATTTGTACATTTCCACAAGTACTCTTCACATTTTTTATCCCTCTATTTTTTTACGTGGTATATTATGAAACTTTGTATATATAATTCAAAACTGACGAACTACACAATTTAACCGCAACCCTGACTGCCGCAGCTAAAACTACCGCCCTAATTAGTATATTTAATAACGGCATATTTAGCGTAGAACATTACACCGACATTCGGCTATTAATCTCTATATAAATGAAAACGCTTAGTCAGTCTGTATGCTCGTATATAATGACTGATACGTTTAGTGATTCTGTGTTAAACGGCCCTGAATCGTTTTGTAGCCTTAGTCTTTACCCAATTTCAGCATGAGTAATGATTTTAACAGTTCACGTAGGTATTGTTCTATTTTAGTATTTGTAAAGGAGAAAGGCTTTTGAAGGAAGCCTTTGAAAAATTACCGAATTGCTTTAGAATGTCTTAGCGTCTTGTTCAATGTTCTTAGTATTTATTACGCCGAATTAAGTTTGATGTTGGGATGCCTGTTTTTGTCTTGAATTTGATTCTTTCTTGTTAAATTTAGAATTACCTATTTGCTTTTGAATTTTCTGATTCTTGCTCACTTTTCAAGGCATATCCTTTGACTGTTTTAACACGGGTATATTTTTCATCGTTAATTAGCTATCTTTAGCGACACTGAGGAAAAGTAAACATTTTGAAAATAACCAAGAAAAATCTAATGTCTTCGAAAACAATGTATGGACAATGGTCAACATAAATTGGCAGAGAAAAAAAAATAGTAGAGTACTCTCCGCGTAGCAACTATTCGAAAACGTATGACTTACTAATAATTTCTTCAGTTTCGTTAGGAGCTAATTAAGAAACAGAGCTGTGCTAGCCGTCCAAAGACCTTCAAGATATTTCATCAATATTTAATAATTATTGCACATTATAATGTTTCATCATCATCATCATTTCAGCCTATACTTGTCCACTGCTGAACATAGGCCTCCCCAATCGCTTTCCAGCGTAACCGGTCCGATGCCACCTGCATCCAACGATTTCCTGCGATTTTCACAAGATCGTCGGTCCATCTGGCAGGCGGTCGTCCTACGCTGCGCTTGCCAATACGTGGTCTCCACTCTAGAATCTTTCTGCCCCAACGCCCGTCCGATCTTCGCGCTATGTGGCCAGCCCATTGCCACTTCAGCATGCTAATCCTGAGGGCTATGTCGGTGACCTTGGTTCTTCTACGAATCTCCTCATTCCTGATTCGATCACGTAGAGAAACGCCGAGCATAGCTCTTTCCATAGCTCGCTGAGCAACCTTGAGCTTTTTTATGAGACCTATTGTAAGAGACCACGTCTCTGATCCATATGTCATCACTGGTAACACACATTGACTAAACACTTTAGTCTTTAGGCACTGAGGTATTTTGGATGAGAAGATGTTGCGCAGTTTCCCGAACGCTGCCCAGCCGAGTTGGATTCGTCGATTGACCTCTCTCTCAAAGTTGGACCTACCTAACCGGACTGCCTGTCCCAGGTAAATGTATTCGTCGACAACTTCAAGAGTAGAGTTCCCAACGGTGAGTGCGGTGGGTACGACATGGACGTTAGACATTATTTTTGTTTTGTCCATATTCATTTTAAGACCCACTTGTTGGGATACTCTATTGAGGTCACCGAGCATTCGTCCTAGATCTTCCAGCGACTCCGCCATGACCACAATGTCGTCGGCAAATCGAAGGTGAGTGATGTATTCGCCATTGATGTTGATGCCAAGTCCTTGCCATTCCAAGAGCTTGAAGGCGTCCTCTAAGGTGGCCGTAAACAGTTTCGGAGAAATGACGTCTCCCTGTCTTACTCCTCTTTTTATGGGGATCACCTTCGTGCACTGCCCCTGTACTCGGACTGACATGGTGGCGTTATTATACAAGCACTTCAACACTTCGATGTACCGATAGTCAATGCGGCATCGCTGGAGAGATCTAAGAACCGCCCAAGTCTCGATCGAATCAAAGGCTTTCTCATAGTCCACAAACGCCAAGCATAGTGGCCGATTATACTCCTCAGTCTTCTGTATAACCTGCCGCAGCGTATGTATGTGGTCTATGGTACTAAAACCTTTCCGGAAACCGGCTTGTTCGGGAGGCTGGAAGTCATCAAGCCTTCGTTCGAGACGATTCGTAATGACTCTCGAAAACAACTTATAAACATGGCTCAGCAGTGTGATGGGCCTATAGTTCTTCAATAAGGTGTTATCACCTTTCTTGAAAAACAGCACCACCACACCCCTGTTCCATGCTTCCGGCGTTTTCCCTTCAAGCAAGACGGACTTAAATAGCCTCTGAAGGACTTTAAGTACCGGCGATCCGCCCGCCTTCAGAAGTTCTGCAGTAATTCCGTCTTCACCCGGCGCTTTGTTGTTTTTTAGTTGTTTGAGAGCCATCCTAATCTCGCACAGGCTGATGTCCGGGATATCTTCAGTGCAGTGTCGGGTTAGCTTGGCTCTTGGGTCTTTTACCAAGTCAACAACAGGTTTAGCTACTGAGGTATATAACTGTCCATAGAACCTCTCTATCTCCCTGAGCACCTCTGACCTATTTGACGTTACGTTTCCGTCCTCCGTCTTCAGCTTCGTCAACTGGCTCTGCCCAATAGACGCGTCTCTTGCGAACACTTTAGAGCCCTTGTTCTGCTCTATGGTCTCCTCAATACGCCTTGCATTGAAGGACCGTAAGTCGTGTCGCAAGGACTTCAATATCTGTCCATTAAGCTGCCTATAGGACTTAGCATCATCGGAGGTTTGGAGCGTCATGGAACGTCGCTCAGCCATGAGGTTTCGGGTGTAGTCAGATAGTTTTTGAGGCCTATTTTTACGGTGGGTCTTAAAATACTTGGACCCGACCGTATGAACAGTCTCTACCAGCCTGTTGTTGATTTCGTCCACTGATGCGCTGCTGTCTAGCAATTCGAAGCGGTTTGACAATTCGAGTTGAAAGTTCTCGGGGTTTTGGATATATGCATGAGTAGGTCGGAGCGTAGACTTCATCAGACGCGATCTTTCCATTTTGACATTAATATTTAATGTGCCTCTGACCATTCGGTGATCACTGCCGGTTTTTACCCTATGAATCACGGAGACATCATTAAATATTTGTCGCTTGGTGCTCATGATGAAGTCTATCTCATTTTTTGTGGAACCATCAGGGCTCATCCAGGTCCATTTCCTATGAGGCGGCTTCTGGAAGAAAGAGTTCATCATAAAGAGTCCCTCTTTCTCCAGAAATTCGGCCAGCCTCTGACCCCTGGGGTTGCGCTGCCCATATCCAAATTGCCCCACTCTCAACTCATCATCGCCCCGTTTGCCCAGCCGCGCATTGAAGTCACCCATAACCACTGTAAAGTGTGTTTTGGAAGTATGTATGGCTCTACTAATGTCCTCATACATAACTTCGACGTCATCATCTGAGTATGCCGAGGTCGGTGCGTAGACCTGTATGACCTTCAGCTAATATCTTTTGGATATTCTGAGTATCAGGTACGCTACCCTGCTCGACACACTAGTGATGGACACAACGTTGTTTATGAGTGACTTGTGGACGATAAATCCGACACCACCTTGGGACTGCTGTTCGCCCTCCCGGTAGTAAAACAAGTTGCCGGATTTTAAGGTTATCGTGTCCCGCCCTCTCTTCGGACCTCCGATAAACCAACAATACTCCACCGCAACTTGTTTAACTCTTCTTCCAGCTCAACTAGCTTCTCATCTGTCCTCAATGTGCGTGCGTTGTATGTCACCAGGGCCAATTTTCGGTTTTGGTGGTAGCCGAATCTCTGCCGGAGATTCTTAGCACCCCTTGTCCTGTCGTTACCATGGCTGCTACCGTGGCCAGGACGAACAGGACCGCCGGGGACTAGGGGCCTGGTTTTTCTACTTTCTTCCATAATTGGGGGTGTTTGCCATACTCGCCACGCTTGGCAGGCGGGTTGGCGAGCGCAGTTATTGGTCGTCGAAGTGTTAAAGGAACGCTGCTGCCCATTCCCTAGTTTATAATGTTTACATAGATATAACTTAATATTAGATATGTCTTGTCTAGTAGGAGCAACCTTATTTTGTCCTCGGAAGAACCAAGACATTTTACTCTTGTACCACTATCAATCATTTGTTTACCTTCTCAAACCTTTTCTATCTTTACCGATATATTACTTAGAGCCTTTAATCAAATTTTTAGGATCGAAGACCTTTTATACTGGAAAATTTTCCCCTTTCAGTTTTTTACTTCAAAAGATACGAATGCTGTGGGTGTAATCAATGCTGTCAGTTGTTATATAATCTCGGTAAGTATGTAGGAAACAAACACGGCTCAGGTGGGCTCGCAGTAATTGTGATGGATCACGATTGAGCTGAGTCGGGAAATTTCAGATAGTTATTTCTATAGGTATAATAATTGATGTGTTGTTATCCAAAAATAGACTGTGTGTTTTTGCTAAAAACTGTTTATTTTAAAAGTTGTACCTTTTTAAAATTATTTTAAAAGAAGCCTGGTAACTTCTTTAATATAATGTTTCGTCATATTGCTGACCTTGTTATTAAAAAAACATACTTATTTTAAAATAAGGATACAAAGTCCGATTTCGGAAGCCTGCTATATTGACGCAATTAGTTTTAAAAATGTCTTCAAGAATTGTGTTTAAGTTTTCTTAGCCGGGTTGTAAATAAAACGTGCAGTCCTAAATAAGGTATTTTGCGCATATAGATGATTACTCTATCAAATACCATACAATAACATTAAACTACAAACCAGAAGCCAAGATTTTATTACCACAGATATAATTATAAGGGAAATCGTCATTCTAATCTACGGTGCAGGTTGTAAAAACGTACATAAACTTTAATAACACAGTTTTCATATGTCTGCTTAATATGTCGTTTTCGGTTTAGTACCAGTTAAAGTGCAGTAACAAAAATTAATCTCCTCTTACGGTGTTGTTATCTAGTCATTATGGAGCTGGTCTAGTTGCAAACATGCACTGTGACATACGGTTAAATGTTTTTGTCAGGATTTTTCCTTGGATTCCATAAAAAAATAAAATAATCTATCTATCACACCAGTTTCCTTGCGGGGTAGGCAGAGAGTACAGAGTTCCAACAGGTTCTTTCCTTACAGACCTCTCTGGTTTCCAACACTCTCATAGTTCATCTCATACACGCTCGCCGGTTACGGAAAGTCTTGATTTGTCTTTCAGATAAGAACCGGTCTATTTGGTGATGGTAAGATAGTATAGGTCTTCCCTGGTCAGCCCAGTAGCCCGGGGCTTTATAATACGGGCTAACTTATGTCCCCCGCCGCAACATCTGGCGGGGGACTCCCCCCCCGCCCCTAAGCGTTCTTCACGCGCGACCCCCAGGAGGACGGCGCGGGTGTAGCCCATGCCGCCGTGAGCACCGTCACGGTGCAGGGCGGGAGCAGATCCATAGGCTCCCCTCCCCGAAGGCGGGCTCTTCGGAGCATGACACAGAGGGGCACCGGTGCGTTCCTAACGGAGATCCCGGAGCCCTTCCCCGAAGTGTCGATGCCGGTCATCGTGGGGTTTTAGTCGGTAACAGTCCGACATGCCCCGCCAGCTTCCCCCGAGGCTGGCGAAAGTCTATGAGGATTTCCCCACGTAAAAAAATAGGTCTTCCCTGGTACCTACATCCTTCCTCTTTGTATATCATTTTACATTATACATCTGTTTGTTTAAAATAATAATATCTAGATTTATCTACATTGATGAATTGTTTGGTCCAGTGGTTAAATGCTTAAGCCTCTTCGCCCACTGAATCGAGTAGTCGCGGATTGGATCACTGCACGGGACAAAACTTTGCGTGACCCACAAATATTTGTTTCTGTCTGGGTGTTTGTGTATATGAATTTCTTGTTTGTAATCGCACTACACCCAAGACACAGAAATAATTCTGTACCTTTAGTGAAAAGTGAAACAACTCGAGTTACTTTCGATATTTTGACACATTATACACGAGACAAAAATCCGCTTTTTTCCTATCTCATCCCCATGTCTCTGAGGCTTAAAATGAGAGAGTTTTATTTGTGAATATACCTAAGCAATTTTCAGAATTATTATTGTAAAAGATGATTTATTTCCAATTATCACAAAGTGAACTGAACTGATTGTTCTTATTCCTGGTGGGATATGTTAATTAAAAAAATATTCTTAGCGTGAGTTGTATTGTATGTATGTACTCGCACGATTCCGTTTCTTTTCTTTTTTTTCAATTTTTATATTTTGACTGCCTCGTTGGTCTAGTAGCAAAGCGCATCGCTTTATGATCACGAGGCCCTGAGTACGTTTGACGGACGATTTAGCGCAGTGGTTAAGAGCTTGAGCTGCTCCACCCACTGTGTCGAATAGTCGCGGGTTCGATTCCCGCACGGGACAAATCTTTGTGTGATCCACAATTATTTGTTCCGGTCTGGGTATTTGTTTGTGAATTTTCATGTTTGTAAACGCACCCACGACACAGGAATAAATCCTAGTGTGGGGCTACGTTTTTTAAGAAAAAATAGAAATAGTACAAATCCTAGGTCGGACAAATGTAGTTTTTCTAATGAAAAACTTCCCAGTATGAGTCCGGAGTCCGGAATTGTGCCCGGCATATGGCAATAGGCTCGCCCCCATGGTACCGTACAGCGTCGGCGATAAGTGGCTGTACTCAGTTCACCTCTGCCACCCCAACTTAGGGAATATAGGCGTGACGGTGCACTAAACATATTTTCGCTGGAAGTTTCACCTCTATCAGAAGCATATTTGTATATCTATCACGGTTGCATCTATTGAAAGAGGCATCCGTTCGCAGATAGCAAACGGATGTCGTTTGTCGTCGCGTCTCCGTAGCGTCCCCGTCGCGTCTAGTTTGATCAGACTTTTTTACATTTTATCTGTTGTAGTTTTTATTAGCTTTTTTATTATAACTAGTGGTCGCCCATTGGTCGATATTCGACCTACTCTTTCATCGTTTGCTGGTTATGTTTGACATTCAGTAAGGCTATAGACAAATAATATTAATGACAAACAATATTAACCTATTCTCAATTTGACCACAGACTTTAACAATAGACAAAAGAGTATATATATATATATATATATATATATATATATATATATATATATATATATATATATATATATATATATATATATTCGTGTGTGTGTCAAATACATGGTAGTGTGTGTAATGTATTTTTTTATTGATTTAATGTATTTTAATGCATAATTTAAAAAAAATATTAGCATTCTGCACTCCTTCTCTATATAAACTATAAGTGTGGAAAATCTCATACTCCTCCGTAAAAAGGGGTACAAAGTTTTTGCTTCACTTATTAATATAATGATGATGACAATTGCGAGGTTTATCTTGATTAAGGGCCTACCGCGATCGACCATTTATCGACCGGGGGAGTGACAGTGATGCAATTACTTTGCAAAAGAATAATAAGGGACGGATATATTGAGCGCGCGCTCGGAAATGACGTATGTGCAAAAAAAAATCCATTTCCTAAAAAAACTATAAAACGCTTACGCTATGAAATAAAAAACTGCTTTATAAGAACTTTGCTTCAATTATTTGCTATGTTTTTAAGTAAACTCTATTGATAAGTTCTCAAGCGTGGAAATCAGAAAATGTAATGCAATATATATGACTTTATGAGAAAATTTAGTTTAGTCGTGTATTCCTTTTACCAGATTCTAAAATATACGGTCAAAAATCATATTTTAACATATAAAGTCTCTAATCCATATACTTCTTAAAGTGCATGGAGAACAAGAACACGTTGTTTTCGCGGAGGCCCCTTCAATATCTTAAGGAGTAGATAGATATACCTATAGGGTTCCTCCTGGTCCCATCCTTTTATATCTCCTTTGGTTATCTTTTCAACGCCTAAGCTTTATAGTTTAGAGGTAGAGGAGATTTGTCTCACACTCAGATTTCTATCTATCTATATCATCACGCCAAATCGCTTGCGGGGTAGGCAGAGAGAACAGATTTCCAACGGGTCTTTCCTTACCTCTCTGGCTTCCTCCACACTCATACACGCTCGCCGGTTACCGAAACTCTTGACTTTACTTTTTTTACAAATTTGATAGCAAAATATTAAACCACAACTGTATTTAGTCCGTACAATACAATAGCAGTGATAGCCTAGTGGTTAGACCGTTGGACTGGAAAGTCAGAGGTCTCGGGTTCAAACTCAGGCACGCACCTCTGTCTCTTCGAAAGCATGTGCGTATTAAAAATAAATTAACACTTGCTTTAACGGTGAAGGTAAACATCGTGAGGAAACCTGCGTGTTTAAGAGTTTCTCGAAGGTGTATGATGTTCGCTACCCCGCATTGGGCCAGCGTGGTGGATGCCTAAGCCCTCTCAGTTTGAGAGGAGGCCCGTGCCCAATGGTGGGACCAGTTTCTTAACAGGGCTATTATTATTATTAGTTAGCCTACATTGTCCCACTGCTTGGCAAAGGCCTCCCTCCATCTCCTCCACTCTACTCTATTCAGGGCTATTGAGCGCCAATCGTTTTTAAAGGAGTCCAGTTCGTCCCGCCATCTCCTGCTGGGCCTGCCGCAACGCCGTTTAAAATTATTATTATCTATTATATTATTAAGTCCGACATAGGATTCAAATCCAGGACCTCTTCAGGCGCTACTAGACTCACAAAGCAGTTTCAGAATTGGAATCAGAATATTTTTTATTCATGTTAACCATTACAGTATTTATGAATTATAGTTTACAAATGTCATGCCACAATTTTCTGTATATAGTAAATATGCATATAGTATGCTAAATTATATATATGGTAACGAAATAACCTATTGAAAAGTACTCTCTGCATACTCTGCAAGGGATCTGGCGTGATGATACAGATAAATTATCTATCTTTCTATATTATCACGTCAGATCCTTTGCGGGGCACGCAGAAAGTACAGAGGTCCAACAGGTTCTTTCCTTGCAGACCTCTCTGACTTCCTCTAATCTCATAGTTTGTCCCATACACGTTGGCCGGTTACGAAGACTCTTGACTTGCCCATCGGATAAGACACGATGTATTTTGCCACGGTACATACATGCTTATCTGTTGAAAAGTACTCGCTGTATACCCCGCAAGGGATCTGGCTACCGTGATGATATAGTTAGTGGTAAGGAAAAATACTTTTGGAACTCTGTACCTTCTACCGGCCTCGTAAAGCATATGGCGAGACGATATTATAAATAGGCATACATAGTACATATGTGAAATTATCTATCTTTTGCAGGATATCCACGGAGTACACAGTTCCAACAGGTACTTTGCTTACTGAAATCTAGATTTCTCCACTTTCACAGTACATGCATAAACACGCCGTTACGCCTATATTCCCCTAGTGGGAGTGGCAGAGGTGTACTGTGTCTCTCTATTTTTTGTCAACGACGTGAAGTCCCATGTAATAGGGGACGAGCTTATTGCCCGGCACGATTCCAGTCTCCGGACTGACACTGGGAATTTTTCGATAGAAAAACTATATTTGTCCGACCTAGGATTTGAACCCAGGACCTCGTTATTGCGATGCGCTTTAGTTGTCATAAGGCCAATGAGGCAGTCTTTTAGTACACACGTCTATCTACAGACACCTTTCAGCGTAGGCAGAGAATACAGAGTCCCTACCGAAGATACATAATCTTGGAAATATTATTCAGATCACTTCATAACATAGAGATATTTTTTCTCCCAACATTAGGCACATAATTAGGCGTCGAGTCACGCGTGTTGACACAAGAAATTGAAAGCGTGAAGGTATGGGGTCTTTTCCCATTTATGTGCTCCTTTTATGTAGAGATTTTATATTACGTAATCAAGGTTTGTTTGTACTTAGTTTTGTGTATGTGTCTCTTGGAGTGTTCTTATTGTTTTTGAAAGTAGTACACTACATTTGTTTAGTGGGTAATAACAAGGTCTTGCATTCGACTTCCAGGTCAGACAAAATATGATGAAAGAATCTCCATAGCAGTTTGGAGTCTCGACATCGCCTACGCCTACCATTGTCATTTTATGGCGGAACTTTATTGAAAATATCAATGTTGATATTATATGCAATTAGGACGTACGATTCGTTCCCTATTACCTTGGGACCTAATGCCATCATCATCGCCTACAGCCTACCCCGTAAGGGATCTGACGTGATGATATACATAGATCATCACCATTTCCGACTCATTGCACCCACTGCAGCGTATAAGCCTTCTCTCCTCCTCCTCTAACGTTACATATACCTATCCTGAGCTAATCTTGGCTCTACCTACTCAGTTAACCACATCATCGACCCATCTATAAGCTGAAACATAATAAACGCAAGACCTCAGACACCCCGATTAGAGAATTGCTTCATAAATTCAAAGCGAAAACCAAATTTCCAAATTTAAAGTTTTTTACCCTTTTTAAAGGATTTTTTTACACGAATTAACAATGAAACTTGTACGTGTATGTGTGCGTTTTGAGAAATATGTTTTAGGAATGCATTTGAAATCTCCTTACTGCTATGAATCAAGGATAAATTTAGTTTTCTATAGCGCACTGAAGGAGTAAAAGCATTTTTTGAAAATTTAAAAACAATGTAAGATACATTAAAAATAGTTGTAATCAATTCAGTTACCGATTTAGACCAAACTACTTTCAGGTCTTGCGTTTATTATGTTACACCTTGTATGTACTGGCCTTCCACAATTGCTCTCTCCAAAAGGTCTGCTCCACATGCTACCGACCGAATATCGTCAGTTAAATATTAGTATGCACAGACCACAAATATATACACAATCTTGTGGTAAACACAAGATTGTGTATATATTTTTTCTTATCGAAATCGTCATCATCATCATCGATCAGCCTGTATCTACCCACTGCTGAGTGTAAACTTCTTGCCTATCACGCCATTCGTTCCGGTCCTGTGTTCGTCAATTCTACAATTTGGCGGCCACCTTCACGATGTCATCGCTCCATCTGGATGATGGTCTGCCTTTGGGTCTTCCTCCCTTTCTGGGTCACCAATCTCTCATGATGCTCCATCCATCTCCCCTTTATACATCACAATAATAACACCAGAAATACACTCAATAATATAACTCTCAGATTATCCAAAAATAAAACGCCCCTTACCCAAACCCTGCTCATATCAAATCAATCTGTTGACACTAGAAATGAGAAGTCGTAATGATACCAGACGCGGCGCAGCCATCTCATTAACTTGATTATATTCCTACTTCGCAACCAACGCGTGAGAACGTTTGCGGAATAATGATTGCTATTGCTGTAACTGTAAGGGTTGGTATCGAGTGGGGTGTGGGATTCCCGTAAGGGTAGTTACGAGGGAAAAATTGAAGAGGCCGTGTCCGATCGTGGAGTTTGAGGGTTTCTGGGAGTGGTTATTACACGGTACCTTTGAGGCTTCGGTTGTATTAGTACTGGGAATCTAGGGTGGGTTTTTAAGCGGTAGCCTAAAAATGCCTGGATTTTTAAATAAATGCGGGTGGTGTTTAGATAAATGTCGGCGCAGGGAGGTTTAATGTTGTCTTCTTTTTTGTATGAATTTTTAAAAATATATAGTTAATTAGCTGTACCCACAAACGTTGTTCGCGTTATTTTCAGGTGTTTATTTCACACCCTAAAGTTTTTTTTTTAAATGAAAGGTATCATATGCCCTTCCCCTAGACAAAATCTTCTTGCTTGCGAATTTGATCAAAATCTGTTCAGTGGTTTGGGCGTGAGAAGGTAACAGACGAACAGATACTAAGACAAAGTTACTTTCGAATTTATAATATTTATTTATCTATACCATCACGCCAGATCTCTTACGGGGTTGGCAGAGAGTACAGAGTTCCAACAGGTTCTTACCTTACATACCTCTCTGGCTTCCTCCACTCTTATAGTTCGTCTCATACACGCTCGCGGGTTACGGAGACTCTTGACTTGTCCTTGAGATAAGACACTGTCTATTTGGTCGTGGTAAGATATAATAATAATAATATTATTTTTATAAGAAATTGTATTTCAATCAATGCATACATAATAATATAAGCCCTGTTAAGAAACTATACCACCGTAGGGCATGGGCCTCCTCTCAAACTGAGAGGGCTTAGGCCATAGTCCACCACGCTGGCCCAGTGCGGGTTGGCGAACTTCACACACCTTCGAAATACTCTTAGGCATGCAGGTTACCTCATGATGTTTTCCTTCACCGTTAAAACAAAGATGAAAGATAAAGTCTAGGTTATTTATTTATTTTATTGATTTAATATAGATATCCTACAGCACAAATGTTTTTATAAACGATAAAAGAATAATGTCTTAGTTATCATAGCCAAAATGTAGTAGCAGACAAAACCTGTCGTACGACTGCCTCTCTCTGCCTCCGAATTCCTCGTCATACTCCTAGTCTTTATGATGGCTCCTTTACTATGCATGCGGTGAAACTTTGGAATTCCCTTCCACATTCCATGCGTGATAGTTGTGTTAAGATGTTATTGTATTAGATGTAGATGTTTTATGAAGAAGAGTTTAAGAGTTATCTATATTTTTGTTATTAAATTATGTAATTTTCTATAAGAATGTAGTATTAGTATAATGTGGTGCAATTGCCCTCACTTCCTCAAAACTGATCTACACTCAAAGGTTAACTGGTAGATAACTCAAATTGAGTTACATACGTCTTTGTTCATCATCTGTGTAAATATGCTAACTAATTTGTATTTCTTTTGCACAATAAAGAAAAAATAAATAATAAAAAAATGGTCTGACTCGTTCTAAACAAAATGTTCGTGACTGCCTCGTTGGTCACGAGGTCCTGGGTTCAAATCCTAGGTCGGACAAATGTAGTTTTTCTTACGAAAAATTCCCAGTATGAGTCCGGAGCCTTGAATTGTGCCCGATATATGGCAATAGGCTCGTCCCCTATTACATGGGACCTGACATCGTCGGCGAAAAGTGGGTGTTCTCAGTACACCTCTGCCACCCCTGCTTGGGGAATACAGGCGTGACGGTGTGTAAATAAAAAAGTTAGTATTGATACATTTTTTGTACGTCATTGCTCTATTAGCGAATAGTGCGAAAGGCGATCCCGAGGACCTGGTTGCGAACCCTAATTCAAACAGTGTTTTATATTGGAAAAATTTACAGTTGCAGTCCGAAGTCTAGAATTATGCAAATACATAAAATTAATGATCTCGCATTCGATCTTACTATAGGTCCCATAAAAAAGCTCAGAGTTGCTCAGCAAGCTATGGAGAGAGCTATGCTCGGCGTTTCTATACTTGATCGAATCAGGAATGAGGATATTCGTAGAAGAACCAAGGTCACCGACATAGCCCTTAAGATTAGCAAGCTGAAGTAGCAATGGGCGGGCCGCATAGCGCGAAGATCGGACGGGCGTTTGGGCAGAAAGCTTCTAGAGTGGAGACCACGTATTGGCAAGCGTAGCGTGGGACGACCACCTGCCAGATGGACCGACGATCTTGTGAAAATCGCAGGAAGTCGTTGGATGCAGGTGGCATCGGATTGGTTACCCTGGAAAGCGATTGGGAAGGCCTATGTTCAGCAGTGGACAAGTATAGGCTGAGATGATGATGATGATGATTGGATAAGATTGGTACCTATCATCGTCGGTGATAAGTAGGTGCAGTCAGTACACCTTTACCACCCCTGCTTGCGATATACAAGCTCGGTTATTTAGTGTTGCAGATATTGAGGCGCTCGTAGAACTGTGCAACCGCGGTGTTCTTATCGATCACAAAGGTTAAGCAGCGTTTGACACGGTCGGTCTGAGATGGGTGACCGTTTGTGGCATTTTCATATTTTAGCGTCTCCGTGCTTCGGAAGGCACGTTAAGCTGTTGGTCCCGGTTACCACTTAATGTGTGGTCGTTATGTCATGTTGGAAGCCTTATAGGTGGCTTGATAAGATCCAACAGCAAGTGGCCACAAACCTGCCTCCACCGATCTGGGTCCACGTAGTGGAGTATGACCTAACTTCTCGCACCGTGATTTGTGAAAAGGCCTTTGCCTAGCAGGTTCAGTATAGGCTGATATTATTATCGAGTAAAATCAAATCCCTGTACCTGATATAAAGCCCTAGTCTCATTTTAAGTGTGGATCCGGAACCACGTTTGAATAGAACAGAGACCTATTCAGCTCCAAACATCTGGTACACACCTATAACAATAGAAACATCCCTAAAACGAAACCATCAATCCACAGAACAGTAAAAAAAATGGCTAAAGTTCCGCTTTCTTTTCTATTATACTCGTAAGCATAAAACTGATCTATAAAACTGGATAGGTAGCTCTCTGCGTCCCTTAGAGGCGTAAAAATAGAATCTAATCAAAATGTGAGGATGGGTCCAATAGGCGCGTTTTTACACGCAGCCGGTTATGCCTTGACCGGTATTTATTTAGGCATAGTGTAAAATACAAACAAAAAAATTATATGCCGAGCGTGTTTTATCTGAAGGGCAAGTCAAATCTCCGTAATCCTCGAGCGTTTATGAGACGAACTGTGAGAGTGGAAGAAGCCACAGAGATCTTTAAGTAAAGTACCTGTTGAAACCCTGTACGCTCTACCTACTCCGTAAGGGACCTGGCGTAATTATATATATTAATAGATGTAAGGAAGGTTTGGTCCAGTCATTCCGAATATTACAACTCCCCGTCGGGTATCTGTCAGTCTTATGTGGTACGTTATTTACGAAACATTTCCCTTTCCCTCCTTCTCTCTCCATTTTGGTGGACATCGGACCTCAAAATGTAACTAGTTTAACCAAAAAACCGAGTTGGGATATGGTACATAGTGCAGGCGAATATCACGAGTTTCTAAGTTCTAGGAAGTGCCATATGTTATTGAAGCTTTTCTATCGACAAATTCTCTGAAGCAGTCCGGAGTCTGGAAGTAGACTTTGGAATTGTGCCCAATAGTATGGCAGTAGGCTTGCCTTTCACTCCTGGGATCTAAGATCGTCTGCAAAATGTGGATATACCTAACACAACTACCAACCCATTTCAGTAATGAAGGCATGACACTGCAGTAATACAAAATGTTATCAAAGGTACAAAAATATTCTTGCCTTGGCGTCTCCAAGCACACACTTCGAGTGCCTCATCCGGGGACAATTTAAAGGTCCCATTCTCACGGATACTCACGTTTTCCCGAATTCTCCGTCCCCTTTATAACACGGACTTTTTGTGGCTATTATTATTGTTCCGCTGATTTCGGTGTTAAAATCGATACTCTTTATTTCCTTTGGTTGGCTGCTTTTGCGATTTCTGGCGGTTCTTGAATGGAGGGGAACATTTCTCGGCGTATTTCAATATATCTGCAGGAATTTTTGAGACTGAGATAGTGTTATTTTGTGTTAGATTCAATTTGTTTGGATAGTAATGTGTTTAGCTTTTTAGGTGTCTTGATAAGTTCCAACAGCAGCTGGGCACAAACCTGCCTCCACCAATCCACACGAGTCTGCGTGGTGAAGTATGATCTAATCTCTCACACCGCGATTTGTAAGAGAAGACTTTTGCCCAGCTATGGGGCAATATCGGCTGATTAGCAGTTATTAATATAGAGAGCGAACAAATTCTATCCAGATCGGCTGCATTCTCTTGGTATTTATACACGTTCTCCTGTTTCGAAGGCGCGATCGATCGACGGACGATTTACTGCAAGGGTTAAGAGCTTAATCCGCTTCACCTATTGTGTCGAATAGTCGCGGGTTCGTTTCCCGCACAGGACAAATCTTAGTATGACCCACAATTATTTGTTTCGGTCTGGGTATTCGTGTATGTGAACTTTCATGTTTGTAAACGCACCCACGACACAGAAATAAATCCTAGTATGGAGCTGCCTGTTTTGTATAAAAAAACATGGTAAAACGTTCTATGTGGCAGCATACTTCCTGGAGTCCAGATAATAAAGCTGTCCTGAGAAGGATGATGGCGTGAGTCGCCTTAGGCTGCCGTAAATATTGCGAGGTTGCAGCTAAAGTGATTTTATTTCCCTTAAGATTGTTAGAAAAAGAGGCACAAAAGTGGGCCTTAGGTACGTATTTATTTTCTTTTAATAGTCAGACGTTACCCTACATTACCAAATCCGTGACTTCTCAATGCAGTAGTCCGAGCCTACGCCAGATACAGCCTACTCTCAAACTACAAGACCAAACTCTTGCCTTATATGCTACCAATCTTGATATGGTTATCAATCTTAATATGGTATGGATTTAATAGCGCTTTGCTCTGTCTAGAATAGAAACGTGTCTCGACGCTGCGTTCATTGTACACGGCGTTCTTATAGATGGGGAGACGACGTGGCAGGCTTACCGATCTAACGACTACACTGCTGCCGGCTGCATTTACACCGCTTAGCTTTCTAGGCAGGTCCGCAACCTTTAATTTGTTACTGTCTTTTGAAATTATTGTAGCTAAAATGTTTCTATCATGAGACGTAAGACGTTCTTGCAGGACAAAGCCTCCTCGAAAGATGACCACAACAACCTACTTGGTGCTGTTCACATACAGCTCTTACCTACGACCTTCACGAAGTCGGTTCCAATTGTGTTCAGCCCCCGGTCTAGTACCCAGTCCACGTCTTCCGGTACGATGTCACCATTCGAGAACCTTTCTGCCCCACGGCCGTCAGTTCTAAGAGCGATAAGGCTCGCCCACTGCCACTTAACTTTAGCAATTCTGCGGGCTATATCGGCGACTTTGGTTTTCCTGCGGAGATCTGCAGAAAACCGCGAAGATCCTCGTTTTTGCCCTAAAATATTTTCACGTCAGTAATGTCCTGGCGATATTAAATTGCATTAGATAGGTAGAGTGATGTTCCTGCAGGTGCATGATTGGTTATGCCCTGCCTGTGCGGCCCAGTGCAGTATTCCTCACGGGCGTAATAGGGAGAGACGTCACCACTGCTGCCCACTGTAGTGCGAGCAATGATCGGCAGCAAAAGGTCTTGGCTGGCGGTAGAGGCCTTCTGCGAGGAAGACATTTCGTGGAAGGAGGCGGCGGAGCGGAGCAGGGAAAATGATCCCGTCGCTGCTCCGAACCGTCGTCGGAGAGTCGGGCGGCTGCCGACCTCATGCCGCCGTGATGGAGGCCTGCGGGCGACAGCAACGGGGGTTGCTGTCGCCTACGCAGACCATTTGGCCCTCGAAGTTGACGCGCTAAGTGTTCCGATGCGCCCTCACCATGTAGAAGGACCAGGGCAGGGATACCCCGATAAAGTCGAGTCCGAAAAACGTACAGCCGCTGACGGGTCGCGAAAGTATGTCCGCATCCCCGTGACTCGCCCTTTATAGCAGGTGATGGAACACGGTGAGGTTATAGTGGGTAGGACTTGCTCCAGCGATAGACGGAGTTACGCCGGCTATCGCTGGAGCGAGGAGTCCAACATAACCTGGTCACGTCCCCGTCGTGAACGGGGATCCACGAGAATTTCCCCACTTAAAAAAAAAGGTGCACGATTGGTTGCCGCTATTTTGCTCATCATTTTTAATTGACGAACTTCAGACAATCGAGAACGGAGGTGTTAAGAGGGGTTGTTTTTTGCTGATCGGAATTGCGTGCTGACGTTAGTCGTGCTTTTGTATTTGTACTAATATTTCAGATAAATTATGTGTAAATTTATCAATTAATAAAGATCAGTTTTTTTAAATAAATTACTTTATGTGTAGGCAAAGCGACACAGATTCCCTAATCGACCGTCTTAAGAGGGGCACCGGTTCGTTCCGTTTGGAAACCCCTGAGTCCATCGGACGAAGTCACTGCAGTCACCACGATATCTTACTATGGTTAGAGATCCATCTCCGAAGTAAACTTCAAGATACCCGTGCATATAGAGGCCCCACTCTTGAATCGGACCACTATCTCGTAATTGCTCGGTTTAGTGGTTTGTTCAGGAAGTGGAGGCACTGGCGAGAGCGTATCCCCTTCGGAGGCCTTGAAAGAATCAAGGTTGAAAGGTTGCAAGATGAGACCGTGAGGAGAACGTATGAAGACAGAGTCCGGGACAAGCTTTTGAAAAGTGGGTCTTCGGACTCAAACATAGATGAATGCTGGAATTGTCTGAAAGAGAGTTTGGTAGAATCAGCGAAAGAAGTATGTGGCTGCTCAAAGAAGCATAGCACAGCAAAAGGGGATGCATGGTGGGACACAGAGTTAAAAAGCTCTGTAGAAAGTAAGAAGAAAGCGTGGCAGGACTATGTCTCTTCTTTGAATCTAAATGACAGTATGACGGAGATGAAGAAAGAAATATACCGGCAATGCAAGAATGCTACCAAAACCTTAGTGAAAGAAAAGCGTGAAAGAGCTAGTATGATTGAGGAGGAGAGGCTGACGAAGAACTTCGAGAATAACACCAAACTCTTTTGGAGCAAGGTGAGAAAGGCTCGAGGTGATTCGTCAGGCTCCAGAATGGAAAAGATAAAATCTAAGGATGGTGACATTCTTGCAGACACACAAGCTGTGCTAAACCGGTGGAGTGAATACTTTGGAGAAATGTATGAGAATGCCCCGGATGCTGGTGCCACAGACGAGCCCAGAGGCGAGTTTGCGGCACCAGAATCCACAGAGGACATCACTATGGAAGAAGTTGAATGGGCGATACGAAGTATGAAAAATGGTAAAGCTGCGGGAATAGACATGATATCTGCCGAGATGATTAAATATGGTGGAACTTGCGTCCGGGACGCTTTTTGGGTCCTCGCAAATCTTTGCTGGAAGGCCGGTAGAGTCCCTACAGATTGGCGCCGCGCAGTCATAGTACCCTTGTATAAAGGCAAGGGCTCACAATATGACTGCGCCAATTACAGGGCCATCAGTTTGATCAGCTTGGCAGCTAAGGTGTATGGTAAAATTATTGAACGGAGAATGCGCGAGAAGTCCGATGGAGTGTTGTGTGAGGCACAGGGAGTTTTCAGGTCTGGAAGAGGATGTTCGGATCAAGTTTTCTCCCTCCGCAACATCGTAGAAAAGCATCTGGCAGTAGGCCGGAAGGTTTTCTGCGGTTTTGTGGACCTGGAGAAGGCGTTTGATAGAGTCGTGCGAAAGAGACTTTGGGACATTTTGCCAGAGTATGGTATAAACGGCACCCTGTTGCGAGCCGTCCAGTCCACCTACGTGGACAGCAAGGCATGCGTACGGGTGGGTGGTAACATGTCACCTTGGTTTGACGTTAAAATCGGCGTCAGGCAGGTTTGCGTGTTGTCCGCTAGACTGTTTATAGTGTACCTGGATAAAAGTCTTCAAAGACTGAATGCGATGACTGAAGGGGTAAAAATGGGTGATCTAGTGATAAACCACCTATTGTATGCAGATGACGCGGTTTTGATAGCGCCAACAGCCACTGATCTGCAAACACTAGTCAGAGTTATGGGAGACGACTGCATGAACAATGGCTTACATTTGAATGTGAAGAAAACCAAAATTATGGTCTTTGAACGTGAAGAAACCAGAACGAATGCAAGGATTGTGGTTGGTAACGATGTGCTGGAGCAAGTGAGTGAGTTTGTATATCTTGGATGCGCCTTCAGTAAGGATGGGAAATACACCGCTGATATAGAGAGAAGAGTGAATGCAGGTAATAGAGTGAATGGTGCGATGGGAAGGCTACTTGGGAGCCGGCACTTAAGCCAAAAGGCGCAGCTGGCCATGCATAACGGAATGCTTGTCCCAACGCTGTTATATGGCAGTGAGAGTTGGGTATGTAAGAAGGAGAACGAAAGCAGGATAAATGCGGTCGAAATGCGATCTCTGCGGAAGATGTGCGGAGTCACGCTGACCGACCGTATTCGCAACAGCGTAGTAAGAAAGCGAGTAGGTATGAAAGATAGTATCGGTGTAAAGATGAGAAAGGGTTGCTCCGTTAGTTCGGGCATATAGAAAGGATGCCCGAAGAAAGAATGACAAAACAGATATACAATGCGAAAGTGGAAGGATGTAGGTGCCGGGGAAGACCTAGACTATCTTACCATGACCAAATAGACCGTGTCTTAGCTGAAGGGCAAGTCAAGAGTCTCCGTAACCGGCGAGTGTGTATGAGACGAACTATGAGAGTGGAGGAAGCCAGAGAGGTATGTAAGGAAAGAACCTGTTGGAACTCTGTACTCTCTGCCTACCCCGCGAGGGAGCTGGCGTAATGATATAGATAGATAGATAGAGATCCATGTTTCTAGGTTGGGGACTTGAGAATCTTCTAAGGATTTTCCCCAGCGAAAGAAAAATAAGGTTTCTAGTCTAAGATTCATATCTCATCTACTTCCTTATTCATACAATAATACCTCTCTGTTGAGGATTGAATATCTAAAGTGGCCCAAGCAGAAAGGTTCTTAAAGTGTGTCGGGTATATGTTTTTCTTTGGGTTTTGTTCGGACACTGAATAATAGAAATTGAAAGGCCGGGTCTGAGCCGCCGAGATTTACGTGCAAGGGTGTAGGAAAATTATGGGGTGCTGGTTTCTATATGTGCTGCAATGTTCAATTTGTTTTGATGTAAACTGATGTATGAAATATGCGTGACACTTACTTATATATATCGCGCCAGATCCCTTGCGGGGTAAGCAGAGAGTACAGAGTTCTAAGAGGTTATTTTCTTACATACCTATCTGTCTTTCTTCTTCCTTCCTCTTGTAATAAATTAATAGTTAAAAAAAAATATACTAAAATCAAGCTTTTAAAAAGCCAGGTCTATCGATCTATATTATCACGCCAAATCCCTTGCGGGGAAAGCCACGGAATAAAGCCAGGTAATGGTGCAATTTAAAAGGAGAATCTATATACGTGAAGCAAAAATTTTGTACCCCTTTTTACGAAAATTGTGTGGACGGAGGAGTATGAAATTTCCCAAACTTATAGTTTATATGAAGAAGGAGTGCAGAATGCTAATATTTTTTTAAATTATGCATAAAAATACATTAAATCAATAAAAAAAAACATTACACACACTTCCATGTATTTGACACACACAGGCATATATACACTTTTGTTTATTGTTAAAGTCTTTGGTCAAATTGAGAATAGATTAATATTGGTTGTCTTTAATATTATTTGTCTATAGTCTTACTGAATGTCAAACATAACCATAATAAATTCATTTAAATTATCGAAATATGTATGTCAAGTTCAATGAACAGCATTTTCAATATCGCATGGTTTTTTGTTTCTATAAAAAAAGGTATTCTTTATTTTAATCATATTTGGATTTTTTTTTATTAAAATTTCATATAATTTGTTTGAAAGAAATAGGCAAATTAACAGCCTTGCCGAAATCTGTGATTTTAGAAGTATAGTCTTTGACAATAGAACACTTATAATTTAAATTAATTATGGTTGACTTTCGACCACTGGGCGACCACTAGTCAAAATTAAATGCGTATACAAAATGTTCTATCTATGCTGTATGCCGTTGAGGAGTTCCTTCGTCTGGAGCCAATCCTAAGTGTAGAATCAGATCATGCTTACTATAAAAATGAATGAATGGAATTGAACCAACATGACAATTTTTAATTAGGGTAAGATATAGGATAAGCTATCTATTTGCTACATACACGAGTAAATCTTACCTATAGTGTGACAGGGATATTTTAGCCCGTGGATGACGTGATGACATTTAGTAAAAATGTTCTACTTTCAGAGAAACATTTCAACAGGTTACTAATTAAAAAAAGAACTTGGGTAAATTTCATAGCAAACGAGAACTCTGCGGCGACAGCGACATTTCACTTGATGACAGCGTTTGTTCGGATTTTAGCCGCGAGCCAATTTATCCTTGTATGACTCTACTGCTAATTAGACCTTTGTTTGACAACCTTACCAAATTTACCGACAATAAAGTGTTATTGTTACCTAAGATTTTCATGAATATTACCATTTTCAGAATGTCTGTTCAACGTTTTAATTAACCGACTTCAAAAAAGGAGGAGGTTGTCAATTCGACTGTATGTTTTTTTTTGTATGTATGTTATGCGATCATTACCCCAGTTATGAATCGATTTTGATGATTCTTTTTGCATTCGATTCAGTATAGTCCCAAGGTGGTCCCATTTTAATTTCAGCAGTATTGGACCTTGGACTTGGAAGATACACCAGGGAGCTTCTTAACGACGAACAATACAGATGTGTAGACTGAGATATTATGGATATTACGTCAATCCTATAGGTATCCTACTATAGAACTAAGCAGAATATTAACCGACTTCAAAAAAGGAGGATATTCATCATTCGTTTATGCTTTTTATAACTTCTTTGCTAATAAACCGGTTGTGATGACTATTTTTGCATTGGGTTCAGTATAGCTCCGAGGTAGTCCCGGTATCGGTATTGGACCTTGGACTTTAAAGATACACCACGGGACTCCATGACCGCAAACAGCACGAATGTGTAAAATCAGTTACTATGTAAATTATATTAATCCTGTAAGTATTTTACTGTATAATAATATAATATAGTTATATAAATATACATAATTAATTCCTCATCACTTAAAATTGAAAAATAAAATATTTTAAAAAAGTAAAACCGACTTCATAAAGCAAAAAATAAATATTTGAAGTCGGTGCCAAGTAACCGACTGCACCAACCAGCACCGACTTCAAATATTTATTTTTTGCTTTATGAAGTCGGTTTTACGTTTATTTTAAATAGGTTTTTTTTGTAATCATTTTTCTCCGAGAAGGAGCGTGGAGACAAAATGGACGCCTTTTGAGGAGCGTAATTAGAATTATCCTAACATCTGTGGCGTGGTTTTAGCAAAACTGTAGTTTTAATTATTTTCAGTTTGGTTTAAATGTTTGAATTTTTAACACATTTTATGAACATAGTTCAGAATTGACTTAAAATATAAACAATTATTCAAAATATTGCCTACCCCGCTAGGGACCTGGCATGATGCAAAATAGATTTAATGTTTTACATAGCTAATCCCAAATGTCAAGTAAGTGAATTAAAATAAAACTATTTTATTTTATTAAACTATTCCGACGAATGCGTCAAGAGTCTCCGTAATTGGGTAGAAAATTGAGTTAGTAAGGTCTATTTTAAAGACCTTTAAATTAAGTTTGTAAGGTAGCACAGTAAACAATAAAATTCTAGTATATAAGGTCTAGCTTACAGACTTAATTAAGAACTTCCAACAGGCTTAACTTATTAACATTTTTGGGTTCTATTCTAACACCGCTTTAAAACTGAACTATATCAAGAACATCAAACGTGTTCTATCTGTTAACATGTTTTGAGGGCTTAGGATGTAAAGGTTGACCATAGCGTGATGCTAACGAGCTGATATGCCATCCTTCTTATACTACAAATTTACTAAATAAACATGAACAGGCTAACGGGCTAACCCCTCGTCCTCCCTTCTCTCATCACGATTAGTCGCTAGTGTCACGGTAATGTTAATCTTTTACTAAGCCCCCATCCTCCCGTCTCCCATCAGGATTAATCACTAGCGTACGATAATTTCAATCGCTTACTGAGCCCTCGTTCTCCCTTCTCCACAGGAATGACATGCCAAAGTGGTAGTAGTCTTTGTTACTTATGTGATTCTGATTCCTATGGTCCCAAGCGAAGTCAAAGACACTATGCATATTCAATTATCATATCAAAAACAGAAATGGCCCTGGATGGTTAGTCTGGTAGCGAATAAAGCGCGGTGCGAATGCGAGGTCCTGGGTATCGAACAATTCCCAGTATCAGTCCGGAGTCCGGTACTGTGTCCGGAGTCCGGTACTGTGTCCGGGTTCCGGTACGGTAAGGCAATAGTCTTGCCCCCTATTACAATGGAGCCTAACATCGTCGGGGAGTGGTGGGTGTAAACTACTTTGCAAAGGAGGGAAGTGGATTTTTTTTTTGCCTACTCCCGTTTTCTTTCTAATTAAATTTGTTGCGGATTCTAAGTACACCTCTGCCACCCCCGCTTGGGGAATATAGGCCTGACTATGTTGTGATTATGATTCTGATTTCTCTGGTCTCTGTCAATCGCTTAAGAACTAAACTGCATTAAAAACACCAAGGATATTCAATTATCATCTCAAAACGGAAATAAACCCAGTTAATATATAAATCCGCACACTACCTTAATTCCACCATCAGTCCACGTCCCGCAAGGGCTTTGGAAGATTTATGCGGTACGTGTGCGAACTCGGCGGACCATCGGTGGTCCAATGTTGGCGCCCTTTGAGCGCTAAGCCGGCTCAGCAAATGGCGAGGCCGGCGAATCATAAGGGTATGATAAAGCTATTGTGCTTGGAAGTAATGTCGTTTAAGCTCTGCAAACTGAAAAATTTGGTGAGGTTTTTATGGGCTAGAAAGAAATAGGGGTTGGATTCATGATCAGGCTATGAAATTGCAGACTATTGAAGTTTGAATATGGTAACTGATGTTTTCGTACTTAAAATTTTTGGTAGGTAATGTGTCGTTCAGGGTAAAGAATTCTTCAGCCGCAATTCTGGAAGAAAGTTTCAAATTACGTGGTCAGAGTTAGCCTTACTAAGATGCTTAAATTTTTAAGAAAAAAATGCAGTAATAATTTGATCGATTTAGAATCCGATCCCAGGACCTCGAGATCGGCAGTAGTCCCAAGCGCCTGGCATTAATTTAGTTACCAAGAAGGCACTGGGCACTTTAGAAATTAATTCCCGGTAATGTTAATATCAATATTCGGTTCTTTATTACAACATTCAAGAAAAAAAACCATTTTCTATCACGTCTGTATTCTCCAAGCGGGGTAGCAGATATGTACTGTGGACATCCACTCATCGCTGCCGATGTTAAAAGTTCCAATATAATGTTATCAAAATTGATAACTAAAATAACAGTGATAAAAGCTCCACTGATATAACAAGTGATTATCGAACAGTTTCCTGGGCCCTGTCGGTACCAACATCCCCTTGGTAACAGAAAATCAACAGGTGAGCTGGCTTCTCGCCAGCCCAACGTAGTGCCATCGTGTACTGTCCACCAACTATCGTAGTCCTGCACATGATAATATGTCTTATTGGAATACGATAGAGGCGGAATTAAAATGTGGGGGTAAACAATTGCTAGGTTTGGTTGTTATCTTTGGGATTTTTTTAGAATATGTAGGTTTTTGTTTTAGATATTTTATGGGATTGCGCCGTGTTATTTGTTATATATAGAGTATCTGATCCTTGAATTGGAAACCAATAAATTCCATTACTGATGAAGGAATAACGTTGCGCTTCAATTTGGGTTGTTGAGGTATTACAGATTTTCATATCATAATAATATGGCCGCGACTAATGAAGACTTGTAATAAGTTTCAGATATTAACTCGTATTCTTTATATTATTCTATTATCTGTAGCTTTTCCATTAAAGAAATCGATGTCCTATAATATAATTCATCTAGTTAATGTTATGTGTACATTACCTTTGAGTTCTCCCTAGCTCGATTTTTTTTGCATTTATATGAAACCAACTTTGATCTTATATCGTATGTAAACTGTTTATGTATCTACTAAATAATTAAAAAATAAGCGGGCATGTAAAATAAAGTAAGAACTCATATTAGTAATTAGGCTACCCATGTCGATATCCACAAGTTATAGTAAAGTCACTGAATAAATAATATTTAATAGAAAAATGGAATCAGCGATTCTAAAGTAAATGCTCTTGAAAACTATGACACCCTTTTTCTTCGCAGTCCCTGTACTAAAGATAGGTTTGTTGACGTTCAGAACACTACCTGCCTACTTTCACTTAAGAATTGTAAAAATCAAGCATAATGGTTCGCTGGAAATGTGATAAAAAGTTCTTAATTTAGTAGTTTTTACGAAGATGACACCATATAATCCGAAAACTAACTACACAGTGACTAAATATAAGTATATTGGCAGTCACACATAAAGTTTTCATACACGCACACACAAAAAAGTAGAGCAAACATATGCAGATTATTTTTTATTTTTTACGAAACGACTGCGTATACGCACCCAATTGTTTAACGTGACATCTCACTCAATTAGCAAATATGACGGTCTTCAAATATTCAAGCTTGATTTTTTTTAAAGTAGGCCAATGTTGGATGGTGGCCAGATTGTTTCGCCTGGCAACATTGCCAGCGGTTTTGTGGGCGTGACGGTGGAGACCTTTTACGATGGGCGTCGCTGTTGTTCTAGCCAATCAGTGTCAGCTAATTAACATGAGCAGTGTGCTGAGTATGTTTCGAGTTCAGAAAGTTTACAATGAATAATTTGGCGATATAGCAACGTCAAAAACTAGGCCGAAGCTTCCTATACCTACACTTAGAATAATCGAGTTCGACTCTTTTGTTTATTAGCAACCCGCTTCGGATCCGCAGGGGTGAATTATACACATAATCCACCCTCTTGAATCACTCTGTCTATTGGTGAAAACCGTATGTAAATCCGTTCAGTAGTTATTGAAATTATTCCTTTCAGACAGACAGACCGACGTAGCAGGGGGGACTATATTTTATAATATGTAGTATTCTTTTTTTATTTAAGAAACGTGTCCTCTCTCTAGGATTTACACAAATACCCAGACCGGAACAAATAATTGTGAATCACACAAAGATTTGTCCCGTGCGGGAATCGAACCCGTGACTATTAGATAGCTGCGCTAAATCGTCCGTTTTATCTATCTATATCATCACGCCAGATCCCTTGCGGGGTAGGCAGAGAGTACAGTGTTCCAACAGGTCCAGCTCGTCCGTTTTAAATTACACCATTATTATAACACTAGCAGATTCCCGCGACTTCGTACCCGGTCGACAACAGCGCCACTTACCGGGTCTATGTTACTTCTGAATAAGGTAGCTTTCTAATGGAGAAAGAATTTGAATTCAGTAGTAGTAGGTTTTGAGTTTATTCGTTACAAACATACAAAATACAAATCTTTCCTCTTTATAATATTGGTGTAGATACAAAAGTACATAACTGTTGTTCTATATGCAATCGGATGTTTAAGGCTCAATTCAGTTTAGCGAGTCATATCAATCAGAAATTAATAATTTAATGTTTGGGTCGCCGTCATCGAAACCGATGTAGAGGACTATATAGCAACGTTGCCGAAAAATTATGCTATCTCGTTCATCTTTATTTGGGAAATTTGTAGCGTGAAAAGGATGGCATATCACCTCTATAGCGTTCCGCTCACGTCAATATGTCCATGCTAAGACCACAACTATTGGTTAAAAGGGCAATCTTCTTAGCGTTATATTAGGTGTTGTGCCGGATTTATAGATTTTCTTCACTGTATGGCGCCCATCCTTTCTTCTTAACAAATTTTTTATCTATATTTCCAGTTCTTTTTTAAATAACAATGTCAATCAATCAATCAATATTTTATTTGTCAAGTACAATGCATTTTGTTGTTATATATATACTATAAACATCTCTATACTTTGCCTGTGAGGTGTACAAATGTCAATGGTTAAGATAATTAAATGTAGTTACAATTATAATGTCACAAATATTCCTTGTAAATCGGTGTTATGTCATCATCAATAATATATATATATATATATATATATATATATATATATATATATATATATATATATATATATATATATATATATATATATATATATATTAATTAGCTAATCATTCATTTCATACATTTGTCATTTCAAAAATCATCTACTGAGTAATAGCATTTGTTGATTAAAAGCAATGTCAAGGTCTTTTTAAAATTATTTATATCCATGATCTTAATCCGATTTGGTAATTTATTATAAATAATTGCTGCTTTGCCTAGAATACTTTTCCGTACCAATGCGGTTTTACATTTACGGGTACAGATATCATTTTTGTACTGATTTCGAATTGGAGCTGTGCGCAAAGTAGAAACAGTTTCAAATTGTTTAATGTTTTCTTTTACAAACAACGCAACTTGTAGAATATATAGGGACGGTACAGTTAGAATTCCAAGTTCTTTGAAAGCTGACACACAACTCTCTCGCGTATTCAGACCACACATCGATCTTATACACCTTTTTTGGGATTTAAATATTGATTCTCGATCGGTCGAGTGACCCCAATACATTATACCGTATCTTAAAATTGATCCCACTAGACCATGGTATGCAATTAATAAAGATTCTCTGTTAATTTTCTTTGAAAGTTGAAACAAGGCATGGCATGGCATGTCGTTATATACTTATATTTTTGATAGTTTATTAAAGCGACCAGCGATCTAAAGCAGTGATAGCCTAGTGGTTAGACCGTTGGACTGTAAAGTCAGAGGTCTCAGGTTCAAACCCAGGCACGCACCTCTGTCTTTACGAAAGGATGTACGTTTTTTAAAAATTAACTATTACTTGTTTTAACGGCGAAGGAAAACATCGTGAGGAAACTTGCATACATAAGAGTTTCTCGAAGGTGTGTGAAGTTCGCCAACCTGCAGTGGGCCAGCGTGGTGGACTATGGCCTAAACCCTTTCAGTTTGAGAGGGGGCCCGTGCCCAACGTTGGGACAATTTTTTAACAGGGCTAATATTATTATTATAGTGTTCTAAATAATTTTCTGCGCTCAGACCGCTGCCACCATTAGGCCGCAGATGGCTTGGCTTAAACAAAAATTCGTCACTGATTAGTTGTTCTCTCATATCATATATTGGGTCGTGTAGCTTACATCCGTAGGATTTGCTCTCGCATTCCTGCACGTGGTCCCTGGGCTGTGTGAAACGGCCACCATATTCACCAGGTAGCCGTGGCTGATCACCACCCACCCAGTCATACCGGAAAGGATCCATTCGTGTTCTCGCTCGTTTTCATTCGTTTACTCAAGGAAGGTGAAACGAGAGGTCAAGAAGCTTAAAATCATAATACAATATAATATAGAAGTTGTACCCACTCTATTCGTTTTCTACTATACGCAAAAACCCTTATTTTTAATATCATTTAACGTTTTCATAAAAAAGTTGAAGATAATGAACGAACGTAAAATATATTTTTTTTATTACTCCACTTTTAATCTTGCCTTTTTGTTTTTACAGGTAAGCGTCCATTTTGCAGAGCTCGGCTTCAAAATTTGCACATCCATTACAGTGAGTAGTATCTGAAAGCTGATTGAAAATATCTTTGTTTGTACCTTAATTTTGATCGCGTATTGCTTGTTTGGTACGTTGCGTATTAACTCGTATTCATTTTTGTTTGTTTGTCTGTTAGGTAGAAATTTTGCTATCGATTTTAAACTAACTTTCAAATGAGCTAGAAACTTGAAATTCGAAATAGCTGAGAAGGATATGGCATTGCTATATGAACTAAATAATATCACATACGGAGCTAAGAAGCAGAAAATAATTATACAAATAAAACAAAACATATTTAATATAATTATATATGTAGATTGCTTCGTTGGTCTAGTGGCAAAGCGCTTTGTGATCACGAGGTCCTGGGTCAAATCCTAGGTTGGACAAAAGTAGTTTTTCTAACGAAAATAAAACTTCCCAGTTTGAGTCCGGAGTCTGGAATTGTGCCCGGTATATGGCAATAGGGTCGAGCCCTATTACATGGGACCTAACATCGTCGGCGAAAAGTGAGTGTACACAGTACACCTCTGCCACCCACGCTTGGGGAATATAGGCGTGACGTGTTTTGTGTATTTTATATTTGTAGTTTTAAAAGGGAAAGTAAAATAATTTAAACGCAAGGCACATGCATTTTCTATGTAGGTATGTATTTCGTTACATAAAAAAAACAAAAATTATTTTTACACAAAAACTCAGACTGGTTCCTAATTAGAAAAGTTTTTGGTTAGGTGACTAATATAAGGATTAAAAGCTAACTTTCTTTTATCGCTCTACTATTTATAAAGCAGGAAATAGTCCAATTGATACAAAGCAAGCGAGTTTATTTTTTCTCTTTGTGTCTAAAATTTGCGTTAAAATAAATACAAATTTAAAATGATTAAGGGCATTCGATTTTTTTACAATGAATTTTATTGTTTCAAATAATTTGAGTTATGAAGATAGGTACAGTTTAGTAGGAATAATTATATTGATTGTCGTTAAGAACTATACTTTACGGGACAAACTATGTGGAGGAAGACAGCGAGGTCTTTGAGAAAAACCTATTGGAACTCTATACTCGCTGCTTACCCCGCAAGGAATCTGGCGTCATGATATAGATAGATTGACTTCACTAGCTTCCTCTACTCTCATAGTTCGTCTCATACATGCTCACTCTCTGTCTACCCCGCAGGAGATCTGGCGTGATGATATAGATAGATGGATTTTAAGAACACACAGATGTGGAGCGCGCAACACGGTCAGGTTAGTCTGGGTCCCTGGGCACACGGGAGTTGATGGCAATGAGCGTGCGGACGACTTAGCCAGGAAGGGAGCAATGGGAAAACCCGTTGGTCCAGAACCGTTCATAGGCATACCAGACGGCGCCTATAGAGGCGCACTCTTTAAATATGCCCAAGAACAACATAAGAAAGAATGGGAAACACACACAGGGCTACGACACTCAAAGGAATTCCTTTCCACATGGTGTGAAAGCGATTGCAAGAGACTACTAAAATATAGTAGACTACAACTAAGGCAAATAACGGGAGCATTCACAGGCCACTATGGCACGAAAGAACATCTACACAAGATGAACCTATGCGGCGACGTGGTATGCAGGTGCTGTGGCACAGAAACTGAAACCATGAAGCACGTCATCTGTCACTGCGACGCTCTGGCTGCGCGGCGAATGGAACTGCTGGGAGTGGCCTATCCAAACCCAGAAGAACTACGGATCTGTCCCCCTGCTGGAATCTACAACCTAATACAGGGAGTACTGGACACCTCAGGTACGTAAGAGCATTAGGGCAAGGACAGCACAAAAGATCCCATGGGTCGAAGTGCGCCAGAGGTTTCCTCGGTCCGGTAAGCCAATATAAGATAAGATAAGATAAGATAAGATAAGAAACACTGTTAGATATTATATATTTGTTTGCATAAATTACATCATGTTTATAACTCAAACAGTTATCTCATTGGAAAGTTCATCACACAACGTGATCCGCTAATGTCTTGTAATGTTTCTAATGGCGATGCTAATCGTTTGCGCATCTTTGATGTATGACGAATAATAACTCATACAGCGGACTCGAGCCAAGTGCGAATTTTATAGTCTGTCGTAGTATGAATGTCGCACACTTGTGTATGCATTAGATAAGTATTTTATTGATGAAATAATATCTATTTAATAAAGGGTTTCAGATATACGTCATCATCTCATAATTATTATCTCGTTTATTTACAAATACAATAAAATGGTATAAAACAGCAATAAAAACTGTTCCATAAATACTTTTCGGCATTAAAAAGAATAAAAGACAGGATCTAATGGGGTCCTTGTAATAATACTTTTTTCTGATCCGTTTCAAGCATTGATTTTTTTCAATACTGTTAATTAAATTAAATGCCTTTAACTTTTTCTGTTTATTATGTTTATTTCTGAAAATTCATCATTGCAGTCCGGAGTCTGACATCGTGCCCAATAAATTGGGCATAGGGGCCCCCTATTATTTGTATTGATTGTATAGATTGATCAACTAGTTCTATATATAATAAACTGTTGTTATTGACTGACTCGTTGGTCTAGTAGCAAAGCGTATCGCATTACGATCACTAGGTCCTGGGTTCAAATCCTTGGTCGGACAAATGTAGTTCAAACGAAAACTTTCTAGTATGAGTCCTGTGTCTGAAATTATGCCCGTTATATGGCAATAGGTTCGCCCCCTATTACATAGGACCTAACATCGTCGGCGAAACGTGGGTATACTCAGTAAACCTCTGCCACCCCCTCTTAGGGAATATAGGCGTGACGGTGTAAATACTGTTTACTAATATTCTTTTCCCGCTTCTGCTCCGAAATTGCGCCAGCCGAGTATCATTTAATTTATGATGGCGGTTTAACCGCCTGAAGTACCGCTCGATAAAAAAAAATCAACTAAAGTACTGTAGTGAAATAGGTTAATCGTAATTAATTGGTTGTGAGACATTCATAGTTCGGCTCGTATTGTCGAGGAAGAGTTATGATTTACAGCTGTTTTGCTGTGTAAAAAAGTGTTGCGATGTTTTAATATGACTGAAAAATCAAACGGACCTGAAAGTCAAGAGTCTCCGTAACCGTCAAGCAGGTGAGACGAACTATCAGAGAGGAAACCAGAATGGTACATACATACATACTTACATACACTCACGCTTTTATCCCACTGAGGTAGGCAGAGCTACAGTTTGCCACATAATACGATTTTGACACCCCTCTTTTGCTTCATATACGTTCATACATCTCTTCATACATTTCCGTCGATTAAGAGTGCTACGCACTTGACCCTGTTGCAAGAGACTATTAATTTGGTCGTGATAGGTTTTCCTTGGGCGACTTCTTCCGACGCTTCCACTCACATTTGATCGATATTTTTGTTTCGTTAGCCGCCTGTCACTCATCCTCTCCTGGGCATGTGCCCATACCAATTTAAGATACCTCTTTCAATCCTAGTCACCACGTCATCCTTCAACTTACATCGGTTTCTAATCACACTATTTTTCATTCGGTCAGCAAGGGGGGCTCCACATATACTCCGTAAAGCATTTCCAAAGCATTCACTTTACTTTCATGCTTCTTTTGCCATACCCAACATTCACTAGCATACATAAGCGTAGGCGTCAGCACACCATTGCGAATAGTCGAGCCTTTGGCGAGACAAACCTGGCAGACCAGAATAGTCTCTAAAGAAAAAACCTGTTGGAACTCTAATTTCTGCTTAACTTGCAGGGGTGTGATGTTATAGATAGAAATATCAATTAGAAGTATCGTTCTATTCTATTTCTTGTAGTAGGTGAACACAGTACACCTCTGCCGCCCGCGTTTAAGGAATATAGATCATCATCATCATCATCATCAGCCTATAGCAGTCCACTGCTAGACATAGGCCTCTCCAAGTGCACGCCACTGGGTACGATCCTCGACTACTCGCATCCAGTTTCTGCCAGCCGCCCTACGAAGGTCATCGCTCCACCTAGCCTGAGGGCTTCCTGCATTACGTTTGCCAGTCCGTGGTCTCCACTCAAGAACTCGTTTGTCCCAGCGGTTATCGGTTGTTCGGCTAATGTGACCGGCCCATTGCCACTTCAGCTTACTAATCCGGTGGGCTATGTCGATTACTTTGGTTCTCTGTCGAATGACTTCATTCCGGATTCTATTCTTCAGAGAAACTCCGAGCATAGCCCTTTCCATAGCTCGCTGAGTGACTTTAAATTTATGCACAATTCCAACGGTGAGTGTCCATGTTTCGGCTCCATATGTTATAACGGGCAGGACGCATTGATTGAAGACTTTTGTCTTTAGGCTTTGTGGAATGGGCGATGTAAATACTCGACGTAATTTCCGTAACGTAAAAAGGAATATAGATGTGACGGTATATTTCTGGTAATTTATGTTTTCTCGTAAACCGTCGTGTATTTTTATTAATGCTCTAATGTAGTTTAAGGCGTGTCTCCACTGTGAGTATTTGTGTGTGATTACCATTTCATAAAATAACGGACGGTGAGTATGTTTAACTACAGGTTTAACCGATTATTACGAAGATAGTACTCGAGCACGAAGTTATTTTGTTAAGTTACAATGACAGAAAAATCTAACAGTTTCAATTAATATAATACCACCCGTTGCTTAGCTTTTGAGCTAGCGGAGAAATGATTAGCTTCTGATACAACATTCGCAAGCACATAAACTTATGAAAAATCGCAGGCGTTGGAACCACATCATTTTAGCAACTTCTAAATACGGGCTGATAAACAACAATTTTGTAAAAGAAAATATTGATAAACAGGCCAGTCCAATAAAACAATTAACTAAGTTATTAAACTAGCCCGCTGAGCTTCTCACCGGATATCAGGTTCCGATCGGATGATAGATGTACGTAAATGTAAGCGCTTTTCGTTAGCTTATACAAATAAAATATTTTGACTTTAACATCTTTATACTTTTTTTTTGTATCCGAGTAAATAGAAAAGTTGGAAGTCTTAAAAACTGGCATTGGAGCCACACCTTTATAAGATTTTTTGTATCCGAGCATATAGTGAAATTGGAAGTCTTAAATACATTATATTTTTTCGGGCGTAACGTCTAGTATTTTATTATTTTATAGTTAATTCGTTTCCGTTAACAAATTGCTTCCCGTCCGAATATTACCACGGTAATAATAGCAAATAGAGCGAGGAATTTAAGAAATACTTGCGTATTTTGACGATAAACGCTAGGGTAATTGACGGAAATATACCTGATGAATATTTTTACTGGTTTTTAACGACTTATTTGTGAAGGTCGATGTGAGAGACGTCTTACTAATGAGCGTTGAACATCAGTGGGTGGTTTTCGGAGTGCAGTTAATGTTCAGAGAAATTTTATACTTATCTATATACAAGATGTAACATAAATAACGCAAGACCTCAGACACCCCAATTAGATTATTGCTTTACGAATTCAATACGAAAATCAAACTTACAATTTTAGGAAGTTTTCTACCATTTTTTAAGCTCTTTGGTACCCAAATTAACCATAAGATCCAATAATTAATTAAGTTTTGTATATGCATTGTGGTGTGTGTAATAGAAATACATTTCAAATAGCTGTAAAGCATTGAATAATTATTAAATTTTGTTTAATACAGCGAACAGAACGAGTAACAACATTCTCTAAAAATTAAAATAACTAGCTTTAACAATATTTGGAATCGATTCAGTTGCTGATTTTGAACAAATTGCTTTCAGGTATTGCGTTAATTATGTTACACTTTGTATAAACTATTGTGACGAATATCCTAGATAGGGTGGTCAGAGACGTTTAAGAGACTGTTCGCATTCCAAATATTCATTAAATTGATATATATCATTAAACTGTTATTAGTCAAACATTATCTGTTTTGAGAATCAAAACTGTACCCCAATGGGGTGTTACATAGGTGTTTGTACACCCATATCTCGCTGACGATGGCGATTTGAGTCCCAATCTAATAGAGGGCGAGCCTACTGACAGTGCTACCTACTGAATATTGATTCTTTTATTCTTTTTTTTAACGTAATCCCACACTAGGGTTTATTCCTGTGTCGTGGGTGCATTTACAAACATGAAAATTCACATACACAAATACCCAGACCGGAACAAATAATTGTGGATCACACAAAGATTTGTTCCGTGCGGCACTCGAACCCGCGACTATTAGACGCAGTGGGCAGACCGGCTTAAGCTCTTAACCACTGCGCTAAATCGACCGACCGTTGATAGATAAACCTCAATAACACTTTGTCCAACCTAGAATTCGAACCCAGGACCTCGTAATTGCAAGCCGCACCACGCGTCACTTTCCTATCAAGCAATATTTGTCACGTCTATAGTCATTCAATATTTGTCATTGTATAGGCAATTTCTTTATTTTATAGTGTTGACCTTTAACAATGTTAAGTATACTATTATATCTAATTTACTATACTGTGCTAAATTCCTCACCTAACTAACAAATTCATCTCAAATCCCAAATCAAGATAATTTATCCCTGAGCAACAAATTCCCATACTTTACAATCCCTAATTGATGCAACCCAATTTCAGTCCAACGGAATTTTAAAAACATTCCAGTTTTAATTCTGTCTATAATAAACAAGAAATTAGCTGACCACATAAAGCAATCCAGCTGCATTAAGAAATACCACAATACTAAAAATATTACATTTAATTTGTCTTCAAACAATTTTGTCTCGAAAGAAAATTAAAACTTAACTCTATTGCACTTATATTAACGTCTTTAGCAAAGTAGAATTTCTACAGTCATTAACGCTAATTGAAATTTAAAAAAGGACGGGAATGACATTTGTAACGAAAACTGACGTTATTAGAACAAGGCGAGATCGCGGAAAGAGAATAGATGCAAAACTCTTGCAACTTACATTCACACCAAACATAAAAAATAAACACCTTCACGCCTATATTTCCCAATCGGGGGCAGCAAAGGTGTACTGAGTGCAACCACTTTTCGCCGACCATGTTAGGTACCGTATTATAGCGGGCGAGCCTGTTGCCATATATGGGGCACAATTTCTAGATTTCGGTCTCATACTGGGAATTCTTCGTTATAAAAACTACATTTGTCCGACCTTGGATTTGAACCCAGAACCTCGTGATCACAAAGAGATGGGCTTTGCCACTAGATCAACGAGGCAGTTCAGTTACATTTCAATCAAATTGTTAAACAGTTTTAAAACTTTTTTCACTCTACATAAAAACATAATTTTATTTGCGCTTGTAGCCACATCAACTTTCCACAGTAATTAATGCCAGTAGAAAACGAAAAAATTTACTGGAATGACATTTACAAAGAAACGTCACATGGTCAGAACAAGGGGCTATCGATTGTGGTAAGACAATGGAAACAACTCTTGTCACTTGGTAAGGCCCTCTGGTCTTTTAGACACGTTGACTTTCTACACTCGTTAATGCAAATAGAAAACTGAAAGATTTACGAGAGTGACATTTTTTAAGGAAACGTCACATGGTCAGAACAAGACTTTATCGACTGCGGAATGAGAGTAGAAAACACTTGCCACCTGCTTAGGCCCCTTACTATTGTAGCCACGTTGACTTTCCACAGTCATTCACGCTATATAAAAAGTAAAAAATGCACTGGAATGTCATTTTACAACGAAACGTCACGTGTGTGTGAATGATCTATTATAATTTTTTTTTAGAAACACTTGATCGTGAGTGTAGCTTCGTTAATATAAAATATAACATTAAAGGCGGGGTTATTTTTTTTTTTAATTGAAGTTTTATTATTTGCCGGGGCTATCAATTTCGGAAAGAAAATAGGTACAAAAAGCTTCCATCTTGCCTAGGCTGGCTGACGTTGACAATTAATACATAAGAATTATCTCCTAATAGACAGTGGGCTCAAAATGAGTTATTGCAAGCAGCTGTTGGCGACCTAAATACGGAGACAATACGGTCTTAGATACAACGCTTATCCTACATACACGCCCCACTTGATAATGCTAAGCAATGCTATATTTTAGAATGTGGGTCAGTCATTACGAATTGTTAGGCCCGGGCACTTTACTATTAAAAGAATTACAATGTTTTCAGTTATAATTCACACTACTACACTAGTTTATACAGCTGCTTCGTCGCTCACACGCAAGGCCTCCTAAAGGTCAAATATGAGGAGGTCTTTTTTTAAATTTGGAAAAGCATGCAAGACGGGAACACAGAAATAATAATAATATACTTTATTGCACACAAAATAAAAATAAAAGGACAAAAAAAAAGTATTTTACATAGTTGGTGGTACAGTAAGGCGGCCTTATCGCTTAAAGCGATTTCTTCCAGGCAACCTTTAGGTAGAGGACAGCGATGCTTATGATAAAAATTTAAAAAAGTGCAACAGTTCAATAGATTTAAACCAAATAATAAAAATAAACAATTTAAGGGATATAAATGAAAGAGTCAATTTTACCTATAACACATAATACAATATATATAAGAGTTAAGAAGTAACGAGTGAATAACGAGCGAACCAAAATTTTGAGGAGGAAGGGAAGCTTGTATTAAATTTGAAGGAAATGTGATTTAATTTCACGCTTAAAAATTTCCAAGGACTTTGCGCGTCTTATAGACTCAGGTAAGGAGTTCCACAGACGGACACTTTGAACAGTGAAAGAATCAGTAAAGAAGTTGGAAGAATGGGAAGGAATTATAAGGCGAAGTGTATCAGAGGAACGAAGGTCACGAGACTGAGTGGAAGCAAGAAAGGAGAAACGTCGCTTCAGATACAGAAATCATTTCCGTTATGAGAGTTTAAAAAAAAGACTAAAGCTTCGATTGACTACCTCGTTGGTCTAGTGGCTAATAATGCCTAGTGGCCAATAAATGGTAACGAGGTCCTGGGATCAAATCTTAGGTCGGACAAAATTGTAAGTTTTCCATAAAATAATTTCCAATATCAGTACGGAGTCAGGCATTGTGCCAGATATAACATCGTCCGCAAAAAGTGGTTGTCCATTGTACACGTCTGCTACCTTCACTTGAGGAATATAGAGGTGTGGTGTGGTTTGTGTGTAAAGCTTCGATCGCCTCGCTCAAGTAGCCGAGACACAAAACTATTTACTAAACACTCAAAGCTTAAAAATGTTTATTTTCCCGATGTGTATTGGACAGTTCTATTGTTTCAGTCGTCCGCATAAGCGTCCATTACGGTGCCCCCACAAAATTTATTACAACAAAAAATCCGAAAGCCTTTAAACGTATTTATTGTATTGTATTTATTGGATCTTTCAACGTTTTGTCTTGTATTAATTCTATCTATCTATCTATAACCTCACGCCAGATCCCTTGCGGGGTAGGCAGATAGTACAGAGTTCCAACAGGTTCTTTCCTTACATACCTCTCTGGCTTCCTCGACTCATAGTTCGTCTCATACACGCTCGCCGGTTACGGAGACTCTTGACTTTTCCTTCAGATAAGACTCGGTTTATTTGGTCGTGGTAAGATAGTCTAGATCTTCCCCGGTACCTGCATCCTTCCACTTTCACATTGTATATCTGTTTTGTCATTCTTTCCTCTGGCATTCTTTATATATGCCCGAACCAACGGAGCATGCCCTTTCTCATCTTTACACCGATACTATCTTTCATACCTACTCGCTGTCTTACTACGCTGTTGCTAATGCGGTCGGTCAGCTTCACTCTTGTATTAATTGATCTATTTTTATGTCGTAGACATACTCCACTTGTTTGAATCGATCTGTGATTAAGATGTTGTACAGTAAACGTATCACTAATTAATTGCTTACGATTCATGTGCTCGTAAAAAAAATTAACGGTTGCCGGTTTGTGTAATAAAATTGTATCACAATCGTGTAGGAAAACGTAATAATAATGGCAAGATAACTTTTCATCGGTTAGTTTTACGATTGTCTTCTGACTTTTTACAAAAACGCCAATGTTAATTTAGATATTTTATAGGTTGGTAAGATTAGCCGGGGTTGCCAATTAAGAAGTGGGGTAATTTATCAAAATAATGGGAAATTTTAAGGTTATTTTTACCATCGAAAAAAGGGTCACATGTTTAAAGTGATGTTAGAAAACTAGTTATTAAATATACACACTGAAAAATCTTAGTGGTTACGGTCTGTTATTTGAATAATTAATATTATTTCGAAGAATTCTTAACAGCCCTATCCTATTATAATATTTTCCTTTTGTGCTATTGGGTCGTAATAATTTAATATAAAATGGTCCTTATAATTTTTTTTAGTTACTACACCGATTGCTATCAAAATCAATCTCTGAGGGCTCCTGTGGATTTAAAAATATATGTGACTAGTTTCTATCCGCGACTTCGAGCGCGTTGACTTTCGACAGGAACTTAAAAATTTTCCGAGATAAAAATTATCCTATGTATTAATTCAGGGAATAAACTATGTGTGTGCTAAATATCATCCAAATCCGTTCAGCCGTTTTTGCGTAATTGAATAACAAACATCCAGACATCTTGCCATACAAACATATTTAAAATATTAGTAGGAGATATAAAAAAAATTGCTGCCATTCGAAACTTCTTTTTTATTTCTTTGATTGCTTGAGGTTTGAGGCATTATTGATGATTACATAATTTTTAATTTATAGATTGTTTACGTATTAGTGCAGCCGATTGAACATCACAAAACGAATAAATTATACAATATGTAAGTGTAATAATATACTTACACTTAAATAATATATTTCACAAATGTTATACAAGGTAGGGTAAAAAATTCATAAGCTGTGATCCCCAAAACGCGCATAGTGGGTAACCATGGTAACTGAGGCCACTTTTCGGCGCCATTTTTGTTAACAATGGCGTGTCTAGACAAATGTGTCTAAGATGATAACGTAATATGTTAGTATAGCTGTATATTTATGGATATTATCCAATCAGATCTGTTGCGAGGAAGGCAGATCTAACTGCCTTTTGAAATTGGGTACTAACCCAGTTTAAAATTGGTCTTACCTTTTTAGACCTCTCTCCCTTCGTCCTCATTAGTTGTTTGTTCTCTTGTAGATATAAATAATAGTATTTAGGGTAATCCAATAGCTTTGTTAGAGACAGTTTTTTTTGTGTGTGGCAATTGCGTTTACATTATGCCATTGTACAAAGTTTACGAATATTCATTACTAAATTAATTCAGCTCCCCAATGAACTTGATGACAAAGATGATAATGAAATTGATGAAGTGCCCCACCCCGGATAGTAAAGCGATGGATACTTTACATACCAATTGGGACGGCCGTTTTGAGGGAAATCGAAAAGGCACGTTTTATCACTTTGTTACAATTACCTTCACTCATGCACATATAGGAATACATAATGGTTAATATTCGACCAACATTGCACGTTATCGAAATAACACAAGTTTTGGAAATTAAAACAAATCGACGACATCACTCTTCGATTTCCCGCCAAAATACCCTTAGAGACAGTTAGTAACCGTTATTGATCGACTGTTCTTTTTACAAAACTTGCCGGTGACATAAGTTTTCTGAATTCAAATTTTGAATCAATATTCCAATTTTGAAATACCCAAATATCATTCCTATTCATCATTTAGTTGTGGACCAGCCTTTATAGCTATCAAATATTAAACATGTTTCCTCACTAAATATAAGTTACTAATATTAATATTGACGGCTCCAGTTATGCAAAAGGTGGTCATTCAGCGCTATTACTAACATCCTGTTTGTGAATGGTGTCTCAAGGCGCATCATAAACGGCGACCTCGCCGTAATAATGATGTTTGCACTGCTCGTGGATATATCTTTCAATTAGTGAAGTAAATACAAGTATTGCTTGGTTGAAAGTGTCGGTTTATTTCTGTCTTACTTGACTGCGTCGGTATTTTCACTTGGTTTCCTAATAAAAAACCACATTTTTACGTACTCGGCATTATTCGAGTTGTATCTGTTGAAAGAACTTATAATTTTAAGCTAACCTAAATCATACATATGACTGCCTTGTTGGTATAGTGGCAAAGCGTATTGCTTTGTGATCACGCGGTCCTGGGTTCAAATTCTAGGTCGGACAAATTTAGTTTCTCTAACGGAAAATTCCCAGTATGAGTCCGGAGTCTGGAATTGTGCCCGATATATGGCAATAGGCTGGCCCTCTATTACATGGGACCTAACATCGTCGGCGAAGAGTGGGTATACTCAGTACACCTCTGCCAATCCCGCGTGGGGACTATAGGCGTGGCGGCGTATTTTTTTTCAAAATCCTATTTTTTCTAACAACAATCCTAAAATGTTCATTTTTTTGTTTTATGATCGCATACGAAAAATAAATAAAAAATTTCCTCACACCTGTTGCTCCTGAAAAGGTAGACAGATGTAATGTGTGTAAAACACCTAAATTTCGCCGAGGTATTTAAAGTCCCAATAAGTAGGGAGTTTGCGCCCTCCCTGGACAAATCTTTGTGACAACACAAACAAGTAACGCACCGCGTTACTTGTTTGTGTTGTCCTCGTGACGAACCTCGTGATCACAAAGCGATGCGCTTTGCCACCAGACCAACGAGGCAGATAGTTTATTACTTGTATTAACACATAGGATACATTTTATCCCGGAAAAATGTAAGATTCCTTTCTAAAGTAAACGCAAACGTAGTCGCGGGCAGAAACTAGTAAATAATATAAGCCTATACTGCCCACTGCTGGGCAAGGGCCTTCTCTCACAAATCGAGGTGAGAGAGATTAGGTCATACTCCACCACGCGGACCCAGTGCGGATTGGTGGAGGAGGCAGGTTTGTGGCCACCTGCTGTTAGAACTTATCAAGCCGCCTTTAAGGCTTCCAACTCGGCTTAACGACTACCACATTAAATGGTAACCGGGACCAACGGCTTAACGGGCCTTCCGAAACACGGAGACGCTCAAATATGAAAATGCCACAAACAGTCACCCATCTCAGGCCGACCGAGTCGAACGCTGCTTAACCTTGGTGATCTGTAAGAACACCGCGGTCGCACAGCCCTACGTACGTCTCACCGTCTCTAAAGTAAACGCCAACACAGTCGCGGGCAGAAACTAGTAAAAGAATAATTGAAATTGAGAATAAATTCTTGTAAAACCACATTCGCGCTATCATCCCATTATACCTACAACCCATCATAAAGAAACACATTAACAATTTTTTTTAATTTTTTTTTAAACCAGCTCTCGTAAACTATGTCATTGACATTACCCACAACGGGTCGGGACGCATAGACGTACACACATATAGACACAGACAGTTATATTAATACACAATCAGTCTTGAAATAGCTCAGAATCCACTGGCCCACTTACGAACACGTGCGCCGCCCGTGTCAAACGTAATGACAATAAAAAATACTTGTATAGTCCAAACGTCTCGTTATATATGTGGAGTGTCTAAGCCATTTTTTAGTCCTCTAATGACCTGTTCTTATACTTAACTCAAAGAGAATGGTCAAAATGAGAACTCTGCGGAATATGTGCCGTTTGACCGTATTCGCAACAACTTAGGAAGAAAGCGTGTAGTTATAAAAGATAGTATCAGTGTAAAGATGAGACAGGGTATGCTCCAACTGCCAAAGAATGACAAAACTGATAAACAATGCGAAAGTGGAAGTATGTAGGTACCAGAGATGCCCTAGACTATCTTACCATCACCAAATAGATCGTGTCTTATCTGAAGGACAAGTCAAGAGTCTCCATAACCGGCGAGCGTGTATGGGACGAACAATGAGAGTGGAGGAAACCGGAGATGTCTTTAAGGAACTCTGTACTCTCTGCCTCCCCCGCACGGGATCTGACGTGATGATATAGATAGATATCCCAACTACCAGTAGAAATTTGACATCAGCATCATCATCAAAAGTTCTCCAAAGCAGGACAAAGGCCACGACGACGGGCCGTTCTTAACGATCACCAAGTTTAAGCAGCGTTCGGTCTAAACTTATATTAAAAAAAATTGAATGCCGCAACTCTGATAAATCATAGCTAAGAACATGCTCGATCAAGTCATCTTTCAAATAAAAAGAACTCAATCACAATCGGTTCATCCGTTTAGGAGCTATCGTAGCTCCACAGATACACACGTTGAATTTATAAGACCCCTAATTTTGTATCAGGGGTTAAAAGCAATCAATCATAGCTGACGGACCATTTGGCGCGGGCTCGATTCCCACACGGGACAAATCTTTGTGTAACCAACATTGATTTGTTTCGATCTGGGTATTTGTGTGTGTGAATTTTCATGTTTGTAAACGGTCCCACAGCACGGGCATAAGTCCTAGTGTTGGGCTTGGTTTTTTTTTAAGGTAAGAATCTAATGAGTCGCCTTTCAAACAAAAAAATACTAAATCAAAATCGGTTCATCAACTTAGCAGCTACGACGTCACAGACAAACACACAGATACACACGGTAAACCTGTAACACCCCTTTTTTAAGTCAAGGGTTAATAACATGCTACCGAATATAATCAGTAATGCTCATACAAAACTGATTACAGTTTATTCATACCGAAAGATCTACTATACAAATAAAATTAATTAAACCAGCCTCCATCCATTTGTCTGCAATGTACGTGCCGGTTCAATTCACGGTAAAAGATTTTCCTGGAACCCTGTCATGAGATATTGTTATAGAATTGTGTTGAAATATGGCGCACAAACCATTTAACAGTTTCTAGTGAATGTTAATTCGGTGGATTGGTGATAACGATTAACTTACATAACAATTTAGTGCAGCGACGGACGATTTAGCGCACTGGTTAAGAGGTTAAGCTGCTCCGCCCACTGTGCCTAAAAGTCGCGGGTTCGATTCCCGCACGAGACAAATCTTTGTGTGACCCACAATTATTTGTTTCGGTCTGGGTATTTGTGTATGTGAATATTTATATTTGTGAGCACACCCGGCGTTGGAGTAAATACTAGTGTGGGGCTACGTTTTAAAAAATAAATTATTTTAACTAAATACTAACTCAGTAAGCTAAATGGCAAATGGCTGGTCACATCTGCAGAAGGACCGACGGCCGATGGAGCAAACGTGTCCTAAAGTGGAGACCGCGACTTGGTAAGCGTAAGGTAGGACGGCCCCCAGCTAGATGGACCGACGACCTCAAAAAGGTCGCTGTGACAGACTGGATGCGGAAGGCGGAGGACCGTGTGCAATGGCGCGCGTTAGGAGAGGCCTATGTCTAGCAGTGGACTGCGATAGGCTGATTGATTGAAATACAAAATATTGGTTTGTGTAGTGTACTGGTGTTAACAGTATCGTTGGTACAGTGGCTAATAACGCGCGTAGCGACCACGAGGACCTTGGTTTCTAGATCGAAAAAAAAAATTTTTTTTTTTGATAAAAACATATTTAGAATCAGTCCAGAGTCTGGAATTGCGCTCGGCGAAATTGAAATAGGCTTCGACCTTATTACATGGGACCTTACTTCGACGGCGCAATGTGGGTGTACACTGTCTACCTCTGCCACCCGTGGTTGGAGAATATAGATGTGATCCTGTATATTTTTTGTTAGGTTTAAACTCCTAACTCTTTGTGAGAATTTTACAATAGACAATCCATAATAATAGTTTTTCCGCCCTCGGATTTGAACCCATTATCACCAACCACACTATCCATCTCTACCAATGAGACAGTTATCCATGTACTCAAAACCTTAAACGAGGATACAAATGAACTGTTATTTTTCGTCCTTTTTGTTCTGCCATATGGTCTGGCAGAATGCCAGAGCATAGGTATCGATCATTTGGCAAGAGGCCAGAATGAAAGTGAAGAAATGAAAACAAATCCTTATAGGCATAGATAGGGCCACAAATTGGGGGGGATTGGATTACTTGGTAAAGGAGAGTTTGGATTTGAATTTAATGTTGAGGAAAGGTATTTCCTGAAGCCTTAGCGTGAAGACACTGACATTTTCGATTTGACGTGCCATCCCTTTCACACAGCAAATTATGAAATACAAATGAACGTAACAACACGCTTTCTCAATAGCGTTATTCTAACGTTAATGTCTTTATGCTAAGTCCTCTGTTCAATTAATGTCACACATGAAATACGATAATACCTTGACAAATACCTTGGTCACTGGGTTACGGAAGGTGGCACAGATGACTGTGATATAGAAAGAGAGCGTAGGGCGCTAACTGGCCCGCAGGTTTGCGAGATGTGACAGTAATGTCAAGAAAACATTATTTAAGGCATTCTGCCAGTCTTTTTATACCTGTACCCTGTGGACCAGATACACACAGAAAGCATATAATGCCTTGCGCGTGCAGTACAATAACGCGTTTAGGGTACTCTTGTCGCTGCCTCGTTTCTCCAGCGCATCAGGTATGTTTGCGGCGGCGCATACTGACGACTTTTTCGGTATTATACGCATAAGATGCGCATCCCTGTTGCGACGTGTGCGAGGCAGTGACAACAGGTTGCTGAGAGTTGTTGCCAGCAAAACTGAGGGTCATTATATGGAGCACCTGTGTAGGATACACCTGGTGTAATAGTAAATAAAAATAATAAATGTAAATTTACTAACATAGTTTAAGCAAATATTTACTAACAACTTATGGGTTTTTTTTTTAGCCTGAAATAAAGATGATTTGATTTTGATTTGATTTGATAATTGTGAGAGGTCATAATTGGTCCCTGCCTCAGCTAATGCTATAGCAGTAGGTACTATGCTGCAGCGCTGGTCTTTCGGCAGGACCACGAACGGTCATCCACCTCAGACTGACCGAGTTGAAGGTTGCCTTAACCTTGGTGATCGTTGCAAATGCCACAGAACTGCAAGCGTCCAGCTGAATGTAGTTTTCTTTTTAAGATAAAACATCGCCCGCTCTAGAAATTATTCCTGTATCGTGGGTGAGTTTACGATCATGCAATTCACATACACGAATACCCAGACTAAATATTTGAGGGTCACATGAAGATTTGTTGCGCAAGACAAGAGTTTATAAGCGCACGAGCGTGTATGAGACGAACTATTCATGAAAGAAGTCAGAGAGTTCTGTAAGGAAAGAACTTGTTGGAACTCTGTACTCTGCTTACCCTGCAAGGGATCTGGCATGTTGTTACAAAGTGGTCTCATTCTGAGACCAAGATTTGTCCCGTGGTGGATCGAACCAGCGGCTGCACTTAACTCCAGGAACAAGCCATCTGTCGCAGTTCTATGGGTAAATGTCACGACTCGTGTCCTCATCACGTAACGTCAAAGCCACTGCTCACCCATTTGGCGACTCGCCATCCCGGTTGTAGTATCGACCCAAGATCCAGACGGCATTAATATCCGTTCATTTGATGCGCACGAGTTTCAATGGGTGTACGGTCTCTGTTTTATGTCTTGTGGTAATAAATGTATTCTTGTGTTGACTGAATTGTAGGGATTCTGGTTAATGAATGGTTGACGATATGAGTTGACTGGTTCGCATAATCTATCTATATCATCACGCCAGATCTCTTGCGGTGTAGGCAGAGAGTACGTCTTTGGCTTCGTCCTCTCATAAGGTTCGGATAAGGTAAATAATATGAATCTGGCGGACATTAGTATTAGTATGAAAGATCGGAGCAAATATGAGAAAGGGTATGCTCCGTTGGTCCAGGCATATAGAATGTCGAAAAAATAATGAAAACACGGATATATAATGCGAAAATGGAAGGATGTAGGTACCGGGGAAGCCCTATACTATCTTGCCATGACTAAATAGACCGAGTCTTATCTGAAGGGCAAATCAAGAGTCTCCGTTACCAGCGAGAGTGAGACGAACTATGAGATTGGAGGAAGCCAGAGAGGTATGTAAGGAGAGAACCTGTTGGAACTCTCTGACTACCTCGCAAGGGATCTGGCGTGATATACTTGGCCGTTTGTGACATATCCATAATCGAGGGCCTCCGTGCTTCGGAAGGCACGTTAAGCCGTTCGTCCCGGCTATCACGTAATTTCAACCTGTCTCCATCAATTCGCACTGGGTCCGCGTGATGGAGTGTGACGTAATCTCTTTTACCTCAATTTGTGAGAGAAGGCCCTTGACCAGCAGTGGGATAATATAGGCTTCTATTATTTAATAATTAACAAAATAATTCTCCGCCCTATCAATATATACATATACCTATAAATCTTATAGTGTCTAAAGCTAAACAAGAAATTTTATCGAAGCGAATTGCACATACGTCTTTAATAAATCAGTTATTCATCATAACGTATATCATTCTATCTAACCTTTCGCTTCTTCCCCTACAGTTCAATCAACGGAAAATCTTTCAGAGACCAGCCATCTTCCATCCCGCTCACTTACGAGGAAATCAACAAGTGTGAGCACGACGAAGAACTCCGACAATCATATCCGACACGTAATACATTGCTGCGAGGTGCGGGGAGGCCTACCAATGAGTCTAATGCAAACAGCGACGTAGCAAAACCTCGGAACGATCGTCGATTGTCGAGAACGTTTAAGTAAATACCACAGCATTATACAAACAGCGTGCTTACTTGACTCAGAAAGCAGAGTCAGAATTAAATTTTTACATGTATATCTATTCTCTGTATTGATCACGTATTTGTTATATGGCTTACTACTTTTTTATTTTCTCTAGATTGCGTTGTCGTAAACCAAGTCTCTATTGGGCTTAACCACTGCCTAGTAACAATAGCTGGAATCAATGCTTGAACGTGCCTTTCTATGCATGACGATACTCATATAGCATATTACTATAGGTCACTTATCTAATGTCCAATCTCACTTATCATTACTTAATATTATCGATTCTTTTACTCAGATTAAAATATCATAAAAAGACCCGTAATATAAATTCTGCACTTAATCTATATGACGGAGAACGCCCTTCCGTAGTGTTTTTAAAAGGTGTGACGTCAGCATAGCTGACGTCACTGATGTCACTTTCATGGTGGTTACTCATGTTCGCTCTTCAAAAGAAAACTTCACGGTTACTTCCAAAGCTTCGTTTTTATTCCAAACTGACACGTAACGACGTCCGAGAGAGGTCCGCACTCTCCAGCGGTTCGAGCGAGAATGCCTCGAGCGCGCTCTGTGCGGCCGTATTTATAGAGTACGTCGCGCATGCACGTGTACACAAGTTTTTAGGTTAAGTATTGAATTATTTGAAATACAATGAATTTTGTTCATGTTTTAGATAACCTAACATTCTCACGTTAATTTTTCATTTTAATAATCACAAAGTAATCAAATATAAGCTGATAGCTTCTGAAATAATTTTAAAGCAATCAAATTATTCTTATAACCGACGAAATATTGTAGTTGCGCCGATACGGCCATACTGACAGGCGGTGCGCGCTCTGCACCAGCCTTGTTGATTCTCGTCGTGATACTTGTGATTATCTGTAAGCATGGGAAATACTTTCTCTGAGTTGGATATCTGTAACCAACTTGCTTCGCCTATGTTAGTTATTACATAAACACACAACTGTCTTGTATGTTTCATAATATCAATGCTGATACGGTTTGTAGGTTCTCGAAGATTTAATGAAGGGTTCTCGAAGGTTCTCGAAGGTTCTCGTAGGGTTCTCGGAGTGTCTCGTAGGGTTCTCGGAGTGTCTCGTAGGGTTCTCGGAGTGTCTCGTAGTTTCTCGAAGGTTCTCGTAGGATTCTCGGAGTGTATTAGTTTATCGAAGGTTCTCGTAGGGTTCTCGGAGTGTCTCGTAGTTTCTCGGAGTTTCTGGTAGGATTCTCGAAGTATCTCGCAAATAATAAGTAAAAGTTTCTCGTCGAGTTATTTGGTACTATTGAATTGAGTTACTTACAGTTTACTGTGATGAGTTGTCTTTAACCAGCAGGTCGTGGTTTGACTGGAATTGCATCTCTTCTCGAGAGGTCGATGGAATGGGCTCGGTTGGCACTGCGACAGAGTCTCGGTGAGTGGGTGATTCGTTTCCCGCCGATACGGCCAACTGATCACCAGGTTGTGAAGTTCAGGAGGTACGCAGTGTTTTCTTGTGTAATGAGTGTCAGTGGTGCAACACCGGTGACACGATGAGTTGTACGGTTCATTGCCAGTTGAAGTCCCTCAAGTACAGTGCGCCACTGCTCCGTTTCATAGTTTTTGATCATTACCAATGCATTCTTGAGGGTAGCAACAACCCTTTCGACTTGTCCATTAGCTCGGCTGACTCCTGGAGCGATATCGTGGATATTTATTCCGATCTGGTCACAGTACTCTTTGAATTCGCCAAGAACTCTTCCTCCATCGACTATAATTTGGCATCAATCGTGACTATGACGTATTGTTGATCATCTGGAGTGCCCAGCTTTCCTGTTATGTCCATATGAATAACTTGGAATGCAGCCGTTGGTAGAAAATCCAGAGTCTTTTAGTGCTATAAGGATTCGTTTCAGGTGTGATATTCCCTCGGGAAAATCTGCACATTTACTCAGCACGTCATCCACGTAGACCTGTGCAGCTGTTCCCAGCAATAATGTTAGAGCTCTGTTGATGCATCGCTGGTAAACCGAGCAAGCATTGCTCAAACCAAACGGCATGGTTAGGTATTCATATAAACCATCTGGTGTGACAAAAGCGGTCTTCTCTATGGAGGTCTCACCAATAGGAATCTGATGAAAACCAGCCGCCATATCGAGGCTTGTGTAGAAATGACCATTTGCCAACTGGTCAATCTGATCTGAAATCAATGGAAGCGGGTAATGGTCCCGCAGCGTATTCGAGTTAAGTTCTCGAAAGTCTACGCAAAGTCGATCGTCACCATTCTTCTTCTTTACTAAGATGATGGGACTTGAGTAAGGAGATTTTTTCTCACGGATGATGTTGTGTTCCAGAAGTTCTTGAATTATGGTGCGCACTTTTTCTCGTTCCACTGGACTTAGGCGATATGGTCTTCTTTCCACGAATTAATCTGGATTTTTCAGTCTGATTTCTAGCTCGCCGGTGTTGACTCGCGTCTTTGGATATCCACGAATAAACAGGTGTTCGTATTTATTCAGAAGTCTACGTAGATGCATGACGTCATCTTCGTTGGTTAGGTCGCAGTCCAAGTGGTTGAAGAGAGGAGAACTGGTACTCACATGATTGATGTGTGCTTTATGAATTAACTTCGTCCCGTTGGATGTGATAATCACGCTTAGATTAGTACCATGAATCAGGTTCATACCCACTAAAATGTCTGTTGACATTTCATAGTCGGGCAATACGTAAAACTCCAGCTCAACACTGACGGTGTCTATAACGCATACAGTTGCAAGTTTGGTTAACGATAGGGCGGAGAATTGACCAATCCCTTCCAAATAATTGACTACTGGTCTTCTTTGACCGGGTAGAACTGTAGCAACGGATTCTCGTATAATTGAGCATTCTGCCCCGCTATCGAATACAGCTTGCAAAATCTTTTCGCCTATTTTGATGGTGATAGGAGCCAGCTTATTGCTTGCCACGCAGTTCACGTTTGAAATCAAGGAACGTTCGCGACTGAAGCAAGTTTCATAAGTGTGACCCGGTTTCTTGCAATAGGTACACGCAGGTGTGGTTGGTGTTTTTGAATCCTTATTGCGAGCTTCAGGTTTATTCTCCGATAGTTTGAATCGGCAATCGTTCGTGGAGTGGTTTGTCTTCTTACATATACGGCAGCTTGATGTTGCTTGTGTGCTGTCCGAAAAACGTGGACGCTTGGTATGTGTTGTGGAACTTGAGCTTGGGTGAGAACGCTTCTTCCGTATAGATGTTGCTACTGAGATGAGTTCAGGAACAGTGGTTGCTCTGGCATTCAATAATTCAATACGCAAACTTTCATCGTTAACGCACCCAATTACTGCCTCCACCGCGTGTTCATCTCCCAGTTTGTCCTTGGTGACTCTTCTCCACAAGATCCACGCACGTGACAAGAACTCCGCAATGTCCTTTGTTGAGTCTTAAACATGTTCTCTAAACATGATGATATCCCGAGAGTATCTATTTTCAGGTTCAAACGTGGGGATGAGATTTTTCCGCAACTCTTCCCACGTAGTAGTAGTGACCATCCAATCATCTACCCACATTTTTGCACGCCCCTTCAACAGACTGCAGACTTTCATTGGGACATCAAAATCATTGAGTCTGTATGCTTCAATTGCTTGGTCTATATGCTGGCACCATTCTCGAACACCGACATGTGTGTCCGGGTCGAATGATGGTAAGTAGACGTCCTTGATCCTTATGTTTGTATCGGTGAATGGAGCGCATAGGCGTTCTGACATTTTCTGCATCATCTCCATCATTTGCATCAGAAATTGTGTTGGTATGCCTTCCATCTGCATTCCATGGTGAGCGTATGTTTGTGGTCTTGATTCTAGTACTGCTTCCAGCGGTGTATTGTTGACCAACACAGGCCCTTACTTCTGTGTGTTGGTTAGTTCCGGTTGATCAGATGGTGAACGAGCTGATGAGGAAGTGGCTTGGATAGGAGCTTCCTGCAATCCCACTTCTGATGACGGAGAACGCCCTTCCGTAGTGTTTTTAAAAGGTGTGACGTCAGCATAGCTGACGTCACTGATGTCACTTTCATGGTGGTTACTCATGTTCGCTCTTCAAAAGAAAACTTCACGGTTACTTCCAAAGCTTCGTTTTTATTCCAAACTGACACGTAACGACGTCCGAGAGAGGTCCGCACTCTCCAGCGGTTCGAGCGAGAATGCCTCGAGCGCGCTCTGTGCGGCCGTATTTATAGAGTACGTCGCGCATGCACGTGTACACAAGTTTTTAGGTTAAGTATTGAATTATTTGAAATACAATGAATTTTGTTCATGTTTTAGATAACCTAACATTCTCACGTTAATTTTTCATTTTAATAATCACAAAGTAATCAAATATAAGCTGATAGCTTCTGAAATAATTTTAAAGCAATCAAATTATTCTTATAACCGACGAAATATTGTAGTTGCGCCGATATATATATCTTTATCATCATGCCAGATCCATTGCGGGGTAGGCAGAGAGTACAGAGTTCCCACAGGTTCTTGCTTTGCAATATTTCTGGCTTCTTCCACTTACATACAAAGTTTCGCATAAATAATAAATGAATTCAAGCGAGTCATTTGACATAAGGTAAAAATTGGCACGTATTGTGTGTCCATTTTGTAAACAAAGTTTTATCTACCTCAATTTTTTTTCTTCAATCCATTGCATTTATATGCAATGAAGCGCTATCTGGTCTAGTAAGTAGCAATGAAATGCTCTTTTGGTTGTTTCATTATTCTATAATACATCGCAGAGGTATAGAGGTAGCTGGTCCACTAAGCTGTGCAAACACAGCGGATGGGCGGTGGAGTCGAAACAATAGCGCTCCCATAGTAGGCGGCCTGAAGTGCTGAATTATCATCTATAAAAAACAGTATGCAAATAGAAATGAATGAGAATGGTAAAAAGAGACCCGGGAATGAGAATTATGAGCGCTGAGCGCGAATTTGGCCGGTGGAGATAGCCTTGGTTGGGCGGTAGGGAAGTTAAAATTTGTGACAAAAGAAATTTAAATTCGTTGAGCTGATTAAGAGTATAGCACATTCACCATCCATGAAATTTGCTACAGAAGCAATGAATTCTGTTGAAGATTATGGGATATAGTATTTTCAAGAAGATAAATGGGAAATGACGCATTGTTTTTGAATTTTGTTACAGTGTATAAAAAGTGTGCAAACTTTATGATCAGTGCGCAAATCTGTGAAAAATATATTGAGTTGTTTTTTATTTGGCATTAGTAAATAACCCTGCAAATGGAAAATGTTTTTTCATTTTAAAATTTGTTACAGTTAATGAGAATGCGAAACCTTCTGATTATGATAATGCATTACTATACATTTGATCCGATAAAAGTCATAACCTAAAAATATAATACCATAATAATATCTGTATAACGGCGCCTATGGTTTTCTGGTTGGCGTTTCAGTGCTGATAGCGGTGAAAGGTAGATTTATCTTTGTTATCATAGTCGTCCGCATGGTGGCCGAACATAAAGGAAATCTTGAAATAACACTGGGGTCTCGTCCGGTACACTGATCTTACTTGATATGCGAGTATGCGCACAATAGTTGTAGATAATTCTTGTCACATGGAATGCAGTGAGGTTAGCTGCTCTGCGATAAGTCCGACCGCTTGCTGCGTTGCCAATTGAATGACAACGCAGCGCCGTCCGCCATCTTATATCGACTATCTGTCATCGTTTCACAACTAAACACACTCGAGCAATCATAGGGTATGTCTATGACAAGATTACAAGGTTACTATAATGAAAATAACTGCTCGCCATTCCATTAACTGATTTTCAAATAATAGGATACGATATGTATTTAAAGCTACACGGCAATGTAGTCGACATTTTTTAAATTCCGAATACTCTACGACCAAAGGATCAGAATGAACGCTTTTAAAGTAATAATTATAACAATAATGCATATTTATTTTTGAATGATCTACGCTGTTGGCCGCGGGACCCTTCACCGGACAAGAGGGCGAGCGTGCAACCACTTCGCTCGAGCCAGAAGGGCAAGGGGGCAACTAGCTCAAGGGCGCCTCAAGGAGGAACGGCCTCGGCTTGGGCAGTCGCTATGGGGGAGGGCGTATACTAGGTGTCTCGCCGTAGTGCTCTGTATCGGCCGGCGGGCAAGGAATTCTTCGATCTCGCCAGCTAGGTCGGTGTCTGATCCTGTATGCGGTATCTGTATCCGAAAGAAGGGATGTAAGGGCATGCATCTTTATTGTTAAAGTACCGAACAATCAGGTATGTTGCATACATTAATTACAGTTAAATGATCGATCCCTTCAATAAAATGTGCGGTTGGTACTTAGAATAGGGAAGCCCTGTGCTATAAGTACCAGCAAGTTTTTTTTTGGGAATATCATCTGCTCTAATTTTTGTGTTAAAACTATATTCAGTAAGACTATCTTAAAGAAGACCTAAACCAATATAACTTATGTTAAATCCGATCCGAACTTCTAAAATCAATTCCGTACTTTCTAATGGAAATCCACTTAAAAACAAACCTTTCTTCGATAAATTATATTAAAGCTAAAACAAACATCCATGCAGCTGACTACGTGGAGACTGTTGGTGGCTTAGTCAGAAATCGAACGTACATTTTCGTGTGTTCGCACACAATCCACAGTTCATAAAATAAAATGTCGGATTTAAAATCACACGACACAGAAATCCAATTTTCCAACGCAGAATTCCAATTGGTTTTTGTTTTGAAAATGGACTAACTGGATCACTGAAAATATGAAAAATCTCTTTAATCCACTCGTAGAATAAACTGGTTCGATTGGTTTAAAAGGTGTGAAACTTGATAGCTGAGCTTATTTGTACTAAGTGAAATGGACGTTAAATAAAGTTCATTTCATTTTAATGTTAATTTACAATGACATGATAATGCTTCCTGTTAGGTCCCTATATAAATAGAGGTAAGTTGCTTGCTATTACAAACTTTCAGACTCCAGACTGTTACTGAATTTTTTTTCAAAGCAAATCCCCAAACATACTTTTATCCAAGCTTCCTAGCATTTGGGTTTCGACACTAGGAGGGTTGGAATCCTTTCCAACCCTACTTATTTTGAAACCTAATAATTGGAAATGGCGACTGCCTCGTTAGTCTTGTGGCAAAGCGCATCGCTTGGTGATCACTAGGTCCTGGGTTCAAATCTAGGTCGGACAAATAAAGTTTTTCTAACGAAAACTTCCCAGTATGAGTCTGGAGTCTGGACTTGTGCCCGGTGTATGGCAATAGGCTCGCTCCCTATTACATGGGACCTAACATCGTCGGCAAAAAGTGGGTGTACTCAGTACACCTCTGCCTCCTGCCTCCTGCCTGCATCTTTCACCTGTGTGGAGTTTTTTATTATGATAACTTTGCTTCATGTCTGATGATATAGGAACTACGGTTTACAAATATCATAAAGTTGAATTGGAAATTAGGTTATAGTTATAATGACTATGAAAGTATCACACATATGACGCACACACATTCGACGAAAACTTTGGCGCAGTGGCTAAGATCTTAAGCCGCTCCGCCCACTGGGTCGAATGTTCGCGGGTTTGATAACCGCACGGGACAAATCTTTATGTATGTGAATTTTCATGTCCGTAAACGCACCCACGACGTGCCATGAGTTGGTTACGTTTTTAAAAAATATTTTATTAAACGGTGAGAACAAAGAAAGCTAGAAAAGTCAGTGCGGAAAGAGCTTCTTGAAAGCCTGTACTCTCTGCCTACCCCGTAAGACTCCGTAGCGTTTCGATATACGTAGATGAAATGGTGTCTTCAGTTTTAGAGATCTGTGTTCTAGGCAAAGTTGAGGCGGCCATAGTTTAACCTGACCTTACACGTGGCAATATAGTTACTGGTACAAGAGCAAGTTAAATTGAGTCATAACGAGGTACTATATTGGGTTCAAACATACGTATGTATAATATGAGAGAATAAGAAACAAGATAGTAAATTTACTCTATATTTTTGTAATCGTCTCTATTAAATACATATATCTCATCTTTGTGTGTGTGTGTGTGTGTGTGATCAATGATCTACGCTGTTGGCCGCGGGGCCTTTACAGCTTCACCGCACAAGAGGGCAAGCGTGCAACCGCTACGCTCGAGCCAGAAGTGCAAGGGGCCAACTAGCTCAAGGGCGCCTCAAGGAGGAACGGCCTCGGCTTGGGCAGTCGCTATGGGGGAGGGCGTATACTAGGTGTCTTGCCGTGGAGCTCTGCACCGGCCGGCGGGCAAGGGATTCTTCGACTTGTGTACTGATAGTAATAGGGAGCGACCTTTTTGCCGTATACCGGGCACAATTCCATACTCCGGACTCATACTGAGAATTTGTCGTTAGAAAAACTACAATTGTCCGACCTAGGATTTGAACCCAAGGCCTCGTGATTACAAAGCGATGCGCTTTGAGACAGTCAAGTGGAAAGTATTTTTACAGCCATAATGTGAGTGTGTGATATTGTGTCCATTTATGTCAATCAGTACATGTGTGATAAAGCGAAAACAGTAGGTATGGACAAAATCGTCCGCTATTACACTTCTCGTCTCTTACTTATATAGTCTGCGGCAGATCACTCAGGTAAACTTATTCTACGATCCCAAATCAGCACTCAAATATACCAAGAAGTTACATCATAATTAGCGTCTCTTAAACATGCCCCAAAACTTACCTACTTTGTAGTAACTTGTGTCTATTTCTAGCTTCCCTGTAGGGGTAAATCCCCGGTACCCACCCCCAAATCACTTGACCAGTTTGTTGCCGCATACCCCTTGTTCGTCGGAGCGTGAAACTCAATTTAGTAACAAAAGAAACCGTTGCTTTTGTCGTTTTGCTAGGAGGAGCGATAATTTTACGTGCTTTAGAAAAATCTTTTGTGAGTACTGAGTTTTAAGTTGAAATATTTTTTAAAACTGTTGGCGCTCTGTACACTCTGCGTACCTCGTACGTGATCTGGTATGATTATATAGATAGTTTTAAAACTATTGTCCTAATTTAAAAAAAAAAACAATTTTTGTGTCGCGAGTGTGTTTATAAGCATAAAACTCACATGCATCATCATCATCATCATCTCAGCCTATACTGGTCCACTTCTGAACATAGGCCTCCCCAATCGCTTTCCAGCGTAACCGGTCCGATGCCACCTGCATCCAACGACTTCCTGCGATTTTCACAAGATCGTCGGTCCATCTGGCAGGCGGTCGTCCCACGCTGCGCTTGCCAATACGTGGTCTCCACTCTAGAATCTTTCTGCCCCAACGCCCGTCCGATCTACGCGCTATGTGGCCCGCCCATTGCCACTTCAGCTTGCTAATCTTAACGGCTATGTCGGTGACCTTGGTTCTTCTACGAATCTCCTCATTCCTGATTTGATCGCGTAGAAAAACGCCGAGCATAGCTCTCTCCATAGCTCGCTGAGCAACTCTGAGCTTTTTTATGAGACCTATTGTAAGAGACCACGTCTCTGATCCATATATCATCACTGGTAACACACATTGACTAAAAACTTTAGTCTTAAGGCACTGAGGTATTTTGGATGAGAAGATGTTGCGCCATTTCCCGAACGCTGCACAGCCGAGTTGGATTCGTCGATTGACCTCTCTCTCAAAGTTGGACCTACCTAACCGGACTACCTGTCCCAGGTAAATGTATTCGTCGACAACTTCAAGAGTAGAGTTCCCAACGGTGAGTGCGGTGGGTACGAAATGGACGTTAGACATTATTTTCGTTTTGTCCATGTTCATTTTAAGACCCACTTGTTGAGATACTCTGTTGAGGTCATCGAGCATTCGTCCTAGATCTTCCAGCGACTCCGCCACAACCACAATGTCGTCGGCAAATCGAAGGTGAGTGATGTATTCGCCATTGATGTTGATGCCAAGTCCTTGCCATTCCAAGAGCTTGAAGGCGTCCTCTAAGGTGGCCGTAAACAGTTTCGGAGAAATGACGTCTCCCTGCCTTACTCCTCTTTTTATGGGGATCGCCTTCGTGCACTGCCCCTGTACTCGGACTGACATGGTGGCGTTATTATACAAGCACTTCAACACTTCAATGTACCGATAGTCAATGCGGCATCGCTGGAGAGCACACAAACTCCCATGCAACAAACTATAATTTAAAAAAAACCTAAATATACACGATTTCAAAGCAAGCCGAACTAAAAAGGAAAAATATTTCTAAGTATGAAAGTTTGTTAAATTAATTTTATTGTGAATAGCGTGGGATGCTTTACATCAAATGTTATAAATAGTTCATTGGTAGTTCATAAATGTAGAGTTATTTTAAAATCTACCTATCTATATCATCACGCCAAATCCCTTGCAGGGTAGGCTTAGAGTACAGAGTGCCAACAGGTTCTTTCCTTACACACCTCTCTGGCTTCCTCTACTCTCATAGTTCGTCTCATACACGCTCGCCGGTTACGGAGACACTTAACTTGTCCTTCAGATAAGACTCGGTGTATTTGGTCATGGTATGATAGTCTAGGTCTTCCTTAGTACATACATCCTTCCACTTTCGCATTGTATATCTGTTTTGTCAATTATTTCTTCTGACATTCTTTCTATATGCCCGAACAACGGAGCATACCACTTCTCATCTTTACACCGATACTACCTTTCATACCTACTTGCTTTCTTACTACGCTATTGCGAATACGGTCGGCCAGCTTCACTGAGCACATCTTCCGCAGAGCTCGCATTTTCACCGCATTTCTCCTATTTTCGTTCTCCTCCTTACATACCCAGCTCTCGCTGCCATATAACAGCGTTGGGACAAGCACTCCGTTATGTATGGCCAGTAGCGCCTTTTGGCTTAAGTGCCGGCCCCCAAGTTACTTTCCCATTGCACCATTCACTCTGTTCCCTGCATTCACTCTTCTCTCTTTGTCAGCGGTGTATTTTCAATCCTCACTGAATACGCATCCAAAATATACAAACTCATTCACTTGGTCCAGCACATCGTTACCAACCACAAATATTTTAAAATATACACTAAAAAGCTCCCGCAGGGCGCGATAATTTCTATTATTATCAATTCTTTTTTTTTGTGTTACAAATAAATGGTTTTAAACTTCGACTTTACCCAACACCCAAAACAGCAACTTCAAATTTGCATTAACGAAAATTTATCTCAAGAGCAAACATGTCAGAAGAAATTTTGTTTGGCAATTAATGATGTTGGGAGCAGGCAAGACCCTTATTCGCTATGACTAAACGCGGCGCGTCAATATAACTTCGTGATATTACCATGTACCTAATAGTATTCCGTATGGCACTAGAGTAGGTACGATTAAGGCTGTAACAACGGTGAAATCACAAAAATACTGCTGATTTACAAAAGATTCTTGACGTATCTTCGGCATATTTGCTATAAAAAGCTATATAATATTGTGTTAGTATGGAACAAAAATTAATTAAATGTATTTATCTTCAAAAAGAAAACTTCTGGCAAGCCCATTTTTAATATTAATTGTAAATTTTCTATTTAACAGCTGAGCGGATATGAATAAAATATATGCGCAAAATGTTAGATATGCACTACAAACTTCATAAATGACTTTTTATTTGGATTAATTGAATCTGAATTATTTTTAAAAAACTGCATTTTGAGTCCTTCGAGCATATTGTTCACTGTTGTTGCGGTCAGCAGACAAGGAAGATTTTCAAGGTCATTCACGATAGTAATCCCCTTAAATTATCATTCTACTAAGTTATCTTAAAACGCCGCGTCACGTGTTTATCATAGCAAATAAGGGCCCTGAAACGTGTCGCCAACTTCGGAACATGGTATAAACAAGTTGCTTTAAACAATCTCCGACAAGATTGCTCACGGAACTCGCTTAACTATATTAGACGGCAACTCGCGGTTACAAATTATGCTTTTGGTGAAAAACTTCAGTAAAGTTGGGGAGATAAAACGTAGATTGAGGTAAAACTGTTTTTGAGATTTAGCACCTTAAATTTAGAGACATGATATAAAATTTAATGCCCAATAAAATATCATATACTGTATCAAAGCTGGGCTATGGACTGCTCTCATATAACGAAGTAAGAAATTACGCCACAAAATTGATCATCCTATATTTACGTGGGCCGTAGCTTGTGGGTATCTGTCCCTAACTCGAGCAAACAATATGTACGTCGAGAGAACTACACGGTTCCTGGACTTATTAACAAACTACCCAGCTCTATTAAAGATAAACTGACGTAAAATAATATTAAAAAAAAACCTAAAATGTTATTTTTCAGTTCTTAGTTTGACTCATTCTGTGTGTATATTACAAATTAATGTAATCCTTCGTAAATCTTTAGCTAGGTTGGTAACTGATTTTTCCTTTTTTTTATACTTTGTACACACATAGGCCTGATGTAGATTTATTAATTCTTGGTATAAATCACAAACCTTGGTGGTTTATATTGGGCCAATCATGTAAGTCTCTTATTTTGTAATCTTTATAATTGATAAATAAATTTAAAACAAATGGAAATGGGGCATACACCACCACGCATACCTAGTGAATAGTACGAGATGAGTTTGGACCACCAGCCCATCGGGAAACTAGATAAGAGTGGACGGGACGAACTGAGAATGGAGGAAGCCAGAGAGATTATTGCCTGCCCAGACAAAATCATCTGTGATGCTATAGATCTTAGGCAATATAGGCGTGATCTATCTAGATCGCTGGTAGCGCTGTGCAACCGCGGTGTTCTTACTGATAACCAAGGTTAAGATGGGTGACCGTTTGTGGGATTATCATATTCGAGCATTTTCGTGCTTAAGTCACGTTAAGCCGTTGGTCCCGGCTACCACTTAATGTGGTAGTCGTTAAGCCGATTTAGAAGCCCTAAGAGTGGCTTGATAAGTTCCAACAACAGGTGGTCACAAACCTGCCTCCATCAATCCGCACTGGGTCCGCATAGTGAAGTATGACCTCATCTCCCTCACCTCGATTTGTGAGAGAAGGCCTTTGCCCAGCCGTGGGCAGTATAGGCTGATATTATTATTAGATATGTAGATCACACCTATATTTTCCAAGTGGAGGTGGCGGAGGTATATTTTTTTTGCAAATTTGAGTGACCTAACTCAAATTTGCAAAAAAAAATGCAATCGCATTTTTTATTTATTAAATGTTATGAATGTTAAAACCAATTTCAATTAATCTACAACGGATAATACAAACATATTCCAAATGTTGGAACGTTAATTCACAAAATTGCTCAGCAAAATGTAGCATGATGTCGTTTTTCTAGATTAAACACTCCAATTCAAGTTGATAACAAGTGCGTGACACTCATATTGATTATACTAATGGCCTATCGCTTTGTCTACAAATCTAACTATATGTCTATACAGAAAGATATATAGACAATTTAGTCAGTAACAAAACATTTAATTTGGATGTACGAGTATGCTGTATTTGTACTCATTTGTTTCGTATTTATTGTTATGTGCTACTTAATTAATGATACTTAGATCAAAAGATATAGATGAGGCTCATAAAAAGATATATGATAAGACTGCCTTATTGGTCCAGGGGCAAAGCGCACCGCTTTGTGACCACGAGGTCTCGGGTTCAACTGAATTGTAGTTTTTCTAACGAAAAATTCGTATGAGTAAGTGTTGTAAAAACACTCGATTCGGCGCTTAAAACACAGGTCTTCTACGTGTTTCAACGCTCGTAAGCGTCGACTCAACGCTAAACGCTCGACTTCAGCGCTCCTTTTTACAACACTAGTATGAGTCCAGAGTCTGGAATTGTGCCCGGCACTTGACGGACGAGTGGCGCAGTGGTTAAGAGCTTAAGCCGCTCCGCCAATTGTGTCTATTAGTCGCGGGTTCGATTATCGCACGGGACAAATATTTGTGTGACACACAATTATTTGTTTCGGTCTGGGTATTTGTGCGTGTGAATTTTCATGTTTGTAAACGCACCCACGACACAGGAATAAATCCTAGTGCGGGGCCTAACGTCGTTGGCGAAATGTGGGTGTACTCAGTACACCTCTGCTATCCCCGCTTGAAGAATATAGGGGTACCGGTATTTATTTTTTATTTTTCAAAAGATATAAGGTGTAACATAATAAACGCAACACCTGAAAGTAGTTTGTTATAAATCGGTAACTAGATTTTTTCCAACTATTTTCAATGTACCTTACATTTTTTAAGTTTGCAAAAAGGACTTTTTACTCCTTCAGTGCGCTATAGAAAACTAAATTTATTCTTGATTCATAGCAATAAGGAGATTTCAAATGCATTCCTAAAACGTATTTCTCAAAACGCACACATAAACGTACAAGTTTCATCGTAATTGGGGTATAAAAGTGCTTAAAAAATATGTCAAAACCTTTAAACTTGAAAATTAGGTTTTCGTTTTGAATTTATGTAGCAATTCTCTAATCGGGGTGTCTAAGGTCTTGCGTTATTTACGTTACACTTTGTATACCTTTTGCGAAGGTCCAACTCGCGATTTTTAGATGCCGTCAGTAGAGTGAAATTTTCGAAAAACTGGGTGACTGAAAAAAAATTAAAATTAAAATTTGTGTTCATGTTTAGCTATGACATTTTAGTTCCATACTTATCTATTAGTATATATGAAAACCATTTTCTTCGTATACATGCAACAATCAAATATAGGTAGAAACATGCTCGCCGCACGAGAAATGGCACCACCAAAAGGCGGGTAAAAGTGGACGGTACTAAAAAATTAACAGGCTTCCGCTTTTTCGCAAATACAACTTTAAGTGAAACGAGTGAGGTACAATATGTCCTAATTTATGTTTATATCATCACTACAACTACCCACGTGGTTATGGGGACGTTTTAGTGTAACTTTCGAACGGGACTGTGTATTTTATTATGTTATATCAATGTATACATTTATGAAAACTTAAAAAAAGGAAAACTACCATCACTTAAAATTGTAAAATGGTTTTTTATTTCACAATGTTAAGTGATAAGTGAATTATTATTAATATTTTATACCTGTATTATATTATTCTATTTAGTTCTACAGTAAGGTACCAACAGGATTGATGTAACTCATAATAACTGAATTTACACGTTCGTGCTGTTTGCCGTCAATGAGTTCAATACCGATTTCATTAAAATGGGACCACCTAGAAACTATACTAAACCCAACGCAAAAAGAATCATCAGAATCAGTTCATAGATAAAGACGTTATAAAAAAACACTGATGAATTTTCGACCTCCTCCTGTTTGAAGTCGGTTAATATTCTGATTCGTTCTATGGCAGGGTACCTATAGGATTGACATAATACCCATAATATCTTAATCTACGCATGGGTATTGTTTGTCGTTAAGGAGTTCCCTGGTGTATCTTCAAAGTCCAGGGTCCGTTACCGATAAAAATAAGATGAGACCACCTCAGAGCTGTACAGAATCCGAAGCAAAAAAATTCATCAAAATCGGTTTATAAGCAAGGAAATTATAAAAAAAACACAGACGAATTATAAACCTCCTCCTTTTTTGACGTTGGTTAATATTTTAGTTAATTCTATAGTAGGGTACAATCAATTCAATATATATATTCGTATTATTTGTTAAGGAGTTCCCTGGTGTATCTTTAAAGTGTAAGATCTAATACCAATGAAATTAAAATGGGAACACTTTGGAGCTATGCTGAACCCAGTGCAAAAAAAAACATCAAAGTTCTCAATGTAATCGCATTTTTGCCGGTTTATAATTGACGGAAATATCGGGGAACATACATAAAAAAATAAACATATAGACGAACATAGAACCTCCTCCTTTTTTCCTTCGTATGCTGGGTGTAAGGAATAGCACTAATTAATACGAAATCTTTTCATCATCATCATCTCAGCCTATACTTGTCCACTGCTGAACATAGGCCTCCCCAATCGCTTTCCAGCGTAACCGGTCCGATGCCACCTGCATCCAACGACTTCCTGCAATTTTCACAAGATCGTCGGTCCATCTGGCAGGCGGTCGTCCCACGCTGCGCTTGCCAATACGTGGTCTCCACTCTAGAATCTTTCTCCCCAACGCCCGTCCGATCTACGCGCTATGTGGACCGCCCATTGCCACTAAAATCAAATAATCTAAAATTTTTTACTATGTCACAATGCCAGACTTCGGATGGATTTTTTCCATCGAAAAATTACACTTTCTCTGAACTAAGATACGAACACAGGACCTAGTGATCGCTACGCGACATTTGCCACTAGAGCAACGAGGCATACGTCTTTTTAAGTCTCGTTTGTCGCAGTCATAAACCTAGGTTATATTCCTTTTAGCATTCCAATTCCGTATAGAGTGCTGAAAATTCCCGTTCTATATGTGAAGTACGTTTCAGTACAGTTCAAACTGCTATGAAACTTGTATGCACATATTTTTTGAACATTTTCTGAACGTTTCCGCTAGGAGTACCGTGTAGGCTTTAGAGAATAATTCACCAAGTATGAAGGGGTTAGGGGTGTGAAAACCTGATCATAAATAAATAGGTAAATCCTACTTTAAATCAATAAATGTGATAGTTTGTATGTTTGTTACTCAATTACGCAAAAATGGCTGAATGGATTTGGATGAGATTTGGCACACAGTTATTTTATTTCCTGGATTAACATATAGGATACTTTTTATCCCGGCGAAATGTATGATTCCTGTCTTAAGGCAACGCGGACGAAGCCGCGGGCAGATAGTACTTAATACAGATAGCATAAATGTTTACGTTTTACCAAAAATGATTTTAATAACACATAAAATAATAATAAGACTGCCTCGTTGGTCTGGTGGCAAAGCATATCGCTTTGTGATCACGAGGTCCTGGGTTCAAATCCTAGGTCGGACAAATGTAGTTTTTCTAACGAAAAATTCCCAGTATGAGTCCGGAGTCTGGAATTGTGCCCGATATATGGCAATAGGCTCGCCCCCTATTACATGGGACCTAACATCGTCGGCGAAACGTGGGTGTACTCAGTACACCTCTGCCACCCCCTCTGGGGAATATAGACGTGACGGTGGTTTTTTTTCTTTTTTTTTACATAATAATTTCATAGACTTCCTCCTTGGTCTAGTGAAGTCTGGATAGTGGGGTTAGACAAAGTGTTGTTTTTCCATCAAAAAAATCTTAATAGCAGGCTAGAGTTGGCAATGAGAGTTGGGTGTGTAAGAAGAAGAGAATGAAAACAGGATAAAATTGCGGTCGAAATGCGAGCTCTGCGAAAGATGTGCGGAGTCAAGCTGACGGACCGTATTCACAACAGCATAGTAAGAAAGCATTTAGATATTAAAGATATGAAAGGGTACACTCCGTTGGTTTGGGATTGAAAGAATGTCGGGAGAAGGAATGACAAAACAGATATGCATTGCAAAAGTGGAAGAATTTAGGTACCGGGGAAGACTTAGACTATCTTATCATGATCAAATAGACCGTGTCTTATCTGACGGGCAAGTCAAGAGTCTCCGTAACCGGCGAGCGTGTATGAGACGAAATTTTTAATGTGGGCCCTGAAATTGTCAGTGGGTGAAGATTACATTTTTTTTTAAAAAACGTAGCCCCATACTAGAATAAATTCCTGTATCGTGGGTGCGTTTACAAACATGAAAATTCACATACCAAAATACCCAGACCGAAACAAATAATTGTGGAGCGCACAAAGATTTGTCCTGTGCGAGAATCGAACCCGCGACTATCAGCCACAGTGGACAGAGCGGCTTAAGCTCTTGACCACTGCGCTAAATCATCCGTCATATTGCAAGAAATGTATACGTTCTTCGGTGCCTTAAATGCTAATTCCCACTCGACAGAGTTACCCCAGTACAATTATAGCGTATTCTATCGTAGATGATACATATGCGTGGTAAGCTGTCATGACGGTGGTAATGCTAACAATTTTAAAGAGCTTAAATAGCATATAAGAATATTTATTTAGTTTGTGTGCGAATTTTTTTTTTTTTTTAAATGTAGCCCGGCTATAGTATTTATTCCTGTGGCGTGAGTGCGTTTACAAACATGAAAGTTCACATACACAAATACCCAGACCGGAACAAATTATTGTGGATCACACTAAGATTTGTCCCGTGCGGGAATCGAACCCGCGACTATTAGACACAGTGGGCGGAGCGGCTTAAGCTCTTAACCACTGCGCTAAATCGTCCGTCAAATTCTATTATATTGGTATTGTATCGTCAAGCAATTTCTATTGCTGTTGTTAGTTTGGCCCTAGTTCAAAAACTCATAATGTTGGTATATAAATCATAATGTTAATATATAACCTCTGACTGCCTCGTTGGTCTGGTGGCAAAAGCGCATCGCTTTGTGATCACGAGGTCCTGGGTTCAAATCCTAGGTCGGACAAATGTAGTTTTTCTAACGAAAAATTCCCAGTATGAGTCCGGAGTCTGGAATTGTGCCTGGTATATGGCAATAGGCTCGCCCCCTATTACATGGGACTTAACATAGTCGGCGAAATGTGGGTGTATTCAGTACACATCTGCAACCCCCGCTGGGGAATATAGGCGTGACGGTGTATCATTATGTTAGTTCTTTCTTTCCATATTTGTATCAAATACATGTTGTCTCATCTCCTCTGTAATAAAATGCGTTATGTATATTATTTAAATACTTTATTGTTCTCCATCAAGTGAGACAACCCTCAAACATCGAATTACATTCGGATATGAATAAAATCGATATGAAGAGTTTCGTATACACCCTCGTAAATACACTCGTATATGGGTAAAGTAGTATCCCGAAACTATTTTAGGGTAAATGTAAGTTGTACCTTATTTTATTATCGTGACCATATCTCCGGAGGAGTGCTCAGAGATACGCGTTCCGAAAGTTCATATTGCAGTTAACTTATTTCAATAATTGAACCGGGTGTATCGTAAAAACCGCATGTCCTCAGACACACTGATTAGATAATCTGTCTATCTTTATCATCACGCCAGCTCCCTCGCGCGGTAGTCAGAGAGTACAGAGTTCCAACAGGTTCTTTCCTTACATACCTCTCTGGTACAAACCTCTCTTCCTCCACTTTCATAGTTCGTCTCATATACACTCACCGGTTACGGAGACTCTCGATTTGCCCTTCAGATAAGACACGGGCTATTTGGTTCAGATTAGATAATTGCTTTACAATTTCAATACTACACCACTACACACATTTATACCCCAATTAACAATGAAACTTGTACGTGTATGTGTGCGTATTGCAAAAACGTTTTATAATCAATAATAAATTTAATTTATTATACCGCACTATAAGGAGTAACACCCATTATTGCAAATTATTAAAAAAGTAAGATACATTAAAAATTGTTGGAATCAATTCAGTTATCGATTTAGAATGAACTACTTTCAGGTCTTATTATGTAACACCTTCTATATAGCAAACTTAGTATTGTCTATTGATTGAGAACTTGTCTGATGTGATTGACGTTAGTGATAAGCCTGGGTAGAACAATTCATTAATGAAGACATTTAAAACAAAACGTAGCTACACTTTGTATTAGTATAGTATTATACATTTCTTGATCTGGCTTACAAATGTTACATACACATAACATCTAAACCGTTACAAACATTTGTAGATCACTCAAAATAGAGCGTACCTTTTAATAACCCTCTATGACCGTAACTCGATTTTTTATATATTTAAGTTAAGTCTATACTGTTCTGAAGGTGCCATATATTTCAGTTGGAGTATACAGGGATGTTACTAACAGAAAGAAAAAAATAGCTAAAACTAAATAACCAAAACGAATCAGTAAAACACCATCACGCCTATATTCCTCAAGCGGGAGTCGCTGAGGTGTACTATGTACACCCATTTTTCACCGACGATATCAGGTCCCATGTAATTGGGAGCGAGCCTGTTATATACCGGGGTCAATTCCAAACTCCGGACTGATACTGGTATTTTTTCCATAGAAAAACTACATTTGTCCGACTTAGGATTTGAACCCAGGACCTCGTCCTCCACTAGACCAATGAGGCAACTAAAACTATTATTTTATAAGTCTAGTTTTAACTAATCTTCGTTTATTACTAACACGAAATTTCGCGAAATAGCCAATTTCGAAATTACTCGCTTCGCATAACATCGTTAGTATCGCTACAGACTTAATTCATGTTCGTGTCTTTAGCTATTTACATAGGTTCTGTGTTAATTTTAAACTTTAATAATATGTATTTCCAAGTTTGTATTCACAACGAACCTACTAATTTGACTTAGTGTTTTGGGTTTATTAAATTGACTAATCTAATAAGATAAAACAATTTTTTCGGATTATATCGCGGTTTATTTTTGATTTTTATTTTCACGAATATTTTATAAGCCGCCGAAGAAGATCAGTCAGTTTTAAACCATCTGTCAAGTGTCACATCCCTCTACAAGATGCAGGAGTATACAAGCTTGGTTGTGAATGTGGTCTCTATTACATAGGATAACAAAAAGACCAGTAAAACCTCGGGTTAAAGAACACATAGCTGACCTAAAACACCATCGCTAAAAAGAAGTCTGCAGTCTGTGAACATGTCCTTTACCGCACCCGCCATAACATCAGATTTGATAGACCACAAATCCTCGTGAAAGAACACCGATTCCTACCAAGGATGGTTCGCGATGCTATTGAAATTAAAAAACATCCTAATTTCAATAGAGAAGATGGCTGGGTGCTTCAATCGACTTGGGATCCAGTAATTAATATAATCAAATCCAAAACCAAGCATAACACTGCAAGACCTCAAGACACCGTGAGCTCATCCTGCGTAGATCAGACCAACAGAAATAATTAAGAAGTTTCAGGGTACCCCGGAACAACTATGCCTTTTGGACGTCTAACACATCAGTCCTTCCCGTAACCATGGGTGCTGCAAAGCACTCGAAACGGCGGGAACTTAAAAATCAAAAATAAACCGCGATAAAATCCGAAAAAATAGTTTTGTTCATGTGTTTTAAAAAAGGAGGAAACCTCTAGAAATTTTCTCTCCAAGACTTTATTTACCGTTAACAAATAATCGCGCATAGATTTAAACCATTTACCATTAAAACCACCGCCAGCCAAGAAAAAAAACGAGTAAAGAAAAAATAAAGTGGGAAGAACTACAACTTACTTTCTCAAAAGAAATTTCAATTCTGGATCTCTGGATCGCAGGAAGTCGTTGGATGCAAGTGGCATCGGACGGTTGCGCTGGAGAGCGATTGGGGAGGCTTATACAGCGAGAGCTTATGCAGTTCAGCAGTGGACGAGTATAGACTGAGATGATGGTGATAATGACTTCAGGATCACTTTTATTTAAAAATTATAATGGTTGTTGTTTTGTATTCTTACGGAATTTATGGAATACATACAAGTACTTATTAATTCTTTTCTACTTAAAACGGGCTATGTTTGTTCACAGTCTATATTCTTACTAATACCCATTTGACATTATATCAGAATAACTATAGCTGAATCGAAGGAAACCCTACCGGTTATGCGTGCGGCGTGGTAGATATATACATAGTATTGTATGCTTTCCTTGGCCCGACCACAAGGGCTAGTCACCACACATGTGGATCAAAAGGACAAGATCTATCTATCTATATCATCACGCCAGATCCCAGAGCTGGAGTCCCGCAGGGCTCAGCTCTCTCGCCCTTCCTGTTTAGCCTTTACACGAACGACATTCCTCGTTCGAGTAAGGCGCATCTCCTATTCGCGGATGATACCTCTCACTACGTCTCGCATAGGAATAAGGGTTTCATTACCAGAAACCTTCAGGCAACCGCCAGTTCCCTAGGAAATTGGTTCAGGAAGTGGCGTATTGAGGTGAACCCGGACAAGACCGCTGCGGTGTCTTCTCCAGAGTTGCCACCCCGCGCCACTCCCTGCGCCGCCCTAGAAGTAATCTCGGCCAAGTGTCCATGTTCGACCGACCCATTCCCTGGGTCAAAGAGGTCAAATATCTAGGGGTCACCCTAAACAGTACTATGTCCTTCGGCCCGCACATCAAGCGGGTCTGTCACCGAGCATCCTTTGTGCTCGGTCGTCTCCATTCGTTAATCTGCAAGCGGAGTAAAATGTCCCTTAGAAATAAGGTGACGCTTTACAAAACTTGCGTTTGACCCATCGTGTGTTGTGTTCGGGCATTCGGCCCCCTTTCACATCGATAAACTCCATGTGGTTCAAAACCGCTTCCTCCGTAGAGCCGTAGGAGCCCCATGGTTCGTACGGATGTCGATCTCCACTCCGATCTAGGTCTCGAACCTATTCGCGCCTATATTAAAAAGGCGACAACACGACACTTCGCGAACGCATCTACCCATGCGAATCCGTTAATCGTAGCCGCCGCCGACTACGATCCCCTCCCCCGACCCCTGCCGCCACCGCCGGCCGAGACATGTTCTCTCCGATTCCCCCGGTGCTTTGTCATCCATTCTTTCCACTCAGAATAAGGGCGACGACGACGTAGTCGTAGATCCCCTCCCATAGCCGGCGGTTGACCGGTGTACTTAGTAGTGCACCCCGTCCCCCCACAGCGACTGTCGCAACCGAGGGCGCCTTGAAGCCCTTCTGGCTCGAGCGTAGTGGTTGCACATTACCAAAGAAGCGTCCCATTTGGGGACACCGCCTTTCATGATAGTATCAGTGCAAAGGAACTATACCCCTGGTGGTTCGGGCATATAGAAACAATATCAAAAAAGATATACAATGCGAAAGTGGAAGGATGTGATCTATCTTGAGTTTGATTCCAAAAGCTCTCGAAAAAATTATTTATGAAGTAATTACTAACCATTTGGAGAAGGCTATTACAAATCATCAGCACGGTTTCAGTAGGCGTAGATCTACTGTCAGCAATCTCTTGGACTATATTACGGAGCTCATCAATTTTGTCGATGGTAAAACACAAGCCGATTCCATTTACACTGACTTTAGTAGTGCATTTGACCGCGTAAACCATAACATACTCATAGATACATTACAACATCAGCATGGCATACACGGCACCTTACTAAGTTGGTTAAAGTCCTACTTACACCATAGAATACCGCGTGTAACCACACTTGGGTTTATCTCGTCTCCTTATGTTTCCACTTCAGGTGTTCCTCAGGGTTCTCATCTGGGCCCAATTCTCTTCTTAGCTTTTATTAACGATATCACTGACCACATTAAAACTTCCAAATTTTCTATCTTTTTTGATGACTTGAAGCTATATACAAGCGTGGAATCCCAAAATAACATAGACGCGCTTCAATCTGATCTGAACTTTATACAATACTGGTGTAATGCTAATAAAATGGACTTAATGCATCTAAATGCCTTCATATAAAGTTCACGAGAAAAAGAAATGTCATGTTCCATCTAGTTACACATTAGCTGACAGTCCTCTACAGGAATCTACGTTTGTTCGCGACCTCGGCGTTATTGTCGATAAAAAATTGAATTTCAAAGAACATATTGACAATATGATTTTGAGGTCTTGGAAGATAGTTGGCTTTGTGAAACGCACATGTAGAGACTTTGAGAGCACAGCGGCCATACTTGCCTTGTACTACGCTCTCATAAGGAGTATCCTTGAATATGCTTCCCCTATTTGGAATCCACACTACAAGGTTCACTGTGACAGGATTGAGCGCATTCAGCGGAACTTTACGCGTTTTCTAGCTTTTAAAGACCCTAGCTGTCCTTATCGAGCCAATTACGATACAAGATTGTTACACTTTAAGATGATATCTTTAAATAATAGACGAAAGATATGTGACATCTCAACACTACATAAACTCGTAAATGGTACATTATTAACACCTGAATCACTTGCTCGGATAATTTTTGACAGTTCCACGTACTATACCTAGACATCCTTTAGTTAAACTATTTTGTACATTTTGTACAGCGATATTCACATTTTTCACACAACTGACATTAAAGAATTTATAAAAAAATGTAGGTATGCACTTTGATTATGATTTATATGCCAGGATTATGATAGTAACCGGCGAGCGTGAGCGATGAGACGAACTATGAGAGTGAAGGAAGCCAGAGAGGTATGTAAGGAAAGAACCTGTTGGAACTCTGTACTCTCTGCCTACTCCGCAAGGGATCTGGCAGAGAGCATTTTTTTATAAATTCTTTAATGTCAGTTGTGTGAAAAATGTGAATATCGCTTTTCAACGCTATATCATTGTAAAATTGCGTGAACCTATTTAAGGGCGAGAATTTACCTAAATTTGTACGACTTGTAGATGTACAAAATAGTTTAACTAAAGGATGTCTAGGTATAGTACGTGGAACTGTCAAAAATTATCCGAGCAAGTGATTCAGGTGTTAATAATGTACCATTTACGAGTTTATGTAGTGTTGAGATGTCACATATCTTTCGTCTATTATTTAAAGATATCATCTTAAAGTGTAACAATCTTGTATCGTAATTGGCTCGATAAGGACAGCTAGGGTCTTTAAAAGCTAGAAAACGCGTAAAGTTCCGCTGAATGCGCTCAATCCTGTCACAGTGAACCTTGTAGTGTGGATTCCAAATAGGGGAAGCATATTCAAGGATACTCCTTATGAGAGCGTAGTACAAGGCAAGTATGGCCGCTGTGCTCTCAAAGTCTCTACATGTGCGTTTCACAAAGCCAACTATCTTCCAAGACCTCAAAATCATATTGTCAATATGTTCTTTGAAATTCAATTTTTTATCGACAATAACGCCGAGGTCGCGAACAAACGTAGATTCCTGTAGAGGACTGTCAGCTAATGTGTAACTAGATGGAACATGACATTTCTTTTTCTCGTGAACTTTATATGAAGGCATTTAGATGCATTAAGTCCATTTTATTAGCATTACACCAGTATTGTATAAAGTTCAGATCAGATTGAAGCGCGTCTATGTTATTTTGGGATTCCACGCTTGTATATAGCTTCAAGTCATCAAAAAAGATAGAAAATTTGGAAGTTTTAATGTGGTCAGTGATATCGTTAATAAAAGCTAAGAAGAGAATTGGGCCCAGATGAGAACCCTGAGGAACACCTGAAGTGGAAACATAAGGAGACGAGATAAACCCAAGTGTGGTTACACGCGGTATTCTATGGTGTAAGTAGGACTTTAACCAACTTAGTAAGGTGCCGTGTATGCCATGCTGATGTTGTAATGTATCTATGAGTATGTTATGGTTTACGCGGTCAAATGCACTACTAAAGTCAGTGTAAATGGAATCGGCTTGTGTTTTACCATCGACAAAATTGATGAGCTCCGTAATATAGTCCAAGAGATTGCTGACAGTAGATCTACGCCTACTGAAACCGTGCTGATGATTTGTAATAGCCTTCTCCAAATGGTTAGTAATTACTTCATAAATAATTTTTTCGAGAGCTTTTGGAATCAAACTCAAGATAGATCACATCCTTCCACTTTCGCATTGTATATCTTTTTTGATATTGTTTCTATATGCCCGAACCACCAGGGGTATAGTTCCTTTGCACTGATACTATCATGAAAGGCGGTGTCCCCAAATGGGACGCTTCTTTGGTAATGTGCAACCACTACGCTCGAGCCAGAAGGGCTTCAAGGCGCCCTCGGTTGCGACAGTCGCTGTGGGGGGACGGGGTGCACTACTAAGTACACCGGTCAACCGCCGGCTATGGGAGGGGATCTACGACTACGTCGTCGTCGCCCTTATTCTGAGTGGAAAGAATGGATGACAAAGCACCGGGGGAATCGGAGAGAACATGTCTCGGCCGGCGGTGGCGGCAGGGGTCGGGGGAGGGGATCGTAGTCGGCGGCGGCTACGATTAACGGATTCGCATGGGTAGATGCGTTCGCGAAGTGTCGTGTTGTCGCCTTTTTAATATAGGCGCGAATAGGTTCGAGACCTAGATCGGAGTGGAGATCGACATCCGTACGAACCATGGGGCTCCTACGGCTCTACGGAGGAAGCGGTTTTGAACCACATGGAGTTTATCGATGTGAAAGGGGGCCGAATGCCCGAACACAACACACGATGGGTCAAACGCAAGTTTTGTAAAGCGTCACCTTATTTCTAAGGGACATTTTACTCCGCTTGCAGATTAACGAATGGAGACGACCGAGCACAAAGGATGCTCGGTGACAGACCCGCTTGATGTGCGGGCCGAAGGACATAGTACTGTTTAGGGTGACCCCTAGATATTTGACCTCTTTGACCCAGGGAATGGGTCGGTCGAACATGGACACTTGGCCGAGATTACTTCTAGGGCGGCGCAGGGAGTGGCGCGGGGTGGCAACTCTGGAGAAGACACCGCAGCGGTCTTGTCCGGGTTCACCTCAATACGCCACTTCCTGAACCAATTTCCTAGGGAACTGGCGGTTGCCTGAAGGTTTCTGGTAATGAAACCCTTATTCCTATGCGAGACGTAGTGAGAGGTATCATCCGCGAGTAGGAGATGCGCCTTACTCGAACGAGGAATGTCGTTCGTGTAAAGGCTAAACAGGAAGGGCGAGAGAGCTGAGCCCTGCGGGACTCCAGCTCGGGTGGAGTGGGGAGTGGAGCGCGTCATTTCGACGCGATGTCGGAAGGTGCGATTTGACAAGAAGTCTCGTATGATGAGCACGAGTCTGTCCGGCACACCCATTTGGTAGAGCTTGTAGATCAAGCCGTTGTGCCAGACTTTGTCGAATGCCTTCGCGACGTCGAAGAAGAGGGCACCCGTGTAGACGGGTTTGGGTCTGTTAAGACCGGAGAGGATGTACGAGCTGTCCGCGTAGTCAATACAGGTACTTTTTATTATGATACTAGTTTCTGTCCGCGACTTTATCCGCGTTAACTTAAGACAGAAACCTAACTTTTTCGGAATAAGAAGTTTACAGTATAGATATCCTATATGTTAATCCAGGTAATAAACTATCTGTGTGCCAAATTTCATTCAAATCCCTTTATTAGTTTTTGAATGATTGAGTAACATAGATCCAAACATCTAAAGATACAAACTTTCACATTTATAATACTCGTATTAGCAAAAGAGACTTTGGGACATTTTGCCAGAGTATGGTATAGATGGCACTCTATTGCGAGCCGTCCAGTCCACTTATGTGGACTGCAAGGCATGCATGCGTACGGGTGGGTGGTAACAGGTCACCCTGGTTTGATGTTAAAATCGGCGTCAAGCAGAGTTGCGTGTTGTCCGCTAGACTGTTTATGATATATCTGGATAAAAGTCTTCAAAGACTGAAAGACTTAGTGGTAAACCATCTACTTTATGCAGATGACACGGTTTTAATAGCGCCAACAGCCACTGATCTGCAAACACTAGTCACAGTTATGAAAGACGACTGCATGATCAATGGCTTACACTTGAATGTGAAGAAAACCAAGATTATGGTTTTTGAAAGGGAAGAAACCAGAACGAATGTAAGGATTGTGGTTGGTAACGATGTGCTGGAGCAAGTGAATGAGTTTGTATATCTTGGAAGCGCCTTCAGTAAGGATGGGAAATACGCCGCTGACATAGAAAGAAGAGTGAGTGCAGGGAACAGAGTGAATGGAGCGATGGGAAAGCTACTTGGGAGCCGGCACTTAAGCCATAAGGCGCAGCTGGCCATACATAACGGAGTTCTTGTCCCAACGCTGTTATATGGTAGCGAGAGCTGGGTATGAAAGTAGGATAAATGCGGTAGAAATGCGGGCTCTGCGGAAGATGTGCGGAGTGAAGCTGATCGACCGCATTAGCAACAGCGTAGTAAGACAGCGAGTAGGTATGAATGATAGTATTGGTGTAAAGATGAGAAAGGGCATGCTCCGTTGGTTCGGGCATGTAGAAAGAATGCCAGAAGAAAGAATGACAAAACAGATATACAATGTAAAAGTGAAAAGATGCAGGTACCGGGGAAGACCTAGACTATCTTACCACGACCAAATAAACCGAGTCTTATCTGATGGAAAAGTCAAGAGTCTCCGTAACCGGCGAGCGTGTATGAGACGAACTATGAGAGTCGAGGAAGCCAGAGGGGTATGTAAGGAAAGAACCTGTTGGAACTCTGTACTCTCTGCCTACCCCACAAGGGATCTGGCGTGAGGTTATAGATAGATAGATAGATAGGTAGGATAAATAATCACAAATCTATATGCCACATATCTCCATTTAATAACTTAATTAATTAAACTCAAACTCAAATAATTTATTTTCTATGAGCCCTGCGAGGGCGCTCACAAATAGTTAAATTACATTTTTTTTTATGTAATTTATTTACTAATCTGCCACCGGATCGGAAAGCGGCCTCCGCTGAGAAGATCCGGCGAAGAAACTCAGCGGGCTTGTCTTTTTTATTTACTTCTCTTTCTCTTTTATCTTTTCTTTTTTTCAATCATATTGTGTGGATGCAATGTTTAGGTTACAAATAAATAGTTGTCGATCTAGCTCCAGTGTGATGCCTTACGATCGACATATGAATCTAATGATGTTATCTGTAAAGAGTGTCTAAAGGATTCTAGATGGAACAGTCCCCACAAGCAGCACCCGTTCACGAGTATGACTACTGGAACAGCCATCACTGCCCTCGATCATATTGAAGGGAAGGGAGTGACCCGCGCCAGACAGCCACCGCAAGCAATATATAATGTGACGCATTTTAATGAGATAACATGCCCAATTATTACTCTCAAAGAAAAATCCGCGCGCCGGACCCACGCCTCTGCGCAAGACCCGCTTAATAAATTTATAAATCATAAAATAAACACTTTTTCAGTGTCTAGTTTTTTTTATAAATTAGTGTTCAGTACCACCACGACACTTCTAGAGTGGAGACCACGTATTGGCAAGCGCAGCGTGGGACTACCACCTGCCAGATGGACCGTCGATCTTGTGAAAATCGCAGGAAGTCGTTGGATGCAGGTGGCATCGGACCGGTTACGCTTGAAAGTGATTGGGGAGGCCTATGTTCAGCAGTGGACAAGTATAGGCAGAGATGATGATGACCACCAGCAGAGCTACTCCTGCAAAATTCTGCGAGGATACAAAACTAGCTATATAAATGTGAACGAATTCAATATACCGATTTGGATCCCTCATATAAATGTTTGTTTGCCCAACTACTATAACTAGTAATATCGGTGCTCTGAATCTATATAAGCAATTTGTTTTCTTGCCAGATGCTTTTCAAATAAAATTTGTAATAAAATGAACTTTGGGTGTTATTTGTTTGTTTTGGTGGACATCACTTTAGGAGTTCTCTGAGAAGTAAACATTCGTATAGTAATATAGTTATAGTTATTATGTCATAAATAATATTATGGCTATTTGTAAAGTTTTACACTATTGATGGAGGCGCTCGTAGCGCTGTGCGACCTCGGTGTTCTTACCGATGACCAAGGTTAAGCAGCGTTCGACTCGGTTGGCTTGAGATGGGTGACCGTTTGTGGCATGCTCATATTCAAGCGTCTCCGTGCTTCGGAAGGCACGTTAAACCTTTGATCCCGGTTACCATTTAATCTGGTAGTCATTAAGCCGAGTTGGAAGCCTTATAGGCGGCTTGATAAGTTCCAAAAGCAGGTGGCCACAAATCTGTCTTCACTGGGTCCCCGTGGTGAAGTATGACCTAATCACTCTCACCTCGATTTGTGACAGAAGGCCTTTGCCCAGCTGTGGGACAGTATAGGCTAATATTATTATTATTAATTTTGGAGTTTTACATTTCTATATCCAAAACCAAAAAAAATCTTTATCAAGCTAAAGCACGAAACTGTGCAATATCTCGGTACAACTAACACAAAGGGTATTCAGAGAACTATGGAATAATACTTGTCTTGTTAAGTCACTTATAGTATAACTTTTCGTTCGCATTACCTTAAAAAAATATTGATACTTTATAACAACTGGAAAGAAAGCCGCAGGAAAGAATGACAAAACAGATATACAATGCGAAAGTGGAAAGATGCAGGTATCGGGGAAGACCTAGACTATCTTACCGTGACCAAATAGACCGTGTCTTATCTGAAGGGCAAGTCAAGTCTCCGTAACCAGCGAGCGTGTATGAAATGAACTATGAGAGTAGAGAAAGCCAGTGAGGTCTGTAAGGAAAGAACCTGTTGGAACTTTGAACTCTCTGCCTACTGGATCTGGCGTGATGATATAGATTGATAAATAACAACTGGAATTGTCTTTTCTCATATCCTTTTTATTTTGTACATATAACGATGACTGCTTTGTGATCACGCGGTTTTGGGTTCAAATCCTAAGTCGGACAAATGTAGTTTTTCTAACGAAAAATTCCCAGTGTGAGTCCGGAGTCTTGAATTGTGCCCGTCATATGGCAGTAGGCACGCCCCCTATACCATGGGACCTAACATCGGCGGCAAAAAGTAGGTGTACTCAGTACACCTCTGCTACCCCCGCTTGGGGAATATAGACGTGACGGTGTTTATAACAATGATATTACTTGGAATTAAAGTAAGGGAAACCTATAATTAGCTATAAAGGATTGTAATAAACTTAGTATGCAACATTTGGATATCGCTGTTGGTTTTTTGAAGAAATATATAAATAAAACGGTCTCAAATAATCAAACCCAGAACCTCGTAAGTCCCAACTTAATAAGGGGCCAATATCCCAACGGAGCATTATGTATCTACCTATATCATCACGCCAGATCCTTTTTGGGGGCAGACAGCACAGAGTCCGAACAAGTTCTTTCCTTACAGACCTCTCTGGCTTTCTCCGCTCTACAAATTCTTGAAGATTTTTTATGAAGCATTATTTTTCCACACAGGATCAGACACCGACCTCTTCGGCGAGGTCGAAGAATCCCTTGCCCGCCGGGCAGGGCAGAGCACCACGGCGAGGCACCTAGTATATGCCCTCCCCCATAGCGACTGCCCAAACCGAGGCCGTTCCTCCTTGAGGCGCCCTTGAACTAGTTGCCCCCTCCCTGTCCTGGCTCGAGCGTAGTGGTTGCCCGCTCGGCCTCTTACCCGGTAAAGTTGTCAAGGCCCCGCGGCCAACAGCGTAGATCATTCGCACACACACCCACAAAGAGCTTATTTTTATTTTTTAACTCATTTAAAAAATAAAATGCCATTGTATAGAACAATGTGAGTGTAACTACTAAATACCTCTCAGGGGGTAGGGGTCGTTAAAAAATCATATTACATGGACCTTGCAAGGTTGAACCACAATGCAATGCCACTGGGTGTTGTAACCAACGACTATTAAACGCGATGGTGGGTAGTTAAATTTTTAATAAAAAAAAACTGTTTAAAAATAGACTCGAAATGGTTAACGTTTTGCTTGTTACTTTAAATTGTTTTGCTAGTTTGTGGGTAAATAGAATTAATTGCTTGATAGAAGTTGGTAGTTGGTGGATAAATGGAATTGCTTGATTGAAGTTTCTTGAAGGTATAACTGACTTTCGACATGATCTGATGTTAGGAGGATCGATGACCTGGTTTTTTGCCTGCGAATAATGTTCTTTGCGATCACGAGGTCCTGGGCTCAAATCCTGGGTCGGACAAATGTAGTTTATTTAATGAAAAGTTCCCAGTAACAGTCCGGAGTATGATATTGTGCCCGGTATACGGCAAAAGGCTCACCCCCTATTACATGGGGCCTAACATCGTCGCCGAAAAGTGGGTGTACACAGTACACCTCTGTCACCCCCGCTTGGGTAATATAGGCGTGACAGTGACAGTTTTTTGTTTTTGCCGCAATGACGACAACAAGCCAAGTTTTATAATTCACTGTTATATTCTATTCAAACTCAAACTCAAATCGTTTATTTTGAATAGACCCTGCGGGGGTGCTTACAAAGTGTCATATTTATATTTCTTTTTTTTAACTTTCTAATCAACCACCGGATCGGAACGCGGCCTCCACTGAGAAGATCCGGCGAGAAACTCAGCGGCTTAGTCTTTTTTGTTTAATTCTCCATTCATTTTTTTTTCGTCATTTTTTGTATAGTTACATACATTTTTATATTATACAAATTCATTGATGCGATCCAGCTCCAGTGTGATGCCTTACGACTGAGATAGAGTATTATTTTTAAATATATGTTATAATAAAAAGCTAGAGTATTCTGGGTGGACCAGTCTCCACAAGCAGCACCCGTTCACGAGTACGACTACTTGAGCAGTCATCACCTCGCTCGACCATATTAGAGGGAAGGAAGTGACCCGCACCAAATAGACACTGCAAGCATAGACTTTTTAGTGAGAATGACCAATCCCAGACCCCAGAGTGCAGTCAGAAAAAGTCTACGAAAGGAGCAGTACTTCGAGCTCGTTTGGCACGACACGTTAGGATATTTATTATTAAGGATTCCACCAATACTACATCGATGATTTCCAGAGGGCAAAATTTTAGTTTGTTTGCTTGAGCGCTTTTTGTTAGCGCGCGTTTATAAAGCGATGAAAGTCTATTAATCGCGCCATTTTATTACTTTTTTTTTGTTTATCATTCTATCATTTTTTACCTTTGATTATTTTTACTTGTTTTGGGTCACACACAGTCACTGATTTTCATTTACGCTTTATTTTAATTAATACTCTTTGTTATGTTAACATTTGTTACTGATTTCTTTCTTTTATGTTTAGTTGAGTGAGCACAAAATAAATTATTCTCCTTTTGTTTATTCGTTTTTTCGTTACTTGACATTGGTGAAATACACTGTTCAAGTGCATGCCATTTATTAAAAGAAGAAGATGAAGACCTGCTAAAGATCGCGATCACAACGTACAGAACAAGTCCAGTCGTCGTGGCGGACTTTGCAGTGAACGTCTTTCGTTGGTCTTTCGACATTTGTGGGTTACACAAATATTTGTCCCGTGATTGAACCCGCGACTACTCGCCCCAGTGGACGGAGTGGCTCTCAACCACTAGACCAAGCCATCTGTTTATTGACGTTATACTGGATACGATTCCAGATTCCGGACTGATAATGGGAATATTTCGATAGAAAAACTTACCATGATCCAATAGACCATGTCTTCCATCTGAAGGGCAAGTCAAGAATGTCTGTAACCGGCGAGCGTGTATGAGACGAACTATGAGAGTGGATTAAGCCAGAGAGATCTGTTAGGAAAGAATCTGTTGGAACTCTATACTCTCTGCCTACCCCGCAAGGGATCTGGCGTGATGATATAAATAGATAGATAGAAAAATTACTCTTAGTGCGTCCTAGGAATGTAACCCCGGACCTCATGATCATGAGGCAGTCTCTCTCTCACACAGGCATATCATACGATGATGACATAAGCAATAGATTAAACTCCAGGCCATCTTGTCTTCTAGACTAAGAAGAATTACGTCTCTGTATAATTGTTTTATGATCCTTAATGCACAAATTTTCTCAAAAGTTTTGTAGGCAGCGAAATGTGCAGCTTACGACTCAGATTCATTAAAACACCTATCCTTTGTGCACCCCGCTCAGGTAAGGGTCCTTTATCGTCGTGGCTCAAGTGATGAACTCAAGCGAACTGAAATAAATTGAAATAAGTCTTTGATCAGTCTTTGTCAGTTACCAGTGAGACTTTGTCAGTTACCAGTGATGCCCTACGGCACTGAAACACGGTCGCTTAAGATGGGCTTTATAAAGCTAAAAGTATTTAAAATCGCGATAAAGAGAGTTACCAATTGGCAACGGAAAGAGCTATGCTTTGAGTTTCCCTACCTAGAATAAGGAACGAGAAGACTCAAAAGTAAACCAAAGTCAACATGCATACTGATCGAAGAACTGACTGTCGTTAGGGCAGAAAGGTTCTAGAATGGCGACCACGTACTGGAAGACTTAGAGTAGGCAGATTCCCCACAAGATGGATCGATAACGTCAGGGAAGTCGTGGGTCAAGCTGGATACGTACTCATCTTTGTAGAGAACTTACGAGGTAGGCAGAGAGTACAAATTATCAACAGCTTCCTGCATTATATTTAGAAAAAAAAACGCTCTTAAAACGAAAGTTTTTGACTAAACTAAAAATAGGCAGTGTCTTATTCGAAGGACCGAATCTCTGGAACCGGCAAGCATGTATGAGACATACTATGGTAGTGAAGGAAGCCAGAAAGGTCTGTAAGGAAAGAACCTGTTGGAACTCTGTACCAGCTTGCGGGGTACCGCAAGAGATCTGGCGTGATGATATAGATAGATTGGTTGTTTGATTCTAGATGATGTTGGAAGACAAAAAATATATAAACACCTATCCCCTCTCCTCATCCTTAAATACATCCAAACTAGAATGACGGCAAATAAAAAACACGTTAAGGCCAACTTGTATATTCCTCTAGACCAGCTCTCGTACTGACGAGTAAAACTTAAGATTTTTTTTTTCCTGCCTCCCCTTTGCCTTAGCACAAAACGTATGCCCAGCAGAGGCCTTAAGAGGCCATTCAGCCGACGTTAGTCAACGGTTCAGCGCTTCCAGTTAACGAGCATGTTTTTTTCTAGATTTTTCCTGTACAATTTTCTGGACGCTGTATTTAGAGATTTTTCCAGTTTTAAACACGGTTCGAGTTGGGATTTCGAACGTGTCAGGATATTTTCAGATGTCAAAAATGTTTTCAAATTTTTAGTAGTAGGTCGAAAACTTTCCAGTACGAGTCCGGAGTCTGGAATTGAGCCCGGTATATGGCAATAGGCTCGCCCCCTATTACATGGGACCTAACAACGTCGGCGAAACGTGGGTGTACTCAGTACACCTCTACCACCCCCGTTTGGGGAATATAGGCGTGACGGTGTTTATTTTAACTGCAAAAACTTATGTACCTATTGCCAAAGGTATTTGGATCAATATAGTTGCGGCCTAATTTTGAAAAAAACATAATAATCCTAGGTATGACGTTCACTATAAGTTAAAAGACCTTTCCAAAAGCTAACCTGGGTGTAGTCCCCCTATATCGTGGACTGATGACCTGTGAAGGTTGCCGGTAAAAACTGAATGTCTGAGTCCTACTATTGCGTAAAGATCTTCCCCTTTTTTGTTGAAGAATTAAACAATGCACTTCAGCTGCGTGCGATATTGGTCGCTTTAATAGTTTTATGTTTAAGATACTTAAATCATTTCAAATAGGTATGTAAGGAAAGAACCTGTTGGAACTCTGTACTCTCTGCCTACCCCGCAAGGGATCTGGCGTGATGATATAGATAGAAATCATTTCAAATGTGCAGAGTTTTATAACATCCTCATATAGGCATTTAAATCTATGTATACATTAATATTTTCTTACTCCTACCAGGAACATTTACGTTGCGGCTTACGAAGCCGCAACGTTCCCAATTAAAATAATATTCAATGGTAAAAAAGGTTTGTTTAAAAAAACATCCACTACTAGTTTCTTTGAAGCGCACTTTTGATTCGCAAACCCCAGTAATTTACTAATAACAGCACCCTCGACAAGTTTAGAAGTGTTCACAGCAGAAACAACAATACAACTTGGTTGGTTAGCGTAATGTCACAGCTTGTGGATACAGTTCACTCACTTATGTACCTACTGTATTATGAAAGAAGCGCGTGTTAACCAATAGGCGTCGCGACTGGACTGACTGAGAGTAAGAGACTAGGACGGGATACGCAACATATAGAACGTATTATGAGAATCTGAATCTCCATTTTATATGAAAAGAAAATGCATTACAATCACAATTAAATCTTATTAAAAGGGACAAATTTCGTATCGATTCAGGTGAATTTAAACGCGCTTTAGCAAAATACTGGATGCCAATACATCCCATCCACAAGTATGTATCATGCTGGTTTAATATCGCGTTCTGTATACCAGACCATCAAGACCTTCGAGACAACAGATTTTTCCTGTTTGCGTCCAATTTATACGCAACTTAATAGTACAAGATCCCGAATACTCGCTCCTCCTAGATGCAACGCAGCTGCATATATTTGAGTCCTTCGTGTGTGATTTGCTACTTCTGAATATGGCATTATGCACCGTATATAACAATTTATACATCGCTACGTAGTTTTAACGGTTCTGTTGCCGCTCTTAGTCCTTCGCGCTCTTAGTACGGAGTAAACTCTCTGTTTATTCGACTGTGGTAACATTTTAGCGTCCCCTACCTACTTTCTCCCTCCTATTCAAGAGTGGAGGCCCCTGCTTGCCCTCCTGAGGTTAATGAGGACAGTTGCTCTACTTCAGCTGTTTTTTTCGCTAACAAAACGCTAACATTTCAGTGTTTGCTGTAATTTAGAGTGCTGGAAAGAATATGAACGTTGAGAATGGAATGTTCATTACAGGTATTGTGGTGATTGTGTTCGATTATGTAATGAATTCTTTTTTAACACGCTTTTATTAGCATGTTACTTTCAAACTGATCAAATACGTAACTTATTTCGTAATATTTATTCTTTGTTCGCTAATGCTTACAAAACTTGATTTTGAAAATAACCGAAGCGGACTAGTCCAGTCTTAGTGAGAGGGTTGGTTCAAAATCTGACCAATCTATACTTCTATACTAATATAATAATATTAACCCTGTTAAGAAACTGTCCCACCGTTGGGCACGGGCCTCCTCTCAAACTGAGAGGGTTTAGGCCTTAGTCCACCACGCTGGCCCAGTGCTGGTTGGCGAACTTCACACACCTTTGAGAAACTCTTAGGTATGCAGGTTTCCTCACGGTGTTTTCCTTCACCGTTAAAGCAAGTGATAGTTAATTTTTAATACGCACATGCTTTCGGAAAGACAGAGGTGTGTGCCTGTGTGTGAATCCGAGGCCTCTGACTTTGCAGTCCAACGGTCTAACCACTAGGCTATCACTGCTTTTTCTAACCACTAGGCTATCTATACTTATATCTATACTTAATATTATAAAGAGGTAATATATGTGAATTTAGATGTTCGGGGTAATCTCCGGTACTAATGATCCGATTTTAATGATTCTTTCACCATTGGCAAGCTACCTTATCCAGAAGTAAAGTAGGCTATATAACATAGACCCAGTAGGTGGCGCTGTTGTCGACCGGGTACGAAGTCGTGGGAAACTGCTAGTACTAATTTTTTTTTCTCACTGTTCATTCCTTTTTCGCCATTGCTTTCGAAAATTGGTTTCAAACATGGCCGAGGTGACCAGTATAAGTAAGAGGGTTTGTTCGGTATAAGTTGTGCTCGGAATATTTCTGTTAAAGTTTCATTTAGATTTTTTTTTATAACGACTGCCTTGTTGGTTTAGTAGCGAATAATGCGTGTGATCATGAGTTCCTGTTTCAAATCCTAGGCCTGACAAAGTATTATTTTTCAATGGAAACGTCGGCATTGTGCCCGAATATAATGGCAATAGGCTCACCCCTATAACATTGGAACCTAGCTCAGATCATATAATTTTCTTATATGATTTGAGGTACCTAGCATCGTCGGCGAAAATGGGTATATACAGTAACTCTTCTCCTCCCGCTAAGGAAATATAGGCAGGGGTTTAATTTTTTTTACAATGCATGTACGTTATAAATCATTTTTTGCAATCTATCTAGAAGATTCTATGCAACGAAACTGTCCTTACAAAATTTTCACGCATATTCACAACAACAAATCCCCAAGTTTACCATAATCTACATCATTATAGAGGTACCATTTGGCGTCCGGTACCAGATTTGGGTCCATTATACCCGAGACAAATTAGTTCATTACCTTATTCAAGAAATTACGACAGACCAACATAAGTTTGTCTCCCGTTCCCTTCCGTTTTAGAGAAAAATGTACGGACGTACATTGAACATAGAGCTCTGTGTATAATAGTTTTTGATATGCATTATTCATGTTATTTTTGCTTTGGATATTCTGTATGTTATATTCATGTGCCGAATTTAAGTCTGTTTGGTGTACAGTTAACAGTGTTTAAATATTTCATTAAAACTTGAGCACGTGTTTCGTTAAGCTAAATATTTAACTATTCGAGTAACAATTGTTTAATTAGCAATTTGATATAGCACTAGTTAACTAGTGATGAAATTAAAGCGTAAACACGTGTCAGGATTTTTAAACAGGCGAATCTTGTGACGTGAATTCCTATAGCATTATTATGGGTTAAGGTCACTTACAGACTCGTTTATTTTTAATGTGAGAGCACACTAGGAATTCTTGGTGTGCCCACCACATTTTTTGATTTTTATGTCATGGACAACGTCAGCAGCCGCCGTGGGCTTAACGCTAGTATATCGTCATCATGTCGACCTATAGTCACCCACTTTTGAGTGTAGAACTACTCGTTTTTTTTGGTAAAACGTAGCCTTGGAATAGTTATGGATTTTTTCTGTGTTGTGGATGCGTTTACAAACTTGTAATTCACATATATAAAGAGCCAGACTGAAAGAAATATATGAATTTAACGAACCTGTTAGAACTTTGTACTCTTTAGCCATCCCGCAAGGGACCTGGCGTGATAGATAGATAGAAAAAATTCGGACTGCACACTTTTTCCATACAAAATCACACACACCGTCACGCCTATATTCCCCAAGCGGTGGTGGCAGAGGTGTACTGAGTACACCCACTTTTCGCCAACGATGTTAGGTCCCATGTAATAGGAGGCGAGCCTATTGCCATATACCGGGCACAATTCCAGACTCCGGACTGGGAAATTTTTCGTTAGATAAACTTCATTTGAGGCACCAACGAGGCAGAAATAACACTTGATTAGATTATTAATATTTTATTTATCTATAAATCTTATTAGTTTGTTGTTTAGATTAATGAAAATAAAATAAAACACTTATCCCACCTGGGATTCAGACCTAGTACTCCCTAATCAGCGCACTCACTATAGGCAATGAGAGCAACGAAGCTATTACAAAACTAAATCATGAAAATCCGGTGTTACGTATATAAACAGGATCTATCTTGTTAAACGTAGACTAAACTTCAATCAGTTGAACTGAAGATTAAGTGCACGTTTGACACATAACTAATAGCTATTCTCTACTAATAGCATGTTTGTTGCTTTTAGCAACGTTTTCATCTTTGATGTTAACCGTTTTAGCAATGGGTGTTAAAGAAATTAACGATGCGATAGGTCAGGCAGGCTAATTGCCAGTGCTTAACGGATTTATGAAGAAAGAAATAGATGATGTAGTTATTAGGGTTCAGGGTTTCGATGCCGGTGTTCGATCTTGTGTATTTTAGAAATCTTTGTGTGATTGCAGCTTGACTTTTAAAAAGACTCAAAATATTTTTAGGACGAAAAATGGCGATCAACATCTAAAATTCTATTTATCTATCGACCTATATCATCACACCAGATCCCTTGCGAGATAGGCAGAGAGTACAGAGGTCAACAGGTTCTTTCCTTACATACCTCTCTGACTTCCTCCACTCTCATAGTTCGTCTCATACACGCTCGCCGGATACAGAGGCTCTCGACTTGCCCTTCAGATAAGACACTACACATCTAAAATTACCTCGGTAAAATATGGCTGTATACATAAACTTGACTATATCATTTTGGAGATAGCGACGGTAAAAAAAATTTGTATGATTTTACCTAAAGACACTAAATAACATTTAGGTTTTTGGTTTATTTTCCACCAGTGGTGAATTAATCTTTTTATCTTATAATTATCAAATCAAAAATTAATTTAAATCTGCCCATACTATCCTATTGCTGTGCAAAAAAAGCCGTGAGCAAAAATCAAGGTGAGAGAAAAGTAGGTCACTCCAACTCTGTCCACCACGCGGACTCAGTTCGGATTGATGGAGGTATGTTTGTTGTCACATGCTGTTGGAATTTTACAAGCCGCCTGTTATACATCCAACTTGATTTAATGCCACATTAAGTGGCAGCCGTAACAGCTTAGCATACCTTTCGAAGCAGACGCTCGAAAATGCGAGTGCCACAAAAAATCAACTATCTCAGACCGGTCGAGTCCTACGCTGCTTAATCTTAGTAATCACTAAGAACATCGTGCCTACGGCCTACAAGCGGTTTATGTCAATAGCTAAAACCATTAGTAGTTTCTAAACCACCACTAAATGCATTGACATAAATTTCAGTATTTCATTACGGCACTTGGAGATGACGTTCATTGGACCATTCGGACATTGTCACAGTTTATAGTTCCAGAAAACTTGACGGCGATATGTGTGTTTAAATAGAAGGAATATTTATTGCTTATTCGAGCGGCAGTAATGTTGAGTTCATGGAATAGAGATTAATGATCGTGTTCTTCTAGAAATTATTTTATATGTACGTTTGTGTGTCTGGATTAACGCTTGCTTTTCTATCATAAGGTCCCTTTATCGGGTTTCAAATACCACACCTCAGGGTTTTTGACACCTGTGGCCAGTTCTTGCTAACGATACAAGACAATATCGTGACCTTTTTTTATTTCTATGTTTGTCATATCGACCCGTAGTTACCCAGAGATGAGTGTAGGTTTCCTCACCTCATTGTTGTAGGTAAGTAGTTTTTCTGACCTTGCGTTTTTCTAACGCCTTGACGTTAGCATCTAACTACCTGGCAACCTCAGCAACCCATGTTTCTACGTCCTGTTCTTCGTAGAGTTAGCATCCGTCCTTGACTGACATCTCCAGACCATTACTGTTTTTGAGTTATAACGCGAGCAGAACAGGCCAGTTGATTACAGAATCTATTACATAAAGCGTATCACAAGTAACTGTTAAAACATCACAATTCATTATTTATTTCAGTAACTAACCAAGTAGTATGGAACTCTGTACTCTTTGCTTAACCTGCAAGGGGTCTGGCGTGATGATATAGATAGATAGATACATATATTTAACTCGGCGGTTGACCGGTGCACTTATTAGTGCACCCCGTCCCCCTACAGCGACTGTCCCAACCGAGGACGCCCTCGAGTATGTCGCCCCTTGCCCTTCTGGCTCGAGCGTAGTTGTTGCACGCTCGCCCTAAAGTCCGGTGAAGCTGTAAAGGCCTCGCGGCCAACAGCGTACATCACTCACACACATATATTTAAGTAACCAACAGTAGCAAGCTAGTACTTAGCAAAATATCATTACCTTTAAAATTACTTAAAGCGAAATCACTGAAATAAAACTGTAATTTTATCAAAGGGAAGATAAAATAAATAAAAATAAGCAATGGTTTAATCATTTCTACACAGTTGTAAATACGTTAGCCCAGCTGCCGTCTACTAGTATTTATCGTGTAATTAAATACGAATGAATCCGTACGCCAGTTCCACAAACGAACAGGAAATAGGTGTCCATGTAAAACAGCGGAGCAAACGATTATAATGTGCTTTACGACCGAACTGCACAAAATACAGACATTCGTGTATTGTTAATATTGCAGTTTAAATGGTCTATTCATGTATGTAATTACTTACGAATTCACGATCTATATACGCAATCGGGTGGTCAGAGAGTTTAATGGTTATTTATCAAATTTTCAAAACTGTCTTTTTTATATAATTAATCAACCTTTGGGTATTTTCCCACTGCTGGTGAAAGGCCAACAAATCAAGGGGAGAGATTAGGTCATACTCCCCCACTCCGACCCAGTGCTATTGGTTTGGGCAAGTATGTGGCCACCGGCACCTCTACCGCCATTAAGGCTTTAAATTTAAGCGTACCGACCACATTAAGCGGTAACCGGGACCAACGGCCGAGCGTCCTTTTCGAAGCACAGAAACTGTTAAATATGAAAATGCTACAAACGGTCACCCATCTCAGACCAACCGTGTAGAATGCTGCTTAATTACAGTGATCGCTAAGAATATCCTAGTCGCTCAATGTTACGAACGTCTCATCCTAGTTAATCGAAAGTTAAAGTAACCAAAAAACAAAATTTAATTAACCTGGTTCATCAAAATATCCAGTGTATGACGGGCACAGATTTGGAAATTGAATTATTCATGAATGGTTGCAAGATAGAATTCTCTGTATTGCCTAACATTGGCTTAAAAGTAACCAGATCATATTCAATTTCTCAAAACACCAGGTTGCTAACTCTTTCAGCAGAGTTACTATGATATGGTGGCTATTTAATAATCATAAATAATAATATTAAATTTAAAGGACTTAAAGACTGTTATATTGTTGATTTGTTTACATGGATTTATGTGAATTAGAATAGGGTACTTTTCTACTTTGTTAATTAATAATGTGGATTAAGTGGGTAGGAAAACAAGATAATGACATACGCACTTCTGTACAATGGCTACCTAGCAAAATACATGATTTACATTGAGTTGGTGTTTTACTAAAGTTCAGGACTTAATAGTGGCGACGTTTGGTGAAAAGTGGTCAAAATGAACAGTAAAGCAGTGAAATTTGATGAGTTTAATCCGCAAACGGACAATTGGGACATTTATTTCGATCGTTTACAATTTTGTTTTGAGGCAAATGGCGTCGTTTTGGATGCTGACAAGCGAGCCAATTTCTTTACAGTGTGTGGATCGCGAGTATTCGAAACATTCCTTGCATTAATTACACCAAAGAAAGCTAGTGAAGTGACATTTAATGAAATACATAAGATTCTTACAAAACATTTTAGCCCAAAGCCAAATGAAATATCAGTGTCCTTTCAGTTTTATAAACGAGATCAAAAACGTGACGAGTGTGCAACGGACTATATAGCACAACTCCGAAAGTTAACTTCCGGTTGCAATTTTATAGACTTAGAGCGAATGTTACGTGACCGATTAGTTTGTGGTATGAGGGACGAAAGACTACAGTACGAACTGTTGAAGAGGGACCGTATAACGTATCAAGACGTCGTGGACGCTATGTTGTCAGCTGAAAGTGCGGGGCGGGATGTTCGTATGATCCAGCAAGCGGCCGGCGGGTTGTCGTCGGGGCTATCACAGCCGTTCTTATCGGGGTGTACTAATACGGGACCGCCCGCAGATATCGAGCCGATGGATGTTAATGCTGTTCAAACGAAGAATTTTTATAGTCGTTTATGCTACCGTTGCGGGAATCGACACGGCGGAGAGTGTCGTTTTGCAAATACTATATGTCGCTATTGTAAAAAGAAGGGACACTTGAAAAAAATATGTTTAAGCAAGAAGAAGAACGTAAACAGAGACGTCAAATACGCTGCAGATGCGGATGATCGTTTAAATGGAATTTATTGGGTACCGGGTGTAATCACCCATCGAACCAGCCGCATACCGCCCTACGAAGTGGCGGTAGCTCTTGCGGGGGTATCGGTCAACATGCAGGTGGACACGGGTGCTAGTTGTTCGATCATTAATGAACGCACATGGCACTCGATTCGCTTTCGTCTACCACGTGATGCTCTGCATCCTATCGAACTGTCGCTTCGAACATGGACAGAGACTCCCGTACGTCTTTTGGGACAAGTTTGGTTGCCAGTACAATACAATGAGGTGATCCGAGATCTTTGCGTCATCGTCGCTAGAGGAACTGGACCAAATCTTCTAGGTCGTGATTGGTTTAGCCCGCTAAACATCTCACTAAATATTAACTTTATTGAAGATGGTGTTGAAATCGATAGATTGATGAATAAACATAAAGAAGTATTTCAGGATGGACTCGGTACCTACCGTGGACAGCAAGTGACAATACATCTCAAAGCGAACGCTGTACCTAAATTTTTAAAAGCCAGACCTGTTCCATTTGCAATCAAGGAGAGGGTAGAACAAGAGATAGACAGACTAGTAGAAGAAGGAGTACTACAACCGACGTCCTATTCTGAATGGGCTACGCCCGTTGTTCCGATAATAAAGAAAACCGGAGAAATAAGATTGTGTGGTGACTATCGCAGCACAGTCAACGAAGCAACTGAATCAGATACGTATCCTTTGCCTACCGCAAATGAAATTTTCGCCACTGTTGCAGGTGGAAAAATTTTTTCAACTATAGATCTGGACCGTGCATATACACAGGTGGTTGTCAACGAAGACACCTCGAAACTGTTAACTTTGAATACCTGTAAAGGTCTTTACACTGTACATCGATTGGCTTTTGGCGTCAAGGCAAGTCCGGGGATTTTTCAGCGTTTGATGACATCTTTGCTGGCTGATATTCCGGGAATAGCTGTCCTAATTGACGATATTATTATTAGTGGCAGGTCTAAACAAGAATTGCAGGACAGACTGGACACTGTTTTGGGACGGATAGATCGAGCTGGCCTTCGCCTTAATAAGAATAAGTGCAAATTCTTTCAAGAAAGGGTCGAATTCCTTGGATTTGTCGTAGATGCGGAGGGAATACATCCCGCAAAAAGTAAAGTAGAGGCAATCGTAAACACTCCGAAGCCTAAGAACAAGCAGGAACTGCAGGCATTTCTCGGTCTATACAACTTTTATGAAAGATTTATACCACACAAGGCTACTATACTAGAGCCACTACATAGGTTATTAGAAAAATCGCAGGCATGGAGGTGGACAGAGCGTGAGCAAGACGCATTCGACGCAGCGAAACGTCTTATTACCTTTGACTTAACACTGGAGCACTATGACTTACGAAAACCACTTGTACTTACGTGTGATAGCTCAGAATACGGTGTTGGTGCAGTATTGTCTCATGAGACTCATAATGGACAGGAACGTCCCATAGCTATGGCGTCAAGAACATTACATTCACACGAAAGACGTTATTCGCAACTGGACAAAGAGGCGGCATCTATAATGTTTGGTATCACCAAGTTCCATAATTACCTGATGGGAAGACATTTTCGATTAGTGACTGATCACAAACCGCTACTGGGTTTATTTGATCCAAAGAAACCTATGCCTAATATGTTGTCACCTCGATTAACTAGGATTGCCATCGCTTTAACGTCTCACAGCTATGAAATAGTTTATAAACCAGGTGCGCAAATTGGATTCGCAGACAATTTAAGTCGTTGGCCACAACCAGTTCCAGAGGAACCGGAACAACAGCTCGGTGAAATATTGTTGATGGCCGAGTCACCAGAAGATTTTCCCTATGATGTTGAGCAGATAGCGTCGGAAACGAGACGTGATAACACATTGTCACGAGTCATCTACTATATACAACGCGGTTGGCCCGTTAGAGTCAATGACAACAATTTACGTCCATTCTGGTTGAATCGTTTAGAATTGTCGCTTCAGGACGACTGCATATTGTTGGGTTGTCGAGTGGTCGTACCAAAGTCCATTCGCTAAGCAGTGTTGAAAGCGTTGCACAAAACACATTCAGGAATCGTACAAACGAAAGCTCTAGCTAGAAGCTATGTTTGGTGGCCACGCCTCAATGAAGACATCGAAGACCTAGTCAGCACGTGTACTAAATGTTTGGAACATCGACACATGCCACCAAAGACCTATCATAAGTGGATTACACCGTCAAGGCCTTGGTCCAGAATACATATGGATTTCGCTGGACCATTTTACAATAAGTATTTCTTGATTATCGTGGATGCTTACTCCCGATGGCCTGAACTATTTATGGTCAATAACACCACTTCGGCTACAGTCATTAAACTATTAAGGACGGTATTTGCTACACATGGGCTATGTGATACAATAGTGTCGGATAACGGCACATGTTTCGTATCTAATGAAATAGATAAATTTTTCACTGCTAATAACATTCGTCATGTGACTACAGCCCCATATCACCCAGCTACAAATGGGTTGGCCGAACGAATGATACAGACAATTAAGGATAAATTAAGGAAAATGGATGACTTGGCATGGGACAGTAGAATTCCAAATCTACTGCTAGGACTTCGGGTCACACCATGCACTACAACAAAGAAGACACCTGCAGAACTGCTCATGAATAGACGGCTACGTACTTTATTGGATACTATACACTCAGATAATCTACAACATAAACGGACTGAGAAACAGATTGATGTCAACAGGGAGAATAAAACGAGAGAAACAAATGTAGGTCAGAACATTATGTACCGCAACTATAATGCTATGGGCCCAAGATGGTTACCAGGTCAGATATATGATAAGAACGGTCCATCTAACTACAAGATTTGTACTGAGAATGGAGCTCTAATCACCCGTCACATTGATCAGTTAATAAAAAAAACATCTACTAAATCCGGGCCAGAGGAGGGAGAGAGAGTAGCTGATGATTTAGCGAGTGATGAACCGGTACGAACAGAGAATCCAGACTCTCAGGATTTGGATAAAATTATTGAGATTCCGGATGCGGATAAATGGGCAGAGATATTGGGTATACCTCCATCAGATAGCCCCTTAGTGTCATCGGCACCAGGAAAAGTAAAAAATAAAATAGATCTGCATTCTAAAACTCCATATGACAGACATAGAGATAATCACTATATGTCATAGATGCCTTTTGTGACAGCTTAATTATGTATTGGCATTTGGTCACATAATCGTTGTTCATTTGTTTTATTTATTATACTTAGGGGGGAGGTATGTTATATTGTTGATTTGTTTACATGGATTTATGTGAATTAGAATAGGGTACTTTTCTACTTTGTTAATTAATAATGTGGATTAAGTGGGTAGGAAAACAAGATAATGACATACGCACTTCTGTACAATGGCTACCTAGCAAAATACATGATTTACATTGAGTTGGTGTTTTACTAAAGTTCAGGACTTAATAAAGACATAGTGAGCCTATCTGTTGAAAGAGTTATAGAATTTGCATGTATTAAGTCTGATCAGTTCATCGGTGTGTGCGTATATAGACCTCCAGATTCTCCTTATGATGATTTCATACGATTAATCGAAGACATTCTACTTAAAACCTCCGCTTCAAATAAACATGCTATCTGTGGCCACTTTGATATGAATTTATTAGAAAACAATAGGAAGTTTATAACCATTATGAAATCGTATAAAATGTACAATGTTTTCTTGGAACCTAATAGGGTTACTGCTACGAGTGCAACTTGTATTGATAGTATTTTTACTAATGTTAGACCTAGGTATTATCCTGTCATAAACAAACTAGAATCCGATCATAGTGGTCAGTTGTTTGTGTTCCCTAGTACTAGTAAGGTTCAAAGGAAAAAAAGGTAGCTTTGTTACAATGAATGTAGGCTGCTTAGAGCGTTTTAAATGCAATTTAACTGTGGAAGTTCCCAAGTTCTCTCTGCCTACCCCGCAAGGGATCTGGCGTGAGGTTATAGATAGATAGATAGATAGAAGTGTCCAAGTTGCCTTGTCAGGATGACCCAACGAATTTTATAATTCACTGTTACACCTTATCAGTGATGCTTTCAATAACAGATATGTCAAAGTTGGTGCTCGTACAGGCTTTAGTGACTGAACAAATAGGAAATCAAGTTTAGGTGGTTCAATCCGTCGGACTGGGCTGGACCAAGTGGTCAAGGGACCACCTTGGGAGGCCTATTTCCAGACCGTTTGTAGCATTTTCATACTTAATCATCTTTCTGCTTCTTTAGGTATGTTAAGGCCTTAGTGGAAGCTTTATAGGTGGCTTGATAAGTTTCAACAACAGGCAAACTTGGTTCCACCAATCGAACATGCGTTCGCGTGGTGGGGTATTATCCCAGCCATGTCAAACTCAAAGTCACTCGTGAGCCAAAAGCATGAAGACCGTAGACCGCAAAATCTAATCTTAAGGAAGATAAACTACTGAAAATCTACTATTATAGGACAAGTATATTTATTAAATTTCTCAAACGGTTCTTAACACGCTTGCGGGCCGCATTATATGGCTGTTTTCAAAACTGATTCGGGCCACAGGAATATTCTCTGTGGGCTGCATTCTGTCCGCGGGCCACATGATTGACATGCCTGTATTACCCTTACCTTATATATCAGTTTCATCTCTTTTCTGCACACACTGTCTATGCTGTAAGGATCTAGCGTGATGATACAGTAGTAGAAACTTACATAAATATAAAATTCATATTCCATCACGATACTCTTCCCGGCACATACGGCTGGAAACATTGTAACACTTTATTGTTTCATAGAAACTCAGTCGGCGGATATAACAGACATGTTCTCAGTAACACAGCTTATATAGACCAGATACTTTGCTCTGCCTCGTTGGTCTAGTGGCAAACGGCATCGCTTTGTGATCACGAGGTCCTGGATTTAAATCCTAGGTCGGAAAAATGTAGTTTTTCTGACGAAAAATTCCCAGTATCAGTCCGGAGTCTGGAATTGTGCCCCGTATATGGCAATAGGCTTGCCCCCCTATAACATGGGATCTAACATCGTCGGCGAAAAGTGGGTGTACTCAGTACACCTCTACCACCCCCGCTTGGGGAATATAGGCGTGGGGGTGTTTATTGTTTATTTTACTTTGCTCTGCTGATGTGACTTCGACATACAGCATGACTTTAATCGTGGCAAATTTTAAAGGATGCAACACAGAATTCCAAGCTGAAAAAAAGTATGCAACAAAAGGATTATATCACATCAGTTGAATTAAATTTGATGGACGATTTAGCGCAGTGGTTAAGAGCTTAGTCCGCTCCGCCCACTGTGTCTAATAGTCGTGGGATCAATTCCCGCACGGGACAAATCTTTGTGTAATCCACAATCATTTGTTTCAGTCTGGGTATTTGTGTATGTGAATTTCCATGTTTGTAAATGTACCCATGACACAGGAATCAATCCTTGTATGGGGATACGTTTTTTATAAAAAAAACCCTTAGGTTGCGGATACACACAAAATCGCGTCAAAGACCTTCCGGCTGGAGCGTGGTTTTTGCACGCTCGCCCTCTTGACCGGTGAAGCTGTAAAGGTTTCTAGCAAATAGCATTAATCATTCACACATAGACAAAATGCACAACTGCTTTGCTCAACCAATACAGAAATTCCTTCAAATCTAACGCAGACGTTAAAGTACCAACCGCGAAGAACATTAAATGGGTTCGTCGTAGTATTAGCATTGATTTTTAATTTTAGTCAGTTGTGTGCATTATAGGTTGCAATTCTGAGTGTTCTATTTTTACGGACAAAAATGACATTGGGGACTTGTCCTCGTATGCGTTAGGGTTGCTATTGCTTATGTGCGCTTACGTAAATATACGCGCGTCTTTGAGTGCGTGAAATGCACAGAGGAGATAGTTGTAGAGTAAAGTAGCTGTGTTGATCTGCACCGGTACTCACGCCCGAACTTTGTGGGACGCCACAGGCGGACAATAAAAATCATGGCGTATTGTTGCGCGCAAATTGAAAATGGTTTTTCGAAATTTATTATATACTTTCACGACTGCATCGTCGAAGACGGTCATAGATTATATAAAGTATGGCGAGAACTGTGTGTTAAAATTGATTCCAAAACTGGTTATGGAGTAAATTATCAAGAGAGAGAGAAACATTTAATTGATACAGCACTAGAAACACACAAAAGTAATTTAATATTAAATACTAAGTTTACGATTCAGAGTTGAGCGAAAATTATTCAAATCAGTCTTATGGGAGGTAGCAATACTGAGCGCTGGTTTTCAATTGGACTATTTTTGAAAACATTAAAATGACGACGGTATTCATAAAATTTCAGAAATTTCTCCGCATAGACTAAATTAATTACTGAACCTAATCACTTAGGTTATTTATTTTAATTACTTTAACGTTCCAACTTAATCCGGCTTATGTAGCTTAGTGGTGGGAGCGGAACGGTCGCAGCGGACGACATTCTTAAATTTTTTAACTGACAATACTTTTGTACCAAAAGAGTTTCTATGCCTTCAATATCCTTTCAAAGACATCAATAAAAATAAAAAAACAAATCGTAGAAGAAAAAAATGTTTCATTAGAATTTATGCATTGCAATTTGTAGAGATGCTGCAATAAGCCCACGGCCCATATTGGGCAATAAAAATGACGCCCAAATTACCTTTGATGCCCACATTTACTTTGCAACGTAAAATAATATGGACGCTAAAATTTCCAGGGTACTGATTAAGAAAATAAACACCGTAACGCCGACGATCGTTGGACTGCAAAGTTAGAGGTCTCGGGTTCAAACCCAGGCACGCATGACGCAAGATCAAACGCACCTCTGTCTTTTCGAAATCATGTGCGTATTAAAAATTAATTATCATATGCTTTAACGGTGAAGGAAAACATGGTGAGGAAACCTGCATGCCTAAGAGTTTCTCGAAGGTGTATGAAGTTCGCCAACCCACACTGGGCCAGCGTGGTGGACTATGGCCTAAGCCCTCAGTTTGAGAGGAGGCCCGTGCCCAACGGTGGGACAGTTTCTTAACAGGGCTAATGTTATTATTATAACGCCTATATTCCCCCAGAGGGGTTGGTAGTGTGTGCATGTGCTTTGTACACGAACTTATCGTCGACGGTGTTACATTCCAATATAATGTGAGGCAAGGTTATTTATTTAATTTTTTATACACTATTGGTACAAAGGCGGACTTAATGCCTTAGGAATTTTCTACCAGTCTACCTTAGGGTGATGCAGAAACAGATGAAGCAGCTTATTGCTATTATGATATTGGTAGGAGGTTCTGAAGTCGAATCCAAGATCGGTCAAAGTATGGTTTTCCTGGCGAAATATCCTCAATAGCAGTTTGAAGCTATGGCTAGTATAATGACGATAGGCGCTCCCTCTATTATAGTGCCGCGTAAGATAAAACAATACTTCCATTTTCTACGTTGAGAAAGAATATTTTTAACATATCACAAAGATAATTCATAACATTTTTGTAAGCTTTCCTACTTTACGGTGAGTTTACAATAATCCGTTGGGTAGAAACTTTTTTAGGGATTTATCAGTTAAAGCTAAACGACCAGTTGTTTCTTTATATACAAGATTCCGAAGAGTGTTCGTAATTCTTTTCTTCCTAAACGCCTTAACCGATTTCGATGACTTATATTGTTCTTTTAAGTCACCTCGACACTTGTCAGCTGTAGTTGGACCCGGTAGGTGGCGCTGTTGACTATAATACAAAATATAAAGGTACATACATAACTGACTCATAAGCCAACCCATTACAGTGCGTTACACATTGTTCCCATCAAACACGTGTTCTGCATAAAAAGGACTGTATCCATTCAATCGCGTCATAACGCCGCGTTAGGGTCGTGCCACACGAGCGATTTGTCGTCGCGCGTTTTAAATCATGCCATAAACTGTTTATGTTTTGCGTTAGGACATTTTGTTCGTTGGGGCCGTGAATTTTTTATTAGGTAAAATTATTGGGGTAATTCGTCATGATATTTACCAATTGGGATGGAAATTGAGGAGGTTTTTTGTCTCAATCTTTGTTTTTACCTACAATATTTGCTCTGACGATGCAGGGTGCATTCTTCTAATGGCTAAGCTTGCTTGCTTGTGTGCAATATTGTACTGTTGTGTTACTTCTATAGTATAAAGCAATAATGTAACGATATGTTTTGCTATAGAACTAATAAATACATTTTGCAATGTAAGCGATTAAGGGTCGGTTTCAATATACAAGGTGTAACATAATAAACGCAAGACCTAAGACACCCCGATTAGAGAATTGCTTCATAAATTCAAAACGAAAACCAAATTTCCAAATTTAAAGGCTTTTACCCCTTTTTTGAGCACTTTTATATCCCAATTATCAATGAAACTTGTACGTGTATGTGTGCATTTTGAGAAGTACGGATTAGGAATGCATTTGCAATCTCCTTATTGCTATGAATTAAGAATAAGTTTAGTTTTTATAGCGCACTGAAGGAGTAAAAGCATTTTTTGGAAATATAAAAAAAAAAATGTAAGGTACATTAATAATAGTTGGAATCAATTCAGTTATCGATTTAGAACAAACAACTATCAGGTCTTGCGTTTATTACGTTACAGCTTGTATAACTGATGGATAGGAAATGTAAAGATATGTAAATGGCTTCAAAAATTAAATTAGGACCAAACTTAGGAAACCATACAGGCATACAGACTTAAATTTAATATTAATATTTTGCACTTGTGGTAATTTCCTGTATACTTTTAATTTTAATTTTATATTTTCAAATATTGTTCATCATCTCAGCCTATACTTGTCCACTGCTGAACATAGGCCTCCCCAATCGCTTTCCAGCGTAACCGGTCCGATGCCACCTGCATCCAACGACTTCCTGCGATTTTCACAAGATCGTCGGTCCATCTGGCAGGCGGTCGTCCCACACTGCGCTTGCCAATACGTGGTCTCCACTCTAGAATCTTTCTGCCCCAACGCCCGTCCGATCTACGCGCTATGTGGCCCGCCCATTGCCACTTCAGCTTGCTAATCTTAACGGCTATGTCGGTGACCTTGGTTCTTCTACGAATCTCCTCATTCCTGATTCGATCGCGTAGAGAAACGCCGAGCATAGCTCTCTCCATAGCTCGCTGAGCAACTCTGAGCTTTTTTATGAGACCTATAGTAAGAGACCACGTCTCTGATCCATATATCATCACTGGTAACACACACTGACTAAAAACTTTAGTCTTAAGGCACTGAGGTATTTTGGATGAGAAGATGTTGCGCAGTTTCCCGAACGCTGCCCAACCGAGTTTGATTCGTCGATTGACCTCTCTCTCAAAGTTGGACCTACCTAACCGGACTACCTGTCCCAGGTAAATGTATTCGTCGACAACTTCAAGAGTAGAGTTCCCAACGGTGAGTGCGGTGGGTACGACATGGACGTTACACATTATTTTCGTTTTGTCCATGTTCATTTTAAGACCCACTTGTTGAGATACTCTGTTGAGGTCACCGAGCATTCGTCCTAGATCTTCCAGCGACTCCGCCACGACCACAATGTCGTCGGCAAATCGAAGGTGAGTGATGTATTCGCCATTGATGTTGATGCCAAGTCCTTGCCATTCCAAGAGCTTGAAGGCGTCCTCTAAGGTGGCCGTAAACAGTTTCGGAGAAATGACGTCTCCCTGCCTTACTCCTCTTTTTATGGGGATCGCCTTCGTGCAATGCCCCTGTACTCGGACTGACATGGTGGCGTTATTATACAAGCACTTCAACACTTCAATGTACCGATAGTCAATGCGGCATCGCTGGAGAGATCTAAGAACCGCCCAAGTCTCGATCGAATCGAAGGCTTTCTCATAGTCCACAAACGCCAAGCATAGTGGCCGATTATACTCCTCGGTCTTCTGTATAATCTGCCGCAGCGTATGTATGTGGTCTATGGTACTAAAGCCTTTCCGGAAACCGGCTTGTTCGGGAGGCTGGAAGTCATCAAGCCTGCGTTCGAGACGATTCGTGATGACTCTCGAAAACAACTTATAAACATGGCTCAGCAGTGTGATGGGCCTATAATTCTTCAGTAAAGTGTTATCACCTTTCTTGAAAAACAGTACCACCACTCCCCTGTTCCATGCTTCCGGCGTTTTCTCTTCGAGCAAGACGGAATTAAACAGCCTCTGAAGGACTTTAAGTACCGGCGTTCCGCCCGCTTTCAGAAGCTCTGCGGTAATTCCGTCTTCGCCTGGTGCTTTGTTATTTTTGAGTTGTTTGAGAGCCATCGTAATCTCGTACAGGCTGATGTCCGGGATATCTTCAGTGTAGTGTCGGGTTAGCTTGGCTCTTGGGTCTTTTACCAAGTCAACAACAGGTTCAGCTACTGAGGTGTACAACTGCCCATAGAACCTCTCTATCTCCCTGAGCACCTCTGACCTATTCGACGTTACGTTTCCGTCCTCCGTCTTCAGCTTCGTCAACTGGCTTTGCCCAATAGACGCGTCTCTTGCGAACACTTTGGAGCCCTTGTTCTGTGCTATGGTCTCCTCAATACGCCTTGTATTGAAGGACCGTAAATCGCGACGCAAGGACTTCAGTATCTGTCCATTGAGCTGCCTATAGGACTTAGCATCATCGGAGGTTTGGAGCGTCATGGAACGTCGCTCAGCCATGAGATTTCGGGTGGAGTTAGATAGTTTTTGAGGTCTATTTTTACGGTGGGGCTTATAATACTTGGACCCGACCGTATGGACAGTCTCTACCAGCCTGTTGTTGATTTCGTCCACTGATGCGCTGCTGTCTAGCAATTCGAAGCGGTTTGCCAATTCGAGTTGAAAGTTCTCGGGGTTTTGGATGTGTGCATAAGAAGGTCGGAGCGTAGACTTCATCAGACGCGATCTTTCCATTTTGACATTAATATTTAATGTGCCTCTGACCATTCGGTGATCACTGCCGGTTTTTACCCTGTGAATCACGGAGACATCATTAAATATTTGTCGCTTGGTGCTCATGATGAAGTCTATCTCATTTTTTGTGGAACCATCAGGGCTCATCCAGGTCCATTTAGCTGTTTATTCCATTTTAATAAATTGGGGGTGTTTGCCATACTCGCCACGCTTGGCAGGCGGGTTGGCGAGCGCAGTTTTTGATGGTAGAAGTGTTAAGGGAACGCTGCTGCCCATTCCCTAGTTTTCCCTTAGTCGCCTTGTACGACACCCGATGGGATGAGATGGGTTGGTCCTATTCTAAGCCGGGAACCACGCGGCTAATATTGTTACAAATATTTTTTTTATATTTTGAATTAATAAATATAATAATATCAGGTTCTCCGACATCGATTTATTTTCTTTACCGCTTACATCATTCAATAGCTCTCTTATAAAATCTTAACTCTAATGCTAACCTATGAATCGTTGACTTTCTTCCATTAAATTTTAATATGAATTACTTATTAGTGGAAACTTGATTAGATTATGAACACTTTAATAGTTATATCGAGATTTTTTTTTTTTTATTAGATTTCAGGTCTGGAAGAGGATGTTCGGATCAAGTCTTCTCACTCCGCAACATCGTAGAGAAGCATCTGGCAGTGGGCCGGAAGGTTTTCTGCGGGTTTGTAGATCTGGAGAAGGCATTTGACAGAGTTGTGCGAAAGAGACTTTGGGACATTTTGCCAGAGTATGGTATAGATGGCACTCTGTTGCGAGCCGTCCAGTCCACTTATGTGGACTGCAAGGCATGCGTACGGGTGGGTGGTAACAGGCCACCCTGGTTTGACGTTAAAATCGGCGTCAAGCAGGGTTGCGTGTTGTCCGCTAGACTGTTTATAATATATCTGGACAAAAATCTTCAAAGACTGAAAGCGATGAATGAAGGTGTACAAATGGGTGACTTAGTGGTAAACCATCTACTTTATGCAGATGACCCGGTTTTAATAGCGCCAACAGCCACTGATCTGCAAACACTAGTCACAGTTATGAAAGACGACTGCATGATCAATTGCTTACACTTCAATGTGAAGAAAACCAAGATTATGGTTTTTGAAAGGGAAGAAACCAGAACGAATGTAAGGATTGTGGTTGGTAACGATGTGCTGGAGCAAGTGAATGAGTTTGTGATATCTTGGATGCGCCTTCAGTAAGGATGGGAAATACACCGCTGACATAGAGAGAAGAGTGAGTGCAGGGAACAGAGTGAATGGTGCGATGGGAAAGCTACTCGGGAGCCGGCACTTAAGCTATAAGGCGCAGTTGGCCATACATAACGGAGTTCTTGTCCCAACGCTGTTATATGGTAGCGAGAGCTGGGTATGTAAGAAGGAGAATGAAAGTAGGATAAATGCGGTAGAAATGCGAGCTCTGCGGAAGATGTGCGGAGTGAAGCTGACCGACCGCATTAGCAACAGCATAGTAAGACAGCGAGTAGGTATGAAAGATAGTATCGGTGTAAAGATGAGAAAGGGCATGCTCCGTTGGTTCGGGCATATAGAAAGAATGAGAAAACAGATATACAATGTGAAAGTGGAAGGATGCAGGTACCGGGGAAGACCTAGACTATCTTACCACGACCAAATAAACCGAGTCTTATCTGATGGAAAAGTCAAGAGTCTCCGTAACCGGCGAGCGTGTATGAGACGAACTATGAGAGTCGAGGAAGCCAGAGAGGTATGTAAGGAAAGAACCTGTTGGAACTCTGTACTCTCTGCCTACCCCGCAAGGGATCTGGCGTGAGGTTATAGATAGATAGATAGATAGATTTTTTTATTTTTATTCGATTATGCATAAATATAATAAAATATAATATATTTTTCATATACGTGAGTATACCAATTAAACGGTGTACCGCTATAAAACCATTAAGGGTCGAAAATGCTGACGGCTGTGACACAGCTTAAACTAGTATAGCCGTTAACTCAATGTCTTTATTAAATATTATTAATTGTACTGGTTACAACTAGAATACGAGCTATTTGTATAACTTATCGTGGAATATACGAATTTCGAATTTGAATTTTTTGTTTGATTATTCTCAGTAGCATTTTTAAGTTTTTCTTATTGGCAAATGTATCCATTAAATATTGCAACTGACTGAACGAAAAATTTATGAGACGCGTCTTTGTGGATCGAGAGGTCTCTACCTTAGTAAAGTATGTGAAACAAATAATTTTGGATAACGTAAATATATTTCCCGCATACTGCATGAGAGGCCTACACTCCACAATAGGGAGATCTGGAGCCAAGATACAAGCTAACGGATGATGATGAAACCTAGGATGCTACATACTCCATATCATCGAACCCAAAATTCGCTACAATTTAGCTTTCTTTTGATTGAGCCATCACTGGTATTGCATTCCAGAACATTCCCAGTTTTTCCTACTGATATGTATATGAGTAACTAGGGTTTTACCTTAGCTTTTTGTTAAATTTTACGCGGGCGAATTCGGGGGTAACAGCTAGTCTAAAATATAATATGTATTGTACCAATCCACTCTTTCCAAAGAATATGCCATGACAACCACAAGAATCACAATCCGTCACTTCAAATATTTTCCCATTCAAAATATTGCCAACCGAAATTCCTTAGCTGTATTAAATCACTTAAACAAAGGCCCGTTTCCACACAAAGATATCTTTGAGAGGGAAAGCTATAAATTATTATTATACACGAGACGCGACGATCGTAAGTTCAAATAGAGCCCGAGATTTGTACGGGCTTCGTAAATGTTTACACATGTGCGTACAGTCGGTGACGATGGTGCTGCCTTTTGAATAATATTGACAAGTGACAGTGCTGTATAGGTATAGTTGTAGTGATTGAGAGGCCTTAGACAGAGTAAAGTGAATTACGCGAGCGCGGGTGAAGTGGCGGAAGCGATTAAGTGGCAACAGTGCGCGTCGTTATAGCGACTAACGGTAACAATTACACGTGGTGCGTTTACAAACCTGAAATTGACATACAAAAACACCTAAATCAAAACGACTATTTACGGGTCACAGAAAGATTTGTCATGGCATAGTAATGGTACGATGAAATATGCAGGTGCGGGTGAAGTAGTAGGAACAATTCAATGGCCACAGTGTGCTGCATTTTGAATCAACTAACTATGGTTATATAAATTTACCGGTCAATTCATGCTTGTACCAATATTTGTCACTTTTTTTAACAACTTAAAGTTGGAGCCATATATTATAATTGGAATTGGAACTATTGTTATTGTAATTACACGCTAGTTAGGTCTGTTAGTGTGCTAATGATATACGGATAGCAACGATTGTAGCTATCGCACGTTAGGTTTGGGACTGTGACTTGCCCCCTTCCGCTACAGTAACCAATAGACATAAGGGATATATACAACATTCTGTACACGTTTGGTTTTTTGCACTCACTCTGGCGAATGCCTTAGTGTTAAGTTGTTTATTTGAATATAGTGTGTAGGTGATTTATTTTGATGAGTTATTATTTTCACTTTTTATGATTCAACATGCATATTGATATAACGAGAAGCTATTTCTTGAAATTTTATCAGCTATCACGGTATGTGAACTGAATTTAAAGCCAGAATGGAGACTTCATGAATGCCATGAAAATCAGTTACTAATCATCATATTTTCTGCTGCACTTATCATGCATATTATAAAAATATACAGCACATCACTAGTTAATCATTTTTTTCATAATTACTCGTATATAGTTTTGTTATTAACAGTACTCATCAGTAAGTAGGCAAAGTTTGAAATGCATACTAAAACAAACATGTTGCGTAAACTGACTGATGAAATATGCATATCAACGCGAACTGTACTCCCCGAGATGGATGGCTTTTGTATGTACGTATGTAAACAACAAAAGACATTCGCATGTGTGAAACCTTTGTGCCTATTAGCTTCATGTGTGAAACGCTGTCTATTGTTTCTTCGAAACGGATGAGCTGATTTTTTTGTAAATTTTGTTTCAAACAAATGGATTTTGCGTCGCTTCTTCTTCTTTTCGTGTCAATGGTTCATATCTGTCCCGCGAAGTGAGTGGCTAGCACAATCGTGTATTCCGTGACCGCGCTCAGCTCTTCCCTTGAAAGGTGGGGCACAAATGGCAGACCAGCAAGTGCTATATAGTCCGTGAGGTCGCACCACAGTAACAGACTGTTGAATATGGAACTCTGAACCGCCATGTGCACAGATTTTGCCGGCATCTACTAACCTGAGCACAGAGGCGATTTAAAGATTTCCACACCGCCCATTGTAGTTGGTGCCCCGGTGGTAGTTTCTCCTTGATATGAGACAAAGTAATACAGTAGGGGTTTATATTCTCTCCATTTTCATTTGTCGCTGATCTTTGCGAATTTAGATATCATAGAAAACTGTATTAAGTCTAATTGGCATTAGTAGATACTAAGAATAAGTCTGCTCAAATCCAATTTGAGATAAACATGAGAAAAATTCGCAAACATATTATAAAAAAATTGCTTATGTAAAAATAATGGGATGATAAGATGGAAAAGCTTTTGAAGATGCCACATTGTTTTTATCTCCAATTAATATAATCCGGCGTTTTGTATTATATCGTTTGAGAAATCGGTTTGAATGGATGAATGCCTTTAATCAAGTAAACCATTAGATTAGATACGTTAGGTCCTTGGCATCTAAGAAAATAAGTAACTAAGACTTTCGCCTTTTCGTAATGTTTCGCTAATGAAGAAAATTGACAAGAACTCCTTAGTGGCGTTTTAAGAAAACACGATGCTTAAGTAGTAGGAAAGCGAGTAGGTATGCAAGATAGTATCGGTGTAAAGATGAGAAAGGGGATGCTCCGTTGGTTCGAGTATACATAAAGAATGCCAGAAGAAATAATGACAAAACAGATATACAATGCGAAAGTGGAAGGATGTAGGTACGGGAGAGACCTAGATTATTTTACCATGACCAAATAGACCGAGTCTTATCTGAAGGACAAGTCAAGGTTCTCCGAAACCGGCGGGCGTGTATGAGCACACTATGAGAATGGAGGAAGCCAGAAAGGTATGTAAGGAAAGAACCTGGAACTCTGTACTCTCTGCTTACCCTGCAAGGGATCTGGCGTGATGCTATAGATAGACGATGCTTTTGTAACCAGAATCATGGAATATATACCCAAAATGTGGACAGGCAAGATATACATTTATATATTTTGTTTTCTTTTTTGTATAAAAGATCTTTGCCATACACTAGAAATTATTCTTGTATCGTAGGCACCATACAATACCTACAAGTGGATGCGTTTATACACAAAGATTTGTTCCGTGCGGGGGATCAAAGCCACGACAACTTGATTCAGTAAGCGGAGACCTACCTACTTAGCGTAGCCTAGGTTTAAGCGTACTTAAACCTACCAGTAGAGCGTCGTCCTCAGTTACCTACTGAGGACTACTAACTTTATCTTTCTAACTATATCTTTCTTAAAAACATTTATATGTTGAACTTGCATGATAAACCACAACTGCCATAAACAGCTAAGGGAACAGGATATGAGGCTATCGGAGTAAATTACCTAGTAATTAATTGATGCTAAACAATATAGTGCATATATTTCGATAATTGGATTAATAATGCTCGTAAAGGATAACGATTCGTTTAATAATATCATTACCATTATAATTTATTTGTTTATTCTTACACGCAATACTATTTACTATTAAATTACTACTGGGCCTGTAAAGTAGCCTGTAAGTCTGCAATTAGAATCTGGAGCATTGTGCGGGCTGGCGTCCACAAGATAATGGGTTATGTGGTGTGTAGTTGTTAAGCAAAGTTGGAAGGCGTATGAGCGGCCTCCTTCACCAATTCGTACTGGTTCCAAGTGGTGGAGTACGAACTATTTTCCTCTCACGCCAATTTTTGAGGATAGGCCTTTGTCCAGCATCGAAACAGCATCATTCTTTTTTCTGTGTGTGTGTGTGTGTGTGTGAATGATCTACGCTGTTGGCTGCGGGGCCTTTACAGCTTCACCGGACTAAAGGGCGAGCGTGCAACCACTACGCTCGAGCTAGAAGAGCTAGGGAGCAACTAGCTCAAGGGCGCCTAAAGGAGGAACGGCCTCGGCTTGGGCAGTCACTATGAGGGAGGGCGTATACTGACTCGCTGTGGTGCTCTGCACCGGCCGGCGGGGAGGGGATTCTTCGACCTCGCCAGCGAGGTCGGTGTCTGATCCTGTGTGCGGTATCTGTATCCTGTCTATCAAAAAGGACAACAAAAATTTATACGTATATCGCATGAATCCGAATCAGTACCGCAGGAACTTTTGACCGGTGTTTCTACGGCGATTGTCGTGCAATCTGACTGGATGTTTGTTCGTAATCACTTCGCTCGTACGCCAGAAAATATTGCTTTTCGCTTAATGACCGTTTTAAAAGTGCAGTAATCGTAAAACGTCTCGCGTTGGTCATAGCGGTGTGGGTGTGTCGCCATAAATTTTAGCTGGGCGGTGTCGTTGCGGTCGCGTACGTGCGAATGTTTGTATGCCTTAAGTATTTTAAATTGCGTTAAAAAGATTATTATAAGTTTTTATAAAGAGCGTTTTTGTATGTTATATAATAATATCAGCCTATTCTGCCCACTGCTGGACAAAGGCCTTCTCTCACAAGAGAGAGAGAGAGATTAGGTCATACTCCACCACGCGGACCCAGTACGGATTGGTGGAGGCAGGTTTATGGCCACCTGCTGTTGGAACTTATCAAGCCGCCTTTAATTCTTTCAACTCGGCTTAACGACTACCACACTAAGTAGCCGGGACCAACGGCTTAACGTCCCTTCTGAAGCACGGAGACGCTCGAATATGAAAATGCCACAAACGGTCACCCATCTCGGGCCAACCGAGTCGAACGCTGCTTAACCTTGGTAATCGGTAAGAACACCGCGGTCGCATAGCGCTACGAGCGCCGTATGTTATATAAATATCTGGTAAAGTTATTACAAAGCCACGTAATTGTAGCTAGCATGGAACCAATAAGAGGGGATCAAGTTGCAACAACAGATTTTCGAGCTCCATATATTATTTATTAAAATAAATTATTAAAGTGCATACACACATCTTATACATGCTATAAAATTTGTTATATCCTTTGATGCACTCATTTCACTTAAATTTTCTCCAATAAATTCACTCCATGGACCTGTACGCCAAGCTGTCTAACTGTGTGGAAGAACTCTCCACAACCTTTACTGCGCGAATGGAGAAGTATGAAGAAGATCTTCGGATTTACAGCGACAATGAAGCTCCACACAAGACGGTAGCCAGCCTATCCAGAGAATTCACAGAGTTTAAGTGTCTCATGTGGAAGACTATGGGTGCGCTAAAGACTCAGGTGGAGTTGCTGACTGTGGGCCTAGATCGTCATGAGATGGCATCCCGTAAAAAGGTCTTGCTACTCCATGGCCTTCCTGAGCAGCAGAACGAAGATCAGCTTGTCCAGGCGATAAAAACAATTAAGGACCAGATGAAGATCGCCAATGTCTCTTCCTCAGACATCATAGCCTGCCATCGCCTGGGAGTTCATTCAGGCAAGCCTCGTCCTCTTCTTATCCGTTTTCAACACTACAATCTGCGGAACGAAGTGTGGCGCAACAAAACTCAATTGAAGGGCTCAGGTTTAATATTTTCCGAGTTCCTGACGAAGCCGAGGCATGACGCGTTTTTACGAGCTCGTGAACACTTCGGTGTGAGTCATTGTTGGACATCAGAGGGCAAAATTAATATACTGCTTCCTGATAAATCGCGCCGTAAGATCGAGTCTGTAGCTGAACTGCGGCCACTTCTCGCTCGGTTCCCGGCAAGAAATGTTGCGTCCGGTGAAGACTCCAAAGCAGGACCATCGCAGCTCAGAGATAAGCCATCTACCTTGACCGCAGAAAAGAAATCCCGGAAAAAGTGATGTTTGCATACTAACACTCAATTATTTACTTTGTTTTGCTTTTTTTTTTTTATGTGACGGTCACTTTATTTTTGTTTTAATTATTTTTGTACCTTTCATTTTGAGGTGAAAACATTCGTTCAAAAACGTGAAATGTCAGATTGTATTATTTATCGAGCATTGGACACGAGTGTTTTAACCCAAAATATTTTATATCAACCGACGAGTGCATCGAGGATGACAAGGTATGCAATAGTTATTTATTAGTATTGTTATTTATTTTGTTGTAACATTATATATTGTTATTCTTATTTATTTATTAATATTTTAGTTTATTAGGTATGTTTGATCATGATTCTGAAGATAGTTTTGCTTCTTGTTCATCGTCTTGTGAATCTGACAAAAGCTTTGCTAGCGCGTTCAGTGATAATTCTGTTCTTCTGCGAGACCAACTTTCTTCTGAATTTTTTGGTTTCAGCAAATTTTTCAATTTGGTCCATATAAATGCTCAAAGCATTCCCGCACATTATAGTGATTTACTGTCATCTTTCGATTCTGAACTTATTCATGCTATCCTTGTCTCTGAGACCTTTCTCAAGCCTGCCCTTCCTTCTACGCAGTATGCGTTGCCTGGTTACAAGCTTGTGCGTAATGACAGGACTGGCAAGGGAGGAGGGGGGGTTGCCATATATCTGCGAGGAGATATCGTTTACAGGGTAATTGATCAATCTCCGAGTGAGTATTCAAAATTTAGTGAACATTTATTTATTGAAATTATTATTAATCATTGTAAACTTCTTCTTGGCGTTTTTTACAGTCCCTCCTGCCATATTGATTATTTCTCATCTTTTGAGTCTAAGTTAGAATATCTCTCTCCTTTATATGACCATACAATTATCCTCGGAGATTTTAACACCTGCTTGCTTAAGGACGATGTACGTAGCCGCAAACTCCGATCTCTCGTCTCTTCTGTCAATATGCATATCCTTCAGCTTAATGCTACACATCGTGCTCCCCACTGTACTCCTTCTTTCTTAGATTTAATACTAGTTTCCTACCCTAGTAAAGTGGCCACCCATGGTCAACTACCCGCCTGCTTTTCCTACCACGATCTTATATACCTATCCTACAAAATTCGCTCTTCTAAACGCAAATCCAAATTTCTTTTTCTTCGCAGTTTCAAGAACATTGATATGGATCATTTGAGAGCTGATGTGGACAACATTGACTGGTCTCCTGTTTACAACTGCAATGACTTAGATATGAAAGTAATGGCTTTTAATAACCTAATTTTAGAACTTTACAATAGACACGCACCCATAAAAAAGGTGAGAGTAAAGCATCTTCCCGCTCCCTGGCTATCTGATGCCATCAAAAAAGTGATGTCAATAAGGGACAAAGCTAAAAGGCGGTATAAAAAGTTTCCGACGGAAGAGAACTGGTCCTTTTATAAAGCTCTCCGCAATCGTTGCAATCGTTTGTGTAGAGATGCTAAAAGACGCCACATTCACAACTCTATACGCAATTTAAATACAACACAAGTATGGCAATTTATCAAGTCTCTTGGCATCGGTAAGTCCCATAGCGAGAGTACACTCGATTTGGATCTTACTGCGATAAATATGCATTTCTCTAAATCACCAGTTACCCTGGATGACAACACGAAATCTTCTACCTTGAACAGTCTCTCCGATATTTCTATGCCAAAATGTACTTCTTTCTCTTTTCACCAAATTACAGAAGGAGATATAAAGAAAAATATCCTATCCATTTCCACTAAAGCAGTGGGTGATGATGGTCTGCACATTCAGATGCTTCTCCCCATTTTAAATACACTTGTTCCTGTCATAGCTCACATTGTAAACTATTCCCTTGTTACAAGCTCCTTTCCCTCGGCTTGGAAGAAGGCCCATGTCCTACCCCTACCTAAAGTTGCAAATCCCACGTCTGTATCCCAATTCCGCCCAATTTCCATTTTACCAATCCTATCTAAGGTCCTTGAGAGTGTGGTCCATAGTCAACTGTCCTGTTATCTCTCTTCTAACTGCCTGCTAAGTCCATATCAATCTGGTTTCCGTCCTGGCCATAGTACTGTAACGGCTCTTGTTAAAATTACAGATGATATCCGTTTGGCCATGGAAAACAAGCTCCTCACAATTTTGGTACTACTGGACTTCAGCAGTGCTTTTAACTCAGTTGATTTTGACATCCTCCTAGGGATCTTATCCTCTCTTAATCTATCTTCTTCTGTGATCAAATGGTTTGATTCTTATCTTCGGGGTCGGTCGCAGTCGGTCCGTTACGATGAGGTCTCCTCTGACTGGTGTGATCTGACTGCGGGCGTACCCCAAGGTGGTGTCCTTTCCCCTCTTCTTTTCTCGGTTTTTATTAACGCTATCACTAAAATTTTATCTTCATACTATCATCTTTACGCAGACGACTTGCAACTTTATCGTCATTTTAAAATAGATGAGCTTCCCGAAGCTGTTGATGCTATCAATAATGATCTTATAAAAATTAACGAGTGGGCTAAATCTTTTGGCCTGCTAGTAAATCCCACAAAGTCACAAGCTCTCATTATTGGTAGCAGATACTACTTCAATCTCTTAGATCAAAATTCTCTTCCACCGGTACTCTACGACTCAGTTCCTATAGCCTATTCCACAAGTGCTAAAAATCTAGGTGTCTATATCGACTGCCATCTTTCGTGGAATGTCCACATTGCAGAAGTAAGCAGAAGGATTTATTGGTCCTTCCAGTCTCTCAAGCGACTCCAAAAGTTCCTGCCCTTTCATACTAAAATAACTCTTGCTCAATCTCTTCTCCTTCCCCTTCTGGACTATTCTGATGTCTGTTTCTTGGACGCAACGGAGGAGCTTCTCAATAAACTCGAACGGCTTCAGAATTTGTGCATCCGCTTTATTTTCGGGCTCCGAAAGTACGATCATGTCTCTGAATTTCGGGCGCAGTTAAAGTGGTTGCCTATTCGACGTCGTCGAGATACTCATATTCTTTCACTACTCTATTCTCTTCTTCACAATCCTAATTCACCATCTTATCTGAGGGAACGCTTTGAATATTTAGTCCCCTGGGGCAAGCCCTGCCGCACATCTTCTTCTCTTCTTCTCCGTACTCCCCGTCACACTTCTAGCCTTTATAATGGTTCTTTCACTGTTCGCGCGGTGCAGCTTTGGAATTCACTCCCACACACTATACGCGATAGTGTCTCACTAGACGTCTTTAAAAGGAAAATTAAAGAGCATTTCCTTTCATCATGATCTATATGTGTAAATATGTATGTATTATTATTGATATATATGTATTTTTTATGTATCGATAAATGTATATGTATATATTACTATGTTAGGTTTGTATGTATATGTTTTATATTGTATAGTTATATATAGTTAGTTCTTTGCACATTATACTTCGATTGTACACTTGGTACTGTCCTCTGTATTTTCATCTCTCTATGCCTATTAGGTTTGCTGTAAGAAAACTCAATTTTGAGTTAAGCTCGCCTTTGTACATAAACTTTCCTATCTTATTGTTATTATAATTAAACGTGTACAATAAAGAATAAATAAATAAATAAATAGGGATTGTTTGCCTCTATCTATCTATATCTTCACGCAAGATCCCGTACGGAATAGGCGGAGAGTATAGAGGGTCACCAGGTCTTTTTTGTTACAGACCTTTCTGGCTTCCGTCTCATACACGCTTGCCGGTTACGGAGATTCTAGACTCTTGAGATTGTTAATGATTTGGTTTTTAGGAAATAAAAACTTTATTTTACTGATCGTAAGATTGAATATCTAATCTTCTTCCTCTATTCTCGTACATTCCTACGCCTAACTGGCCTATTATTCAGTGTGTAAATAATAGGTACCTTAAATTATTACCATTTGTCCGCAGGAGAACAGACGTCGATTTGTCAGTGTTTCAAGACATTCCTTTACTGCACACAGAATAAAAAGGTCCTTCACACCAAACACTGCGGAACGGCAGCGCAGCCAACAATATCTTTGTTTTTGCTTAGTCTAGGTGTTAGTTAAAATGGCAAGACATTAACAAAGATAGGTTTTTTTACATTATTTTAACGAACATAAAAATAAATATTTCTGCTTTATACTTATAAATTTACTTCTGCTATTATTGGTAAGATTTCATTTAGCAAACAAGTACGGCCTGGTATGGGGATTTTTGGAGACATATTATCAAGAAGAATGTTTTTTTACGCCTTATAATGTAATATTCAACTATATCGGTCGATATATGGTCTATAGTGAAACAGCTGGCGATTGAAAAGGTCGGATAAAGTCTGATTTTTCTATCAAAAGAATCTTAGTCGCGGTCCATAGTCAGTCTGTAATTGTGACTGGTATAATAGCAATAGATTGGATAACCTGTCATCCTCAGTCATATACAAGCTTTAGCATAATCAACGCAAGACCTAAAAATAGTTTTTTCTTAATCGGTAGCTGAATTGATTCCAACTATTTTTAATGCCAACTATTTTTTTTCTGAAAGCGGGCGGAACGCCGGTACTTAAAGTCCTTCAGAGGCTGTTTAATTCCGTCTTGCTCGAAGAGAAAACGCCGGAAGCATGGAACAGGGGAGTGGTGGTACTGTTTTTCAAGAAAGGTGATAACACTTTACTGAAGAATTATAGGCCCATCACACTGCTGAGCCATGTTTATAAGTTGTTTTCGAGAGTCATCACGAATTGTCTTGAACGCAGGCTTGATGACTTCCAGCCTCCCGAAAAGCCGGTTTCCGGAAAGGCTTTAGTACCATAGACCACATACATACGCTGCGGCAGATTATACAGAAGACCGAGGAGTATAATCGGCCACTATGCTTGGCGTTTGTGGACTATGAGAAAGCCTTCGATTCGATCGAGACTTGGGCGGTTCTTAGATCTCTCCAGCGATGCCGCATTGACTATCGGTACATTGAAGTGTTGAAGTGCTTGTATAATAACGCCACCATGTCAGTCCGAGTACAGGGGCATTGCACGAAGGCGATCCCCATAAAAAGAGGAGTAAGGCAGGGAGACGTAATTTCTCCGAAACTGTTTACGGCCACCTTAGAGGACGCCTTCAAGCTCTTGGAATGGCAAGGACTTGGCATCAACATCAATGGCGAATACATCACTCACCTTCGATTTGCCGACGACATTGTGGTCGTGGCGGAGTCGCTGGAAGATCTAGGACGAATGCTCGGTGACCTCAACAGAGTATCTCAACAAGTGGGTCTTAAAATGAACATGGACAAAACGAAAATAATGTGTAACGTCCATGTCGTATCCACCGCACTCACCGTTGGGAACTCTACTCTTGAAGTTGTCGACGAATACATTTACCTGGGACAGGTAGTCCGGTTAGGTAGGTCCAACTTTGAGAGAGAGGTCAATCGACGAATCCAACTCGGCTGGGCAGCGTTCGGGAAACTGCGCAACATCTTCTCATCCAAAATACCTCAGTGCCTTAAGACTAAAGTTTTTAGTCAGTGTGTGTTACCAGTGATGATATATGGATCAGAGACGTGGTCTCTTACTATAGGTCTCATAAAAAAGCTCAGAGTTGCTCAGCGAGCTATGGAGAGAGCTATGCTCGGCGTTTCTCTACGCGATCGAATCAGGAATGAGGAGATTCGTAGAAGAACCAAGGTCACCGACATAGCCGTTAAGATTAGCAAGCTGAAGTGGCAATGGGCGGGCCACATAGCGCGTAGATCGGACGGGCGTTGGGGCAGAAAGATTCTAGAGTGGAGACCACGTATTGGCAAGCGCAGCGTGGGACGACCGCCTGCCAGATGGACCGACGATCTTGTGAAAATCGCAGGAAGTCGTTGGATGCAGGTGGCATCGGACCGGTTACGCTGGAAAGCGATTGGGGAGGCCTATGTTCAGCAGTGGACAAGTATAGGCTGAGATGATGATGATGATTTTTAATGTATCTTACTTTTTATTCAATTTTGCAAAAAAAACTGTTACTCATTCAGTACGCTATAACAAACTAAATTTACTCTTGATTCAAAGCAATACGGAGATGTTAAATGCATTTCTAAAATAGGTTTCGCAATACGCACACATACACGTAAAAGTTCCATAGCTTATTGGGGTATAAAGTGCTTAAAAAAGAGGTAAAAAGCTTTAAATTTTGAAATTTGGTTTTAGTAATAAATTTGTGAAGCAATTATCTAATCGGGTTTTCTGAGGTCTTGCGTTTTGTATGTTACACCTTGTATAGGTGTCAAAGTCAAAGTCAGAGTCAAAATCATTTATTTGTATAGGCCAATACAATAGCACTCACAAACGTCAAAATTATTACATTTGTAAATACCACCTGTTTTCTTCGCTTGAAAAGTATAGATGGAACAGTGTTAATATTTTTTGTGTGAAGTAAGACTGGACGATTTTATGGTTGATATTTTTGTTATGCTAAATAATATCCCACCATAGCACCGCAGTGTTTGTCTGAAACTCCTTACATTTCAGGTGAGTCATCCATCGTTGCGAGGAGCTCATCCTCTTTAACAAACCCGTTAACCTATCGACTTTACGCGGTGTTTAACGGTATCCAATACCCCAACTATTGGTTACTTATTAGTTTAGAGTACTCGATCGATCGAATGTTAAGTAGTTTAAGTCTTATATATTTGTTTGCTCCCCGATACAAAATCAATATTCATCCCGAACTGGTGTCAGGACCCATAGCTATATGTTCGTAGAATAGTACCACTTCTCTTTTCTCTGGATTGAGTATAAGTTGACTAAACGAGTCAAATCCTATAACATCTATTGATGTGCTTGACACAATAATATGAGCTGTTTAAGAACTTTATGGGATAATATGGACCTTTAGTAGATTAAGGTGTTCCTAACATCTTCTTCCTACCTCTTCAAAATAATGGTTACTTATGATTTATCTATATCATGACACCAGATCCCTTGCAGGGTAGGCAAAGGGTACAGAATTCCAACAGGTTCTTTCCTTACATATCTCTTAGGCTTCCTCAACTCTTATTATTCGTCGTCTCGTTACTTATGATAGTAGTGTATATGAAGCCAATAGAACAAACGTTGCCTCTACCAATCCAGACAGTTGGCGTGGTGGAGTATAACCCATCCTCTCTCACCTCGATTTGGAAGCCTCGAGGCTGTTTCCCAGCACTAGGATAGGCTGAATTATAAATAGAACCAGAAACATTAACCACTATTTAGAAAAAATACCAGTGTTGAAATAAAATTCATGAATCTTCATCATTCATCAATCGTCTTTTTGCAAAACGAAAAAGGTTTACCTACGCTTACGATAAAACTTGTTATAATTCTGTACTCTGGCTACCCCGCAATGAATCTCTATCTATATCAATAGATAGATAGAAAGGCTTACGTTAATCTAGTCAATATGCTTCTCTGATTTTCATAGCCTGAGATTCGGTACCGACTCCATTAATTCCACAAACTCGTAGTTGGGGTGCGATGTGTAAATTTCCCTCAGCTTACGAAAGTTTTACGGCTGAAAGTAACTCATCTTGGAGCGGCGGGGATCCGGACGCCTGTTGCAGTTAGCAGCTAACCTATCGACTTAACTAACGGCTAACGGGATCTCCACACGTTGTAAGTTGCTAACACTGTAGCTAGTTAAACTTGAAATATGGCTGTGGAACTTAATTGTAATTTATTCAGTCATTCATTTACTATATATAATTACTTTACATTTACATTTATTATATATATATATATATATATATATATATATATATATATATATATATATATATATATATATATATATATATATATATATATATATATATATATATATAATTTATAAGTGATGTGGCGTGATGATATAGATAGATAATATTATGTACAATAAATTATTAAGTTGTTTTTTATTATTAAAATCGCGTCTAGGATTTCTTGTCTTTTATCCGTGGCTGCATTACTAAAATCCGAAACGAGTATACATAAGTGAATAGCTAACAATACTATCTAAAATATTTTAATTCATTTTCATTACTCCATTAGTTGATAAATTGGAGCGGCGAGGATCCGCAAACGCCATATTGGAGCGGCGGGGCTCCGAGAACGCCATCATCATCATTTTCGCGGAGTGTTGCAGTTAACCAGTTAATCAATCGATTTATCTAAAGGCTAACGGGATCTCCATACGTTGTTTCTGACACTGTAGCTAGTTAAATGTAAAATATGGTTGCGGAACTGAATTGGAAGTTGGTTGAAACTTGTAGAAATATGATGAGTGTCAATACTCTCATCATTGGTGTACAGTAGGATAAATGCGGTGGAAATGCGAGATTTGCGGAAGATGTGCGGAGTGAATCTAACCGACCGTATTCGCAACAGCGTAGTAAGAAAGCGAGTAGGTATGAAAGATAGTATCGGTGTAAAGATGAGAAAGGGTATGCTCCGTCGTGGGATATTGGGGTGGGGGCCCTAAGCGTCCTTCACGCGCGACCCCGAGGAGGACGGCGCCGTGGTGTGGCCCATGCCGCCGTGAGCACCGTGACGGTGCAGGGCGGGAGTGGATCCATAGCCCCCCCCGAAGGCGGGCTCGACGCAGAGGGGCACCGGTGCGTTCCTAACGGAGATCCCGGAGCCCTTCCCCGAAGTGTCGATGCCGGTCATAGTGGGGTTTTAATCGGTAAGAGTCCGACATGCCACGCCAGCTTCCCCCGAGGCTGGCGGAAGTCCATGAGGATTTCCCCACGTAAAAAAAGGGTATGCTCCGTTGGTTCGGTTCGGTATCTGAAGGGCAAGTCAAGAGTCTATAAATCAATTTTTATATTTTTACTATACTACATATTCTTGATAATATGTCTTGTCGTGTCGCCTGTGCTAAACTTGCGGGTGTTAATACACAGCAGTCACACAAACCGTTCCAAAATGACAATTAATAGCCTCTTCAAATGTCTATGCCGAGTTTACGATCACTTAAAACATAATACAATGTTTCAACAAACAAACATATTTATAATAAAACAGACATAATGTCGCACAATAAATGCAGTTACGACGTCCTGGGCCCTTATTTCGTATGCCGAATTAAATAAGTAACGCGACGCGACTTCGTGGAATGATGGTTTACTGGTACTCCAATGTGTCAGCTGATTATTACAATTATGAAAAGATCGATAAAGTAGTTTACTCCGAGAAGTGTGCTAAAACGGCGCCACTGATTTATGTTTTTGAATATTGATCAATTGAATACCGTCATAAAATTTATAAATGAACGGCGTGGGGCTCCTTTCGCGCCTTAATTAAAAAGGCGACAACCCGATATTTCGCGAACGCGTCCAATCATAGGAATCCGCTAATCGTAGCCGCCGCCGTCTTCGAACCTAACTCCCCTCCTATCAGCCACTACCGCCGTCCGCGTCATGTGCACAGCGACCCTCCCGATGCCCTTACATCCCTTCTTTCGGATACAGATACCGCACACAAGATCAGAACTGACCTCGCCGGCGAGGTCGCAGAATTCCTTGCCCGCCCGCTGGTGCAGAGCACCACGTCGAGACACCTAATATATGCTCTCCCCCATAGCGACTGCCCAAGCCGAGGCCGTTGCTCCTTGAGGCGCCCTTGAGCTAGTTGCCTCCTTGCCCTTCTGGGTCGAGCCTAGTGGTTGCACGCTCGGCCTCTCGTCCGGTGAAGCTGTAAAGGCCCGCGGACAACAGCGTAGATCATTTACACACACACGTCCTAGCTCATTACTTGTTGAGTTGTCGAACGAGAGGCATCGCTGTGAGCAGTATGTGAATGCCCGTAAGTTCTTTTTTGTATTGTTTTGATGTAAGAGTGTTGGATTGGTAGAAGTGTTTTGTGTGTTTCAACTAAAATAATATTGTTGTTTTGAGGTGTTCAAGAATGCATAGAATATGTGGGTAAAACATGTTTTGATAGATGATGATTATTGTTACCGCGGTCGAGCTGACATGTGGTATACCGAGTGTCATTACACGATCATGTCACAAAGTTAACGTAACGCGTTGCGTTTGGTCATGGCGAATACGGGCCCTGTTACAAAACGTAATGAATAGCCAATCGTCGTGTTCCGTCATTTACAAATGGCCAGTGATGGACGGCCTCGTAACTGGGATACTTGAGATGCGACGGTTTTGATTTATTCTTGATTTTAACGCGGCCCGCTCTAGTTGTTTCGATATTGGTGCAACAAGTTTGTTCTAGATCAAAGTTCGTTGCATTGACGAATATGTAACTATTGACGATTTATACAGAATATAGAAAATTTAAGAAAAGTAAACTCTATGCCTCGTTTTGACGATAATATCAGCCTATACTGCCCACTGCTAGACAAAGGCCTTCTCTCACAAATCGAGGTGAGAGAGATTAGGTCATACTCCACCACGTGGACCCAGTGCGGATTGATGGAGGTTTTGGTTTTGTGGCCACCTGCTGTTGGAACTTATCAAGGCTTCCAACTCGGCTTAACGACTACCACATTAAGTGATAGCCGGGACCAACGGCTTAACGTGCCTTCCGAAGCACGGAGACGCTCGAATATGAAAATGCCACAAACGGTTACCCATCTCGGGCCGACCGAGTCGAACGCTGCTTAACCTTGGTAATCGGTAAGAACACCGCGGTCGCACAGCGCTACGAGCGCCTGCGTTTTGACGATGTATCTCGTTAAATAATGAAATATTCAAGATTATTAAACGGTACTAAATGTGCTAAAAGAATACCAGCGCTGAATACCTCACACCGTCACGCCTATATTCCCTAAGCGGGGGTTGCAGAGGTGTACTAAGTACACTGACTTTTCGCTGACGATGTTAGGTCCCATATACTAGGAGCGAGCCTGTTGCCATATACTGAGCACAATTTGAAAAGTTGGAAAAACTACATTTGTCCGACCTAGGATTTGAACCCAGTACCTCATGATCACAAGGCGATACGCTTTGCCATTAGACCAACAAGGCAGTCGTGGAAGGTCGTAGTCTGAATACCTTTATCTATTCTATCTTTCTATATCATCACGCCAGTTCCCTTGCGGGTTAGGCAGAGGGTACAGCGTTCCAACAGGCTGAATACCTTGTAGTATATAAATAAAGGTAACGAAATCATATACAAGGTGAAACATAAATAACGGAAGACCTGAAAGTAGTTAATCTAAATAGACAACTGAATCGATTCCAACTATTTTTAAAGAATGTTACATTTTATTAAAATATCAAAAATTGCTGTTACTCGTTCAGCTCGCTGTATTAAACAAAATTTGATCATTATTCAGCAATGCGGGTATTTTAAATGCATTTCGAATACCTCAATATGCAAAAAAATATAAGTTACGTGATTAAATTGTGTGCCAAAGAGCATCAATAAATAGTAGAAAACTCCTTAAAATTGAAAGTTTTCGTATTGAATTCGTAAGGCAATAAATAATCTAATTGTGGTGTCTAAGGTCTTGCGTTATATGTGTTACACCTTGTAGATACAGCTATAAAAAAATGGGAAGTTTCAATTATTCTTTATAACTACTATAACTGAAGGTCTTTCCAAGATGTTCGGAGTAGTTCAATACTCCAAAATTTTATATCATATTAGCCCTGCTAAGAAACTGACCCACCGTTGGGCACAGGCATTCTCTCAAACTGAGAGGGGTTGGCCATAGTCTCACACGCCGGCCCAGTGCGGATTGGCGAACTTCATACACATTCGAGACACTCTTTGGCATGCGGGTTTGCTCACGATGTTTTCCTTCACCGTTAAAGCAAGTGATAGTTAATTTTTAATATGCCTTCGAAACGACAGAGGTGCGTGACTTTGCACCGATCAAACCACTACTTTTCTACACTATTTTCATATTTCACCAAAATTATCTCAAGCAGCTCTCTAAATAGGGTTTAATAAGACGTTCTGTTCTATCGGTGTCCAATGAGTTCTTACTCTTTCATTTGATTTTTACGACGTCCTCAGGAACTAGCAGTTGCAGTATTCTACTACTATGTACGTATGGGTTACGGATCACTACTGAAAATCTAAAAAAATATATCGTCACGCCTACTTCCCGCCAGTGAAGTACTCTGTACACCCATATTTATGCAACTATGTTAAGTCCTAATACAATAAGAGGTGAGCCTGTTGCCAATATCTATCTATCTATATCATCACGCCAGATCCTTTGCGGGGTAGATTGCTGCCATTATACTGGAAACATTTCAAGACTCCAAAATGCTACAAAGAAATTGTAGACAAACATGCCCAGTGGCACTTTGCCTGACGTAGGATTGGAATCCAGAACTTCCTGATCGCCATAGCTATCATGCATCACTAGACCAACACGGTAGTCAGATAGCTGTAATAAAAAACCGTTTATTAGTGTATTTACATTTACCGCAATAATATTCAACTTTCCATAAATAGTATTCAACTTTAAAGTTGTTTGAGAGAAACTTGAGCACAACTTATGAAAATTATTAACGGAATTGTCCTTTGTTTCAGGTAAGAGGATTTTCATCTCCACTCTGAAAGTTTAGTTTGTGTTACTTGGATTGTCAAATGTGGATAAGTAAGTGGTATTATATAATTTTTTTTTGTAATTAAAACACTATGATAATTTATTCTTTTTGAATTTTTAGCTTCTTGACGTATTAAGAATTATAGCCATTTGTCATACCACATAGCAATTATATCATTTTTTTCTAAAAACATCGTTAAATCTGTAAGACAACCAAAAGTTTGTTTTGGAAAAGTAATGGTGCTCTTTGGTTGCAAGTGACATTCGCACATACGTTTCCAAAAATCCAAAAAGTATTAATATCGATCTAAACCCTGAACATGATGAATTAAATGGCGAGTGTTCTATCAATTATACTATCTCGGCTACTTTCAAAAATATAACAAAAAATATGAAGGTAAAGCAAGACCTAATTATATTAAATTCAGGAGCTGTTTGATTCCTTACAATGTTACAGACATTATAAAAGCTCAAACAGGTAAAATTCAACCTATACTTGAATAATTACTTGCCATGAAAGATCTTATATTTGTAATGGTTTAGTCAAATAGCCGACGGAGCGCGATGGTTACACTCGGCTACGTTCGGTCGTGACGTTTGCCGTCGCACCGAGCGGGGCTGCGCTGAGTGGCGTCTCTTGTACATTTCAGTACATTACAACTCCCCAAGTAGCGCCACCGTTGCGCTCCCGTCGCGCTGCCTCGGATATGTGGCGAAACCTTAAAACTATAAAAGATTTGCCGATCGTTGCCGTGATATTTGGGGAAGCCTTTGTCTTGCAGTGGACGGTTTTTGAATGAAGATAGAAAACATTTCTGGAATACAACAAAGAATTATAACACCAAACTACATCAAACATGGTTTTATGTAGTATTTTCATTACTAGTATAGACAGGACTGTCTTTTACATTCTAAGCTTAAAATATATAGCAAATGGGCTTGCAGAAACTTATCGGTTCGCAGGCTGCTCAACAAAATTTTGACCCTAACCACAGCACGACACAGGAATGATTCATAGTGTGAGGCTACATTTTTGTTTTTATAAAAAAAATGATACCGGCCCTTATTTTCTTGTTCAATCTTACTTTCTACGTTCTTATCTTCAAATGTAACGCGAATCGGGCTCCAGAAACTTCTCGGTTCGCTGGCTGCTCAATGAAAACTTGGCCCTAACCGCAGACTTATTCGATATTTCCGAATCATTCTTTTTTCATGTTTGACTTCACAAAAGATTTTAAGACTTACGACCAAAAATACCATTATAAATTTTTTGTGGCAATATTAAGCTCTTGAAACGATGAACCGATTTGTGATTTTTTTTATAGGTAACTTGTGAGTATGAATATTCGTAGACATATATTACTGTCGATGAATATCGATTCAGAAAGTATAGTGAAGTGAGACTTTATTTAGTAGGGTGAAAGTATTAAGTAGAGTGAAAGTTTACTTATCCAAATGACGGACGATTTAGCGCAGCAGTCGCGGGTTCGATTTCCGCACGGGACAAATCTTTGTGTGATCCTTAATTATTTGTTCCAGTCTGGGTATTTATGTATGTGAATTTTCATGTTTGCAAACGCACCCACGACACAGGAATAAACCTAGTGGAGGATACGTTTACTTTTTTTTAAAGGCTATATGTTTTAAATAGTTGTGTCACTTACAGACTTACTTACTTGAAATAATAGGAGTACTTATTATTATTCCTTTATGTTTTACAGTGATAAGATCCCCACCTCACCTGCCGTGCAGGTTACAGGAAAAAGCATAAATAAAAAAAATACTTCGGTTTCAAATAAAAATGTACTTTACATCTAAATCTCCATTTCCTTATTACCTACAGTGCGTGGAACCCCAAAATAACTGTATTAAGGGGAATCTCCGGAGCCGATTCTTAAATCGTTTTATTGGCAAAATGTTTGGTTACATACAGTTACGTTGCGCAAATATATTCGTATAGAAAGTTCCTTATTTTTAAAGTAATACCTTAGAAATAATAATTTTAGTCTTGCTCAGACAACCAATAGCGCAACCAATAGCGCATTATATCATTGTTGCAAAATATCATTCCCATACATTTTTCCGTTTTCTATCAGCCTGTATGCCTGTTTACGACTGTCTCCTGCGAGTCCACTTAGCTACAGGCACAAATAACATGTAAGATAGTCTAGGTCTTCCCCGGTACCTATATCTTTCCACTTTCGTATTAAATTATTAATGTAATATAAAATACCGGCACACCTAAATTTCTCAACGGGGAGTGGCAGAGATGTACAATACAATACTTCGCGAAATATGTGAAGTATCAACATAATAGGAGGCGAGTATAATAGGAAGTAGAGAAAGAAAGCATGAAACGCTATTCGGAAACTAACTGGTGATCTGCCTCCACCACCACCACCTAGCCGAGTCACCGCAAACGAGATAGCTCATCAGCTCCTCATGAACGGAAAACCGTCAGGCCGCCTTGCGAAGGTCCCAAGATTAAATAGCTGCGCAAGCACTAGTGACCGCATAAGCATGCCATTTAGGTTGACTGACATTGTTCAGGCTATTAGTCAACTCAAAAGTGCTAAGGCTTTAGGAGTGGACAGCATATCTGTGGAGCAAATGAAGCACTTCGGTCCCGCTGCTGTGTCCTGTCTGTTGCTTTTATACAAAACCTGCCTGAAATCCGCTTCAATTCCCCGACTCTGGAGAAAATCTAAAGTTATAGCCATTCCAAAGCCAGGAACTTTCGGCCCATATCACTCTTGTGCCACACATTTAAAATATTTGAAAGATTTTTGCTGGCGAGGCTCACAAGCTCTATTGACCCGGTTTCGATTCCGGAGCAGACGGGTTTCAGACCAGCGAAGTCGTGCTGCAAGCAAACGCTGAAACTCACGCAACACATAGAGGATGGTTTCGAGTTGGAGAAGATTACTGGTACTGTGTTCGTTAACCTTTCTGCGGCTTATGACACAGTGAACCTCAGGCCAATGTTGTGGAAGGTGGAAACTGTAACCGGCGATCCCAAATTTGTCATGATACTCCGAGAGCTTCTCCACAACCGTCGCTTCCAGGTCCATCTTCTCTCAGACCAGATCCGTTGGAGTTTGCAAAGGAATGGCTTGCCGCAGGGCACTGTTCTGGCCCCGCTCTTATTCAATATATGTTATATACCGACGACCAACCGTCCAGCCCCAACACGTCACGCTTTATTTACGCAGACGACCTTGCGCTATCTTCCTAAGCTACCAACTTTGAGGAAGTAGAGACTAACCTCACTAAAGCTCTTGACACGCTGAGTCGATATTATGAGGAAAACTCACTCAAGTCTCACCCTTACAAGACCGAGTCTTGTGCATTTCACCGTCGCAACAACCAAGCGGGTCGTTGGCTTAACATCGTGTGGTAGGGTACTTGGGTATCATTCTGGACTGAACCCCCACATTCGGGAAAAATTGTGAAAACATTAAAAAAGGTGTACGGCCGCAATAACTTGCTTCAGCGTCTCACCACTACCAAGTGGGGAGCCTCGCCGCGGGTTATGCGAACGACTGGCTTTGCGATACCATTCTCTGCCGGCGAATATGCGTGTCCTGTATGGAGTCGTTTCGCTTATGCTAAGCTAGTGGATACAGCACTGAATGAAACTTGCCGGATCATCATGGGCTGCCTTAAACCGACTCCGGTAAAATTGCTGTACCCATTAGCTGGCATAGCACCTCCAGATATTCGCAGGTCTGTGGCGAGCTCTGTAGAGAGACGAAAAATGGAAAACGACCCATGCACGGCCACATCCCAGTGCAGCCACGGCTGAAGAGCCGTAAAAGTTTTATCAAGTGTGTAGACCCACTAACTTTGGAGCTATCAAAAGTGAGGTGCAACCTTTGGAGAGATGGAGGCCCCTTCCAAATCTCCAGTCTCCCACTTGGACATAAATTACCATGGCCGGTCTGGAAGTCTTTAAATAGACTTCGGACTCGGGTCGGCCGGAGCAAGGAAAACATGTTCAGGTGGAGACTCACAGAAATACCAATCTGAAGTGTTTGTGCATGCCCCAACACCTGCTCGCGGCAGGATTTGATGAATGCTACCAACAATGCGATTGAGGTGGCCGCGTTCTGGGCCGCTTCTATATAGATAAGAAGAAAAGGCGAGTTTATTTTCTTCGATTCGGGCACTACTCCAGACTCCGGGCTGATTCTGGAAATTTCTCGGCAGGAAAACCCCCAAAAATATTTGTGCGACCTTAGATTCAAACATGGGATCGCCTGCTTGTTAGCCCTATCGTGAGCTACTAAACCTTTGAAGATATCAATACATCAATGTTATGTACATAACTGAATGTGTGCTTGTACATAACTAATTAGACGTTAATATCTTCTTTGAAATGTTAATATTCAGTGAATTCAAATTTAGTGATTAACGCAATATAACATATGAATTGGATGTGGGGCAGAAAATACCAGATCCCAGATCATATTATTCAAACTTAATGAGGTATGTCTGATAATTGCTAACATAATGTTGTGTAACTGTAACCGGCGAGCGTTTATAAGGCGACCTATGAGATTGGCGGAAGCGATAGAGGTGCCTGTAAGGAAAGAACCTGCTAGAATTATGTACTCTGGCTACCTGGCCAGAGATCTGGCGTGATGATAAAGATAGGCAGATAGAATAATGTTGTTATATATACCTAGGGGAGACCTAAACTATCTTACCATGACCAAATGATCGTATCTTATCTGAAGGACAAGTCAAGAGTCTCCGTAACCGGCGAGCGTGTATGAGACGAACTATGTGAGTGGAGGAAGCCAGAGAGGTATGTTAGGGAATAACTTGTTGGAACTCCGTACTCTCTGTCTACCCCGCAAGGGATCTGGCGTGATAATAAAGATAGATATACATCTGTACTTATTCAAACGATGTACATTTAGACTGCATGCCAGCCGCAAAACAGTCATTTGGTTGCGATCTTTGTATGCGACGCTCATGGCGTTGTTAGGAATAAGCAAGGTTAAGCAGCGTTTGTCCCGGGTGGTCTGAAAAAGCTGACCGTTACTGTTATTTTCATATTTGATCATCTCCGTGCTGCGGAAGACACGTTAAGACTTGTCTCACTGTTCAGATTCGATCATTTGTATCTGAAACAGTGCAAAGATTCGAATCTCAATATTTCTCAATTGGAACATTTGATTCAAATGTTGAGCACAGTCGGCTCACCGACCGACATCGCGTCGCGTATTACTTCGTTGTGTAAAATGGAAAATTTATTGAACGTAAGATCGAGATTCAGTTTCAGATTAAAATAAATTATGAAGCATTTTGTTTGTTCTGTAAGATTAGCGCCTTTATATACTGACTGGTGGATGTAAGATCGAGATTCAGATACAAATGAGGCGTTTTTTCTGTACAACTGTTTCGAATCAAGTAGTTCTCGTTCATGTCTCATATCACTGCATTATATCAGTAAAGATCGACACAAGTCTATTAAGCCAACTTGGAAGCCTTATAGCCAGTTTGATAAATTTAACAGCAGATGCCCATAAACCCGCCTGCACCGCACTACACGGTGTCCACATGGTGGGATGTGGAGTGATGACATAGATTAGAAGTTCCTTCTCCCCCCCCCCCCCCCCCTATTTGTCAATTAAGACCTTATCGCATCATTCATCTATCTAATGACGGACCTAAAACATATGTATATGAATCAAAACTCGTCAAAATAAAACGCAGGCCTTTTAACGGTGCCCGTAGGCGCAAATGATTAAAGTCTAGGAGGCTCGCATTAAACTTTAATACTTTACAAAGGTCGTAGAACTCTCCCCTCTAACCCCCTCTTAGCGCACATGAAGTAAAAGCATAGGTTACGACTTCCTTTATAGGCCTCCATATTGCTAACCCACGGCGGTAGTTTTAAGTGCTTACTGTATTAACCATATTTCAGGTTATTTTATAGAAATACTCCTGGGTTGTTATGTTGTTAGTCTAATTGCATAGCACATGTGGCAATCGAGAGGTCAAAATCAAATAATATATTTTATATCAACCCTGCAGGGGTACTTACAAATAGTCCATTTCCATCTATCTATCTATATCATCACGCCAGATTCCAACAAGTTCATTTCTTACAGACTTCTCTGGCTTCCTCCACTCCCATAGTTCGTCTCATACACGCTCGCCGGTTATGAAAAATTTTGACTGGCCCTTCGGATAAGAATCATCATTAAACCATCCTGATCTTGATATAAACACTACAAGACAATGCACCTTTAGATCTTCTGTCAAACGTATTATAATATAACATATTTAAAGTCATCTATTGATTTATTATAATTTATTACTTATTTGTTAAACATACCACTTGTAGCTCTTGTAATAATTAGTACTGTTTTGCCAAGATGTGTCAACATATAAGGATTACATTCTAGACTACAACTATATTTATGTATAATTTGTAAATTATATACTGATTGTAATCTGTTTTGTTGTCCAAATAAATAAATAAATAAATAAATAAATAAGACACGGAATAGTCATTTACATATTTATTTCATCTAATATAACTACTAATCCGGAGGTATGATCGGAACGCGGCCTCAACTAAGAAGATCCAACTATAAACTCAGCGAGCGGGCTTGTCTTTAAATTCAATTATCTTTTTCCTATTTTTTCATCATATTCTTTTGGTTTTTTTCAAATTTAGGTCCAGTGTGATGCCTTATAACTGAAATGTGAGACTAATGATGTTATTTCTAAAACGTAAGTGTCTTAAGGATTCCGGATGGACCAGTCCCCACAAGCAGCACCTGTAAGTGCAATTACATTACGGTAGATGGCATTTTTAATTTGGTGATGGCCTAGTGGTTAGACCGTTGGACTGCAAAGTCAGAGGTCTCGGATTCAAACCCAGGCACGCACCTCTGTGTTTTCGAGAGCATGTGCGTATTTAAAATTAATTATCACTTGCTTTAACGGTGAAGGAAAACATCGTGAGGAAACCTGCATGCCTAAGAGTTTAAGGTGTGTGAAGTTCGCCAACCCGCACTGGGCCAGCGTGGTGGACTATGGCCTAAACCCTCTCAGTTTGTGAGGAGGCCCGTGCCCAGCAGTGGGACAGTTTCTTAACAGGGCTAATATTATTATAAATATACTAATAAATTACAAAAAAATACTTACAAGTTAATTGTGATACTATTTGTGTGACCAGAATGTCGATCCAAGTAAGTTTTGCATGTTAAGATACCATATCAGAGTCTTATTTTAAGTAAAAATAGATAATATTTAATAGTTATGCGAACTCGAGCGGACGTGTGAATGGAGCGAGTAGCGATGACACACTGAGTAAGCCACGCCCATCACAATAACGTCAAGGCTTTTAGGAATTCAAAAGGCTAGCTAGGTTAGGCGATCGCCTCTTCGTATTTGATTCGTGGTCTACACAGTACACCTCAGCAACCCCTGCTTGGGGAATATAAGCAAGACGGTGTGATCTTTTATTTATCTTATAGACAAAATAGTCGATCTGAGGATCTTCAGTATTGAATGCTTTATGTCCTAAGTGCTTACGTGTATTCTTTGAGTTTATGTATTACATTTAAAATGGTGTGCATCGAGTAACACCTTTGTATCTTTTAAGTGCGGTTCCTGAACCTCAATTTGACTTGGGAAGTGTCAAATTTATAGCAATAGCCTGTAGATATCCTACTTCGTTGTCTATAGTTGTAGTTAACTTAAAGGTAGTTTCCCTCTAAATCAATTGACTACACCACAACCTTGCGGCTAAATACTTGGCAATAGTTCCGTTTATATATAACCAAATAGATCCAAACCGTCCGTTTCCGTTTTCTAATCCCGATGACGTCTTGGCGATACGGCAAAGTTTGGTCAGCGTATTAAGTGCACGAATACCGCAACCGGACCGACTGAAATAATTTCAAGAATTATCTATTGTAGTTGTATAAGTGTGAAGGTTTATAATAAGTTTTACAGTGTATATACCTGTGTAACTTTTTAATGTTTTTGATAGTGCTTTAGTCTGTCGGGTTCTTTGATTTTCGCTTAGGTATATTATATTTATTACACATGAAATACAACTAAATATACGTATATCTTGGATGCGCATTCAGTAAGGACTGAATGCGCATCCAAGATATACAAACTCATTCACTTGCTCCAGCACATCGTTCCCAACCACAATCCTTGCATTCGTTCTGGTTTCTTCCCGTTCAAAAACCATAATTTTGGTTTTCTTCACATTCAAATGTAAGCCATTTTTCATGCAGTCGTCTTTCATAACTGTGACTAGTGATTGCAGATCAGTGGCTGTTGGCGCTATCAAAACCGCGTCATCTGCATATAGTAGATGATTTACCACTAGATCACTCATTTGTACACCTTCATTCATCGCTTTCAGTCTTTGAAGACGTTTATCCAAATATATTATAAACAGTCTAGCGGACAACACTCAACCCTGCTCGACGCCGATTTCAACGTCAAACCAGGGTGACATGTTACGACCCACCCGTACGCATGCCTTGCAGTCCATATAGGTGGACTGGATGGCCCGCAGCAGAGTGCCATTTATACCATACTCAGGCAAAATGTCCCAAAGTCTCTTTCGCATAACTCTATCAAACGCCTTCTCCAGATCCACAAAACTGCAGAAAACCTTCCGGCCCACTGCCAGATGCTTCTCTACGATGTTGCGAAGGGAGAAAACTTGATCCGAAAAGAAAATTGTGTGTTAATATAAAAGTGGTTTTATTACAAATAGTTGCGGGAAGTCAGTTAAAGGATTAAAACAGTTATATATCAATGCTGGTAGCGGTGAAAGGTGGATTTATATTCGTTTTCATAGACGTCCGCATCGTGGCCGAACATAAAGGAAATCTTGAAATAACACTGTCTCGTCCGGCGATTAAGTCATATAGGATGCAGTGATGTTAGCTGCTCCGCGATACGTCCGAGCGCTTGCTCCGTTGCTAATAGACTCACAACACCGTCCGCCATCTTACATCGACTATCTTTCATCGGTGATTCATCATCTGACAGATGTCATCTGTCTTCGCTTCGCAACTAAACACACTCGAGCAATCATAGAGTACGTCTATGACAAGATTAAAAGTTTACTATAATGTAAATAACTGCTCACCATTCCAGTTACTGCGATTTTCAAATAATAGGACACGACATTTATTAAAAAAATCCTATTTCAAAAACAAGTTTTTACAAAGAAAACATGACGAAGATGTCTTGATTAGTTCCTATGACAACCCCCCGACTCTTTTACCTGAGCAGCTGTATGGTACCATATCATTGCATTGTCACTTAAGTTAGATGGCTTTGCCAAATGGTCATAGCTCAGTGGATATAAAGCAAGTACTAAAAACTGGATTTCAAAATTTGTATCAGAGAGACAGACATACGAACAAAACGAGTAAAATCCACAATACGTTGATTTTCATTTATTATATTTTGTTGTTTACATGCAACGATTTTCTCTCCATATCTCTTTCCGAAAGCAAAATTGACAACTCAAAAATATATTTATTTGATTTTGTACTTTAATGTGATAACAATCAAATTTTATTTAGTTTGTTATAACTTTTCAGTTGGGTCACTTTAACATTAGAACGGATACTGTTTCTTCTCTTTTAATCTATTCTCGATTCGCACACATTTAAATGTGACCGTGTTACAGACAAGTTGCAATGCGTCATCTTTTGACGCTTTGATGGCTGTTGAAATCTTGAATTTCATTTGTATTTTCTTGAGCTAATGCTAACGAGGTGCCAGTTGTTTGAAATATCGCTATTTATAAATTGGATTGATGATTGTTATAATCACCATTTATATTCATGCACTGGATTCGCATAGCAGTGATAGCCTAGTGGTTAGACCGTTGGACTGCAAAGTCAGAGGTCTCGGGTTCAAACCCAGGCACGCAACTCTATCTATTTCAAAATATTTGCGTTTTAAAAATTAACCATCACTTGCTTTAACGGTGAAGGAAAACATCGTAAGGAAACCAGCATGCCTGAGAATTTCTCGAAGGTGTGTGAAGATTGCCAACCCGCACTGGGCCTGCGTGGTGAACTATGGCCTAAACACTCAGTTTGAGGCACGGGCCTCCTGCCCGTGCCCAACGGTGGGACAGTTTCTTAACAGGGCTAATAAAAAAAAAGAAAAAAAAGAGGCCCCACTCTTGAATCGGACCACTATCTCGTAATTGCGCGGTTCAGTGGTTTGTTCAGGAAGTGGAGGCACTGGCGAGAGCGTATCCCCTTCGGAGGCCTTGAAAGAATCAAGGTTGAAAGGTTGCAAGATGAGAGTGTGAGGAGAACGTATGAAGACAGAGTCCGGGACAAGCTTTTGACAGCTGGTTCTTCGGACTCAAACATAAATGAATGCTGGAATTGTCTGAAAGAGAGTTTGGTAGAATCAACGAAAGAAGTATGTGGCTGCTCAAAGAAGCATAGCACAGCAAAAGGGGATGCATGGTGGGACACAGAGTTAAAAAGCTCTGTAGAAAGTAAGAAGAAAGCGTGGCAGGACTATGTCTCTTCTTTGAATCTAAATGACAGTATGACGGAGATGAAGAAAGAAATATACCGGCAATGCAAGAATGCCACCAAAACCTTAGTGAAAGAAAAGCGTGAAAGAGCTAGTGTGATTGAGGAGGAGAGGCTGACGAAGAACTTCGAGAATAACACCAAACTCTTTTGGCGCAAGGTGAGAAAGGCTCGAGGTGATTCGTCAGGCTCCAGAATGGAAAAGATAAAATCTAAGGATGGTGACATTCTTGCAGACACACAAGCTGTGCTAAACCGGTGGAGTGAATACTTTGGAGAAATGTATGAGAATGCCCCGGATCCTGGTGCCACAGACGAGCCCAGAGGCGAGTTTGCGGCACCAGAATCCACAGAGGACATCACTATGGAAGAAGTTAAATGGGCGATACGAAGTATGAAAAATGGTAAAGCTGCGGGAATAGACATGATATCTGCCGAGATGATTAAATATGGTGGAACTTGCGTCCGGGACGCTTTTTGGGTCCTCGCAAATCTTTGCTGGAAGACCGGTAGAGTCCCTACAGATTGGCGCCGCGCAGTCATAGTACCCTTGTATAAAGGCAAGGGCTCACAATATGACTGCGCCAATTACAGGGCCATCAGTTTGATCAGCTTGGCAGCTAAGGTGTATGGTAAAATTATTGAACGGAGAATGCGCGAGAAGTCCGATGGAGTGTTGTGTGAGGCACAGGGAGGTTTCAGGTCTGGAAGAGGATGTTCGGATCAAGTTTTCTCCCTCCGCAACATCGTAGAAAAGCATCTGGCAGTAGGCCGGAAGGTTTTCTGCGGTTTTGTGGACCTGGAGAAGGCGTTTGATAGAGTCGTGCGAAAGAGACTTTGGGACATTTTGCCAGAGTATGGTATAAACGGCACCCTGTTGCGAGCCGACCAGTCCACCTACGTGGACAGCAAGGCATGCGTACGGGTGGGTGGTAACATGTCACCTTGGTTTGACGTTAAAATCGGCGTCAAGCAGGGTTGCGTGTTGTCCGCTAGACTGTTTATAGTGTATCTGGATAAAAGTCTTCAAAGACTGTGTGCGATGACTGAAGGGGTAAAAATGGGTGATCCAGTGATAAACCACCTATTGTATGCAGATGACGCGGTTTTGATAGCGCCAACAGCCACTGATCTGCAAACACTAGTCACAGTTATGAGAGACGACTGCATGAACAATGGCTTACATTTGAATGTGAAGAAAACCAAAATTATGGTTTTTGAACGGGAAGAAACCAGAACGAATGCAAGGATTGTGGTTGGTAACGATGTGCTGGAGCAAGTGAATGAGTTTGTATATCTTGGATGCGCCTTCAGTAAGGATGGGAAATACACCGCTGATATAGAGAGAAGAGTGAATGCAGGTAATAGAGTGAATGGTGCGATGGGAAGGCTACTTGGGAGCCGGCACTTAAGCCAAAAGGCGCAGCTGGCCATGCATAACGGAGTGCTTGTCCCAACGCTGTTATATGGCAGTGAGAGTTGGGTATGTAAGAAGGAGAACGAAAGCAGGATAAATGCGGTCGAAATGCGATCTCTGCGGAAGATGTGCGGAGTCACGCTGACCGACCGTATTCGCAACAGCGTAGTAAGAAAGCGAGTAGGTATGAAAGATAGTATCGGTGTAAAGATGAGAAAGGGTATGCTCTGTTGGTTCGGGCATATAGAAAGGATGCCAGAAGAAAGAATGACAAAACAGATATACAATGCGAAAGTGGAAGGATGTAGGTGCCGGGGGAGACCTAGACTATCTTACCATGACCAAATAGACCGTGTCTTAGCTGAAGGGCAAGTCAAGAGTCTCCGTAACCGGCGAGTGTGTATGAGACGAACTATGAGAGTGGAGGAAGCCAGAGAGGTATGTAAGGAAAGAACCTGTTGGAACTCTGTACTCTCTGCCTACCCCGCGAGGGAGCTGGCGTGATGATATAGATAGATAGAAAAAAAACTGGATTCACTTAACCACACTGGAATTTTACTGATTGGTGGCAGATAATTACACGAATTAATTACAGAGGTGCGTGCCTGGGTTTGAACCCGAGACCTCTGACTTTGCAGTCCAACGGTCTCTGATCACTGCACCTCTGTCTTTCGAAAACATGTGCGTATTAAAAATTAACTATCACTTTGACGGTGAAGGAAAACATCGGGAGGAAACCTGCATGCCTAAAAGTTTCTCGAAGGTGTTTGAAGTTTGCCAACCCGCACTGGGCAAGCATTGTGGACAATGGCCAAAACCCTTTCAGTTTGAGAGGAGACCCTTTCCTAACAGGGCTTAACCCTTTCCTAACTTTAAATCTGTCTCACGAAATCTTTCAACATATCGGTCACTCACACTAGTCTTGTATTTGTGAATTCCATTTAAATAACCCTGCATTAACTCCGTACATTATAAAATAAAATTTACTATAAAAGCAATTACTATATTCACGGCGTCACCATTACATTTACACCATAAAATTTAATTGTTTTTATTTACGAGAATTCAGCTAGCGCTACGTGTGTGCATATGAAATGTTTATTTAATTGGTGTATGTAGTGAAAATAAGAGTTGGAATATTAAACTTACTTACCCAGTTTTGGTTTGCTTGAAGATTAAAGCAAGATATCTGTATAGGTTTGGCAGAGAGTACAGAGTTCTAACAGGTTATTTTCTTGGCTTCTCACAGATCACCTTCAACTCTTTACAGACCTCTCGCTTAATCCATGCTTACGTCTCTTATTTTAATATGTAACTACAGACATAAATAAAACAAAGCTCTCTGCCACGGGCTTTAATCGAAATAATGATGAAACTGATATAAAATCTTACTAATACAAGTTCTATGTATGTGAAAGTTTGTATGTTTAGAGGATTGGATGTATGTTACTCAATCACGCAAAACCGGCTGACGGATTTGCATGAAATTGGTACACAAAATGTAGGGTTCCTGTCTAAAGTCAATGCACACGAAGTCACGGGCAGAAACTAGTACAGAATAAATCGGCTTATAATGCTCCACTGCTAGCAAAACCGTTCTGTCACAAATCGAGGTGAATGTGATGGGGCACACCACCACGCGGACCCAGTGCGGATTGCAGGAGGCAGGTTTGTGGCCACCTTTAAAGCCACTTATCAGGCTGCCATTAAGGCTTCCAACTTAGCTTAATGACTACCTCATTAAGTCTTAACCGGTGCCTTATACAGCATGGAGACACTCTAGTAACCGGGACGAAAAGCTTGACATCAAAACTACAAGGTTCAATATAATAAACGGAAGACCTAAAGGTAGTTTGTTCTAAATCGGTAATTGAATTGATTTGAACAATTTTTAATGTCTCTTAGAATTTTTTTAAATTTGCAAATAACGCTGTCACTCCTTTAGCACGCTGTAATAAACTAAATTTATTCTTGATTTAAAGCAATACGGAGATTTCACATGCATTTCTAAAACGTATTTCTCAATATGCACACATACATATGCAAGTTTCGATGTTAATTGGGGTATAAAACTGCTTACAAAGGGGCAAAAAATGTTTAATTTGGAAAACTAGTTTTCGTATTTTTTTTATTTTTTTTTTTTATTTTTTTTTTTTTTTTAAACTTATCCCCACACTAGGATTTATTCCCGTATCGTGGGTGCGTTTACAAACATGAAAATTCACCAACAAATACCCAGACCGGAACAAATAATTGTGGATCACACAAAGATTTGTCCCGTACGGGAATCGAACCCGCGACTATTCGACACAGTGGGTGGAGCAGGTCAAGCTCTTAACCACTGCGCTAAATCGTCCGTATTGAATTTGTGAAGCAATTATCTAATCGGGGTGTCTGAAATCATGCGACGATACATCCTGTTTATTGCCACGAACGGTCACCCATCTCAGACCAACAGAGTCGAATACTGCTTAACTTTAATGATCGTTAGAACACCGTGGTACCCGCAGCGCTCAAAGCGCCTCAGATATAAAATGCGGAGTGTAAAATATTTGTTTTTTTTTTCTGTACCAGAAGGCTTTTAAACCACAATAAATGCGGACCAGAATGTCAACGGTTTCATTTTTATAGCCGGGTCGCGTCCGTAAATTAATATTACACATTTTAGGCTTTATATTTATAAATTACGAAGAAAGTCACTGTTGAAAAATATTTTGGAGATTTGAACCTTTTGTTGGCGTTTTAATGAGTGATTTCGTTTTATATTTTGGGTATCTTGATTTATGTTAATTAAACACGATTAAGGTTTTGCCACATACCCGACGTAGCGGGAGCGCGACAGTGGCGCGGTTTGGGGAGTCGTAATGTACTGAATTGTACGGGAGACCACACTCAGCGCAGCCACGCACGGCGCGACGGCAAACGTCACTACCGAACGCAGACGAGTGCTTCCGTCGCTCTCCCGTCGCGCTCCGTCGGCTATTTGACCAAACCTTTAAACTTCAACGCTCTTTCTTTAAAGGGTAGTCTGATTTAGAAGGATAGTATATCATACAGAATTTTACTAAAATCATATATTTGAGTCCCAAATCATATTTCCGCGTATAATATAGACCGGCGCCGGTTTCCAACGGGTGGCATAAACACATCTTATTATACTTCGGCCAAGTCTAGCGGTGAATAATATACGTAGTAATCACGAGGTCCTGGGTTCAAATCCTAAATCAGACAAATATGACATTTTCCTATAGGAAAATTTCCAGTGTCAAACCAGAATCAAGCATTGTGCCCGGTATATTGTGGGGATGTGACGTCGTCGGCGGAAATTTTGTGTACACCGTACACCTCTGCTTCCACCGCTTAGGGAATAAAGGCGTGATGATATGTTTATTTCAGTAACACTCACTCACTAACTGGCTCATTAACGTCCAGCGCAAAACCTTAGAACGCTGAAATTCTGCGCAGAGGTTCCCTTTTTCTTATTTTTTTTCTTAAAATATAGCGTAGCCCCACTCTAGGAATAATTCCTGTGTCGTGGGTGCGTTTTACAAATATGAAGTTCACATTCACAACCACCCAGACCAAAACAAATATTTGTGGGGTCACACAAAGATTTGTCTCGTGCGGGAATCGAACCCGCGACTACTCGATCCAGTGTGCGGAGCGGCTAAAGCTCTTAACTACTGGACCAAGCTGTCCGTTATGATTTTCCTTTATAATGCAGGCAAGGAGTACGGCCGGATTCATTAAAATTCCTATGGGATATGGAAAGATGGAATTCGTACTTGCGCTTTAAAGATACATTATTTCCGTAACTATAAAATTATTTGAGACTCCAAATTTGACATGTGTGTAGGAAATTATAATTATATTAACCATTTTCAGGATTATTCAGAATTCCTACAGAATAGTCAATAAATTCTGAATGTATATTTTTTCGTGAAATTTGCCTTATTTACGCAACTATAATTATTAGAGACTTCAAAGGTAATTATAATCACTAATAACTATTTTCAGGGTTGATCGAAATTCCTACGGGATAGTTAATAAATGGGATTCACATTTTTCGCTTATAAGTTCCCTTATAACTATAATTATTAACGACTCAAAATTTGGCATGTTTTGGCTTTTTAGGAGGATTAAATCAAATTCGTCTACTTTAGTTATATTTTAGCACCGTGTATTTTGATACGAATACGGGCAATATAGTTAAAATTGAATCCACATCAAACGCGAGCGAAGTCGCAGACAACAGCTAGTTAGGAAATATAGTAAAACACTCGAAATTGACGCTCTGACGTCATACCTAGACTATTCTAGGCCCAAACATTACGCGCCAATCTTCAAACACTAAAACCCAAGATTTCCGAACCAGAAATGCGTTGAACCGCACTACGGCTTCAAAACCATTCACCTAGAAATATTCCATTAGCATCCACTGCCTTATATTTTTTCGCGCCACGCTCAGAGTTGGCACGATTCCATCAACCGAGTCGTACTGACATGCGAAATGTATTGAGAAGTTCACAACCGTTCTATACATAGAAGTAATCTTGTCATGCCTGTCTGTATAGTTTAAACTTTGGCAATTGGAGCGCATAGTTAGGAATAACCTAAATTTCCGTGTAGATGTATCGATCTATCTAAAATGACAAAACAGATATACAATGCGAAAGTGGAACGATGAAGGTACCGGGGAAGACCTAGACTATCTTACCATGACCAAATATACCGAGTCTTATCTGAAGGACAAGTCAAGAATCTCCGTAACCGGCGAGCGTGTATGAGACGAACTATGCGAGTGGAGGATACCAGAGCGTTATGTAAGGAAAGAACCTGTTGGTACTCTCTGCCTACCCCGCAAGGGATCTGGCATTATAATATAAAAAGATCATTATGTAACTGCAAATTTTTAGCAAAAATCGCGACAGTAGTTAGGTATGTTAGTAAGTCATCACACCAGGTTCGCTTGAAAGTTTAATATAGAGTACCTCTGTACTCTAACAGGCTTCTTCTTTACAGACCTCTTTCGTTTTACTCTCATGTGTGTCTTTTACACGTTATCCGGTTACGGACACCCTTGGCTTGTCCCTTGGAACGATGAATTTGGTAATGGTAATCTTACCATGACCAATTAGATCGTTCCGATGGACAAGCCTAGTAACCAAGAAGATCGTTTCGATGGACAATAAACTATCTAGTTTATGTCTTCTCCGTTACTCTTCCTTCAACTTTTGCATTTGCATATTTATTTTACAGCGACTATAGTAAACAGAATATAACAATGCTAAGACCCTACAAATTCTAAACGGTAATGCCTCGTTGCATGCTAAAAGTTATTGTACGTATTAGAAAAGACAGCTATTGCACCCTATCTAATGAATTTGTATGTATGTGCATTTATGTTGGTAATAATAATGTGAAACTTAAAACAAAGATTTTGGTATAAACACAGTTGTTCGTTCTACGACGGTATTGAGAATCGAAGAACGAACAACTGTAAAATTTGTAAAAAAATTACTTCGTAATACTCTGAAACTGATTGATAATGCACAGCATCAACCGATGGGTCTAGGATGGATCATGACATTTTGCACAGGAGTTCTTTATACATAGCAGATGAGGACTACGGATTTTCAAAAAAAGAAACCCGCAAGGGAACAGACATATTCATATACATTTTCACACGGTTATCTTTAACTATAACTTACACAAATGAACCAAATTAGTTTAAATTATAACTGCCGTACATCATAGTTATGACACGACACGAACTTTTAAAACGATAATCAACTATGATCAAAGCGTGTACATCATACCGCTTTTTTCTGTAGTAGATGAAACAGAATGAGTCAGCTTGTCAATAAATAATATATTAAAATTGACATTTCAAAGTCGGCGGCAAGGTGAGGACAAATAGAAACCTAGAAAGCCCTTTCTTGACCTGGACTTTTTGAACAGAATAGTTGTCGTGGGAAATAGACTGACCTATTGCAAATAAGATTGCGTTGTCGAAATGAGTATTTGAAATTGAGACGTATTTGGAATCAGAGGGCTAAGCACAAATCATTTAACGCAATAGTAACGTGATCGAGAAAACGTACTGTCAAGTTCATCTTTATTAAGTAAATCCGCAGTGTTAACAGTATGGTGTGTCAACTCAATAGCGTCACGCTAACATCAATTATTACGTGCTAAGCACTCAGAATCGAAATATTTTTCATCTATATCCTCTTAGAGTCGTATTCCTCATGTCTGAGGGTCGTGACCTCCCAGGTGCCTTGCTCTTGCGATGTTTTGCCATTTTTCTCCGTCCTCAGCGACACGCAGCGCGTTGTAGACTTTAGTGTCACGAGTGGGGTGAATCTGGTCAGACCAACGTGTTAGGCTGCGCCCTCGAGGTCTCTGTCCATTGGCCTTTCCAGGTACATTAGCTTATTCAAGTTGTCACCGTCTTTATTAGCAATATGGCCAAAGAACTCTAAGATACGCTTAAGGGAGTTAGTAGATAGTCTTGTCGTGACTCTGAGCTGTTTCAGTATCGATACGTTAGTGCGATGAGCAGTCCTAGGTATCCTTAACGTTTTCCTCCAGCGCCACATTTCGAACGCATCCATGCGCCTCCGGTCTGCTGCTTTAAGGGTCCATGTCTCAGTTCCATAGAGAAAAATAGAAAAGACGATTGGTTTTGAGGCCGATTCCTCTGTTCTTCTCAATCTTTTAGCTATTCCGATGCGTCTTCGCACTTCGATTTCGCAGGTGCCATCATTGCTGATGAGCAGAGGTCTTGGGTTCAAACCCAGGTACGCACCTGTGTCTTTTATAAAGCATGTGCGTAAAAATTAACTATTATTTGCTTTTACGGTGAAGGAAAACATCGTGAGGAAACCTGCATGCCTAAGAGTTTCTCGAAGGTGTGTGAAGTTCGCCAACCCGTACTATGGCCTAAATTCTCTCAGTTTGTGAGGAGGCCCGTACCCATCAGTGGGATAGTTTCTTAACAGGGCTAATATTATATAATATAATAAACTACTAGCTGTTACCCGCAATTTCGTCTGTATTGTTTATTTTTTGCGATAAAAGCAAAAAGTTAATACAGATACTTACCCGGGATCTAATCTAACTCCTTGCCAAATTTTATCAAATTCTAGTCAATTGTTTAAGCGTGAAAAGGTAAGGCGTAAAATATAGTGTTTATAAATCGTCAAGAGAGTAAAAAAGGTTCTACTGCCAATTCGAAATGTCATTCCATTGGGAAAGAAAGGTAATAAACGTACAAGTAGTCCTTTAAAATAAAAAGGAAAAGTTGATACACTTTGAGTGGCAGGTGAGTGTTGGCGTAAAAAAGTGAGCAAGACAATGAAGCGAAGTACGGTCAAGTGGCTCGGTTTGGCTAAATTTAACGGGATAGATTGGACTTAAAAGTCAAAAAAATCAAAGTCAAAATTATTTATTTGTATAAGCCAATACCTTAGCGCTCACAAACAACAGCGGTGGTGAAAAAGGGGGTAGTGAAATAGTAATCTAAAGCGAGATGAGTGTAAAACGGTAAATAAAGAAGAGGCTCTCGCTTGTGATAAAATAATGGTGTTCGAGTGATCTCAAAACCGCTATGATTCGAAAGGTTTTAAATTAGCCTATACTGGCCCACTATTCGACAAAGACCTTCCTTACAAATTAACATAAAACAGATTAAAGTCATAGTATACCTTACGGACCCAGTGAGTAGTTGTGGAAGCAGAGTTGTCATCTCTTGTTGGAACTTATCAAGCTACTTATAAAGTTTGGCCAAAGCCTTAATGAACCTTCCGAAGCACAGAGATGCTTTATACAAATACCACCAAGGTTACCTACCTCAGACTAATCAAGCCGAATGCTGCTTGATCCTAGTGGTTTTCATGAACACCGTTAGAATGCTGCTTAAAAAATTTTGTCGTCCCCAAGATTGCTCAGTAGAGCAAGCTATAAGGAGCATTGAAGCGATTTATTTCGAAACCCTAAAGCCCCTTCCGAATTGCAAAAGGACACCAGTGAGCAAAACACCAAAATAAAAGCATATTGATGATTGCACAAAATCATCCAATTTCTCGAAACTTTTTGATTAAGCCAAATGTAACGCAGAATTATATTCACGTGCTGTTCTATGGTGCATGCCTAATCATATAAGAATAGCTCTCTAATTGCAGAATTAGACCGAGTCACACAACTGATGCGTACACACCAGTTGTGTTACAAAGGCACATAACAAAACCAAAGTAATTTATTGTTTTCTTTGCCGGGTTTTTTCCGTCATGTCTGAGATGTTTGTGTAATCATTAACAAATGACGGGAAGAAGATTAATGGAGTGAGAATGTTTGAAAAGAAATTGTTTTAAAGCCAAAAGTTGAATAAATGTTGTTTGTTCTAGTTGTTAATATAAAAGAAACCTTGTAACGTGTATGCCTATTATTCCCCGCACGGTGATACGACGGGTTTGGCCAACTGTGTAAACCCACATTCGCCGAAGATGTTAGAAAAGAACTTGTTGGAACTCTGTACCCTCTGCCTACCTCGCAAGGGATCTAGCGTGATGATATAGATATAGACTTTAGTTCCCAAGAGGACGCGCATCATGGGATCATATCGGGCGCAATTGCAGACTCCGCTGCCGATATTTTTTGATAGAAAACCCTCATTACAACTTCGCCATTTTTTCTCCAGAATGTCGCGAGTAAAAGCCGTGTAGCACAAATCCTACCTTCTACAAGTGGACGTCTCTCAGCTGGCGATGAAGAAATAGTTTGTCCTCCCTAGGTGACGAAACTTGCGATCACCAACCATGCCCATATAGATTAACATGACAATGATTACGTGTTTGTTAAAATTGACACATTTATACTGAACGTTGATTCCATTCAACAACAGGGGCAGTCGGCAACAATTGCTACCTACGCGCCCTTTTCAACCGATGTTTACGCTCTTGAAAAAAAAATGTATAATTTTTTCTCTACGAATGATCAAATAGACAGTGCAGAAGACGAACTATGTGAGTGGAGGAAGCCAGAGAGGATTGTATCGAAAGAACCTGTTGGAACTCTGTACTCTCTGCCTGCCTCGCAAGGGATCTTGCGTGATTACATAGATAGATAAATAGAAATAGACAGTGTCTTATGTGATGCGCAAATCAAAAGTTCTCGTAACCGGCGAACGTGTATAAGACGAACTTATGAGAATGGAGAATGCGAGAGCGATCTGTGAGGAAGTAAACTTTTGGAACTCTGTACTCTCTACCTATGCACCTTACGAAGAACCCTGCGTCGGTGGTAGCCGGCAACCAAAGCAATGTTACATTTATAAAAATACCGCAAACGCAAATGTTTCCCAAGTGATAGTTGCAAAAGTAAATATTCTGTACCCACATTTCGATGATGATTTAAGGTTCCAATATATAAGACCACCACGCCAGTAACCAAAGCGGGAGTAATTTTTTTCAAGATGCACAATCCCATACATCTTCCACTAACCCGTGAAATTTAAAGTTGCATTGAAATTGATTGGTGAAATGGTGAGTTTTCTCAGAGTTCCAAAACTCATAGTAACGCCAAGAAACTTGTACGTTTTGAAAATTACGACTAAAATTGTTGCTACTTAAACACGCGAGCGTATCCCTGCATTGTTCTGAATAATCCTGGGGAAGAATTATATGTAGTGATACAGTTCTGTTTTATTGTTAATTAGTTTCTGAAAGTTTTTTCAAGGTTTATTTTAAAGCGCTTGTAGTAATTTTGTTTTAGTAACGAATTGTACAGAGGTTCTTTCGTAATCGATAAGGATGTTTTGAGTGCGTGTGAGAGATATACGCTGTTGGCTGCGGGGCCTTCATAGCTTCACCGGACAAGAGGGCAAGCGTGCAATCACTACGCTCCAGCCAGAAGAGCAAGGGGCAACTAGCTCAAGGGCGCTTCAAGGAAAAACGGCCTCGGCTTGGGCAGTCGCTATGGGGGTGAGCATATAACTAGGTGTCTAGCAGTGGTGCTCTGCACCGGCCGGCGGCCAAGGAATTTTTCGACCTCGCCGGCGAGGTCGGTATCTGATCCTGTGTGCGGTATCTGTATTCGAAAGATGGGAAGTAAGGGCATCGGGAGGGTTGGTGAGAATATGCAACGGGCGGCGGTAACGGCTGATAGGAGGATGAGACGAGCTATGAGAGTTGAGAAAGGCAGAGAGGTTTGTAAAGAAAGAACCTGTTGGAACTCTGTACTCTCTGCCTACCCGTATCTGGCGTGATACAGACGGTGACGATTGTTACATTGTACAGAGGATTCAGATTGTGCTTATTTAGGACCAGCATTGTATTTAAAGCATATGATAAAGCATGTGATACCTGAAACATGGATTTATTGACATTTGATTGCTTTGCCTAAACGATGCTACAACCGAGTCGCTTAAACTCGTGACTTCGATATCGTTCTCAAACGCAGGAAGTGGACCAATGCCGCAAAATCGCAGATTATTAGCCGACGGACGTCCACTGGAGGACATAGCCCTTCTCAAAGATTACCACAGGACGATGCTGAAATGATTCTTTGTGGTTCTAAATCATAACATGTTAAATCAGATTTATGTATACTATCATGCCAGAACCCTTGCCAGATAGGCAAAGAGTACAGAATCCCGACAGTTTCTTCCCAACGTACCTCTCTTGCTGCCTTCAATCTCGTAGTTCGTCTCATATACACTCGTGGATAACAGGTATTCTTGATTTGTCCGTCACGTATGATCATATGGATAAGATATCTTTTGATTTTGAGATGGAACTATACTTTATCACGTTTTCATTAAAGTTTTTATCTACATGTTGTTAGCTTCCAGTATCCGGTGTATTATGCCTGTTGGATGAAGTATCCTTTACGATAATTTTGGGAGTACCCTTCCCACCCCCCATAAAAAATATAAAAACAACAGATAACAATCTAAAACGAGCAACATCGTTTACGAAATTATCGTCCGACCAAAAGTATAATTAGGCAAACACAAAAGGCCAGGCTGAAAAATTTTAACTTTTAACCCCAAAATCGCGAAACGGTTCCTATCTAAACATTCCCCAAGATAATTCTTTAAGATAATATCTTTAATTTCATTTGTACCAACCGGGTCGATTTAGACGAGGAAAAAGGTAAATTCTACGAATGATGCATACGAATTGCGCTGCTTACAGATTTGTAGGGTACATTATACCCGTGCCTTGCATTAAAAGTGACGGATTGAAGCGTTTGTTATGCGAAGGGTTGGCGTCGCTACGTTTGTACACACGTGATTTTTGCCAACATAGATTATTTTGTCGATACCAGGTTTTGATGGATGCGCTTTCTTGTCTGTTTGTTCTATTACCGAGTACAAGAAAACAATCAAGTGTAATAAAACCAATTTTGCAATCAATATTAAACTCTCTTCTCATTGAACTACAGACTTAAGGCAAAGCAAAGCTCCAAACTAATTGACAATGAAACTCAACAAAATAAAGAATTAAAAGCTAAAATATCATCATTATATTAATACGTGAAGCAAGAACTTTGTACCCCTTTTTACGAAAATAGCGCGGACGGAGGAGTAGGAAATTTCCCTCACTCATAGTTTATATAGAGAAGGAGTGAAGAATGCTAATACTTTTTGAAAATTATGCATAAAAAATACATTAAATCAATAAAAAAATATTACACACACTACTATGTATTTGACAATACACTTCAAACTAAAAATAGATTCATGTTTTTTGTCTTTAATATAATTTGTCTATAGTCTTACTGAATGTCAAACATAACCAGCAAACGATGAAAGAGTTTTTACAAAAAACATAGTTTACAGAGAAGTTTTGTATCATTAATTAAATTATCGAAATATGTATGTCTAGTTCAATGGACAGCATTTTATATTAGGTTCGTTATTTCAATACAAAAAAAAATTGCAAAAAAAGTATTATTAATCAATTTTTTTTTTTTTAGTTTTATATAATTTGTTTGAAAAGAAGTAGGCAAATTAACAGTGTAGCCTTGGCGAAATCTGTGAGTATAGAAGTATAGTCTTTGACAATAGAACCTTAATAATGTTCAAACTTATAATTTATATTAATTATGGTCGAATTTCGACCAATGGGCGACCACTAGTATAAATAAATACTTTTAAATTTTTAGGGAGTTATAAAAACGTGGTTAGATTTACATCTCCGTAAAAAGAAATGAAAAAAGGGCGATGCGTATTATAGATAAAGGGCGCGAGTCTATTGCCATATAGAAGAATCACAATACCATTGGCCGATCTAAGATTTGAGGTATATTCAGTAGAAAAAAATAACATACACAGCCCGAGGACTTCGGGACCACCTGGTGGGCCATGGGCCATTAGGCCAGCCAGACAGACCTACCAAAATTCTCTTCTGGCTCGAAGTAGTGTTTGCCACCTACAAAAAAATTGTACAACCCAAGCAAGCCTGCTATAGAATAAGCAAACTAAAGCGATGCAGTTCCGAATCAGCTAGGTTTTTAAAGGCTACACAAACTTTAAAGGCTAAAGTATACATAGACCTAGTGACAAGAAACAGTTACTATCACTAGCGACTGGTGTAACATATTGTGAAGTGCAAATCGGTGACGGGAATACGGTGAGTTGGACCTATTTTACTGGGCCAGGATAATAAGACGGGCGATTTATTTGATCCAGCACAGTCTAGACGGCCCAATAAGACATGCCAAAACATTTTTGCGCAAGGTGTGAAATAATCTTTTTATCTTAAATACTTTTTTCTTTTCTGGGGGAAATGCCTGCCGCGTACTGCCACACCAGAGTGGGCTTGGTGTGGCAGTTATGTGGGGCTCGCACCCACTAAAACCCCCCGGTGTCCTTCACTTGACCGAGTGCTCTGTCGCAGGATTCACCTCTTGGACATTTCATCTGCGACAGGGCGGGCCTCGGTCTGAGTCTAATGACGCAGACCACGTCTGCGATTGTGACTCCGCATGAAGCGCGCGTGACACGGCGCCTTCTCTTCTTGGGCCTGCTGCTGGTCAGGCGTCGGGAAGCCCTCCCCCGATGCCTGCAGGCCAATCTTTAAGGCGGTTTATCTTACATGTTAGCATAACGTACTAAAGCTATCAGATTTGAAATGTGAACCCGTACTTACTCGAGAAACTTCCACGCCTCAGAGAAAGGAAGCCTTTGTATCGAACAAGGGTCGAGGGTGGCTTTTAATTGAAACAGTTAATTTGATTCATTCGGTCGCTTTTAGTTCAAAATGTTCTTATTACATTGCTTTCAAATTTTGTACATATTTTATATTATTCCATAATTTTGTTGAAACGTATAGGGTACGAAGAGGGAAATATTAAGGTTATCAATATATTGGACTATTTAAATACGCAACTTGCAACATTGCGCGGCCTTTTTAACTGACTTCAAAAAGGAGGAGGTTCTATGTCTGTCTGTATGCTTTGTTCTTTTTTTTTTTTGTTTATATTCACCAATATTTCCGTCAATTGTAGACCGATTTTGAGCAATTTTAAGCAGAATATTAACCGACTTGAAAAATTCTTTTTTCATAATTCGTCTGTGTTTTTTTATAACTTCTTTTGTAATAAACCGATTTTGATAATTCTTTTTGCATTTAGTGCAGTATAGCTCCGGGGAAGTCCTATTTTAATTTTATCAGTATTGGACTTTGGACTTTAAAGATACACCACGGGACTCCTTGACCGCAAACAGCACGAATGTGTAAAATCAGTAACTATGAGTATTATATAAATCCACTAAGTACCTTACTGTAGAATGAGGTAGAATAATATAATATATGTATATAAATTTACATAATTAATTCACTCATCACTTAAAATTATAAAATAAAAAACTTTTTAAAAGAAGGGAAACTGACTTCGAAAAGCAAAAAATAAATATTTGAAGTCGGTGGCAAGTAACCGACTGCACCAACCAGCACCGACTTCAAATATTTATTTTTGGCTTTTTGAGGTCGGTTTCCCTTTTTTTAAGTTTTTTATCGATTGTATTCTTAACAGTATTTGTACGCGTTGTGCGGTCAGCATTTGTGGATAAACAGTATTAGATAAGATGCATTATGGCGTCACCGCCTTTAGGTTATATTACTTATTTACCGCTAATAAATAAAGTTTACCGAAGAAAGGCACAAAACCCTGCACTGATTTTAAGAAATCTGAGGAAGATTATTAATTTTAAAATATTTACGTCACTCACTTCTACAAATAATTTTATAATTGTGTAGAAATATTGCCATTCATTACGGAGGCGCTCGTAGCGCTGTGCAACTGCGGTGTTCTTGGCGATCACCAAGGTTAAGCGGAGGTCGATTCGGTCGGTCGGAAATGGGTGACCGTTGGTTTCATTTTCATATTTGAGTCTCTCTGTGATTCAGAAGGCACGCTAAGCCGATGGTACTGGTTACCACTTGAATGTGGTAGTCGTTAAGCCAAGTTGGAAGCCGGCTAGGCGGCTGAACACGTTAACTGCTAATGAAAAAATTGACATAGGATAGGCCACTTAAAAATGCGCGAGAGTCTCGGGTAGGGGTGGGCAATAATGTGACCGCGCGGCCCAATGGAACGGATTTTCAATTTTTCGCCCGCTGAGGTCATGGGGGTCAACGTTGTCCGATGCTTAATAATTCATAAAAGAGGATCGAAAATCATTTTGCGTTAATTAAATACATTAATTATGCATATAACCTAACTAAATAGTAAAAAGCAGACCATTAAAATTAAGAGAATCGGGGATTTTTGCTTAGCTTGGTAGCATAATCAAGTGTCGCACAACATGGCCCGCGTTGGCGGCTTACGAGTTTAAAAGATCCAACAACAGGTGGCCACATCCTTACCTCCACCAATCCGCACTAGGTCCGCGTGGTGGAGTATGACTTAGTCTCTCTCCCCTACACTTGTGGGAGAAGGCTTTTGCCAAGTAGTGGGAGAGTGGGAGACTGATATTATTATTACGGATCTTCTAAAACTATTCGCTCGCTAAAAGAAAGAAATGCCTCGCGTAAATATCTACTGACAACAATCAATGACCGTTCCCCAACAAAACATATACAACACCATATAAGGGTTTAAATTGGCTCCATATGTCTTCAACCTTTCAGGATCCCTCTGTTTATTGCAAAAATACATCGAAATACCTTTTAAAGGCTTAAAATCGTTTCTTTTTATATTTTATAAATGAATTGGCGGTTCGAGTCCTAATGTGAATAATTCTTATAAAATACTCTTTTATACTAAGAACTAACTGTTGGTTCTTAAGTATGTCGAATTTGGTATTGTGTTCCATTTCATTTTACTTTCAATACTCGGGTCAATATGTAAGTGTAAAAGGCGGAAGGCATATATTAGTCCTATAGCATGCAAATTTACATAGTTTCTTTTATTTTTTTATCTCATACTAACAATTTCCCGCGACTTCGCACCCAGTCGACAACAGCGCCACCTACCGGGTCTATGTTACTTCTGGATAAGGTAGCTTTCTAGTGGCGAAAGATTTTTTTGAAATCGGTCCAGTAGTTTTGGAGTTTATTTGTTACAAACATACACAAATACAAATCTTTCCTCTTTATAATATTAGTATAGATAAGTATGGATGCGCGTGTAGCGCTATGCGGCCGCGGTGTTCTCATCGATCACCATGGTTAACCAGCGCTCAACTCGGTTGGCCTGAGATGGGTGACAGTTCGAGCGTCTTCGTGCTTCGGAAGGCACGTTAAGCCGTTGGTCCCGGTTACCACTTAATGTGACAGCCGTGAAGCCGAGTTGGAAGCCTTATGGGCTTCATGAGTTCCAACAGCAAGTGGCCACAAACTTGCCTCCACCAATCTGCGCTGGGTCCGCGTGGTGGAGTATGACCTAATCTCTCTCATCTCGATTTGTGAGAGAAGGTCTTTGCCTATCAGTGGACAGTATAGGCTGGTATTATTTTTATAAAATATGAATGATGTACCGCATTATAGGGATCTAGTCCAAGCGGTCTAGGTGTAGATTGGTCTATGAGTCAGTCGCTCTTTAATCCACATGGAATTACAATGTTCTTTTCAAATTGTATGCAATGCAAAGATTTTCCACAAAAATTGGTTTAAAAATATTTTTCCTGGAGAAATTAGACGTATGCGCTTGGTGCATGTCAACAAGGAAAATCCGTTCACCATGCGTCATCGTTAAATTGCAACTTTTACGTCTGAAATATTTTACAAGATGTAGAGAAGGTATTTTTCCTAAAGTAATAAGGTGGAGTAATAAGGATCTCTTACATGAAATAAAATAGAAATAAAAAAGGATTTTTTCCTTAATCTATATGTTTGCCAGATCCCTCACGGGGTAGGGAGAGAGTACAACAGTTCCAACAGGTTCTTTCCATACATACCTCTCTGTCTTCTTCCACTCTCATAGTTTGTCTCATACACGCTTGCTGGTTACGAAGACTTGACTTGCCGTTCAGATAAGACACGGTCTATTTGGTCATGGTAAGATATTTCAGGTCTTCCTAGGTAAGTACATCTTTTCACTTTCGCATTTTACTTACCAAAATTTAGGAAGAGCTTTCAATTTTGTTACGTTAACACATTAGCTTTTTTTTGTTAATTTGAGGATTTATTCCTGTATCGTGGGTGCGTTTACAAACATGAAATTTCACATACACAAATACCCAGACCGAAACAAATAATTGTGGATCGCACAAAGATTTGTCCCGTGCGGGAATTGAACCCGCGACTCTTAGACACAGTGGGCGGATCGGCTCAAGCTATTAACCATTGCGCTCAATCGTCCGTTTTTATAAAAACATATTTATTATTCTAAATATGTGGAGTTGATATGGCTGAGGGATAACTACATATGGCTTTATTCTCTGGAAGCTCTATCAGAATTGTAATCGTGATATGAAGTTGATGCAAAATTTGAGGTTTCTAAGTCATCTGGAAGTGAGTGGAAAAGATCTAGTTTTTCGGATATCTATTTTTCACATGTAGTTAGTTACATTTATGTGAATTAGGATACACATTTTTTTTGTTAAACCTAAATATTCACAATATTAATAATTTGATTTAAGTAATATCTTGCCTAGTTGAGGAGTTCCTGTGGCTTCTTTACGGCTCCATCATCAGACCCTGAACACCATCCGGGTCTAAAGTACTCGTCAAGACAAATCCAATGAGTCCAAACACGGCGGGCTTATATTGAGTAGGTGGGTGGTTCCATTGGCCACATTTCCGCTTCATCATTAGAACCTGAACACTATCCAGTTATATAGTACTTGTCAATCTACTAAGCCTTAACACATAAGGGTTACGTTGTATATTTCACATGTTCCTATGGTCACCTTACGACTCCATTATTAGACCATCTCCATGGTATCCATTGTCACCGAACTTACAAACTTATGCAGACTTTCAGCTTAATCGGATACGGGTATGTAAGTACTTGAAAAGTAGATGACCAGATTTGAATCGGAAAGACAGACAGACATACGAACATTGCAAGCTAAATAAAAGCTCGTAAAAAGGGATAGAAAGTGGTTTTGTAATAGCTCGTGTAACAGACGGTCGGTATTTCGCTGTATTCTTCTTTGAGCTTGGCTTGTCATAATTCTTATGCCGAAATCTTCGTAGTTTTTTTTTTTCTTAGTTTTAAAAAACGTAGCCCCACACTAGGATTTATTCCTGTGTCGTGGGTGCGTTTACAAACATGAAAAATCATATACACAAATACCCAGATCGGAACAAATAATTGTGGATCACACAAAGATTTGTCCCGTGCGGGAATCGAACCCGCGATTATTGACGTAGTGGGCGGAGCGGCTTAAGCTCTTAACCACTGCGCTAAATCGTCCAAATCAATTAAAATCAAAAATATCTTCGTGAAACGTCGACATGCTAGACACACAGCCTTTTGGAAATAGTATTTACAAGGGATATTTTAGTTATTCCAGTTAAGTTATTAGATCTCATCATCATCATCATCATCTCAGCCTATACTTGTCCACTGCTGAACATAGGCCTCCCCAACCGCTTTCCAGCGTAACCGGTCCGATGCCACCTGCATCCAACGACTTCCTGCGATTTTTACAAGATCGTCGGTCCATCTGGCAGGCGGTCGTCCCACGCTGCGCTTGCCAATACGTGGACTCCACTCTAGAATCTTTCTGCTCCAATTATTAGATCTATCCAGCATTATATGGGCAATGTGGCTATCACTCAAAGACTTAATCATGATTTCATTTTAAATATTTTTTACGGCCTTAAGCAACATTACAGGCACACAACAACAAAACATTACAAGCAAATCAACTAAAACATTTTCAGAGCACTCGTACTCTTTAATAACTCGCCTTTATACTGTTGAAATATTCTGGTTCTGACACATTTCGGCCTGAATATACGTAACGGTACCTAGGCAGAAATAACTAGACACTCAGCGAGATTTATAAAGATATAACTCATAACGGGGGATAAAGCGGATATTGAGTCGGCTTCGCTTTGTGTGCTTTGAACAAATACTCGAACCTTTATACGACGCCATCTAGCGGTGATAGATGTTCATTAACTACGGAATTGTTGGTTTGGAAGTTGTTATGTTACATTGCAATCTTAGACCAAGACTTGTCTAGACTGAGCATTGCTAACAAAAATGGCATCTATAAGCGGCCTTAGTTATGCACTATGTGTGCGTGATGGGCGACAGCCCGATATTTTGCGAACGCGTCCAATCATAGGAATCCGCTAATCGTAGCCGCAGCCGACTACGAACCTTACTCCCCTCCCATCCGCTGCAACCGCCGTCCGCAGTATGTTCTGACCGACCCTCCGGATGCCCTTACATCCCTACTTTCGGTTACAAATACCGCTCACAGGATCAGACATGGACCGGGCCTCGCCTGTGAGCTCGAAGAATCCCTTGCCCATCGGCCGGTGCAGAATACCATGGCGAGACACCTTGTATATGCCCTCCCCCATAGCGACTTCCCAAGCCGAAGCCGTTCCTCCTTGAGGCGCCATTGCGCTAGTTGCCCTCTTGCCCTTCTGGCTCGAGCGTAGTGGTTTCACGCTCGCCTTCTTGTCCGGTGACGCTGTAATGGCCCCGCGGCCATCAGCGTAGATCTTTCACACGCACTTAGATACACGCCAGTATTCATAAATTTGTCACAGTCACTTTGCAGCTGTCAAAATATCACAATGGAGCAGGGGGGCAATTTTACCAAAAAATAAATCATCAAAAACTGCCACCACTCAATTGCGTTTAGCTGTTTTTGTATGCTACAAGAATTCGAAAGACTAAAAGGCCAGTGATAGCCATGTGGGGTTATAACTATGAGGTCATCCGCGGTATTGACCAGCAAACAGTCGCCGGCTACTGACCAAACAAATCTTCTGCAAATGTAAACGCACCAACAAAGACACCGAAAGATACCGCTTGCACAAACTATTTACATACACCGAACCCTTATTCGCTATAACTAAACGCGCGTTGCGATAACTGCGTGAAATGTTTGAGTAATAGTATTCTGAGGGCAACAGACAGAAAAATCCGGGTCTGAAGTACTGGTCGAGGGAAATCCAACGAGTCCAAACACGGCGGGCTTATATTATAGGTGGCTGGTTCCATTGGCCACCTTTGCGCTTCATCATCTGAACCTGAACACAATTGAGTTATATAGTACTTGTTAATCTATTAAGCCTAAAGACGAGAGGGTTAAGTTGTATACGTCACATGTTCCTATGGCCACCTTCCGACTCTATCTTTAGACCATCTCCATGGTACCATAATTATTATTGCATTGTCACCGATCTTACAAACGTACGCGTACGTGGTGTCACTTTCACGTTTCAACAATCTTTATACCATTAGAAAGCTACCTTATCCAGAAGTAACAGGGGCTATATAATATAGACCCGGTAGGTGGCGCTATTATCGACCGGGTACGAAGTCGGGGGGAACTGCTAGTTTAGTATATTTTTAGTACCATAAGAGTGGGATATTAATTCGCCAGCATCCCGCTAACGTCTATCTTAACCAAGCATCAGTACCCTAATCATTATGATGTGATAATACAAAAAAAATTGTATAGCTCCTATAGACAGAGATGGGCAAAATGTAATCAGTGCGAAAGTGGAAGGATGTAGGTACCGAGGAAGACCTAGACTATCTTACTACGACAAAGTAAACTGAGTCTTTTCTGAAGGATAAGTCAAGAGTCTCCGTGACCGGCAAGCGTGTATGAGACGAACTATGAGAGTGGAGGAAGCCAGAGAGGTATGTAAGGAAAGTTGGAAACCTGTTGGAACTCTGTACTCTCTGCCTACCCCGCAAGGGATTTGGCGTGATGATATAGATAGATAGATAGAGATTAATGATTACAATTGCAGTTTGTAATATTTATGATTCAAGATTAAAAGTGTAATCGTAATCGTTGAAGATAACAAGATGTAATTGTTAATTATTAATCCACCATTACAATTATTAAACCGATTACATGTTATCCATCTTTGGTTATACATATATATTCTAAGTTAGATAATGAACAGCTAAGTCTCCTGATTTAGGCATTGATTTCCTAAAAGAGGACATCAGCTCTCTCGTGTATGCCTCTGGGCCCTTATTCGCTACGGCCAAATGACTGACTTATACTGAAATGAGTGACTTATGTTCTGTATCGTCGGCGACGCGTAAAAACCTCATAAATCAAAATTTTTGAAATATAATTATTATAAGATATCCCGGACATCAGCCTGTACGAGATTAGGATGGCTCTCAAACAACTCAGAAATAACAAAGCGCCAGGCGAAGACGGAATTACCGCAGAGCTTCTGAAAGCGGGCGGAACGCCGGTACTTAAAGTCCTTCAGAGGCTGTTTAATTCCGTCTTGCTCGAAGAGAAAACGCCGGAAGCATGGAACAGGGGTGTGGTGGTACTGTTTTTCAAGAAAGGTGATAACACTTTACTGAAGAATTATAGGCCCATCACACTGCTGAGCCATGTTTATAAGTTGTTTTCGAGAGTCATCACGAATCGTCTCGAACGCAGGCTTGATGACTTCCAGCCTCCCGAACAAGCCGGTTTCCGGAAAGGCTTTAGTACCATAGACCACATACATACGCTGCGGCAGATTATACAGAAGACCGAGGAGTATAATCGGCCACTATGCTTGGCGTTTGTGGACTATGAGAAAGCCTTCGATTCGATCGAGACTTGGGCGGTTCTTAGATCTCTCCAGCGATGCCGCATTGACTATCGGTACATTGAAGTGTTGAAGTGCTTGTATAATAACGCCACCATGTCAGTCCGAGTACAGGGGCAGTGCACGAAGGCGATCCCCATAAAAAGAGGAGTAAGGCAGGGAGACGTCATTTCTCCGAAACTGTTTACGGCCACCTTAGAGGACGCCTTCAAGCTCTTGGAATGGCAAGGACTTGGCATCAACATCAATGGCGAATACATCACTCACCTTCGATTTGCCGACGACATTGTGGTCGTGGCAGAGTCGCTGAAAGATCTAGGACGAATGCTCGGTGACCTCAACAGAGTATCTCAACAAGTGGGTCTTAAAATGAACATGGACAAAACGAAAATAATGTCTAACGTCCATGTCGTACCCACCGCACTCACCGTTGGGAACTCTACTCTTGAAGTTGTTGACGAATACATTTACCTGGGACAGGTAGTCCGGTTAGGTAGGTCCAACTTTGAGAGAGAGGTCAATCGACGAATCCAACTCGGCTGGGCAGCGTTCGGGAAACTGCGCAACATCTTCTCATCCAAAATACCTCAGTGCCTAAAGACTAAAGTTTTTAGTCAATGTGTGTTACCAGTGATGATATATGGATCAGAGACGTGGTCTCTTACAATAGGTCTCATAAAAAAGCTCAGAGTTGCTCAGCGAGCTATGGAGAGAGCTATGCTCGGCGTTTCTCTACGCGATCGAATCAGGAATGAGGAGATTCGTAGAAGAACCAAGGTCACCGACATAGCCGTTAAGATTAGCAAGCTGAAGTGGCAATGGGCGGGCCACATAGCGCGTAGATCGGACGGGCGTTGGGGCAGAAAGATTCTAGAGTGGAGACCACGTATTGGCAAGCGCAGCGTGGGACGACCGCCTGCCAGATGGACCGACGATCTTGTGAAAATCGCAGGAAGTCGTTGGATGCAGGTGGCATCGGACCGGTTACGCTGGAAAGCGATTGGGGAGGCCTATGTTCAGCAGTGGACAAGTATAGGCTGAGATGATGATGATGAATTATTATATTATATTATTATTATATAGTGAGAAAAGTACATATCGCATAACTTGAACGCACCCGAATTCAATGGGATAGTTTATAATGCCAGTTATGAATGTCGTGAATCGGCAATATATTTATGAAATCTTCTATTTTAAATTGCGAGAATCTGAATCTCTGTCGGGGTGTGCATTGCGTTTTAGACAATTATGAGGTTTTCACTCGGCGCCGACGGTATGACACTGAAGTATCATTATGCGTATCATTACGTTTTTAATTACCTCAATTAATCAATCAATCAGCCTATCGTAGTCCACTGCTGGACATAGGCCTCTCCTAACACGCGCCATTGCACACGGTCCTCCGCCTACCGCATCCAGTCTGTCCCAGCGACCTTTTTGAGGTCGTCGGTCCATCTAGCATATTACATATCTATACATCGTATTACATATTTCATAGCAAATAAGGGCCCAGAAATGCTACTAAACTATAATTTCACGAAGTAATCGTAACGCGTTGCGTTTTGTTATAGCAAGTAAGGGTTACGCGGTCGGATATTGCACACTTTGTTAGCGAACACGAACAAACACGCTGCCAATCACTTAGATTTATGTTCGCAATGTTTACTTTAAAACATGAAAGTCGTAACGCCGTTATTTACCGCCAGTTATCCCGGTTTATAGAGTTTTCTATGTTAGGTCGGGCTCTACACAAAGGGTTATAATTCACAGCAATGTTGTACTAGTATTTCGGAGAAGACCAAAATCAGAGCAGAGCAGCTCGGAACACTACAGCTTGCAGCAACACTGCTAATGCTTTAGTGCAACTGCAAGAAGAGCAGCAGATGTCAATAAAAATGGCATTATTATTATTTCTGATGGATTAAGCAGATATTTTGCGGACAGACTAAGCGGAATGTGTTGGTAATGAGTATGTCATTCTCTTCTCGGATATGGTTTCCTAAAAATATTTTTCTACAAACGCACATCGTAGGAAATGACATAAAATTAAAAAAAAAATTCCAAAACCTTATTACTTAAAAAATGGGTAACAGTATATGTTCTTGCTTCTCCACAGAAATGGTTTAGTATGGCTGATACTCTTAAATGATTACTATTCTTTTCTTTTTTCACTATACATTTTTTTTTGCGTACATGAGAGAAAAATCTTGATTTCTTAAGTATAAATTGTGATTTCGAAAATACTGGAAATGCGAGCCAAGTTTGTACCTTTTGACAGATGTTCAACGAATGTCTGGTACCCGATCAAATATTCCCAAACAGATTTTGTACAGAATATGGTAAACACACGTTTTACAAGGTCCTTTGAGCAAATTAACCTAATGGCAAAACAATATATTATCATAACGACCCCAAAGCGTTAAGTCCCATTAGCCAAACATCCTATGAGCAAACAACGAACGAAATATGAGCATGTTTTTGGGTGTGTTTTCAGTAGCTTTACCATGATATGCAACATTTACTATCGAAGCTGAAGGCCAATTCTCGTAATTATAAATTAAGGGACACCGACTTCATCATTTAATATTTATATACCTATATTAGTTTGCTTAGTTCTACAGTAAGGTGCCTACAGGATTGATATAATACCCATAATAATGGAATCTCTACATTCATGCTGTTAGCCGTTAAGGGGTCCCCTGGTGTATGTTGAAAGTCCAAGGTTCAATACCGCTTTTATTACATTAGGACCACCTCAAATTTATACTAAACCCAACGCAAAGGGGTTCCCTGCTGTATCTTCAAAGTCCAAGGTCTAATAGCGATGATTTTTTTTTTTGCATTGGGTTCAGTATAGCTCTAAGGTGGTGGAGCTATTCTGAACCCAATGCAAAAAATCATCAAAATCGGTCCAAAATGGACGGAAATATCGGTGAACGTTATTAAAGAAAGCATACATGCAGACGAACATAGAACCTCCTCCTTTGTGAAGTCGGTTAAAAAAATCTAAATGCAGTTATAACCTAATCTTACCGTCAAAAATATCAAAAATTATATTCTCGTGAAATATTAAATACTTCAATGACATCGACCGAATCGAGATCCGACCGAAAGGTGAACAAAATGCAAATGATAATTTGATAACCTTTTGAATTAACATTAACCGTCACCGTGGTAATAGAACAGTGCCACTCATTCTTTAACTATTAGTGCTACAGCACTGTCAGTAGCTGTAAAGGAATTTCGGAAAATTACCGTGCATTCAAGCGGTTTTACTATGTATGCAGTATTATAATATAATAATATCAGCCTATACGGCCCACTGCTGGGCAAAGGCCTTCTCTCACAAATCGAAATGAGAGAGATTAGGTCATACTCCACCACGCGGACCCGGTGCGGATTGGTGGAGGCAGGTTTGTGGCCACCTGCTGTTGAAACTTATCAAGCCGCCTTTAAGGCTTCCAACTCGACTAACGACTACCACATTAAGTAGTAACCGGGACCAACGGCTTAACGTGCCTTCCGAAGCACGGAGACGCTCGAATATGAAAACGCCACTAACGGTCACCATCTCAGGCCAACCGAGTCGAACGCTGCTTAACCTTGGTGATCGGTAAGAACACCGCGGCCGCACAGCGCTACGAGCGCCTCACTATGCAGTATTACGGTATTGCTATTGCCTTGTTGGTGTGGTGTAGCTTATAACAATAGGCCCAGTAAAGCTTTTGTCGCATTTCCTCTCTATGGCTGATAAGCCATTTTTTAAGTTTTGTCACCCGCTTTTATAGGATGGACTTGAAATCGATTTGTTTCCTACTTCTTTTGGATTCTTTTTCCGATATTTTTCTATTTCATACATCACATCCATCCACCCAGGACATTTAAAAAGTCACGTCCATGCAAGATATTTAAAATAATCCCTGGGATACGCCAAAGCTCAAACCTAGATGTTATCGATGGAGGCAATTGTGAATTCTAGCTTACCCAAGTGCAGTGGTAGGAATGTGTGGCGAGCTTAGTTCCTATAAAAGGCCGCAGAGGCACGCCGCTTCAAATTCAATAAACTTTTCATCAAGTGCATACTTCCACTTGGACGCTTTCCAATGAAGTATTCGATAATGAAATATGGGTTATACCGACAATCCATCTTTGAAAGGGCGAGTAATGTATCGAGTAACATAGCGAAAAATCCTTCGGACATAACGAAGAGAAATCGTTTGCCATGTCATAAATCAAAGCATATTGTATTACTGGACTCGTGGATATTACTATTTGATGTTATTTTGGAGCGAGAATGACGTGAGTTTGATGAATAAGGGTTGCATAATTTATTAATAATAGATTAAGTACCTATTCTTTGTAAAGAGTTTCGTGCTGGATAGTGGGACGTTAGACGAACTAATTACATACTTCTATCTAGAATATCACGCTGGATCCCTTGCGGGGCAGACAAGAGAGTACAGAATTCCAACAGATTATTTTCTTCCAGACCCCTTGGTTATGGCAATATAGTCTAGGTATCTACATCATACCACAGGCACGTAGAGTTTGAAAAATTAAATTCTAAATTAAAGAATGTCGAGTTGGTAACTCATTCTGCGTAAGTAGTACCAAAAAAATAATATATAAAGTTAAAAATTATATTAATGACATGATGATGTCAAAAACCCTTAGTCCTTTCTGTGACTACAGGTGCCTCAAACACTTGAGTCATGACAAACTTAAAACCAAAACTGAAAACTTAAGGGCATTGTAAAAAAACTCGATAGAACCAAAAAAAAAAAACATTATTTCATTTATGATATGCGCGTAAATTTAGCTTTCTATATTTATTATTACGATCGACACGATCCTCTGTGGGGTTCTTGCAGAGTAAATAGAAACACATACAACAAAGGGTAAACACAAACAACAGAGTTCCAACAGTAGGTATACAGACCGCGTAAATCTAAGAACTTAAAAACTAGGCTCCTTTTAAAAACTCACATATCTCATCAATCGAGTTACCACAGTAGGAAGTCTCATTCTCATATATATTTCCAATATCAGCATTCTCATTGTAACGTTCTGATGGTCAGTGCCTCATCACTCATTATTGTTAATGTTATGATTAACGTTATGTTGTGTGTAGTATTACTTTGATTGAACTTTGAAATTTTACTATATGTTAACCCTTATTTCACACCTACACCCCTGTCAATAATCTCTATGGGCTAAAAGATTCTCTATATGACAGATGGTTTTTTTACATTTTTAATTGAAGTTTCAGTTATTATAGTAAAAAAATGCCCGATTCTTATCAGGAAACTATGACGCTACTACCTTTGTGCATTTGCTATCTGTGGAAATTTGTAAATGGCTTTCATTTGTTTAAATTTTATATTTTGTAGTATTTTATGCTAGCTGTAAGTTTCCCAAATATAATAAAATAAAATGACGAATAGCCTATTAAAGCGGCCCCCACCAAAAGGTCAAGTTTGCCATTAAATGGTAGGAATGGGACCCACAAACAATGTGTGGCCTTCGTCTAGTCGAAAAGCGGTAGTAACGCGGAAAATTAATGAACCTGTGCCCTTATTCGCTACAACCAAACAAAAAAAGGTAACTTTGTGAAATGATCGTGTAATGGTATTCTGTATACCACTAGAGTACAGGTCAGGGTCAGGGTCCGTCAGATCGCGTGGCTTTCTCGATAGTCGATGAGTAGTCAAAGAGAAAGGAGAGGCGTCTTCTTCTACGCATTACATTTAAGTTTCGCCACATTGGCAATGCAGCGCGATCTGGGGAGCTGTACATTAGTACTGAAATGTACGGGAGATGTTACACAATTCCGCCACGCTCGGCAAGACAAAAAACGTCACGAATCATTGCCGCCGCGCCACTAGCGTTTACAAACAAAGCATGGCGGGAGACGCAACATTGCGCGTATAAAAAATAAAGTATAGTATGCGCGTCGCGTTGCCGATCGCCATCCGAGCGCCAGCCGAGCGCCTCCGTCGCGCTTTGTCCAAACCGTTACTCCAGTTGAAACGTGTGGATGCGCCAGGTTGTCCGAAGATAGCGTGTTCGGTTGTCAGAGGGTCACCAATTTGAGGGGCGATAATATTAGCAACTTTAGTGTCGTAATTGGCGTCTTGCGGGGTTGACTCGCTTGTAACTCCATAACTCTCGTATAAATGAAAGACTCATCATCATCATCATCATCATCTCAGCCTATACTTGTCCACTGCTGAACATAGGCCTCCCCAATCGCTTTCCAGCGTAACCGGTCCGATGCCACCTGCATCCAACGACTTCCTGCGATTTTCACAAGATCGTCGGTCCATCTGGCAGGTGGTCGTCCCACGCTGCGCTTGCCAATACGTGGTCTCCACTCTAGAATCTTTCTGCCCCAACGCCCGTCCGATCTTCGCGCTATGTTGCCCGCCCATTGCCACTTCAGCTTGCTAATCTTAACGGCTATGTCGGTGACCTTGGTTCTTCTACGAATCTCTTCATTCCTGATTCGATCACGTAGAGAAACGCCGAGCATAGCTCTCTCCATAGCTCGCTGAGCAACTCTGAGCTTTTTTATGAGACCTATAGTAAGAGACCACGTCTCTGATCCATATATTATCACTGGTAACACACATTGACTAAAAACTTTAGTCTTTAGGCACTGAGGTATTTTGGATGAGAAGATGTTGCGCAGTTTCCCGAACGCTGCCCAGCCGAGTTGGATTCGTCGATTGACCTCTCTCTCAAAGTTGGACCTACCTAACCGGACTACCTGTCCCAGGTAAATGTATTCGTCGACAACTTCAAGAGTAGAGTTCCCAACGGTGAGTGCGGTGGGTACGACATGGACGTTACACATTATTTTCGTTTTGTCCATGTTCATTTTAATACCAACTTGTTGAGATACTCTGTTGAGGTCGCCGAGCATTCGTCCTAGATCTTCCAGCGACTCCGCCATGACCACAATGTCGTCGGCAAATCGAAGGTGAGTGATGTATTCGCCATTGATGTTGATGCCAAGTCCTCGCCATTCCAAGAGCTTGAAGGCGTCCTCTATGGTGGTCGTAAACAGTTTCGGAGAAATGACGTCTCCCTGTCTTACTCCTCTTTTTATGGAGATCGCATTCGTGCACTGCCCTTGTACTCGGACTGACATGGTGGCGTTATTATACAAGCACTTCAACACTTCGATGTACCGATAGTCAATGCGGCATCGCTGGAGAGATCTAAGAACCGCCCAAGTCTCGATCGAATCGAAGGCTTTCTCATAGTCCACAAACGCCAAGCATAGTGGCCGATTATACTCCTCGATCTTCTGTATAATCTGCCGCAGCGTATGTATGTGGTCTATGGTACTAAAGCCTTTCCGGAAACCGGCTTGTTCGGGAGGCTGGAAATCATCAAGCCTGCGTTCGAGACGATTCGTGATGACTCTCGAAAACAACTTGTAAACATGGCTCAGCAGTGTGATGGGCCTATAGTTCTTTAATAAAGTGTTATCACCTTTCTTGAAAAAGAGTACCACCACACCCCTGTTCCATGCTTCCGGCGCTTTTCCTTCGAGCAAGACGGAATTAAACAGCCTCTGAAGGACTTTAAGTACCGGCGATCCGCCCGCTTTCAGAAGCTCTGCAGTAATTCCGTCTTCACCCGGCGCTTTGTTGTTTTTAAGTTGGTTGAGAGCCATCCTAATCTCGTACAGGCTGATGTCCGGGATATCTTCAGTGTAGTGTCGGGTTAGCTTGGCTCTTGGGTCTTTTACCAAGTCAACAATAGGTTCAGCTACTGAGGTATACAACTGTCCATAGAACCTCTCTATCTCCCTGAGCACCTCTGACCTATTCGACGTTACGTTTCCGTCCTCCGTCTTCAGCTTCGTCAACTGGCTTTGCCCAATCGACGCGGCTCTTGCGAACACTTTGGAGCCCTTGTTCTGCTTTATGGTCTCCTCAATACGTCTTGTGTTGAAGGACCGTAGATCGTATCGCAAGGACTTCAATATCTGTCCATTGAGCTGCCTATAGGACTTAGCATCATCGGAGGTTTGGAGTCTCATGGTACGTCGCTCAGCCATAAGGTTTCGGGTGTAGTCGGATAGCTTTTGAGGCCTATTTTTACGGTGGGGCTTAAAATGCTTAGACCCGACCGTATGGACAGTCTCTACCAACCTATTGTTGATTTCGTCCACTGATGCGCTGCTGTCTAGCAATTCGAAGCGGTTTGACAATTCGAGTTGAAAGTTCTCGGGGTTTTGGATATGTGTAATGAAAGACTGATCCTCATGTATTATATTTATTTGTTCGACCTGACCTATCGGCACGAATGCCGAGCGACTACTAACTGGCATAATAACGTGCCTCATAAAAAATTGTTCGTGCTCATCAAAAGTGTCCCTACAAATCTTTCGAAGTTATCGTAACGCGTCGCGTTACATGCTTAACAGGTCATAGCCTTATTTGCTAATGAAAGTTGCACTACGTATCAGATTGGACGAAGGAAATTGTACTTGTTTCCTGGATTTGCGGCTTGGGGTTCTCAAGCCCTTTTAACACTTATCATGATCAAAGCATTTATTTGTGGGTGATAGGTATAAGAGGATATATTTTGTATAAACATTAGTTTTATTACATTCTTGAGTCAAAGAGACTTGCACATTTTGAACCTTTACATTGACAACTATAAACTTTAAAAGCTTTCATTCGAGCAGATATCTTCAAATATGCTCTCCGGTGAAGCTGTAAAGGCCCTGCAGCCAACAGCGTAGATCAGTCACACACACACACACACACGCATACAATTCAATTCAATATGCTCGAGTTTGCTACTATACGAACATTTGATAGGGCAGGGGCAAACCCCTGCCCTATCAGGTCAGTTCATTAAAAATTGTACGTGTATTGAACGAATTTGTTCTTTCAAATAATTGTGGATCACACAAAGATTTGTCCCGTGCGGGAATCGAACCCGCGACGATTAGACACAGTGGGCTGAGTGGCTTAAGAACTTAACAATTGCGCTAAATCGTTCTTTCAAAATTTGTAATATAAATATGTACCTTACATTATTTAAGGAATGACACAGTATAAGCGTCCAGAAATAGCCACAGATTTTTCGCAACTGCAAATTTTTAACATTACATTTCCGGACTAGTTGAAGCAATGTTTAGTTACGTTAATCATTAAGACATGTGTCGACCTCAAAGAAATTTTATGGATCGTTTAGCTCTGGGCTGTTTGGCTCAATGATTTATTTTAGGCCGAGATGCTCCGGCCGTACGCTAAACTAGTGACGTGAAACACGTGTTCTGATTGGGGATAAACGAATAAAATTTTGTTCCAAAGAGAAATTTTGTCGTGGAAATTGTTAAGTAAAATACCCATGTTTTGTTCTGCGGTTTTCATTTTAGTGGTATAGTTTCGATGGTTATCTTACTAATATACTCGTATTGTGCTAATCTTACTAACCCACTAATCTTATTGTCTTACTTAACCTACAAAATCTACTGTTCTATTGATTACCTACTGGTTATACTAGGACAGGAAACATAGTTCTCACTTATGCATACATAATAATAATAATATCAGCCCTGTTAAGAAACTGTCCCACCATTGGGCATGAACCTACTCTCAAACTGAGAGGGCTTAGGCCGTAGTCCACCACACTGACCCAGTGCGGGTAGGCGATTTTCACACAGCTTCCAGAAACTCTAGGGCATGCAGGTTTCCTCACGATGTTTTCCTTCACGGTTAAAGCAAGTGATAGTTATTTTTTAATACGCACATAATTCATTTTTAATATGCATACATAGTAATCGTAAACCAAAGATTTTCAATAGTCCCAAATAACATTAAAAAAATTAAAGGCATTAAACTAATCGTACGTCATATTAGAACTAAAAATATCGTGGTGCAATACTACTAACCCCATAACAGAAATAACACACTTCTACTAACCCCATAACAGAAATAACGGCGTGTGAGGCAAATTTGACAAAACAATAACAACTGAAATAAAACTATTTTTCGGATTTAACCGCCGTTTATTTTTGATTTTTTAGTTCCCGACGTTTCTAGTGCTTTGCAGCACCCATGGTCACGGCAAGGACTGAGGTGTTAGACGTCCAAAAGGCATAGTTGTTCCGATGTACCCTCAAACTTCTTAATTATTTGTGTTGGTCCGATCTACGCACAATGAGCTCACGGTGTCTTGAGGCCTTGCAGTGTTATGCTTGGTTTTGGATTTGATTTTAATTACCGGATCCCAAGTCGATAGAAGCACCCAGCCATCTTCTCTATCGAAATTAGGCGGTTTTTTAATTTCAATAGCCTCGCGAACCATCCTTGGTAAGAATCGGTATTCTTTCACGAGGATTTGTGGTCTATCAATCTGATGTTATGGCAGGTGCGGTCAAGGACATGTTCACAGACTGCAGACTTTTTTAAGCGACGGTGTTTTAGGTCAGCTATGTGTTCTTTAACTCGAGTTTTTACCGGTCTTTTTGTTTGTCCTATATAAGAGAGATTCACAATCAAGATGGTTTACTCCTGCATTTTGTAAAGGGATGTGACCCTTGATAGATGGTAAAAATTAACTGATCTTTTTCGGCGGCTTATAAAATGTTTTAATTGAAGCACGCTTTAAGATGTAGCCAATCTTGTCCATGACTCCTCTCATGTAAGGTATTACAGCGGGGAGACTCTCGACTGTGGCTGTGTGTGATTTCACTCGATAACTGTGACGCACTCGAAACATCGGGAATTTGAAAATCAAAAATAAACCGCAATAAAATCCGAAAAATAGTTTTATTTCATATGTAATATTCGCGTAAGTCTAAGAACTCAGTAAACAATTACAATTATTAAAATTACCTTTAGAATTCATAAAATAACAGCACACACTAAAATGAAAACACCGATATGATTGGAAGCAACAGGTGCATACATAAGGCTTAAGTACCGAACTCGATCGCCCGTGGCGTACCGCGTGATCGGTTTTATCTGCCTTGGTAACATTGACTATACCTGGGTGATATAACAGCGTGGTCGTGTTATTTTTATTCTGACGAGAAGAGCAGATAGTGATTTGGAGTTAAAAGACTTGGAATCTGTACTGGTTGACATTTTAGTTATGATTACTTATTGAGAGACAAAACTTACGACGTATTAAATATTAATGCAAATCACCTTATACTGTTCCACAGCTGCGTAAAGACCTTCTCTAACAAGCCTAAGAAATCAAGATAAGAGAGGTCCGGTATTACAGCACCATTAAGACATAATTCAGATTGAAGGTAGGTTTATTGCAAAATTGCTGTTAGAACTTCTCAAGCCGCCTATAAGATATTTATCCAGTCTAAATAACTACCGCAATATTAGGCAATATCCGGAAACACCAGCGTAATTAATATACCTTCTGATGCATGGAGAAACTTAAAAATGGAATTGCCTCTAAAGGCCACCCATCCCGAACTGACCGAGTTAGATAACCTTGGTAATCGCTAAGCATACCATGTTAGCCAGTTCGATAACTAAGCGAACGCTTTTCTTTAGTGTCTCTGTATTTGGCAAAATCAAATTAAATACGATCCAAAGTCGACAAATCTTATGTATACCGTTTGTCTTATAGACAGAGATTATAACTTTAACTTTCTCTCCCGCAAAATTAAAAGTTAAAAATTCAGATATCAGGACAATTAGAAAACAACCAGTCCTGTCACAGGCTAACCTCAAACTCCGCAAATTGTCCGTAAACTTTTAAAAAAGGCCTGGCTTTTTAAATTTAGTCATGCGAGTTTTATTTTTAAAAAGAGTTCCAAATTTAAATAAATCCTCAAAGCGGTAACCGCTGCGAACTCTCGTTAGCATTGTTTTATTTACATTGATATTGTGAAGGGACATTTTGCTGTGTGTTCATCTGTTTGTAAGTTGGATTAGCTGTGTGTTTTAGTAAATAAATAAAAAATATACATTGTCACGTCTATTTCCCCCACGCAAGGTTGGCAAATTACATTACACTGACAATTTAACGTACCAATATAGGAATAGGATAGGCGGCAGATCGATTGCCATTATATTTGTACCGGGCGTAATTTCAGTTTGCAGACAGCTATCTAGCTAGAAAAATCACACTTTGTCCGACTATTGACTCAAATCGTCCTTGTGATCGATAGGCGCATAGTGCACCACTAAACTATCGAGTTATTTATTTTACAATATAGTAAGCATAATATATTCGTACCGCCATCACGTTGTAGTCGAAATAATTCGTTCCACCTAAAAGTACACTGCAATAAAAAAACCAGTGAAATCCTGAACGATCTCCAAGTAAGAGGACGTAAAAATGAGAAAACCATATAAAACGGATAAGAGATCGTAACCCCTTTACACAATAACCAATCCCAAACAGAAACCAACCAAACTAAACAAGGAAAAAGCAATACCTTTAGGAAATCGTAAACAGTATTATGCGCTCAGTGGAACGTCAAAGAAATCACCCAATAATGTATCCCGTTCAATTCAGATAGTTTGATTTCACATGATCTTGACAAAGGCTGAAAAATAGTGAAGGGTAGAACTAATAAAGGGCTGTTTATTTGAAAAGGGTCTTAGCTAGTGATCGACGTAAAAAGAATTTCGGTTTAATATCTTAAAAGGGATAACCTACGTGGCATCTAAACAAACAAGTTGTGTATGTGAAAGTTATTTGAGACTTAGTAAAGCTTTTGATAATTTGGAGAACTGATTATTTATTAATGGTTATGAAGAGGATTTACGTAAGTAAGGACTTACTAGATACCCTTTGAACGACTTCAAAGGGTATCTATTAAGTAAGTATTACCTTTTTTTGTAAAATACCTTTTGAAGCACTAGATTTTACACATAGTAAGGTGGGAAAAATGAAGCTTAGTAAGTCCTAAAAGTCTGTGAATCAGTTTTAAAATAAATAAATTAAAAAATCACGCACAATTCTGACAAATTAGTTTATTTGTATTACGTAGCAAAATGAACCTTTGCAATATTCAAAACTTTTTACAATATTTTATTAAATTTATTTTATCACTTGATTGGGGCCTCTCGAGGAGTTATGCTGCGACCTTATTCTTAACTATACAAAATTTTTAGTTTGAATATGAAAATGAAAGCATTCAATCTCATTTATCAAGTTTTAAAATCTTCCGAGATTTCCACCATGTTATAAGAACTCAACAAAGATCCGGCATAAAAAGTTACAAACTTGCGATTTGCCGAACAATAAGTGCGTTCAAGACTTCGCGCCACGACATAGCGTATTGTGTGCCCGAGTTAATGCCAGCCGCCTCCTAAAAAGGTTTCACCATTGAAAAGCCGGGATTAACAGAGTTTAAAAGGAGAGGGGATTTACTTGCTCGTCCCGACCTAGATTTCGTGCGAGCTGGCAAATGGCGGACAGGTTGGGGCTTGATTTTTTTTAGGTTTTCAAGCGGTGGATTTTGTGGGTGAGTGATCTGGTATATTTAAATCTTGCAGTGTGTTTGGTTTGAAGGTTTAGCTTCTATACAGATACAATTTTACCTTTGTTTTTACCTTGGCTGTATTATTTGATATTAACAGAACGAAACTTAATAAAATGGATGGCAGAGATTCGTTGTCTATAACATTAAGTGATGAAAAAACTCATCAGCTGGTAATAGACGGATCTTTGTCTTAGAAAATTAATTGACGTTTTTGTCGAGATGGACATTACAAAGATTTCCTTACAAATATTGACTCAGTACATTTATTTTCCAAGCTATCGTAGAAAAGCAGGTTGTGTAAAGATATTTTCTGCAAACAGTCGAAGTCGTATAACATTGGCGTGCAATACATCAGTAATAGCGAATCTACAACGCAATTCATAAAAGAATCGTAAATAATATTCGCACATAAAAAATCTTGTACTAACTGGTTTTTTTTAATACACAGCTTACTAACGTTTGTCGAACGTCTGCATAAATATTTATCAATATCAATATTTATTTATATAATACTTTGTGCACAGTTGGTACAAAGACGGACTTAATGCGTTAGGCATTTTTAGCTGTCTAGCTTAGGGTGTATTGTAAGTAGTTTAAAATTACTATATTTTAAATACAATAAAGACGTTTTGTATACTGGTAAGATTTGTATATGTTGAACATTACTTGAAATATTCGTATTATCAGTTTGTAAGTCCAAAAGCTTCTCACCAAACTTAATATAATTTGTTGTCACGGGAAAATTGGACAATATATTAGCTACTAGTTAGTTAATAAGCTGAATATTAGGCATCAAAAATCATGTTCTAGATTCTGTACTCTCGAGTTTACTTCGAATATTCGTTGTAAGAGACGAACCGCCTGAATGGAGCTCTGACGTCATGCGAACGATCGTTCGTGATTTATGATATTTTAAAAAGATTTTTCTCTCTTCCACGTCCGTGGATAGTTTCCAAGGCGTATTTTTTTTATTTACACGTTCACGCGAGTGTATCGTGTCTTTGAGGCACGTGAGCAATGAAATCTTTATTGGTGTAATCCAAGGTTGGCAGTTATATATTGCGAATTCTTAAAGCCAAGGGCTCAATCCAGATGAAATTGACAATTAATTAGTTAATGATTTGGCAACGGAACCAATAAATAGTTTGCATTATCTAGTAATATTTTAGAATACTGTATCTATTACGCTGCAATATTGCTATAATAATACCATTTATGCATTTAACTTTTTCTTATGGATAGCCACACATTATCTGTATACTATCA